>OX442345.1:4862500-7262500 GCA_949358125.1 Idaea dimidiata
TCTTATGAAATATTGTTTTTATGTAGTATACGTAGGTAAAAAAAATAACATGGTGCATCTGGAGCAATTAAATATATCCATACGTAATCCTTGCTTAAAATACGTGAAGGAATAATTATTGATAAAAACATCCATACATACATACAATATGACGTAAATATGATGAATAAATAATGTAAGTAATAATTTTACGTAATAATTATGGAGTTTATACAAAAAAAATATGTAGGTACGAATATTTTCTTAATAATTAACAACTTAAAACTATTGTGAAAAATGTTAAACTTCGTAATTTGTTTTTTATAGCTCAAGGCTACTAGAAATATTTTAAAGGGAAAATTCATCTTTAAAAATTCACTCGCGACGAGATTTGAACTCCGAGACGCGAGTTCAAAGTTCGAATGAATGAATTAATTGAAGATGATTTTTTCCCTTACAATATGTTAAACTTGTTTTCTTATCTCTTGCTAACGAGTAGAGATATCTGTAAAGACCTATTAACGTTGGGCATTGAAAGTGCTTAAATTATAAAAGAAACACGATGAAAACCACCCGTCACTAGTCAACTTCCACGGCATAATATTGTATGATATTTACAAATAGAATAGAATAGAAAAACTTTTCTTGACAACAAACCCGCACATAAGTATATACAAACAATGGGACATAATTTTTACATATATAATAATATAAGACAAAACAATGATCATTAAAAAGAAAGAAAAATAACATAAAAGGTCCATACATACAAGGTCCAATTAATTGTTAGAATGTGAGCAGTGTGCCTGCTGCCAACGAGGATCTGCCTCGGCTGCCTCGTTGTGACTCCAGAAGAAGCCACAACACCGGTCTTCCGGCAGCTCCTCCCGTCAATAGTTTTCATTATGCTAAAACAACATTTCCATTTACAGACGATTGTTCAAACTCAGCGGCCCTAAGACTGCTAGAAGCAGCGAGAACGGGTGACGTTGAGACCGCACGATCTATCCTTGATGCAAGACCAAGGCTCGTCAACTGCAGAGATGTGGACGGACGGCACTCTACACCTTTACACTTCGCTGCAGGGTAAATCTTTTATATAGGCTAAGAAAGAATGTGGGCCGAGCATGATGCCTTGTGGGACACCTCAACAACCTTAGAGAAAAGGTGACGTTGAGACCGCACGATCTATTCTCGATGCAAGACCAAGGTTTGTCAACTACAGAGATGTTTACGGACGGCACTCTACACCTTTACAGTTCGCTGCAGGGTAAGTCTTTTATATAGGCTAAGAAAGAATGTGGGCCGAGCATGATGCCTTGTAGAACACCTCAACAACCTTAAGAGAACGGGGGACGTTGAGACCGCACGATCTATTCTCGATGCAAGACCAAGGCTTGTCAACTGCAGAGATGTGGACGGACGGCACTCTACACCTTTACACTTCGCTGCAGGGTAAGTCGGTCTTTTATGAAGGCTAAGAAAGAATGTGGGTCGAGGATGATGCCTTGTGGAACACCTTAACGCCTTAAGACTACTGGAAACATGATCTTTTATATGGGCTAAGAACGAATGTGGGCCGAGGATGATGCTTATATATCCGTTCACTGAGGTAAAGCCTTTAACCTACTCGACTGCCTGATAAAATAATAAACCTGTTACCTAAAACCAAAAGCTACTTAATAATAAAAATTAAAAAATGATTAATATAAACTATTCATTTATTAAAAACAGTATCAATAATGAAATGACTAATAGAAAGTATTGTTTTGTAATAAATAAACAACATAAAATGAGAAATGTTTACTACGGAACCCGAAACGAATTTTAATCGGTGCTATCCAAAGCCCGATGGATTTCGGTTTGCCATTAAGTACTTTATAAAAAAAATAAAAAAAATAATATGAGTTTACATGACAAATTATTCCTTTGTGATTTTATCTACTTAGACTTGGCTTAGCAAAAACTTTTGATAGTTGCGAAGATCGCTTTTATAAATACCAAAAATTGTCTTAATTAAAAGTTTAGTCTAACACCCATATGCAGAGTCGTTTCCTCCACTCGACTCGACCTCGACTCAACTTGAAGGATAGAATTCTTGAGGAAATTCCTCAGTCGAGTCGAGGAATTATAACTGTCAAACTCAAGGTACGTCGCGATCTACCTTAAGGTATCCTCGAATCTATCGATACCGATATCATACCGATTTTACGAGTATCATTCAAGTTGAGTCGAGGTCGAGTCGAGTGGAGGAAACGACTGCATATGGGTGTAAGCACGCTTTGTAGATTTCAGGCTTTTTGGCTGGCTGCGCAGGCCTACGTATCGGAACATTAACGAGTCCATTTGGTTGAGATTATCTACTATCTTAATAATTTCGGCTTCGATGCCAAGTGCTAGAAATAAAAAAAGAATTTAGGGAAAAACGCATTTTAAATAACAAACAAAAAACTCGTTTCAATCCAATTAAAATCTCACATATTTACGTATATTATATTAAAGACTAGCTGCGCCCCGCGGTTTTATCCGCGTTTTGCGGGAATATCGGGATAAAAAGTGTTATGTGTGTTATTCGAGGTCTCCATCTACTCATATTCCAAGTTTTATCGCAATCGGTTCAGTAGTTTTTGCGTAAAGAGTAACAAAGTCACGTACATACATGCAAACTTTCGCGTTTATTATAATTATACTAGCCGCGCCCCGCGATTTTACCCGCATAAGTCCCGTTCCCGCGGGAATATCGGGACAAAAAGTAGCGTATGTGTTAATCCAGGTCCCCAGCTACCTATATTCCAAGTTGCATCGCAATGGGTTCAGTAGTTTTTGCGTGAAAGAGTAACAAAGTCACATACATACATGCATGCAAAGTTTCGCGTTTATAATAATTACTATTCATCGCAATCGGTTCAGTAGTTTTTGGGTAATCGCGTAACCAACTCACAGACGTACATACATGCAAACTTTCGCGTTTATAATATTAGTAAGATCTTTGACGTGTTTCAAAGATAAATATTTTGAATTTGGTTTTTTTGTGGTTTTATTGATGACGTGCTTGTGTTTTTTCTAGGTACAATAGGCTTCCACTCGCTCAATTATTATTGCAAAGAGGCGCCGATGTCCACGCAAAAGATAAGGGGTAAGTATTCCTTACAGCTAAGGTTTTCTATCTATGTCTTCTATACTTATAATAAAGGAAGAGTGGACAAAAAGTCTGTACTTGGAAGTATATTAAAAAAAAAAAAGTTGTCCAGACGGCTTTGAAAAAGTAGAAGAAAAATTTAAAATTAAAAACTAAATCTGGTTTTCAATATTTAATAGTTTCGAGGAAGGTCGTGGTATACTTTGTATCGAAATCCAATTAGTAGAATCCGAGTAATGAACGAAAAAGTGGGCCGCCCGCGCCCGTGATAACACGTTTTCACTTCTACGGGTGAAACCGCCGGGCGCAGCTAGTAATAAATAAATATTACACGACATAACACATGACGCAATCTAGTCCCAAACTTAGTATTAGGCTTGTACTATGGGTACCAGACAAGTGAGGCTGAAATCTGTAATGCGTACTTTGACTTTGCTCAGACTGAGCTTAGCAAAAACTAAGCATAAATTAAATGGAATTTATGATCGAAATTCATTTTGTAATTTACGAATTAAAAAAAACTTTATAGTTTCTTATCAGTGAAGCACAGTTTAGGTCATTATTTTTGATTGGTTTACATTCTTAATAAGGAAAACTTCGACTTTACTAAGCAAACACTTTGGATAGTTGCAAAGATAGCTTTATAAATACCAAAAACATTTTAAGCTTAGCAAAGTCAAAGTACAGACTATAGATTCCAGCCTGATATACCTACTACTTACTATCCTTTTTTTTTGTAAATTCACACATTATATACTTAAATAAAAACACGCAGACCAGAAACAAATATTTATTTTTTAATCATAAATACCTGCACCCGGCGGGAATCGAACCTGGAACCTTCTGCATTGCAGTCGGACTTTCGTCTAACGCGCCACAGAACTGACAACATAGATGTTGTCGCTAGTCACTGTCACACAATACTCAACTAGACGATTTTAATAATAAATTTTTTAGTCGATATTTTTAGGTTACCGTACTTCAAAAACTAAAATAGAAACCATTTTGTTGCCCGTCCGTCTGTCTGTCTGTCAAGACGCTTTATCTTATTAAGACCTTTTTAGTAAATAAATGTAGGTCAACTGGAAAAACACATTTTTTTGGATCCAAAACCTTCATTGAGGTCCAGTGTAGACGGGCCTGGCGCTTGTATCTTTGTAACTTTGTTCGACAATAACTTGAGTATCGTAGCTCCGATCTTCATGAAATTTGGTATGCGCGTAGTTTAGGTCAATAGAATTTATGAGTTCGAAGATGAGCCGGATCGGTGGGGGGGGGGGTTGGGGAAATAGGGGGTCGTGAGGTCTCAGTTCGGGGCGAACTACTAGTTAGTTAAGTAGACTACAAAATTAAGGGCTACTTAATTATTTACTACTACTTAACTAACTAGTAGTTCGCCTCGAACTGAGACCTCACGACCCCCTATCTTCCCAACCCCCCTACCGATTCGGCTCACCTCCGAAATTAAAAAATTGTATTGACCTAAACTACGCGCATACTCAAGTTATCGTCGAACAAACATACAAAGATACTAAGTTACAAAGATACAAGCGCCAGGCCCGTCTACACTGGACCTCACTCGCTTCGCTCGTTCGGTCAATTAAGTAGTAATAAAGTAAAATAACATTTACAGAATACGAATTAGCGCACGTCGCCTGCAGTCCGCCGGCATTCCGCACGCTATGTCCTTACCGAATCAGGGCCCAGAAATAACGAAATTCGAAAAGAAAAAAAAATGTATCACAATTAAGATAAATATTACATTTTGTTTTTGTTGCTCAAGGCATTTTAAATATGCTGGTTCGAATCCTGTCATGAGGTTTTTTTTTGGAAATATATTTCCTTGTCAAAAATATTTCTAAGTTTAAAGAAAAAAAATAAAAAAAGTCGAAAATAAACGGTTTCTGGATATGAAACTTAATAAACCAGTGCAGGTAGGACTCTGTGCCGAATGAGCGCCCATACTAGCGGTCTTCAATTACAGACCCAATTTAAAAATAAACTGTACTAGGAGTTCGACCCAAACTGAGACCTCACGAGCCCCTATCTCCCTAACCCCCCTACCGATCCGGCTCACCGAACTCATAAATTCTATCGACCTAAACTACGCGCATACTAAAATTCATAAAGATCGGAGCTACGATACTCAAGTTATCGTCGAACAAACATACAAAGATACAAGCGCCAGGCCCGTCTAACTGGCCCTTACTCGCTTAGCTCGTTCGGTCAATGAGAGCACATACATTCAGAGGACTAGATTGATTGGCACTTTATTTAGGCGGTAGGTGAGGCGTAATGAGTAGGTAGGTACAGGTCCCTCAGCGCGGAAGTTCGACTCGCACTTCATCTTTGATTGTTTTCTTTGTCCTGTAGTGGGCTAGTGCCTCTTCACAACGCATGTTCCTACGGTCACTACGAGGTGACAGAGTTGCTCGTGTCTTGCGGCGCCGGCGTCAACGCGGCCGACCTCTGGCGGTTTACACCTCTACACGAGGCGGCGGCTAAAGGGAAGGCAGATATAGTCCGACTTTTATTGAAGGTAAGGACTTATGTTGAAGGTAAGGACTTATGTTGGAGGTAAGGACTTGTCTTGGAGGTAAAGTGTACCCACGGTTACTACGAGGTGACAAAGTTGGTAGTGTCTGGTGCCGCCGGCGTCAACGCGGCAGACATCTGGCGGTTTACACCTCAACCCAAGGCGGCGGCTAAAGGGAAGGCAGATATAGTCCGACTTTTATTGAAGGTAAGAACTTATGTTGGAGATAACGACTTATTTTGGAGTGAAAGACTTATGTTAGAGGTAAAGTGTTCCTACGGTTGCTGAGTTCCTAGTTTGTGGCGGCGGCGTTCAACCAAACAATTTAATAAACTAACTCTTTAGCTTTATAATAATAGTATAGTATAGATAACACCCAGAAATAAATAGTTGACTTTGACACCAATAATATTGAATAATGTAGAACTAGTTTAATCCATTTTTAATTACTTTATTGTTTTTATAATATTCCATTCATTTATTTAATCTGATGTCACAGATTTATTGATTGTTAGTATAAATACAGCGGGTTTTCAAATCGTGATTTAAGCCTGAAGGGGGTTGTTCTAGAGGTCTAGACGAACAACTTTTGTTCTACGACTATGAAAAAAAATTAAAGTACTGTTTTTGGAAGAAATGCTTTCCAATAATTTGCACACGACAAGCCTTGCATTCCGTGATGAAATTATGGGCTGCATTTCTTCGTTTTTGCGACTGAGGCACGTAGCGACATTTACCGGCTTTTTTGAAGATTACCTGGACCTCGATTCGGTAAGGACATAGCATGCGGAATGCCGGCGAACTGCAGGCGACGTGCAGAAGATGTGCGTTAATTCGTATTCTGTAAATGTTATTTTACTTAATTACTACTTAATTAGTTAAGTAGCCTTCAAAATTAAGGGCTACTTAATCATTTAAAGAGCTGCCCTTTTTAATCAGCGTTGTCGCATGCTATGTTTTTGCAGAATCGACCAACTGGTTATATTTGAGTATTTACTTAGAAATATCAGTCTTGTAATGGTAGGAAACTCTTTAAAAATAAATCAATATAAAAAAATACGAAACTGCTTTAAAAACTGAACTAATTAAATAAATAAATAATTAAAACTAAAATTAAAAACAAGTTAAGAAACACAGCTACTTTCCCAGTCAGTTTTAATTATCTTTTATGATTTTATTTAGTTTTTAATAACAGGGTGGTTTTTGATAATTTTATTTCACACTTTTTAATCAGCATAAGTTATTATATAATAAGATGTCAATTGTATTTTAATCGCATCAATTGATTGAGGAAGTTATTAAGTTAAGAATTATTCAGTAGATTGCGGTAAACAACTTTAAATCATTGTAGATTCTAAAAAACATTAAGATTATCCGCAACAAAAAAGCAAACGACAATTTAAATAAACAAACAAATACAAAAACAAACACTTAACTAAAAAAGAAGAAGCCATCGTCGACGCCTTCACGAGGCATAGTTCCCAAGATGCTGGCAGCATTCCCTCTCTGTATAGCGATACTAACTCGCTGAGAAAGGAACCCGCCAGCCCTGGAATCACCGGTCGCCTCGATGGAACCTCGATGGCACTGGAACCCCAACAACCCAAAGTCTCAAAACCCACTGGGGTGAAAGTGTAACAGCCGGGGATTCTAAATGATATTGTTAAATTAAAAACGATTAAATTATTTCTAAGTTTAAAATGCCTTGAGCAATAAAAACAAAAAGAAATATTAGATTGGAGTGAAAGCGCATCTCATGTTGGGTATGTTTACTGTAAAGTGAACCACCTGAGCCAGTCAATAAGCTGCAAAGCTTGACCGGCAGATGGCGCTGAAACAAACCAACCTAGAAATAATTATGTGCGCTATTAACATCGCTCTTAATGTGAAGGAAAACATCGTGAGTAAACCTGCGGCTTAAAATCACGCACAAAAGCCCAATAGTAGGGCTAATTGCGGAAACACACAAGTTGAAACTTTAACTTTAATAACATTTAACATTAATGTTGACATTTTCTTTTATTGACATTTTGTAATTATAATATTTGAGACACAGACAATGCCAAAATAATATTTTTTACTAACATAGCCTGCTAAGAAAATGTTTACCAACCTATGGATCATTGGCATCTAAATAATAAACAAATTTAATTTAATTTAATTAAGGCCGGCTTGCATAAGGTTCCTAAACATGTTTAAGCTGTTAAACATGTTCAAAATCTGTCAGAACTTCAAGAACTGTCCATGTGTGGCAACATATTATCAATCGTCCACCTAATGAAATAGAGTCCAATGTTCGATTTCCCATAAATTATTTTAAAATTGATTTAGTTAAATATATTTTTAAATGGTTTTATGCAAGTCGCCCTTAATAATTTTTTGTTAAATGGTTGTAAAGTTATGAAAATACGATGTTTTACAGCACGGAGCCGACCCGACTCGTAGGAACCGAGATGGTCTGACTGCGTTACAACTTGTGAGGGCGGGGGATAGTGACACGGCTGACGCGCTTAGAGGAGACGCGGCGCTGTTGGACGCGGCCAAGAGGGGAGACTTGGCTAGGGCCAGGTCAGTATCTCTCAATATACAGCGTGGGAAAAAAACCGTGGTTGGAAGTAAAGTACCTTTAATATTGGTGATGGCAAACTTTTCTGAAAAGTAAAATTTCTTCCTTATCAAAAATAAGGTGAACCATTCCAATGTGCTTTCAGGGGATATCTAAAACTGTTAGAGATATCGAAAAATGCTGAAAGGACTTGCGTGGCCGATTTTGACATAAACATACGAGTATATCGCAAAAATTTGTCTCAGGTTTTCGCAATTTTGCAAGTAAAACACAATATTTACCAGGTTTTACTCGCGTCTTATTCGTTTTTATTAAGGTTGACTGTCAACCTTGACTTACCCTGGCTTAAGCTTACTGTAAAGTTAGCGAAAGCTCGGTACTTTTGTAATGATGCCGTCAATAAATAAAACGCGAGTAAAACCCGGTAAATGTTGTGTTTTATTAATAAATGACATTCTTAGATTTTTTTTTAAAATACTTCTCTAGCCAGGAATCGAACCTTTATCTTTTAGTAAAGAAATAAACATTCTAAATAATTGTATGAATTGATAGTGTTGCTAATAAAGACCAAATCCTGGAAACAAACAGTGTGTTAAATCGAGAGAAATGTCTATTTTTAATAAAAATATGAAATAGTTATGACGACCTCTGTGGCGCGTCGGACGAACGCTTGGCTGCAATACAGAAGGTTGCAGGTTCGATTCCCGCTGGGTGCAAATATTTATGCTTAAAAATAAATATTTGTATCTGGTCTGGGTGCATTTCTATGTATGATATGTATGTATTTACAAAAGAAAAATAAATATAAGTAGTATATCCGTTGTCTAGTCACTGTAACACAAGCTTAGCAGCTCACAGGATTTATTTATTTATTATTATTATTTTTGTTGTTTTTTCTTTTGTATCTTTGGTGTTCTTTTGTGTGTTGTTGTTAATAAATGTTTCTACTCCATTCTATTCTAAATAGTCAAGTATTGTTCGTTTGCAAGATTTAATCTGTACCAGTAACACTATCGATCAATACAATAATATATTTATTTATTTTTTTGCAAAAAGACAAAGTTTGATTCTTGGTAAGGCTAAAACATTTTAAAAAAATCTAAAAATGCTTATTTTGTTAAAATCGGCCATGCAACTCCTTTCAGCATTCACCTTTCATAGCTTAGAAAATCCCTTTGAAATCCCATTATACAAGGTGAAATGGTCCACCCAGTATAATATTCACTTGCGTACCGGAATATCTGGATAAAAAGTAGCTGGGTCGTTTTAAAATCATGAATAAAACGCGATTAAACCCGGTAAATAATAGTAGTTTATGCACCGAGGTACTAAAGCCTCTTATAGTGTTATGTAGAGCAGTAGGTGTGTAAAGTGTTTTATTATAAAAAGTAATTATTTTGTTTTACATAAATATTACTTTTTGTATAGGTAAACTTACTTTAAACAAATATACTTATGTACCTAACCTACTTATATTATGTTCCAACATATTTTTAACTTTTCAGGAAATTAATAACACCACAGAATGTAAACTGTCGAGACGCTCACGGTAGAAACTCTACGCCTTTACATTTAGCTGGTGAGTAAATTGCACAGAGCAGATATAGAGTAGAGTTGTTATATTTACATGTCTCTATAAAACAACGCGTAACAAATTTCGGTTGAGTGTGAGATTTGCGAGATACGTCCACTTTTTTATTTTTTCATCTACAAGTCGCAAAATAAATAAAATCGCTAAATCGCGGGTTCGATACCCCCCGAGGACAAATACTTCTGCTGACCATAAATGTTTGTTTCTGGTTCTGGGTGTTTTCTATGTATCATGTGTATGTATTTCCAAAAAAAGTATAAAATGTAGTATATACTACGAGTAAGTACTCGTACTATGGGTAACTAAGTAGTTTAGGGCTAGATAGCGCTGTGTGTAATGTCGCTCAATATTTATTTATTTCGTCTTCCAGCCGGCTACAACAATCTCGAAGTAGCCGAAGCGTTACTAGAAGCCGGTGCGGCGGTGTCGGCTCGCGACAAAGGCGGCCTAGTTCCCCTACACAATGCGGCGTCGTACGGCCACCTCGAGTTGGCGGCCTTATTGCTGCGAGCGGGAACCAACCCGAACGCGGCCGACCGGTGGGGGTTTACGCCGTTGCACGAAGCCGCTCATAAGGCTCGGACGCAGTTGGCGGCGCTTTTGGTAAGTATGTTGGTTTATACTTTATAGGGTTCTGTACAAAAAACCGGACCGTTTTTAGTGAAACCGTTCTTAGACGCTGTTCGTCTGGCTGTCTTTCAGCTTGTAAATCAGTAGTATAATATCATCCATATGGGTAAGTAATATCACCCATATGGATGATATTACCAAATGGGTGATATTACTCTTATGCGCGATATTACCCATAAGAGTGATATTACCCATATGCGGGATATTACCTATATGAGTGATATCACCCATATGCGGGATATTGCACATATGAGTGATATTACCCATATGAGTGATATTACCCATATGCGGGATATTACCCATATAGGTGATATTACCCATATGGTTGATATTACCGTTACATTTATATATTTCAACTCCCAGCTCGCCCACGGAGCGGACCCCTACCTGAAGAACCAGGAGGGCCAAACGGCCGTGGAACTAGCCGGCGCGGAAGATGTCCGCTCGCTCCTGCAAGATGCGATGACAGACGCGCGCTGTACCGTCGCCGTAGCGGCTCCCACGCCGCGCCCCGCCCCGCCCGTCACACAGCCCGCCTTGATGCCCAGCGGGGATACTGTCGACTTACCTTTACCTGTGAGTTATAGTTATGAGGGGGCACAGGGTGTATCGTTAAGTGAGTTCAATCCTAAAGGAGGTGGTTCTAGACGTCTAGGCGAGCAACTTTTGTTCTACAACTTTAAAAAAATACTTATGAACTTTCTTTAAAAGTCGTCACACAGCCCGCCTTGATGTCCAGCGGGGTTACTGTTGACTTACCTGTGAGTTATACAAGATGTAACGGGCAAGCCCTTTTAAGCCGAAAGGTGGTTGTTCTAGACGTCTAGGCGAACAACTTTTGTTCTACGACTTTTGAAAATTCGAACTTTTCTTTTGAAAATTTTGAGGTTATGTTTCACTGAAAAAACAGCTGCTTTTGAAAATAAAGGTAATTGAAGTTTTGATTCTAGTAGACCACACTAAATTAAAGGACAACATAAGGTCAATGACCTAGAACTCTAAGAAACAGCTGATCTTCAAGTAAACTTTACACTTAAAATTTTCGAAAAGTACTTCGAATTTTCAAAAGTCGTAGAACAAAAGTTGTTCGCCTAGACGTATAGAACAACCCCTTTTCGGCTTAAAAGGGCTTGCCCGTTACATCTTGTAGATGTGAGGGGGCACAGGGTGTAACGTTAAGTGAGTTCAATCCTAAAGAAGGTGGTTCTAGACATCTAGGCGAGCAACTTTTGTTTTACGACTTTTAAAAAAACTTAACTTTTTCATAAGTCGTACCTACTCCCGTCACACAGCCCGCCTTGATCCCCAGCGGGGATACTGTCGACTTACCTTTACCTACCTGTAAGTTATAGTTATGAGGGGGCACAGGGTGTATCGTTAAGTGAGTTCGATCCTAAAGGAGGTGGTTCTAGACGTCTAGGCGAGCAACTTTTGTTCTACGACTTTTTCAAAATATTTAAGAACTTTTTTAAAAGTCGTACCTACTCCCGTCACATAGCCCGCCTTGATGCCCAGAGGGGATACTGTCGACTTACCTTTACCTGTGAGTTATGTTATGAGGGGGCACAAGGTGAATCGTTAAGTGAGTTCGATATTAAAGGAGGTGGTTCTAGATGTCTAGGCGAGCAACTTTTGTTCTACGACTTTAAAAAAAAACTTAACTTTTTAAAAAGTCGTACCTACTCCCGTCACACAGCCCGCCTTGATGCCCAGCGGGGATACTGTCGATTTACCTTCAGCTGTGAGTGTAGCTTTAGAGGCACAGGGTGTAACACCAAGTGTGTTTTATAAGAAAGGAGGTTGTTCTAGAGGTCTAAATGAGCGACTTTTGTTCTACGACATTTTAATAATTCTTAGAAACAATTTAAGGACTTCAAGAGCCAACGGAAGTCTACGTCCATACAGGACAGGGTGTATCCGTAAATGAGTTTCATGCGAAAGGAGCTTGTTCTAGACGTCTAACCTTCGTAGGATTCTAAACGAGAGATGAATTGTATTATTTTACGACCACATTACGAACTCTCAGAAACAGATGATTTTCAAGTAAACTTTACAACTAAAATTTTCGAAAAGTACTTCGTACTACTTACTAAAGTAATTCACAAAAGTCGTAGAACAAAAGGTGTTCGCGTAGACGTCTAAAACAACCCCCTTTCGGACTAAAAGTGCTTACCCGTTACACTTTGTATACACTTGTATTTCACACTCAGAAAAAAATGACTTAAGTACCCATTCGGTGTTTTGAACCAGATAATGCCCGCGGAATCTTGGACTGAATCCCGGACCAGCTTGGAGGAGGCAGCTGGTAGACCGGCATCAGCTCTATCCACCTCGGAGTCGCTGCAGACCTTCCTATCCAGGTTAGTTAAGGGTCATAACGTTAAATTAAATTGTGACAGAGATAGCGTCAGCGATTTTCAGATGCGTACAAGAAGGACGTAAGATAAGGACGTAAGCACGTTGAGGACCTCTGTGGCGCGTCGGGCGAACGCTTGGCTGCAATACAGAAGGTTGCGGGTTCGATTCCCGCCGGGTGCAAATATTTATGCTTAAAAATAAATATTTGTATCTAGTCTGGGTGTATTTCTACGTATAATATGTATGTAATTACAAAAGAAAAATAAATAAAAGTAGTATATCCGTTGTCTAGTCATCGTAACACAAGCTTAGCAGATTACCACGGGGCTAGATGGCGCTGTGTGTTGGTCACAGAATTTATTATTTATTAATTATTTAAGATGCGATACGATTAGGCAAAATTTTAGAGCAAAAAATCGACTATTTACTAATTACAAGTTAACTAGACAGTTTATTAAAAAACCGGCTAAATGTGAGAGAATCGGCTCGCGCACGATGAGTTCCTTACCATTGTTGCAAAAAAATAATCACGTTTGTTGTATGGGAGCCCCGCTTAAATATTTATTAATTTTTGTTTTAGTATTTGTTGTTATAGCGGCATAAAAAATACATCATCTGTGAAAATTTCAACTGTCTACCTATCACGGTTCTCGAGATACAGGCTGATTAATTAAGCCTGCCTAATTCGAACTTTTTTGTGATCATTTTGAGGTTATGTATCGTTGAAATACAAGCTGCTTTTGAAAATAAAGGTAATTGAAGTTTTGATTGTAGTAGACCAAACTAAATGAAAGGACAACATAAGGTCAATGACCTCGAACTCTCAGAAACAGCTGATTTTCAAGTAAACTTTACACTTAAATTTTTCGAAAAGTACTTCGAATTTCCAAAAGTCGTAAAACAAAAGTTGTTCGCCTAGACGTCTAGAACAACCCCATTTCGGCTTAAAAGGGCATACCCGTTACACGTTGTAGATTTCAGCCTAAGAGTTCTCATTTCTTCCAGCATCGGTCTAGAACAGCTATCCGACGTGTTAGAACGTGAACAAATCACTGTAGACATCATATCTGAGATGTCGCACGACGATCTCAGGGCTATCGGGGTCGCGGCGTATGGTCACCGACATCGACTCATGAAGGCTGCCAGACAAACCATACATTCTGCCTCCGGTGAGTTATTTCTTACTAATACTAGGAGTTCTCCCCGAACTGAGACCTCACGACCCCCAATCTCCCCAACCCCCCTACCGATCCGGCTCATCTTCGAACTCATAAATTCTACTGACCTAAACTACGCGTGAAGATCGGAGCTACGATACGCAAGTTATCGTCGAACAAAGATACAAGCGCCGGCTTGTCTACACTGGACCTACTCGCTTTTTCGGTCAATTATAAACGCGAAAGTTTGCATGTATGAATGTGAATTTGTTACTCTTTCACGCAAAAGCTAAGCTAAGCTAAAGTAGGAGTTTGCCCCGAACTGAGACCTCACGGCCCCCTATCTCCCCAACCCCCCTACCGATCCGCCACATCCTCGAACTCATAAATTCTATTGACCTAAACTACGCGCATACCAAAATTCATGAAGATCGGGAGCTACGATACTCAAGTTATCGTCGAACAAACATACAAAGTTACAAAGATACAAGCGCCAGGCCCGTCTACACTGGACCTCACTTGCTTCGCTCGTTCGGTCAATCAGTTCACAAGAAAGAAAAAAAACTCTTTAAATTTCACGAACTTTAATGTTGTCGGTTATAGAATTGTACGGCGGCACAGTGATGATCGAGGTGGCGGCTCAAGGCGGATGTGAGACAGAGTACGCTATAGTGGAGAGAGAGATGCAAGCCTCCGTCCGAGCGCACAGGGAGACGCAGGGTGGACACTTTACACATTACCATGTCGTTAGGGTGAGTACATAACGAATGAGCAATGCGAGGGAGTTCAGTTTTTAACGCTCTCGCTGCGCTCGGGAGTTAACCCTAGAGTCCTTTGTACGCTTTGGATTCAATATAGCACTCTAAACAAGTTGTAACAAGGGTACCCATTTAGGCCGAAAGGGGGTTGTTCTTGACGACTAGGCGAACAACTTTTGGAAATTCGATGTAATTTTCGAAAAAATTAAGTTTAAAGTTTAGTTGAAAACCAGCTGTTTCTTAGAGTTAGAGTCATTGATCTTAAGTTGTCCATTATTTAGTTTGGTCTACTACAATCAAAACTTTAATTGCCTTAATTTTCATAATAAGCTGTTTTTTTCTCTCAGTAAAACATAACAGCGAAATAAAAAAAAACGGATTTCCAAAAGTAGAACAAAAGTTGTTCACCTAGTCGTCTAGGACAACCCCCTTTCGGTTTAAAAGGGCAGTTCCGTTATTTAAAAGGGCAGCACCAGCCCTGTCTTATACAGAAACAGTCAACATTTGAGCATAGCAAGGTTATTTTTACCCTCGCTACGCTCCCTGACTATTTATCTCCTGAGCGAAGCGAGGAATTTATGTTTTTAGAGTCTTGAGTGAAGCGTGGGATTCAAGCCGCCTAAGACTTAGACATGCTTTGTGATTTAAATAAATTTTCTATCATTTTAGACGCTACGCTCGCTAACTATTTATCTTCTGAGCGAAGCGGGGAAGTTATGTTTTTAGAGTCCTGAGTGAAGCGTGGGATTCAAGCCGCCTAAGACATTTTCTATTATTTTAGATACAAAAAATAATAAACGGGCGGCTATGGGAGCGGTACCAGCACAGACGACGGGAAGTTTGCTCGGAAGCGGGTCAGCCGAACGAGCGAATGTTGTTCCACGGATCGCCCTTTATCAACGCTATCGTGCAGAAGGGATTCGATGAGCGGCACGCATATATCGGTGAGTTAAATCATAGTCGGTTAACACAAACCGGTAGAACAGCATAGTTGTAAATATACTCCCTTAATTTCTTCTATGGTTTTCGCGATTTTGCATAAGAAAACACTTTATTTACCGGGTTTAATCGCGTTTTATTCATGATTTTTATACGAACCGAGCTTTGGCCAACTTCACAGTTGTCATCTTCAAGGTTGACTGAGATGTCAACCAACCATGGTTGAAAAAGCCAACTTTAAAGTTGGCAAAAGCTCGGTTCGTTTAAAAATTATTAATAAAACGCGATTAAACCCGGTAAATAAAGTGTTGTAAACTAAGTTATGTGACGTTTGTCTCTGTCTGTCAACTTTGAAAGTTCATGTGACAGTAAAAGGCAAACTATGCATAGCTTTGCAGCGCATTATTAGCGTTTATAAATAAGGGGGTTATTGTTTTATTATAGCGCCATTTTATTTTATACTATAAATATTTTAAACGAAAAATTTACTCGCGGCGTGCTTTGGACTCGCGCCTCTGGGTTTATAGTAGATATGCCTTTTTTATTTCACCAGTTCAAAAAGTCATATTTTCATAGCCGGGTGGAAAATGGCTTTCCATTCCTAGAGTGAAAAGATTTTTTTGCCTTGGTTATTGAGTTGATGATAATTGATTTACGTCATAGTATTTATATAAATAGCTATTTACTGAACTTCGAACTATTAGCGAAATATCTCAGGTGAAATGGGTCACTTTCAACCCTAGGCTAACAATGTACTATTTCTGTATTGTAGGCGGCATGTTCGGCGCCGGCATTTACTTCGCGGAACACTCGTCGAAGAGCAACCAGTACGTGTACGGTTTCGGCGGCGGCTCCGGCTGCCCTACTCACAAGGATAGAAGCTGTTACGTATGTCATAGGTAAATATGACCTTTACCACATACATATATACCACATATGTATATATGTATCTCTTCGACTTTAGGCGGGAACACGTTGAAGAGATGTGCTTTTCTGAAATCTAGTTCAAATGCGTGTAAATTGTTTAATTTCGGGGGCATATTAATCAATTTAGTTTCGTGAAGGTGTACAAGTGTAATGAAAGTGAAAATCAGTGCAAAACATGGACTTTAGCGTTGTCTCCAAAGCTCCGTGAACGATCATTGTAAATGGCCGCCGTTTTTACAATGATTCCCTCGACTAGACTTTAACTATGATCACTTCACTGGTTTGATGCAAATTGCAAATAACTTGCAAAAATTAAATAATACATGACACTGGCTATTTCTCAAATGGCCATAATCGGTTCACAACCGATAAGAAATAATAATAAATCATAAAGTTGACATTAAGATTGATTTAAAATAATTCATTTCTAATATTTGCGTGCTGGTGAAATATGTTGAACTATACCGACTGATTCATAACATTTGCTGTAACCATATTTCGTGCAAATAAATGACATTCATTCATTCATAATTACATCATCGAATGATTGTTATTTATGAAAATTATGTTTATATTGATTGACTATAAAATGAAAACTAAATATTGTGACAAATTTATACGTTGGCAACATTTGTTTTTTGATATATAATATTATTTTTAACTACTGAGATATCTAACTAAAACGATTTATTGACTTTAATCCTAAAACTATTTTACATAATTACTTATAATTAATGATGTCAAACTTATTATTTTTTTACTTAGCGATGTTTGACATTCATAATTATCCGTCGTTTTCTTAAAATCTAATACATTAATAAATTTAATGAAGTAATGCTTAGAGTCACAGTGAATGTCATGACAATGAATTATTTCATGTAAGTAGATTTAACCCTCACTATTGTCAAAAAGTTAATCGTTAACTATGTTTCATATGCCAACTAGGTTAAGCATGGCTGATCCTTGTGTTTTTTTTTTGTAACATCCTTGTACTTACCCATGTCTTATGAAATGAATAAATGAATTAAATTGTTCCAGACAAATGCTGCTTTGCCGAGTGACAATGGGCAGAGCGTTTCAGCTGATGAGCGCCATGAAGATGGCGCACGCGCCGCCCGGACACCACAGCGTGGCGGGGAGACCCTCGCAGGGGGGGCTGTGCTACCCCGAGTACGTCGTCTATAGGGGGGAACAGGTCAGATTATATTTTCTTCTTTTTTCCATTTAATACCAACTAGCTGCGCCCTGAGTCCCGTTCCCGCGGGAATATCGGGATAGAAAGTAGCCTTGGTGTTAATCCAGGTCCCCAGCTACCTATATTCCGAGTTTCATAGCAATCGGTTCAGTAGTTTTTGTGTGAAAAAGTAACAACCTCACATGCATACTTACATAGAAACTTTCGCGTTTATAATGTTAGTAAGATTAAACAACTTAAAAAACATCATAACATTTAGACTTAACACTGAAAACCAACAAGGTTTATACTTGCGCTAATCCTTAAGTTTACGTCGACCATGTTCAAAAGGTTTTAGGACCATGTTCAAATCGAAACGTCGACGTAAGAGAATTTAAAAATAATAATACGCGAATAAGACCCGGGAGAAATAATTATGAGTTCAAATCGTGTGAGTTTAAAATGTCGACTGATTTTTTGTATGAAATTGACATGAGTTCACGATAAGTCACATGACTTTTGGTGTGTCGATTGGCGATTTCGTTATTCGATAAGAATGTTGTCTAGGGCTGCTGTTAGGAAAGGTTGATTTTCATTGGTAGGGTGGAAAGTTGCTCATTTTATCCCTAGGGTGGATTTTTTTTTTTTAATTTTACGTTTGGCTATTGTAATTGAGTTGCTCTTCTATTCTGCCCCTCGCTATAATGCACTGTTTGCTTTGCCCCTTCTTTTTCACCAATTTTATTTATAGCCAATCACAGTAGCCTAGATTAGATGTTTTTCGATTTTTTACTGATGTTGATGGTACATAATATGTATTATAACTTTTTTATTATTAGTAAAATCAGTTGAATGATTATCTATATACCTTATTTATATTATTAAATGTGTGTGCAGTATTTAAATTTCCACACAGTCGATATGATTTGACCCTCATACATATGCGAAATATCTCAGGTGAAATGCGTTACATTCAGCCCTTGTCAAAAAATGTACTGTTTAATAATAGCAACACAAAAGTACACAAGTAGATAAGGACGCTGCTTAGCATGGATCGGTGTTTATAATATAGTACCTTAATTATTACCATCGACTCCATAACCAAACATAAAAGTAAAAAAAAACTTTTTACCCTAGGAATTAAAAAGTAATTTTCCACCTGACAATTTCCCATTAAAATGAAAAAAAAAAAAGAGTATATTTTTTATTTCTGCATGTCAAATAAAGCCAATGAACTAGTCATGCACTTAACTTGTACGTTGAGCTTACAAATTTCACATTTGCGTACAAGTTATTAAGCTTGTATTTTTTCTCTTCCACAGGCGTACCCAGAATATCTGATCACATACCAGATAGCATGCGCTGAAACCACAGGCGACGTTTGAAAACTGAGCGTTATCCCAACGTACGATTTCCATTTGTCGACTGTCGCTTGTCAGTCAAATGACGTGTTCAATGTACATACAAACGGACATATGAAACACTGTGTTCAAAGGAGCTATAAAAAATTTATTTTCACCCTAGGGATGGAAAGTAACTTTGTTATAGCGCCTCGAAAGCATTTTTCTTTATGTTGTCTAAGATGTAGCACGCCCAGTAGCCATCAGTGGCTTATTGTAAAAATACACTATTTTGCTACAGTATTTATTGATTGATTATAAATATGTGTGTCTGTATAGATATTTCGGTGGGAAAGAGAAAACGTCTTATCTTACGTCTTGCTTTTACACATACGAAGTTCTCTAGATTGGGGTTGAATGTACCCTTAAAGCAGTGTACATAAGTTTCGATTTAACTGCGGAGTTTTAACTGTACAGTTTTATCTAACTGCTTTTCATCTGGATTTTAAGTTTTAACTTCAACTGTACAGTTCCTAGTTTTGCCTATACACGTACGATTTGAAATGATAAAACAAAATTTTAATAAATTATAAACAAAAACTTACAGCTAATAAAAACAATTACAGAAAATTAATAACTAATAGAAATGAAATCAATCGAACAACCTTCCCTGGACCACCCCCGCCGCAAAAGAACCCATCACACTCGCGGCATTACCCCGCTGCACCGCGATGGAAAGCCTCTGCAACAGGAATGACCCCGAGCGGTAATCTAAACCCCTGTCACTGAGTCGGCGGCCAATCTCTCTGAAGAAGTCCAGAGCCTCTACACACCAACAACCTGTCACCTCAACAGCCACGGGAACAAATATATACTGCCGCTCCAAAGCGGCATACTTTGCCCTCTTACCAGCAACCGCAGCATCAGCCGCAGATCTCGCCACCCGAACTGTACGCGACAGGTGACTCGCCGCAAAGGTGCTGACGCAAGTGGCGTCCCAAATGAGAGATCTACCTCTCTCCCACGGCACCAACGTCAAACCGTCTGGCCTCTTACCATCCGTACGACTAAGGCCAGGTGGCTCAAGGACGCACGGAACATTCGCGGATACAAGGGCCCTTCGAACTATAGCATTTAGTGCATGGTGGCGAGGAAATCGGCCCGCACACCGACGACAACTCAAAGCGTGATGACCATTAGCCTTCACCATTGAGCCACAAATGCATACATGGGGTTCACACACATCGGACCCAAGGCGAAGAGCCACAGCAACACGCAGAGAGCTATCATCCATCAAGGTGCCAAGGTAAGGTGACGGTTACGCCTGCAACCACGCACCAGACTCTGGCCTAGAGACCGACCTCAGCCGCGCCAAGTCCGATCCAACCGCATCGTCCACAAGACGCTTCAAAACTCCTCTGGCCCCGATGTCATCCCACAAACGCTGTGCCTGCGGAACCACCGGGATCTCAGCTTCAGGGTTGAGTGCCAACCAAGCCTCACGGGCGCTACTCGCATAAGGAACGTTGATCTGACCACCATCGGGACATAAAATACTAGTGACCAGATCCATTACCCCATGCACCGAAGCCAGGAAAGCCGGCAGGCCCACATCCCCCGCCCGCCTTATTCCCAAACCCCCAAGCCGAATTGGCAGAGAAGCTTGCACCCACTGGTCCTCGCTCATCTTCACGTTAAGGGTGGATTCAACTGCAACCCTTAAAATTTCATCAAAAGCAGCGATCTCCGCCGGCCACATCCAAGTTGGAGAGGTACGTAGCAAATAAGTAATTTTTGGGATCGCAAAACACGTTCTTAACAAGACAAGCGCCACATGGGCAGAAAGATCCTTTAAAAGTAACTGTGCAGTCCGAAGAAGATCTTTTCGCCCCTCCATTGCCTCCGGAATAGCTACTGGGAAAATGGGAGCACCCAACAGCGAGATAGAATTAGAATTCAGCTCCTTGAGGCCCGGGAGAACCGCCTCAAAAGCAGGACATGACAGGCGAGACGCAGAACCGCAGGGAAAGAATTCACACTTGGTCGAATTCACCTTCAGCCCCATCCCCGCCAAAGCGGGGTTGGTTGCCTGCTGCGCGGCCTTCCCTGGCCGCGCAGCAGGCAACCTTAGCCGCAAGCCTTCTAAATGTACTGCCCACAGCAATAGGCCGGATTCCCCCACTCGTAGGATTTTGAAATTAACTATTTAGTTAAATTAAAAATTTATTCAAATTTCTTTTTTTAACCGACTTCAAAAAAGGAGGTGGTTTGCAATTTGTCCTGTATACAACGTGTCACGGGTAAGCCCTTTGAATCCGAAAGGGGGTTGTTCTAGACGTCTAGGCGAACAACTTTTGTTCTACGACTTTTGGAAAATCGAAGTACTTTTCGAAAAATTAGGTGTAAAGTTTACTTGAAAATCAGCTGTTTCTGAGAGTTTGGTCATTGACCTTATGTTGTCCTTTTATTTAGTTTGGTCTACTACAATCAAAACTTCAATTACCTACCTTTATTTTCAAAAGCTGTTCTTTCAGTGAAAAATAATCTTAAAATTTAAAAAAATATAAATTGAATTTCCAAAAGTCGTAGAACAAAAGATGTTAGCCTAGACGCCTAGAACCACCCCCTTTCGGATTAAAAGGGCATACCCGTTATAAAATTGTATATATATTTTTTATAAGATTATTTTCATATCACATAAACGTTTGAAAAAACTACAGTGTATTTGGAATGCGACCTCCAATGGGAAGAATACTCAAGAAACTCATGGGGTTGTTTTTGTTCCAAATTTTATTTTTGCAATGATCGTGTGATTTGCGTTGTCGCATATTAGAGCTATATTGGAACTGGAACAATAATGCGAAAGTAATTCTGTATATCTGTCAAAACAAAAAACACAATCGCATCCACAAACACACCACCCGCCCAACAACATCCGACCCACCCCAGCACCCGCCTCCAGAGCTCCATAAAGCCGTATTTCCTCTCCCTTCCTACTAAAAACTGCGCAGTTAAATCCAAGTCTAAAATCTATAGTGCGTACTTTGACTTTGCTCAGACTGAGCTTAGCAAAAACTGAGCATAAACTTTGAATTGGAATTTATAGTCGAAATTCATTTTGTAATATACGAATAAAATAAAAAGAACTCCATAATAAAACACTTTATTTATCCGGTTTTATCGCGTTTTTATTCATTATTTGACCCGAGCTTTCGCCAACTTTACAGTTGGCTTTTTCAAGGTTGACATATGTCAAAATGTAATATGCAAAATCGCGAAAACCATAGAAGAAAAGAACTCCATAGTCATAACAGAGAAGCAAAGTTTAGGTCGTTATTTTTGATTGGTTTACATACTTCGACTTTATTAAGCAAAAACTTTGGAAAGTTGCGAAGATCGCTTTATAAATACCAAAAATTGTCTTTTAAGTCAAAGTTTTTGCTTAGCAAAGTCAAAGTACGGACTATAGATTCCAGCCTAATAGCCTGTAGGTTGAGTTCAATATTTTCCAAGCGTTTTCTCCATTCTGCTGTCATTGAAAGTTGTATTTGTCGTTGTATATTTATTATTTTTCAAAATTATGGTGTTTTTTGTATAAATAATGAAATAATTTTAAAGCTACTATCTGTTTTATAAGTAACTATTTGTATGGTTTTATTAAAATGAGATTTTCAATGTCGAATTCAAGACATTGCTTAAATCCTAAAATTATATTTTGAACATTGCTTTCATCCTAAAATTGGAAATTTGAATGAGACGGTGACGCAGAAACGCAAGTTCAAGCCTCACTGCGAGTGAATTTTCGAAAATGTATTTATTTACCCTTGAACATATTTCTAGTAGACATGCCTAAAGCATTTATGAGTAAATAAGAAAAATTGTGTTCATGCCAAAATTAAGTCTTTATTTCGGCATTGTTTTAATGTCAATTTTAAACGAAAACACAATATTTACCGGGTTTTTACTCATAAAATAATATCAAAATACCTCTGTCAACTTTGAAAAAGCTAACTGTAAAGTTTGCTCGGTACTTTGTAATAAATAAAATGCGAGTAAAAACCCGGTAAATATTGAGTTTTATTATGCAAAATCGCGAAAACCTTAGACAAAATTATGTCAATACTAGCTGCGCCCCGCGGTTTCACCCGCGTAAGTCCCGTTCCCGCGGGAATATCGGGATAAAATGCAGCCTATGTGTTATTCCCGGTATCCAACTACCTATATTCCAAGTTTCATCGCAATCGGTTCAGTAGTTTTTGCGTGATTGAGTAACAAACATCTAAACACACACTTTCACATTTATAATATTAGTAGGATTATTTAGACTGCGCAAATGTCAACATAGAATGTGCGAAAATTGTTCGCAAAAGAGTGAATTGTTCAAAATTTTGGATGTGTACAGTCAGGCAGAGCCAAATACAAAAACGACACTAATAATTTGAGAGGTATTCAAATGTTTGAGCAGCTTCTAAATTCAAAATTTGTATGGTAATTTTTGAGTTTGAGAGCTGCTCATTTTTTTTTAAGTAAAACTCAAATTTTGAGTTGCTTTTCTGTATACGGGCGTCAGTATGTTAGTTGGTAAGAACTCCTAGTATAGCATATAGGCTATGTGTTCGGAACTTGAAGTTAAATTTATTTGTTTTTTTTTTAACTATTTTATTAGCTGCGCGGTTTCACCCGCGTAAGTCCCGTTCCCGCGGGAATATCAGGATAAAAAGCCTATGTGTTAATCCAGGTCCCTATATTCCAAGTTTTATCGCAATCGGTTCAGTAGTTTTTGCGTGAAAGAGTATCAATCTCACATACATACAAACTTTCGCGTTTATAATATTAGTAAGATTATATAGAAATATTTTCACAAGGAAATATATAATAAAACACTTAATTTACCGGGTTTAATAGCGTTTAATTCATTATTTTTAAACGACCGAGCTTTCGCCAACTTTACAGCTCGGTCGTTTAAAAATAATGAATTAAACGCTATTAAACCCGGTAAATAAAGTGTTTTATTATGCAAAATCGCGAAAACCGTAGAAGAAATTAAAGAGATATATTTTCAAAAAGATTCTCATGACAAGATTCGAAGCTGTGCCTCACTTCACTATCTAGGCGAGTGCTCTAACCACTGAGCTGCACGGGAATCACGTGACATGGTGTAATTAATTAACATATTTTCAATTTCAGTTTATTTATTGCATTCATCATGAGTAGTAAAGATGGTGAAACATATTTGTAGCAGATTCAACATCATACATACCTATTTGGGCGTAGGAATATGTTTGGACAATGTCAAAATTTTGTTTTATGAAGGTATTCATTTAACACTAACTCCCTTACTTATAAAATATTATTTATTTATTATCGGCTGTGAACCGATTATGGCCATTAGGAAATTAGCCAGTGTCAAGTATTATTAATATATTATGCAAGTTATTTGCATCGAAACAGTCAAGTCTAGGGAATCATTTGTAAATACGGCGGCCATTTATTTACAAACATTTTTCACGGAGCTTTGGGACAACACTAAGTCTATGTTTTGCACTGATTTTCACTTTTATTCCACTTGTACACCTTCACGAAACTAAATTGATTAATATGCCCCCGAAATTAAACAAGTTGCACGCATTTGAACTAGGTTTCACAAAAATGAAAATTTAGCACCACATCTCCTTAACGAATTCCCGCCAAAACTGTAGAAAATATTATTTACACATGACTAAGTTATGTGACGTTTGTCTCTGTCTGTCAACTTTGAAACTTCATGTGACAGTAAAAGACAGACGATGCATAGTTATGCAGCGCATTAATTAGCGTTTATAAGTAAGGGGGTAATTAAGTAATTTGATTTATTTTGAATTTTGTGTTTTGAACCCTCCCTGTTAATTAAAAAATATATATACTTGTGAAAATATTTCTAAGTTTAAATATGCCTTGAGCAATAAAAACCAAGAAATTTTAATAAATGTTCAAAATAAAACATCAAAATCGTCGGCTTCCTAATATGTTGTGAATATTTTTTTTTCTAAAATTAAAAAAATTGTTAGGTCTTAAAGAAGGGATTAGAAGCAAGTAGTCCCTTTCGCAACTCGTCTTACTATAGACTAGGCTCGGTCCAAAATTGGGACCACTTTAAATCCAATTCAAATCGATCGGTTTATACCGGTTTTAACGACCGTTAACTTTAATCCCCGACCTCACGACCCCCTATCTCCCCAACCCCCCTACCGATCCGGCTCATCTTCGAACTCATAAATTCTATTGACCTAAACTACGCGCATACCAAAATTCATGAAGATCGGAGCTACGATACTCAAGTTATCGTCGAACAAACATACAAGTGTAGACAGCCCGTCTACACTGGACCTCATTCTCTTCGCTCGTTTGGTCAATTATCGAGTAGTCCCAAATGGGACGACTTATTGTTGTGGGCCGAGTTGCAAATGGGACGACTCGCTTCAAATCCACCCAAATGTTATTTATAACAATAATTTTGTTTTGTTTTCTTCTATTTTGTATTGTAGTAGGTAATATAATTAATGATTATGAATGTGGTAGGGTTATGAAATAAATAATACATATTAAATTTTATTTATGTTTTTTATTTAACGTAATCAACTAAGATTTATATTAATAAATAAATATCATATCATATTATCATAATTAGAAGTCATTATATATTGAAATCCCGCTAAGAACTAATTTTTTGAAACTTACAAAAAAAACTATAATTCCTAAGCGTGGGTCAAAATTATAAGACATATTGATTCGAAGACATAATTTGATTGTAATAGAAATATTTTAGAAGAAAAAAAACATCTTCTAAAATTCACTTGCGGCAAGATTTGAACGCGCGTCCCTGGATTCCTTTTTGAAGATGAATTTTTCCTTTAAAATATTACTAGTAAAATATGCCTTGAGCAATAAAAACAAATTACGAAATCATTTGGTTTTTCAAAGATTTTAATATCATATGGCAAGATTATGTTTGATATTTTTTATCACACTTTTATTACAGTAATGAATATCATTTCATTTTATTTTCTTAGTTATGGCTTCTGTCAGCAATATAGGACAATTTAGCCAGTTTCACGTACTAATAGTGAACTACCACTATTATACTGTAATCGTTTGAAATAATTTACAATGCGTGAAGGCTGCAGAAAAAATGGCGACGATTTTTCTCCAACCCCATAGAACATTTGTTTGTAACGTGCTAATTTCGTATTTGGCACTGGTATTTTTATTTTCACTTCACTCGTTGAACTTCGCGTAACTAAATTGATAACATGCCGCCGAAATTAAACAATTTACACGCAATAAAACTAGGTTTAGCAAAAATAAAAATTCAGGACAACGTTCCAGTAATGCGTCAAATACAAAAGTCCCGTGGGGAATATCATGCTATAATTTTATTTTGACATTATGTCAAAGTCAAGATTTTTCAATGTAAATGTTTTATTTTAAAAGCATTTCAATATTAATGACATAATATTTATGTGTTCACGATGATTTCTACATCAATATCAAGATTTTAAGTTGACATTGTTCCGATTTCAATGTCAATGACATAATATTTATGTGTTCACGACGATTTCTACATCAATATCAAGATTTTAAGTTGACATTGTACCGATTTCAATGTCAATGACATAATATTTATATGTTCACGATGATTTCTACATCAATATCAAGATTTTAAGTTGACATTGTTCCAATTTCAATGTCAATGACATAATCCGCGCTACCATGCTCGTTTGTCGTTGCTATGTCGTCCTTTTGTCGTTCAAAAAATAAAGTAAAATTAAATAAAAAATACCCCGAATACTTTTAAAAACCAAAGACAATTAAAAAAAATATTTTTATTTTATTAAGTTTTTTTTTTCTTTTTAATTAATTTAAGTGTTTTTAATTAAATTTTTTTTAGCTGAACGACAACGCGATGGCTTATAAGACATCATGGTAGGGCCCAATATTTATGTGTTCAAAATGATTTCAACATCAATATCAAAACTTTAACTTGACATTGCACCAATGTCAACTTAAAATTCAACCTATTTTCTTATTTAAACTTACATAATACTGATATTCTAGTAAAATACAAGCTTACGCACACGGGTTCATGTCCCCAGTCATATTCACATGAGAACATGTTACTTTCAGCCCGTTTGGAACCGCAATTTTGAACAGTTTTCCTTGAGGCATACACACGCACACTTTAAATTGTCCCGTCGGTGTGTGCTTGTCTGTTTGTCTGTCCGTCTTGTTTATCGGCATGGCTATGGGAAGATATCTGACGTCGATGTAGACGCCCTCTTTACCGCTCAAAACGACGGACCCATTGATCGATTTTATGTAGATGTCTTGATCTGTGAAAGAGGAAAAAATAATATATTATTATGACAAGTCTGGAAGAGGAACAACAAACCAGTGGCTCGTTTTTGTAAAAACATAGCATGCGACAAGCAGGCGGGATGCACGATCATTGCATAAGTCGATTTGTTGCATGAGTAAAAGTAATAGCTATTCTATAATTTCCTTTAATACTGATTGGCTGAGGAACAAGGGGAGCTATTTAAATAATAAAGTAGTCCTTAATTTTGAAGGCTACTTAACTAGTAGTTCGCCCCGAACTGAGACCTCACGACCCCCTATCTCCCCAACCCCCCTACCGATCCGGCTCATCTTCCAACTCATAAATTCTATTGACCTAAACTACGCGCATACCAAAATTCATGAAGATCGGAGCTACGATACTCAAGTTATCGTCGAACAAACATACAAAGATACAAAGATACAAGCGCCAGGCCCGTCTACACTGGACCTCACTCGCTTCGCTCGTTCGGTCAATTAAGTAAAATAACATTTACAGAATACGAATTTACGTGCATCTCCTGCACGTCGCCTGCAGTCCGCCGGCATTTCGCATGATATGTCCTTACCGAATCAAGCCACTTGCTTTTCAACTAAAGCTCGATTTAAACGTCATCTACCAGAACATTTTTTCAACTATTCTTGAGTAATAAAACACTTTATTTACAGGGTTTAATTAATCGCGTTTTATTCATGATTTTTAAACGACCGAGCTTTCGCCAACTTTAACCCGACTCGTTGGTTTGGTTGGTTGGTGGTTTGGTTCAGTCAACCTTGAAAAAGCCAAATAAAATTAGCGGAAGCTCGGTTCGTTTATAAATCATGATTACAACGCGATTAAACCCGGTAAATAAAGTGTTTTTTATATGCAAAATCGCGAAAACTATAGAAGAAATTATTCTTGACTACAAATATTTTAGAAGAAAAAATTAAAAAAAATTTAGAAATATTTTTAGCAAGGAAATATATTTCCAAAAAATCCCCATGACAGGATTCGAACCTGCGTCCTTTCGCTAACCAGGCGACTGCTCTAACCACTGAGCTACACAGGAATCACGTGGCATGGTATAATTTTTCGGCCATATCTTTCCTCGCTAATTGTTTTACCAACTAAGGCTTGGTTTCTGCGCCATTTACCGGTCAAGCTTTGCAGCTTTTATTGACTGGTTCAGGTGTTTTACTTTACAGTAAACATACCCAACATGAGACGCGCTTTCGCAATTTAATATTTCTTTTTGTTTTTATTGCTCAAGGCATTTTAAACATAGAAATATTTTTAGCAAGGAAATATATTTCCAAAAAATCCCCATGACAGGATTCGAACCTGCGTCCTTTCGCTAACCAGGCGAATGCTCTTAAAATGCCTTGAGCAATAAAAACAAAAATAAATATTTAAAAAAATTTGTTCAAAAATTGTTTTTTGGAGATAAATTAAGCAATAAAAACAAATTACAAAAATAAATATTTCAAATTATATTTGTGAATACATAATTTCTAGTAGAATGGCTTTAGCAATAAAAATAAGAAAATTAATTGATAGTTAGGGCTGCAGAGTAAGGAACCTTCTTCGTGCCGTATCAACTGAATTCTCTTCTGAATCTGATACGAAATACGTTTTTTGACTGTGGCGGTCACCAAAGTCAAAGTCAAAATTGTTTATTTCCTTTAGATTCTTGTACAACATTAAATGCACATCATCATTTGGCTACGTCTTAGGTGTATTGATTTTAGTGATAGTGATTTTTGGACTTCAGATGATAAAATTAATTAGTCGGTGGCACTGTACCTATGTAGAGGTTATTTTGGTAATTTTTATCAATTCTATTTCTTTGTTGTTTTTTAAATTATTTTTTGTTTCTTTTTTGAAGTCGGTTTTTTATTTATTAAATTATTTTTTTATGTAGTATAAAATTACATTACTTAAATTTATGTAAGAAATCCAATATTTATACCAGCACAACAATATTTGGTATTTATTTTTCATTATGGTCAACCTTATTACCTTACCTGCAGTCCAGTATTACCTGCAGTCCAGTATATCTGCTTTGACTCCATGTGCGTGCCCTCAGCACCTCGCAAGTAGGTGGAAGTGTCGGAATGCAGAGTTAATTCCTCGTCTACTGGCGCTGTCACGCGGGCAGTTGATATTTGCTACACAAACATCATTGAAATAATCAAGTATTCTGTACAAGTAGTACTCTATTTTTACCGTCTGGGTAAGATTTGTGCTACTGTGGGTCGATTCTGTAAAAACATAGCATGCGACAAGCAGGCGGTATGCATGAGCATTGCAGAAGTCGATTTGTTGCAGGAGTAAAAATGATAGCTATTCTATAATTTCTTTAAAATACTGATTGGCTGATTAACAAGGGGAGCTCTTTAAATATTTAAGTAACCCTTAATTTTGAAGGCTACTTAACTAACTAGGAGTTCGCCCTGAACTGAGACCTCACGACCCCCTATCTCCCCAACCGATCCAGCTCATCTTCGAACTCATAAATTTTATTGACCTAAACTACGCGCATACCAAAATTCATGAAGATCGGAGCTAGGATACTCAAGTTATCGTCGAACAAACATACAAAGTTACAAAGATACAAGCGCCAGGCCCGTCTACACTGGACCTCACTCGCTTCGCTCGTTCGGTCAATTAACGCACATCTTTTGCACGTCGCCTGCAGTTCGCCGGCATTCCGCAAGCTGTTTTTACAGAATCGAGCCACAGGACGTTTGTGCCAGTCGCTAATTAGCTGACGATCCCTTACCCTAGCCTGAAGTTTGTTGATGGCTACCGGCAGGTTGAAATGCGCGTTCCCCTCATCCCTCGCGGTGGTGAAGGCCACAACCCCCTCCGAGTCGCGGAGCTCTAGAGCTGACACCCCCCGGACAAACACTCCGGATGTGTTCACTGTCATACGGGTATCCGAACGGGATAATCTAGTAATACAACAAAAATATTCATATTCTACGAGCTATCGACCGACCTCTTTAGCGCGTCGGGCGAACGCTTGGCTGCAATACAGAAGGTTGCGGGTTCGATTCCCGCTGGGTGCAAATGTTTATGCTTAAAATAAATATTTGTATCTGGTCAGGGCGTATTTCTATGTATAATAAATATGTATTTACAAAAGAAAAATAAATATAAGTAGTATATCCGTTGTCTAGTCACCGTAACACAAGCTCAGCAGCTTACCACGGGGCTAGATGGCGCTGTGTGATGGTCGCAGGATTTATTTATTATCGGATTCATCGAAAATAGTTTGCAATGTTTTTAATACCTACTGATTTCTATTTAAAAAAAAAAAAAACCCGACTGCGTAAAAAACTCGATTAAAAAATACGCTTAATAACAACAAAAAAACCAAAAAGAAAAAAAACAAGCCCAGTAATTTGATATTACGTTAAGTAATAATAGTTTTGTAATCGATACACACAGAACACATAATAAATGAGTAAAAAATTACTCACAGTCGGGACCCATTCATTTTACCAATCTAATTTTTCCAATGGGTCCCGACTGTGAATAATTTTTTACTCCTTTATTTATGTGTTCTGTGTGTATCGATTACAAAACTATTATTACTTAAAGTAATTTCAAATTACTGGAGTTAGCTGGGCACCAGCTACGCACGTACCGCCGACGCAGCAGTAACAGCCGGCGCATGCGACCTAGATTTAAGTGCTTAGTAATAATTAGAATAGTTTTCTTTAAAAGTAATAATTAAAATTGTAATTAGTTTTAAGCTAGCATTTGACAAATAAATTGTCTCTTTTAATTCAAAATAAATAATTTTTTTAAACGTCTTCCGACCGCCCATACATAATTGGCGCAGTCGTTGGTGGTCACGCGATCGTCAAACTAATTCGTCTTTCTGAGTTCCAGAATCGAGAGCCGGTATCCGGTACGATTCTGTCTTCAGCCAGTCAGCGACAGCGGTGCAGCGATCGGCGATTTTCAAGTCGCGAACCCGTGACCGAGAACCTACGGGCGGCCCACGGAAGACCAGCGTGCGGAGATCCGGAGAATTGGAGAACCCTACGCGCTGCTTAAAACTCGACGGGAGATGCAAAGGCTGGTTCGGTGAGTACTCTCGCTATTTAACCAAGATCCCTGCTCTATTTCCTGTCTTAGTGTAGTATTTTTTTTATATTTATTGAGTTGGAGAGTGTTCATGTTTTAAGCTAAAATCGCGGATAAACATAGGTAATACTCATATTCGATTCAATAATAACTTAATAACGAAATCAGTGATCACATTATACAGATATTTTACTTAATTTTTTTTTAATTCATTTATTGCGTTGGAGAGTGTCCTTGTTTTAAGCTAAAATCGCGGGCAAACATAGGTATACTCATATTCAATTCAATAACATTTCAATATCTAGGTCAGTGATCGTATTACTTACAATTTATAATTTATTTATCAATACCTACCATTGTTCGTAAAAACACCACACAATGGCGGTGAACAATTGCGACGCCGACATAAAGTTTGTTAAGGATATAATTCAACCCTATGACGGGAACCCCAAACAATTAAATTACTATATTAGGGAATTAGAAAATGTTTTAGGTTTATTATCAGAACCCGCGAGGGCACATCCTGCCCTAATTTGTATAATTAAGAGTAAATTAACTGACGCTGCTAGGGAGGCTCTAGCTTACGGAGAAGCCGCTACCACCTGGGCGGAGGTGAAAGAAAGGTTAATAGCTAGGTTCGGGGAAACGCGGACTGAGGCTCAGATAATGCAGCAGCTCACGCGGACCTGCAAAGACAAAAACGAGGATTCCGAGGCGTTCGGCAAACGCATACGAGAAATTCTAGACACATTGTGGTCTATAGGAAATCACTCCGACAAAAACTACTATGAATCGATGGCGATTCAACAGTTTATTGAGAATTTAGATTTTTTTATATCTGTTGGAGTAAAGATAATGCGACCAATATCATTGGAGTCCGCGATAACGTTGGCAAGGCAGGAAGAAGCGAAAAGTGCTAACCGTAGGTATAACAACAACTCATTTAATAATTCATCGTTCGCGCCCTCATTTAAACGAAAGGATTCTCCTAGAGGTCCACAACATAGGGTACAGCAATTCCCATTTCATCCCCCTCATCAATCATCCCCTATGACACAATCTCATCGTTTTGTGCCGCAACAAAATCATTTGGCGCCTGCACAACGACAGCAGTGGGTACAGTCGATGCTTCCCTGGAAACAAAAAGGAGCTACCTCAGGTAATTTTCGGTTCGGGAATCCTGGACCTTCCAGAAGCGGAAACTCTAGGCAGTACAACGTGCCGCAGCAGGTGAACCCACCGACAAAAAGTTCGGACGTCACTATGAGGTCAGTATCGAGACCACCACCACCCCAGTTTGCTACAGAGGAACTGTTTTATACGCAAAACTACGCCCCGCAGCAAAGCGAAGCTCCAGATTACGGTGAGTATAACAATTATTACTACCTGGAGACGGAAGAAGGCGACCCGCAAGAAGAAGACCCCGATTTTAACGTGGAAAATTCTCAAAATTTTTCCAACCTTCACGACGACCAGAACATAACATAGTTAAGATTAACATTCAGGATCGAGATCATCTGCCATACATCGAGTTACCAGAATTCGGAGGTAAGTTTTTAATAGATACAGGTGCGAGCCGAAGCGTTGTTTCATCACACGTTATATTTGGTACCATCTTTGAATATTGTGTAGAATACGAACCCTTCCAAATTGCAACCGCGCATAATATCTCGCAACATAACTATATTGCTAAACTACCCTTACCACCCGCATTTAACTCTGACGATATACATAAATTCCTGATTTTTGACTTTGACCCTAAATACAAGGGATTAATAGGATTCGACTTATTACGTAGACTCAAAAGTAACATTGACTTAAATACGAACGTGTTACGTACTTGTAACGCCGACATCCCTATTTATTTTAACCGGCCATTAGAGAAAATCCAGATTGACCCCAAAACTGAAAAACTAGTGACTTTAAAATGTAACTACATTGACGGCCAGTACATACAAGACAGTTTTTTGTGGTCAGAAGGGTTAGAATCCCCTGCCACATTAGTGACAGTAAAAAACGGTTCCTTCAGAACCTCAGTAATTAACTACAGCGAAAATAAAATGTTCATCCCTCAAACATCCGTAATTGAGTTAGAACCCTATTCCGACAACTTCGTAAAATTAAATTCACTTGACGTAAAATCCGAATTAAATAAAGAGCTCAGCGAAAACTTAAACAAAATTCGCACCGAGCATATGAACACAGAGGAAAAACAAGAGATTCTCAAACTGTGCAACAGATATAAAGAAATATTTTATTGTGAGAATATTCCTCTGAGTTTCACACATGCAGTTAAACATCAATTACGACTGACTGACGATAAACCTATCTACGTTCGTAGTTACAGACAGCCACCCCAACAACGTGACGAAATTAGGAAACAGGTCGACAACTTACTGACACAGGGTATAATTCGTGAAAGTATATCCCCATGGTCCTGTCCTGTCCACATAGTCCCAAAAAAACCCGATGCTTCCGGAAAAGTAAAATGGAGACTTGTGATTGACTACAGACGACTGAATGATAGGATAGTAGAAGATAAGTACCCTCTACCAAACATTCACGACATCCTCGACCGTCTAGGTAGGGCCCAGTACTTCACAACTCTTGACCTGGCCAGTGGCTACCATCAAGTGGAAATGCATCCTGACGATATTGAGAAAACCGCGTTCACAACGGAGCGAGGGCATTACGAATTTTTGCGTATGCCATTTGGTTTAAAAAATGCTCCAAGTACTTTTCAAAGATTGATGGATCATATCCTCAGGGGCATTAGTAACGTATATACTTACCTTGATGACGTCATTATTATATCTACGTCACTACAGGAACATACTGTCAAGCTGAAAGAGGTTTTTGAACGGCTCAAATGTCACAATTTGAAAGTTCAACTTGACAAATCTGAATTCCTTCAGAAACAGGTGAAGTTCTTAGGGCACGAACTGACTAGCGAAGGACTTAAACCTAACAGGGATAAAGTAAAAGCTGTACTAGACTTCCCTTTGCCTCACACTCAAAAAGAAATAAGAGCTTTTCTAGGACTCGTAGGTTACTATCGTAAGTTTATACAGGACTTTGCTAAACTTACAAAACCTCTGACTGTGTGTTTAAAGAAAGGTAACAAAGTCGTACATTCCAAAGAATTTTTAGAAGCTTTTAATAAGTGCAAACAACTTTTGACTAATGACCCAATATTAAGGTATCCCGACTTTGACGAACCCTTTATCCTGACAACGGACGCATCCGACATTGCTTTGGGTGCTATACTTTCGCAGGGAAAAATAGGATCAGATAAACCGGTAGCGTACGCTTCACGTACCCTATCCTCGTCTGAATCCAACTATTCCACTATCGAAAAGGAACTTTTAGCGATAGTGTGGGCAATCAAATACTTTCGGCCGTATTTGTATGGTCGAAAATTCACTATATATACAGACCATCGCCCATTAACGTGGTTAATGTCTATAAAAGATCCTTCTTCAAAATTGACTCGTTGGAGACTAAAGTTAGCCGAATATAACTATACAGTCATCTATAAAAAAGGGCGTCAAAACACCAACGCAGACGCACTATCTCGTGCTAAAATATACTACCACAGCATGGATTCATTAGCGGTTAACTTTGAAGATAACGAAAACGACGAACTTATAGGTCAAATATTTGACAATGTCAATAGGGAAAGACAAAACGAGACAAGACCTGAAACTGACAATATGACGAACAATAACCTGGACAGTAGGGAAACAAATAACGAGCTTGAGACTATGAATGTTGACACTTTAACAGTACCACAAATACAAGATGACGAGTCAGATAGTATGACTGTAGTTACTGTGGACGAAGACCAGTTAATTAGTACCAACCACACTCAACCTGATAATGAGAATAACGGCATCCCAATACTATCCGACGCTATTGACCGACAATTAAAACAATTTCACGTTAGGTCTACCCCAGGTTCCACGTATAGAGTAGAAAATAGGTCAACTAATTCGAGAACGGTGATTAAAGATGTTTTCATTCCTATCAATAACACAGAACAGGAAATAATTAAGTTCCTAAAGGAACACACTATAGCTAACAGGATTTTTCATTGCTACTTTCATACTGAAGACCTTTATCTGGCATTCGCAAGAGTTTACACTTCAATATTTAACGAGAGAGGCCCCAAACTAATAAGGTGCACCTCTCGTGTCACTCTAGTTGAAAATAAATCAGAACAAATAGAACTAATTAAGAAATATCACGAAGGGAAAACAGCCCACCGTGGTATACAAGAAACACATAAACATCTACATAGGAACTACCATTGGCCTAATATGTTGTTAACAGTCCAAACTTACATTAACAAATGCGAAATATGCCTTAAATCAAAATACGAAAGAAATCCATTAAAGCCACCGTTAGCTCTCACAGAAACGCCTTGTAAACCCATGGAACATATATTCATGGACCTGTATTCAACAGGAGGCGGTACTTTCTTGACAATAATCGATAATTTTTCCAAATTTGCGCAAGCTATCTCATTGACTGCATCTAGTAGTATCCATATTGCCGAAGCTTTACTCAGTGTCATCTCAGTGTTAGGGCTTCCGTATAAAATAACAACCGACTCGGACACGAAATTTGACAATGACGTAATTAAGGAAATATGTGCCTTACATGACATAAAAATCCATTTTACTACTCCATACAACCCGAATTCCAACTCCCCAATTGAGAGATTCCACTCAACATTGGCAGAAATAATACGGATTCACAGAATGACTAATAAAGATGACCCGATAGATCTGGTAATGAAGTATGCCGTGATAGCTTATAACAACGCTATTCACTCAGCCACAGGATACACACCACACGAACTTCTCTATGGTCACACAGCGTCAAGAAATCCGTTAGAGCTTTATTTCCCAAAAGAATTCTACCAGGATTATGTTCTAAGGCATAAAAATAGCGCGCAGGCGATACAAGAGTGTGTAGCAGCACACATGTCAAAGGATAAAGAACAGGTAATTACTAAGAGAAACCAGGACGCGGAAAACGTCACGTTAAAGGTTGGTGAAACTGTCTTTAAACAGGTAGCAAAAACAGCCCGGAACGACAAAACGAAACCCGTGTTCAAAGGTCCGTATAAAATCATACAGATACATCCAAACAACATAGCGGAGATCATAGGTAACCACCCTAACTCTAAATCCGTTCGAGTTCATTTCAAACTCCTCAAACGACCCCACATTATTACAGAACCCTCGCCGCAGGAGCCATCGTGCTCTACGCAGCAGCAGACGTAACCTCCTTCCCATAAAAAAATGATCAGGGAATCCTTTTGTATAAACAGGGACAAGTGTTAAAACAAATAGATAATTATAGTATATAACATAACGAACTTACATCTGACAACTACTAAACTAATGGCATTATTTGCGAGCACCAAAGCTTCCGAAGCGTCGCCAACACTTCCGACAGATAATTTTAGATATAATTTTAGAAGACGCTATGTCATTTTCACAACTAGGTGTCATGCACCCTAGCATAATAGCCCCAAACGATATAGTAAAAGAACTGTTAACTTTAAAATCATTGTACAACTTCAAACCGGTTATAGAAGTCAGTTTAAATAATATCCACGAGCTTGAAAGGTCAATTACTGTAAAAGCTTATAGCACTGAACACACTTTGACTTTTATATTAGAAATCCCATCCATTGACAATTATATATTCGACCTAATTCACCTATATTCCATTCCCGATAAAAATCACCTTACAATAAAATCCCCAATTCCAAATACCTCATTCTTGGTAGCGAAGAGTACGCATACATGGACAATGACAACTGCAAGAAAATCTCCGATAGCAGCGAAGGAAGTTGAAGACGACGGAGACGACCCTGATTGGACAACCATGATGGCAACACCGAGCTGGACAACCCTGTTTCTATACATTCTACTCTTGGGTGCTGCAGCCTGGAAGATCTGGCAACGCTTAAGGCCTGCAGAAAAGAAAACCCCAGAAACAGATGAACCACCCAGTGAGGACACTGGTCGAAGCTGCAAGATCAGCTTCGCTCTTAAGGAGGGAGGAGTTAGCTGGGCACCAGCTACGCACGTACCGCCGACGCAGCAGTAACAGCCGGCGCATGCGACCTAGATTTAAGTGCTTAGTAATAATTAGAATAGTTTTCTTTAAAAGTAATAATTAAAATTGTAATTAGTTTTAAGCTAGCATTTGACAAATAAATTGTCTCTTTTAATTCAAAATAAATAATTTTTTTAAACGTCTTCCGACCGCCCATACATAATTCTGGGCTTGTTTTTTTCTTTTTGGTTTTTTTGTTGTTTCTATGCGTATTTTTTAATCGAGTTTTTTACGCAATCGGGTTTTTTGTTTTTTTTATAATTTATTTTTTTATTTTACGCTTTTTAGTTATTTTTATTTATTGATGGTAGGTAAGTCTCGTAATCTATTCACTTCATTAGGGGGTTATAATGTACTAGCTGCGCCCCGCGGTTTCACCCGCGTAAGTTCCGTTCCCGCGGGAATAAAAAGTAGCCTATGTGTTAATCCAGGTCCCCCAGCTACCTATATTCCAAGTTTCATCGCAATCGGTTCAGTAGTTTTTGCGTGAAAGAGTAACAATCTCACATACATACATACATACTTACATACAAACTTTCGCGTTTATAATATTAGTAAGATTCTATTTCAGTTAGGGTTTAGTTATTTATTGTTTAAATTTATTATTATTTTTTTAACGTTTTTAGGTACCTAAGTGTTATTAGGCTTTTATTCAGTAGGTAGGTACAATTTATGTAAATATTTTTTTAGTATAGGTATATCAATAAATTCCTGTCACCTGTACCATCACGGCTTATACATTGATAGTTCCAAGCGTAACTACGTAACACAAATAAAAACTTGTTCGTTAGTAATAATATAATAAAAAGCAAGAATACCTAATTGTAAATTAACTTTAAACCGTTATATTTCCTAAACGGTTCTTTAAAATGAAAAATAGTGAAAGAAACCTAATATTTATTTTTAAAAACCTATTCAACGATACCCATCTTGACATTCTTTGACGATTTTTTAATTTTGATAATATGGTAAAAGTTACTTTGGATTACTGTCATGTCTTTAGTCACACTCGCCAGATTAAGACGAATCGATTGACGTAAGAATCATCAAAATCGGTCCACGCGTTTGGCCTCTAGAACGCCACATAGAAACATCCATACATACATACATACATACTTACATACATACATACATACATAGACTGATAAACACATTACCCTCCTTTGCGTCGCGCAGTCGGGTAAAAAAAGGACTTTTTTTGTCTAAAATGTGCTAATTAGGCTTCGAACCAATAACAACATTTATGTCTAAAAACTACATCAAAATATAGAAAACAAGTTTTATAAAAACAATAGTCAAAAATATTATATTATCAACGTATTACAGGAGTGAACATGTTTCTTCTAGGTAAGCGTGCTACATCTTAGACCACTTCATTGCTTTCCATCAGGTGAGATAGTGGTCAAGCGGTTACCTATCAACTATAAAAAGAAATCAACAAAAAATAATATGTACCTGCAAATTTTCAATGAATGAATTTTCAGTTTAAGCCTTCTATGAGTGTTAACCCTTCCTTAAATAATTTATTTAATCTCACCGAGTCAGCAAGCTGAAGACAACAGAACCGTTTTCACTGGTAATGCTCATTGGTTCATCTTTGAAGCTCTCGATTAGTCCGTCTCTCTTGTAGATGTGATCCAAGTCCGCGTTGCCATACAACTTGATTGCATTGTGTTCAGGGAGGAACTCCATGCTTTCTAGACCTGGGAGTTAAAAGAGTAAGTAAGTAAATGAATAGGTATGAATCCTACTTTCTACTAATACGTAAGTCCCGTTCCCGCGGGAATATCGGGATAAAAAGTAGCCTATGTGTTACTCCATCACGCAAAAACTACTGAACCGATCGCGATGAAACGTGGAATATAAGTAGTTGGATATCGAGAATAACACATAGGCTACATTTTATCCCGATATTCCCGCGGGTGAAACCGCGGGGCGCAGCTAGTATTGGATTAAAAAAGTAGCCTATATGTTCATTCAGGTTTCCAGCTATCTGCATACGTTTTCATCCATAGATTTTTCAATAGTTCTATGCGATCTGATTGTCCTTGGCTGCCTTTTACAGTGCAGACAGGGATAATAGCCGATTTATTGTCTACTTCATAGTTTGCGAGTAAATTTATTATTGACGCTAGCCTCTATGTGTTTGCTTCGGTTCCACGGATGCCTTGCAAAGATCAGGCTCCGCATAAACTCGTGACACTGGACCAAACATAATTGGTATATTATTCTCTATACATAAAAATGAATCCCTATATTGCATGGTCATGGCATCACGCCTGAACGGCTGGACCGATTTCGATAATTGTTTTTTTTTGTCTTCCTTATGATCAGGAGAAGGTTCTTATGAAAGAGAAATTGTTGGACCGATTTTGATAAATCTTACGCGGGTGAAACCGCGGGGCGCAGCTAGTTAGATAATAAATATTAACTAAATAAATATTAACAGTACAATACATACCCTGACCAAGTCTTAAAACAGCAAGAATAGTAAACGTTAAAACCAAGTTCCCTAAAGCCAGCACGAAGAGTAAACACACTAGAGTCCAGAAAGCAAATGTTTTCCTTCCTTTATGCACCGCTTTTGTCACATCATTCCCATTTTTATCCGAATAATTCTTTACAGCAACGTTTTTAGTACAGTGTGCGGGGGTTTTTGTAATCAGAGCTTTTTCAGCTCGGTTTCGCTCCAACGTAGTTTCCGACATGGTGTCCGAGGTTGGAGAAATACCGCGGAGGCCGCTCAACATATCGTTGTACTGTTTACTTTGATTCTCGACGCGATTTCATAAAATTAAAAATAGCCTACGAAATATCTTTGTAAATGTCAGTCAAATTATCGAGCGAGAATCCGGTGATTTCATTGGCTAAAATCTGTCCAATCATAAGAGCCGAAATTTTCGGGTTCGGGTATAAGTCTTTTGAGCCAACATACGGGACATTATTATTTTTGGTATTGCCAGTTGCACCATTATTAATCTACTGATAGTCGACAGTGTCCACGTTTTTTTTTTAATTCGATGATGTGAACCTGTGGTGTGAACAAAACGCATTTGACGTTGATTCAGTGCTGACAACATGACGAAACAAAAAAATTGACAATTTGCTTTGTAATCATGGCGTCAGAACGTTACAGTTTTTCTCTAACAACTTTTAGGTAAAAATAAATGAAAATACTGTTTAAAATTTCTTACAGACGACAGATTCATAATCAGCGATAGTGTTTGTGCGTAATTAGGCCCATTGATGCTTTACGTGTTGTGTAAAAGCCAGTTTTTGTAGGGAATAAGTAGACAATGTATTTTACTGTTTTATTGCATTAATTTGTGTCTTTATTTACAGTCCTTCGGGAAAATTGGTTCAAATTGAATATGCTCTCGCTGCTGTGGCCGCCGGCGGCACTTCAGTCGGTATTAAGGGTGAGTTTGCATTAAATATATTTAGGTTATGTTACTGTACATAACAATTTTGTTAACAATCAGAACTACTAGACATACACTTATAATACTATCAAAATGAGTCTTAAATAGCTTCTAGAACACTATAAAATTGTTAACTTAGTACTAAAAATCGAATTTACTTAAATTTCTTCAAAAATGTCTTGTCATATTAGTAGAATTCCATGGTTATCACAGAACACTATTACTCCTAGCGGAGAAGAACTATAGGTTCATACTTTCGATATGCGAACACAGCGCCCCCTAGCGCTGCAGTTCCCGCCCACATGAACTACGATCGCGCGGGAAACGCTAGGGAAATTTAAATGCTAGTATTACTTCCGCACTCAGAGACGTTTATTGGTTAAACTATCATTACCGTAAAGATTTTCGAATTCTTTATTTAGTGATAGTTGTAAGTAACCATAAAACGTATCTGAGTGCGGCAATTAGTGATTGAACATTTGAATCATAGCACAGTATGAATGGGTTGGATAACACAATCAATATTACTTGTGGACTCTATGCGTCAAATGTTCGATGACTGAGTTTTCAAGTTTGATTGCACCACGAGTTTGGTATAAGTATAATATTATAATTACTTATAAACCAAACTAATGCTGGAAATAAATAAAATATAGTCTCGATGATAAAATTATTTATTTAGATCGAAGCATGTTACATGTAGGCTTGTTGTGGTACGTTTGTAAGTAAGGGTTTGCTTCGTTTTCGGTCAACTAACGAGTCTTATGTATAGAAACCACAGCCGCAGTGGCAATAGCCTCTTGCTGTAATTCGTCTGAAATAGATTAATACTATATAATCTCTACAAAAATATCCCGTAGTTCAAGCCATGCCTCTATCACTTACGCTAAGAAAGGGTCTATTGTCAATAACCAAACTCATTTGGAGTTACAGGTCAGTCTTTTTACTAGAAAATTTCTAAGTCATTTTAACACAACAAAAATGTTTGAAAATCGGCATTTTTGTACCAAAGCATTTGACAAAAACGGCATTACTATGCCAACTCCTATAAATTAGACATTGTTGTCATTTTCGGAAGATGTCGTTTTCAGAAGTTGTCGTTTAGGGAAGTTGTCGTTTTGGGAAGTTGTCTGTGCTATTTTCATACAAAAATCGGCCCGTCTCGGCTCGGTGACAATGTAATATAAATCATCCCTGAATTGTTGTGGCCAACAATATTTTTATGAATATTCTACTAATATCATAAATAGGATAAACAAAATAAAACACTTTATTTATCCTGTTTTATCGCGTTTTTATTCATTATTTAAACCGAGCTTTCGCTTTTTTTGAGCTAGTTAGGGATAAAAATAATTATAATTTAAATTGAAAACTATTACAATAACTCTATAGTCTTTGAACCGAGCTTTCTTTTCAAGGTTGGTCAACCTTGAAAAAGCCAACTGTAAAGTTGGCGAAAGCTCGGGTCAAATAATGAATAAAAACGCGATAAAACCGGATAAATAAAGTGTTTTATTATGCAAAATCGCGAAAACCATAGAAGAAATTAGGATAAACAAATAAATAAATTCCAAATACCTTGATTTGGGTTACTGGGATATTTTTATTGGGCTGTTCTAATGACATTAAACCTTGTGAAGTGCTAGCAACAGGAACGATCTGAAACACATAGGCACATTTTGTATGAGTTGTTGTGGCCGACCATCTTTTTATGAATATTCCACTAATATCATAAATGTGAAAGTAATTTTGTGTGTTGTTTTCATGCCTAAACTGCTGAACCGATTTTGGTGAATTTTGGTATTGAGATAGATGGACCTTGGAGAAGGACATACCTACTTTTGATTCCAATTCTGAGTAATACCGAGGGGCACAGCTAGTTTGATATATTTATCTATATATATAAAAGAAAGTCGTGTTAGTTACACCATTTATAACTCAAGAACGGCTGAATCGATTTGTCTGAAAATTGGTGGGGAAATAGCTTAGAACCAGGAGAAGGACATAGAATACTTTTAATCCCGCGGGAACTGAAACGGGACTTACGCGGGTGAAACCGCGGGGCGCATCTAGTATCCATATAGAATTAGATCAAATTTACTATACTTAGTAAAGAAATAGGACCATGAAGTAAGTAGGTAGTTATATTATGTACGTAGTTACAACTCACTTGTATTTTTGGTGTTGGTGGTGCTGTTGACGAATGAAGCTCCTTACTTCGTAACTCGACTAATATGTGTCGAGCCTCAGTAGGTATGGCAAACTTATCAATCTCTTCCTATCATCACTGGTGTAAGATGAATTATCAAAATGTCCACCACACAGAATTTTGTGTTGTTTGTGTAACCTGATCCATGATGGAACAGAAGACCAATGTTCATCAGGGTAACAAAATGTAGACCATACTTTAGCCCTAAAATAAAAACACATGTTTTAAAACTTGAAATTTTTATAGAGGTATTCTTCTGTGTACAGGGAGCAAAGGATACTTACTACAAAGAGTTATTTACAGAAGGCTCGGGAAATCGGTGAAAAGTCACCGAAGAGTCTTCTTTCTGCACGAATACCACACTTATAACAAAAATCGTCAATTTCGCAACGGAGTCTCTTTCTCACAATATAAACATCGAAAATATTATCTTAATTGAGTCTCTTTTTCATAGTACCACTACTCTGCAATATTAAATTCTAGCAAAAACTCAAAACAAAACAACACAATGAAAAGTTTCTGAAAATTCAAAAAACGCCATTTTGTTTGAAAATGTTTCAGTTCCAACCATAGACGAAATATTAAATGAAGTAAGTTGAAGCATAATCTTTGCTGTCTTGCTCTTTTGTAGAGCTTTATCTCAGTTCAAAATATCCCACCCTCATTTGATGCTCGTGTTGGCATGCGTCTGTTAAAGAGCTGGCCTCCCCTGATGGTTATAATGTTTCAACTGTTGAGGCTGAAATCAAATTAGATCGACCTGCTTGGTTTATAATACTCAAACGTTTCTAGGCAACGTGTTTTGTTTATATTTGATGGATGTATTCTTTTTCGATGTCAGTCTATATATTAACGATGATATGTTATTAAAATAAAAGTCTGTTTATAATAAAGCATTTATTATCTCCTATACTGTTTCTCCACGCACTCTGCTGTTGGTTTTACTACAACAGGTTATGGTTACAGCTGCAATTTAGAAAATGGAGACGTCAACTTTCAAGTACAAAATTGCACCACTAGAAGGTAAAGACAATTGGGATACCTGGAAGTTTAAAATGCTAATCGTACTCAAGAGCATACCTCTCGCACTTGATGTAATCGAAGGCAGATTTTTGGATGAAGGAAGTGAAGCAGGTGGAAACGAGTTATCCAATTTCACAAAGGCTGATTCAAGCGCTCTTTTCTTCATCACAAATAACTTATCAGATGAAAAGCTTCGAAAAGTAATGCGATTCACATCCGCTAGAGAAATTTGGTTAGAGCTACACAGATTGTTCGATGGAACTAGAGAAGATAAAACGTTCCAGCTATGCTTGAACTTCTTCAGCATGAAGAAAGATTCAGTTGATGACGCAGCTACACACTTGGCTAAATTGAAAAATATTTGGACCTCGTTAAACAATGAGCTTGGTAAAGATAAGGAGCTTCCAGAATTACTTCTCATTTGCAAGACTCTTGATACACTTGGCGAAGACTACGTTCAATTTAAAAGTGGATGGCTGATGTGTCCTACGTCAGAACGAACAATAGATAACTTAACCGATCGTCTGTGCGTGTTTGAAAGGAATATGTTAAAGAACTTGCCAACAGAAAAGCAAGAGGCTTTAGCAACGTCAAGCAAACTGAAAGGGACAAAAAACAAGGATGTAAAGATGAAGTGCAACTACTGCAAATCAATCGGTCATCGTGTCAAAAACTGTAAAAAGTGGCATCAAGATGGCAAACCCCCGAAAAGCAGTAACCGGCCTTCCTCTTCGTCTCAGCCCCATGAATCTCTAGTAGCGGAATCAATGAATTTACAAAACGAAGTGCTGACATCAGAAGCTGAAGTATCGACGACTTCATCGAGCACAGTCAACTGGTTCGTTGATAATGGTGCAACATGCCACGTCAGCAATTGCGGAGATCTATTCCAGACTTTCCAACCTTTCGAGAAGATTCACACTGTCTCTACGGCTAATGGCAATGCACTGCAGGCTAAAGGCAAAGGAAATATCGTCATCTTATCGGAGGTACAAGGAACAGTTTACGAGATCACATTGAAAGATGTCTGGTACGTGCCACAGATAACGAAGAACCTTTTCTCTGTTCTAGCTGCTCATGACTGCAACTCAATAAGCAAGTTTGAGTCGACACCAACGAACTGCACCTTGTCAACACGTGGCAAAGTGAAGTTAACGGGTGAACGTAGCATAAGCGGAGGCTTATACAAGCTGAATGTCACGAACGTCATTCCTAAAAGAAATTTAGAAGTAAATTTGACTCTCTCGAAAACTCAGCTGTATCACGAGCGACTCGTACATCAGAATAAACGTCATGTACGACAGTTTATAAAACGAGAGTTGGGAGTAGATCTTCCACAAGATGAAAGCATCTGTGAAAGCTGTATATTCGGAAAGTCGCATCGTCTGAAGTTTGGTACTCGACCTAGAGCTTCAAGACCCGGCGAACTTGTACACAGTGACGTATGCGGACCGTTCCCTAACTCATGTTCAAATTTACGTTATTTTGTGCTATTCAAAGATGATTTTACCGGCTATCGCTATGTTTATTTCCTGAAAGCCAAGTCAGAAGTAAAACATAAGTTGCAACAATTCATTGTCGAAGCACAAAATACTGGTCATACGATTGAAACGCTACTAAGCGATAACGGCGGTGAATTTGACAATAAGGAGGTGCGTGAGATCCTCGCCACGCATGGAATCAAACAACGGATGACAATGCCGTATACTCCCGAGCAAAACGGATGCAGCGAGAGAGAAAATAGAATCTTGGTTGAGGCTGCAAGAACCATTATGCACAGCGGAGGTTTCCAACAGAAGCTTTGGGCTGAACTAGTTAATGCGGTCGCCTATGTTCTCAACAGAACCGGTCCGTCGCGTACTGAGAACAAAGCACCCTACGAACTATGGCATGGAAAGAAACCAAAGGTTACTCACCTACGAATCCTGGGCTGCAGAGTCTACGTCCATGTCCCCAAGCAAAAGCGAAAGAAAGTCTCCATGAAAGCTCTCAAAGGAAGATTAATCGGATACGACTACGATGATGGCTATCGTATCTGGAGCGATGACAACATGTTAATCAGATCGCGAGACGTTATCTTCGATGAGAAACCTCTTGACCGAACTCAGTGCGAAGATGTTGTACCGATGAGGAAAGACACATCGTCCAACGAGATCGAATTGAAAGTGACTTTCAATGAAAACCCGAGCCATCAACAAAAAGTTTCAATTGAACCTGATCTTCAGGAATATCTAGTTCGAAATGAACCCGATCAAAGAGATCAAGAACGTACAACACCGTCGCAAGAAAACAATTCACCTTTTGAATTTAGAGAGGACAATTTCGCCAATGGTGATCAGTCTTTCTCTTCAAGTACATCGTGGCACGAAGCCGATCTAGGTGATTCATCAGATTCCGAAAATGAGTTAGCAGAACCTAGATATGATTTAAGAGATAGAAGCACCATTCGTCCCCCGCAGAAATTCAAAGATTGTTGTGCGATTACCGACAAAGTAGCTGAACCCACAACGTTCAAAGAAGCTATGAAGAGTCCACATAAGGATGAGTGGATTAAAGCTATGTTGAGAGAGATAGATGCCTTGAAAGAGAACAATACGTGGTCCCTTCAAGAGCTACCTCCAGATCGTAAAGCCATACCGAACAAATGGGTCTTTAAGATAAAACGAAATCCCGATGGCTCAATCGATAAGTATAAAGCACGTTTGGTTGCGAAAGGATTTAAACAACGTAAAGGATTTGACTATGAGGAGACATACAGTCCAGTAGCCAGATTTGCAACCATACGATCACTATTAAGCGTTGCTGCGAGTGAAAGAATGTACCTAACACAGTTCGACGTTACTACAGCCTTTCTCTACGGTGAACTCGAAGAAGAGCTTTACATGCAACAACCCGATGGTTTTCATGACGGTTCTACCCGCGTATGTCATCTGAACCGAAGCTTGTACGGATTGAAGCAAGCGCCCCGCTATTGGAATCAACGTTTTCAAAAAATACTTCTTGAATATGGATTCACACAGAGTACGGCAGATCCATGTCTTTATACAATGAAAGTAGGGGGGAAACATATCTTACTTACCTTGTATGTCGACGATGGATTAGTGGCGGCTTCAAACAAACAGCTTGCTGATGAATTTCTTGAAAATCTCAAAAGAAAACTTAGGATTACGACGAAACCCGCGTCCTATTACTTAGGAATGGAGATCAATCAATGCAAAGACGGCATGATTGTAATCCACCAGGAAGCGTACACCAAGAAGGTACTCGAACGCTTTAATATGGCTAACAGTAATCCTGTGTCAACGCCGATTGATGCTGCGGAAAACTCGTCTGCAAATCAATTATTTAATGACAAGGAAACCGAGGAAATCTTCCCCTATCGTGAAGCTGTTGGTGCGTTAGCATACCTTATGGTCGCAACCCGCCCTGATATCGCCTACGCAGTTGGAGTAGTATCGCGTAACCTCGAAAAACCAACCAGAAGCGACTGGAATAGAGTGAAACGGATATTACGTTACCTAAAGGGAACTACGTCTCTTGGTATACAGTACAAACCGAAGACTCTAAAAATGCCTGAACTGGAAGGATATAGCGACGCCGACTATGGTGGTGATTCTACTACAGGACGATCTACCACTGGAGTTGTTTGCTTATATGCCGGAGGTCCAGTTTCATGGACAAGTAAAAGACAGACTTCAGTAGCACTGTCTACAACTGAGGCTGAATTAGTGGCTGCTAGTGAAGGAGCCAGAGAGTTAGTTTGGCTAATCAGAATCTTTCAAGATTTAACGAAGGTTAAGAGTGTGCCTTATCTACATGTTGATAACGAAGCAGCAGTAAAATTAGCACACAACCCTGAATTCCATAAGCGGACAAAACACATTAGAATTCGTCACTTCTACGTCCGAGAATTAGTGACTGATGGTTCTATAGTTGTGAAGAGAATCGCATCTAGAGACCAAGTCGCGGATATTATGACAAAAGGACTTCCGAAGCCGACCTTTGTCAACATCAGGTCTTCTCTGGCCTTGTTTTCGGCGGGAGTGTTGAGGCTGAAATCAAATTAGATCGACCTGCTTGGTTTATAATACTCAAACGTTTCTAGGCAACGTGTTTTGTTTATATTTGATGGATGTATTCATGTATTGGATGTCAGTCTATATATTAACGATGATATGTTATTAAAATAAAAGTCTGTTTATAATAAAGCATTTATTATCTCCTATACTGTTTCTCCACGCACTCTGCTGTTGGTTTTAATACAACATCAACTACACCCTATGGCCATTTTAATACACCTTAAAAATATCTTGACTTAGAAGTACTCCAACCTGCAGCTATATAAACATGTAATTTGACGATTGATTTAGCATGAAGCATTTATACCTCCGAAGTTACCGCACAAATTTCGTCGTAATCGGCATCAAAATCTCACTGCGCAGAGGAATAACCTGTGCGGTAAAAACGACTGTTGATTTGTTCCGATCCCGTGAGAATTTCGAAAAACTCCTTCTTACTATGCCTACTTACAACTCTAAATTTCAGCTCTACAGGCGGTTTAGGCGCTACATTGTTCCATGAGTCATTTAAGACACCTAGGTTTATCTCCGTAGCTCTATTTAATAGTTGTCAATTGTTTCAGCATCAAATGGAGTTGTGATTGCAACAGAGAACAAACACAAGAGTATTCTGTATGATGAACACAGTGTCAACAAAGTTGAGATGATCACTGGACATATAGGTGAGTTTTATGTTTCTATCAGAGATATGTTACATTGTTGCCTTCGCACTTAGAAGACTGTGCACTCGCCAATTTTGGAATATCAATTTCAACCATGTTCCCTAATGTTGTGGTAGGTTTTGCTTTGATATAAGTATCAAAACAGTTCTGCAGAAGATACATGCACACATCACAGACCAAAAGATCAAGAAACTAATACAGAAGACGAAATACAGAAATACATAGCAAGGCACATGACATGAATGGTGCATGCATGCCACAGGCTGTCTGGACATGTGCTCTTCAAGCATTTGTTGCATGCATATGGTCTAAACTCTAAACAGTTTAATTTTTCTCTTCTAAGAATTGTTTTTGGTTGCTTCCCTCTCGGGAGACTGGCGTTTAGTATAACTTTAAATTACTCAGAGTCAGCATAGTAAAGTCGTCATGAACTGATACTGCAAAAAGATTTGGCAATATTTTTGGAGAAGAAAACCAAGAAGTTTACTAGTCTCCCTTAGCACGAAGTATCTAGTCCTACAGAGAAACAGTTTCAAACAAGCCCACAGCGTAGGTACTTCAGTACATGCTTAGATATGTGTGTGATTTCTCACTGCTTTTCAACTCTCCTGACTGAAAGGTATACTCGGCTCACATATACGAACCCTTCAGTGAGAACTTACCACATAGCTGTGCTGTGCCATGTAGTGAAGCACCTACACTGTGGGCTTGTATAAAGCTGTTGCTCTATAGAATTAATACTCAGTGCCCAGATCCCCTAATCTCCTTTAACAACACCCACAGAACAAGATTGGGTAACCCTATTCTACGCTAGGACTGTGTTATACCAAGTCATAACCTTAACTTTCCAGGCATGGTGTACTCCGGCATGGGTCCGGACTACCGCCTGCTGGTGACCTCCGCACGTAAGATGGCGCAGCAGTACTACCTCATGTACCACGAGCCCATCCCGACGGCGCAGCTAGTGCAGCGCGTCGCCACCGTCATGCAGGAGTACACGCAGTCGGGGTAAGTGGCAATCTCATTATTTATTTATTATAACAGCTATATTTTGGCAAACAAAGAAGTGATACTACTCGTTTTCTACTGCAATTTGTCACTTGACTTCATTCGGCTATGTTTTGGCAAAGAAGTTATAATACTAGAACTAGAACCCTCATGTAGAACTAAAAAGTGTTTGGCTACATTGAGCATGTTGTCCCTTTCTAATAACACTATTTGCCAAAATATACCTAAATGACGTCAAGTAAAAGATTGCAGTAGAAAAGGAGTTACCGAAGAAATAAAAATTACAATTTCAATGTATTGCTCCCCCTTCCCCCCCACAGAGGTGTCCGTCCGTTCGGCGTGTCGCTACTGATCTGCGGTTGGGACAGCGACCGACCGTACCTCTTCCAGTGCGACCCTTCAGGAGCGTACTTCGCGTGGAAAGCCACGGCCATGGGGAAGAACTTCAACAACGGGAAGACTTTCCTCGAAAAACGGTATGTTGCAAGCAGGACTATAGCTCGTTAAGGCTACGGCCGCACTGACAGGAGGCTTGCTTGAGGCCTAGGAGATATTGACGTTATAAGTTTGGCTGCTGTCATCCAAAATGAAGATCTCAAGGAGCTCTATCACTTATACGATTTTAAACTTACATGGTTATTTTCACTATGAATATTATTAATCAACGAGGAATTTACCATGTTTATTTTTATTTACATGGAGCTCGATATTTCGCCAGTAACTTCGACCAGCTTGTTCACGAGACTCGTGAACAAGCTGGCTAAACACTTGAGTTATGAAAGTAGTGCTCCAGTGTCAATAGTTTCCGAGATATTGACGGTTTAAGTTTGACAGCTGTCATTAAAAATGAAGATCTCGAGGAGCTCTATCACTTATGCTAAGAAACTAGTGGTCTAGTGTCAATAGTTTCCGAGATATAGATATTATAAGTTTGACAGCTGTCATCTCAAATGAAGATCTCAAGGAGCTCTATCACTTATGCTAAGAAACTAGTGGCCTAATGTCAATAGTTTCCGAGATATAGACATAAGTTTGACAGCTGTCATCCAAAACAAAGATCTAATGGAGCTCTATCACTTATGCTAAAAAAGTAGTGGTCTAGTGTCAATAGTTTCGGAGTTAGGTAGTCGTTACAGTATCGTCTTTTGTTTTCCATTAACTTTTTTTTCACTTCAAAATTAACCAAGTCTTTTTTTAGTTTTGAGTATTTTCTTATTGGGACCAATCCACCCCTAGAGAGGTTTAAATGTAGTTTAATCGTCCCAATGTCTAAACTATCTTCTTCTTCTTCGTTTATATGGCTTATTCCATTTGGACATTAGCCAGTGTCAAGTATTATTAATATATAGAAGTTATTTGCATTGCATCGAAACAGTCAATTCGTCATAGTTAAAGTCAAGTCGAGGGAATCATTGTAAAACGGGGGGCATTTTTTACAACGTTTGTTCACGGAGCTTTGGTGACAACGCTAAAGTCCATGTTTATGGTACAGAATGAGATACCATGGTACAGATACCAAATTTGGCACATTTGGTATCTGTGGAACATAGCTGGTCCATTTTGAACGGTCATCTTTGGTATCGCTGTGACGCTGTATGTCACACTATTCTTTTAATGGACTTATGGTATTAATAATAATATTTTAACTGTTGACAGATACACAGAAGATCTGGAATTGGATGACGCGGTTCACACAGCAATCCTTACTTTGAAAGAAGGTAAATATTAAATACTAGCTGCGCCCCACGGTTTTACCCGCGTAAGTCCCGTTCCCGCGGGAATATCGGGATAACATGTAGCCTATATTTCATTCCCGGTATCCAACCGGTAGCCTACTTTTAATAATGGAATATAGGTAGCTGGGGTCCTCCCCAGCTACCTATATTCCAAGTTTCATCGCAATCGATTTGGTAGTTTTTGCGTGAAAGAGTAACAAACCTCACATACATACATACTTACATACAAACTTTCGCGTTTATAATATTAGTAAAAAGTACCATTTTTAAAAATATTTTACCTTTATCCCCCAGGTTTCGAAGGTCAGATGACAGCGGACAACATAGAAGTGGGTATATGTGACGCGGCCGGCTTCCGGCGACTCGAACCTGCCCATGTAAAGGACTATCTCGCGAACATCCCCTAATTTGTACTGAAATACTAAGTTTTTTGGAAATATATGGCTTATTTTATAATACCGTTTCTTATTTGAACCACGTCCTTTGCACTCTGAGGCGACGGTGTTGTCCTATATTTACATACAAGCAGGGCCTTGATTCTCTTAAAACAGCATGCGATAAACAAGCGCGATGCATGAGCATTGCAGAAGTCGATTTGTTGCAGGAGTAAAAATAATAGCTATTCTATAACTTCTTTTAATACTGATTGGCTCAGGGACAAGGGGAGCTATTTAAATAATTAAGTAGCCCTTAATTTTTGAAGGCTACTTAACTAATTGAGTAGTAATTAAGTAAAATAACACTTACAGAATACTAATTAACGTACATCTCCTGCACGTCACCTGCATTCCGCATGCTATCTCCTTACCTAAAATACCTATGTATGTTAGTCTATAAGGTATATATTTTTATGTATTTATTAGGCATCTATATTGCATTATATTGGTTCCTCGGTTACTGCGATACAAGCTTGTGCTTTGTGTAGAATCGATGTCTGATATATGTAATTTGAGAAATGTCTAAAAAGTGTCCTAGTTAATAAATAAATATTTGATTTGATTTGATTTACCGAATCGAGCCCCTGTTACCCGCGACTTCGTGATATAGTGCATAGCCGATTTTTTCTTTCATTACTCGGGTTTTACTAATTGGATTTCGATGTCAAGTATACCACGAGGTTTCTCGAAAATAGAACTATCCAATATTGGAAACTGGTTGGACAGTTCTGTTCTGAAATCCAATTAGTAGAACCCGAGTAATGAACAAAAAAGTCGGTTATGCACTATTTCATTAGTTTTTGGTGCAGTATTTCTTCGCAGACGAAGTCGCGGGTAACAGCTAGTAGATTAATAATTTATATTTATCATTATACTTACGTATTCTGATGATTACCTACTTATCAAATATTTACGTAAACGGTTGAAAAATATAAATTATCTATATCTAACCATCTTAGTTTGAAATCTTGATTGTAATATTGTATAAGTATTTAATTTTTAGGCGACTTTAATAAACTGGACAAGAGTGAGCTGGAGTTGCACACGAAGGGTTTCGTATGTGAGATCCCATAAATAATTATTTTGTTAAATTAATAATTAATTATATTTATTGTTCTGTTTTTTCCTCACGTTTTTAAACTCTCACTTTTTTGTTTGCTAATTTCTTTGTTGGTTTTTAGTATTGCAGCGGCAACAGAAATATATCATCTGTAAAAAATTCAATTTTCTAGCTATCACGATTCATGAGATACAGACAAACAGACAGACGAATAGTGGAGTCTTAATAAAAGGCTACCGGCTTACCTCTTTGGTACGGAACTGTAAAATGAAATATAATGATTAAATGTGGATCTGGGTAAAAACAGATAGCATACACAATTAAAGACTCTCTAATCCTACCACGTGGGCATACAAACATGGTTCTTGGAAATAGTAGTCAATTTTAAAACACATTTTTATAGTGAGGGTACGCTACCTACTAACAAGTCTCGTTCACTTTGCAGTACGTCGGCAGAATACATAGTGTTTTACAGTATTAGTAGGTACACCATTTTATTAGTCTATCCGTTTTAATTTGGAGAAAGTGGTAAGTCTTATAACTAAGTACGCTGTGCTTTGTAAGTAATTGTTCTTTATTTACTTAAATCACTAGGAGTTCGCGCCAGGCCCGTCTACACTGGAACTCACTCGCTTCGCTCGTTCGGTCAATTAAAACCTAGTTATGTCCTGTAAACGGAAAACGCCCGGTTTTAAGTCACAAAATAAAAAAAATTGAGTGGGATACCAAAATTTAGAGCTGACTACTGGATTGAAAAAAACGTCTATTTCGGCCAAGACTTTCCGCTGTGCTATCAGCCCACCATGATCTCTTATAATAAGTCGCCGCTATATCCCTCAGCTAAAAAAACCCTCAAATACCTAATTAAAAACCAAGTTAAAAAAAATATCCGTGGTTTTTTGGAGGAGGAGGTTTGGCGGGAAAAGGAGAGGACATGTGTTGCTAAATTTTAATTTTTGTGAAACCTAGTTCAAATGCGTGTGAATAAAATTGTTTAATTTCGGGGGCATATTAATCAATTTAGTTTCGTGAAGGTGTACAAGTGTAGTGAAAGTGAAAATCGGTGCAAAACATGGACTTTAGCGGAGTCTTCAGAGCGCCGTGAACAATCATTGTAAATGGCCGCCGCTTTACAATTATGCCCTCGACTTTACTTTAACTATTTATTTATTTATTTATTTATTTATTTATTTATTTATTTATATGACGACTTGACTGTTTCGATGCAAATAACTTGACACTGGCTATTGATCCAAATGGAATACAGCCATATAAAAGAAGGAAAAGAACATCAGTGGTCCAATTGTGTAAAAACATAGCATGCGACAAGCAGGCGGGATGCATAAGCATTGCAGAAGTCGATTTGTTGCTGGAGTAAAAATAATAGATAGATAGATACAATCATTTATTCCACATTACAAGAGCACATTAGTAGGTACAAACAGTGTAGACACAACAGATGTGAGGTGAGTTGTGTGCTGAAGTGGTGCAGACGAGCTAATAGCTGTCCTATAACTTCTTTAAACACTGTATGGCCGAAAAACAAGGGGAACTAATTAAATAATTAAGTAGCCCTTAAATTTAAAGGCTACTTAAGTAATTAAGTAGTCATTAAATAAAATAACATTTACAGAATACGAAATAACGTACATCTCCTGCACGTCGGCTGCATTCCGCCGGCTTTCCGCATGCTTTGTCCTTACTGAATGGCCCTGGGCAGTATGTATATATACCAGAGGAACCCTAAAGACTACATACCTATACCAATTATTATAAATGAAATAGGTAGGTACCATCAATTCATCAATCAATTAAGAGATAACAATATCCCTAATAGCATTTTTGGTAGGCATTTGGTAGGGCCACATACATGTCTTTGGTTGGACAACGGTTAGATTTGGCCGCATGTTTTGCTGAAGGCCCAACAACTTAGGGCCTATGTGAAACCTCCTACGGCGGGCTACATATTGTTTTTCTCTGTAGGGCCTTTGTATAGGAATCATACATTCCAGCAACGTCATTGGGGTGTTGGTTTGGTACTTCCCAGAAGGATTAATATGCTTGTATAATACTCTCACTGTAATAATAACAAAATACTGTTATCAAATGTGATTACAATCACATTTAATAACAGTATTGATTGCTTTATGTATTGCATTAAGAAATTAAGAAATAATAAATGTAAATATTACAGTGACAGAATTATAATTAGAAATTGAAAACATTGTATAAGTCGCAATCAACATTTATGTCTTGAAACTCAATTACAACGTATTGAACTAAAATTGAACATAAAAACCAGATAAAAACACAATTTTTTCACTGTTATTTCACTGACACATCAAAAACCAAGCGACGCATATCAGCATACACAACAAAATGGCCGACCAACGCGCGCGCGTCTCGGACGAAACCCCACTACCGTTACACCCCCCCCCAACCCCGCACCCCGGCCCAATGTATGTTGGTAATCAGTTGGCAATAACCGATGTTTGATCACCGTTGGGCCAATGCAAATTACATGTTAGCGATTTAAATAACCAAAATCTAGCTATAATCCTACAGTTGGCCAATTGTCATTTATTTTTGTTGGGCCAACTTTTATTCACTGCCGTTAAACCAACGTTGTTCAGCAAACGGTAGCAAAAAAAGTGTTGGCCCACTGTTGGTTAATGCACTTGGCATAACAACGTTGTTAACCTTCGTAGGGCTAATACAAATTCACTGTGGGCAATTTAACTAACCATATCCCATTAATCTACCTACCGTTGGCCAATTGTGGCCAATCAAAAATGCTATTAGGGATACTTAACATTATCGGATTTATTTCAAAATCTGTTGAAAAGATGATACATTTTGATTAAATAAGTCGTTTATCTACAAACTAGCCTTGTCCCGCAGTTTCGCATGCTTAAGGGACGATGAAGGTACCTAAGTTTATAAAACTTACACTTAGCTGAAATCTATATATAGTGCGTACTTTGACTTTGCTCAGACTGAGCTTAGCAAAAACTAAGCATAAACTTTGAATTGGAATTTATAGTCAAAATTCATTTTGTAATACGAATAAAATAAAATGAACTTTATAGCCAAACATAACAGAGAAGCAAAGTTTAGGTCATTATTTTTGCGTGTTTTGGATAGTTGCGAAGATCTCTTTATAAATACCAAAAATTGTCATAAGTCAAAGTTTTTGCTTAGCAAAGTCAAAGTACGGACGATAGATTTCAGCCTTAGTACGTATAATAGTCAGACGAGACAAACTGTTTAAAAATATAAGTATTTATAGATTAACAGTTGCTCGCTTCGACTACGCTAACTCGTTGATAAAACTTATCTATCAGTCAAACAGAGCGTTATCAAAATGTGTCCTTCGCAACACAAATCTGTCTCCTATCCTAACTAATAATAAAATATGTAATTCTGTTTATTTGTGAGATTTTTACGGCCAAATGGCTTGCCTGATTTTAATGAAATTTCACAGAGGTGGAATTCAGGGATTTTAGAAGGAAATTTGTACATTAACCGACTTATAAAAACATGTGTCAAATTTTTAGAACTTGATTTTTTGTCTTTATGCACCCCCTAACTCCTCAACCCCTACCGATCCGGCTCATCTTCGAACTCATAAATTCTATTGACCTAAACTACGCGCATACCAAAATTCATGAAGATCGGAGCTACGATACTCAAGTTATCGTCGAACAAACATACAAACATACAAAGATACAAGCGCCAGGCCCGTCTACACTGGACCTCACTCGCTTCGCTCGTTCGGTCAATAAATCAGCCTTAAACTTCAATTAAATGACAGATGTGTTTCAAATAGTGTGGCGATGCGTCGCCACGGCCTGTATCGCCACGCCAACAATTTAGTTAACCCCTGCCCCGCCTAAAGATGTTTCACATCAAAAACATGATAACCTAGGTAGGTCTACGACGCGATCTAAAATTTTTAAGTAAACTTTAAACTTATAATATTCGAAAACTACTTCGAATTTCCAAAAGTCGTAGAACAAAAGTTGTTCGCCTAGACGTCTAGAACAACCCCCTTTCGGCTTAAATGGATAGATATTCTGTTTACATCATTAAGCTTTTTTTTCCCACTCGGTTATCGAACTGGGTAAAATATAATTATCCTGGAGGGCTATTACGAAATGAACTACCTACGAAATGTTCGGTTCCGAATGAAGCCGACCGAAGTTTTGATTTTTGCCTTATTACGAAACAAGTTCGGATTTGGCAAATTCATTCGGGGCCATAGACTATATTTATATTAATACAATAACTTCAAATGAAGTTCGATCGAAATGAAATCGCAGTTCGTAGTATGTAGTACTTATTAGATGTATGTTTGTATTTAAATCAAGCAAAAACTACTGGACCGATTGCGATTAAACTTAGTATGCAGGGTATGCAGGCAGATAGCTAGAGATGGATGAACAAGGCTTGTTTACAGGAACCTACGCGAGTGCAGCTATGGGGCGCTGTTAGTAGTAGTACTTTTTATGATCAAAGGCTTAAGGAGGTAAAACCACGAGGACCAATTACTAATAAAAAATAAGTAGTTCTTACCTACTACCTACCACGTATTCTATGACGCATGCATGACTAACTTCATTCCGAACGAACCATACTCGGGTAACCTCATTCCGCTGGCATTCGGTCGCGAACTGTCGTCGAGAGCAGACATGGCGTTAACTTTCTCTAACTTACGGACTAGCAACTTATTTTTACTCCTATTTTTGTTACTAAACACCAGTGCGACATCACCACCATGGATATTTACCGTTGTTATAGAAAACGCAGCGTGTTTTCAAAAGGAATGTGTTTATAAAGTGAATGTGAACAGTGATTCGAAGTGGTCTTTGACATCGGTACCGGGTGAGCGATTCGGTTCTTGCGATCCGGAATTTCAATCGTTTTCGACGTCTGAGTCTGTGATTACAGCCCCGAATGACTTAGAGAAACTTTATTTGTGCGTTTGGAAGGATAATCAGTGGTTCCATCAAGGAGCTGAGCTATTTTTGGCCCCAAATGACGTCAGTTCTAAGTTCTTGCAAAGGTAAGTGGTTGGCGGGAATTTGAAAGTTACGTAAGTGTTGATAATTTAGTTTACATTATCTTAATCAGATATTGGCACAGATTTTATTTACTATCAGTAGATGATTGATTAGGTTTTTTTTTATCTTGATACTATACGCGTGGGTAGTTTTTGATTGCTTGCGTCATCGTCGGTAAGGATGCAACAAAACAGTTCTAATTTTGAATTTTTGTTTTTTTTTTAATTCGGGTTTTGTTAAATGGCTTCATACTGAATTGTTGATAGAATCCATAATTCGTTTTTATTTTTATTATCTTATTAGAATCTTGTTGAATGATTTGCATTGAAAACTTGGGGCTGTAACGGATGAATACAGAATCGCTACACAAATTTAAGGTTCTACCTAAACAAACAAGAATGAATTTTAAGAGATGTTTTAAGAGATTTAAGAAGATTTAGGAGATGAGAGCGACAAAAGGAAGACATGGCTACGACAAACGATAATGATAGAGCGGAATACCTTAGTACCTATTGGGCCCTACCATGATGTCTTATAAGTCGTCACGAAGTCGTCGCGTTGTCGTTCAGCTAAAAAAAAATTAAATTAAAAACACATAGAATAATTAAAAAAAAAACTTAAATAAAAAATTAAAATTGTCTGTGGTTTTTAAAAGTATAGTCGGAGTATTTTTTATTTCAATTTTACTTTATTTGTTTGAACGATAAAAGGAAAACATTGCAACGACAAACGATCATGGTAGCACTGATTGTATCATGTAACACATTCATTTTTTAATAATCGGGTCAAGGAAAGGGTTATGTCTTTCGCGACCATTTTGTAGGTATGTATGTTTGCAATAAAATTATAATTAAGTATAGTATGTAAATATGAAACAACATGGTCTGGAGGCCATGGGTACATGCTCTAATAAGGAATAGGGTCCCGTGGCGTCTTACTGAGCAGGCCTATGCCCTATAGTAGAATAAATTAGCGGGATAACAAAAAAAAACCTACCTAACTACCTATCTTAGGACTTTAAAGTAAAAGTCAATCTTTTTAAATTTAATTGGATGTGTTAATCACTTTAAATACGTCGAATGTTCTTACAACTATGACTCTGTGAATGGTACCTAATTAAGAAAGCTTTAACATAGCCCACGGCCGAATACAGAAAGTCTACTCAGCATTTGAAGTCGACATAAACATTTAAGCAGCTCTTGGACCACAAAAATGGCTTACCAAATTGTTAATTGAGAAGCTACTCAAGTAGATCTCAGATTTTAAGTAACGTTTCGGTATTGGGCGGATGCCTTCATAGTTCTGTTTTTCTTCTTCTTCAGAAATAACTAAGTGAATCACTGATCTGTCCGTCATAGGTAGATGACTCATTGGAAACTACCCACAGAAAGTTTTGGGTACCATTTTGTATTTTACAATGTTGTGCAAGTTGTTTATATTTAATTAGCTGCACCCGTTCCCGCGGGAATATCGGGAGTAAAAAGTAACATATATGTTATTCCCGGTATCCAGCTACCTATATTCCAAGTTTCGTTGCAATCGGTTCTGTAGTTTTTGCGTGAAAGAGTAACATACTTACATGCATACAAACTTTCGCGTTTATAATATTAGTAAGATGTAGGTTCCTACGTAATTTTCAATGGGATTTGTTATTTTTTTTTTTTACGTTTTATTTCTTTCAATAACCGACGCGTTTTAAACGGTCGGAAGCAGGTCGGTCCATTCGCAACTCGTCGTGTTTTGTTGTTATTATAATTAAAACATTGATATTATATAAGTAGTTCTTTTATAAGTATTACACAAAGCTTTCTCTAAGGAACAACAATGAGATCACCATCTTCTTCAAAAAGCACGTGCCTCAGCGCGCCAACGCGAACCTCTGTCACTGACAACTATTTGAAAAGAGACATTGACAACTTCTATAAACATCGTCTAAATCACTACTTGTTCCATTCTCAACTCTTGTTCCATTTTCAACTCGCCCCGTTTGCGTCTCGTCCCATTCGCAACTCGTCCTATCTACTATTTTTATTCGCAACTGGTCCCATTCGCTACTTATGTCTCCCTGTCTTGGCTCGCATTGGGTATAGTATAACTAGCTGAAAAATAATAAAAATGCTGCAAATAAATTATTTTCTCAAAACATAATAATTTAGGTGTGAAAAGCAGTTTCTTTAAATGTAAAAAATCCTGAATTTTCTTATTTATTTAATAAAAAGATAAAAAAAATATAAAAATATAAATGGGACAAGCTGCGTGCTATGTGCGCTATTAGGCTGCTTTTCCAACAGAAATGTGCTATGCAGCTATGCTGCGAAAATGTGAAATCTTTGCTACCAAAATACGCTAAGCTATGTGCACCAATGAATATGATTGGTGGATATCAAACGCATCCATAGCATCGTAGCATAGCACATAACTGGTGGAAAAGCAACCTTAACATCGCTCTTACGGTGAAGGAAAACATCGTGAGGAAACTCACGGCTTAAGACGGCGATAGATGATAATTATCGGTCCTTGTCCGATTGCATATCAATGAGCGAGATGGAATTGCATGAAAAAATCTACAATTTCTCGTAAAATCAATCATTAACGAAGATTAAAATAATATTTTTATAAAATGCGATGAAGAGGTTGTATTTTCTAATAATAAGATGCCTATAAGAAAATATAGCGGTTAAGGATTTAGAAGAAAAAATGATTTATTTTGTAAAACAGGGGTAACTTTGCCTGTATAATAGTGGTATTTAAAATTATTTTTTATTGTTTTTGAAATGAAGGGGACACTTCTTGTATCATGTACAATAACATAATACGTTGTTTAAATATCTATTTGATACCGGTTATGAATAAAAATATTCAATCGGAAGAGATTTCACATTAGTCGCGTCCTTAAAGTCCTAAAAGGCGGAAACACTCAGTTAAAACATTAACTTTACTTTTAAGTACGAATCCATACAACTTGACGATTGCCTGTTAATGTTACCTTCCATGGAGGTCAGTGATGAATGAGGTTCCATTACAAACAATGTCTCATTGCGATGTCTGTTCTTACATTCTTGAGGGGAATTCCGAGAATTTTGGCTTGAATCGAACTTACTTAGTATTCAAGTTGAGTGGAAAACCAAAGGTTTCTTTTTCCTGTCCACTTACTGATTTTATTTTCAATTAATTTAAGTACAACTTTCAACTCTTGCAACTTTTACTCTTGCAACTGTTGCAATTTTCAACTGCAACTAGGAAAATCAAACCTAAAAATCCGCATGTAAATAAATGAATAATAAATATTGCAAGACATTACACATAGCGCAATCTAGCCCCAAACTAAGCACTAGGCTTGTACTATGATTATTAGACAACGGATAAACTACAAAATAATCTTTTTTTTTTGGAAAATATATGACGGATTTATACTCGATTGAGTGTTTTTAAAAAGTTCGGAGCCGTTGACACCATTGGTGCCATCGGCTCCGTCACCTGATTTATTCATAATTATTATGAACTAAACTGGTAATCAAGTCTGCAAACCATAAATCAAGGAACACGACACAAAATAGAATAAGAAATAATTTATTTTATTTACATGAAAACTTTATAATAAAAATGAAACAATTAATACTTAACGAAACAACTCACGACCTCTCCAGACCGGCGCTCGACGCAAAGTGAGCTCCGCTCCGTCGATCCAAACGCGCGCAAACGCTTTTCCCACCACCCCACTTTACTTACAGCAAGAATCGTACGATATGACGTTGCATTGCGCCCGTTTGGATTTAACATCTTTTTAAACTTAACTAACTAAATTATTGGTAATATTTTATTGCGAATATTATTGCAATAATAATTAAAATAATTAAAATGATTTATAACAACTTTTAAATCAAACAATAATAATAAAGTTAACTATTCAAACGAATTCCGTAATCAAAATGTCATCCATTTACAATATTCAAAGTTACCTATTTGTTATGATAAAACTATGAAACTAGGGGAAGGCTTTGGTTAGTTAAAGATAGTAACTTTAGGACACATTTTCCTAGACATTAGATTACATTAAATTATTTTATCATTACATCACCAACATCTTGTAAACAAACATTGTGAACATACGAAGCAAAGACAGTTACAAATAATTATTATCCAATTATGGGTTAAGTGACATTAAATTTACAAACGATTGGTTTTCATACTTAATAATAAATAACTTATTTTATAATTAATTGCGTTTTTGACCTCCGCGGCGACATATATACACTGACTTGAGTTAGTACAAAAATAAGGGTTGACGAAACGAAACAAAATTACGACTTGGGTAACTAGGACTATTGACGAATCTTACTAATATTATAAACGCGAAAGTTTGTACATGTACAAACTTTCGCGTTTACTTACATCAGTATGTATGTATGTATGTGAGGTTGTTACTCTTTCACGCAGAAACGACTGAACCGATTGCGATGAAACTTGGAATGTAGGTAGCTGGGGACATAGGCTAGACATAGGCTACTTTTTATCCCGATATTCCCGCGGGAACGGGACTTACGCGAGTGAAACCGCGGGGCGCAGCTAGTATATTTATATTTTACAACGAAACAAGATAGTAATACCCATTTCGTTTTATTTCCGCTAAATTAAAAGATATTGTACGTTAAAATAGTAAAATTAAAAACACATCAAATTAGTTGTGTTGTAAAAAATTAAAAACGAACTAAATTTTTTTTATAATTTATTTGTTTTTTTTTTGATTGAATTTATTCACTATTCTTCTTCTTCGTTTATATGGCTTATTCCATTTGGACATTAGCCAGTGTCAAGTATTATTAATATTTGCAAGTTATTTGCATTGCATCGAAACAGTCAAGTCGTCATAGTTAAAGTGAAGTCGAGGGAATCATTGTAAAACGGGGGCCATTTTTTACAACGTTTGTTCATAAGCTTTGGAGACAACGCTAAAGTCCATGTTTTGCACCGATTTTCACTTTCATTTAAACTTGTACACTTTCACGAAACTAAACTGATTAATATGCCCCCGAAATTAAACAATTTACACGCATTTGAGCTAGGTATAACAAAAATGAAAATTTAGCAACACATCTCCTAACCGCGTTCCCGCCAAAACTCCCTTTATTCACTACTAGCTGCGCCCCGCGGTTTCACCCGCGTAACTTCCTATACCGTAACGTTAATGATCCCTCACGTATGTCATACCAGGTGTTGCTTAACGATCATTCAAAGTACTATATAATATTTCTACCTTTAAACCAACCCTGTACCAAGTTTATGAATATCGGGTCACCTGCTCTTTTTCACCCATCACGTATGTTGTACCAAGTGTTGCTTAACCCGTACGATCATTCAAAGTACCCTATATATTATTTCTACCCTGTACCAAATTTTATTCATATCGGTTTACGGGTTGTTGAGTTAGAAATAGAAATACACAACTTTATTTTTCAGAGCTGCCGTCCCGCGGTTTCACTTGCGTAAGTCCCGATCCCGAGGGAATATCGGGATCAAAAGTAGCCTATGTCACATCTGGATAATGTAGTTTTCTATTAGTGAAAGAATTTTTGAAATAGGTCTAGAAGTTTCTGAGATGACCCCCAAAATACATACATACATACATGTTACCAACGTAACCTCTTCAAAATATTAATTACCAACATAAAACAAAATATTAAGAATCAAAAATACAATGAGATATTGCAAAATAATTATTAAAAAGCACTGCAGTTTGGTGACACTACCGTCTCGCATGGAGCCGACCGATTGAGCCGCGCGGCATGATGCCTCACAGAGCTGGCTGGCCACCCTCATCATCGTCGCCCGCTACGTGTATAATATGTACGCTTGGTACTTGTTAATTATTTATTGTGGAGTTATTTTAAAACTGTAATATCTCGTGAGATATTCATTGAAATCAAGTGATGTTAAGGACAATTATGTTTAAAATTAAATACTTTTAATGAATAACGTATTTATTTGGATAAGGATTAATATCATATTTACAAAATTACCTTCGGAAACAATGCATTGTTCTACAATAAATTTCATTACTCTAAAAGATGTTATATTGAGTCAACCTTAAGAGTTAGACATATACTGTCGCGGACTATTTATTAGATCCTATTTAGAGGAAGAATTCTCTCATAAATGGTTTTTATGTAACTTGACCGTTTACTCAGCGCACGCGACAGAATCTCGGAAAAGGGGGATTTTTTTCCCGTTTTTGCAACATATTTCATGGATGCTCCGCTCCTATCAGTCGTAGCGTGATGTAATATAGCCTATAACCTTCCTCGATAAATGGACTATCAAACACAAAAAGAATTTTTCAAATCGGACCAGCAGTTCCTGAGATTAGCGCGTTCAAACAAACAAACAAACAAACAATCAAACAAACAATCAAACAAACTCTTCAGCTTTATAATATTATACTAGCTGCGCCCCGCGGTTTCACCCGCGTAACTACCTATCCCGTAACGTTAATGATCCCTCACGTATGTCATACCAAGTATTGCTTAACGATCATTCAAAGTACTATATAATATTTCTACCTCTAAACCAACCCTGTACCAAGTTATATGAATATCGGGTCACCCGCTCTTTTTCACCCATCACGTATGTTGTACCAAGTGTTGCTTAACCCGTACGATCATTCAAAGTACCCTATATGTATATTATTTTTACCTCTAAACCAACCCTGTACAAATTTCATTCATATCGGTTCACGGGTTGTTGAGTTAGAAATACACGACTTTATTTTTCATGGCTGCCGTCCCGCAGTTTCACTCGCGTGATTCCCGATCCCGAGGGAATATAGGGATCAAAAGTAGCCTATGTCATATCTGGATAATGTAGCTTTCTATTAGTAAAATAATTTTTGAAATAGGTCTAGATGTTTCTGAGATGACCCCTAAAATACATACATACATACATACATGTTACCAACGTAACCTCTTTATAATATTAATTATACCAACATAAAACAAAATATTAAGAATCAAAAGTACAGTGAGATATTGCAAAAGAATTTTTAAAAAGCACTGCAGTTTGGTGACACAACCGTCTCGCATGGAGCCGACCGATTGAGCCGCGCGGCATGATGCCTCACAGAGTTGGCTGGCCACCCTACCCTCATCATAGTCGCCCGCTACGTGTATAATATGCAAGCTTGGTACTTAGTAATTATTTATTGTGGAGTTATTTTAAAACTGTAATATCTCGTGAGATATTCATTGAAATCAAGTGATGTTAAGGACAATTATGTTTAAAATTAAATACTTTTGATGAATAACGTATTTATTTGGATAAGGATTAATATCATATTTACAAAATTACCTTCGGAAACAATGCATTGTTCTACAATAAATTTCATTACTCTAAAAGATGTTATATTGAGTCAACCTTAAGAGTTAGACATATGCTGTCGCGGACTATTTATTAGATCCTTTTTAGAGGAAGAATTCTCTCATATATGGTTTTTATGTAACTCTGACCGTTTACTCAGCGCACGCGACAGAATCTCGGAACAGGGTGATATTTTTCCCGTTTTTGCAACATTTTTCATGGATGCTCCGCTCCTATTAGTCGTAGCGTAATGTAATATAGCCTATAACCTTCCTCGATGAATGGACTATCAAACACAAAAAGAATTTTTCAAATCGGACCAGCAGTTCCTGAGATTAGCGCGTTCAAACAAACAAACAAACAAACAATCAAACAAACAATCAAACAAACTCTTCAGCTTTATAATATTATATATAATATATAATATATATATAATAATAATAATAATAATAATAATAATAATAATAAAAGTATAGATAGATATATTGTGGATTAATATAATTATGTAATACTATTTAAAATATACTTTATTTTTTTGATCGATAAAAGGACGACAAAGCAACGACAAACGATCATGGTAGCGCGGAACCTTTCATGTGCGAATTCGACTCTTACTTAGTTGAGTATATATACCTACATAATTAGTTCGATGCCTAATATCGAACGTCACTGTGCAATGATGACGTCGGAATACGTAAAATAAATGATTTGACGTAGGTATTAAGGACGCGACTCATGTGAAATCCCTTCCGATTGAATAGTTTTCTTCATAGCCGGTATCAAATAGATCTTTAAACAATGTTTAATGTTATTGTACATGATACAAGAAGTGTCCCCTTCATTTCAAAAACAATAAAAAATAACTTTAAATACCCCTATTATAAGGGGAAAGTTACCCCTGTTTTACAAAATATATCAGTTTTTCTTCTAAATCCTTAACCGCTATATATATTTTCTTTTGCATCATAATATTAGAAAATACAATACCTAGAACCCCTTCATCGTATTTTATAAAAATATTATTTTAATCTTCGTTAATTATTGATTTTACGAGAAATTGTAGATTTTTTCACGCAATTCCATCTCGCTCATTTATATTATGCAATCGGACAAGGACCGTTGATTATCATCTATCGCCGCCTTAAGGATTCTTTTATGTCTGTTACAAATAGCGTAGCTTAGGAAGGAACCGTTAGAATTGTATTGTATGTCCTATAGCTATTTTTGTTTGCAACGCGTTAGTTGGACGTGGTCCTGAATTTTTATTTGCGTGAAACTTATCCATAGTGCGTACTTTGACCTTGCTCAGACTGAGCATAAACTTTGAATAATTGGAATTTATAGTCGAAATTCATTTTGTAATATACGAATAAAATAAAATGAACTTCATAGTCATAACCATAACAGAGAAGTAAAGTGTAGGTCATTATTTTTGATCGGTTTACATTCTAAATTTAAAAAACTTCGACTTTACTAAGCAAAAACTTTGGATAGTTGCGAAGATCGCTTTATAAATGCCAAAAATTGCCATAAGTCCAAGTTTTTGCTTTGCAACATTAGATTAGTCACATAACTTAGTCATGTATTGTGTAAATAATCTTATCTTACTTCTTACTTATATTATAAATCCGAAAGTCTGTTTGTTTGTTTGTTTGTTCCCTCTTTACGGTCAAACGGCTCGACCGATTTGGATAAAAATATGCAGAAGGATAGTTTAAATGATGGAGAGTAACATAGGATACTATTGATCCCGAAATTCCCGCGGGATCGGGACTTACGCGGGCGATAACTATTTATTGGATGAAAATTTGCAGAGGGATAGTTTAAATGATGGAGAGTAACATAGGATACTATTGATCCCGAAAATCCCGGCTTCAACAGTACTTCAATGGGCGACCGTTTAAGTGTGGATTTTTGCATTGCGGTAGGTAGGTGTTCGAACAACGCGGAATCCCGACTTGCGCGGGTGAAACCGCGGGGCGCAGCTAGTATTTTATAAATCTTACTAATATTAAAAACGCGAAAGTTTGTATGTATGTGAGGTTGTTACTCTTTCACGCAAAAACTACTGAACCGATTGCGATGAAACTTGGAATATAGGTAGTTGGGCACCTGGATTAACACATAGGCTACTTTTTATCCCGATATTCCAGCGGGAACGGAACTTACGCGGGTGAAACCGCAGGGCGCAGCTAGTATTTTATAAATAAGAGAGTAAATTAGTAACAAAATACAGTGCAAAGCGTGGAGCGCGCGCGAGTTTTGCGTTCGAGGGATTTCATATTATGCCTAGGTATACCTTTTGTAGGCGCTTGTGACCAGTAATACTGACTTTCCTCAAAATGGCCATGATCTATGACCATTTATTTTTTTCCTTAATACCGGCTTAAATACCGGACATCTGGCCATGGCCACCCTAACTGTGGTATTGCGGTTCAAAAGCACGTGACATTACAAATTAAAAAGACATCAACAAAAAACACAATCCATTCGTTGAACGTTAAAGAAGAATTCATCAATTGACCAGCTTCATACAGCTACCCACGCACTATAACCACTCCATCAATTAAATTAAAACCAATGAAACTTTCGCACCAAAACAAAGTCTTTTACGGACTGTGTTCCTTCCTAGCTTCTAAACTGAGCCAGTAGAATAGCATCGTGTGAAAGTACGTTCTATTTGGCTTGCTTATTTATCTACTAGCTGAGCCCCGCGGTTTCACCCGCGTAAGTCCCGTTCCCGCGGGAATATCGGGATAAAAAAAAGCCTATGTGTTAATCCCGTTTATAATATTAGTAAGATTTGGGTTACTGCTGAAAATCAGTGTTTTGCTCTTTAGCAAATATGTATATCACTGAGCAGTGTCCCGTCTGCACCACTTCAGCACACAACTCACCTCACATCTGTTGTGTCTACACTGTTTGTACCTACTAATGTGCTTTTGTGATGTGGAATAAATGAATATATCTATCTATCTATACTAATATTTTATTGATCTTATTTCTTTAATAATATTATTATATGAATGTGACTATACCTTTTCCTGGCCGGGAAACAGTCTAATAAAAATCATCCCTAAGGCTACGTTTTTACACGACTGCCAAAGGAAGTGTTATGTTTTTGCCGTGAGTGTATGTATGTATGTATGTATGTATGTGACCTATTTTTGTGCCGTCGTAGGGCCTAAACGGCTGGGCCGATTTAGATAAACGATACGTCGTTAGATTCGTCATGACCGTGAGAGTGACATAGGATACATTAAAATAATAAATAAATAAAAATAATGATGTAAAACGCTATTAACCAAGATTTGTAAAGACCATAAAAAGCAGAGAAAACGCGTAACATTGTTCACTCAAACGATATGTTTTATTCTTTCGTAAATTTACATTTGAAAAGTATTGCTTGTAAAGTTTTACAATTAAATTTTAAAATAATTAATTATAAAATTATCGGAAGTCGTTTAAGTAGGTTGTCTTCATTAATATGTCACTTGCCTTCGGCTCGGTTGTCTTGTCTTTAATGACGTTTATATATTCTTTTTACTTACTTCAATTTATGGCTTAGCACTACCTCTGGATTTCAATATTCGCATGCGAAAACAATCCGCGTGTGAATAATGTATTCTAATAGTAATTCTAATGGTTAACTTCGAAAGTTATGTTGCTACTACATGACATTATGATTACGCAGGTAATTTTCGCAAGAACAACGGAACGTTAATTGAAAACTTTTCGATTTGACTCGTATAAATATTTATCTCATCTATGGATTTGACTTTGACGCCGAGTTTGAAGGAATTGGCAGAGATGACATGACATAAAATACTTAAGCAAAGAGAATATAATCACTACGTTTTATACGTAAGTATCTTCTTACCAGTTTGTGGACTTAAATAACCACTTTATTTTTCAAAGAAAACAATACCTACGTAATAATCTAAAAGAAGTTGTCAGCAACAACAACCCGAGGCATTGCGCCCAAGATGCTGGCGGCGTTCCCGCGCTGGATAGGAAACCGCCAACTCTTGTACTTATCACCCTGAGTAAGCAAAAACAAGCAATGCACGTCCTCGCTACTGGAGTATATACAGCTAGAATTAATAAATTTCTTCTGGTGTAATTAAATCTGATCTCTAAAAACTAAAAAGCGATAAATAAAAAAATATTAAAAAAAATAAAAGAACCCGACTGCTGTTTTAACAGAAAAGTGAAAAACAAGATGCTTCTAGTAGCTTTAGGAATGGTGGATGCAGTCGGGTGGGACTCCAAATAAAAGGTGAATAAGTTTAATAACACCAAATACTTAGTGTTATATAATTAGGTATACTATCTTTATGTTATTTGGAGTCCCACCCGACTGCATCCACCATTCCTAAAGCTACTAGAAGCATCTTGTTTTTCACTTTTCTGTTAAAACAGCAGTCGGGTTTTTTTATTTTTTTAAATATTTTTTTTGAAGTAGGTTTTTGCGTGAAACAGTAACAAAGACACATATAAAACGCATACAAAATAAGTATAAGTAGTATATCCGTTGTCTAGTCACCGTAATACAAGCTTAGCAGCTTACCACGGGGCTAGATGGCGCTGTGTGTTGGTCACAGGATTTATTTATTTATTTATATACTTACAAGATGTAACGGGTAAGTCCTTTTAATCCGAAAGGGGGTTGTTCTAGACGTCTAGGCGAACACCTTTTGTTTTACGACTTTTGAAAACACGAACTTTTTTTTGAAAAGTTTGAGATTATGTTTCACTGAAAAAACAGCTGTTTTTTTTAAATAAAGGTTATATAAGGTTTGATTGTAGTAGACCAAACTAAATGAAAGGACAACTGTTAGATTCATTAGTTTTGGTAATTATTATATTTAAGAAAATGTAATGAAACGTTTTGATTTGAGTTTTGTTTTGTTTTTAAATATTATTTTTAGTCTATGGTTTATATTATCACGTTTGCTATTTAATGATGGCAATACCATATTGAATAGTGAACGTGATTGGCCGAATTTGTGGCGGGAACAAAAGATCGTTCAACGATCGGGTGACGTCAGAGACAACATACGATCTAGTCCGCCAATCGGCGGGCTAGGTTTTCCCGCCACAATGGTTGGGTTTTTGTCAAGTTGCCATGTAAAAAAGGGACCATTGTTGGATTCCCGCGGAGAATTGAGAGGACAAATTTTGGTTTGTATGAATAAAAGGAGTTGATGTGTATTTGGAATTTTGAGTTTTCTTCGAGATCTGCAGCAGCTGTCCTGCGTTAGGTATACCCATACTAATAGTGGATAATAGTTCATACAACATAAGGTCAATGACCTCGAACTCTAAGAAACAGCTGATCTTCAAGTAAACTTTACACTTAAAATTTTCGAAAAGTACTTAGAATTTCCAAAAGTCATAGAACAAAAGTTGCTCGCCTAGATGTCAAGAACAACCCCCTTTCAGATTAAAAGGACTTACCCGTTACATCTTGTATACTCGTACATGTATACAAACTTTCGCGTTTATAATATTAATAGAAGTACTTATATAATTTATTAAAAATACTTACACAAGATATAAATACTACAAAAATAAATAAACAATATTAATAATCTAAGGTGAATGACCATTGAGTCCAAAAGTGCCCATCACACTGGCGGCATTACCCCGTTGAATCGCCAACGATATATTCTGGGCTAAAAAGAGCCCCGACCTTTTTAGTCCGGGTCTCGGACTAAAAAGGTCGGGGGTCCAGACCCTTTTCCCTGAGGCGACGCCCCAACTTAGCTACAAACCGCCTTGCGTTCGAACCCCAAGAACCCGCGGTCTCAACGGCAAACGGGACGAAGTATACAATTTGTAACGGGTAAGTTATTTTAATCCGAAATGGGGTTGTTCTAGACGTCTAGGCGAACATCTTTTGTTCTACGACTTTTCGGATTAAAAGGACTTGCCCGTTACACCTTGTATAAGATAAAATAATATAGAAATACTACGCTCTCCGTATATTTATTCTGTGGTAGTGGCTAGCGTGTGTTATGTAATCTCTATGTAATGTACGATATGAGGTCATTTGCTTGCTCCCACAGTTCGTTTGTCAGTGGAGTCAAATCGTCACGGTTACTCGGTCACTGATTCCATCCATCCATGCTTAATGTAGGTACGTAGGTGTAACTATGCCGTCATTCTATTTTACATTATTTTGCACTTTGATCAAAGAGGTTTACAAAAAATACTTCTTCTTCTTCTTCTTTATTAAAATGGCTTTTCCTTTCGGACATTTGCCAGTGTCGAGTATTATCAATATTTGCAAGTTATTTGCATTGAACAAAACAGTCAAGTCGTCATAGTTAAAGTCAAGTCGAGGGAATCATTGTAAAAAGGGGGCCATTTTTTACAATGTTTGTTCACGGAGCTTTGGAGACAACACTAAGCTAAAGTCCATGTTTTGCACTGATTTTCACTTTTATTTACACTTGTACACCTTCACGAAACTAAATTGATTAATATGCCCCCGAAATTAACATTTTACACGCATTTGAACTAAGTTTCACAAAAATGAAAATTTAGCAACACATCGCCTTAACGCATTCCCGCCAAAACACAAAAAAAATAAAAATACTTAAAGATAGTCTATGGGTGACATCCTGTTTTTTTTAAGTCCTGTTTTTTTTTATAGTTCTACTTTTGGCGCACCGCACCAACACCACACACAGATTTTTTGCATAGCTCTACGAGGAATAAATAGAATGGAGATCTAACTTCATTATTATGAAATTTTTAAAATTTAAATTGGTAAGAAATTATATTATTTCTCTCAGTGTTTTGGCGGGAACACGTTGAGGAGATGTGATGCTAAATTTTCATTTTCATGAAACCCAGTTCAAATGCGTGTAAATTGTTAAATTTCGTGTAAAGAAATTATAAGAATAAGAATAAGAATATTTTTATTGCCATAACTGTGTACATTAAGGTCTTACAATAGTAAAACGTTTCAACAGTTTACTCATTTCGAGCATGCAATAAGGTAAAACAGTAGTAGGTACCTACTTAAAATAAAATTTTAATCCTAAGGTTAATTAAACATATCAATAATATTGTAATTTAGTCACTTTTCATAATTATCGAAAAACTCTGCAAGATTATAAAAAACCTTAGAGATGAGCCAAGCTTTCAATTTGTTTTTGAATATAACACCATTTAGTAATTTTAAGTGTAAGGGTAAGTAATTGTAAATTTTTATTGCAGTGTAATATGAACTTTTATAAAAAATATTATTATTTACTTGAGGTATGCTAATATTATATTTATGTTTGTCTCTTTGACTGCCAGACCTGCTTGAGATTGTGCTAAAAAAATAATCTTTATTGTTTTTAACAAATAAGCAAATTTCTAATATATAGATACTTGTCAGGGTTAGAAACTTTTCATCTTTAAAAATTTTACGCAGAGAATCAGTGTTTTTTAGGTTATACATTTTTCTTAAACACTTTTTTTGCAGCTAAAAGGTGGATTCTAAATCAACAGAACTTCCCCAGAAGATAATCCCATAGCTCAAATGAGGATAGACATAACCATAATATGCTATTTTAGCTACATTTCTTGAACTTATATTCACTATTATTGTCAAACTGAAGCAATATTTAGATAAAATGTTATTTACTTTTTTGATTTGAGATTTCCAGCTAAGGTGACAATCGATAACAACACCAAGGAATTTCGTTTCTGAGACTTCAACAATTTTCGAATTTTTATGCATAACATTTATGCTTTTAGGTTTAGCTCTGTAGCTTTTAAATTGCATAAACATAGTTTTATTTAGATTTACTTTTAAATTAAGATTACCTAACCAATTCAAAATTAAATCCAATGATCTGTTTATTTCTGTTTCAAATTCTGTATGAGTCATATTATCTTTTGAGATATACAATGTCGCGTCATCTGCAAACATAACAGTAAGATGTTTAGTCACCGACGGCAGTTCATTTATGTATATCAGGAACAATAGAGGCCCAAGGACACTTCCCTGTGGAACACCTATAGCAATTTTTTTAGAAGTGGATAATATTTTTTCGACAGTTTTCGTTTTTTTGTTATATACATCGAGTTCAATAGTTTGAGACCTGTCTTTTAAATAGGATTGTAATAAATTAAGAGCAATTCCCCTTATACCCACGCGTTCTAATTTTTCTAATAGTATGCTGTGAACCACGCAATCGAATGCTTTCGATAAGTCTAGGTATAAGGCTATACCTGTTTTTTTTCTGTTAATATAGGTCCAAGCTTGTTTGAGCATGTTAAAAATTGCTAAAGAAGTGTTTTTTCCTTTTTGAAACCCAAATTGTGACTTATTAATCGAGTTATTAGAAACAAAGAAGTCCATTAATTTCTTGTAAATGACTTTTTCAAACAGTTTGGAGAAACTTTTGTTCAAACAGTTTGGAGTGACGTTTCGAGTCTTGAAGCGATTAGAGTGCTCCTGTTATAATTTATTTTTGTGCAGTTTTTTGTTCGAGTTCGGACCTAATAAGTGAGACTTTGATAGGTTTATGTATATATAACGCACACAGTGATAAATTGATTACGCAGCTTTATCCTGTGGGAGTGTAAACTAAAACAAATCGTTGGCACTTTTGTACTAACATTTTTATTTATTTTTTTCTAATTGCGGGTAGTCATCGTAACCGATTCATTGAGTTTTTTTTTTTCCCAGTAAATACTATCTTTAGTGCTTTGTCGATTAAAAAACTATTTCTGCAATGTCGAAAACTTGTGCCGGTTGTAACAAGCCGGGCTCATCGTCGAGGTTGGTGTCCTGCAGTCGCTGCCCCTCTTGTTATCACAGGGGGTGTGTGTCGTTGCCTGAGGCCGTGGCAGCCGGCACGGACTGGGTGTGTCCGTGTTGCAAGGCGAGTACGCCTCGGGGTGATAACTCCAACACCCCTGTTAAATGTGCGGCCGTGGGCGGTGATGTGGAAGTGGAGGGCAACCGTGAGCTGGTTGCGGCGGTGCGTGACCTTACTGCGGAGATGCGCGGGCTTCGGGTCGAGATGGCAGAGCTCCGCGTCACGGTGGCGGGCTTCGACGGCCGTATCGGCGGGCTCGAGCGGCGGATGGAGGCCTACGAGCGGCGGGATGATGCGGCGGCGGGGGCGGGCGCGCTCGTGCCCGACGGTCGTGTCTCGGAGCTGGAGAGGATTGTCGCCGGACTGCGGCTCGAGCTCGGTGAGCGTGAGCGGGAGGCGCTCCTCTCCGACCTGGAGATCGGTCTCCTGCCGGAAGAAAAGGGCGAGAACCCGATCCACGCCGTGACCGTGCTCGCGTCGCGGCTCGGGGTGCCGCTCGAGGAGAAGGACGTCGTGTTCGCGGAGCGCGTCGGCGCGCCGCCGGGCCCCGGCGAGCGTCCGCGTCGCCTGGTGGTGCGCCTGACGCGTCGCCAGACTCGCGACGACCTCATCCGCCAGGCTCGTGTGCGCCGCACGCTGACGGTGCCGGCGTCCGAGGGCCGCCAGCAGCGAGTATTCGTCAACGAGCGTCTCACGCGCTTGAACAAACAGCTCTTCCACCGAGTGCGGGAGGAGTGTCGCCGCAGACAGTGGCGCTTCGCCTGGACGAGGAGTGGCCTTGTCTTTGCCAGGGAGGCCGAGGGCAAGCCTACATGCAGGATCCGGTCCATGGCTGACATTGATGCTGTGTTCGGTCGATCACCTGGCGAGGACATTTCTCTGCAGAGCACTGTAAATTTTTAATAATATTAGAGTTCTGTTTATGTTTTAATTGTTTCTTATGTTTGTTACTTTTTCTTCTACTGTTTATATATCTGAGGGGCCGTGTTGAGCACAATAAAATACTTTATTACCATTGTTACTGTGTTATTCCTTTATTATTATTTATTTCAATTATTCTTATTAACTTATTAAATTTATATTATTCTGCTATAATATCATTTACCAGTTACATAAGTTTTATCAATCAGGTTACTGTGTTTTACTGTTATTTATTTATACAATTTGATTATAGTATTGCATATTATGTATCGTGCTATTTGTGTTCAGCCAAGGAGTTGGAATTGAAGTCGAATCTGGGTTTACATACAAATAATAAAATAGGATATTGCTTACTGAATAAAAACTACCTAGTTAATACCTATTACATACTTTCTACTACCTATGTGAGAGACTTAAGTACATTATGTTTGCTCTTGGGTAGGATACTTATATATCATTCAAATGGTTAGGAATAAAAATTTGAAAGTTGGGCTGTTTAACGCGGGGTCACTGAATACAGGGCATGATGAGTTTATTGTAGCCATGGATGAGGTGTCACCTGATCTCTTGGCAATAAACGAGTGTTGGATTAGGCCTGGTGAGGAGGTTAACGTCACTCCAAACGGTTCGCAGCCACCAGCTGCTGCAAATGATCTTCCTCCGCCAATGCGTGCCTTAAAAACAGTTCACACGCTTAAAAAACATCTAAGATTATATCTACTTCAGAAGCAAATAGCCGAGACTGTGGTGACTTACCAGGGTTATGCAGGTTTCAAGTCGGTTCGGCGGCGCGGTCGTCGGTGAAGTCATTTTGTTCCGTGCTTATAGGGTACGATGAGTAACGAATAGTAATATTCGCTATAAATCACGATTTAAAATTTAAAATACTTTTCGTTGACTATACCTAAGCGACGTTTTTGGTTTTTGTGCTGTCTCTTTGACATTGACAGTTTTCTCTGCGTGTCAAACAGTAGGACTGGCTTTGTTTGTTGTTTGGGGTTTTGGCGGGAACGCGTTAATAGTGCTGTAAATGTGCTTTTTATCTATTATTTCTACCTATCTATGGTTTCCCTTGTTCCCCTTTCATCCCTTATTATAATTTATAGGTATCTATGTATAATGTGGAATCTATCTGTATATGTTTTATTATCTTTATTCATTGTGAGCACTTATTATAATATAATTTATTTTTAAACATATGCCTATTTTCTTTTAAAACTATATTTCGCTCATGACTCGAGGAGTCACCATCCATAGGGTTTTGCCGGAAGACCAGCGCTGCGGCGGATTTTGTTCTGCTGCAGTTATTTTTTGCTGAGGCGTAACCTTTTCGGGGGCACACGGCTTCTTAGAAATAATTTTTATTTTTATTAAATTTGTAGCTTGGTGTTATTTATAATAATTTGTTTTTGTTGAGTTCTAAATTATTTGTTTGTTTGTTTTTTTTTATGTGTTTGGCATTATTTAATTTGTATATATTATTGTAATTTAGTATGTTGTGTTTATTGTACCTACTGTGTAAGTTGTGTGCCTGTCTGAATAAACGTATTTTCTTTCTTTCTTTCAAAAACTAGACAATAATGCTATTGGTCTGTAATTTTTAATATCAGATTTTGAACCTTTCTTAAAAAGCGGTTTAACAATAGCAATTTTCATTTCGTCTGGAAAAATACCCGATGATAAACATAAATTTATGATATGAACTAAAGGTTTAACAATTTCATTTATGGTGTATTTTACTACTTGCATTGGTATAAGATCATGGCCTGAACTTTTTTTGTTTTTCAAATTATTTACTATATTTATTAATTCAGTAATTGTAACTGGTTCTAGAAATATACTTATTGAACTATTTCTATGGATGGGCTTTTGTGTTATTGCACTGGTTTTACAATTGTTGTCCAAAAAGTAATCATTAAATTTTTGAGATATAACTACAGGATCATGTATTTCAGTGTTATTTATTTTTAAATATTCAATAGTGGTACGTATGTAGTTAGCTGGTGAAGTATGATTTTTAATAATACCCCATGTGGCTTTGCTTTTGTTAGTGCTATTATTTATATACGTTATATTTGATATCTTTTTACTGTGTTTGATTACTTTCTTCAATAAACGGCAATAGTTAAGATATTTATTTTTATCTTCTATAGTATTCGATTTTTTACTCTTTATATACAGTTTGCGTTTTTCTTTACTTGCTCTAGTTATGCCTTTTGTTCTCCAATTCGTCTTTTTGCTAAAAGTAATTTTATATCTCTCAGTGGGGAAGCATAAATCAAACAGTAATTTGTACAAATGTATAAATTCGAAGTAAGCTTTATTTGGGTCTTCCTGACAATAAACTGATGAAAAATTCAGTTGTCTTAAATGTGACAAAAATAGGTCGAGGTTTGTATCAATATTACGTTTGTGTAAGTACCAGTATTTTTCAAAAAAGCTTCGGTTAACTGATAAACTTATGATTTGAGCAGTGTGGTCAGATATACCTAGATCTAATACATGAGTTTTATATCGGTTTATGTTTGTTATAATATTATCTATACAAGTCTGTGAATGGGTTGTAATTCTAGTAGGATCATTTATTGTTAGATTCATACCAAAAGAAGTTAACGTATTGATGAATATTTCACTATTTTTAGTTTTTTCTAGTATATTGATGTTAAAATCACCGACTACAAATACCTTCTTTTTGTTGTGTCTATTTCTCACGGCGAGTTTGTTAAGAATATTTTCTAAAGTATGAATAAATAATTTAAAATTACTATTTGGAACCCTGTAAATACAGATAATTACGTAATTAAGATCAGGCAAAAAAACTCCACAACATTCAAAATGACGTTCAACCGATAAATTGATTATCCAGTCTAGCTTTCTATGATTAATGAAATGTTTTAAATAGATACACACTCCACCTCTTGCCCTTTTTTTTCTTGAGAAGTGAGCAGCCTTAATGTAACTGTCTAACTGTAAAATGTCAGCTTGCTCATCACGAAGAAAGGTCTCACTGAGGCAACATACATCTATTTTATGTTGACTGGTAAAAATTTCGAGTAAGTCTTTTTTAGCTTTAAGGCTTTGTACGTTAAGATGCATTATATTTATACAATTATTGTCATTTTTATTGTTTAAGAAAAAACTCACCGGTTATTGTATCACTAGCGTATTCGGTTGGCATGGAACCGTTTGAGATTTTGCGATTTATCTTCTTAAAATAAAAGGGAATAGTACCAGACTTGGGTTCTGTGGACATTATTTTAGCTTTTGCTTGAGCAGCCACTGGGGTTTGTTTAGGTGTAATTAAAATATTTGAGGATGAATTATGAAGCAGACCTTTTTTCTCAATGTATTTCTTAAATGTATCTGGTATGGTGCTGAATTTTTTTGTAATATGAGTAGCTTTTTGAATAGGATTATTTTGATTATGACCTTTTAAAACATTTTTGCCTAGATAACAATATTCATAGTCGATGGTATTTATAGTGTCATTAATCAACTTGCTTAGTTGGTAGGCAGAATTAAATGTTGGAGGAACGAACTTGCAATATGAATAATTTTTAGTTGCTAGTTGTATAGTTTGGTTAAGTTTATCCTCATTTAGAAACGGATTTTGTGTAACACCAACAACAATGACATTTGTACTCAGAAGAGACTTTAGAAAAGCAGTTAATTCGATGTTATAGTTAAGCGGATTTTTATCATTAGACCCTAAACTTACAATCACCCAATCGTTTTTACCAAATGTCATGCATTCATTTTTAAGTTTAGCTATTATATATTCTGTCTCAGCATCAGGATAACAGTAATTGATAACATTATAGTTACGGGAGTTGCGATATTTAGTACGCTGTTGAATCAATAAGGAAGCTAGATTTCTGGTACTCTGATCACCAATTATGATGACCCTCTTGTTCTCTTCTTGGGGGTACGGAGTAACTATTGGGGTTGAGGACGACATGGGTTTAGCTTTGTATGGAGAATGCAAAGACTTTTTGGAAGTAACTGTAGTCTGTGTTGAAATTGTAGACTGAAATGGCGTACTTGTGACTTGCGTTGACTCCGATACTGTCTTGAGACCATTATTATGATTGTCGGTTGACATTATTACTGCCTTCAGAGCATAATTAGACTGGGGCGTAGAGGGGCGAAGTAGAGGCGAGCTCGTACAGTGTTCTGTAGAATTTTCTCTTTCCCGTCCTTTTAGTAGTGTTATCTATCTCCTTTTAGTAGTGTTATCTAATAGTTATTTTCAAGATAGAGATCATTGATTTGTTTTCTTGCTTCTGTGAGATGTCTTGTCATTTCTTCAAGTTCAGTTTTTAAGTTATTGCAGGAATCTTCATTCAATTCTGTTGCAATGATTGTAGTCTCGTTTAAGGTATTTGTAAAATTTAAGTTTTCGAGAGACAGTTGTCTTATAACCCTAGGTTTTCTTATTGTTACGTTTGCTTCATCGTTTTGAGCTAAGTCGATCTGTTTAGCTATGTATCTAGGTACATCAGATACTTGTCTTCCTACAGGAGTATTAGTATTATCTCCAGTTTTTCTGATTTGGCAGCGACATTTTGGGCATATCCATTGCGATTTGTGTTCATTAGTCATTAAGTAGAATCTTTTTTCTGTTATATTTGCACACATAATATCGTAGGTTAGTTTACAGTACAGACATATTAAGTATTGCCTGTCAGTGATTTGCTGTAGACACCCGCTACATTTTGGAGTATTGGCATCCATTTTTGTGTCTTTAAATTAAAATCAATTTCACAACGAAGAAGAACGTAAATTCGTTTTTTTAAAATCAATTCAAATCAAAAAATCAATCAATTAAAAACCATTGTCAAACATGGACTTTCGAGTTGTCTCCAAACTAAGTACAAAATACTGTAAAAAAAAACATTGCAAAAACGCGCCATTTACAATGACTCCCTCGATTGCCTTTAAACTACGACGACTTGACTTTGTTATGATGCGAATTGCAAATATTAAATAATATTTGACATTGGCTATTTTCCAAGCTGCCATAATCGGTTCATAACCGATTAAAAAAAAGAATAGTATAGCCAAAGATCTTATATACTAGAATAGACTAGAATGCTAAACTTATTTAGAACGTGTTTAGAACTCAAATGAACAGCATGTTAAATGTAGCGGAACACTATTTAATTCTACGTCAGCATTCTAGTTCCAGTAATATAACTTCTTTGAGTAAGTATAGCAAACTCTATCTCCTGAAGCACATAAATATCATGAGTCGATAGCAGTTGTGACTCTTAACATGTTACTCAATTCTCATATTAATTAGGAGAGTTTATACTTGTCTGACACATTATGAATCATTGATTTATCACTAGTTATTCCTGGCTAGCTGATTACAAAACTCTGTTGCTACAAATCTCAATTGAAACAGTTTTAATTGGTAACATATTTACATTTAACGGGTTTTAGGGATATTCCCGCAGGAACAGGGGCTCTTTTTTTGAACCAAATGAGGCATTTCGAGCGATTTTAATACCTCGATTTCTACTGGTTTTCGTTCAATTTCTGTAATTTTTCTACGTGAATCGCGCGTCCACAAAAAGTGGTATCAACCACACTGCAGCAGGAGTCCGGCATCAAACGATAATCAGCAGATATCGAATTATTTAAATCGCCTGAAGTGCAACGAGCGATTCAAAAATAAGGCTCCAGGACTTACGAAGCTTAGGGTACCTAAACCACCGTGAGCAACAAGAGACCTATTCGAAAGTGTGCGACAGTAACACTGTATTTAGGTCGAACGTCCAATTATTTATGCGAACGTGAAAAATAATCGTTTAGCCTTGATACTAGGGCTGCCAACACTTTTTTCCAAAAATATAGTATTTGCGGCTAAAAAATAAAGTACTTACATCCAGAAAAAACATAGTATTTTTGCCGACAGATTGTAAAACATAAAAATACAAGAATTAAATGGTGTTTGTGTAGATTAAGTCAAAGAAAACCCGACAATTTTTTTGTATTAAACCTTATTTATTTCCATAAAATCTATAGGTATTTGGTGGTATCTATCCACTTCTGGGACTTTTCAATAAGTAGCTTCTTTTCTTTTATAAATGTATCTAATGCTTCTTTACATCCTACATTTAAATTAATAGTAATAAGCAGCTCATCTATATATTATCTTATATATAAAAGAAAGTCGTGTTAGTTACACCATTTATAACTCAAGAACGGCTGAACCGATTTGGCTGAAAATTGGTGGGGAGGTAGCTTAGAACCAGGAGAAGGACATAGAATACTTTTAATCCCGCGGGAACTGAAACGGGAACGGGACTTACGCGGGTGAAACCGCGGGGAGCAGCTAGTTTTTAATAAATTGATGTTTGCTTCTCTCCAATACACATATTTTTATTAGAGTGTAATCAAGATGCGTTCACACCAAGCCAGAATATCAAAAATAACTTTGAATAAAAATTCTTAGGTTAAAAATATAGTATATAATTGCGTACTATATGTTTTTTAAAAAGTATATACCTAGTACTTAGATCTAAAATATAAGTACAATACTATACAAGGTGTAACGGGTAAGTCCTTTTTATCCGAAAGGGCGTTGTTCTAGACGTCTAGGCGAACAACTTTTGTTCTACGACTTTTGGAAATTCGAAGTACTTTTCGAAAAATTTAGGTATAAAGTTTACTTGAAAATCAGCTGTTTCTGAGAGTTCGAGGTCATTGCCCTTATGTTGTCCTTTTATTTAGTTTGATGGTTTACAATTAAACATCAATTAACTTTATTTTAAAAAACAGCTGTTTTTTCAGTGAAACGTATCTTAAAATTTTCAAAAAAAAAGTTTTAATTTTCAAAAGTCGTAGAACAAAAGTTGTTCGCCTAGACGTCTAGAACAACCCCCTTTCGGATTAAAAGGACTTACCCGTTACAAATTGTATACTATAGTACGGTTGGCAACCCTACTTGATACCCACCTATATCTGTATTGACAAAATTCCAGGCTTACATATAGATTTGAGGTGGACATTGGTCGTAAAAATGCGAGTGTCAAGTTTGTTTTGCAGTACGAGCAATGGCGATACAAAGTGCGCCGTATCCTACAAATATTATACATTAGCCGCAACTCGCGGTTTTACCCACGTAAGTTCCGATCTAAAGCTTGTATTGTAAATTCCAAAAAACGAAGGAGGTTCTCAATTATTATTCGGTTGTGACTTTGGTTTTTTAATCGTGTTTAGGAAATTATTTTAGACTGATTTATTTATTGCCGCGCACCAATGTCTTTTTCTTGAAGAAAAAAAATATGTGCGCTATTAACATCGCTCTAACGGTGAAGCAAAACATCGCATCGTGAAAAAACCCACGGCTAAAAATCACGCACATAGGCCCAATAGTAGGGTTAATTGCGGAAACACACGGTTAGAACTTTAACTGAAAATATGTTAGCGTATGTAGAGCGCTAGAACAGGCCTGTTAATAAAAAAAAAAGATAATAACCCCCCCCCCCCCCCCCCACAGATTTATTCCCTCAACCTCGCTTCTCATACCAACCTCTCACCAAACGCATAATAATATACACTCCTCTGTTCCGTCGTAGGTAAAAAATACGTTTTTTTATTAGGCACTCGCTGCGCCCCGCGGTTTCATCCGCGGAAGTGAAAAACGCGGTGTCACGTGCGCGGGCGGCCGGCAATGCATAATCATTGTGCCAAGTAAACAGTAAACTCCAGCATTTTGGTCTCGCGTTGTCTCTACCAGGCGTTCAGACAAAAACAGATATACAAGGTGTAAAAGGTATGTCCTTTTAAGCCGAAAGGGGGTTGTTCTAGACGTCTAGGCGAATAACTTTTGTTCTACGACTTTTGTAAATTCGAAGTACTTTTCGAAAGTTTAAAGTGTTAAATTTAATTGAAAATCAGCTGTTTCTCAGAGTTCGAGGTCATTGACCTTCATTTAGTTTGGTCTACTACAATCAAAACTTTAATTACCTTTATTTTCGAAAGCAACTGTTTTTTTAGTGACACATTAATTACCTGATAATTTAAAAAACAAATTCGAATTTTCAAAAGATGTAGAACAAAAGTTGTTCGCCTATATGTCTAGAACAACCCCCTCTCGGATTAAAAGGGAATACACACCTTGTATTGACTGTGTCCCCCATTAGGTACTTAAAAATAGTTGAAAAACTAGTTTAAACCTAGGTAGGTAGGTATTAAAGATTCGTGTCGTAGCAACAACTGTTTATTGACATATTCTCTTATCAAAAACAATTTAAGTATACTTACTAAGTAGGTAGTATATCACAACATTGTTTTGAGATCACAACAGTAGGTAGGTACTGTATTTCGAAAAGAAAAAAAAAATAGTCAAGTGCTAGTCGGACACACACGCCGAGGATTATACAAGGTGTAACGGGTAAGCCCTTTTAATCCGAAAGGGGGTTGTTCTAGACATCTAGGCGAACAACTTTTGTTTTACGACTTTTAGAAATTCGAAGTACTTTTCGAAAAAATTAGGTGTAAAGTTTACTTGAAAATCAGCTGTTTTTGAGAGTTCGAGGTCATTGACCTTATGTTGTCCTTTATTTATATTTAGTTTGATGGTTTACAATCAAAACTTCAATTATCTTTTTTTTCAAAAACAGCTGTTTTTTCAGTGAAACATAATCTCTAAATTTTCAAAAAAATGTTTGAATTTTCATAAGTAGTAGAACAAAAGTTGTTCGCCTAGACGTCTAGAACAACCCCCTTTCGGATTAAAAGGACTTACCCGTTACAAATTGTATAATATCACTTCTTATCGAGGAAAGAACCTAAAATCTTTTGTACTTTCTTCACTACGTGTCATTGGCAGCATTTGTAATCACATAAAGCCATTAAACTTAAAAAAAAATAACATTAAACTTTAAAAAAAAATAACAGTATTTTTTATTTCTTATTAGTTGTGAAGCGATTATGGCCATTTTCAAATTAGTCACAGTGAAAAACGCATTGAAACGCATTGTTACGGGCGCGGGCGGCCGAGCGGTTTACGAGCGGGTGCACTTTTTCGTTCATTACTCGGGTTCTACTGATTGAATTTTCATGCAAAGTATACCACGACCTTCCTCGAAAATAGAACTATCCAATATTGAAAACCAGATTTCAATCGGATTAGTTGTTTTTAATTGTAAAAGGAACTGACAGATATGTTTATCTGTTTCTCTGTTGAGAAACAGGCAGACAGACATGAATTTTAAAAAGTGTACCTATAATTTTGTTCAACTACTTATCCTGAGTCCCCTAGACCACTTTTTTTTTTAATTTACTTCAAAGTACAGGTCCTCACTTACTGTATTATAAGTATAGAAGAAAAGTACCCATCGAGCTTCGAAGTTTACAGTTAGCTTTTTAAAAATGCCGTTACTAAATAAAACGTGAACCAAACCCGGTAAATATTGTGTTCAATTATGTACTTACCTATTATGTTTTTCCTACCTGTGGCGGTCGCCCACAGCACCTACTAGATGGCGTTACTAGTATGAAATCCTGGATCGCGATATCAACATTCTTTCCAAGATTAGCTCATATACAACTACCGACGAGACATCGTCGGGCCGCGGCCTACCGGGCGAAAACACCTGCCCGGTAGAAGATCCTCCCTATGGAGGTAAACACCACCTCATACCTCCAAACTACCCATAAGGGGCCGTAGTAGGCCAGAACTGATGTTTCTAGGATGAATTACTACAAAAGTTATTTGAAATAAAAGTTTTTGAAACCATATATTAAAGTCGAGGATATTTACTAACACGTGAATGTCTTAAAAACACGATTCCTGAAAATTTTCTCGATAGAAAAAAAATCAGAATCAGAAATGTCCTTCACTTACACATCTGAAATTCGCTGGCTTTATCCCTGTCACGCTATTAGGGTTGTAAGCCCTTAAAGCTAACTTCGATACAATTAGGGATGTTCGATGTTAATGATATGGCATTAACATCGAAAAATTGCAAGAAACCGCCGAGGTAGGCAATAAAGGCTAATAAATAAAATACCATCAAATAAATGAAATTAATCAAGGCTAGGCTTGCGTGACTGAATCTATTGACCAGGGGCGTAGCCACCAAACTGGGTTGGTCAAGGAAGCAGTTTCACCCGTCTTAAGCCTGGAGCTCACGAAGCGACAAATATGTCCCGCGATACGTGATCGCAACACATCGCCCGACCACCATCTTTACCATCATCTCACTCCCAGTGAACAGATATACAAGATGTAACGGGTAAGCCCTTTTAATCCGAAAGGGGGTTGTTCTAGACGTCTAGGCGAACAACTTTTGTTCTACGACTTGGAAATTCGAATTTGTTTTTTAAATTATGAGGTAATGTGTCACTAAAAAAACAGTTGCTTTCGAAAATAAAAGTAATTGAAGTTTTGATTGTAGTAGACCAAACTAAATGAAGGTCAATGACCTCGAACTCTGAGAAACAGCCTACTTTTCGAAAATTTTAAGTTTACTTATAAACAATAACAAATTGTTGTCCGACAGACAGTATGGTTTTAGAGCTAGGCGTTCAACTGAGGACGCAGTTCTGAGGCTGACTTCGTATATAACCTCCCATATTGAAAAGGGTGACCGATGTTTGGGTATCTTTTTGGACCTGCAAAAGGCTTTTGATACCGTTTCGATCCCAATTCTTCTAGCAAGACTCGAAAATATGGGAATAAGAGGAATGCCTTTGCAATGGTTCCAGGACTACCTAGGCAATCGGAAACAGCTGGTCAAATTGGGTGATTGTGTTAGTAATACATTATCTAGCACGTATGGAATACCTCAGGGTAGCAATCTCGGTCCAACGCTGTTTCTAGTCTACATTAACTCGTTATGTGAACTGGATATCGGAGATGCCGAACTTGTGATGTTTGCTGATGATACTGTGCTTTTATTCCATGACAAAACCTGGGCCTCTGTCCAATACTTGGCTGAAAATGCTATGACTAGCGTCGTAAAATGGTTGGAGAATAGTTTGCTGTCTTTAAATACTTCCAAAACGAAGTACATGTGTTTTAACAAAACGGCTGTCACAAATCCTCCTAATGACCTATCCATGATAGTACACACATCGCCTTGTGGTAATGCAGACGACATTTCAGACTGTAACTGTAATGAATTAGAAAGGGTAGTTAGTATAAAATATTTGGGAGTGGCGGTTGATGACAAACTCAGGTGGGAAAAACACATAACCAATACTGCAAGTCGCATAAGAAAACTTATTTTTATATTTAAAGGTCTCAGACATGTTGTGGATAGAGAACTTGTGCTACAAACATATAAAGCCCTTGGTCAGTGTGTCATCAACTACTGCATTAGTTCCTGGGGTGGAGCGGCGAAGACGTTCATGATTGAGGTTGAGCGTGCTCAGAGGGCTTTACTAAAGACAATGTCCTTTTTACCATTTAGATTCCCGACAATGTCTCTCTATGCACTAACTGAACAGTTGAGTGTTCGAAAGTTGTACATCTATCAATGTATCCAACGCTATCATAGTGAAATCGTTCCCACTGAAGCTAAACTAAAAAAGAGAACTAATCGCTGTCCCATTCCATTTCTTGTTAGTAGTACAGCCAAAAGACATTACATGTACACTGCACCTAAACTGTATAATGCACTGGACTCTAAATTCAAAATTATATCATTAAATAAGCATAGGTTAAAAATTTTGCTCATAAATTGGTTGAAAGACATTGATTATGATGGTACTGAAAAATTACTGGATTAAGATACGGAACATTTTTTGCATGCATTTTTGTCAATTTTGAGTAATATTTAATTATATAGATAGATATATATGGGGAGAACTGTATTCCCGGGCCACAGCTCACGCTATTCCGGGAAACAGGGTTACATGTAATTATATTGTTTAATATGTGCTAATAAATCATTTATTATTATTATGTCTGTTATACGTCCAGTATCACGGGGCTATGGAGTCCCGGACCTTTGGAAGGCGTGCGTGGAGCCGAAGCCAACACGTAGAGGCCCTTTTCAATAACAATTTTACTCGCAAACAATGAAGTGGACACCAAGCCGACGATTATCCCAGTCTGCACTATAAAATGTAGCAAAGGACAATCACCGGATCGGATAGAACTATTGACAAATCTACGGATGAAAACAAAATGGGCTATAGTGACGTGATGGTAGTGGATTGGCTACTGGGGGAACTATGGTGATTATGGCGCCTGCCGTAACAATGTTTAATAAACACGTAAAAATGGCAGACGGAGACTCGCCAACTCACAAACTGGGCTACCCTAATCAGCTGAGCAAATTACAGCAAGGGAGCAACAGGGACGTGAGTGGCTGAAGGATGGATATACCTCCCTGGATTTTAAGTCATCACTGGTATGCCAGTGAGCGGGCCAACTCATCACTGACGTGAGGTGTCCATCCTCCGAGCATTTCTGCTCTCGCGACTCCACTCTGACCGGCCGGTAAAGGCAAGCCAAAGGCGGGGGACCGCTTCCTCGTCAGTGTTCACTCCGACCAGCCAACTAAGGCAAGCCGGAGGTGAGGAACGGTGACTTCCCCCTGGAGCACTCGGGAACCCGCAGGGTCGCTACTCCCCGGCACCTCGCCTCAAGGTGCCCTGCCCCTTATTATTATTATTTGTTGTTACCATTTTGGATTCTCGGGGCTATGGAGCACCCGGACCTTTGGAAGGCGTGCGTGGAGCCGAAGCCAACACGTAGAGGCCCGTTTTAGTAACATTTTAATTTCAAAATATGTGATGGACACCAAACCGGCAATTATTCCTGTCTGCACTATAAAATGCAGCCAAGGATAACCCCCGGGTCGGATAGAACTATGTATAAACTACGGGTGAAAACTACTTGGGCTATGGAAATGGGTTGGTAGTGGATCGGGTACTGGGGGGAACTATGGGGAATATGGCGCCTGCCGTAACAATGTTAAACAAACACGTAAAAATGGCAGACGGAGACTCGCCAACTCACAAACTGGGCCACCCTAATTAAGCTGAGCAAATTACAGCAAGGGGGCAACAGGGGCGTGAGCGGCTGAAGGATGGAGGGACCTCACTGGATTTTAAACCATCCTAGGTCGAGATCCTGTGGAGCGGGCCAACTCATCACTGACGTGAGGTGTCCATCCTCCGAGCATTTCTGCTCTCGCGACTCCACTCTGACCGGCCGGTGAAGGCAAGCCAAAGGCGGGGGACAGCTTCCTCGTCAGTGTTCACTCCGACCAGCCAACTAAGGCAAGCCGGAGGTGAGGAACGGTGACTTCCCCCTGGAGCACTCGGGAAGCCGCGGGGTCGCTACTCCCCGACACCTCGCCTCAAGGTGCCCTGCGGGCTTATTATTATTATTATTATGTTTGTTGATTCATTTATATCTCTCCCCTCCAGGGGGGTTAATGGGGGTAAGTGCACGGGCCGAAGCCAAGTGCGTTGGAATAATTTTACGGTATATTTAAGAATTTGCGAGTTAAACGACAGGTATTTAATATTACAGCTTTTTGCAATAAAATATAGGTTGATGGACTAATATTTAATGAATTTAAACTAGTATGTAGGGTTTTTGGTATGACGCCTGTGCTGGATATGATGATAGGTATTGTTTTGGTCTGGGTTATATTCCATTGTGTTTTGATTTCTATTGATAAGTCGATGTATTTAGCTATTTTTTCTGTGTGTGTGGTGGTGAGATTATGGTATTATTATATTACTTGAAAATCAGCTGTTGTTCAGAGTTCGAGATCATTGACCTTATGTTGTCCTTTCATTTAGTTTAGTCTACAACAAACGCAACTACATTACGTTTATTTAAAAAAAAAAGTTTGAATTTTCAAAAGTCGTAGAACAAAAAGTGTTCGCGTGAAAAAGTGTTCGTTTTGCTCAGGCTGAGCTTAGCAAAAACTAAGCATAAACTTTGAATCGGAATTTATATTTTGTATTAAAAATAAAACGAACTTCATAGTCATATCATAACAGAGAAGCAAAGTTTAGGTCATTATTTTAGATTGGTTTACATTCTAAATTTGAAAAATGTCGACTTTACTAAGCAAAAACTTTGGATAGTTGCGAAGATCGCTTTATACTTTAGTATCTTCTTACTAGTCTGTGATCGCTTTATAGATACCAGTCAAAGCTTTTGCTTAGCAAAGTACGGACTAATGGCCTAATCGATTCACAACCGATAAAAAATACATAAAAAGTACCTACGGACTATAGACTGCAGCCTTAGTCATTGCCCTTTGGTCCTGCTGCAACAGACACATTTTATAAAAATGTTTGTATTTAATAAAACACTTTATTTATCCGGTTGTACCGCGTTTAAATAAAGTGTTTTATTATGCAAAATCGCGAAAACCATAGAAGAAATTATGTGTGTACCTTATAAGAATTTTGGTGTTTACGTTTTTAACTTTTTTTATTGTCATGTGTGAGTGTTTTAGTCCAAATAAACGATTTGTATTATTGTATTATAGGTACCTAATTCTAAAAAAAAACTTGCGAATTGTAACGACCTTGGTTACTATTTGAAACAGAGCGGTTGCTAATTAACAAAACAAACCGAACACATCGCGTTGACATTGACTGAATTAAACACTCATTGATCCATGGCTGATAATGATATAAGTAGTTAGTTTAACAATGTGTTTGTAAAATAAAACACTTTATTTATCCGGTTTTATCGCGTTTTTATTCATTGTTCTCAACGAACCGAGCTTTCGCCAACTTTACAGTTGACCGAGATATAATTTGTCTAATTTAACATTCTAAAAAGTTTTTTTTTTTTTTCATGGTTGACTGAGATGTAATTTGTCTAATTTTAACATTCTAAAAAGTTACAGTAAACTACCGCCTCATAATTATTTGTAACAAAACGTTCCAGTGTACGCAGGCTATAGAGTTATTGTAATAGTTTTAAATTTAAATTACAATTATTTTCAATGTGTTTGTGTTTTTAATGTGTTTGTGTTTGCTTGTTTAGTTTTTTTAGCTAGTTTGCGTAGTCGTCTCGACAAGAAAAAATAAATAAAATAAAAGTATAATCGAGGAAAGATCCTAAAATCTTTTGTACTTTCTTCACTACGTGTCATTGGCAGAATTAGTGATCACAAAAAGCCATTAAACTTAAAAAAAAAAAAATATAAGTATGGGAGTTTTGGCGGGAGCGCGTTGACGATGATGCAACAACATAAGGTCAATGACCTCGAACTCTAAGAAACAGCTGATTTTCAAGTAAACTTTACACTAAAATTTTTCGAAAAGTACTTCGAATTTTCAAAAGTCGTAGAACAAAAGTTGTTCGCCTAAACGTCTAGAACAACCCCCTTTCGGATTAAAAGGGCTTACCCGTTACATCTTGTATACGAGGTCCTGAATATTCACTTTCGCAAAACCTTCATATCTAGTAATTATGTTGCGTGTAAATAGTCTTTGAATGTCAAAATGTTGAATTCCTAAAATAAAGATTCCCAAATTGTTGAATCTAATTTATGAAAATACTGAATAGGTAGTACTTTAAATTTTCAAATTCCTAAAATGTTGAAAAACATTATGATAAATGTTTACTTTATTTTGACATGTTAACCAATTTAGTTCCGCCAAAGGTAATCAGTGTAGTGAAAATAAGAATAAGCATCATCATTATTTACAAACGAAAATATTCTAAAACAATGCGTCAGAAAATAATCAAAAATTTTGATGATTCCGGCAGGTATTTTCAGTTTATGAACGCGAAAGTTTGTATGTAAGTATGTATGTATGTATGTGAGGTTGTTACTCTTTCACACAAAAACTACTGAACCGATTGCGATGAAACTTGGAATATAGGTAGCTGGGGACCTGGATTAACACATAGGCTACTTTTTATCCCGTTATTCCAGCGGGAACGGGACTTACGCGGGTGAAACCGCGGGGCGCAGCTAGTTACCTATAATTTTAAGTTAACATCACGCAAACCTCAGAAAAGATTACAAAAACAGTTTTTTTGGATACCTATTCGCTCATTATCACAACAAAGTTTTATAAGTGCTCGCAAATTATCTCGTACAAACGCCTCTTCAATGACCGAGTTACGCGCCAATTTTCGGGCGCCATTTTAACTACCTACTCATCGTAAACGCCGTCTGGCACGAAATGGCATGCAGCCAGAAATTATATTTTTTTACGGCCAGTTATCTGATGACGTTCGACGTTTAAATTTGAAATGTCATTTGAACAGCTGTGATCCAAGTTCGAGAAGACGTCATTTTATGATTTTGAATTATATTGAAACATTAACTTGGAATTCTAGATTTTGGCGAGGGCGGGCTTGCTTACAGGCTAGAACTTCTACGGCTCTAAGGTAGGGTTTAGTTAAAAATACGGCCTCTGTGGCGCAGCGGGCGAAGCTCGGATTACAACACAGAAGGTTGCGGGTTCGATTTCCGCCGGGAACAAACATTTCTGCTGACCATAAATGTTTGTTTCTGGTTCTGGGTGTTTTCTATGTATAATCTGTAAGTATTTACAAAAAAATAGTACTATAAATGTAGTATATCCGTTGTCTAGTACCCATAGTACAAGCCTAGTGCTTAGTTTGGGGCTAGATAGCGCTGTGTGTAATGTCGTGCAATACTTATTTAATAAGGCGGGTTTAAATTTAGTAGACAAAATATCATAAGCAAGCTCACTACTCCGATCTTATACGCATTTCATTTATAAGGCTAATGCTGGCTAAAGGCTGGAAGAAATCGCTTTCAGCGATAAGGCCGCCCATTTATGTAATGTACGTTTTAAGCGTTGTCTTTACTTTAAGTAATGTAAATATTTGTGTTTTGTTGTAATGTTTTATGTTGTAATGTTTTATGTTGTAAGTACAAATGTAATGGGTAATGCCGCCAGTGTGATGGGCACTTTTTGACGACCTCTGTGGCGCGTCGGGCGAACGCCTGGCTGCAATACAGAAGGTTGCGGGTTCGATTCCCGCTGGGTGCAAATATTTATGCTTAAAAATAAATATTTGTATCTGGTCTTGGCGTATTTCTATGTATAATATGTATGTATTTACAAAAGAAAAATAAATATAAGTAGTATATCCGTTGCCTAGTCACCGTAACACAAGCTTAGCAGCTTACCACGGGGCTAGATGGCGCTGTGTGTTCGTCACAGGATTTATTTATTTATTTATTATTATTTGTAGTATTTATTTCTTGTGTAAGTATTTAGTTTTTCTTAATAAAGTTATTATCTATCTATCTATCAAATTGTGATTGGCCGTTGCACGCGAGTGTTACTTTTTAGTAGTACTATTTTCGTTAGGGGGGAAATTTGGTATCAGTTAATTGGCTATATTGTCATACATACGATCAGTTTAACCCCGCTAGACGGGCGCGCCCGCCCGACATTTTAACCTTGTAACAACACGTGTTACATGTTATTCGAGGAATAGCAACAAAAATAAACCATTAGAACGTTACGTACGATAATGGGACCGACCGGTGATAGATTGGTTAATATTTATATTATATTGGTGCGTCCCCGATCGATAACGGTGTTTTTTTTTGTACAGGGTTCCTTTTAGACGTGTGATAAGGTCGAATAATAAAATATAACTGAGGGCGTGCTACAATAGTTAGGTAGATACAGGTTCAGAATATTCCGATTAAAAAACCTCTGTCTTAGAATCTTAGATCAAAAATGTAAGGAGTTTTAGCGTGAACGCATTGAGTTGCGTTGCTAAATTTTCTTTTTTTGTGAAAGCTAGAAACACGCATTTGGTGGTGAAACCTACCAATCCCGTGTAAATTGTTTAATTTCGGGGGCATATTAATCAATTTACGCAACTACAGTTCTACAAAGTTACTTTATTTGACCAAAAAGGTCAACGTGAAGCGAGTTTCGTCATGTTTCGTTTCAACATTTCGTCCTTTAGAAAACGGGATAAAATTGCCCCTTTACAGAGCTTCTGTCGCTTGCAATGACTTACTACGCAAACGTAGTAATTATATTTGTATAACGCGTGTGCGGCGATGGTGGGGGTAGGCTACTTATGATCCCTATATTCTCTCGGGATCGAAACTTATTCTAATACTAGCTGCGCCCCGCGGTTTCACCCGCGCAAGTCGCGATCCCGCGTTGTTCTTACACCTACCTACCGCAATGCAAGAACCCACACTTAAACGGGCGACCGGGGAAGTACTGATGATGCCAGGCGCAGTAACACCTGACTTTAACAGTACTTTAATTGAGTGCGGTAGGTAGGTGAAATAAGGCAAAATTTGTATGTCAGTAAGTGATGATGACGATTGATGACGATGGGAAGACGATAGATGACGATGACGCAGTTTTTGTTTTTTATCCGGATATCCGGACTTGATATCAGGATAAAAAGTAGCCTATATGTTTATTGAAGTCTTAAGCTATCTGCATACCAAATTTCATAGAAATTGGTCTAGCCGTTTCCGAGATTAGCGCGCACAGACAAACAGACATACCCCTAAAAATAGTTTTTTCAAAATATTGTCCGAAAACAGACACCGCTAAGTTACGATTTTATTATAAGTTAAAGTTAAAGTTTTTAACTTGTGTGTTTCCGCAATTAGCCCTACTATTGGGCCTTTGCGCGTGATTTTAAGCGGTGGGTTTTCTCACGATGTTCACCTTCATCGTAACAGCGATGTTAATAGCGCACATAATTTTTTCTTAAAGAAAAACACATTGGTGCGCGGCCGGGATTTGAAACCACGACCTTCGGAATGAAAGTCGGGGTATCTCTACCAATGGACCAACACCGCTTTATTATAAATATTGATGATATTTTTTACTTTCAGAACCATCCACAATGAGCCAACAGATACAGAGACAATGGACGAGAGCCCGGCTGAAGACTCCAATCAAATCACCGAATGGGTCGACAACAACACCATCATTATTGACGAGCCTTACCTCGTGAACGACTTCGAACGTCGTAAGCGACAGGCCAATGAAAGCGATCCTTCACCAAGCAATGATGCGTCAGATGTTAATTCTACTGGTAAATCGGTTCCAGACGAAGGGTCTAGGTCGGCAGATAATTCTAGTCTGGGCCAAAAAGTTGTTGTCGCGACGAAGCCGCTGAAAATTCTCGGTTTGAGGTAAGTACCCACAGGTATCAGGTGAACGGGTATCTCCTAGATAATTGTACTACATCTTAGACCACATCGTCGGTTTCCATCAGGCGAGTTAGTGGTCAAGCGCTTACCTGTCAATAACAAAAAAAACATCCTTATAGATTTACAGATGTATACTGAAAAGCTACTCAAAATTTGAGGGCTAAAACATTAACTATAGTGATAGCTTATGGGCTCGTACTGAAAAGCTACTCAAAATTTGAGGCCTACTTTAACTTTTATTAATAATTTAAGTACCGCTCAAATTTTAAGTGAATCGGCAGATAGAGTTCCCGCCAAAACTCTGGCTAATTGACTGACTGTGACATAGTATGGTCAAGTCAACGTTTAATCTTGGCCTAAGAAGTGTGCTTAGGCCAAGAATATTAGTTTACTGCTCAAGACAAATTTTAAACTTAGAATATTTTTTTTGCATGGAGTTAAATTTTCAAAAATTCCCGATTCCCCATGCATTTGAACCTCTGCCCCCTGGCTGTAACCACTGAGCTACACGGAATCACGTGTCGTCATGTTATAATTTCCGACCATACACACAGGGCACAGGGCCATGCAGACTCGAATCCTGTCATGGAGAATTTTTGAAAATACATCTTGCAAAAAATATATCTAAGTATAACAAATATTTTTCTTTAAAGGGTGGAAGAATCAGCAAAAGAACCGAATATCATCGAAGAAATGATACCCTCCGTGCTTAGAGAGACACAGTTCACAATGAGACTGTTCGGCGAGGGCTTGACCAATGACACTGTGATTGCGTTCACACACACTCCTGGGACGTTTGGTGATACTTGTGACCATTTGTTGACCGGAGAGTACAAGGTACGTTCACACATACTACTCATACTGGGACCTTTACACATACCATTGGGACGTTCACAGTTCACACAATGGGACGTTCACAAACGGTGATATTTATTTGTTACTCGAAACGGACCCTGCCGCGTAACTCCGGTCGAGTTAAACTCGACGCGACGCCATTTTGTCGTTAAGCTCGATGATGTCGATAACGGGGTTGAAAAAGCGAGCAGAAATTGTCGACGTTAAAGCCATAGGCAATTTCTGTTCTCTCCTTGCGCGGTAACTTTTTTAACCCCGTCATCGACATCATCGTATTCCCAAAATGGCGATTATAATTTAATCTTTTTTTAATTGTTTCTCTACAATATCACAGATTCTCCTTAGGTTTTCGAAATGCTGTTTTGAAATTAAACGCTTTTTTTGTACCCATTATTTATTTCATTATCTGTAACAATTAAAATGTAGAACCAAAATAAGGGGTCTCTGAAACTTTTCTCATGGGGTCCCTTATCTAAAATGTTACAAAATGTTTTTTTATTTCTTATCGGTTGTGAACCGATATAGAACCGATAATGGCCATTTGGAAAGTAGCCAGTCTCAAGTATTATTAATATTTGCAAGTTATTTGCAATTTGCATCTAAACTGTCAAGTCGTTTCGGACTTTACAATGACGGTTCACACGAGCTTTGGATATAACGCTAAAGTCCATGTTTCGCACCGATTTTCACTTTCATTACACTTGTACAGCTTCACGAAACTAAAATTGATTAATATGCCTCCGAAATTAAACAATTTACACTCATTTGAACTAGGTTTCACAAAAACGAAAATTTTGCAACACATCTCCTCAACGCGTTCCCGCCAAAACCTCTCTTACAACATGTTTACAGCAAGCTACGTGGATTGACAAATAAATCTAACCAAGTAGGTAACGTGACCTAAAAATAGTCCGATAATCAAGCCCTTCATAAAACGCCTCTCGAGATTTTTATCATTTCGTTCGATAAATCCGAGCGTGTTTGTCATTTATGTTGATAAATTATCAAACTACCTAGTTGTGTCCCGCAGTTTCACATGTGTTTAACCGATCGTTCCGTCTGTAATAAATAAGACACCAGCAAGAAATAATAATCTTTAAGGAGTTTTTTTGGCCGGAACGCGTTGAGGAGATGCTCAACGCGTTCCGGCGAATAAACTCTCGCCAAAACTCACAGTTACAATTTACTTTCTTCTTTTTCTTAGTTATGGCTTCTGTCAGCAATATAGGACAATTTAGCCAAATACTCGTACAAATAGTGAACTACCACTATTGTAATCGTTTGAAATAATTTTCAATGCGTGAAGGCTGTAGAAAAAATGGCGACGATTTTTCTCCAACCCTATGGAACAATTGTTTGTAACGTGCTAATTTCGTGTTTGGCACTGGTATTTTTATTTTCACTCAACTCGTTGAACTTCGCGTAACTAAATTGGTAACTTGCCGCCGAAATTAAACAATTTAAACGCAATAAAACAATGTTTTGTAAAAATTAAAATTCAGGACAACATTCCACAAACGCGTCAAAAACAAAAGTCCCAGTTACAATTTAAATTAAATTTTAATACTACCCTCAATTTTTGACAGGTGACATACGGCGACGACGACTCCGCCGTGTTTGTAAACATGATAGCACCCCCTCCATTGGAAGGGTATTTATTCTACATTTGCGCGAAAAACGGGCCCGTTGGTTTGTATAGTTTTATTATTAAATTATGTGCTATTTTTTTTTACATGCCATAGGTAGATGAGCCTTTGATCACTATTTCACCTGATGGTAAGTGATGATATAAGTAGTCTAAGATGTAACACGCTCATTTAGAAGAAGAAAGACGGTTGTGGAACAAAATCAGACCCGTCTTCCTTACTGGTTTCACGGGTCTAAATACCGAAACGCGTCTTGCAGTACGCTATGACTCAGCCTATGGGAAGTTCACCAGATTGTTAGTGATGATATAGGTAGTCTAAGATGTAACACGCTCATTTAGAAGAAGAAAGACGGTTGTGGAACAAGATCAGAACCGAATTCCTATACTGGTCTAAATACCGAAACGCGTCTTGCAGTTCTCTAAAACTCAGCCGGTGGGAGGTAAGGTACATTACGTAAAAGCCTCGACCGAAGCTAAGAAAATGACTGAGCTTATTCATTTTTTTACACAGAAGAAACCCCTACCTTTCATCATCCTTCTTGCTCATTCAATCCATTGCTTTGAAGAGATACTTAGTTTTAATCGATAAGGTCCCCATTGTGTCGCCAAGGTTTTTTTTATGTTTTGGTGTTACAATAAAGAATTAATCAATCAAGTTAAGGATAAGATAAGAAAACACTTAATGAGGTTTAATTAAATCTGAAAAATCATAAAAAATCCCATAGTTTCCTATTTCGTAATTTGTTTTTATTTTATTGCTCAAGGCATTGCTCGCGTGTCCTAGTTCGTTAAGGCGCTTGGGTACAGTCCAAGAGACGCGAGTTCAAACCTCACCAATAATATTAATAAACAATAATAACAATAAATCAGAGGTTTTACCTATTCCCATAGTAAATATATCGCGGTAGATCTATAGGTATGGATGCCTTGGTACGGATAATTATCAGCCCTAATCAAACTTATTATATCTTGCTCATTAAAATTCATTAAGTATTAAAAATCTGCAGGAAAATCTAGATTACGGTCAATACTTATTAAGAATAACGTTCCATGATACCACCAGTTCTTGTAGTATTTTTGTAATAATTTTAAAAACACATCTATAAAAAGCACTCTTTTCAAACCAACGTTCCATCGAGAATATTGTATTCTATCGTATTTTCATTGTTTGAGCAACTACTTAAGGTCTAAAGATACATTTTAATCAAAAAAATCCTGTTGTAACTAATTTCGAAGTGGATTAAATTTTCATTTGAAATCACCTTTAGGACCGCCTTAAGCAAGGAAAGGATAAAATAAACACCTACCTACCAAAACATAATTTCCGAAAGATTAAAACTAGTGACAAATATTATTTAACTCATTTCATAACTGTGTAAGTTGTAACTCATTTCGAAGTGGGTTAAATTTTCATTTGAAATCACCTTTAGCACCGCCTTAGCAACAAAAGGATAAATTAAATACCTACCTACCTAAACATAATATACGAATGTTTAAAACTAGTAACAAATATTTTAACTCAATTCATTACTGTGTAGCTCTTGGTTAAATTTTCATTTGAAATCACCTTTAGGACCGCCTTAGCAACAAAAGGATAAAATAAATACCTACCTACCAAAACATAAATTCCAAATGTTTAAAACTAGTAACAAACATTACTAGAAACCCATTTTCCTCAACACGTCATCTTTGCAGGTGCCTTCAAACACCAAGGCTCAGATAAATGGAAGATCCTTGCAACCCACAACAAACTGTTACCGCTATGGGCGTCGCTCATTCTTATAGTAATATTGTTGATGTTGGCCTCCCTGTTTTCTGGACTCAACCTTGGCCTGATGGCTTTGGACCGGACTGAGTTGAAGATCATTGCTAATACTGGCACTGAGAAGGAACGGTAAGTATTCTAATATTATTATGTAGTATTATGTTGGCCTCTTTGGTCTCTGGATTCAACCTTGGCCTGATGGCTTTGGACCGGACTGAGTTGAAGATCATTGCTAATAATGGCACTGAGAAATAACTGTAAGTAATCTAACCTAACCAAAAAAAGGGTCTTGATAAACAGTCGGACAATATTCCGAAGATCCTCATCAGATTCCCACCAAGTTTTTAAGGGACCACCACGAAGGTTCCACATTTCCATTAAAAAAAGAACCATCTCAATCGGTAAAGCCATCTTCGAGCCAGTGTGCCGGCTCGTGACAGTAGGTATTGTCGTCTCATTTGTAGTGACTATTGACGTATCTTCACTTGTTTGTTGTTTGCTTAAATCAATAGATTTACACTAGATAAAAAACAGACATACAGCGGAAGCGACTGTGTTGTATACTATGTACCTAATGATGATGATTAGAAACTAGTGGCTTAGTGTCAATAGTTTCCGAGATATTGATGTTTTAAGTTTGACAGCTGTCATCCAAAATGAAGATCTCGAAGAGGTCCATCACTTATTCAAAGAAAGTAATGGTCTAGTATCAATAGTTTCGGAGTTAGGTAAGATCGTCTTTTGTTTTCACTTCGATCGTCTTTTGTTTTCCACCAATCTCTTCTATTAACTTTTTTTTTACTTCAAAATTTACCAAGTCTTTTTTTAACTTGAGAGTGGGACCACTTCACTCCTAGAGATTATTTAATGTAGTCAAATCGTCCCAATGTTTGAGCTACTTTTGGGACCAGTTGACTACTATCAAATTTGAAAGGGGACGACTTCACCCCTAACCCGATTCTACATTAGTATAATTTTCCAGGAAATACGCCCGAGCCATTATGCCAGTGCGAGCCCACGGCAACTACCTTCTGTGCACCATCCTCCTGTCAAACGTAGCCGTCAACTCAACCTTCACCGTCATCCTGGACGACTTGACCTCCGGCCTGGTAGCCGTCATCGGATCTACCCTCGCTATCGTGTTTATAGCTGAGATCACGCCGCAAGCCATCTGTGCAAGGCACGGCCTCTTGGTCGGAGCTAAGAGTATTTGGATTATGAAGGTAAGTCGCTGTTCTGGATCGCGCTAACGAAATGTTTCCGAGGTTTTTATGGATTCGTCTGTTTAAAAAGGGGGTGGTTGATTATTATTTCTACCAAAATTAAGGCAAAATAAGGATTATTTAAATACCAAAATATGGTTTTCGTCTGTTTTGTAATTACTATGATAGGTACTTATATTGTAAACCAAATCTACAAATTCTGAATCATTCTCACTTGTTCCAGTCGATATCTGTTCCATGGAACTACTGAGACTTTATACCTTTTATTCGTCCTCTTAACAAAAATGCCTTTTACCTTAACAAAAATGCCAAAAGGTACCTTTTCTTGTTTTAAATGCCCTTCTATGGTTACCTTTATCTGTTTTATTATCCACAGATTGTAATGGGAATCTGTGCTCCTCTCGCGTGGCCGACCAGCAAGCTCTTGGACTATTTCCTCGGTGAGGAGATAGGAACTCATTACAACAGGGAGAGGCTCAAGGAACTCGTCAGGGTACGTACCTTGCCCGTTAGATGGCGTTACTAGTATGAAGTCCTGAATCGCGTATACAACATTATATGTGAAATAAGTACTTCTATATTATTATTATTAAGAAGTAGGATTTATTTTAGACCGCCTCTGGCGCGGCGGGCAAAGGTCCGACTGCAATACAGAAGATTGTGGGTTCGATTCTCGCCGGGTGCAAATATTTATGCGAATAAATATTTGTATCTTGTCTGGGTGTCTATTCGTTGTCTAGTCACCGTAATACAAGCTTAGTAGCTTATCATGGGGCTAGATGGCGCTGTGTGCTGTTTACAAAATTTATTTTATTTATTTATTCGTTTCTTTCTAATGAATTTTCTTCAAAACTACTGGACCGATTTCAAAAATTCTCTCACCAATAGAAAGTTATATCATCGAGGGGTAACATAGGATAACATTTACATCCCGATTCTGTTGGAAAATCGGGATGTACGCAGGTGAAACCGCAGGACGCATCTAATCCTACTATGAACTACCAAAATTGAGCCTTAAATAAACCAGAAATAGTCATGAAATAATCTTTATAATTCTTATCAAAGCAATAAAATTCATTAGCAAATAGAGCGATTTCTTTTACGAATGCTCGTAAAATACGTCTGTCAGACTGTTTACATTCACACTTAAAGTGTTTTGGTATTCAAATACTGGCCAAGTGCGATCCGTTGGTATCACAAAAATCACACTTTAACACACACTTATTTGTTGTTATTAGTATTAGACGACCTCTGCGGCACGACGGGCGAACGCTTGGCTGCAATACAGAAGGTTGCGGGTTCGATTCCCGCTGGGTGCAAATATTTATACTTAAAATAGGCTACTTAATTAAGTAGCCCTTAATTTAAGTAGTAATCACTGATTGACTGAGGAAGAAGGGGATCTATTAAAATATTGGCTGAGGAAGAAGGGGATCTATTTAAATAAATTCTTTCTCAGCCAATCAGTACTTATTAAAAGAAGTTATAGAATAGCTATTATTTTTACTCCTGCAACAAATCGACTTCTGCAATCCTCATGCATCCCGCCTGCTTGTCGCATGCTATGTTTTTAGAGAATCAGGGCCCTGTACATATGTACTATAATTTTGTATAAACGATAGCGTATCGTATCTTACCAATTGGTACGATAAATATAAATTGCCTTTAAATTTATTAAATAATGGTAGCAATACGGTAGATTAAGGTTGATTATTATTGATTTTAGATAAAAAAAATGGCTAAGGTTAGTAGAGACATTAGTCATTTTACAATTATTAATTACTAGCTGCGCTCCGCGGTTTCCTATAAAAAGTTGCCTATGTGTTAATCCAGGTCCCCAGCTACCTATATTCCAAGTTTCATCGCAATCGGTTCAGTAGTTTTGGCGTGAAAGAGTAACAACCTCTCATACATACCATAAATACATACAAACTTTCGCGTTTATAATATTGGTAAGATAGGTATATTTGAACTTTGGTATTTTTGACCTTTAAATTATTTTTTAAAAATAGTAATGGAATAATGCTATACCTACCTAATAATGTTTGTGTGCTAATTAAGGCGAGGTCTAGTGAACTCTAAACAGCACAACACCTAATTTTATTTAAGTCTAGACTTACAGACAAATAAATGATTTAGATAAAAAAAAAATATTAAAAGACTTGCCCCTAATGACTATTTCCTATGCTGTGACTCTACAATATAAAACGGGGATGCCCATTTAAGCCGAAAAGGGGTTGTTGTGGACATCTAGGCGAACAACTTTTGTTCTACAACTTTTTGAAATTCGAAATAGTTTTCGAAAATTTTAAGTGTAAAGTTTACTTAAAAATCAGCTGTTTCTTAGAGGTCATTGACCTTATGTTGTCCTTTCATTTAATTTGGTCTACTACAATCAAAACTTGAGTTAAGTACCTTTATTTTCAAAATCAGATGTTTTTTCATTGAAAATATCCTTAAAATTTATAGGTAGGTAGGTATATAGAACGAATCTTGGCGGCGCGAACGCGCTCATATATCTCAGGTTTCTTCAATCATTTTTCATATAAGGATATCATTCATTAAATGTCTTAAAAACAGTATAACAACCCTGCCAAACGCCAAACGAGGGGCCACTCAAAAGTGAGGTAGTAGGCCAGAACTGGTGTCTCTAGGGTTAATTACTACAAAGGTTATTTGAAATAAAAGTTTTTAAAACCAAGTTATTAAAGTCCAGTCCAGTTATCAAAGTCGAGGACATTTACTAACACGTGAATGTCGGTGAAAACACGATTCCTGAAAATTTTCTCGATAGAAAAATATTCCAAACTTCCCTCTAAATTGTACAAATAAGTGTGTTACTCAGTCAATATTGTACGAAAACTAATAAAAATTTATCTAAGAACTGAACTTAGCTCAATACAGGCAGTGAATGTTTTGAATTTCAAGATTAACGTTTAGTTATCTTGAAACTAACAATTGTTTGATTTTACGCAATAAAATTTTACATCGTCGCATCTTACGTCCTTCACTTACACATCTGAAATTCGCTAGCTTTATCCCTGTCACGCTATTAGGGTTATATAGGCCGTTAATTAGGTGATTGTAAATCGTCAAGAATGCGCCCCCACGTTTTGAGTGGCTAGTATAGTCAAAATGTTTCATTCATCATCTTCTTCATCATCAATCACCAGGTGACAGACCACGTGAATGACCTGGACAAAGAAGAGGTGAACATCATCTCCGGAGCCCTCGACCTTCGCAAGAAAATGGTGAAGGACGTGATGACCAAGCTGAAGGACTGCTTCATGCTGCCCATCAATAGTGTACTTGACTTCGAGACTATGAGCGAAATTGTCAAATCTGGTAAGTTTCCGGCTATCTGGGTTTTAGGAGATCCATTGCAATATTTTAAAAGAAAACAAAAATCTCCGGCCTAAACAAATGTATTACGTTTTTTTTTATCGGTTGTGAACCGATTATGGAAAGTAGCCAGTGTCAAGTATTATCAATTTTTGAAAGTTATTTGCAATTTGCAACAAAACAGTCAAGTTGTCGTCGTAGTACAGTCAAGTCAAGGAAGTCATTGTAACTAGTGGCTGTTTACAATGAATTATGTTATTTTGTTATTAGTATTTGTTGTTATAGACGCAACTTAACTTAACTTCACACTGCAATGTATAGAAATACATCATCTGTGAAAATTTTAACTGTCTAGCTATCACGGTTCATGAGATACAGCTTGGTGACAAACGGACGGACAGACAGCAAAGTCTCAGTTATAGGTTCCTTCCCGTTTTTCCCTTTGGTTACGGAACATTAAAAAGGCAAAAATAATCAGACATTTATAAACCGAAGGCAAATTTCATGTCTCCTAGCAGGTATGTATGTGGTATCTAACGTTTTAGTCTTCCTCCCCAGGCTACTCCCGTATCCCAGTGTACGACGGATCCCGCGGGAACATAGTAACGGTCCTGTTCATAAAGGACCTAGCGTTCGTTGACCCTGACGACAACACCCCTCTAAGGACCCTCTGCCAGTACTACCAGAACCCGTGCAACTTCGTCTTTGAAGACATCACTCTAGACATCATGCTGAAACAGTTCAAGGAAGGTAAGGAAGCATGAATCCTAGAGGGCTATCACGAACGCAAACTTTGGACCCGACCGAACGTCATAGCTAGTTATTGTACGTTCTGAACCAATAATTCTCAATATGTAAATAAATCTTACTAATATTATAAACGCGAAAGCTTGTATGTATGTTATGTATGTATGTGATGTTGTTACTCTTTCACGCAAAAACTACTGAACGGATTGCGATGAAACTTGGAATATAGGTAGCTGAATACCGGGAATAACACATAGGTTATGCCCTGCGCCCTGCGGTTTCACCCGCATAAGTCCCGTTCCCGGGAGAATATCGGGATAAAAAGTAGTCTGTATTATTCCCGGTATCCAGCTACCTATGTTCCAAGTTTCATTCCAATTGGTTCAGTAGTTTTTGCGTAAAAGAGTAACAAAGTCACATAGTACATACAAACTTTAGCGTTTATACTATTTGTAAGTAAAATGTACCATGTACAGTCAGAACAGGACTGAGGGTACCAGATGCACATTTTAAAGTGTTATGATATGATTTTCAATAATGGCTCAGTGATTGTTGATAATTCTGCTTGACATCAGTAAAGTGTCCTAATTGTTAGTAATTCCATGTAGGATATCCAAAAATTACTAAACCGCTATTGATAAAATTAAAACTTTAAAATATGCATCTGGTACCCTAACAGTCGAATACAGAAACGTTATTTAACATTTGAGAGGTACTTAAATTATTTGAGCAGCTTCTAAATTCAAAATTAGTAAGGCAATTTTTGAGTTTGAGAGCTGCTTCTTTGTTTAAGTAGTTCTTAAATGTTGAGTAACTTTTCTGTATTCGGCCGTAAGTCCTATGCTGACCGTACCTACCTACGTTCCACAGTAGGACCTAAACTACTGAACCGATTTTAACGAAAAAATTGTAAACGAAAAAAAGAAATCGCTTTAAGCGATAAGGCCGCCTATTTGTTCAACATTTATTTAGTTTTAAATGTGTTGTTTTTGTAATAATTTTTGTGATTGATCAAATAAAAGTATTATCTATCTATCTAAACTTTATGACAATAGAAAAAAAAATTTAAAAAAATAAAAAACCCGACTGCAGTTTTAACAGAAAAGTGAAAAACAAGATGCTTCTAGTAGCTTTAGGAATGGTGGATGCAGTCGGGCGGGACACCAAATAACATAAAGATAGTATACCTAATTATATAACACTAAGTATTTGGTTTATTAAACTTATTTACCTTTTATTTGGAGTCCCACCCGACTGCATCCACCACCATTTTTTTTATTTATCGCTGTTTAGTTTTTAGAGATCAGATTTAATTACACCAGAAGAAATTTATTAATTCTAATGTATATACTATACTCCAGTAGCGAGGACGTGCATTACTTGTTTTTGCTTACTCAGGGTGATAAGTACAAGAGCTGGCGGTTTCCTATCCAGCGCGGGAACGCCGCCAGCATCTTGGGCGCAATGCCTCGGGTTGTTGTTGCTGACAACTTATTTTAGCTTTCTAATTTTAGGTTATTACTTAGGTATTGTTTTCTATAAAAAACAAAGTGGTTATTTATGTCCACAGACTAGTAAGAAGATACTTAAGTATTTAATGTCATCTCTGCCAATTCCTTCAAACTCGGCGTCAAAAGCAAATCCATAGATGAGATATTTATACGAGTCAAATCGAAAAGTTTTTAATTAACGTTCCGTTTTTCTTGCGAAAATTACCTGCGTAATCATAAATGTAGTAGCAACATAACTTTCGAAGATTAACCATTAGAATGACTATTAGAACTTACATTATTCACCCGCGGATTGTTTTCGCATCCGAATATTGAATTTTTGTGCGAAAATTCAAAAATCCCAATCCAGAGGTAGCGCTAAGCCATAAATAGAAGTAAGTAAAAAGAATATATTATGAACGTCATTAAAGACAAGACAACCGAGCCGAAGGCAAATGACATATTAATGAAGACAACCTACTTAAACGACTTCCGATAATTTTATAATTAATTATTTTAAAACTTAATTGTAAAACTTTACAAGCAATACTTTTCAAATGTAAATTTACGAAAGAATAAAACATATCGTTTGAGTGAACAATGTTACGCGTTTTCTCTGTTTTTTATGGTCTTTACAATTCTGGGTAATAGCGTTTTATATCACTATTTTTATTTATTTATTATTTTAATGTACCCTATGTCACTCACGCGGTCATGACGAATCTAACGAGGTATCGTTTATCTTAATCGGCCCAGCCGTTTAGGCCCTACGACGGCACAAAAATAGGTCACGTACATACATACATACACTCACGGCAAAAACATAACACTTCCTTTGGCAGTCGTGTAAACATACACTCACGGCAAAAAAATAACACTTCCTTTGGCAGTCGTGTAAAAATAGTACCTAAGTCGGTTTAGAAAGAAGATAAAATGCGCGATATAATAAATAATATATGGAGCCGACTTGTAATCAAAATCGAAACCAGACGATCAAATATTAATACTTTATCTCAATACGTATTTATTTATGTAACCAGCAGTAGGTAGAGAGCTCCAACTGTTGGGTAAACTGTGCAAGCAGTTAAAGCCGAAGGGCTTTTTTTGTACTAGCCGCCCGCGTAAGATAGTTTTTTACACGACTGCCAAAGGAAGTGTTATTAAAAAATCTACTAATACCATTTTGGTTTTTGGTTAAATCGGGGACGCAACTCCTCTAACCATTTTTTGCTATGTCTTAGGCCGGCTTGAATGACGGTCCCTAAACATGTTTAAGCTGTTAAACGTGTTTAAAATCTGTCAGAATTGCAAGAACTGTCAATGTGTGGCAACATTTATCAATCGTCCACTTAATGAAATAGAGTCCAATGTTCGATTTCCCATAAATTATTTTAAAATTGATTTACCTAGTTAAATATGTTTTTAAATGGTTTTATGCAAGTCGCCTTTATAGTTTAGGATATCCCCCTGAAAGACCATCGAAATGCTTCCTGTTTAATATAATAGTTAAAACTTAGCAGTCTCCGATTTTTACCTCACGTCACGACCGTCCAACTGTTAGATTAATTCTAAAATTATCCGCGAAAAGGTCGCGCAAACTGAATATTTGCCAAATTCTCGCTGACTATTATTATGATTCATTCATTATTGCCAGACGCGTGTTCGTCTGCTTTTTGAACTTTGGAAAAATTTCGCGAAAATACAGCGGGGGAAATGTTGTGAAGGGTAACCGCATCTAATATCAGCTTTGCATAGAAAGTCACACTTGACTTCACATTGAACGCATTTGTGTGACTTTCTATACAGTGTTATGGGTTTCGAATGCAAAACCGTTCAAGGGGTGATTTTCCACATCAAAACAAATAACTTTTGTTCTATAATATTTGAAAATTCGTTTTTTTTTAACTTTGAGGTTATTTTTCACTGAAATAAATCCAATTAAAGTTTTTATTGTAGTAGACCAAACTAAAAGAAAGGACAAATTAAGGTCAATGACCTCTACCTCTAAGAAACAGCTGATTTTCAAGTAAACTTTACACTTAAAATTTTCGAAAACTACTTCGAATTTCAAAAAGTTGTCGAACAAAAGTTATTCGTTTTGATGTGAAAAATCACTCCCTGAACGGCTTTGGATTAGATACCCATCACCTTGTGTAGAGAAAGAATATTACGGTCCGTTTGATGCGATACGTATATACGATGCCGAAGGAAAAAGAATAAATCTAAATACCGGGCGGACCTTGAATGCTATTATGCACCAAATCATACATAGATCAGCCGCTAGAAGACAGCTATATAGAAACTAGAAAATTAAAAAAAAAGGTGTACGTTTAACTTTACCTACCATCTACGTATTCTAATGGTATTTATTATAAGAAATAAAAATTAGCCGTACATAACTCATACTGTGAATCACATTCTATTTATTTAGTACACATTTTATCTTCACCATCTGTAATTTACCACTTAAGATACAAATGTAAGTTATTGGCATGAATAAAGGATATTATTTTATTATATTTCGTTGTTAGGTCACAAAGGTCACATGGCGTTCGTGCAACGCATCGACGAAGGTGACGGCGACCCGGTGTACGAGACCGTCGGGCTGGTGACACTCGAGGACGTCATCGAGGAGATGATACAAGCGGAGATCGTCGATGAAACTGACGTGATAAGTAAGTTGTACTTGCTCTTTCAAGACGCGACTGTATCTCCACCTACCCTGACAGCGGTGGCCTTTTCTGTCCCAAAAGACAATCACTCTTCGAGAGGCGTGGACACGCCATCGGCCCCTAAAGCCGGTGGTACACCACCTTACCAACCATCGGCCCCCAAAGCCGCTGGTAAACCACCATACCAACCATCGGCCCCCCAAGGCCGATGGTAAACCACCATACCAAAAATCGGGCCCCAAGGCGGTGGTAAACCACCATACCAACCATCGGCCCCCAAGGCCGGTGGTAAACCATCATGCCAAGCATCGGCCCCAAAGCCGCTGGTTAACCACCATACCAACCATCGGTCCCCAAAGCCGCTGGTAAACCACCTTACCAACCATCGGTCCCCAAAGCCGCTGGTAAACCACCTTACCAGCCATCGGCCCCCAAAGCCGGTGGTAAACCACCTTACCAACCATCGGTACCCAAAGCCGCTGGTAAACCACCTTACCATCCATCGGCCCCCAAAGCTGGTGGTAAACCACCTTACCAACCATCGGCCCACAAGGCCGGTGGTAAACCACCATGCCAAGCATCGGCCCCAAAGCCGCTGGTGAACCACCATACCAACCATCGGTCCCCAAAGCCGCTGGTAAACTACCTTACCAACCATCGGTCCCCAAAGCCGCTGGTAAACCACCTTACCAACCATCGGCCCCCAAAGCCGGTGGTAAACCACCTTACCAACCATCGGTACCCAAAGCCGCTGGTAAACCACCTTACCAACCATCGGCCCCCAAAGCTGGTGGTAAACCACCTTACCAACCATCGGCCCCCAAAGCCGATGGTAAACCACCTTACCAACCATCGGCCCCCAAAGCCGCTGGTTAACCACCATACCGACCATCGGCCCCCAAAGCCGCTGGTAAACCACCTTACCAACCATCGGCCCCCAAAGCCGGTGGTAAACCACCTTATCAACCATCGGCCCCCAAAGCCGGTGGTAAATCACCTTACCAACCATCGGCTCCCAAAGCCGATGGTAAACCACCTTACCAACCATCGGCCCCCAAAGCCGGTGGTGAACCACCTTATCAACCATTGGCCCCCAAAGCCGGTGGTAAATCACCTTACCAACCATCGGCCCCCAAAGCCGATGGTAAACCACCATACCAACCATCGGCCTGGAAGTAAATTTAAAAAAAAGTTGTCTAGGGGACTTAGAGAAAGTAGTAACAAAATTATATTTTTTTTAAAATTCATAGTCCACTTTAGTCCAGTCTGTTTCTCTGTTTGTGAAAAGTAGTAACTTAGAACAAAACAATATAATTTTTAAAATTCATGTCTGTCTGTTTCTTCCCTATACAATTAGAAACTATTAATCCGGTTAAAATCTGGTTTTCAATATTCGATAGTTCCATTATTTATTTATTTATTTATTTATTAGGAAGTTCAACAGCTATACATATACACTTATAAAACATATTATCGAGGAACGTTGTGGTATACATCGAAATCCAATTAGTAGAACCCGAGTAATGAACGAAAAAGTATGGAATGTTTCTACGCAGACGAAATCGCGGGTAACACTAACAGCCAGTAATAGATGTAATAATACCAATGAATATATTCATCTATTCGCAGGCGACAACCGCACCAAGAAGCGTCTAACTCGGCCGGTCAACAAGTTCCAGAACCTGGCTGCATTCGTCGGCCACCAAGACCACCAACGAGTGCATGTCTCGCCACATCTCATACTGGCCACCTTCCAGTTCCTGAGTACCAGTAAGTTGCATGCAAATAAAAATTAAAAAAAAAAGAACAATAAATAATAAATAATTTAAAAATAAAAAAAATAAAATTAAAAGTCCAAAAATGAGTAATTTATTGCATTCTGGGATGCTATTCTGTCCATAATTCCGAAGATCCTCATCAGATCCTCACCAAATTTTTATGGGACTACCTCTGGGCTCGCACCTTTCTCTTAAAAAAAATAACCATCTTATTTGGTCAAGCCATCTACGAGTAATCGGTAAACAAACATAAATAAATACATACGTGGCGAATTGAGAACCGCCTCCTTGTTTTGAAGTCGGTTAAAAAGTGGTCCGGGGTAAAGGGACAGCTAACTGCATGAAAAAGAATTAGAAAGGGACAGAGCTCCTGTATTAATCATGCTGTTCCTTTCTAATTACACTATTAGAAAGGGATAGAACTCCTCATCTGATCGGACCACTTTTTCTGTGCCACTGTGCATTCTAGTAATACAACTTTCTTGGTTGCATGTGTACATTATTATTATTTCTTATCGGTTATGAACCGATTATGGCCATTTGGAAAGTAGCTAGTGTCAAGTACTATTAATATTCGCAATTTGCTAATTAAATAATCAGCTAGCTTTTTGGAGCAACATTTCTATAACTTCGAACCAACTTAATTTTACAGGCGTAGACGCATTCCGTCCAGAATACATATCTGAGAACGTGCTCCGTCGACTACTGAAACAGGACGTCATTCAACACATCAAGTTGAGAGGGGATGAAGACAGAAATAATCCAAAACGTTACGTCTTCTCGGAAGGAAAACCGGTAAGAAAAGTTATAATATATTTCGATTTTTACCCCAATATCTACTTGATAGAAAACACGCGTGCTGGGTCCCGTATTATCTATCTAGTGGATAATTCCGTTCAAAAGCAGTATTGATTTGTTACCCGACCCCAACTCATTTGTTACACGGCCCCAACTGATTTGTTTTACAGCGCCAACTGATTTGTTTTACGGCGCAAACTAATTTGTTTCACGGCCCCATTTGAGCTGTAACATAGCCTCTACTGGGTTATTTATTACACGGTCCTAACTGTTTTGTTACTCGCCCCCAACTAATTTGTTAACGGCCTTAACTGAGTTGTTACCCGCCCCCAACTGATTTGTTACATGGCCCCAACTGAGTTGTTAAGCACTCAACTGATCGGATTTAACCCGATAAGAAAAGTTATAATATACTTCGGTTTTTACCCCAACATGTACTAGATAGATAATATGCGTGCTGGGTCCCTTATTATCTATCTAGTGGATAATTTAGTTCATAAGCCTGATTTGTTTCACGGTCCCAACTAAGTTGTTACCCGGCCCCAACTGAGGTGTTATACGGCCCCAACTGATTTGTTTACACAGTTTCAACTGATTTGTTACACGGCCCCAACTGATTTGTTTCGCGGCCCCAACTGAAGTGTTTAATGTCTATATTGTTTGTCCTGCAGGTGGATTACTTCGTCCTAATCCTGGAAGGTCGTGTGGAGGTGACAGTCGGGCGAGAGAACCTCGTGTTCGAAGCGGGACCGTTCACGTACTTCGGGGTGCAGGCGCTCACGCAGAATGTCGGCGTCGGTACGTATCTATACTAAAGCTGAAGAGTTTGTTTGATTGTTTGTTTGTTTGAACGCGATAATCTCAGGAACTGCTGGTCCGATTCGAAAAATTCTTTTTGTGTTTAATAGTCCATTTATCGAGGAAGGCTACTTTTATCCCGATATACTTACGGGGTCGGGACTTACGAGGGTAAATCCCGCGGGACGCAGCTATAAACACGAAATTAGTGTTAGTTACACTATTTAGATCTTAAGAACGGCAGAACCGATAAGAATGAAATTTGGTACAGGGTTAGTATAGGGGTATAAATAAGATATAGGGTACTTTAAATAATCGTACTGGTTAAGCAATGCTTGGCGTGACACATACATGATAGGTCAACAGGAACGATCGCACCAATTAGAATGAAATTTGGTACAGGGATTAGTTTAAGGGTATAAATACGATACTTTAAATGATCGTACGGGTTAAGCAACGCTTGGTAAGACATACGTGATGGGTAAAAATGACGGTTAAACCGATTTGAACGAAATTTGGTACAGGGATAGTTTAGTGGTTGAAATAAGATATAGGGTACTTTGAATAATCATACGGGTTGAGCAACGCTTGGTATGACATACGTTACGGGATAAGAATTTATGCGGGTGAAACCGCGGGGCACAGCTAGTATATACATACATACAGACATAAGACTGTACCGAGATACTGGAAAGTCAAAAGGCCTATGATTTTGAATCGCAATGAACATATAGTATATTTCATTACAAAAAAAAATGTTTTTTTTGTAATGAAAACGTACTACTTATTCGTTTTATTTATTTCTTCTCAGTTGTGAACCGATTATGTATGGCTGGAAAGTAGTGTCAAGCATTATTAGTATTTGCAAGTAATTTGCATCAAAATAGTCGAGGTAGTAATTGTAAAATGGTGGCTATTTACAATAACGTTTGAAGACAACTGTAAATCTTGCCTGTGCGTTTAAACGGCTAGACCGATTTCAATGAAATTTGGTATGCAGATAGCTTAAGACTTCAATTAACATTATGGGCTACTTTTTATCCGTATAGCAAGTCCGTATATCCGGATAAAAAAACATTGCGTAATTTCGTTGTTTTTAGCCATCGCCATTTATCGTCATCAACAAATTTTGCCTTCACCTACAGGGAATACTGTTGAAGCCAGGCGCTACCGCGCCTGGCATCATTAGTACTTCCCTGGTCGTCCGTTTAGGTGTGGATTTTGCATTGCAGTAGGTAGGTGTAAGAACAACGCGGGATCGCGACTTGCGCGTGTGAAGCCGCGGGGCGCAGCTAATAGTTATGTATTGTCTGACAGCGGAAGCGCCGTCTCCCTCGACCCTGGGCTCTCTGCAGAACCTGAACATGGACTCCATGCTGGGACATACATTCGTACCGGACTACTCCGTCAGGGCTATAGCTGAGCTCTACTACTTGACTATCAAGAGGTACGTACACCTGGAAAAATAGACCAGTAAGTAAAATCGCTATAGGTGATTTGCATGCATTTTAAGCCGACGCCGTCGATTTATTATTAACTATGGTATAACTAGCTACGGTAGAACTTATAGGACGTATCTCGATAAAATTCAAAATATTCAACTTAGAATTCTAAAAAAAATAGTCTCATCTGCTGTCAAAGAAGAATTTAAAGCGGATGATTACTACGGTCTGTTCAAGCATTGCAAAATTCTACCTGTTCATACAAAGTTTCACTACCAAATACTTAAAGAACAATTTTTTAATTCGGAAACTCAACAAAAAATTAGCCACAAAATTACTACTCGGAAAATCATTAATGAGCAACTAAATATAACAATTTCAAACAATATGTACGGCAAACGTATTACGCACTATTTGATTCCTCGTCTATTAAATAGCATAGACTTATCCTTAAAAAAAAGTATTACCAAAAATAATATTAGAAATAAACTAAAATTGTACTTTTTAAACAGCATGTAGTTAACGAACCTGCATAAGTTGCTAAACCTGTTTTTGTCAACATGCACTGTCGCTGCCTCAAATCGTTTTCGCGGTGTGGAGCGGCCTAGCTTTGTCTCTTTCCCGCAAGTTTGACGGCATGAGGTAGCGAGTGATAGATGATAGGGTGTTCGACTGGTGTGTGTGCATCTTTGAATGTTTTTAGTTTGATAATTTATAGTATAGATGTCTGCGGAACTCAACGTTATGACATAACCGGACAAATCTCTGTGATTTATTGGTTATGTTTTTGTTATAAATTTTTGTTGTAATTATGATAAATAAATAAAAAAAAAAAAAATTTAAACTGTCATTAAAATCGACGTCTGTAGAGCCGGTTTTAATAACAGTTTAAATCGAAACGTCTGCTTCAAACTAAGGCTGTTAATTGTCAGAAATCTCGAAATCATTCCTTTGCCACAGCGTCGATTTCTTGATACCTCAAGTCGACGTCGTCGGCTTGAACTTGCGCGGTAGATTATGTTTATTATTGTTTCTTATCGGTTGTGAACCGATTATGGCCATTAGGAAATTAGCCAGTGTCAAGTATTATCAATATATGCAAGTTATTCGCATCGAAACAGTCAATTCGTCATAGTTAAAGTCAAGTCTAGGGAATCATTTGTAAACACGGCGGCCATTTACAAAAGATTGTTCACGGAGCTTTGGAGACAACGCTAAAGTCCATGTTTTGCACCGATTTTTACTTTCATTGCACTTGTACACCTTCACGGAACTAAATTGATTAATATGCCCCCGAACTTAATTAATTCACACGCATTTGAACTAGGTTTCACAAAAATGAAAATTTAGCAACACTTCTCAACGCGTTCCCGCCAAAATTCTAGGTTATGTTGCTGTAGGATTAGATATTCGGTGTCTAACTCTTCGTCCATTGTAATGTATTGTTTCGGTGTTGTAGGAGCATGTATCTGGCTGCCAAGCGAGCCACTTTGATGGAGAAGGGAGCGCTCAATAAGGGAGGGACCGACGAACAAATCGAACCTGAAGTTGACAAGGTAATATACGTAATAATAGTTGGCATTTTCATTTAATTGTATATACCTAGATATTATAAACGCGAAAATTTATATGTATGTATGTATGTGAGTTTGTTACTCTTTCACGCAAAAACTACTGAACCGATTGCGGCAAAACTCGGAATTATTCATGCGTGAATCCGACTTGCACTTGATCGATTTTCATCATTTTAAACACTTAATTCAATTAAGGGGAACAGTTTAAAAACTAAAACATATTAATCGCTGAACTAAATAAGTGTTATAGTTAATAAATAAATATTTGATTTGATTTGATTGATTTGACAATATTTACCGGGTTATACTCGCTTTTTATTCAATACATCTCAGAATTCAGAATTACATTTCAGTCAACCTTGAAAAAGCCAACTGCAAAGTTGGCGAAGCCCGGTCGTTAATAATGAGGTTATTGACTAAAACGCGAGTAAAACCCGGTAAATATTGTGTTTTATTATGCAAAAACGCGAAAACCTTAGACAAAATTATATTGTTCGCAGTTACTCCGCGAGGGAGATCGCATGGAGGAAATAAGGGAACAGATTGGAGTTCAAGACTTGCCCAAACAGGTATGTGACAGATATCATATTTAACCAATTTATTGAGGATTTGAGGTGGTTCTTGTTAGAAGAGTACAACGTGCTGACAGTGGAATTGCTTGCAATTGTGGTCGAAGCAAAATCAAACAATCTTTTGATCTAACAACTTGCTCCAAATTTATTCTTCGATAATGTTACACTCTATAATTGTATGTACCTATACTTGGTCGATGAAATATGATATCTTAATTTATGAGAACAATATAACAATGGTTTCAATGGAGGTGTTTTTGAAGTAACACCGGCGTAAGAGAGAGAAGAAAGATACAGCACTTAAAATATGACGTTTCAAACACAATGTTGCCTGCATAGAATAACCAATAATCACAGATTATAGTATCGCATTACGCCCTGTGTACACGTACACTTGAAGAGTATTATATTTACAACAGTTCTCAATTATTTATAATATATTTCAATGTTTTTGTTATGTATGTTCCCCGATTACTCGAAGATGTCTGGGCCTGGATTCTCGCGTCGTAAGATTAATATATGGATAACTGCCATGTTTTTTCGACATATCTCTAATATGATATAAACGTGCCGTGAGGTTAATGTCATAGGTATTAGAGATATGTCGAAAACAAAAATGGCGTTTCTATGGAAATTCGCCATGTTTTTTCGACATATCTCTAATATGATATAAACGTGCCGTGAGGTTAATGTCATAGGTATTAGAGATATGTCGAAAACAAAAATGGCGTTTCTATTGAAATTTGCCATGTTTTGTCGTCAAATCTCTAATATGACATAAACAGGCCGTAAATTAATGTCATTTTAGAGAGATGTCGCAGAACAGGTGGTCCCATAAAATTTGGTCAAAATCTGATGAGGATCACCCAGTTTTACTCATAGCATTGTTAAGACTTTGTAGTTTTTAAAATACAATTCTAAAAACATATTTTTTTAACTTTTTCATGCTGCATTTAGGATGGAACTAAAACCAGATATTAAAAAAGTACCTATCAATTGGTTTGTATGTTAATATTTAAATCAAATTTATTTTAAATACTTTTTATTTTAAATACACTGTTTCTAGTTGTGGATACCTATTATTGGCTTTACTATTTCTATTCTATTGTTAGTATGTATTGATAGCTGTTGGTTTCCCTAAAATGTAAAAAATAAAAATTAATAAATACACGTTTATGAAACAGCCTTTTTTGACAACTTCACACAGCGCCATCTAGCCTCCAAAGCTAGCTATGAAGCTTGTGTTTTAGCGACTAAACAACGGATATAAAATACTTAAACTTATCATTAGTGCTCATTGGCCTAGCTGCACCAGACGATCTTGAATGGTCGTGGGGGTAAACTTAATAATATAAAAGCCACGCGATTAAAACCTAAAAATTAGTTTAATTTCTAATCAGCATCGCGTAATCCGCAAGATATGGTATTTTTACCATTTTTATTATTCAATATTTAACATTGCGTTCCAGTTGGTGCCATCGTCCGCAAGTCCCTACACCAACTCCACATTCAAACAACAAGAGAAGGAGCACAAAAATCCTGAAGAAGAGAAGCTTTTGAAGAAATAACACTAACTTTTACTGGCAACATTATTTCTAATTACAAAGTTGCCAGAATTACATGCAATATTTTTACTAAGTAATTGAAATTGCACACAGTAAAACTCAGCAATTATTATGCTACAAATATAATCTTTTTTACAAAATAAAATAAAATTAAAGACGAAGAAGTTGTAACAAATTGAATCCGATTTCCTATACTGCGTTTTTTAATTGTAGACTACGATTTGACACAACTTTCTAAAGATAAAATGTCAAATACAAAGAGCTAAAACGTTAGATTATAGTCTAAAATTAAAAAACGTATTTCAGGCATTCTGGCAACATTACAAATCGTACAACTTTTAAAAAAAGTTTTTATATTTTTTTTTTAGTTTTTTTTTAAACTATTCAACGTACTCAAAGTGTTGCCAGAGTGTGTAGAAAGTATTTAACAAACTAAATAATAAATAGTTTTAATTTTTTCCCAATAGGTAGGTAAGTATACTAATCATTATAGTGCAATTATTTTATTTTAGTAAAAATATTGCCAGAATATAAAAATTATTTACCTATATTTTAGGTTAAGGGGATGGGGTACCGCAATCTAGGCTAGCTAAATTTAAGAAAAGTTTACCAAAATTAAATAAAGCTTTTACTATTTATACTATTTTTGAGAAAGTTACTAAAACGAAATCAGGTTGGTCATGTAATTATTTCTGCAGTTTTTTTTCGTAATTTTGAACCCATCCGGTATCCATTCCTCTTAATAAATCGAATTCATTTTTTAAATAACAATAGTGAGTAAGTACTTATTATACGTACTTATGTATTTTTAGAATAGTTTTTTTAGTAAATATATGCGGCTTCCTATGTAGTTGTTAGAATTAAAAAAAATAGGGTACTTAAATATCCGACTACAGAGAAACAGTTTTTTTTTCTTAATAAATCGTATAGACTAACTGATTCGGTTACTAGGCTAGTGCAGCCACTAAGGTGACTTGATTAAGTCGCCTTCACTTAAGTGCCACTTAGCACTATGAGAGGCCTTAACGATCTTAAACGTACGTGTTTAGTGGACTGTGATTTAATCCGAGGGGGGGTTGTTCTAGACGTCTAGTCTTTGAGTTTATTATTTATTGGGCCCTACCATGAAATCTTATAAGTCGTAGCGAAGTCGTCGCGTTGTCGTTCAGCAAAAAAAAAAATTAAAAACACATCAAATAATTTAAAACAAAAAGAAAAACAAACTTCAAAATTAAGAACGATTTTTTTAAATGTGTTTTTCGTTAAAGTAATCGGGGTATTTTTTATTTCAAATTTACTTTGTTTTTTTTTTAACGACAAAAGGACGATATAGCAACGACAAACGGACAGTCCATGGTATTTACTAAAATTTAAACATTAATTGCCTTGACTTCCAAAAACCCGTGTAATTTAAAAAAAAAACGAAAATAAAAAAGTTCAAATTTCCAAAAGCCTTGGAACAGAAAAGTTTTTGGTCTAGACGTGTAGAACTCCTTTTCGGCAAAAAACACAATTCCTGAACTGAAATACACCACACTTTTTTCTACGAGACCACAAGCAGCGGAAAACAGAAACGTCATTTAAAATTTGAGAGATTCTTAAATTATTGAGCAGTTTCTAAATTTAAAATTAGTATGGCAATTTTGGAGTTTGAGAGCAGGGCCCTGACACATAAGGACATAGCATGTGGAATGCCGGCGGACTGCAGAAGATGTGCGTTAATTCGTATTCTGTTAATGTTATTTTACTTAATTAGTTAAGTAGCCTTCAAAATTACTTAATTATTTAAATAGCTCCCCTTGTTCCTCAGCCAATCAGTAGTTAAAGAAGTTATAGAATAGCTTTTATTTTTACTCCTGCAACAAATCGACTTCTGCAATGCTCATGTATCCCGCCTGCTTGTCGCGTGCTATGTTTTTACAGAATCGGGCCACTGCTTCTTTGTTTAAGTAGTTCTCAAATGTTGAGTAGCTTTCCGTATCGGCCGATAGGGACCATAACTTAAGAGCCACTCAGTGCTATGAGGCCTTATAGATCCCTTAACCAGATACTTATAACTAAGTGGCCTTAAAAATACGATTTTCTTTACAAATCACAAAGAAAAAATAAGAAATATTCCCCAGTCGGGTAAAAGTAAGGGACTTTTGGGAGATATTTTCTCCCAAAATATCAAATTTGGGATTTAATTTCCCGGTGCAATGACAAAGTACGTTTACGTATATAATTATATTACAATATAAATTTGTAAAAGTAGGTACCTAGTATTTCTTGGTATAAACCAGTGAACGTATTTAATAAAAGCGTGGAAGTATTCCTTAAGCTTCAAAATGACACCACGTAAAATAGGCCGCGATGATTAATAAGTGTGCCGCGACACGAATCTGTCACTTCGGTTGTACTCGGATCGGGCCATGCAAAGAACCAATCACGTTAGAGAACAGCGTATTGCCGCCGTCCTCGTTGTCAACACACAATTGGTGGAAATATAAACAAAGGTCCAATTGCTTAGCTAGTAGCGTGGTGTGTAGTTTGTGTATGCATACTTCGTATTTGGGTAAGTTTTGGCGCCATTATTTGAGATGTGTTAGTATGTAAAGGAACAGGTGGATCGACGAAATCATTCTAGTAGCAGGAAAAAATTGGAGAGGAAAAGCAAATATAGGAAATTGTGGAGTAAGCTAGAGGAGGCCTTTACCCAGCTTGGGGTTCCAATAATATAGTAATAGAAAGTTATTTACTTATAAGAGAAAATGTTACTTAAGGTTGTTGGAAATAAATGGGCTTTATTATTATTAGTATGGAAAGGCTTCTTCCATGCTTATATCCGTTCACTGGTATAAACTACATTTAAAGTTAACATAAATAAAGATACCTCATGGCTCGGGTAATATGTGGCGGGAATTGATTCATGTGGGCTTGAACCGATTAGACCATAATTTCTTACTATAAGTCGTCGCTAAATCGCCGTTACATCATTCAGCTTTAAAAAAAAAACAAATTAAAAAAAACTTAACTACTGTATTTTTTTTTAAATAGTCGGGGAATTTTTATTAGCGACAAATGGACGACAAAATAATGAAACAAAAGATTTATATAGTACGGCAGGAATTCAAATAAATAATTTAATTTAATCACGGGATTAGCCAGTGTCAAGTACTTAACTTACCTATTTCATAATATTTGCTTTGCAGATACAAAAACAGTCATATCGTTGTATTTGATTTTAAATTAGGGAAATAAAATGTCCATGTTTTGCACTAGTTTTCATTTCCTACACTATAATAATTATATGAGTTTTTTGTTTACATTGATCAAAAATGTAAACAAATCTAAAAATGTAAACAAAAAACACATTTAATTATTTGAAAGCGACAGCTCTTTGTTTGATTTTTCCTTTGAAATTGACAGTTCTGTTGTCATTTAAGTTCAGTTCGTATTTATTTTTATTTAAGCTTCTGAAAAAGGATTTAGCTGTGGGCTATAGTATTCCTATACGAAACTAAGTCGCTATATGCCATCAAAGTTAAACAAGTTACCATGGAGGTAGGATTAAATAACTACGTCTATGCAATTTACACGCATTATAACTAGGTGTCAAGAAAATGAAAGTTAAACGACGTTTTCTCAACGAATTCCCGCCAAAAACTCGACGACAATTTCCCGCCACATATTATTTGACATATCCCTAAACGAATTTTACGAACAATTTTAAAAGACATTTTTTAGTGTAAAATTGTTAATTTGCTGTTCAAATATAATTATTTTATTTTTTATCGCGTTAAGTAAAAAAAGCATAAAGTATAAATTTTTGTTTGTCTTTCAATGCATTTTAAAAATGAATTAAACAGTAATGTTAAAGAAAATTATTTTTCATCTGCAATTTAAAAAAAATAAATCTTTAAAATTCACAGCAATCTTACAATTTTATGAAAAAATTATGTTTTTATTGTAATGTTTAGTATTAAAATTAGATATCCGAGCATTTATTTCTGTTCTGTTCTAAAAGTTTTATGAAAATGTGTTTAGTAAGTATAAATAATGAATACGAGTGCCTTATTGTAAGAAAAGGTGCTTGGAGCCGTACAAACTGTGCGCTATATTTTGCTAAAATCATGTTATAATGAAGTTTTAGTAGAAAAACGGTTCTTTTGACCATTCTTTTGATGTTTTACACACACACTATAAAATATATATTTAAAAGATATTAAGTAATTAATGACATATCATCAAAGATGTCATATTACTAGAATGCTCATGGTAGAACTAAAAAGTGGTCCGCTACATTGTGCATGCTGTCCCTTTCTTATGACACTTTTAGAAAGAGAGAAAGCTGCATTTAGCTTTCTGTCCCTTTCTAATTACGCTAATAGAAAGGGACAGGACGCTGCATTTAAGCGAACCACATTTTAGTTCTATGGGACAAATTCTTGTTCTAGTAGGTAATATAACTTTTTTGAATATGATTTATCACCATATGATTTGTTTGTCTAAGTAATAAATAAGTCCTACACATAAATAAAATAATCTACAATCTAAATGTTATTAAATTAAATATAACATAACATGTCATTTTTAAGAAATATAAAATTATATAATTATGTCTTCAATAAATTATAATTTTAAAGACATCAGATTTCTGTAAGACACCTATAAACATGTTATAGGTAATCATCTTCTATGAAGCATCTATAAAAGTAACGAGCTAACGAGGATACCCTTTTGAACCAAAAGGCGGTTGTTCTAGTTGCATGACAACTTAAGGTCAATGACCTCTTAACTCAAAGAAACACCTGCAAATAAACTTTAAACTTAAAATACTACTTCGAATTTACAAAAGTTTTTCACCTAGACTTCTAGACCCCCTTTCGGCTTAAATGGTCATCCTAGAAATACTCTGTATGTATATCCACAGAGCAAAAGCGATTGTGAACACAAATACTTATGTATGTACGTATGGCTTGATAAGTTTAACATTTACTTTCTGTTATATATTAATTGATTTAGTAATGAATGAAATAATGAGCTTTTTCTGAAACATTTGTTTTATTTATGGGACAGGGATATGAGTCCGCGCAAGATCCGTCAAAATGCGTGTCTTGTATGGAAGCCCACATTTCATCTTCTTCTTTAAAATGGCTTTTCCATTCGGACATTTGCCAGTGTCAAGAATTATTAATATTTGCAGGTTGTCGAAACAGTCAAGTCGTCATAGTTAAAGTCAAGTCGAGGGAATCATTGTAAAAAGGGGGCCATTTTTTTACAATGTTTGTTCACGGAGCTTTGGAGACACTAACACAACACTAAGCTAAAGTCCATGTCTTGCACCGATTTTTACTTTTATTTACACTTGTACACCTTTACGAAACTAAATTGATTAATATGCCCCCGAAATTAAACAATTTACACGCATTTGAACTAAGTTTCACAAAAATGAAAATTTAGCAACACATCTCCTCAACGCATTCCCGCCAAAACTCCCAAGCCCACATTTAATATTTCTTTTCTTAGTTATGGCTTCTGTCAGCAATATAGGACAATTTAGTCAATTTCTCGTACGAATAGTGAATTACCACTATTATACTGTAATCGTTTGAAATAATTTACAATGCGTGAAGGCTGTAGAAAAAATGGCGACGACTTTTCTCCAACCCTATGGAACAATAGTTTTTTTAGTTTTTAGTGTTCCTTGTTATAGCAGTGACAGAAATACATAATTTGTAAATACTTCAACTGTCTAGCTATCACGTTTCATGAGATACAGCCTCCTGACAGTCGGGCGGACTTTTGTTTTTGACGCGTTAGTAGAATGTTGTCCTGAATTTTCATTTTTACAAAACATTGTTTTATTGCGTTTAAATTGTTTAATTTCGGCGGCATGTTATCAATTTAGTTACGCGAAGTTCAACGAGTGAAGTAAAAATAAAAATACCGGTGCCAAACACGAAATTAGCACGTTACAAACAAATGTTCCATGGGGTTTGAGAAAAATCGTCGCCATTTGTTCTGCAACCTTCACGCATTGAAAATTATTTCAAACCATTACAGTATAATAGTGGTAGTTCACTATTAGTTCGAGAAACTGGCTAAATTATCCTACATTGCTGACAGAAAGCCATAACTAATAAATGAATGAATGAGATACAGCCTCCTGACAGTCGGACTGATGGACTGACAGTATAGTTTTAGTAAAAACGGGATCTGCCATTAATAACTACAAATTATTGTACCTAGCCATTAGTGGCAGCAACTATAATGATCGTAAATCAATAAAATCAGATTCTGAATAGGTACTTGCATTTTTTTACATTTTAATTTATTTATTTTTGACTTTTGCCAAACTTCGGACCCGACCAAAAGTCAGTTGGGTAGTTATTGTTCATTCTGGACCAATAATTACTATACCTACGTTCAAGACCAAAAAACAAAGGATAATTAAAAATTATTGGTCAAGAACGAACAATAACTACTGACGTTTGGTCGGGTCCAAAGTTTCGTAAATGATAGCAGAGCATATCAAATCGTTATAGCTTCTGTCTGCCACAGTATTTGCTTTTTCAGCGGGGAATACAACGACACCTGTAATGTAATTTTGTTTGTAATCTGTAAGACAAACTTAGGTATTGTTTTAGACTATCATACAACTCTAGAAAAGAAGGTAGGTACTTACACAGACTGAAGCTCGTTCGTTGCCATATTATTAATATAATAAATAACTGTAAAGATTTAGAGAAGAAGCCATTTCCTTCCAAGTTCCAACCCAGAGTCCCACGGCGGCAAAACTAATTTGTTTTTCGAAGAAAATTATATGGCGCCAAAGTATATCCATGCCAGATAATGCATGATCTACCATTTTTAGTACAAAAATAGTATTATAGCAAAAAGGTTTAGACTCCTTTTCACATAAGAAGTCCCATGGACGCGGCAGGCGAGTCGCGGGGCAGAATGTACTCAAAGTATATTTTTTATTTTAAGGTAAGTTTTAGCTATTTTTTAAATGAAATTCGTGTTTTAACTAAAATGGGTAAACTATTTATGGGTAGCTAAAAGAAATACATAGGAAGAATATTTTGAAGAACTAACTTTAGTTCTGTTTATTACCACGGGACTTCTTTCGTAAAAAGGAGTCTACACAAAATGTATGCTGACATGACAGACATGATTATAGACATCTGCCAGACGAAATTAATAAGTGTTCGGTTTGCCAGACATTAGGACATTAGCTATAAAAGATTTGAGCGAATTTCTCGTTCTATCAGGGTTATTATATTATTATATAAAGTCAATCACATTCATCATGAATCCCGAAGAAGATTTGGGTGAATTAGAATTGGAAGTAGAAGAAATACCAGAAGTAAAGGAAAAGACGATCTGTGCCAGACTAATGCTGTCGGATGAACAAGTACGAATCAGGAACTATTATATCCAAAGAAGTTATATTACTTAATAAGTTATAAGCAAATAAATGATAATTCAAAAACTAGAATTCGTGGTCCGCTACATAAAGCATGCTGTCCCTTTCTATTCTATTTCTATTGAACTATTAGAAAGGGACAGAACTCTACATTAAAGCGGAACACTTTGAGCATTCTAGTTCTAGTAACATAATTTATTTGCTTATACCTAATTGATCACTACCCCTACTAACATTATAAATGCGAAAGTAACTCTGTCTGTCTGTTTTACGTTTTCACGTCTTAGTCACTTAACCGATTTTGATGACATTTATAGATAGATGGGATCTTGGAGAATTACATAAGCTACTAATGATCCTGTTCTACTCGTTTAGACGAAGAAATGTTCATATTCAAACTGGCAGATCTATTTTTCTTGATGTGCTTTATGTTTTAAGAGTTATTTAAGTTTGCATTTTACAGAGAAGTGATTTGCATGAAGCTTTCAATCTTCTGGATCAAACTGGCGAAGGAAAAATTAAAACTATAGATTTCAGGATTGCAATTAAAGCTTTAGGTAGGTATCTATCAAATAAATTATATTACTCAAACTAGAATGCTCACTTGGAACTAAAAAGTGGGTTGCTTCAATGTAGCATTCTGTCCCTTTCTCATAGTGTACTTAGAAAGGGATAGCATGTTCAGTGTAGAGTTCTATCCCTTTCTAACAGTGTTATTAGGAAGGACTAGTAATATTACTTCTTTAGTATCAACTTATTAAATTACAACTGTTTAACCTATATTTTTGCTATATGCCAATTTATTCATCTTTGCATCTGAGCGATGTTTCAAACATCAAGAACAACCTCACCGGCTCCCAAGCTGGGACCCCGTATGGTCCGCTAAAACCCCTTACAATTTTATTTGACCATACCTACTGACACCAACACTCCTAAGGACCGTTTAGGACCAAGAAGTTTAGTGTAAACTTTTTAGATTGACACGGTTTTTAAAAAGTTTGGTTAACATAGTTAGATTTTACAATTTATTTCCTTACTTCGACGTTTCAACTATGTAACTAACATTGTTAACTATGACCAAGAAGTTTATCTGCCACCGCACATCGAGAAGTTTCCCCTAGATAGCTTAATCGAACAGTTAGTTAGCATTGGACCACTTTTTCACTTATAGGAATGAAGATACACTTTCAGCATTTTTTTGGAGATATCTGAATGTAAAGCATATTTACTTTATTAGGTATGTGTTAACATCTTCCAATTCACTAAAACCTGTTTTAAAGGCTATGAACCAACAAAGGAAGAGCTTCAACACATGGTGAACGGTGTCGATACCGAGGACTCGGGCAAACTTAGCTTCGAAAACTTCCAGACAGCAATCATGAGGAAGATCATGGCGAAAGACACGGACGGAGATATTATGAAGAGTTTTAGGCTGTTTGATGTTGATGACACAGGTATTATTAAATTGAGCAGTAAGGCACTATAACTTTTACGAGATTCCTGAGGGGAAAACCAACATTGATTAGGTACTTATTAGGTGCTCGTCATTGGCGTCAGTCGTAAATAAAAATCAATACTTTTCTTACTTACAACGTTTACTTATCTCTGTGCAATGCAGAAGGCTGCGGGTTCAATTCCCTTTGGGTGCAAATATTTTTTCTTAAAATCTTGTCTGGGTGTCTTTATATGTACGTATATTATGCATTTATTACAAAACAAAAAGTATAATATGTAGTATATATCCGTAGTCTAGTACCCAAAGTACAAGCCTAGTGCTTAGTTTGGGGCTAGATTACGATGTGTGTAATGTTGTGCAATAATTTTTTAAATATTTTATTACAATATTTGAGGGGTCAACGTATCATGCTAGCATAGAAGATATCCATGTTTACTGTAGACTTGACTGCAAGTTCATTGTTGTGGGGGGCATTGGGTTTCACTTGAGCTCAATGAGCTCCACTTCATAACTTCATACTGTCTTTTAACTAGGAGTTCGCCCCGAACTGAGACCTAACGACCCCCTATCTCCCACACCCCCCTTACCGATCCCGCTCAACTTCGAACTCATAAATTCTATTGACCTAAACTACACGCATACCAAAATTCATGAAGACCGGAGCTACGATACTCAAATTATCGTCGAATAAACATACAAAGTTACAAGCGCCAGGCCCGTCTACACAGGATACCTACACACAATAAACCTATTTATTTTCCAGGAACCATATCATTCGAGAATGTAAAAGAAGTAACAAGAATACTCGGACATTATTTGTCTGACGAAGAAATTAATGAAATGATTGAAGACGCTGATAAAGATCTGGATGGCGTCGTGAGTTTTATTATCCTGTTGCCCTTCTCCCTATTTATACTTATGCAATGTGCAACGAGTATGCCCTTTTAACCCGAATGAGGGTAGTTCTAGACGTCTAGGTAAACAACTAACAAACGCTGTCTAAAAACAGCTGTTTTTTCAGTGAAAATAACCTCAAAATTTTCAAAAAAAAATACGTATTAAATGAAGCTTTCTATTTTTGAAATCGATCCGGTAGTTTTTAAACCTATTCATTACTTACAAACAAATAAATATTTCCTCTTTATAATATTAGTATAGACATTTTCTACTAACACCTACTTAAAACAAATAAGAGAATAACATAAATATTACAGAACGTTGCGCACAGCGCCATCTAGCCCCAAACTTGGAAATAATTATGTTTGCACTGTGGGTATTAGACCATCGGTATATGCAGGGTATATGTATAGGTAGATACTCTAGATACTAAATGCACTGAATTCCTGTGACAAAGTGTTGAAGTCTTCGGATTTGCCAGCCACTTAGCGAGGACACGCCAGAAGCTGACCGATCACCATCGTTAGATACGACTAGGACCACATCATCATTGGTTAATTTTAGGACGTAGGTGGTCACTAAGAACGGATTTTTAGAATAGGGTGTATTTCGACGTATAGCTACGTTACGTAATCATTTTTGGTTTATTTTTCAGATATCGGTCGCAGAGTTCATTAAAATGATTAAAAGCTGTGTGCACATCATTACTCCTTAATTTTATTAAATTAGATTTTATCTACAATTGTTTTAAGTAAATAGTCACTTAATTTTATGTAGGTAATATGCCTACTTAATTTATCGTCTTACTTTATTTGTACCTTTTTGGTAATTCATTAAAACATTTTTGTTACTAGAAATCTTAAATATTTTTATTTCATTGCATTGTATTAAATTTTTCTTCCCTTTTCGAGATTTCGTGTTGAAATACAACTTATTTTCCTATTAATATACTAATTAATATATTATTAATATATAGAATATTAATGGACCCTCGTAGATTGTATTTTCTACTACTTGAGTAGAAATGATATTATCATGGCAACATTGTCAAAAAATGTTCCAGAATTTCGTTTTTTCTGACACCAGTTGAAATTATAAGCATGAGATTTTATTATGCTTTCTCTTTTTATTCTTTTACTTTCTTTGTTTAATTTTGGTATTATGCAAAAAGTCTTAAGTTTTGTGAAATAAAAGTATATCATTACTGTCAAACATTTTTCAAAATACCGGACTCTGATGATTTTTTTTAGTAGTGTAAACAAAATAGTGAAGTTGTAATAAAATTAAAGCGTCTGAAAACAATTTTATAAATCTACACGATTTATATAGTCGTACACGCCGTACAGTATCCTAAACCTTCAAAATTATTTTTTTTTACGAATATCAAGCAGCGAACATCAAAGATGGGTAAGCTATTATTGAGCCCTCTGAACAAATTCTTAATTCTCAAAGATTTCTTTATGAAACTCAAATCAAAACTACATTTCCAGATATAGAAGACACGTCCCTCGAAACTAAATGCGAAAATCTGATGAATATAGTTGTGGAGTCAAGAAAACGCTTCGGCAAAATGTGCGTGGACTACGAACAGAAAACTTCTCTAATGGAAAACAAAATATTAAATTTACAGATCGAAACATTCTCGAACTACAAGTTTAAGTCTAAAAATACTTTTCCGGAAGTTTTAGACAGTGATTCGAAGGAAATCGATGAGTTTTCAGTAGAAATAGTGGACATGGCGAGAAGATTTGATGAGCTGCATAGAAAATTGAAATGTACGCAAGAAGTAGTGGCGCAGTTGAAAGCCGATGGTGTGGGGAGAAGGTTACGGGAGCCTCTGACTTATGATGCGATGATATCTAAGGCTAAGGGGAACAATTTTGCTTAGGACTATAAACCTAGGTTAGGTAACATTATAGACTTTAAAGACTGCTTGTGATTATGTTCTTAATGTGAGACGCAAAGAGGTTGCAGTTACATAATAGGTTAATTTTAATTTAATTCAATTGATTTTGTACCTACAATTATTGTTTTACCTTTAATACAATTTATTTAGTAATTTCTGCTTAAAACATCTAAGTTTTATGTTTTTATTTTATTTGAAAAAAAAAATAAATAATAATAAATAAATAAATCCTGTGACGAACACACAGCGCCATCTAGCCCCGTGGTAAGCTGCTAAGCTTGTGTTACGGTGGCTAGACAACGGATATACTACTTATATTTATTTTTCTTTTGTAAATACATACATATATACATAGAAATACGCCCAGACCAGATACAAATATTTATTTTTAAGCATAAATATTTGCACCCAGCGGGAATCGAACCCGCAACCTTCTGTATTGCAGCCAAGCGTTCGCCCGACGCGCCACAGAGGTCGTCAAGAACGTCGTCAAAACTTTGTTTACTGCAAGCTTTGGCTGCAAAGGCAGAAAATGCTTAGCGCTTGGAAGCTAGCGTGTCGCCTAACTAAAACGAACGGTCTAAAAAGTTTATGACGGGCCGCACTGAGCACTTGGCTCCTAGATGTGTAATTGTGTATCTTGTCAGAATGCAAGCCACTAGGTGCTAGGCAAGCCAAAGCGGCCAAAGGCCATAGCCTAAGCTAACCCAGTTAATAACTGATATCGAATTCATCATGTTTATTTACAATGAACTATTTACATGTACAGTACACTCACATAAGTCACGATCCCATGAAAGTGTCGGGATAAAATATGTTACCCTAAAAATATAAATTTAGCTTCATATTATATTTCAACAAAAGCAGTGCAGGGGGTTTGGTGATTACCCCCAACATAGATACAACATTACCTCTTTAAAATATTAGATTTCTTGTTTCTACGTTATTAGACTACTAAAATTACCTAATAATGGGATATTTACTATGTTTAATAATTTATTTGTGGAGCTCGATGTAAATACCCCATTATTAAGTAATTTTAATAGTGAAAACAACCATGTAAGTTTAAAATCGTACATTATTAGATATCGGTTCGATACTGGGCACAAGTTAGAGTAGTACCAATGTACTTTAAATTTCTTTGGAAAAGGATTATTATAATATTATGGCGTATAGCGTACAGGTACTTTGCGCTGCCCGTAGGAATGGAGAACGCAGCCTCTATTCTATATTAGCAGAAGCATTCTAAGTTCAAGTAAGTGTAATACATTACCCCTTAGCACCTGCCCCCCTACCGCGTAACTCCCGTCGAGTTCAACTCTACGTTGATTTCGGAATACGATGCTGTCGATAACGGGTTTGGAAAAAGCTACCGCGCAAGGAGCGAGCAGAAATTTTCGACGTGAAAGCCATAGACAATTTATGGTCGCTCCTTGCGCGGCTTTTTCTAACCTTAACGGGGTTAGAAATCATCGTTTTCCCAAATCGACGTCGAGTTGAACTCGACGGGAGTTAAGCGGGGGGGGTCCCTGGGGCTTACGTACTTACTATATTTTTATAGCGTAGGTTAGCAATTGATCACTAACACCCTGGCCGGTTAGGTTATTTGGCAGGGTCACCAACATTTTGGTAAGGTGAAGAATAAAATACTGAAGTAATTTCCAAATTCATATATTAAGGTCAATAAAGGCCGATATCAGTAAGTACGTTGGTCAAAAGCATCTGGTGCACGTCGCGGAAGACTGTCCGGATGTTGTCCGTGTCTGTGGCCGTGGTCAGGTGGAAGTAACAAGAGCGGGGTCTTGCCACGGAGGGGGTTACGAACGAGTCTGCTGATGTCCTGATGTTTGTTGCTGGTTTCTTCAGAGTTATGTCCTGAAAGAGAAAGTGGTGTTTTAATGCACCGAGGTGCTAAAGCTAAAGTTTTATGTAGATGGCGTCATATTGAATCGAGAGCGTACGAAGGACTCTTAGAGTTAACTTCCGAGCGTAGCGCGGGTGTCAACTATTTAACTCCTGAGCGAAGCGAAGCGCTTCGTTATAAAAAGTAACTTTTTAGAACCGTAAATGTGTAAATAAAGTTTACATATCAAAGCTCTTCAAAGTTACTGTATATGAGCGTTAAAAGTGGGTACCTACTGAACCGATTGCACTGCTTCTTGAAATTAGAATTATTCTTTTTTATAATACTTACAGCAAACATACTCCGTATAAATAGTTTAGTGTTAGTGTATTGATCGTCACTTTGTTTGTATTTGTGATATTCCGGGAAATAATCTCCGATGTTCTTGCCGGCGGATACCTTACTCTCGAGGATGTCTTGCTTGTTTAGGAACACTATCAGACCGGCTTCTAGCAGGAATCTGGAACAAACAGATGAGGCACCAAACAAAATATTTACAGGTATTTACGCAAGACACTAGTTTACTCTCGCCACTAAGCCCAAGCTGCCGAAATACGAGTCTTGACTTCGCCATCGACGTATTGTGGTATTGCTAGCCAAATATTCGGACTTCGCAAAATTAAGTTGCAAACCACCGTTCTTAAGCGCATTTAAACGTCTTCCAAGCTGCCCTTATCCGAATCCGCCAGCGCAATATCATTATACATGAGCAGGGCCTGAATTCCCGCGTTGTGAGATTTATGTCTTATTGGAGAATGCGCTCGCAGTTTCACGCGCGAAAGTGAAAACGCGTTATCACGGGCGCGGGCGGCCGAGCGGTTCTCGAGCGGTTGCACTTTTTCGTTTATTACTCGGATTCTACTTATTGGATTTCGATGCAAAGTATACCACGACCTTCCTCGAAAATAGAAATACATATCCAATATTGAAAACAAAACATTTTAATCGGATTGGTAGTTTTTATTTGTACTATAAGGAACATACAGGCAGACATGAATTTTAAAAATTATATAGATATATAATTTTTAAAATTGACATGAATTTTAAAAATTATATAGATATATAATTTCTAAAATTCATGTCTGTCTGTCTGTTCTACTGTATCTGTTCTACTACTTATCCTAAGTCCCCTAGGCCACTTTTTTTTTAATTTACATCCAAGTACAGACTTTTTGTCCTCTCTTCTTCAGAATTATAGGTATACGTCGAAAATCATGGCGGTTTTCCAAAGAAAAAGCAGATAATTAATCAGAATCACCCAGCAGAGCAGTCACAGCGCTTGTGTTTTCCGGATGATTACGAACAGTGCGTCCAGTATTACGCTAAAGCAAAACCGGACAGGACGGATCCTTGGTAGATTCCAATGGGCAACGAAGCCCGTCGAAGGCCTTCTGCAAGTCAAGATCCCTTCTGGCTTATAATTAGTGGTACAAGTGATTGATTTGGAGGGAGTTCGCGTGACTCCACCTATTTATACTGCTTATTTAGCATGTCAGCTTCTACCCTTCAGACGTTTCCAACTTATCGTACAATGTTAATGTTTAATCAAATGGCTGTAAGTGGTCCCGTCTGGCTCTGACAACTGCTCTCACTGTGGTGCGTTTGGAGGACTTGAGGAGAATTGGATGCTCGCCACTTAAAGAGGGCTTTCTTCACCCTAGTCTCCCTCTGGACTGTATCGTTTTACCACCAAGTTTCCTTGTCTCATTTGCGTTCTCTTAGACAAACCTACCGAGCACCGCCCGCGCCGAATCAGTGAAAGATGCTCCAGTGGTTCTGTACAATCGCCTACAGCATTTAGCGCATTATGGACCCACCGCCGAGGATTCCGTACTCAAATACAGTCATATTTTACACATTTTCCCTGGTCTTAATCGCGTGAAATACAACTTTTTAAGAAAAATTATTGAATAAAATCATTGTACCTATAACATAATCGAAACGTAAGGGAAAAATTTAAAAAGTTGAATTTCACGCGATTAAGACCCGGAAAAATGTGTAAATATGAGTTCCAATCGTGTTAGTTTAAAAAGTTAATCAAATACAGTCGTTTAAGATTACGAAACCCTCGATGCGACATTCCAACTCGCAATTTTTGCCCGTTTTGTCAATAAAAATTTACAAACCTGCTCTGCCATACATCTTCAAACAAAACTAAAGATTCTTTGAGTCTATTCTGTGAGTTATCTTCTCGGAGAGTTTGATCGAAGTCACTACAGGCGACCAGAAACCAAATTGCGTGGATACCTTCAAACACCTGATAACAGACAGAAACAAACAATATTGTATCACATATACAACCAAATAAATTATATTACTTAAATCAAAATCTAATAGTGTTATGAGAAAGAAACAGCATGCTCAATGTAGCGTTCTGTGCCTTTCTAATAGTGATATTAGAAAGAGACAACATGCTCAATGTAGCGTTCTGGCACTTTCTAATTGTGTTATTAGAAAGAGACAGCATGCGCAATGTATCGGAACACTTTTTAGTTCTACGTGAACATTGTAGTTCTAAAATACTGGGTTTTATTATGCAAAATCGCGAAAACTTTAGACCAAAATTAAACATTTTACTTATTTATGTATTGGAACTGTAATATCAGTAGGCCTATTATGTAACTTTTACTGTAAGCGCTTTCAATCTGAAAGCGCTTTCAATCTGAAACATTGCTTGCATAAATTTTGCGATTCTGTAAGCAATGTTATAACCTTGCAGCGCCCTTGCTATCGACATTTACTACAACCCAACACAACACTAGCCGCAGATAACCCGACTTAATTAAAGAGTCAATTTTGCGGTGCTGCGTCATATATTATGGAGCGTATTTAATTTAACAGTGTTTTACATCTGTTTCAAATGTCATTTTCGTTTGACGTTGGCAATTTAGAAATGGGCAAAATATCGGTCTAAAAAAAGAAGATCATCTTTTCTTTGAAAACAATGGAATAATAAATGGTTATTTTTACTTAATTTTGAAGCTAAAAGAGTAAAAGTAAGTGCGAATTGTGAACATTTGAGCGTTTTACTAACGTATAGATGATTATTATTCACGTCAAGCTAATTATTAACTTGTTTTTCAGCAAATTGTCTATACGACTAATAAACGAACGAAGACTGGTTTATGATCTACATTTTTGTTAAAAGACAGTGATATTTCCCTCAATACACAGTCCAAGAGCTCTAGGTCTGCTACGAGCTCATCAGCCATAGAAGTAGAACCTCGAAAACACCCGAAAACGCTTCCGAAAATCTAAAATGTAAGTTTACCGCACATTTGATATTTTGAAGTTTTAGTCGATATAGTAAAGCAAAACTTCGTTGTAACCCAAGATAAGTGGGATATTTTTGACTAGACAACTTTATTCTTTAGTTTTACATCTCATCTATGACTTCATTGATCAAACTAATTTTAAGAATCCTTAAGTTAGGTTATAATAAAAATCTATTATTGCCCTTATACTTACTTGCCTGTAATTGGATGGCCCCATGCATGGTCATCGTAATGGTATAATTTTAAGACCTGCCTGCCAGCGAAATAACTCTGTCTGTCGCAATACGCAATAGCATATTCACACCAAAACTGACGACGAACGAAAGACGACATAGTTAGGCAAACGCGAGTGAAACTGTGGGGCGCAGCTAGTGCCTTTTATTTTATGTTTACTATTTTACAAACTAATTGTAATTCTTTAGATCACGATGTAAACTTGCTGTGCTGGACCTTGTCCTGGAGGAGTAGAACGCATCATGATGTGAAGGAGTGATCGGTGTGAGATGTTACCGGATTGGGAGCAACCAACATTGAAATCCTGGAGTGATTGCAGCAGCTTGTTGTATGGCAGAATACAGAAAAGCTACTCAAAATTTAATGGTTATTACGGAAAGCAAATATAAAATAAAATTGAGTTTAAAAACTGCTATTTTATTTATGTAGCCCTAGAAAAATTTAATGGTTATTACGGAAAGCAAATATAAAATAAAATTGAGTTTAAAAACTGCTATTTTATTTATGTAGCCCTAGAATTTATTTATATAACTGTCTCACAGTAATGATTAAATCTCAATTATTAAAATATGTAGTACTTAGTTGTTTTTTAAAATCCAAAATATCAGAGAGATAATAGGTAATTACATATTTATTTATACTTACCTTTTTCAAGTGTAGACACCCTACCTCTCACCTTTCTTAGCTTCCTTTCCATTCAAAGGTTGCCTGGAAGAGATTGCTTTCAGCGGCCGCCCATTGTGCCTCCTAAATTAAAGCTGTATTTGTTTCTATCTGTGTATATTGTAATTTTATATGGAGTGTACAATAAAGAATTTATTCATTTAGGCAGGTAGTGGTAAATTTAATATTGAAACAATATTCTAATGTAAGGAAAGTATATTGTATATTTTCAATAATGCTTGTTAGGGAATCTCTGCACAGGATGTTCCTGACATCTCAGTAGTGTCTTCATTATGTCACTGTAAAATAAAAATAAATGTATGTTAAGACAAGATAAATAATCACCGACTAAATCCATTAATATAGTTAAACTTAAGAGATGGTCTGCTAAAGTAGGTAACTTTTGTATGCACTGTTGGCACTTACTGTAACTTTTTTATGAATGACAATAAAAATGTGTCCTATGAATGCACTTAATTCTTCCAGACATTCCAGACACTGAAGCATATTGATGCTATAATAGTTATAAATAAACTAAAAAGATTGTTGATATACTAATTTCATTTGTTCTTTAAAATTTAGTCTGTAAAGATGTGTTGAAAAATAATGATGTGAGCGGGGTTCAAACCGACTCAGCATGCTATGGCTAGCTAACCAACTGAACTATAAATAAATAAGATTTGTCAGTGTATGTATAAGTACATAGTCACAATGTAGAGTTGGATAGACTGCGTTCTTTGAGTTCATCTCGTATTTTTGTACTTCATTTGGAAGCTGACAGAAGTGTGATCACAGTGTTTAACATAGCTTACCAAAAGTGGATTTTGTATGGCGGAATCGCACTAAACTCGTTGTGCAGCAGTACCAAAGGGTCGCTAGCATCCCTTATTCTACACAGACAGGCCATGAAGGCCTTCTTTTACCGTCACTTCTTGGTAAAATTCCAAAGAACTGGCGCTTGCTATTATTGCTTCTGAAATTGTTTTTTATTTAACAAATAACTCTTTCTTAGGGTAAAACACAGAGAAGCACGTAAATATTCAATTTCCACACTATTTTTTCCAGGCTTTCAGACTAGAAAAGGCCGAAAACTAAATGTTTCAATGATGAGAAACAGCCTCGGACCTCTTTCAATAACATTGAGAGTTGATAGTGATCCTAGTTGTCACTTTCATTGTAACAACCATACGTGATCGCGTTTTTCATACAATTAGGTTGTATCGATATTGTTTCTCTTTCAATAAGGTTCTTTCAGTAACACAAACTGTCAAATGGTGCGTACACAATCGCAAATGAGTGAAAGATCGTGTGTCAAACTCAAATTTTTGAGTTTGACACACGATCTTTCACTTTGCAATATGTTGCAAAAAGTTACATAATAGGCCCACAGATGTTTAAAGTTGTTGAAATATGTTAGTGTTTAAGTTTTAAATAAATGCGTTCTAGAAATTCGCACCCAACAGGACTTGAACCTACATCCCTGGGGTTCTGTCTCAACGCCTTATCCAATTCGGCCATTTTCGTCTCGTCGAGTTGAAATTAAGGATTGCATCTCTTTATTGTTAATTCTTCAGGCACAGGTCGACAAGACAAGCACCTATGGCAGAATTAGATAAGGCGTTTGGACGGATCCCCAGAATCTCCCCTGCGAAGTTACCGCGTAACTTACATCGTAAATGACATCGAAATCCAACTGTACAGAGGAATATCCTGCGCGGTGAAAACGACAGCGTTGATTTGCATGCATTTTTGAATACGGCACCGTCGAGTTGAGCTGTCATTGAATGCGAGGTCTCTTGAGCTGCCGGTTTCAATGACAGTTGAACTCGACGGCGTTGTCGCGTTCAAATGCATGCAAATTAACACTATGGTTTGAAAAATGCAGGTTATTCCTTTGCGCGTGGGATTTCGATGCCGATTACGACGGAAGATTCGCGATTGGGATGTTGAGTGCGAATTTTTTGTAAGCATTTCTTTAAAAATTAGTCACCCAAGTGTAGAAAGCACTTTAAAATGTATCAAAAAGGTATCGGGGACGCAACTCTTTTCAGCATTTTGTCGATATCTCTTGAAGGTCGGTCTAAAGTAAGACTTGTTTCGAAAAGGCGAAGTGAACTTTTCTACATGACTCGCCCTGTAGGTTATGTGGATGTATTTTTGCTCATACCCGTATCCATTTTCTTCTCTCCCCCCTTTGGCCTCCAACATCGAACATCCAAAAATCTTGAACTCCACCTTGCATTGATTTTGGTACCTATAACCAAAGACAATCTGTAGTTAGTGGTAGGTACAGCTTAAATGTACCTACTAACTATTTTCATATAAGCTGTACCACAGGTAGCTAGCTATTTAGGTAGATACCTAGAATCCTGAGTGAAGCGTGGGATTCAAGCGCCCAATAAAAAGACAGGCTTTATTACAGAGATGATTTTTCTACTTTACATATCTACTGCGAAACAATAAAAAGGCTTCAAAAATAAGCATTTCAATAACAAAACAATCCGCGCTACCATGATCGTTCGTCGTTGCTATGTCGTCCTTTTGTCGTTCAAAAGAATAAAGTAAATTTACAAAAAATTTTAAAAAATTTAAAAAAATACCCCAACTACTTTTAAAAACCACAGACAATAAAAAAAACTTTTTTTTCTTTCTTTTTAAATTATTTGATGTAGGTATGTATTTTAATTTTATTTTTTTTAGCTGAACGGCAACGTGACGACTTATAAGACATCATGGTAGGCCCATTAGATGAATGCTACGTGTATAAGATATATTACAGCTCTTTATTAAGTTTAGGTTTGGGACTGAAAAAATGGTTCTTTTCAGAGAGGTTGTTACCTTAACTTTAAATTCAATCTTCTGTATGCCTAGAGTTTGCCTTCTGCACCGCAAGATGTCGGCATCTGTCGGGAGGTAGCTCGCCTTCTCTATGAGATCTATTCTATCCAAGAAACTGGAAATAATAAACACCTCTTTTTAGTTGTAGAACAAAAATTGACGAGAGATAGCACCCAGAAATCCCACTGTGCAAAGGCATAACGTGCGCGTTGATTTGCATGCATTGATTGAAGCCGGCACCGTCGAGTTGAGCTGTCATTAAATGCGAGGTCTCTTGAGCTGCCGGTTTCAATGACAGTTGAACTCGACGGTGTCGCCTTCAAATGCATGCAAATTAACGCTATGGTTTGAACCGTATGGTTATTCCTTTGCGTAGTGATATAAGATAACTTGTTCCAAATAAAAGAACGGTATCGACAGAGAGACTTTATCTCCGGTTGTCCCTTTCGCACGCTTGCCAAGGCACCCTATTCAGACAAGGACGTGTAAAGTTTTAGGTCCTTTCCCTCGGCTCGTTTTTACTGCCGCTGTGAACCTTCCAGTTGTACGTAGTAAGTATACTTCTTAATTCCATGAGTTTTTAGTTATGGCGGGAATGCGCCGAGGAGATGTGTTGCTAAATTTTCTTTTTTGTACAACCTAGTTCAAACGCGTGTAAATTGTTTAATTTCGGGGGCATATTAATCAATTTAGGTTCGTGAAGGTGTACAAGTGTAAATAAAAGTGAAAATTAGAGCAAAACATGGACTTTAGCGTTGTCTCCAAGGCTCCGTGAACAAACATTGTAAAAAATGGGGCCTCCTTTTTACAATGATTCCCTCGACTTGACTGTTCGATGGAAGTATTAATAAAACTCGACACTGGCAAATGTCCGAATGGAAAAGCCATTTTATAGAAGAAGAACAATTCCATAAGTTAGAGCTAATCAGTATAGCAGCGCAAGTCAACCTTAACATATACGTTAGAAGTTTAGAACCCGGAATAACTACGTAACTCGAGCGCTAAAATAAATGTAGGTACTTACTATTCAGCGCTGTCAATAAGTTGATATTCATTAGATCGCTTGAAGCACTCCCTGAGGCCCGCGTCGCGCCACAACCTCCGGACATGCTCGAAGTATTCCTGCAAAGTCAATGAAAAACGGTATATAAACTTGAACGTTCGAGACGTAAACCTACCGCGTAATTCCCGTTGATCGAAAGGGAGTTGTTCTAGACGTCTAAGCGGACAACGTTTGTTAGAAATTCGGACAACTTTTTTTAGAAATTCGAAGTAGTTTTCGTAAATTTTAATTTTAAAGTTTACTTGAACATCTGCTGTTCCTTAGGTAGAGGTCATTGACCTTAAATTGTCGTTTCGTTTAGTTTGGTCTACTACAATTTAAAACTTTAATTGAATTTATTTTCTACAGCTATTTTTTTTCTGTGAAACAAAAACACCTGAATTTCGAACCGAATTTCTAAAAGTCGTAGAACAAAAGTTGTTCGTCTAGACGTCTAGAACAACCGCGTTCGGCTTAACTGGATATTTAAATAAATAAATAATAAATAAATCCTGTGACCAACACAGCGCCATCTAGCCCCATGGTAAGCTGTTAAGCTTGTTACGGTGACTAGACAACGGATATACTACTTATTGACCGAACGAGCGAAGCGAGTGAGGTCCAGTGTAGACGGGCCTGGCGCTTGTATCTTTATAACTTTGTATCTTTGTATGTTTGTTCGACGATAACTTAAGTATCGTAGCTCCGATCTTTATGAATTTTGGTATGCGCTTAGTTTAGGTCAATAGAATTTATGAGTTCAAAGATCAGCCGGATCGGTAGGGGGGTTGGGGAGATAGGGGGTCGTGAGGTCTCAGTTCGGGGCGAACTCCTAGTTATTTGTATCCCTGAATACGTAATAGAATAGAATAGAATATAAATATATTTATTAGGACAAGCACACAGCAAAAAATACAAAACAGAACAAAACTAAATATAGTAGGTACATAAGTAGGTAAATAAAAAGTAATGTAGCCATAATATTATCAACTAAGTTAGGAAGCCATGTGCGAACCCTAAATGGGCCGGCCTCAGCAAAAAGCTATAGCCGGTAAACATACTCAGCCACAGCACTGGTCTTCCGGCCGGACCAAGCACAGCGATGCAGAAGGCACCGCTGCACGTCCCTCTTCCCTCGACAACAGACAATCATTATACATACATATATACGAATAATTATACAACCAAGAAAGGTTTACATATAATTTATCTTTGACTAAGGATACATAAATACCATTACAATTATTATAAATACATACTTAGATAAGTTAATAAAATAAGTAAGAATTGTAAAATAAACATAAAATAAAAAACAAAGCTACTAACATAAATAAGATAATAAATTAATAAAATAAAAATATACAGGGTTATGGGTTTCGAATCCAAAACCGTTCAGGGGGTGATTCTTCACATCAAAACCAATAAGTTTTGTTCTACGACTTTTTGAAATTCAAAGTAGTTTTCGAAAATTTTAAGTGTAAAGTTTACTTGAAAATCAGCTGTTTCATAGAGTTAGAGGTCATTGACCTTAAGATGTCCTTTCTTTTAGTTTGGTCTACTACAATAAAAACTTAAACTTAATTTATTTTCAAAAACAGTCGTCTTTTTTCAGTGAGATATAACCTTAAAATTTGCAAAAAAAAAACGAATTTCCAAAAATCGTAGAACAAAAGTTATTCGTTTTGATGTGGAAAATCACCCCCTGAACGGTTTTGGATTCGAAACCCATAACCCTGTATAACCGGCAGTCGGGTAAAAAAGAAAAGGCAACGAACGGTTTGTTCAGTTGGCACAATGTAAACGTCACTGTCAATATGACAACCACGACTGGATAAAGACATAAAGACACACGACGCCACACACCGCCCGCCATTTTTGATTCTTCATTTGTGACTTTACGAGACGACTCGCGCCATCACAAAGAAGTTTGAAGTTGCACTGTTCGTCAGCATAATATCACACCAACTCACTAATACAATATTGAACAAACCTCAGTATATTCTGTAGGGCCATCTTCTCCGTAAGCTAGCACGTACTCCCTCGACTTGATATTGTCTTCTCTTTGTAACGATATATTGAGAGAATCCATAGCCAATAGAATGTCGTGGATAGATTCGTGGATATTGTGACGTATGTACTGAACTTTTTCTATTCTTTCACTGGAAATAAAAAAAATAACTGTTTGAAAAGACGTTATCTTTCAGTTAATCATTTAACATTACTTGACATTATACGCTGCGCCATTTTGCCCTAAACTAAGCACTAGGCTTGTACCAAATATGTGTACAAGCCTAGTGCTTCTAGGACAATGAGAAGTTTAGTACCATTTAGGTTTTAGATATAAATTTTTTAAATTCACTCGATTTGTACGCATAGTAATATTTTAAATTCTCTTACCTCGACGTTTCGATCATGTTACAATGACTTGGTCGCGGGGGACCCTTGGTAAAATATTGCTATGACCTAGATATGTAAATTTTGGTAAAAACAGATAGTTGTTTAATATAACACTTTATTTATCGGGTTTAATCGCGTTTGTTGTTTATTACAAATAATTATGAGGCGGTAGTTTACAGTAACTTTTTAGAATGTTAATAGACAAATTGCATCTCAGTCAACCTAGAAAAATTCAACTGTAAAGTTGGCGAAAGCTCGGTTCGTTTAAAAATCATGAATAAAACGCGATTTAACCCGATAAATAAAGTGTTTTATTATGCATAATCGCGAAAACCATAGAAGAAGTTATGACAGTTGTTTGTTTACATTTTTGATCTAAGTTTCTGTAAAATGGTGTCAATAATAAATAACAAATGAATAACATACCTGGTAGAGAATCCTTGTATATGTAATATTTTCATTTGCTTTATAATGGTTGTCTTGCCACTTTCCCCTGTTCCTAACAACAGTAGCTTTATTGCCTGAAATAAATCAGTTTCAACATCAAGTTTGTATTTATACTATACCTATAGCAAAATAGTAAACTATGTTTCGCTACATTTAAGCCGATAGGGGGTTGTTCTAGACGTTTAGGCGAAAACCTTTTGTTCTACGACTTTTGGAAATTTGAGCTTTTTATTCTTATTTCGAGGTTATATTTAACCAGCTGTTTTTGTGAATAAAGGCATTTTTTTTATTGTAATAGACCAAACGAAATGAAATGACGACTTAAGGACCTCGAACTCTAAGAAACAGCTGATTTTCAAGGAAACTTTAAACTTTTTTTTTTTTCGAAAACTACTTCGAATTTCCAAAAGTTGTAGAACAAAAGTTGTTCGCCTAGACGCGGTTTAAATGGTCGTAAGCAGTAGTATGTATTGGCTATAACATTATTCAAATTGTTTGTATATTTTTGGAAATTGACAGATAGATAATAAATAAATATTATTTCTTTTAATTTTGTGTTTTTTTTCTTTTGTGAGATACCTGATTATATGATTTGATCCATTGCTTGATCTCTCTGTCGATTTGTTTGGAATTTACTTCATTTTCATCGTAAGATCTAATACACGGTATTAGTTTCATCATTTATTACCTGAAAAATATTATGATAATCTTATTAATATTATTAAACGTGAATATTTGCATGTTTTGTCTATATGTGAATTTGTTACTCTTTTACGCAAAAACCACTGAACCGATTGCGATGAAACTAGGAATATAGGTAGGAATAACACATAGACTACTTTTTATCCCGATATTCCCGCGGGAACGGGACTTACGCGGGTAAAACAGCGTACATCTATCTATACATCGCTCCTACGGTGAAGGAAAACTTCGCTTGGAAACCGACATGTCCTTGACTCACCGCGGTCTGTAAACATGGGATATTCGCCAATCCGTAGCAGGGACCTTACTGTGATTTTCAATGACAGTTGAACTCGACGGCGCGGGCGTCGTCTTCAAATCCATGCAAATTACGCTATGGTTTGAACCGCGCAGGTTATTCCTTTTTGCAGTGGGATTTCGTCATTGGAATACATTAGTAGAACAAGTTAATAACTGCAGAGCAAAGTTCAATATATTATGCCGTTAAAAGTGTACCATAGACACTTTATCATTTGGTGGGATTTGGTGTAAAAACACACATATCAATAATGAAAATAAAACGAGTCTTATTCCAGGTTTTTAATCGCGTGGTATTTATCACTTTTAGAATTGTTTCGATTCTCAACGCTTCAAGACCTTTGCAGGTCTCTTCTTCAAAGTATACAATGTATATACTTCATTTTTTAATTAAATGCAAACATTTGACACTTGTTTCTATAAAAATATTGTCAAACACAAGGAATCGAAATGTCAGATTATAGTCTGAAATTAAAAAAACGTACTGATAAAAGTGAGAAAGCCTTCTGTAATTAACACCATGTGATTAAAACCGAAAAACATGTTTAATATCAATTCTAAATCGTGAAAGCAGAAGAAAAATCTATAAAACAAGCCTACCTACGAAAGAAAAACCACTGATTAGTGAAAAAAAACTTACGTTCACCAAATGAAATGTTTGACCACAATGAAATCACAGTAGAATATACTGCCAAACACCTTATCTCATCGATAAAACATTATCAACGAATATCTATTCAGTAATTAAAATATTTCGTCGATTATTATATTTTTATAGATAATTGCCAATAACAATTTGTTGGCTTAACGTCCGGTCTGGCTGTGAAAACGACAGCTGTAAGAATGCAGATAGGTCATCTCTGCAGAGACATGTTACATCATCGTCTTCGCTCCTAAAAGACTGTGCACTTGACAAGCGGCGCTCGTGCCGGTCTAATATAAATCACCCGTACGCTACTTATATTCGGTGCAGAGCAAAAAAGTATTCTGCACCGAATACAAGTAGTACAAAAGTACAAAAACGTCTAGGCGAACAACTTTTGTTCTACAACTTTTAAAATTACGAAAATTTTAAGTTTAAAGTTTACTTGAAAATCAGCTGTATTCGATAAAAAGTTAGGTTTTTTAAAAGTTATAGATCGAAAGGTGTTGCTTAGCAAACCAGATCATCCAAGTAAGCAAAAAGTACTAATGTCGTTGTTTTAAATTCAAGCTGTGAGAGGCTAGATCTCATGCTTTTTGTTTACTTGGACTTGCAGGTTTTGCAGGTAGCTGACAGTTTAATGTGAGTTCTGGACTCGAATTGAGTTGTAAGCCATAGTACTGACCAGGATCTACTAAAAAAGCATGAGTTCTGTCCTCTCCCACAGCTTGAATTTAAAACGAGGACATTAGTACTTTTCGTTTACTTGGATGATCTAGTATGGTATACTCTGCTGACATTGACACCTGTCAAATAGACTTTAACAAAATTTCTTCTATGGTTTTCGCGATTTTGTATAATAAAACACTTTATTTATCCGGTTTTATCGCGCTTTTATTCATTGTTCTAAACGAACCGAGCTTTCGACAACTTTACAGTTGGCTTTTTCAAGGTTGACTGAGATGTAATTTGTCTAATTTTAACATTCTAAAAAGTTACAGTAAACTACCGCCTCATAATTATTTGCAACAAAACGTTCTAGTGTACGCAGACTAGAGTTATTGTAATAGTTTTCACTTTAAATTATAATTATTTTTATCCCTAGCTAGCTCAAAAAACTACCATGGCTTCGGAACGCGCCCTCACATGAGAAGAAGCCACGAAAAACTCATGGAGGTTCTCATTTTACTCGGAAATTTAAAAACAATTTTTAAATTTCAACAACAAGCGCGATAAAACCGGATAAATAAAGTGTTTTATTAGACTTCAACAAGTTAAAATAGAACATCACATCGGTGACATCACATCGGTGACGAGGAGGTAGTTTCTTTTGGCGTGCCGCAGGGCAGCGTTTTGGGCCCAACTCTCTTTAAAGTTTATATCAATCAACTCTGTCATCTAAAGATTCCCTTTTGCAAAATCTTCTCTTAAGCCGATTACACTGCTCTTGTGGGACATGGCGATAATTGGAGAGATGCAAAAAGCCATGCTGAGGTCGCGCATAGGATTGTTATGGACTGGCTGTAGTCAAACCTATTAACGATAAATTCAAAGAACACTAAATTTATCAGATTCTCTATTGCTAGAAATCAACAACCACCGGATGAATCAGGTGTTATCCAGGCGCATTCCTGTGCTTTACCTAATGACGAGTGTTTGTGTCTTTATATTCAAATGGTTAAGTCAATAAAATATCTTAAAGCTAACTTATAGGAAGCCGCTTTAGCAGCCAAAAATTAAACTAAAATAAAATCAATAAAAAAGGTCATCCTCCAAGGCACTTCGACCCAAAGTCCCAAGCAAACTGGCGGCGTTTCCCCTCTGAATCGCGAGGTTTATACGCTGGGACAAGAAACCCCCAGCCCTGCGGTCTCCAGAAACCTCGCAAAGACGGGATGACAACCCCCTAACAAAAGACTTTGCACAGGGACCCCACGAGCCAACAGTCTCAAACCCCAAAGGCACGAAAGTGTAACACCCCGGGATGTCGCGGTATTTCAAAGACTTTAAAGTCTCCGCACCAGCAGCAGCGGCGCAGGCTCGCGCACAAGTTGCCCGAAGATGGGAGGGAGCCAGCGTATCGACGCACGTCGCGTCCCAAACCAAACATTTACCCTGCTCCCAAGGAATGAGCGTCATGCCGTCGGGTCTCTTGCCATCAGAACGAACAATGCCGTTTGGTTCCAACAAAGCCGGAATGTTCGCTGAAGCAAGAGCCCGACGGATAACGTCATTGAGGGAGGAATGGCGGGAAACACGGCCAGCACTCCTCTGGCAGGACAATCCGTGATGCGCAAACTCATCCACGGCCGCCCCACAAATGCACTGGTGCGGCTGGACGATTCTGAGGCCCATCCTAAGACCAACCGCCAAAGACAAGGTGTGCCTATCCAAAATGGTACCCAAATTTGAAGACGGCAGGGCGTTTAACCAAAGGCCCGACTCCCGCTCGAAACAGGCAAGCAGGCGCGCCCGATCGACAGGGCCCGAATAATCGGCCAACAGCCTCGCCTGCACCACCCGACACAAAGGCTCGTCCCACTGCCTCTGCGAATTAAAATTAGTATTCTGATTGACTCCAAAATCAACTGGACTGATCATATTGAGTCCCTTACAGGCAGAGTTCGTAAATTAATCTACGTGTTTAAGACGCTAAGATACGTCGCGGACAAGGTGACTCTTAAACTGGTCTATACCTCCCTGTGTTCGTCGTTAATCACATATTTCATACCTATTTGGGGGTACCCATAAAACGACACTTTTCCGTTTGGAGAGAGTAAATTATGAATTTTAAAGACATCACTTATCCGACCTCTCAACTCTACAATGAGTGCCAGATTCTAAATGTTCGTCAACAATTTATACTTCATGCCATACTACGCCGTCACTCTAATTCCCCTTTTAATTCTGCTATTGCCCACCAATCTCGACCTAAGCCTATGTTTAAGTATGTGGTACTAAGTCTGCATGTGTTACTAGCCAATACCGTGATTTAAATATATTTTTAAATAATAAACTTACCCTGTTGCTCAATTTATATTATTTTACCAAAGTTAATGTTAAAAGTATGGTTCGCGGTTGGTTAATTTCAAAGAACTATGATGAAACTGAAGCTCTACTGAATAATTTAATCTAGGTCTTTAACAACCACCAAACTTCAATTCACACTTTTTCTAATAGAAATAGTCACAATTGGTATTTTTAACAATGGACAGTTATTGTTACTTTCCATCCCAGACTCTCAAGAGGGGTAGCCTGCTGTATTTGTGAGTTTTTTATTTTATATTATTTATTTTTCCATATTCATATAGCGCGAATTTGTTGTTTAATTTAATTGTAGGTACTAACAAAATTATGTTTTATCCTATCTTTTATTCTGAACAAAAGGCAATACCTACTTGGTTGTACTACATTTGTATAATGAATGAAGGAACCCTCGACTTCCAAGATACAGGTTTTACCAACCTAGTTTCGTTGCCGGGAATTCACATATTTGATAACCAGAATTACTACAACCTTTATTTGTAACTATAATAATCTGTAGGTACTTATAAATTGTGTAAACATTAGACAAGGTTTTTTGTCTGAATAAATTTATTATTATTATGTCTGTTATACGTCCAGTAGGGTAGACTGGGTACGGTTGAACCAATTTCACTTATTTTGTTCATAGTTTTACTATTTCTTAACTAAACGTTGCAAAATATATGTTAAATGAAACTTCAGGATTTTGTCTACTAATGGACATGATAAGTTAAGTTCTATGTATAATATTTTTAATACTAGCTCTAATTAAAAAAAAAGTGAAAATTGTTTTAATCGTCCCCAACCCAGGGGCGGTTGAAACAGTGATTAGGGTCAGTTGAGGGTCATATAAATGATACAAATTACGATGTTATAAAATGTTTTAACGAATGTTTATCTAATGCATAGAACAATTAAGGAGATTTTTGGTTAAAACAATCAGTCTTTAATATTTTAAGTAATTCTGACCATCCCATTATTAAATTTTTAGTTAAAATCTACTTAACATTGTTTTGATGCAAAATAACAAAATAAACAAAACAAAAAGCAATATAATTGTTTTTTAAACCGAATGACCCGGACATAACGGACGTTTCCTCGCATTCGAATGTGTCTTTGGAGCGGATTTTTTTTTAATTATGTTTTGTGTCATTTTCCACAATGAATTTCCTGATTTAACCTCTTCTTATGTGTCTCTGCGTTTTATTATGTCGATTTGTACATTCAAAGCCTTTCTTATATGTTATTTCAATTTCTAAAATCATCAAAAAGGAATCAATAAAATGTTTCAACTGTACCCATAAAAATCGTTTCAAGTGTACCCAGTGCCTATTTAAAATATAAAGCCGTAATATTTTTTATTACAAGAATAAGATTTAAAAACCAGTTACAGTGTTATATTCCACTAGCCTTATAATACACACAAGCACACACTCAATACCTTCACTCAAATAGAAACGAAAATAATTGAAAAACTGTTTGAGTAAAAATACTTACTTTTGGTTGAAAAAATACAATAGGGTCCCCTAAAAACAACCAGAATGCGCGAAAAGCGACGCAACAATAAGATTCGAGCTCGCGCGGGCCGTCCCCTTCTTTCTCCCCTTGGACCCTCCTCTGTTCCACTATAATATATAGTGGAACTGTCGCTATAATAGACCTAGGGGGTCTGAAATAACTGAACAAAGAGAGTTTTAGCAAGATATTTTATTTTGACGATGAATTTAAATTAACAAAAAGAAAAGGGGTAGGTCGGAGACCGCCTAGTCGAGCTCACTTTTCCTACCAAAAACCGGGCACAGATTCTACCGCACTTCCCTCGGATCGAAGGTCGACGTAATCCGGCGGCGCGGCGCGGCGAAAAGGCAAGTTGCAGACCGAGCGGTGATCAGGTTGTAGGCTGGGCAGCAGATAGCCCGTGCAGAGTTCCAAGGTCGGGCAGCAGGAAGCCCGAGCCAAGTTCAGGTACTAGGCTGGGCACCAGATAGCCCGTGCGGTGTTGATGGAAGAAGGTTGGGCAGCAGATAGCCCGCGCAGAGTTCCCGAGATCGGGAACTAGTATTACACTGATTTTAGTATATTATAACAAAGATATTAGAAATTCGAGTAATTAAATACGGCTCGGGCGCACGGCGCGTCCGCCGAGGTCGGAGGACGTCCGCGCGCTCCGAGAGACAGCAATAAGTCACGCAATAAACAAATGCGCGATCACGCAAGTAAGCTAGGTAGGGTACCTAACGAACTGCGCAGTCGGCGATTTGAATATTAGAGATGCGCAGGCGCGTGAAGGAAAACGTTTACAACGTTACATACACCCCTTCTTAGGAAAGGATTTTTCTCGGACTTAGCGAGAAAAATCCGATACGAAGAAATGTATATAAGTTGAGTAAATACTACGTACTATAAAGATAAGATTTTAGATAAATATATCTGTATAATATGATACAAGTATGATAAAATAAACGATATTAATAAATATATAAATTTGTAAATTCGCCCCGGGTTAACTATTAGAAGTTAGGGATAAAATTTACTTTACTGTGCAGGCTTATTTTTTTTAAAAAAAGGAGTCCAGCGCCGCTCCTATAGGAAAAATTAAAATCATTAGGCTTATGATTTAAGAGGTTGATTTAAGACCGCCTCTAAGTCATAAGGCTTATTTATAAAGAGGTTGACCCTGACCGCCCCTAATTAAGGACCCCCTGGTAATTAGGTATTACTAGGGTATCCAGAGACCCCGGTCACTAGCAACTGGTTTAGTGTGCCAGTGCAGTGACCCGAATCCCAAGCTTTCCAGTAAGGAACTGGATAGCCTGCTAAAAAAGTTTAAAAAAAATAGATTCGTGTTTTAGGCTTAGTGTAAAGGGTCCACGAGAAACCGCCCTATGAGTAAATAAAGTACTTAAATAAGTAAATAAGTATTATTAAACAAATTAAGCAGACGTGCTGTATATTAAATAAAATAAGTATATAGTTCTATTAAGTTTAGTTTAATTGTATTAAAGTATAATTAATATAGGTATATAGTTTAAAGATTTAATATTAGAGGAGTCGTCCCTAAGCAGCAAAAAATTAAAACAAAAAGGTAGTTCCCTATCTGGCGTAGGTTGCGCAAAAGAGAATATGAGTGAACGAAATAGTTCACGAGACCATTCCGTTCAACAAGTAAAAAAATAACGGAAGTGTATTTTTTTTTAACAGGTAGGTAAACACAAAAAAAATGAATTGCACTTTCCGCACTGTTACAAATTTTGTAGATTGAAAACCTACCGCTAGGCGAAAGTGTTTTATAGTGTTTAAGTATACTCGCGATAACAACTCAGCAAAAAAATAAAAACAGATATAAAAAAACACAACTGATGTGCACTACAAATGCACAAGTTAACAAAATAATTAAATGATAAAAAATTACGCCGATCTTCGTGTATTTAACAATGAGGGTAGTTTTAAGTAAATTTTAAATTAAACTACACAAAAGAAAACGTTAACTGTTTATTAAAAGCAAAAAAAAAAGATGAGGGTATCTTTAAATATTTTTAAAATTATAATTAGAATGAGAAGGAACCGTTAACTAGGTACTGTATCAACATTTTAAAACGACCGGTATAAAAAACGAAGTTACCAAATTGAAGTATCAAGTTTTAAAAAACGAACCGTTAAGACGGTCAGTCACACAAATTATTATTTAAAGATTTCAAATAAAACCGTTATTCGGATAAAAAAAACGTAAGCGTATAACTAGGGAACCACTGCTAAGTATAGGTCTGGTTAAGCTATGATAAGACGGAGCAGAGCCGTGAACCATCAGTCGCCTCTTACGACTCCCTAGGTGTAGTGACAGGATTGGTCTATTCTGTTCCGGAACCAACACGGAAATAAGAACAGGAAGATCGTCGCAACTGCTAACACACCAGTTGCAAGAACACAATCGCCTTAACAAAAAAAATGCTACAACACCAATACAGTCCACCACCAAAAAACAACTACAGCAGTAACCCGATTAAAGTAAAAAAAAATGAGCTTCGACTAATAAACCACGTAGGTATGTAGGCGCCATTGTCGCTATAATAGACCTAGGGGGTCTGAAATAACTGAACAAAGAGAGTTTTAGCAAGATATTTTATTTTGACGATGAATTTAAATTAACAAAAAGAAAAGGGGTAGGTCGGAGACCGCCTAGTCGAGCTCACTTTTCCTACCAAAAACCGGGCACAGATTCTACCGCACTTCCCTCGGATCGAAGGTCGACGTAATCCGGCGGCGCGGCGCGGCGAAAAGGCAAGTTGCAGACCGAGCGGTGATCAGGTTGTAGGCTGGGCAGCAGATAGCCCGTGCAGAGTTCCAAGGTCGGGCAGCAGGAAGCCCGAGCCAAGTTCAGGTACTAGGCTGGGCACCAGATAGCCCGTGCGGTGTTGATGGAAGAAGGTTGGGCAGCAGATAGCCCGCGCAGAGTTCCCGAGATCGGGAACTAGTATTACACTGATTTTAGTATATTATAACAAAGATATTAGAAATTCGAGTAATTAAATACGGCTCGGGCGCACGGCGCGTCCGCCGAGGTCGGAGGACGTCCGCGCGCTCCGAGAGACAGCAATAAGTCACGCAATAAACAAATGCGCGATCACGCAAGTAAGCTAGGTAGGGTACCTAACGAACTGCGCAGTCGGCGATTTGAATATTAGAGATGCGCAGGCGCGTGAAGGAAAACGTTTACAACGTTACAGTGTACCCAGTGCCTATTTAAAATATAAAGCCGTAATATTTTTTATTACAAGAATAAGATTTAAAAACCAGTTACAGTGTTATATTCCACTAGCCTTATAATACACACAAGCACACACTCAATACCTTCACTCAAATAGAAACGAAAATAATTGAAAAACTGTTTGAGTAAAAATACTTACTTTTGGTTGAAAAAATACAATAGGGTCCCCTAAAAACAACCAGAATGCGCGAAAAGCGACGCAACAATAAGATTCGAGCTCGCGCGGGCCGTCCCCTTCTTTCTCCCCTTGGACCCTCCTCTGTTCCACTAACGGTTTGTAAGATATTCGAGTTGTTTCAACCGACCACTGTTTCAATCGTACTCAGTCTACCCTATCACTGGGCTATGGAGCCTCGGACCTTTGGAAGGCGTGGAGCCGAAGCTAACACGTAGAGGCCCTTTTCAATAACAATTTTACTCGCAAACAATGAAGTGGACACCAAGCCAGTGGATAGGTGGATTAGTGGATTTTAAACCATCCTAGGTCGAGATCCTGTGGAGCGGACCAACTCATCATTGACGTGAGGTGTCCATCCTCAGAGCATTTCTGCTCTCGCGACTCTTCTCTGACCGGCCGGTGAAGGTAAGCCAGAGGTGGGGGACCGTTTCTTCGTCAGTTTTCACTCCGAGCAGCCAACTAAGGCAAGCCGGAGGTGAGGAACGGTAACATCCCCCTGGAGCACTCAGGGAACCGCGGGGTCGCTACTCCCCGACACCTCGCCTCAAGGTGCTCTATTATTACATTTGAAAGCCAGTTAGAAGTCGCAAAGACTAGAACTATTTCTAAAAAGTATCAGGATTTTTTGATCTGCTGAAAAGAAACCGCGAATTTGGCAGAGCATTTTTTCAATTTATTTTTTTAAGGCAATAATGCCAGAACTATTTCTACAAAGTATCAGGAACTATATAGAATTCGACTGCATGCGACTAGAACTCACATTATTTTTTGGTCTGCTGGACAATGCTCTGCTAAGTTCGCAAAAATCCGTGAGTTTCATTGCCGTGAAATCTATGGTGCGAACTTTGACTTTGCTCAGACTGAGCTTAGCAATAACTAAGCATAAACTTTGGATTGGAATTTATAGTCGAAATTAATTTTGTAAAATACGAAAAAACTTTATTGAATAAATAACAGAAAGCCTAAATTAAAACTAATTATAAAACTAACCCTGACCTATGAATACATATTAGGTTAATGGTTATACTTACATTTATAATACAAACAAAGTCAAAATAAAAAAACTAAATGAACGACTCACCCCGAATCGTACCCGGCGCAAAGGAACCCATAACACTGGCAGCATTGCCGCGTTGTATGCCAATGGCCAGCCTTTTTTTATTTTTATTTATTTATTCAATAACACATAGGTACTTACAGAGTAATATAAAAACATCAAAAAAACCTCTAAAGGTTTGACAAGATGTTTGATTTCGTCGCGTAAATAGTAAAAAACAAAAAGTGTTAGATTACGAGTTATACAAAAGAACTACCTGCTCGTGAGATAAACGATTAGACGACAATATTGCATCAATAACAGTCGGTAACTGCATCAGCATTACATTAACAGAATAGCGGTATGTAGGCACATACTTACCTAAACTTACCCACATACCACTACCACGCAAACTTGTTTTTGAGTGATAGAGAGTTGTCCCTTAACAACCTTAACTTTGTTCCAGGTACGGACCGGAGCGAACCTTAACTTGAAAAACTTCGACTTTACTGAGCAAAAACTTTGGGTAGTTGCGAAGATCGCTTAATAAATAACAAAAATTGTCTTTTAAGTCAAAATTTTTGCTTAGCAAAGTCAAAGTAGGGACTATAATTATATTTCAGCCTGAGTATCTATCTACTGCTCGGAAATTAGAGCAATTTTCCATTTAACCAAACTGATGAAAATACAATAAATATTCTATTTTTTATATTATAGGTGGTTACTTATTATAGAACAATGTTAAGTGAATAAATCAAAGTTCGCTATGTTTGGTAGGAGGCTTGGGCGGCGCCACTGGTTCCCTGTAGTACTTGGAGTAGATGTCGTCCCAGAAGAGCGTGCGCTCGAGCAGCAGCGAGCCCTTCAGCTGCAGCTCGTTGCCGAGCGACATGTGTGGCGACCACCGCTCTAACACTGCCGGCCACGGGGGCAGCGGGGATTCCTCTGCTACCGGTTTACTGAAACAGAAAGACAAAGTGAGTACTTACCGGTGGAAATAAGATTTTCTCATGTCCTTCTTTACATGGGATAGGCTAATATCTGAACTCGTCTCAGCAGATGGCGAGCGATGATAAAGTCGACGGTGTAGTATGCTTGCCTAGAAGTCATTTATTTACTCTTGACTCGAAGACTCCACGGTTGTAGTTAGGGGAACATCGACATGTGCAGTGAGTTCTACTTCGTAGCAGTACGTACGAGAAAGGTTAAAGGCGCGCGCGGACGTGATATAGTATTTAGTAAAGTGGTATGATAATCAGCTCGTTAATATAACTTTTCATTTGCCGCGCGCTTTCCAAGTCATAGTTCTAGTATAGTTGTCGTTAGTAACTCTTACCCAGTTTTGATAAAGTTGGCCCAAATTTGTCGCATCGTAACAGACATCTTCTTAAAATCATCCGTCAAAGTTATTTGCATTCCAGGAGGGAGTTCTCCAAAAACGGCAAATGATTGAGCACAATGATCAGCACCTTTAACCTTGGTATGCGGTACCATGGGCGTATTATCGTCCACAAATGAGTATTCATACAAATATATCTGATCGTGACCACCTTCTACTTGCAGCTTCACGGCTCTTAACGTTGCATAGGCAAATATGACATCAGTGAAGTAGTCCACATACGCTAAAACACCATCGTTGTCAATTTGTTTATCACCAAAATAAAACTCTTTCACTTTCTTCGCCACCCTCATTTTCTCCTCCTCACTGTCAAAAATGAGATCTCCTGGTAAGAAAGCAGAAAAATCTTCGTTCATTTTCACTTTCCACGTATCAAATTCACGGATCCTTATTAAACCTTCCATGTTGGCGAACCCGTACAAAAGTGGCACCTTTTTGAAATTTCCCTTTCTCATTATTTCAACGGGGGATTCATCCAGAAAGACTTGTTTACCATTCGCACGTTCTAAGTCTGTCAAAGGTCGTTCAACGCAAGGTGAGAAACCAAATGTTGAATTAGGTCTATCCCAAAAGTCTTCTGAAATCAAGGCGTCAAATGAAACAGTTTTGTAAAACTCTTCTAAAGCATTGATATCATCAATGTCATGAAAACCTAATCTATGCGCAAACCATTTTGCATTTTCTATTGGATCTGATTGGATTGTAAACGCAGCGTTGTTTGCACCACTTTCAGGAATAACTTTGTTAAATAGTCCTTGAGCAGATTTTGACAACATCAATAGATCGACAGCAGCCGAACCTGCGCTAGATCCCTGAATAGTGACATCATCTGGGTCACCACCGAAGTTAGCGATGTTCCTCTTGACCCAGCGCAACAGAGTCACTTGATCTTTCATTCCAGCATTTCCAGGTATTTCATCAGTTCCAAGACACAAAAATCCAAGTAATCCGACACGGTAATTGAAAGTGACTATAATAACATTATGTTCTTTTACTAAATTAATCGGTTTTAACATGTTTCCATAGCCTATTTGGAAAGCTCCGCCATGGACATAGACGACTACTGGGAGTTTCTTCTCCTTCGTGTCGGGAGCGTATACACTGGCTAGAAGACAGTTTTCATCCATTGTTCTATTCAATTTGAAGAATGGCAAGGTTGCTTGGTAACACATAACGCCACTGTCGACGGCTTCTCTTGTGTTTAACCATACCGGTGCCGGAAGAGGATCCTGCAAAGAAAGAATAATGTTAAAAGTAGTCTTATAACTTCTTTGCACTCTTACTTATACAATCTTTCGTGTTTTGTCAAGGTTAATTTTGACATAGGAAATTTATATCTTAGATCTCGGTTTTCCCATGGGAATAGGAGAAACCGCGGGGCGCTTCTAAAACAAACACGAACAGTCATATTTAAATGATTTGGTTAAATACTATTTTGATATTTTTTGAAGTGTTTCCTACTCTTGGTTGGCTAAATTTAAAAATAAAGCATCTTTTTAAATGCCTATGCCAAAACTTTGCACCCGACATATTTATTTTTGTTTTACTTTAATTCACGCAGCGCCATCTGCCGGCCTTCATTGCAGACAGCCAGCTTGCATTTCCCTATTTACAGAATTAATACAACGTTGAGATGTTGCTTCCGATTAGTAATTAGGTGACGTATCATCTAATTAGCATCCACCGCTACTTGTTGCTATTTACTGTCGAAAAACATATTTCGTATTCTACATTGCTGTTTTGAAGTAATCACCGGTAACAACCACGTTACGTCAAAGCAGCAATGTACTGCAACATAGCAACTACTAGCGGTGGATGCTAATTAGATGATACCACAGCGGAACAACGTTGATTCTGATTGGTAATCGGAAGCGAAATAATATTAGGGGTTAAAGTATGAAATTGCCGATTTGTACTGAAAATCTTAATTGTTTATTTTTTAAATTTTTAACAAATTTATTTAATCAAAATAGTTGCCACTATTATCTATACATTGCTGCCATCTAATGGGAAGGTTATTAATGCCTTTGCGATAGAACTCCGACGATCTAGACTGCACAAACTGTGTGAAAGCATTTTGTACTGCCTCCTGGGAAGAAAACTTCTTGTCACGTAGATAATTGTCCAAATCACGAAAAAAATGGTAGTCCGTTGGAGCAAGGTCTGGTGAATACGGAGGATGACGAATGGTTTCTAAGTGCAGTTCCTGAAGGGTCAAAATGGTTTCTCGTGATGTGTGAGGTCTCGCGTTGTCGTGGAGCAATAATGGTGAAGATCGATTCATGAGTCGGGGCTGTTTTACTGCTAGTTTTGTCAACATGGTTCGGAGTTCGGCACAATAGACATCTGCCGTAATTGCTTGACCAGATCGAAGAAAACTATAGTGAATAACACCATGCTGAGACCACCAAACAGTTACCATTACCTTTTTATTGGTAAGTTTTGCTTTAGGACACTGTTGTGGCATTTGCCCTGGGGTCAGCCATTGCATTTTTCTTTTCCGGTTATCATAAAGAATCCACTTTTCATCACATGTTACAATTCGATCCAATATTCCTTCATTTCTGTACCGGTTCAACAAGGCAACACAAGTTTCAACACGCGTTTCTTTCTGCAGATCAGTCAAATCATGAGGCACCCATTTTTCGTATTTTTTTATTTTATTGATTTGACGCAAGTGAGTCAATAAAGTGGGTAAGGTAACGTTAAACCATGCCGCTAATTCCTGGGTAGTTTGACTAGGATCGGCTTCCACTATCTCTCTTAATTCATCGTTATTCACCTGTGTGGGCGGTCTTCCTCGTGGCTCGTTCTTTAAGTCGAAATTTCCATCACGAAAGCGTTTAAACCAAAATCGCACGGTGCGTTCATTAGTAGACCCCTCTCCAAACGCAGCATTGATATTGCGGGCTGTTTCTGCCGCGTTAGTTCCGCGTCGGAACTCGTATTCAAAAATCACTCGAATTTTCGCAGTATCCATCTTTCTTGTCTAAATTGAATAACAAAAACAATTGAAAGTCGATATTCAAATGTTTCACATTTTTTAAAAAAAGAACATCACCGAAACCATTTGAAAAAAGTTTCATTCGAAAACCTCAAACCATGAAGATTCTATGTCAATTCAAAGAACCTATTGCAATAAAACGGCAATTTCATACTTTAACCCCTATTATTTCTTGTAATCTATATTAATAAAAGAGAAAACCACTGACTCACTCACTCACTCCCCTATATATTATCACGATATCTCAGTAACTACGAGTAAAGTAGAAGTCTAAAATTTTGCGTAGAGGTTCCTTTTAGGAAGTAGGTGCTGGATAAAAACAGATTTTTTCAAATTCGGGGTAAATTTCGAAAAATCCGTGGGGTCGAAAGATTCGTCTGTTTTACACTTAAGGGTGTAAAATGAGGGTCGAAAAGTTGTATGTTTTTTTTTTAGTTTTTAGAGTTTGACATATGAAAGTTGGGTATAAGAGGTTTATTGCTACATACCTATGAATAACAGTGGCTAAACTATTTTTCCAAAATTCATCCCCTAACATTGTTAAATAGTTGATGAAATGTATTAGAAGATGCTGTCATTATCGATGGCGTTACTGGTAAAATTAGACCACGCTGACGTTACCTTTTTTAAAGTTATCTAACTTCTTATCTTATCTTGGTTTATATTATACTTATTATAAATGCGAAAGTAACTCGGTCTGTCTGTTACGCTTCCACGTCTACACCACTAAGCCGGTTTTGATGATTTTTGATAAAGAGATATATGGGAACTTGGAAAAGGACATAAGCTACTTTTTATCCAAATATTCCCGCGGAAACGGGACTTACGCGAGTGAATCCACGGGGCGCAGCTGCTAGTCTGATATAATAAAAAATCAACTGTTGACAGAAGTGATGCAAATACAACACTATCAGGCAACGACTACATTTCCTAAACTCCTTGAAAATCCAAAAATGAGGGAGCTGCTTCTGATAGCAACTCTCAAAGTACCCTACTCACATTAAATTTATGAGGTCCAGTGGGTGCAGTTGCGTATGGTATATCTATGAACTCGTATACACCTGAAGCCGGGTCCTGGTAGCCCCGCACCGCTCCACTCGCCGTCTTCACCACTTTAGACGGATTCCCATCATCCGCCAACACCACCGCAGCGAGACACACACACAAACCTACCGTTTGCCACATTACGAAACGACTGAATAGTGAAATCTGTATCACACATATTTATAACTATTTAGCTTATCATAAGTGGCTACCTAAAACATTATTTCCTAATCTGTAATCTAAATCTCTGTATTGTGTTAAAATCGTTTGTCTTGCCATGCAAACAGATAATGATGTATCCGGCGCCAAATTTTGGGTAAATTACATTGAGTCCTTCTCAAGGAAAAGAGGGGAGTGAAGTCAGAGTGGGATATCTATATGATGATTCTAGAGACTTCTATAAAATGCGAAGTACTATTGTGCTAATGGCAAAACACTTCAAGAGAGCAGTGCCCCGGCCAGTCCGCGATGTCCATGTCCACGACGTACACCCTAGGACCTTCTACAGCCGCACAGTAGCGCGTTGCCATTTGATGCTGTACTCGCTAAGCCCACGGGGCAAAAGGCGAATATTCTGCGCCTTAAAACAGAATCGCTCAACAAAGGAGGAAACCCGAAACACAAGCAAGCCAGTTTGCAGGCTTAAAAGCGGAAGCCCGTTAGCAGTATAGGGAACTGTGGGTTAATCACCTGCATACCTGAAATAAATGTGAGTACCGAAACAGACATAATAATGAAGCAATTGGTGTGCCGCACAAAATTATAAACCTGATGAAGGCTGTATTTATAACAACTATTCTTGCAGAGTCCGGCTTGACAATCTTCTCTCGGATGAAATAGATGATAAATCATTAAATCAGATGTGCGGCAAGGCTGTCTACTATCTCCTCTGTTATTTCTCATTGTAATCGATGGAGTCATGTCTCGAGGAAATGTTCGCGGCCTGCGTGGTATTGAGGGTCTGGCAGAGCATATACAAGATCTGGATTACGCTGATGACCTGCGTCTTCTTAGTCATCGCCGTGTAGACATGCAAGACAAGCTCATTGATCAGCAGCGGGAGGCAGCCCGAGTCTTAAAATCAATGTTGGGAAGACCAAGGATTTCAGATCTGGAGCGACGAAGTACACCCCATTAATGATTAATGAGAAACTGAGAATTTTCAACACTAATGTCAAATCAGTTCTCTTGTATAGGTGTGAGACATAGAAGAGTACGAAAGACTTAGTACTCAAGTTTTTCATCAACCGCTGCTTACGCAAAATTCTTAAGTTTTATTGGCCGGAAAATGTTATTTCCAATTATGATTTTTGGAACTTCAGCAAGGAGGTTCCATTCATTTACAAATACGTCGTCGAAAAATTGGGTACGGTAAATTCTACGACGTCACGCCAGGCATATTCCAAGACAAGCCCTTGTCTGTAACCTACAAAGGAAGCGCAAACGTGGACGCCCAAAACAAACATGGCGACGTACAGTAATATCCGAAGCACAAACAATCAGCCTGTTCTGTGAGCGGGATCAAGCGTGCTGCTTTCGATAGAGTGGGATGGAAAGATATTGTGTCTACCCTATGCCCAGAGGAACCGAGGACTTGGAAGAAGAGATTAATCAATTTAGTTTCGTGAAGGTGTACCAATAAGTGTAATGAAAGTAAAAATCGTAACAAAACATGGACTTTAGCGTTGTCTCTAAAGCTCCGTGAACAGTCATTGTAAATAGCCGCCGTTTTGCAATGATTCCCTTGACTTGACTTTAACTATGACGACTTGTCTGTTTCGATGCGAATAATATGCAAAGATTAATAATACTTCACACTGGCTAATGTCCATGAAATATAGTCATATAAAAGAAAAAGATCGGTGCCAAAGGCACTCATCCATTTATAATTAATCCAACCTACCTATAGTCAGAGCAATTCACGATGACTCGTTGGTGAAACCTTTTCAAAGTAAATAAAAAATGACAAATTCTTTTAAGCAAAGAATATGCGTAAGCATTTGACATTTTTTATGTACTTTGAAAAGGTTCCATCAACGAGTCATAGTGGATTGCTACTGCTATACTGACAACTTGATATTCCTACTGGTTGGGACTTACGTAAGTGAAACTGCAGGACACAACTTTCAACAGTTTATTTATTTTATCTTCCTATCCGTTTTTTAAGTAAATGTAAATCGAAAACAAAAATATTCCCGACATCCTAAATCCTGTTACCTTATCTAGTGTACTGAATAAGCATGACGATGCATCAATTTATTCCGAATCATGCTTACTCGCTTGAAACGCAAACAACGAGTAATTATCAAGGTGAGATTACAACACAATTAGATTAAATTGACCAACAGTTACATACAAAAACAAGTTTTTCTGATACACCAAAGCGCTGCTATTCTCCAAGAAAAAACTGTGTAGAGATGCCGTATAGCTTCTACACGTGGTGTTCTAGATGCGGTTTCCTGATTCCGATTCTGCCGTTACTTATACTCGATAACAAAACTCATCAAAACCTGTTCAGCAAATTTTATTAAAATATTCTCCAAATAAAAGCAAACACGACAAAAAAGAAAACGAATTACCGAAATCGGTCCAGCCGTTCACGCGTGATGTCATAGATTCATTAGAAGTCCAGTATGATGAAACTCTGGACCTTTGGAAGACATGTGTGTGGAGCCGAAACCAACGCCGAGCAGACAGACAAAGTTACTTTCGGATTACTTGCCCCTACTTGCCCCACCTATGCCCCCACCCTTTCCCCTCTTGCCCTCCTTATTTATGGGATACCTACTTCTCTGCGACAAACGTTCAATCGAATTTTGTTTCTACGAGAACTTTTCATCGATACCTCTGTACTGCGACGCTTTATTAAATCGACGTAATGTTACTGCGATGTTACGTTACATCGAAAAACTATACTGCGAACGATTTTACTGCGAAAACACCATACTGCGAAGGGCTAGGGGGGAAGTCGTCCACCTTGAAACTGGGACCAGGGACCAATTATACTCTTTTGAATATGATATTAGTCAACTGGGCCTAAGTGGGTCTAGCGTAAGTTATAGAGCTCTTCGATATCTTCATTTTGGATGACAGCTGTCAAACTTAAAACGTCAATATCACAGAAACTATTGACGATAGAGCACTACTATCTTAGCATAAGTAACTCTACTACTTAAGATCTTCATTTTGGATGACAGCTGTCAAACGTAAAACGTCAATATCTCGGAAACTATTGACGCTAGACCACTACTATCTTAGCATAAGTGATAGAGCTTCTTAAGATCTTCATTTTGGATGATAGCTGTCAAACGTAAAACGTCAATATCTCGAAAACTATTGACGCTAGCCCACTACTACCTTAGCATAAGTGTTAGAGCTTCTTAAGATCTTCATTTTGGATGACAGCTGTCAAACTTAAAACGTCTATATCTCGGAAACTATTGACACTAGACCACTACTACCTAAGCATGATAGATAGAGCTTCTTAAGATCTTCATTTTGGATGACAGCTGTCAAACTTAAAACGTCAATATCTCGGAAACTATTGACACTAGACCACTACTACCTAAGCATGATAGATGGAGCTTCTTAAGATCTTCATTTTGGATGACAGCTGTCAAACTTAAAACGTCAATATCTCGGAAACTATTGACACTAGACCACTACTACCTTAGCATAAGTGTTAGAGCTTCTTAAGATCTTCATTTTGGATGACAGCTGTCAAACTTAAAACGTAAATATCTCTGAAACTATTGACGCTAGACCACTACTATCACTTAGTGATAGAGCTTCTTAAGATCTTCATTTTGGATGACAGCTGTCAAACTTAAAACGTCAATATCACGGAAACTATTGACGATAGACTACTACTCATTTATGCTAAGTGATAGAGCTCTTCGATTTCTTCTTTTGGATGACAGAGAGCCGTATCACTTATGCCAAGAAAGTAGTGGTCTAGTTTCAATAGATTCAGAGTTAGGTAACTTAAGTTTGACAGTCAGTCTGTCTGAGATATTTGTGCCTATATCAATTGTCTTTTGTTTTCCATTAATTTATTCTATTAAATTTTTACATAACTACTAAGTAGTTAGTTAATAATGAGTACTTCTAACATGTCGTTCTTTTTTATCAAAATATATTTAGATAAATAATAACACATTTTACAACTTGTTCCTTCATATTTATTAATCAAGAATTACACAATTAGTTGTAGGGAGTTAAATATAAGCTTAGATCTAGATTGCAATCCAAAAATGTTGCCTGCCTAAAAGCATATTGTAATAAAAACAATTAAAAGATCCTGAGGGGTTTTTTATGTTATATATGCGAATGCGTGAACCCTTTGTTACTCAAGAGAATCTTCTTGGCACTATGTCAGTCGGTTGCAATTTATTGTATCCTGGCCTGGGGCGGAGCCCCAGCCTCTACCCTTCTGACGTTAGAGAGAGCTCATAGAGGTGTACTCAAGGTGGCAATGAGAAAGCCGAGACGGTATCCCACAACGACTCTTTACCAGGAGGCTCAGGTCCTCAGTGTAAGAAGACTTTACCTTCTAAGGGTTGCCCTCTTTGTTCATAAATCCGAAGCAACCGTACAGAGACGCATGAGACGAAGTAATAAAAGGGTATTTTTCATGAATGTCCCCTCGGTACGAACCGCTTTCGGTAGTCGTTTCAGTAAACATATTTTCCCGATAATATACAACAACCTTTCGGATAAATGTGATCTCAAGCAGTGTACTTTGGCTTCTGCTAAAGCCCTACTGACTAAATTACTTATGACATTGACTTATAACGACTCAGAGGGATTAATGACGACTCCTAGGTGACCCAAAGGGGTATCCTACATCCCATCCTCATCCCTAAACCCCCTTTTCTTTTATCATTGTTAGGTCTACGTACCCTCGGTCTTAAGACTGTGGTGTTACGTGGTGATCCCTGATTTTCCTTAGGCCCCCACCCCCTTCCCCCACCTTCCTACCTATATTTTATATTCATTTTATTATTTATTTCCTAATTATTTTCCTATATATACATATGTATCTGTTTTTAAGATAAACCGCTCATTAAATAATTGTATTTTTCTTTCTTTATTTTTGGTTAAAAAACAGATAGGTAAATGTACCTACTATTGTGTTCTGATATATTCCCTACACAGGACAGGCTCAGCCTAGTGTGGAGGGATAGTGTAACTGTGCATTGTACATTTCTGTGATAATAAAGATTTATTATTATTATTATATATAAAAATTAATTCCTATTTCACGTGGGCACGGCATCACGCTTAAGGACGCGACTGATGTGAATCGAGCTGAAATCGATTTCGATTGAATATTTTTCTAATAAAAATATATTATGTTATACAAGAAGTGCCCTCTTCATTTTAAAATAATAAAAAATAACTTTAAATACCACTATTATACAGACAAAGTTACCACGGTTTTACATATTACAACAATTTTTCTTGTAAATCCTTAACCGTTATATTTTATTAGAGGCATGATAATATTAAAAAATACAATACCTAGGACATCCTCATCGCATTTAAAACAAATATTATTTTAATCATCGTTAATGATTGATTTTATGAGAAATTATAAAATTTTCATACAATTTCATCTCGCTCATTTCTATGCAATCGGACAAGGGCCGATAATTATCATGTATCGCCGTCGTAAACGGCTGGACCGATTTCGCTGATTCTTATTTTGTTGTACTTACTATAGTCAGGAGATGGATTATATACTATCGCAGGCACAGCTTGTATCTAACAATCTATAATCTAAGACATGGCCTTTATGAAACTACTAGCTGTGACCCGCATAAATTCCTATCCCGTAACGTGTGACGCATCGGGTATGTCATATCAAGCGTTGCTTAACCCATACGATTATTTAAAGTACTCTATACCTTATATATATCTCTATACTAACCCCGGACCAAATTTCATTTAAATCGGTTTAACCGCCATTTTTACCCATCACGTATGTCGTGTCGCCGGAATGAGTTAGCGATCTCCCGGGGTTCGTGCACGCCAGCCACACTCACATGAATACCCGGCTTAGGATTTCGCATTAGTAAACTTCCAAAAATTACAAAAAATATTACTAGCACGCTGTTCTGCAATTAGGTCCATTTAGATTTGATTAACATGTTTTAGACATTCTTTTAATTTCGACTTAAACAAGCGCTTCGATTCAACAATTATGGAGTATACATCACCCTGCGACGGGTTTCTATAGTAGTGGTCTATCGTCAATAGTTTCCGAGATATTGACGTTTTAAGTTTCACAGCTGTCATCCAAAATGAAGATCTTAAGAAGCTCTATCACTTAGCATAGGTGAGTAGTAGTCTATCGTCAATAGTTTCCGAGATATTGACGTTTTAAGTTTGACAGTTGTCATCCAAAATGAAGATCTTAAGAAGCTCTATCACTTATGCTAAGATAGTAGTGGTCTATCGTCAATAGTTTCAGAGATATTGACGTTTTAAGTTTGACAGCTGTCATCCAAAATGAAGATCTTAAGAAGCTCTATCACTTATGCTAAGATAGTAGTGCTCTATCGTCAATAGTTTCTGAGATATTGACGTTTTAAGTTTGACAGCTGTCATCCAAAATGAAGATCTTAAGAAGCTCTATCACTTATGCTAAGATAGTAGTGGCCTAGCGTCACTAGTTTCCAAGATATTGACGTTTTAAGTTTGACAGCTGTCATCCAAAATGAAGATCTTAAGAAGCTCTATCACTTATGCTAAGATAGTAGTGGCCTAGCGTCACTAGTTTCCGAGATATTGACGTTTTAAGTTTGACAGCTGTCATCCAAAATGAAGATATCGAAGAGCTCTATAACTTACGCTAGACCCACTTAGGCCCAGTTGACTAATATCATATTCAAAAGAGTATAATTGGTCCCTGGTCCCAGTTTTAAGGTGGACGACTTCCCCCCTAGCCCTTCGCAGTATGGTATTTTCGCAGTAAAATCGTTCGCAGTATAGTTTTTCGATGTAACGTAACATCGCAGTAACATTACGTCGATTTAATAAAGCGTCGCAGTACAGAGGTATCGATGAAAAGTTCTCGAAGAAACAAAATTCGATTGAACGTTTGTCGCAGAGAAGTAGGTATCCCCTTATTTATTGAGGTTCAACAATAAAGAAAAATATCCGGGTAAATGTTACTTTTCATTCATTCATATTTTATAGTTCGCTATGTTTATAACGAGGCTTGAGCTAAAATGTAGTGATTATATTTCTTTGGCTTGAGCGGCGACAATATCGGTATAGCCTTCTAATTTTTGGCTTCTTATTATCCAAACCTGACAATTGGCCATTCGATTTCAAGCTCTAATTATGATCATGTTAAATTACAAATGGATTAAATAGTAAACAATTCACTGTGAGTGAAACTGTCAGCACGGCTTTTGACTTTCAACGGAAAAGAACGTCAGAAGTGAACGATGAATGCCGGGTTTACACGTTTCGCTCATCGATTAGTTTCAGTAAATCATTAACAGTGAAAAGCGTCTAAATATAGTAATTTTTTGTCGCTCATTTTCGGTGAATCTCTAAAAATGAAACAATAATAGATGAAAAATGTACTGTCTAATATCGCCTTTAACTAAATTGATATAAATAAGAGAAAGTTATAGCTAAGTGGGTATTTAATAAGTATTATAATTCACAAATTGTTATAGTTCGCTATGTTTGGTAGGAGGTTTGGGCGGCGCCACTGGTTCCCTGTAGTACTTGGAGTAGATGTCGTCCCAGAAGAGCGTGCGCTCGAGCAGCAGCGAGCCCTTCAGCTGCAGCTCGTTGCCGAGCGACATGTGCGGCGACCACCGCTCTGACACCGCCGGCCACGGGGGCAGCGGGGATCCCTCTGGTACCGGTTTACTGAAACCGATAATCAACGTTATTAGTGATCACTTCATAAACTTGGTAGTAACTAGGTAGTTTGGTTCTTAACTTTTCCAGCTGAGCAATTATATAAAAATTACGTAACTACATTTTAAACATATTCTGTTACAGTCAACATATTGAAAGTCGATAGGTATATCAAAAGGCTTTGGAATTGGTATACTTACCTTCTTGGCTAGGAAGTTAAGTTTAGACTTTTCGGCTCAGCTCTTCAGTTCTGGAGGAATGAATAGGTAAGTATCATCATTCTAATACAGACCTATTGATTCCTTTCATAAGAGGGTGTAGGGAATTTTAATGACATTAAATTTCAACTCCTTATAAAGTGTCGTTTTATTGTAGTGAACCAGAAACCACCAGTATCAGTCAGCCTATCTATTTATTCATATGTAGCGGCGTGATGGCTACACAACGATGATATGTATTTACTGACTTTCCTACTTGACTGGATGGATTGGGAATTTTATAAATTAAATAGACAATGCTCATGTGAATAACAAAATTGGCGAGTGTAATCAATCATAAATCTACAGAGACAAGGATAGCGGGGTAAGGGAACAATAAATAGACCAATCAGCGCGCACTTTCACGTTATCGTGTTGTGTCCTTATTGGCGGTTAAGAACGCAATTACTGAGTAGGTTTTCAATCTCCATCTTCAACATCTGTATTACAGTAAAACAATTCAAATTTGCTTACCCAGTTTTGATAAAGTTGGCCCAAATCTGTCGCATTGTAACAGACATCTTTTTAAACTCCTCAGTCAATGGTATTTGATTATAAAACGGAGTAGGAACATCCCCAAATACGGCAAATGATTGAGCACAATGATCAGCACCTCGAACCTTGGTATGCGGTACCATGGGCGTCAGATCGTCCACAAATGAGTATTCATATAAATATATCTGATCATGACCATCTTCTACCTGCAGCTTCACAGCTCTTAGCGTTGCATAGGCAAATATAACATCAGTGAAGTAGTCCACATACGCTAAAACACCATCGTTGTCAACTGGTTTATCACCAAAATAAAACTCTTTCACTTTCTTTGCCACTTTCAGTTTCTCCTCCTCAGTGTCAAAAATGAGATCTCCTGGTAAAAACGCAGAAAAATCTTCATTCATTTTTACTTTCCACGTATCAAATTCAGGAATCCTAATGCGACCTTCCATGTTGGCGAACCCGTACAAAAGTGGGACTTTTTTGAACTTACCCTTTCTCATGATTTCAACGGGGGACTCATCCAGAAAGACTTGTTTACCATTCACACGTTCTAAGTCTGTCAAAGGTCGTTCGACGCAAGGTGAAAAACCAAATGTTGAATTAGTTCTATCCCAAAAGTCTTGTGACGTCAAGGCTTCAAATGAAACAGTTTTATAAAACTCCTCTAAAGCATTGATATCATCAATGTCCTGAAAACCTAATGTATGTGCAAACCATTTGGCATTTTCTATCGGATCTGATTGGATGGTAAATGCGGCGTTGTTTGCACCACTTTCGGGAATAACTTTGTTAAATAGTCCTTGGGCAGATTTTGACAACATCAATAGATCGACAGCAGCCGAACCTGCGCTAGATCCCTGAATAGTGACATCGTCTGGGTCACCACCGAAGCTAGCGATGTTTTTCTTCACCCAGCGCAATAGAGCCACTTGATCTTTCATTCCAGCATTTCCAGGTATTTCATCAGTTCCAAGACACAAAAATCCAAGCAATCCAACACGGTAATTGAAAGTGACTATAATAATATTATGTTCCCTTACTAAATTAATCGGTTTCACCGAGTTTCCATAGCCCATTTGGAAAGCTCCGCCATGTACATAAACGACTACAGGAAGTTTCTTCTCAGTCGTGTCGGGAGCGTATACACTGGCAAAAAGACAGTTTTCATCCATTGTTCTATTTATTTTAAAAGCTTGCAAAGTTGCTTGATAACACATGACGCCACTGTCGGTTGTATCTCTTGTTTCTAGCCATACCGGTGCCGGAAGAGGATCCTGCCAAGAAAGAACGTTAATTTAAGAAAGTGATATCGGGCAAACTATTTCCTCCGCTTTGATCAAACACAGCCACCGGCTACTGGGAATCGGTACATACCCAGAATGCTTCGAGAAGTCATTGAAATTCGGACACACCCCAATAATTTTAACGGGAAAGATAGTTGGAAAGTGCCACCAGTTTGCACATTTGATTAAGTCCCAGGCCCAGCCGACAACAGCTGCTGGAGTTATCCTGTTGCTGTTGTTGGCTGACGGTAGTCAGCCATTGTTTTAGAACATAGAATATACCTAGTATATTTTTAATGTTGTAGTTTAGCAAGCTTTTGACAAGCTTTTATATCTTGTAATTGTGTAAAAAAAAAAAAATAACGTTCAGTTGAAATTGAAAGTAGTAAAGGAAAAAAATATATTCTTCTTAGCGCAATTAAATAAAATCTTGTTTAAAAAAAATACTTTTAATCTAATTTTTAGTTGTCGCTGCTAGGTGAGTTTCTCAGTCGGTTCATTTCATTTAGAGCATCATTATTGCATGGTCGTTTACGTTTATTAGTTAATTTTGAACAGCCCAAGTCATGCCAAAGTACTCGTCAAGACGACAGTGTTTTGTTGTATCGTCAAGGCTCGTTTGATTTGTCTTTGACGATTCGTCTTCAAAGCGTTTTCGTCGTTTGATTAGTGAGTACCTATGGCCACCTTCCAGCTCCATCTCAGACCCTGGTACCCTACCATCGAGCACCAAAGTACTCTTCAAGACGAATCAAACGAGCCCAAACTCGATGAGATTTTGTCGTAGGAGTACCTAACCTATGTCCACCTTTCCTTCCAATAAAGCAGTAGTCACGGAACATAGGTCTTTTACACACTGAATATTATGATTCTAGCTAGACCGTCATAAATCTTTACAATAATAGGTCCCGATTGCTAAAGTCGCTATGTTCCGTGACTATGTTGCTCTGCTACTGCTCTCTCTGCTCTGCTCTGCTGTTTTAATTTATTTAATTACAGTTTTTAATAATGATACAGATAAACGTTTAAAACTTCCAGAACTCATATTAAATATGGGCACATATAATTTAATATTGTTTCATTTTATAGTCCCCTCGTGACCAAGATCATTGTAAATCAAATAGAAGCAAAATTTATCATTGAGCGCCCTTAAATTATTAGCTAATTAATATCCTGACAAGGTGTACGAAATACCAGAAACCCTACTTACATTAAACTTATGAGGTCCAGTAGGTGCAGTTGCATATGGTATATCTAGGAACTCGTATACACCTGAAGCCGGGTCCGGTAGCCCCGCACCGCTCCACTTGCCGTCTTCACCACTTTAGACGGTTTCCCATCATCAGCGAACACCACCGCAGCGAGACACACACACAAACCTACCGTTTGCCACATTTTGAATCGACTGACTAGTGAAATAATTCTCTGCCGTATTTATAGTACCTAACCTTATCTCGTACCTACATATAGATCTACTATTTGGTATTTTACATATTTTTTCATCTCTCCTGTTCGGAAAGTTTTATTTTCATGGGTAGATAGCCGGGTTGAAAGTCGCTCATTTCATCCCTAAGATAGAAAGTATAGGTACTTAAATTTTTTATTTTTTTCAACATTCTAATAATTCTTATAATCTTTATTATACATTAACAAATAAATATTAATTATACTAAACATTTATCAAATACTAGTACTATGAATAAAGAATTATTAATATTAGATATTATTATGTACTTGTTACATACAGGTTACAAAAAGTTTCACGCCTTATAACTAAGGTGAATGACCATTGAGTCCAAAAGTGTCCATCACACTGGCGGCATTACCTCGTAGAATCGCCAACGATATATGCAATCTTTCTAGGTATAGAAAAAAAAATCAAATACAAGGAACCAATCAACTATTTATTTTATGTTAGTATTTTATAGTTCGCTATGTTTGGTAGGAGGGTTAGGCGGCGCCACTGGTTCCCTGTAGTACTTGGAGTAGATGTCGTCCCAGAAGAGCGTGCGCTCGAGCAGCAGCGAGCCCTTCAGCTGCAGCTCGTTGCCGAGCGACATGTGCGGCGACCACCGCTCTGACACCGCCGGCCACGGGGGCAGCGGGGATCCCTCTGGTACCGGTTTACTGAAACAGAAATAAAGAGCGGAGGATAAGATTTCTAAATGTCTAAAAAACAGTATAGAAGAAAAATGTTATTCGCTATACATGGTGTATTGAAGATAACCATTTAAGCCAAAAGGGGGTTGTTCTAGACGTCTAGGTGAACAACTTTAGGAAATTCGAAGTAGTTTTCGAAGTTTAAAGTTTACTTGAAAATCAGCTGTTTTTTAAAGTTAGAGGTAATTGATCTATTTTCACTGAATAAAACTCAAAATAATAAAAAAATAACTTCTATTTTACAATTTTGAATAACCCGTCCCTTTTCGGCTTAAATGGGTATTCTCGTTACCTCGCAAGTATAATTATTTGATACTATCTGCTCTCCGCGGTTTCATCTGCGCAAGTCCCGTTCCCGCAGGAATATCAGGATAAAAAGCATAGGTGTTATTCCCGTATCCAGCTACTTACCTATTTTCGAAGTTTCATCGCAATTGGCTTAAGAGTTTTTGCGTGAAAGAGTTACAATTCAAACCAGTACTTACCCGGTTTTGATAAAGTTCGCCCATATTTTTCGAATTGTTACAGACGACTTCTTATATTCCTCGGTTAATTTTTTGGGTGCTCCTACGAGAGTCGGTCGTTCGAATACAGCCATTGTTTGAGCACAGTGCTCAGCGCCTCGAACGTTGGTATGTGGCACCATAGTCGACTCTTCGTCAACAAACGAATACTCGTACAAGTAAATTTGGTCATGGCCATTTTCGACTTGCAATTTCACGGCTCTCAACATGGGATACGTGAACAAGACATCACTAAAGTAGTCTACATATGCTAAAATAGTATCATTATCTACTTTCTTATCACCAAAATAAAATTCCTTTACTTTTTTTGCTATTTCTTCTTTCTTTTCCTCTGTGTCGAAAATAAGGTCTCCAGGCAAAAAATCAGAAAAATTTTCATTCATCTTTTCTTTCCAAATATCAAAGAAGCCGATCCTCACTAAACCTTCCATGTTGGCAAAACCATATAATAGTGGCACTCTTTTGAACTTTCCTTTCTTCATAATTTCTATGGGTGATTCGTAAAGAAAAGTTGTTTTACCGTTTGACCGTTCTAAATCTGATAGAGGACGTTCGAGACACGGCGAGAAAATAAGACTTGAATCAGGGCTATCCCAGAGATTTTTCGAGTTCAATTGCTCGAATGACAACGTTTTTAAAAATGTATCCAAAGCTTCAATGTTATCAACATCATTAAAGTTTAACAACTTTCCAAACCATTTAGCATTTTCTAGAGGATTTGATTGTATCGAAAATACAGCGTTGTTCGCACCACTTTCGGGAATCACTTTGTTAAATAAACCTTTGGTGGCCTTGGATAACATTAATAAGTCAACAGACACGGACCCAGCGCTGTATCCTGCAATTGTGACGTCATCAGGATCACCATTAAAGTTACCAATATTGTTCTTGACCCAGCGTAATAGAGCTACTTGATCTTTCATTCCAGCATTTCCAGGAATATCTTCTGTTCCGAGACACAAAAATCCATGAGCTCCAAGTCGATAATTAAAAGTAACGGCAACAATATTGTGTTCTTTTACCAAGTCTAACGGCTTTATCATATTACCATATCCAATTTGGAATGCACCACCGTGCACATAGACTACTACGGGAAGTTTCTTCTCTATTGTGTCAGGGCTGAATACACTGGCAAGAAGACATTCCTCATTCGCGGTCCTATTTAGTTCTACACCTGGCATACTAACTTGCGGACACATGATACCGCTATCGATCGCATCTCTTGTGTGTAGCCATACTGGTGCTGGAAGTGGAGCCTTAAAAAGAAGAAAATCTTCAGAACTTTTATAAAATAACGACATAAGTAGGGATGCACTATTAATAATAATAATTATTGGTCTTTTCATCTAATTTTAGATGATTTATACAGCGCAAGCAACATTTAATCCATGCTATTTTATGGCTGCCCGGGACATTGTCAGGTGGAGTAGGCTTGAATGGCACTTATACCACCATCCCAGCCTAGTCAGCCATGCCCAGAGGAAAAAACTGGTCCATACGTCTAGAGCTAACTAAGCCATGGGTTTCCTCACGATGTTTTCCTTTACCGTATGAGCGATGTTTTAAACTTTTACGCAAGGTAAAAGACAGTACGCATTAAGCCGGGATTCAAAACCACGACATTCGGAATGAAAGTGGGGTATCTAGGCAGGCACTACTAAAATCACCCTGAAAATGATAAAAATAATAATTCAAACTTGTTTTCTCTTTAAAAATATATTTGTAATCTAGCACGTTATCTATATACCTACCTAAATTATCAATAGTTTTCGATACGACAAACCTCCTTGCTTGATGATAGCGAGATATTTTTAGTTATAGTTTATTGTTTGAGTTGTTTGTGTAACTATACATTAATTAACTGTACATATATGTACCTATCTGCATGCTTCTATCTATGCTTTTAATTTAACTAACTCTTTGCATTTGAAGAACCTACTCACATTAAACTTATGAGGTCCAGTGGGTGCAGTTGCGTATGGTATATCTAGGAACTCGTATACACCTGAAGCCGGGTCCTGGTAGCCCCGCACCGCTCCACTCGCCGTCTTCACCACTTTAGACGGTTTCCCATCATCCGCCACCGCAAAATCAGTAAGCAACAAACACAACACCACGCCCCACATTTCTAATAGACACTAATTTGATATCGGCCTAAGCTACCTATATGGTGTTATCTTTCCTTTGATCGAGCCCAACAAAACAATAGTTATAATCCCGTAGCAAAAATATATATTATATTTAAAACAAATGAAATGTGTTATAGTTCGCTATGTTTGGTAGGAGGTTTGGGCGGCGCCACTGGTTCCCTGTAGTACTTGGAGTAGATGTCGTCCCAGAAGAGCGTGCGCTCGAGCAGCAGCGAGCCCTTCAGCTGCAGCTCGTTGCCGAGCGACATGTGCGGCGACCACCGCTCTGACACCGCCGGCCACGGGGGCAGCGGGGATCCCTCTGGTACCGGTTTACTGTAAGAAAATGTCAACAGTAATTTAATTTTCAAATTATTAATATTATAAGTCACATTACTGTTATAAAAATTACCCAGTTTTTATAAAGTTCGCCCATATTTGCCGAATTTTAAATGCCATCCTCTTATATTCTTCGGTTAATTTTACAGGAACGTTTCCACGCATTTTACCACCAAATACAGCCATAGTTTGAGCACAATGATTCGCGCCACGGACTTCTGTATAGGGAACGAATGGTGTTTGCTCGATGTTCGTGAACTTAGCAGAGCATTGTCCAGCAGATCAAAAAATAATGTGAGTTCTATTCGCATGCAGCCGAGTTCTATAGTTCCTGATACTTTTTAAAAATAGTTCCGGCGTTTAAGCCTTAGAAAAGTTAATTGAAAAAATGCTCTGCTAACTTCGCGGTTTATTTCAGCAGAGCATAATATTATTTGATTTCTATATAAATACGGCATAGTTCCACAGTTCCTGATACTTTTTAGAAATAGTTCTGGTCTTTTAAATAAATTAAACTCACATTCAAGTCTCAGCAGAGCATAACATGATGTCATCCAAGTAAACGAAAAAATCTAAAGTCGTCATTTCGAATTCAAAGTATGGGAGAGGCTAGAACTCATTCTTTTTTAGTAGATCTAGCTCAGTTCTACCCCTTACAATTCGATTTGAGTCCAGAACTCACATAAAGTGTCAGCAGAGCATACCTGAAAATCCAAGTAACGAAAAATTCGTATGTTGTTATTTCAAATTCAAACTATGGGAGAGGCTAGAACTCATTGTTTTTGTGTAGATCTAGATCAGCACTACCCGTTACAACTTGATTTAAGTCCAGAACTCCCATAAAAGTGTCAGCAGAGCATACCTGAAAATCCAAGTAACGAAAAATTCTAGTGTTTTAATTTCAAATTCAAAGTACGGGAGAGGCCAGAACTCATTCAACCTTAGTAGTTCTAGATCAGTACTACCCGTTACAACTTGATTTAAGTCCAGAACTCCCATAAAAGTGTCAGCAGAGCATACCTGAAAATCCAACTACCGAAAAATTCTAATGTTGTCAATTTCAATACAAAGTATGGGAGAACCTAGAACTCATTGATTTTGTGTAGATCTAGATCAGCACTACCCATTACAACTTGATTTGAGTCCAGAACTCTCATAAAAGTGTCAGCAGAGCATACCTGAAATTCCAAGTCTCCGCAGAGCATAACATGATGTCATCCAAGTAAACGATAAATTCTAATGTTGCCATTTTAAGTTCAAAGTATGGGAGAGGGTAGAACTCATGCAATCTTAGTAGTTCTAGATCAGTACTACCCGTTAAAACTTGATTTAAGTCCAGAACTCCCATAAAAGTGTCAGCAGAGCATACCTGAAAATCCAACTACCGAAAAATTCTAATGTTGTTAATTTCAATACAAAGTATGGGAGAACCTAGAACTCATTGATTTTGTGTAGATCTAGATCAGCCCTACCCAATACAACTTGATTTGAGTCCAGAACTCTCATAAAAGTGTCAGCAGAGCATACCTGAAAATCCAACTACCGAAAAATTCTAATGTTGTCAATTTCAATACAAAGTATGGGAGAACCCAGAACTCATTAATTTTGTGTAGATCTAGATTAGCACTACCCATTACAACTTGATTTGAGTCCAGAACTCTCATAAAAGTGTCAGCAGAGCATACCTGAAAATCCAAGTAACGAAAAATTCTAGTGTTTTAATTTCAAATTCAAAGTACGGGAGAGGCCAGAACTCATGCAATCTTAGTAGTTCTACATCAGTACTACCCGTTAAAACTTGATTTAAGTCCAGAACTCCCATAAAAGTGTCAGCAGAGCATACCTGAAAATCCAACTACCGAAAAATTCTAATGTTGTCAATTTCAATATAAAGTATAGGAAAACCTAGAACTCATTGATTTTGTGTAGATCTAGATCAGCACTACCCAATACAACTTGATTTGAGTCCAGAACTCTCATAAAAGTGTCAGCAGAGCATACCTGAAAATCCAAGTAACGAAAAATTCGAATGTTGTCAATTTCAATACAAAGTATAAGAGAACCTAGAACTCATTGATTTTGTGTAGATCTAGATCAGCCCTACCCAATACAACTTGATTTGAGTCCAGAACTCTCATAAAAGTGTCAGCAGAGCATACCTGAAAATCCAACTACTACCGAAAAATTCTAATGTTGTCAATTTCAATACAAAGTATGGGAGAACCCAGAACTCATTGTTTTTGTGTAGATCTAGATCAGCACTACCCGTTACAACTTGATTTAAGTCCAGAACTCCCATAAAAGTGTCAGCAGAGCATACCTGAAAATCCAAGTAACGAAAAATTAGTATGTTGTTATTTCAAATTCAAACTATGGGAGAGGCTAGAACTCATTGTTTTTGTGTAGATCTAGATCAGCACTACCCGTTACAACTTGATTTAAGTCCAGAACTCCCATAAAAGTGTCAGCAGAGCATACCTGAAAATCCAAGTAACGAAAAATTCTAGTGTTTTAATTTCAAATTCAAAGTACGGGAGAGGCCAGAACTCATTCAATCTTAGTAGTTCTAGATCAGTACTACCCGTTACAACTTGATTTAAGTCCAGAACTCCCATAAAAGTGTCAGCAGAGCATACCTGAAAATCCAACTACCGAAAAATTCTAATGTTGTCAATTTCAATACAAAGTATGGGAGAACCTAGAACTCATTGATTTTGTGTAGATCTAGATCAGCACTACCCATTACAACTTGATTTGAGTCCAGAACCCTCATAAAAGTGTCAGCAGAGCATACCTGAAATTCCAAGTCTCCGCAGAGCATAACATGATGTCATCCAAGTAAACGATAAATTCTAATGTTGCCATTTTAAGTTCAAAGTATGGGAGAGGGTAGAACTCATGCAATCTTAGTAGTTCTAGATCAGTACTACCCGTTAAAACTTGATTTAAGTCCAGAACTCCCATAAAAGTGTCAGCAGAGCATACCTGAAAATCCAACTACCGAAAAATTCTAATGTTGTTAATTTCAATACAAAGTATGGGAGAACCTAGAACTCATTGATTTTGTGTAGATCTAGATCAGCCCTACCCAATACAACTTGATTTGAGTCCAGAACTCTCATAAAAGTGTCAGCAGAGCATACCTGAAAATCCAACTACCGAAAAATTCTAATGTTGTCAATTTCAATACAAAGTATGGGAGAACCCAGAACTCATTAATTTTGTGTAGATCTAGATTAGCACTACCCATTACAACTTGATTTGAGTCCAGAACTCTCATAAAAGTGTCAGCAGAGCATACCTGAAAATCCAAGTAACGAAAAATTCTAGTGTTTTAATTTCAAATTCAAAGTACGGGAGAGGCCAGAACTCATGCAATCTTAGTAGTTCTACATCAGTACTACCCGTTAAAACTTGATTTAAGTCCAGAACTCCCATAAAAGTGTCAGCAGAGCATACCTGAAAATCCAACTACCGAAAAATTCTAATGTTGTCAATTTCAATATAAAGTATAGGAAAACCTAGAACTCATTGATTTTGTGTAGATCTAGATCAGCACTACCCAATACAACTTGATTTGAGTCCAGAACTCTCATAAAAGTGTCAGCAGAGCATACCTGAAAATCCAAGTAACGAAAAATTCGAATGTTGTCAATTTCAATACAAAGTATGGGAGAACCTAGAACTCATTGATTTTGTGTAGATCTAGATCAGCACTACCCATTACAACTTGATTTGAGTCCAGAACTCCCATAAAAGTGTCAGCAGAGCATACCTGTAAATCCAAGTCTCCGCAGAGCATAACATGATGTCATCCAAGTAAACGAAAAATTCTAATGTTGCCATTTTAAGTTCAAAGTATCGGAGAGGCTAGAACTCATGCAATCTTAGTAGTTCTACATCAGTACTACCCGTTAAAACTTGATTTAAGTCCAGAACTCCGATAAAAGTGTCAGCAGAGCATACCTGAAAATCCAACTACTACCGAAAAATTCTAATGTTGTCAATTTCAATACAAAGTATGGGAGAACCCAGAACTCATTGATTTTGTGTAGATCTAGATTAGCACTACCCATTACAACTTGATTTGAGTCCAGAACTCTCATAAAAGTGTCAGCAGAGCATACCTGAAAATCCAAGTAACGAAAAATTCTAGTGTTTTAATTTCAAATTCAAAGAACGGGAGAGGCCAGAACTAATTCAATCTTAGTAGTTCTAGATCAGAACTACCCATGACAACTTGATTTAAGTCTAGAACTCCCATAAAAGTTTCAGCAGAGCATACCTGAAAATCCAACTACCGAAAAATTCTAATGTTGTCAATTTCAATACAAAGTATGGGAAAACCTAGAACTCATTGATTTTGTGTAGATCTAGATCAGCACTACCCATTACAACTTGATTTGAGTCTAGAACTCTCATAAAAGTGTCAGCAGAGCATACCTGAAAATCCAACTACCGAAAAATTCTAATGTTGTCAATTTCAATACAAAGTATGGGAGAACCTAGAACTCATTGATTTTGTGTAGATCTAGATCAGCACTACCCATTACAACTTGATTTGAGTCCAGAACTCTCATAAAAGTGTCAGCAGAGCATACCTGAAATTTCAAGTCTCCGCAGAGCATAACATGATGTCATCCAAGTAAACGATAAATTCTAATGTTGCCATTTTAAGTTCAAAGTATGGGAGAGGGTAGAACTCATGCAATCTTAGTAGTTCTAGATCAGTACTACCCGTTAAAACTTGATTTAAGTCCAGAACTCCCATAAAAGTGTCAGCAGAGCATACCTGAAAATCCAACTACCGAAAAATTCTAATGTTGTTAATTTCAATACAAAGTATGGGAGAACCTAGAACTCATTGATTTTGTGTAGATCTAGATCAGCCCTACCCAATACAACTTGATTTGAGTCCAGTACTCTCATAAAAGTGTCAGCAGAGCATACCTGAAAATCCAACTACTACCGAAAAATTCTAATGTTGTCAATTTCAATACAAAGTATGGGAGAACCCAGAACTCATTGATTTTGTGTAGATCTAGATTAGCACTACCCATTACAACTTGATTTGAGTCCAGAACTCTCATAAAAGTGTCAGCAGAGCATACCTGAAAATCCAAGTAACGAAAAATTCTAGTGTTTTAATTTCAAATTCAAAGTACGGGAGAGGCCAGAACAAATTCAATCTTAATAGTTCTAGATCAGAACTACCCATGACAACTTGATTTAAGTCTAGAACTCCCATAAAAGTGTCAGCAGAGCATACCTGAAAATCCAACTACCGAAAAATTCTAATGTTGTCAATTTCAATACAAAGTATGGGAAAACCTAGAACTCATTGATTTTGTGTAGATCTAGATCAGCACTACCCATTACAACTTGATTTGAGTCTAGAACTCTCATAAAAGTGTCAGCAGAGCATACCTGAAAATCCAAGTAACGAAAAATTCTAATGTTGTCAATTTCAATACAAAGTATGGGAGAACCTAGAACTCATTGATTTTGTGTAGATCTAGATCAGCCCTACCCAATACAACTTGATTTGAGTCCAGAACTCTCATAAAAGTGTCAGCAGAGCATACCTGAAAATCCAACTACTACCGAAAAATTCTAATGTTGTCAATTTCAATACAAAGTATGGGAGAACCCAGAACTCATTGTTTTTGTGTAGATCTAGATCAGCACTACCCGTTACAACTTGATTTAAGTCCAGAACTCCCATAAAAGTGTCAGCAGAGCATACCTGAAAATCCAAGTAACGAAAAATTCTAGTGTTTTAATTTCAAATTCAAAGTACGGGAGAGGCCAGAACTCATTCAACCTTAGTAGTTCTAGATCAGTACTACCCGTTACAACTTGATTTAAGTCCAGAACTCCCATAAAAGTGTCAGCAGAGCATACCTGAAAATCCAACTACCGAAAAATTCTAATGTTGTCAATTTCAATACAAAGTATGGGAGAACCTAGAACTCATTGATTTTGTGTAGATCTAGATCAGCACTACCCATTACAACTTGATTTGAGTCCAGAACTCTCATAAAAGTGTCAGCAGAGCATACCTGAAATTCCAAGTCTCCGCAGAGCATAACATGATGTCATCCAAGTAAACGATAAATTCTAATGTTGCCATTTTAAGTTCAAAGTATGGGAGAGGGTAGAACTCATGCAATCTTAGTAGTTCTAGATCAGTACTACCCGTTAAAACTTGATTTAAGTCCAGAACTCCCATAAAAGTGTCAGCAGAGCATACCTGAAAATCCAACTACCGAAAAATTCTAATGTTGTTAATTTCAATACAAAGTATGGGAGAACCTAGAACTCATTGATTTTGTGTAGATCTAGATCAGCCTTACCCAATACAACTTGATTTGAGTCCAGAACTCTCATAAAAGTGTCAGCAGAGCATACCTGAAAATCCAACTACCGAAAAATTCTAATGTTGTCAATTTCAATACAAAGTATGGGAGAACCCAGAACTCATTAATTTTGTGTAGATCTAGATTAGCACTACCCATTACAACTTGATTTGAGTCCAGAACTCTCATAAAAGTGTCAGCAGAGCATACCTGAAAATCCAAGTAACGAAAAATTCTAGTGTTTTAATTTCAAATTCAAAGTACGGGAGAGGCCAGAACTCATTCAATCTTAGTAGTTCTAGATCAGAACTACCCGTTACAACTTGATTTAAGTCTAGAACTCCCATAAAAGTGTCAGCAGAGCATACCTGAAAATCCAACTACCGAAAAACTCGTGTGTTATAATTTCAAATTCAAAGTACGGGAGAGGCCAGAACTCATTCAATCTTAGTAGTTCTAGATCAGTACTACCCGTTACAACTTGATTGAAGTCCAGAACTCCCATAAAAGTGTCAGCAGAGCATACCTGAAAATCCAACTACCGAAAAATTCTAATGTTGTCAATTTCAACACAAAGTATGGGAGAACCTAGAACTCATTGATTTTGTGTAGATCTAGATCAGCACTACCCATTACAACTTGATTTGAGTCCAGAACTCTCATAAAAGTGTCAGCAGAGCATACCTGAAACTCCAAGTCTCCGCAGAGCATAACATGATGTCATCCAAGTAAACGATAAATTCTAATGTTGCCATTTTAAGTTCAAAGTATGGGAGAGGGTAGAACTCATGCAATCTTAGTAGTTCTAGATCAGTACTACCCGTTAAAACTTGATTTAAGTCCAGAACTCCCATAAAAGTGTCAGCAGAGCATACCTGAAAATCCAACTACCGAAAAATTCTAATGTTGTTAATTTCAATACAAAGTATGGGAGAACCTAGAACTCATTGATTTTGTGTAGATCTAGATCAGCCCTACCCAATACAACTTGATTTGAGTCCAGAACTCTCATAAAAGTGTCAGCAGAGCATACCTGAAAATCCAACTACTACCGAAAAATTCTAATGTTGTCAATTTCAATACAAAGTATGGGAGAACCCAGAACTCATTGATTTTGTGTAGATCTAGATTAGCACTACCCATTACAACTTGATTTGAGTCCAGAACTCTCATAAAAGTGTCAGCAGAGCATACCTGAAAATCCAAGTAACGAAAAATTCTAGTGTTTTAATTTCAAATTCAAAGTACGGGAGAGGCCAGAACTAATTCAATCTTAGTAGTTCTAGATCAGAACTACCCATGACAACTTGATTTAAGTCTAGAACTCCCATAAAAGTGTCAGCAGAGCATACCTGAAAATCCAACTACCGAAAAATTCTAATGTTGTCAATTTCAATACAAAGTATGGGAAAACCTAGAACTCATTGATTTTGTGTAGATCTAGATCAGCACTACCCATTACAACTTGATTTGAGTCTAGAACTCTCATAAAAGTGTCAGCAGAGCATACCTGAAAATCCAAGTAACGAAAAATTCTAATGTTGTCAATTTCAATACAAAGTATGGGAGAACCTAGAACTCATTGATTTTGTGTAGATCTAGATCAGCACTACCCATTACAACTTGATTTGAGTCCAGAACTCTCATAAAAGTGTCAGCAGAGCATACCTGAAATTTCAAGTCTCCGCAGAGCATAACATGATGTCATCCAAGTAAACGATAAATTCTAATGTTGCCATTTTAAGTTCAAAGTATGGGAGAGGGTAGAACTCATGCAATCTTAGTATTTCTAGATCAGTACTACCCGTTAAAACTTGATTTAAGTCCAGAACTCCCATAAAAGTGTCAGCAGAGCATACCTGAAAATCCAACTACCGAAAAATTCTAATGTTGTTAATTTCAATACAAAGTATGGGAGAACCTAGAACTCATTGATTTTGTGTAGATCTAGATCAGCCCTACCCAATACAACTTGATTTGAGTCCAGAACTCTCATAAAAGTGTCAGCAGAGCATACCTGAAAATCCAACTACTACCGAAAAATTCTAATGTTGTCAATTTCAATACAAAGTATGGGAGAACCCAGAACTCATTGATTTTGTGTAGATCTAGATTAGCACTACCCATTACAACTTGATTTGAGTCCAGAACTCTCATAAAAGTGTCAGCAGAGCATACCTGAAAATCCAAGTAACGAAAAATTCTAGTGTTTTAATTTCAAATTCAAAGTACGGGAGAGGCCAGAACAAATTCAATCTTAGTAGTTCTAGATCAGAACTACCCATGACAACTTGATTTAAGTCTAGAACTCCCATAAAAGTGTCAGCAGAGCATACCTGAAAATCCAACTACCGAAAAATTCTAATGTTGTCAATTTCAATACAAAGTATGGGAAAACCTAGAACTCATTGATTTTGTGTAGATCTAGATCAGCACTACCCATTACAACTTGATTTGAGTCTAGAACTCTCATAAAAGTGTCAGCAGAGCATACCTGAAAATCCAAGTAACGAAAAATTCTAATGTTGTCAATTTCAATACAAAGTATAAGAGAACCTAGAACTCATTGATTTTGTGTAGATCTAGATCAGCCCTACCCAATACAACTTGATTTGAGTCCAGAACTCTCATAAAAGTGTCAGCAGAGCATACCTGAAAATCCAACTACTACCGAAAAATTCTAATGTTGTCAATTTCAATACAAAGTATGGGAGAACCCAGAACTCATTGTTTTTGTGTAGATCTAGATCAGCACTACCCGTTACAACTTGATTTAAGTCCAGAACTCCCATAAAAGTGTCAGCAGAGCATACCTGAAAATCCAAGTAACGAAAAATTAGTATGTTGTTATTTCAAATTCAAACTATGGGAGAGGCTAGAACTCATTGTTTTTGTGTAGATCTAGATCAGCACTACCCGTTACAACTTGATTTAAGTCCAGAACTCCCATAAAAGTGTCAGCAGAGCATACCTGAAAATCCAAGTAACGAAAAATTCTAGTGTTTTAATTTCAAATTCAAAGTACGGGAGAGGCCAGAACTCATTCAATCTTAGTAGTTCTAGATCAGTACTACCCGTTACAACTTGATTTAAGTCCAGAACTCCCATAAAAGTGTCAGCAGAGCATACCTGAAAATCCAACTACCGAAAAATTCTAATGTTGTCAATTTCAATACAAAGTATGGGAGAACCTAGAACTCATTGATTTTGTGTAGATCTAGATCAGCACTACCCATTACAACTTGATTTGAGTCCAGAACCCTCATAAAAGTGTCAGCAGAGCATACCTGAAATTCCAAGTCTCCGCAGAGCATAACATGATGTCATCCAAGTAAACGATAAATTCTAATGTTGCCATTTTAAGTTCAAAGTATGGGAGAGGGTAGAACTCATGCAATCTTAGTAGTTCTAGATCAGTACTACCCGTTAAAACTTGATTTAAGTCCAGAACTCCCATAAAAGTGTCAGCAGAGCATACCTGAAAATCCAACTACCGAAAAATTCTAATGTTGTTAATTTCAATACAAAGTATGGGAGAACCTAGAACTCATTGATTTTGTGTAGATCTAGATCAGCCCTACCCAATACAACTTGATTTGAGTCCAGAACTCTCATAAAAGTGTCAGCAGAGCATACCTGAAAATCCAACTACTACCGAAAAATTCTAATGTTGTCAATTTCAATACAAAGTATGGGAGAACCCAGAACTCATTGATTTTGTGTAGATCTAGATTAGCACTACCCATTACAACTTGATTTGAGTCCAGAACTCTCATAAAAGTGTCAGCAGAGCATACCTGAAAATCCAAGTAACGAAAAATTCTAGTGTTTTAATTTCAAATTCAAAGTACGGGAGAGGCCAGAACTCATTCAATCTTAGTAGTTCTAGATCAGAACTACCCATGACAACTTGATTTAAGTCTAGAACTCCCATAAAAGTGTCAGCAGAGCATACCTGAAAATCCAACTACCGAAAAATTCTAATGTTGTCAATTTCAATACAAAGTATGGGAAAACCTAGAACTCATTGATTTTGTGTAGATCTAGATCAGCACTACCCATTACAACTTGATTTGAGTCTAGAACTCTCATAAAAGTGTCAGCAGAGCATACCTGAAAATCCAAGTAACGAAAAATTCTAATGTTGTCAATTTCAATACAAAGTATGGGAGAACCTAGAACTCATTGATTTTGTGTAGATCTAGATCAGCACTACCCATTACAACTTGATTTGAGTCCAGAACTCTCATAAAAGTGTCAGCAGAGCATACCTGAAATTCCAAGTCTCCGCAGAGCATAACATGATGTCATCCAAGTAAACGATAAATTCTAATGTTGCCATTTTAAGTTCAAAGTATGGGAGAGGGTAGAACTCATGCAATCTTAGTAGTTCTAGATCAGTACTACCCGTTAAAACTTGATTTAAGTCCAGAACTCCCATAAAAGTGTCAGCAGAGCATACCTGAAAATCCAACTACCGAAAAATTCTAATGTTGTTAATTTCAATACAAAGTATGGGAGAACCTAGAACTCATTGATTTTGTGTAGATCTAGATCAGCCCTACCCAATACAACTTGATTTAAGTCCAGAACTCCCATAAAAGTGTCAGCAGAGCATACCTGAAAATCCAACTACCGAAAAATTCTAATGTTGTCAATTTCAACACAAAGTATGGGAGAACCTAGAACTCATTGATTTTGTGTAGATCTAGATCAGCACTACCCATTACAACTTGATTTGAGTCCAGAACTCTCATAAAAGTGTCAGCAGAGCATACCTGAAACTCCAAGTCTCCGCAGAGCATAACATGATGTCATCCAAGTAAACGAAAAATTCTAATGTTGCCATTTTAAGTTCAAAGTATCGGAGAGGCTAGAACTCATGCAATCTTAGTAGTTCTACATCAGTACTACCCGTTAAAACTTGATTTAAGTCCAGAACTCCGATAAAAGTGTCAGCAGAGCATACCTGAAAATCCAACTACCGAAAAATTCGTGTGTTATAATTTTAAATTCAAAGTACGGGAGAGGCCAGAACTCATTCAATCTTAGTAGTTCTAGATCAGTACTACCCGTTACAACTTGATTTAAGTCCAGAACTCTCATAAAAGTGTCAGCAGAGCATATCTGAAAATCCAACTACCGAAAAATTCTAATGTTGTCAATTTCAATACAAAGTATGGGAGAACCCAGAACTCATTGATTTTGTGTAGATCTAGATTAGCACTACATATTACAACTTGATTTGAGTCCAGAACTCACATAAAAGTGTCAGCAGAGCATACCTGAAAATCCAAGTAACGAAAAATTAGTATGTTGTTATTTCAAATTCAAACTATGGGAGAGGCTAGAACTCATTGTTTTTGTGTAGATCTAGATCAGCACTACCCGTTACAACTTGATTTAAGTCCAGAACTCCCATAAAAGTGTCAGCAGAGCATACCTGAAAATCCAAGTAACGAAAAATTCTAGTGTTGTCAATTTCAATACAAAGTATGGGAGAACCTAGAACTCATTGATTTTGTGTAGATCTAGATCAGCACTACCCATTACAACTTGATTTGAGTCCAGAACTCTCATAAAAGTGTCAGCAGAGCATACCTGAAATTCCAAGTCTCCGCAGAGCATAACATGATGTCATCCAAGTAAACGATAAATTCTAATGTTGCCATTTTAAGTTCAAAGTATGGGAGAGGGTAGAACTCATGCAATCTTAGTAGTTCTAGATCAGTACTACCCGTTAAAACTTGATTTAAGTCCAGAACTCCCATAAAAGTGTCAGCAGAGCATACCTGAAAATCCAACTACCGAAAAATTCTAATGTTGTTAATTTCAATACAAAGTATGGGAGAACCTAGAACTCATTGATTTTGTGTAGATCTAGATCAGCCCTACCCAATACAACTTGATTTAAGTCCAGAACTCCCATAAAAGTGTCAGCAGAGCATACCTGAAAATCCAACTACCGAAAAATTCTAATGTTGTCAATTTCAACACAAAGTATGGGAGAACCTAGAACTCATTGATTTTGTGTAGATCTAGATCAGCACTACCCATTACAACTTGATTTGAGTCCAGAACTCTCATAAAAGTGTCAGCAGAGCATACCTGAAACTCCAAGTCTCCGCAGAGCATAACATGATGTCATCCAAGTAAACGAAAAATTCTAATGTTGCCATTTTAAGTTCAAAGTATCGGAGAGGCTAGAACTCATGCAATCTTAGTAGTTCTACATCAGTACTACCCGTTAAAACTTGATTTAAGTCCAGAACTCCGATAAAAGTGTCAGCAGAGCATACCTGAAAATCCAACTACCGAAAAATTCGTGTGTTATAATTTTAAATTCAAAGTACGGGAGAGGCCAGAACTCATTCAATCTTAGTAGTTCTAGATCAGTACTACCCGTTACAACTTGATTTAAGTCCAGAACTCTCATAAAAGTGTCAGCAGAGCATATCTGAAAATCCAACTACCGAAAAATTCTAATGTTGTCAATTTCAATACAAAGTATGGGAGAACCCAGAACTCATTGATTTTGTGTAGATCTAGATTAGCACTACATATTACAACTTGATTTGAGTCCAGAACTCACATAAAAGTGTCAGCAGAGCATACCTGAAAATCCAAGTAACGAAAAATTAGTATGTTGTTATTTCAAATTCAAACTATGGGAGAGGCTAGAACTCATTGTTTTTGTGTAGATCTAGATCAGCACTACCCGTTACAACTTGATTTAAGTCCAGAACTCCCATAAAAGTGTCAGCAGAGCATACCTGAAAATCCAAGTAACGAAAAATTCTAGTGTTTTAATTTCAAATTCAAAGTACGGGAGAGGCCAGAACTCATTCAATCTTAGTAGTTCTAGATCAGAACTACCCGTTACAACTTGATTTAAGTCTAGAACTCCCATAAAAGTGTCAGCAGAGCATACCTGAAAATCCAACTACCGAAAAATTCTAATGTTGTCAATTTCAATACAAAGTATGGGAAAACCTAGAACTCATTGATTTTGTGTAGATCTAGATCAGCACTACCCATTACAACTTGATTTGAGTCTAGAACTCTCATAAAAGTGTCAGCAGAGCATACCTGAAAATCCAAGTAACAAAAAATTCGAATGTTGTCAATTTCAATACAAAGTATGGGAGAACCTAGAACTCATTGATTTTGTGTAGATCTAGATCAGCACTACCCATTACAACTTGATTTGAGTCCAGAACTCTCATAAAAGTGTCAGCAGAGCATACCTGTAAATCCAAGTCTCCGCAGAGCATAACATGATGTCATCCAAGTAAACGAAAAATTCTAATGTTGCCATTTTAAGTTCAAAGTATCGGAGAGGGTAGAACTCATGCAATCTTAGTAGTTCTAGATCAGTACTACCCGTTAAAACTTGATTTAAGTCCAGAACTCCCATAAAAGTGTCAGCAGAGCATACCTGAAAATCCAAATACCGAAAAATTCTAATGTTGTCTTTGTAAATTCAAAGTATGGGAGAGGCTAGAACTCATTGTTTTTGTGAAAACCTAGATCAGCACTACCCATTACATTTTGATTTGAGTCCAGAACTCTCATAAAAGTGTCAGCAGAGCATTTCTGAAAATCCAAGTCTCCGCAGAGTATAACATGATGTCATCCAAGTAAACGAAAAATTCTAATGTTGCCATTTTAAGTTCAAAGTATCGGAGAGGCTAGAACTCGTGCAATCTTAGTAGTTCTAGATCAGTACTACCCGGTAAAACTTGATTTAAGTCCAGAACTCCCATAAAAGTGTCAGCAGAGCATACCTGAAAATCCAAATACCGTAAAAATCTAATGTTGTCATTGTAAATTCAAAGTATTGGAGAGGTTAGAACTCATTGTTTTTGTGAAAACCTAGATCAGCACTACCCATTACATTTTGATTTGAGTCCAGAACTCTCATAAAAGTGTCAGCAGAGCATACCTGAAAATCCAACTACCGAAAAATTCGTGTGTGATAATTTTAAATTCAAAGTACGGAAGAGGCCAGAACTCATTCAATCTTAGTTGTTCTAGATCAGTACTACCCGTTACATCATGGTATGTATTGTATTTTCAGGTATGTTCTGCTGACACTTTTATGGGAGTTCTGGACTTAAATCAAGTTGTAACGGGTAGTATTGATCTAGAACTACTAAGAGTGAATGAGTTCTGGCCTCTCCCGTACTTTGAATTTGAAATTATAACACACGAATTTTTCCGTAGTTGGATTTTCAGGTATGCTCTGCTGACACTTTTATGGGAGTTCTGGACTTAAATCAAGTTTTAACGGGTAGTACTGATCTAGAACTACTAAGATTGCATGAGTTCTACCCTCTCCTATACTTTGAACTTAAAATGGCAACATTAGAATTTTTCGCTTACTTGGATGACATCATGGTATGCTCTTCTGAGACTTGGATTTTCAGGTATGCTCTGCTGACACTTTTATGAGAGTTCTGGACTCAAATCAAGTTGTAATGGGTAGTGCTGATCTAGATCTACACAAAATCAATGAGTTCTAAGTTCTCCCATACTTTGTATTGAAATTGACAACATTAGAATTTTTCGTTACTTGGATTTTCAGGTATGCTCTGCTGACACTTTTATGAGAGTTCTGGACTCAAATCAAGTTGTATTGGGTAGTGCTGATCTAGATCTACACAAAATCAATGAGTTCTAGGTTTTCCCATACTTTATATTGAAATTGACAACATTAGAATTTTTCGGTAGTTGGATTTTCAGGTATGCTCTGCTGACACTTTTATGGGAGTTCTGGACTTAAATCAAGTTTTAACGGGTAGTACTGATGTAGAACTACTAAGATTGCATGAGTTCTAGCCTCTCCGATACTTTGAACTTAAAATGGCAACATTAGAATTTTTCGTTTACTTGGATGACATCATGTTATGCTCTGCGGAGACTTGGATTTACAGGTATGCTCTGCTGACACTTTTATGAGAGTTCTGGACTCAAATCAAGTTGTAATGGGTAGTGCTGATCTAGATCTACACAAAATCAATGAGTTCTAGGTTCTCCCATACTTTGTATTGAAATTGACAACATTCGAATTTTTTGTTACTTGGATTTTCAGGTATGCTCTGCTGACACTTTTATGAGAGTTCTAGACTCAAATCAAGTTGTATTGGGTAGTGCTGATCTAGATCTACACAAAATCAATGAGTTCTAGGTTCTCCCATACTTTGTGTTGAAATTGACAACATTAGAATTTTTCGGTAGTTGGATTTTCAGGTATGCTCTGCTGACACTTTTATGGGAGTTCTGGACTTAAATCAAGTTTTAACGGGTAGTACTGATGTAGAACTACTAAGATTGCATGAGTTCTAGCCTCTCCGATACTTTGAACTTAAAATGGCAACATTAGAATTTTTCGTTTACTTGGATGACATCATGTTATGCTCTGCGGAGACTTGGATTTTCAGGTATGCTCTGCTGACACTTTTATGAGAGTTCTGGACTCAAATCAAGTTGTAATGGGTAGTGCTGATCTAGATCTACACAAAATCAATGAGTTCTAGGTTCTCCCATACTTTGTATTGAAATTGACAACATTCGAATTTTTTGTTACTTGGATTTTCAGGTATGCTCTGCTGACACTTTTATGAGAGTTCTAGACTCAAATCAAGTTGTCATGGGTAGTGCTGATCTAGATCTACAAAAAATCAATGAGTTCTAGGTTCTCCCATACTTTGTATTGAAATTGACAACATTAGAATTTTTCGGTAGTTGGATTTTCAGGTATGCTCTGCTGACACTTTTATGGGAGTTCTGGACTCAAATCAAGTTGTAACGGGTAGTGCTGATCTAGATCTACACAAAAACAATGAGTTCTAGGTTTTCCCATTCTTTAAATTGAAATTGACAACATTAGAATTTTTCGGTAGTTGGATTTTCAGGTATGCTCTGCTGACACTTTTATGGGAGTTCTGGACTTAAATCAAGTTTTAACGAGTAGTACTGATGTAGAAATACTAAGATTGCATGAGTTCTAGCCTCTCCGATACTTTGAACTTAAAATGGCAACATTAGAATTTTTCGTTTACTTGGATGACATCATGTTATGCTCTGCGGAGACTTGGATTTCCAGGTATGCTCTGCTGACACTTTTATGAGAGTTCTGGACTCAAATCAAGTTGTAATGGGTAGTGCTGATCTAGATCTACACAAAATCAATGAGTTCTAGGTTCTCCCATACTTTGTGTTGAAATTGACAACATTAGAATTTTTCGGTAGTTGGATTTTCAGGTATGCTCTGCTGACACTTTTATGGGAGTTCTGGACTTAAATCAAGTTGTAACGGGTAGTACTGATCTAGAACTACTAAGATTGAATGAGTTCTGGCCTCTCCCGTACTTTGAATTTGAAATTATAACACACGAATTTTTCGGTAGTTGGATTTTCAGGTATGCTCTGCTGACACTTTTATGGGAGTTCTAGACTTAAATCAAGTTGTAACGGGTAGTTCTGATCTAGAACTACTAAGATTGAATGAGTTCTGGCCTCTCCCGTACTTTGAATTTGAAATTAAAACACTAGAATTTTTCGTTACTTGGATTTTCAGGTATGCTCTGCTGACACTTTTATGAGAGTTCTGGACTCAAATCAAGTTGTAATGGGTAGTGCTAATCTAGATCTACACAAAATTAATGAGTTCTGGGTTCTCCCATACTTTGTATTGAAATTGACAACATTAGAATTTTTCGGTAGTTGGATTTTCAGGTATGCTCCGCTGACACTTTTATGAGAGTTCTGGACTCAAATCAAGTTGTATTGGGTAGGGCTGATCTAGATCTACACAAAATCAATGAGTTCTAGGTTCTCCCATACTTTGTATTGAAATTAACAACATTAGAATTTTTCGGTAGTTGGATTTTCAGGTATGCTCTGCTGACACTTTTATGGGAGTTCTGGACTTAAATCAAGTTTTAACGGGTAGTACTGATCTAGAACTACTAAGATTGCATGAGTTCTACCCTCTCCCATACTTTGAACTTAAAATGGCAACATTAGAATTTATCGTTTACTTGGATGACATCATGTTATGCTCTGCGGAGACTTGGAATTTCAGGTATGCTCTGCTGACACTTTTATGAGAGTTCTGGACTCAAATCAAGTTGTAATGGGTAGTGCTGATCTAGATCTACACAAAATCAATGAGTTCTAGGTTCTCCCATACTTTGTATTGAAATTGACAACATTAGAATTTTTCGGTAGTTGGATTTTCAGGTATGCTCTGCTGACACTTTTATGGGAGTTCTGGACTTAAATCAAGTTGTAACGGGTAGTACTGATCTAGAACTACTAAGGTTGAATGAGTTCTGGCCTCTCCCGTACTTTGAATTTGAAATTAAAACACTAGAATTTTTCGTTACTTGGATTTTCAGGTATGCTCTGCTGACACTTTTATGGGAGTTCTGGACTTAAATCAAGTTGTAACGGGTAGTGCTGATCTAGATCTACACAAAAACAATGAATTCTAGCCTCTCCCATAGTTTGAATTTGAAAAAACAACATACGAATTTTTCGTTACTTGGATTTTCAGGTATGCTCTGCTGACACTTTATGTGAGTTCTGGACTCAAATCGAATTGTAAGGGGTAGAACTGAGCTAGATCTACTAAAAAAGAATGAGTTTTAGCCTCTCCCATACTTTGAATTCGAAATGACGACTTTAGATTTTTTCGTTTACTTGGATGACATCATGTTATGCTCTGCTGAGACTTGAATGTGAGTTTAATTTATTTAAAAGACCAGAACTATTTCTAAAAAGTATCAGGAACTGTGGAACTATGCCGTATTTATATAGAAATCAAATAATATTATGCTCTGCTGAAATAAACCGCGAAGTTAGCAGAGCATTTTTTCAATTAACTTTTCTAAGGCTTAAACGCCGGAACTATTTTTAAAAAGTATCAGGAACTATAGAACTCGGCTGCATGCGAATAGAACTCACATTATTTTTTGATCTGCTGGACAATGCTCTGCTAAGTTCACGAACATGTTTGCTCGTCCACATAAGAATATTCGTATAAATATATTTGATCATGTCCATTTTCAACTAGTAGTTTCGTACCTCTCAGTATAGGATATTTAAATATTACATCACTGAAATAATCAACATAGGAGAGTACTGTCTCTTTGTCTACAAGTTTCTCACCAAAATAGAACGCTTTGACTTTTTTTGCAATTTCATCTTTTTCTATTTCATTATTAAATCTCAAATCCCCGGGAAGAAAGTCTGAAAAATTCTCATTCATTTTGTCTTTCCAACTGTCAAACAAACCAATTCTGAATAAACCTTCCATGTCAGTAAAGCCGTAAAGTAGGGGCACTTTCTTGAACTTTCCATTTTTCATAATGGTAATAGGGGATTCATCAAGAAATACGTTTTCATTTCCAGAACGTTCGACACTTGGTGAGAAAACAAACGTGGAATCTGGTCTTTCCCAAAATGCATCAGAGGTCAGTTGTTCATATGTAGCAGTCTTATAGAATCGTTCCAAAGCATTGATGTTGTCAACATCGTCAAAATTTAATTTCTTAGCGAACCACTTTGCATTTTTCAGGGGATCTGATTGAATTGCTACCACAGCATTATTTGCAGCACTATCTGCCACAACCTTATTGAATAAACCTTCTGCCGACTTTGATAACATTATTAAATCGACCGAGGTTGAGCCAGCGCTATACCCAGCAATCGTTACATCATCGGGGTTGCCACCGAAGCTGGCAATATTGTTCTTCACCCATTGTAAAAGAGCCACTTGATCTTTCATTCCGGCATTTCCTGGAATATCCTCTGTTCCTAATGATAAAAATCCATGAACTCCTAGACGATAATTAAAAGTAACGGCTAGTATATTGTGTTCTTTTACCAAATCTATAGGTTTAAACATAGATCCATAACCAATTTGGAATGCACCGCCGTGGACATAAACCACTACTGGAAGTTTCTCTTCTTCCGACTCCGGAACGTAAACACTGGCCAATAGGCAGTTTTCTTTCATAGTTTTATTGAGAGATGTAAAAACGCCTATGGATGCTTGAGGGCATATTATTCCTGAGTCGACAGCATCCATAGTATATAACCATACTGGTGGCGGGATTGGGGCCTGTAAAAAGATTTTGTTCCATAACTGTCTATACATACAAGGTGTAACAGGTAAGCCCTTTTAATCCGAAAGGGGATTGTTTAAGACGTCTAGGCGAACAACTTTTGTTCTACGACTTTTGGAAATTCGAAGTACTTTTCGAGAATTTTAAGTGTAAAGTTTACTTGAAAATCAGCTGTTTCTGAGAGTTCGAGGTCATTGACCTTATGTTGTCCTTTTATTTAGTTTGATGGTTTACAATCAAAACTTCAATTACCTATATTTTCAAAAGCAGCTGTTTTTTCAGTGAAACATAATCTCAAAAATTAAAAAAAAAAGTTCGAATTAAAAATAAGAAATCCGAAAGGGATTAATCCCCGAATCCTTTCCTTTCCTTTTCCATTAAAAGGGCTTGCCCGTTACATCTTGTATAATCCAAACCGGGTATTAATGTCTTTTTCGTTAAGAAAAAGTTATGTGCGCTAATAACATCGCTCTTATGGTGAAAAAATAGATTGTGAGGAAACCGACATGTCCTAGGACTCACCACGGTCCGAAGACATGGGACATTCGCCAATCCGGGGTAGGCTCCCGTGGCGTCTTACTGCCTAACGCCTCTAAGAGGCGGCCCTTACCCTGCAGTGGGCCATAATAACAGGCTGATAAAAATTGGATGTTGGCTAAGCAATTTGAGTAAGTATGAACAAACTTGCCCGAAACTTATGGGTTCCAGTCGGTGCAGTCGCATAGGGTATGTCCATGAATTCGAAAACTCCTGACTCTGGGTCCTGATATCCACGCACTTTACCACTTGTCGTCTTCACTACTCGGGACACTTTTTCATCATCAGCTAACGCCACAGCAGCAAGACACAAACACATCCACAGTTTCCGCATCGTGAATCGATAATGGTTCGATTCCTATCTCAACTCATAAATGTTTTAACTTAACGAACATACCTATAGAATTATTTGTGTGTGGTGTAGGTATATATTATACTGGATTAAAGTTATACTACACTAGCAGCGCCCAGCGGTTTCACCCGCGTTGGTCCCGACACCGCGGGAATTTCGGGATAAAAAGTAGCCTATGTGTTATTCTAAATCCCCAGCTACCGATATTCTAAGTTTAATAGCATCGGTGGCAACATTATGTATTGTAAAAAGAACTAATCGTGAATAAATACACCTTAATAGCATCGGTTCTGTAGTTTTTGCGTGAAATAGTATCAAAGTCACATACATAATTACATACTTTCGTGTTTATAATATTACTAGCTGCACCCGGCAATTTCACTCGCGTAGGTCCCGATCTCACGGGAATATCGGGATTCAAAGTAGCTTATGTGTTGTTCCAAGTGCCAGCTACCTATATTCCAAGTTTCATCGCAATCGGTTCAGTAGGTTTTACGTGAAAGAGTAACAAAGTCACATACATACTTAATACATACATCAATGAGTCTATTAGTCTATTAAAGAAGTTTTCACATATCTCTGACATACATACAAACTTTCGCGTTTATATTATTAGTAAGATAAGAGTAAGATTAAGATATGAACTATTTATTATCTTATCAATGCTAAAAGCAGGTAAAATAATGCAAATATGTACATTTAGGGATGATTTATATTAGACCGTTTCCCGGCCGTGCTGGGTCCGAGTTTCGTTGTATGTTGTTCGGCCGCCACTCGGTTACAACAGACCGATCCACTGCTCGCCGAGCAATGGACAACGAAGCTTGGCCAGGGCCCTGATTCTCTAAAAACATAGCAGGCGGGATGCATGAGCATTGCAGAAGTTGATTTGTTGCAGGAGTAAAAATAAGGTATTCTACAACTTCTTTAAATACTGATTGACTGAGGAACAAGGGGAGCTATTTAAATAATTAAGTAGCCCTTAATTTTGAAGGCTACTTAACTAATTAAGTAGTAATTAAGCAAAATAACATTTACCGAATACGAATTAACGCACATCTCCTGCACGTCGCCTGCATTCCGCCGGAATCGAGCCCCTGGTGACGGTTTTATAAAATCATCCCTTATGTTTACGCACGTAAGTATCTTTTAGTAGCACTTCTATGCAATACTCATTGGAAGAGAAAATGGCGACTGATTTGCAGGCTGTCTTTACGGCTATGGCTCCTCAATTCAGATGTTTGAATTGGGAGCCACTTCACCGATGTAATTTTTGACCTATTTTACTACATAATCCAGCATTTGTCCTACATAATCAGTTATGTCAGTGATTTTACTTTAAAACCATAACTTGGCTCCTCAATCCTTAATCCTGACTGACAATTGCCACACACAAGTATAAATTGGCGGTGGTGATTTCAGGAACTAAACACTTAAAATATAAGTAAAAACCGGTACAAAACATGAACTTAAGCATTTTCTGCAAAGCTCGTGTGAACCGTTATTTTAAATAGCAAATAGAAATTATTACCCATAGCAGGCGAATCTTCATAGGAGCTGCGTATAATCGACGTGTGCCAAAAACACATAATTGTACGTTTACTTGATCTAACTGAAGACGGTCAGTAACACAAACTTTACAAAGGTTGCCTGGAAGAAATCGCTTTTAGCGATAAGGTCACCCATTTCTACAACCTTTTACTTTTAAGCTTTCAGTGTATTTGTCTTACTTATAAATTATAATGTAAACTGATTGTATAATTGTTGTTGGTTGTGCAAATAGAAAACGTAGTCAATGCACGTTTTAATAATTGTTTGAAACCATAAGTTCCTACAAATTAATTAAATAATCAGGTAAATAAATAAATAAAAATACTTTATTGAGTAAAATCACATTACAACTATTTTTGGGACTTCCCGTTAATAATAATAATTTAGTGCCCATCACAAATCTTTAAATTAAAATGTTACTAAAACGGACCTCTACGTGTTGGCTTCGGCCCAACGCACGCCTCCCAAAGGTCCGGGTGCTCCATAGCCCCGAGAATCCAAAATGGTAACAACAAATAATAATTATTATGTAATACTTGTGTTGCAAAAAAGTGTTAATCTATCTATCTATCCTACTAATATCCTACTCCTACTAATATTATAAATCCGAAAATCTGTTTGTTTGTTTGTTTGTTTGTTTGTTTGTTTGTTTGTTTGTTTGTTCCCTCTTCACGGTCAAACGGCTTGACCGATTAGGATGAAAATTTGCATAGGGATAGTTCAAATGATGGAGAGTAACATAGGATACTTTTGATCCCGAAAATCCCGCGGGATCGGGACTTACGCGGGTGTTAATATTAATGGATGAAAATTTGCATAGGGATAGTTTAAATGATGGAGAGTATCATAGGATACTTTTGATACCGAAAATCCCGCGGGATCGGGACTTACGCAGGTGATAATATTTATTAGATGAGAATTTGCATAGGGATAGTTTAAATGATGGAGAGTAACATAGGATACTTTTGATCCCGAAAATCCCGCGGGATCGGGACTTACGCGGGTGATAATGTTTATAAGATGAAAATTTGCATAGGGATAGTTTAAATGATGGAGAGTAACATAGGATACTTTTGATCCCGAAAATCCCGCGGGATCGGGACTTACGCGGGTGTTAATATTAATGGATGAAAATTTGCATAGGGATAGTTTAAATGATGGAGAGTATCATAGGATACTTTTGATCCCGAAAATCCCGCGGGATCGGGACTTACGCAGGTGATAACTATTTATTAGATGAAAATTTGCATAGTGATAGTTTAAGTGATAGAGAGTAACATAGGATACTTTTGATCCCGAAAATCCCGCGGGATCGGGACTTACGCGGGTGATAATATTTATTGGATGAAAATTTGCATAGGGATAGTTTAAATGATGGAGAGTAACGTAGGATACTTTTGATCCCGAAAATCCCGCAGGATCGGGACTTACGCGGGTGATAACCATTCAATGAATGAAAATCGACACAGGGGTAGGATAAGTGATGTAGAGTGGCATCATCATCATCGTCATCCATCGTCATCGTCATCCTTCGTCATCGTCATCGTCACTTACTGACGAAATACAAACTTTAACTTACTTCACCTACCTACCGCAGTGCAAAAATCCACACTTAAACGGACGACCAGGGAAGTACTGATGATGCCAGGCGCGGCAGCGCCTGGCTTCAACAGTACTTCAATGGGCGACCGTTTAAGTGTGGATTATTGCATTGCGGTAGGTAGATGTTCGAACAACGCGGGATCGCGACTTGCGCGGGTGAAACCGCGGGGCGCAGCTAGTCTTACTATAAATACATACATACATACACTCACGGCAAAAATATAACAAATCTAAGTTTTAATACTTGTAAAGTGCAGTCGCAAATTCTATGTTTCTCACCTTAAACTTATGAGGTCCAGTGGGTGCAGTTGCGTATGGTATATCTAGGAACTCGTATACACCTGAAGCCGGGTCCTGGTAGCCCCGCACCGCTCCACTCGCCGTCTTCACCACTTTAGACGGTTTCCCATCATCCGCCAACACCACCGCAGCGACACACAAACACAATCCAATTCGCCAAGCACGCATTGTAAAAGGAAGTATAGTTTCAAATCAGATTATTTATTTATCTTCGTTAAACAAGGATAACTCCATTAAACAAACGTGTTTACGGACTCCTATCTCAATTTGAAATACCACTTCGCGAACATTGTCGGTCACGGGCCATTATGTAGTTAGACGAACCTCGACCTTGACAATGTTTTGTTGAACTGCGGACTCGCTCTACCCAAAATGATATCATTATACTAAAGTTAAAAAGTCTTAACTGTGTGTTTTCGCAATTAGCCCTACAACTGGGCATTTGTGCGTGACTTTAAGTCGTGGGTTTCCTCATGTTTGTGAAGGAAAACATGAGGAAAAAGAGCAACGTAAGAGCAATGTTCTTCAACGACCTTCAAAATGAAAGTCGGGGTATATACCTACCACTAGACTAACACCGCTCATCCTATCTTATCCTACTGATATTATAAAGCTGAAAGTTTGTGAGTATGTGTGTTTGTTGCTTAATCATGTGTGTGTTTGTTGCTCAATCACGCAAAAACTACTAAACCTGTGCGATTTATTTATTATTATGATAAACCATTGCGAAGAAACTTGGAATAGAGGTGGCTGGACTTCACTTACACATCTGAAATTCGCTGGCTTTATCCCTGTCACGCTATTAGGGTTGTATAGGCCCTTAAGATGTAGCAGAGATCTGGCTAGTCTGCTAATATGTATCCTTAATAATATTCTTATCCTATAATATTATAAACCAGCCGCGCCCCGCGGTTTCACCCGCAAACACCTGCGTTGTTAGCGTTTCAAGCGAGTAAGCATGATTCGTAATAAACTGATGATCGTCATGCTTATTCAGTACACTAGATAAGGTAACAGGATGTTGGGAATAGTTTGGTTCGATTTATTCTAACATAATATTCGGATAGGAAGATAAAATAAATAAATTTTAGAATGTTGTGTTCTGCAGTTTCACTTAGGTATGTAAGTCCCAATCCTGCAGGAACATCTTATTGAAAGTAGGTAGGTAGGTAAATTATAAGGGCATTTTCGCCAAAATAGCTACCGTCAAGGACGGTTACGGTCATGCGATGTCTCATGCATAAACGTTGCAAATAAGTGTACCTAAGTATAAATAAGTTTTTGTTTTTATTGTTTTTTATTATTTTAGTTACCGCCAATTCCTTCTCACTTCTTTCATAATAATATGTAGCACAAATATTTTTTGTTGATAGTTGTGTACACCTGTAATTGGTATACACATGTCAATGAATTAGGTAAGTATACTAAGTGACTGAGTAACTAACACACATACATACATACACACACACTTTTGCATTTATAATATTTGTAGAATTATGATATCGCGACTCTTTCTCGTATTTGTTCAAGTATACAGAGGGCCTTGTATTTTATCTCTCGCGGACTATCGTATAAATTGATTTAATGTCAATCCCGGATCACGCTAATTCAGACCGTCCTACAATGTGGTGCTGTACGCTGTGGCCACTGTTCTTTATAACAGTACTTGCCGATCAAGTCACTCGAGAATCAAGAGTGGTGACCATTGAAAGTGGACCTGTACGCGGATACAGGGAGCCAGGGACAGGAGTGTTTCAATACATCGGTATACCCTATGCTACTGCTCCGGTTGGCGTTAATAAATTCAAGGTTGGTTTGAATATACCTTATCATTGTAAAGTGTGCGGTTGCAAATTATAGTAGGTGTTTTCCAAAATTATGATGCGCTCCGCGGTTTCACCCGCGTAACTCCCGTTTATCCCCTTGGGGGTAGAATTTATTAAAATCCTCTCTTAGCGGATGCCTACGTTATAACATCTACCTACATATACTTAAAGAAATGCTTTCCAAAAATGTCGCACTCGACAGGACTTGAACCTGCATCTCTGGGGATCCGTCCCAACGCCTTTCCAATTTGGCCACGGATGCATGTTCAATCGTGTCGAAATTAAGGATTGCATTTCTTATTGTTTTACGTTTTTGGAGGCACGTAGCGCCATCTACGGACAATATTTGCAGACTGCCAGCTTGAACTATTCTATTTTCCATAGAATTAAATTCAACGTTGAGATGTTGCTTCCGATTAACCGTTTTTGTTATATTTTAAAGTGTTTCCTACACTTGGATAAATATACTTAAAGAAATGCTTTCCAAAAATTTCGCACCCGACAGGACTTGAACCTGCATCTCTGGGGATCCGTCCCAACGCCTTTCCAATTTTGTTCTTTATTGTTGCAATTGCATTCTTTATTGTCAGTAGATGGCGCTACGTGCTTAAAAAACGTAAAACAATAAAAAATGCAATCCTTAATTTCGACTCGATTGAACATGCATCCGTGGCCAAATTGGAAAGGCGTTGGGACGGATCCCGAGATATGCAGGTTCAAGTCCTGTCGGGTGCGAAATTTTTGGAAAGCATTTCTTTAAGTATAGTTATCCAAGTGTAGGAAACACTTTAAAATATAACAAAAACGATCTACCTGCATGCCAAATATCAGCCCGATCCGTCCAGTGGTTTGGGCTGTGCGTTGATAGATCACCATGTCAGTCAGTCAGTCAGTCACCTTTAAATTATATATACCTATTTAGAGATTAGAAGCTTCACTGGATCGCGCAGCAAGTTACTCTCTTACTTATAAACGATGATTAACAGATGATCAAGTTATGTGACGTTTGTCTCTGTCTGTCAACTTTGAAACTGTATGTCAAGGTAAAAGGAAAATGATACACAGTTACGCAGCTGTTAACCAGCGTTTATAAGAAAGGGGGGTTATAGTTATTATTTGACGCTACGATATTGACGATTTTTATTTGAGCTACGAACTCTCCAAGTGAATTAATATAAGTGTTTATTGTGATTTGACAGTGCTAATTAACAGTCTGTGATATAATTTGTTTGAACTGCGAACAAGTGCGATTTCTAAGTAAACGAAAGTGTCATCAAAGTGTGTCCGTTTCATAATTTTCAGTTAGTTTCAGTCAGAATAGTCAGTGTTTGCAATTAGTTTCAATGATCGATCACAGTGTTACAGTCTGCTTTCATAGAATAAATAGTTTGTAAACAACAATGAGTGTGTGTTTCAAATTGCTTTCGACCCACCCAGCAACCGTACTTTTCACATTAATGTTATGTATAAAAAGTAAATAAAGGTTATCGAGTAATCATAAGTCGCTTATAATGATTTCTCGCTTTCGTCCTATAATGCCTTCAGTTCTTTTAAAAATAAAAATGGTTTTTTGGGTAAACCCAAAGTCATAATATGTCACATTGTTGTCTTCGCTCCTATGCATCGTTGCTCCCAGATGACTGTGCACTTGACAACTTTTAAAATATCAATTCCAATCATGTTCTTTAAGGTTAAGCTAGTTTTTGCTTTGATATATCAAAACGGTCCTGTTGAACACAGTTGGATCCAGTCAGTCCTTATCTAACTAACCGACGAACACTAAAGTGAGAAAAGGGCAGACTGGGATCTCTCTAACATCAAGCCGGACCGGTTTTTTTGACAAAGTAAGCTTTCTAGTTACTCTGTAGTATATTTTTATGGGTAAACCATCACTCAAAGACAGATCCGTCACCCTCGAGGAGTTTACGATTCGAGATTTAGAAAAAGTGTTGTTTTTGTGACACATTTGATTGGGAAATGTTTTTGTTTCCAGGCCCCACTTCCAGCGCCAAAATGGAAAGATATTCGGGAACCCCAGCCGTGGAGATCATATGTCCTCAGACATCATCACTGTTTACAGACTCCGACGTAAACATGACTGAAGATTGTCTTGTCGCTTATATTCATGTTCCGGAAACAACGAAGGGAAATCTCCCAGTTGTCGTCTATGTTCATGGAGGTGGATTTCAAATTGGGTTTGGAAATATGATGAGACCCATGGTGTTTGCTAAAGAACATAACATCATAGTTGTCTCATTCAATTATCGTCTTGGATTGCATGGCTTCTTATGTCTTGGAACTGAAAACGTCCCTGGAAATGCTGGGATGAAGGATCAAGTACATCTATTACGATGGGTTAAGAATAACATTGCCAGCTTTGGCGGTAATCCAAAAGACGTTACAATAGCTGGTGGGAGCGCTGGTTCAACATCTGTCGATTTAATTATGTTAGCGAAATCAGCGACTGGATTGTTCACTAAAGTTATACCTGAAAGTGGTTCCAATGCTGCTGTATTTGCAATTCAACAAGACCCATTACAAACCGCAACGTATTTCGCAAAGGTTAACAACTTTAATAACTCTGACGATATTTACGCTCTCGAAGAGTTCTACAGAACTGCTTCATTAGAACTATTAACTTCCGATTCATTCACCAACAGAACCGATTCAACATTTTTGTTTGTACCGTGTGTAGAACGTGCTATCGACAACAATGAAGTATTCTTAGACGAATCTCCGCTTGATATTTTGAAAAATGGTAATTTCAAGCAAGTACCTCTTCTGTATGGTTTCGCTAGAATGGAAGGTTTAATAAGAATGGTTTATTTTGACGATTGGAAAATTAAAATGAACGAAAAGTTTTCGGATTTTCTGCCGGCTGATTTAAAATTTGATAATGACGAAGAAAAGGAACGTGTCGCTTTGAGAATACGAAAATTTTACTTCGGTGACAAAATTATAGATGAGGATCAGGCCCTAGCCTACGTAGATTATTTCGGCGACATTATGTTTGCGTACCCAGCATTGCGATCAGTGCAACTACAGTTTGAAAACGGTCACGATCAAATATATTTGTACGATTATTCGTTTGTAGACGAAGCGACGCCCGTGGTACCGCATACTAATGTGAAGGGGGCCAATCATTGCGCTCAAAGTATAGCTCTAATGGCCGGAAACATTTCACATTATGACATGGTAATGACGGAAGACTTCATAAATATGTCACGAACAGTAAGACAACTTTGGGGAAACTTTGTTAAAACGGGGTAAGTTTTTAATGCGTAGGTAGTCAATCAAAATTAGGAAGCACCTTTATAGTAGTGTACTTTGTTTGGTTTCAGTAAACCGGTACCAGAGGGATCCCCGCTGCCCCCGTGGCCGGCGGTGTCAGAGCGGTGGTCGCCGCACATGTCGCTCGGCAACGAGCTGCAGCTGAAGGGCTCGCTGCTGCTCGAGCGCATGCTCTTCTGGGACGACATCTACTCCAAGTACTACAGGGAACCAGTGGCGCCGCCCAAGCCTCCTACCAAACATAGCGAACTTTAAAATACTATCTTTTAGAGAATTAAACGCCTTAAACCTTAAGTACTAAAATTAAATAAATTGTTGGTAAAATAAACCCATTGTTATTAACAAATTATAAGGGAATTCCTTTAGATTAAGTTTCAAACTTTCGCTTTGGTAATATCATAATATCAATAAGATAAAATAGAATCTATGAACTTGAAATAACTTGAGTAAATTTTCAACTGTTATATAACTTAGATAAATGATAGGAAATGTCTACAAAACAGTAGGTAGATAGGTGTACGTTTATGATAAGCCAAATATTTATAAATATGTGTGATACAGGTTTCACTATTCAGTCGTTTCGTAATGTGGCAAACGGTAGGTTTGTGTATGTGTCTCGCTGCGGTGGTGTTGGCGGATGATGGGAAACCGTCTAAAGTGGTGAAGACGGCGAGTGGAGCGGTGCGGGGCTACCAGGACCCGGCTTCAGGTGTATACGAGTTCCTAGATATACCATACGCAACTGCACCCACTGGACCTCATAAGTTTAATGTAAGTAGGGTTTCTGGTATTTCGTACACCTTGTCAGGATATAAATAAGATCGGCGTTTTTCCTCAGAGCTAAGACCTAGGGGGTAGAAGTACATTAATTAAATTTTACACAATTTAAAACACAATTCGTATCTAACGTTGTTTAAAGTGCCAAATTTGATATCTGTGGAACTTAGCTTAGATAGTTTAGAATAGTGTTCTGAGAACTGTGGCAGACATGCTTGATTCACCGATTCGGAGGCATTTTTGTGCCTCATCATCACGAAACATAAATGGTGTATGACTGACACTTTATTATTAACTAGCTGCGCCCTGCGGTTTCACCCGCGCAAGTCGCGATCCCGCGTTGTTCGAACACCTTCATACCGCAATGCAAAAATATACACTTAAACGGTCGCCCATTGAAGTACCTACTGTTGAAGCCAGGCGCTGCCGCGTCTGGCATCATCAGTACTTCCCTGGTCGTCCGTTTAAGTGTGGATTTTTGCACTGCAGTAGGTAGGTGAAGTAAGGTAAAGATTGTATGTCAGTATCCTGCGGGATTTTCGGGATCAAAAGTAACCTATGTTACTCTCTATCATTTAAACTATCCCTCTGCAAATTTTCATCCAATAAATAGTTATCACCCGCGTAAGTCCCGATCCCGCGGGATTTTCATGATCAAAAGTATCCTATGTTACTCTCCATTATTTAAACTATCCCTTTGCAAATTTTCATCCAATATATAGTTATCACCAGCGTAAGTCCCGATCCCGCGGGATTTTCGGGATCAAAAGTAGCCTATGTGTTAATCCAGGTCCCCATCTACCTATATTCCAACTTTCATCGCAATCGGTTCAGTAGTTTTAGTGTGAAAGAGTAACAATCTCACGTACATACAAACTTTCGCGTTTATAACATTTGTAAGATAGTAAGATACGATTAGTAAGATTTTGAAGCAGTTAGGTTTTTATCAAGCTTTTATTTAGTTTCACCCGTCCCGTATTTGATCAAAACTTCACCTACTTCCCGGTTAATGATTGACCTGTTACATAAATCTACGTGTAGGTGTTTTATTGTAATTCTAGGTACTATAGTATGTACTTATTACATACAAGTATTTGAAGTAAAGAATAGTAATAATATGAAAATAAATGACATAATAATATCCTAATTGTAATTTGCACATCTAATGGGTAGAATAGAGAGAACACTTATTATTTTGTAACATCTTTGTAACCTTTATTCGCAAATAAATGATTGATTGACAAGTTAAGTTTCACGCCTTATAACTAAGGTGAATAACCATTGCGTCCAAAAGTGCCCATCACACAGAGCTGTTTGCATACCTACATATGTGAGTCACAATGCAATATTATAATGACATGGAGCCGATCTGATGATGGAGCTGGAAGGTGCCCATATAGGTAAAGGTGCTCACTAATTAAACGACATAACCGCATCGAGCTTGAGTTCGTTGGATTCGTCTTGACGAGTATGTGGTGCTCGATGGTCATCAGGGTCTGATGATGGAGCTGGGTGGTGGCCATAGGTACTCACTAATAAACGACATAACCAAAATCTATCGTAATAATGCCGTATCGACCTTGGGTGTGTTACTCTTGACGAGTAGGTACTTTGGTGCTCGATACATACATACTGATTCTCAGTATCTAACCGGGAGCTGTGTTTGATCGAAGCGGAGGAAATAGTTTGGCCGATATTGCTTCCATAAATTATCGTCCTTTCTTTACAGGATCCTCTTCCGGCACCGGTATGGCTAGAAACAAGAGATACAACCGACAGTGGCGTCATGTGTTATCAAGCAACTTTGCAAGCTTTTAAAATAAATAGAACAATGGATGAAAACTGTCTTTTTGCTAGTGTGTACGCTCCCGACACGACTGAGAAGAAACTTCCTGTAGTCGTTTATGTACATGGAGGAGCTTTCCAAATGGGCTTTGGAAACATGATTAAACCCATTAATTTAGTAAGGGAACATAATATTGTTGCCGTTACTTTTAATTATCGTGTCGGATTACTTGGATTTTTGTGTCTTGGAACTGAAGAAATACCTGGAAATGCTGGAATGAAAGATCAAGTGGCTCTATTGCGCTGGGTCAAGAAAAACATCGCTAACTTCGGTGGTGACCCAGACAATGTGACTATTCAGGGATATAGCGCAGGTTCGGCTGCTGTCGATCTATTGATGTTGTCAAAATCTGCTCAAGGACTATTTAACAAAGTTATTCCCGAAAGTGGTGCAAACAACGCCGCGTTTACAATCCAATCTGATCCAATAGAAAATGCCAAATGGTTTGCGCATACATTAGGTTTTCATAATGTTGATGATATTAGAGCTTTAGAGGAGTTTTATAAAACTGTTTCATTTGAAGCCTTGATTTCTAATGACTTTTGGGATAGACCTGATTCAACATTTGTTTTCTCACCTTGCGTTGAACGTCCTTTAACAGACTTAGAACGTGCTCAAGGTAAAGAAATCTTTCTTGATGAATCTCCAATAGAAATCTTGAAGAAAGGAATGTTCAAAAAAGTTCCGCTTTTGTACGGGTTCGCCAACATGGAAGGTCTCATTAGGATTCGTGAATTTGATACGTGGAAAGTAAAAATGAATGAAGATTTTTCTGCGTTCTTACCTGGAGATCTAACATTTGACAGCGAGGAGGAGAAAATGAAAGTAGCAAAGAAAGTAAAAGAGTTTTATTTTGGTGATAAACCAGTTGACAACGACGGTGTTTTAGCGTATGTGGACTACTTCACTGATGTCATATTTGCCTATGCAACGCTAAGAGCCGTGAAGCTGCAGGTAGAAGATGGTCATGATCAGATATATTTATATGAATACTCATTTGTGGACGATCTGACGCCCATGGTACCGCATACCAAGGTTCGAGGGGCTGATCATTGTGCTCAATCATTTGCCATATTTGGGGGTCCTCCTACTCCGTTTGATTTAAATATACCATTGACTGAAGAGTTTAAAAAGATGTCTGTTACAATGCGACAGATTTGGGCCAACTTTATCAAAACTGGGTAAGCAAATTAGAATTGTCTTACTGTAATACAGATATGAATAAATAGCTAGGCTGACTGATTCTGGTGGTTTCTGGTTCACTACAATAAAACGACACTTTATAAGGAATGCCATTTCCAGTAGTATATTTGAGTTCAGTGTAGGGAATATAATTAAAATTCCCTACACCCTCTTATGAACTGAACCCTCCAGAACTGAAGAGCTGAGCCGAAAAGTCTAAACTTAACTTCCTAGCCAAGAAGGTAAATATACCAATTCCAAAGCCTTTTGATATACCTATCGACCTTCAAAATATGTTCAGTGTAACAGAATATGTTTTAAATGTAGTTACTACGTTTTTAAATTATTGCTCAGCTGGAAAAGTTAAGAACCAAACTACCTTATTACTAATAAGTTTATGAAGTGACCACAAATGACGTTGCTTATCGGTTTCAGTAAACCAGTACCAGAGGGATCCCCGCTGCCCCCGTGGCCGGCGGTGTCAGAGCGGTGGTCGCCGCACATGTCGCTCGGCAATGAGCTGCAGCTGAAGGGCTCGCTGCTGCTCGAGCGCACGCTCTTCTGGGACGACATCTACTCCAAGTACTACAGGGAACCAGTGGCGCCGCCCAAGCCTCCTACCAAACATAGCGAACTTTAACAATTTGTGAATTATAATACTTATACACACTTTAGTATATTTTTTCTTATTTATATCAGTTTAGTTATCATTGATATTATTGTTATATTGAGATTCACCGAAAATGAACGTCAATTACTTACTATGTTTAGACGCTTTACTGTTAGTGATTTGAAAATGAACAATAAGCGAAACGTGTAAAATAGCGTCATTCATCGTTCACTTGTGACGTTCATTTCCGATGAAGGAAAAAGCCACGTTGCCAGTTTAACTCACAGAAAATAGTTTACTACATTTGGAATTAAACAAAATCGTAATTAGAGCTTAAAATTAAATGGCCAATTGTCAGGTTTAGATAATAAGAGCCAAACATTGATAATTAAAAGGCTGTACGTTGTCGCCGCTCAAGTCCCCTTATAAAAACATAGCATTCATTTATTCGTTCATATAACTATAAAATATGAACGAATGAAACCTGATTATCAGTATTACATAGACAAATTTTTATTCCGATATTATAGTGGGATCGCAGCTTACCCGGGTGGTTACACTATTTATAACGCAAGAACGGCTAAACCGATTGGATTGAAATTTCGTACAGGGTTAGTTTAGGGGTAGAAATAAGATATGGGGTACTTCAAATAATCGTACGGGTTAGGCAACGCTTGGTATGACATAAGGATGGGTCAAACTAAGTTCGATTGGGATAAATTTGAAAAGGGTCAAATATCGTAAAGTGACAACAAAGTCAGAGAAATAGAGAAAGAAAGGGAAAGAAAAATGAAAAGCCAGGATGGGGCAAATGTTGGGTTTGCTTACATCACGGGAATGTTCTTATGACAGAAAACATGCTAAACCGATGTTTATATATTTGCGGGTGAAACCGCGGGGCGCAGCTAATAGTTTGTGAGTATAATCCACGCACGTCTTCCAAAGGTCCAGAGCTCCAAGATCCTAGGCTCCTAATGAATCTAATGTCATCATGCGTGAACGGCTGGACCGATTTCGCTAATTCGTTTCCTTTTTTTTGTCGTGTTTGCTTCTATTAGGAGAAGGTTCTAATAAAATTTAAACCGATTTTGATGTGTTTTATTATCAAGTATAAGTACCTAACGGCGAAATCAGGAAACCGCATCTAAAACACCAAGTGTAGAAGTATACGGCATCTTTACACGTTTTTTTCTTAGCAGAGCTCTTATCAAAAAAACTTGTTTTTGTATGTAATTGTTGGTCGATAATCTATTTGTGTTGTAATCTCACCTTGATAACTGCGTTGTTAGCGTTTCAAGCGAGTAAGCATGATTCGGAATGAATTGATGATCGTCATGCTTATCCAGTACACTAGATTGTATCAGGATTCAGGATGTTGGGAATATTTTTAGTTTCGATTTATTTTTACTTAATATTCGGATAGGAAGATAAAATAAATAAACTACTTATAGAAAGTCGTGTCCTGCAGTTTCACTTAGGTACGTACCTAAGTCCTAATCCTGTAGAAATATACTATTGAAAGTAGGTAGGTAATATAGGTAGGTACATATAAGGTTGATTATATTTAATAAATGGGATGAGTGACAAATTTGGGACCGTTTAGATTCATAAGGTCCAAAAATGTCCAGCGGGTGGGACTGATCTGTCTATTATTTTATAAGTTCCTGCGGGATTATCGGAATAGAAGTAGCCTATGTGTTATTCCCGGTATCCAGCTACCTATCCCAAGTTTCAAGCGGTTTTTACGCGATTGAGTAACAAACACACATACTCACAAACTTTCAGCTTTACAACATCAGTAGATTTTATTTATTTCATATCGGTCGTGAACCGATAATGGCCATCCATATAATTGGAAACTAGCCAGTGTCAAGTATTATTAATTTTTGCAAGTTGTTTGCAATTTGTATTACAAACAGTCAAGTCGTCGCGGTAAAAGTCAAGTCAAGGAAGAAATTGTAATGTAAATATATAATGTAGCTCTTTAAATGATGGTTCACGTGAGCTTTGGAGACAACACTAAAGTCCATGTTTTGCACCGATTTTCACTTGTATTACACTTGTACACATTCACGAAACTACGAGTTCATAGATATACCTACCATACGCAACTGCACCCACTGGACCTCATAAGTTTAATGTGAGTAGGGTACTTTGAGAGTTGCTATCAGAAGCAGCTGCCTCATTTTTGGATTTTCAAGGAGTTGAGGAAATGAAGTCGTTGCCTGATAGTGTTGTATTTGCATCTCTTTTGTCGACAGTTGTTTTTTTTTATTAAATTAGACTAGCAGCTGCGCTCCGTGGTTTCACTCGCGTAAGTCCCGTTACCGCGAAATTATCTGGATAAAAAGTACTCTACGTCTTTCTTCAAGGTCCCATATATCTCTTTACCAAAACTCATCAAAATCGGTTGAGCGGTGTAAACGTGGAAACGTAACAGCCCAACAGAGTTACTTTCGCATTTTTAATAGGTATAGTAAATAGAGTAAGGATGATGTCGCTTTTGATTACCAATCAGAATCAACGTTGTTCAGATTTACAATCGGAAGCAACATCTCAACGTTGTATTAATTCCTATGTAAATAGGGAAATGCAAGCTGGCAGTCAAAAATCAAATCAAATCAAATATTTATTTATTAATATGAATCTTACCAAACATTTCTCACATTATATTAGAAATCGGTTCTGCACTAAGCATAGCTTGTATCGCAGCAACCGAGATACTAATATAAAAGTTTAGATAACATTTAATACTAATTCAAATTGTAAATACATACCTTACAGACTAACAGTAGTCTGGCAGGTAGATGACGCTGCTTGCCTTAAACGTAAATTAGTTTTAACTCGTCTAGACGAGCACCTGTGGCCAAAATGGAAAAGGCGTTGGGGCCGGACTCCCCAAAGATGCAGGCGCAAGTCTTGTCGGGTGCGAATTTTTGGAAAGCATTTCTTTAAATTTAGTCACCCAATAGTAGGAAAAACTTTAAACAATATCAAAATAGTATTTACTTAACCAAATCATTTAAAAATAAATGTTCGTGTTTGTTTTATCCAGAAGCGTCCTGCGGTTTCTTCCATGCCCATGGGAGAACCGGGATGCAAGTTACAAATACCCTGTTTCAAATTTTACCTAAACAGAAGACGAAAGATTGTATAAGTAAGAGTTCAAAAGAGTTATAAGACTACTTTTAACATTATTCTTTCTCTGCAGGATCCTCTTCCGGCACCGGTATGGTTAAACACAAGAGAAGCCGTCGACAGTGGCGTTATGTGTTACCAAGCAACCTTGCCATTCTTCAAATTGAATAGAACAATGGATGAAAACTGTCTTCTAGCCAGTGTATACGCTCCCGACACGAAGGAGAAGAAACTCCCAGTAGTCGTCTATGTCCATGGCGGAGCTTTCCAAATAGGCTATGGAAACATGTTAAAACCGATTAATTTAGTAAAAGAACATAATGTTATTATAGTCACTTTCAATTACCGTGTCGGATTACTTGGATTTTTGTGTCTTGGAACTGATGAAATACCTGGAAATGCTGGAATGAAAGATCAAGATACCTCCAAAGCATAAAGTCGTAGGCGTAAATTGCAACTTTTCAGTACGATGAGTTTAAAGTTCAACATTGTCATATTCAGCCTATTAGCACATATTCACCTACAAACTAGTTTTATTTTAAACTGATTATTTTTAAGAATGCTGAGGGATCCTAAAACATTTAAAATCATTTATATTTATCAAGATATTAGCCAAAATTATAAGTTACAACCTTTTACGTGATATCTAAATGGTCGTATCTTGCTTATACGACTTTATACTACACAAAAGCAACGCGTATATCGTTGTATCTTGTACAAACGACTGTATGCGTCGATCATTTTTTCTACAATTTGATGGTAAATGACAACATCTCGAAAATTACGACTTTTTGCTATGGAAACAGAGAAATCCGTACTGATAATATGAATCGCGATAGTTTTATAAACCTATTTATTACGTTATTGTCTACGTCTAACCTACTCATATCTTTATCGCTATCTCAGTAAAAAATACCTAATTATATGAAAGGTAGGTAACAAGTATACATTGTTGTGTCTAAATCAACTTTATTAACAATTGACACTTATATACAATAAGTTTTGCATTCAGGTACAATAATCAACATTTTTTGACGAATCTGACAAGAACTTGGTTTAGATTTATTAAATTCCTTAATTTAAAAAAAATAATCGTTATTACTTCAACTTAATTAATTATAGAAATAACCATTGTAAATTAATGTGGGACATCATTTAGATGGTGTAGATAAATTATTAAAGATAAACAAAGTAAGATTATAAAAAATAAAAAAAGTATTATCATTCTGATGAATCAAGATCTCTTGGTTCATCAGCAAAATCACCAATAGTCGATAAATTTTGAAAAGTATGATATTCCTGCGGTATTACTCGTCCACGACAAAGACTAACCAAATCACTGTACTTGGGTCTTGTTATTGGTAAGAGATCTGAATAGAGTCTGGTTAAAGAGGGATCCAGTTGCAAATTATTCGTCGAGCCGCGGTAATTCTTTGAGTTATTAAACTCTTCGAGTTTAATTCATCAAAGCTGTACCTAAAATTAACTATATGTGGCTCGTGTGCTTTCACCATAACTTCTTTTATCTTGAAAAAATGCGTTCACGTTCCTGTGTATTAAACTTAGTAAAGCATGTTTGACGACAAGATGAAGGGCAAGGTTCTTTTAAAGTCTTCGCATATCTTCTAACTCCATTTCTACTTAAATAAGCTTTACCTAAGTTTTTAAGGTATTTCCTTTTGACATCTTTCCATTCATCACGACGCCGCTGTCGTTTTCGATTATACAAAGGAGTACTATGGCTTGATGAATAATCGGAAGTATCAATACTCGATACATTGCAGGAATTTGGTGTGTTAATAGCCGCTATTGGTGAGTAGTTATCGAGATTTTGCACGCTCACTGTGGACAACTGTAAGTGTGTGTGACTGTGGACACTGTGACAAGTAGAATTTACAAAATTATCGTCTCGAAAATCACATGAAGAAGGAATTGGTGTTGATTCTAACACAATTTGACTTTCATTTTCAACAGTTTACTGTTTCAGGATCCGAATTTTGGATGAATTGTTCAACAGGCACAGGGTCAGCCTTTTTAAGTTCTTGATTTGATTCTTGAAAATCAAATGTAACATTTAATCCACTAGTGTCACTAAGCATAAAAGATTCACCAAAAAATGACTTGTACTGATTCCAAACATTCTCCGCTTCAATGGAACAGGCAAAACTGAAAAAAAAAAGTGTAGGTAACTAATATTTTTTCTTAAATGAGCAATGACGTTTTAATTGTATAAAGTTAATCAACTGACTGTCTACATACCGGGTTTAAATGCCTCCAGGGTTTCATGATTATCCGCTTTAGATGGACCAGTGCAGATTGAAATAAAATTGTAATAATTGTAACCATACTTCATTTTGTATAATTTTAAGAAAAAGAGAATTAAATAATGTGTATGAAGCCTTAGAATGAAATTCATATCAATTTTATTATTAATGATCTATGTATTTGTATGTAGTTACGACATTAATATATGAAAAATTGTAAGCCGTACAAAGTCGTAACTATTAATCTTCAAATCCAAAATAAGACGCATACAGTCTTAACATCGAAGTTACGTTTTTATACGTGGGGGTTTTAGTATTATCACATAATCGCCAAAACAGTGAAAAATATTAAGTTATCCTATAACACTTTTAATATTAATTTAAAAACCAAACAGCTATTGAGTTTTAAGAAAACAAAGTTACCAACCACTTACCATTACTTTAAAACATAGAATCTATTTATTAGGTTTTTTTCAACGATTTGAGTTGTCACTCGTTTGCCTACCGCTAATCGTCGCATGTTGCAAGTTACGACCTGTGATTGATTCGCGCATCAGCCACCTACCTCACGCACATCGCCGGATCTTAAGATACGATCATTAGCACGGTAGCGTGTAAATGATACAACTGTTAGCTAATCAAAATCTCAGGAATTACTGAAAATAATGTTTTTCTGATTTTATGGGTTTATAAAGTAAAATGGAAATTATTCGTTAGGCTAAAAATCCGAATTAGCCAAAATAAAGTTACGACCTTAAGCTTTGGAGGTATTGAAGTGACTCTGTTGCGCTGGGTCAAGAGGAACATCGCTAACTTCGGTGGTGACCCAGATGATGTCACTATCCAGGGATCTAGCGCAGGTTCGGCTGCTGTCGATCTATTGATGTTGTCGAAATCTGCCCAAGGACTATTTAACAAAGTCATTCCTGAAAGTGGTGCAAATAACGCCGCGTTTACCATCCAATCTGATCCAATAGAAAATGCCAAATGGTTTGCGCATACATTAGGTTTTCAAGACATTGATGATTTCAATGCTTTAGAGGAGTTTTACAAAACTGTTTCATTTGAAGCCTTGACTTCAGAAGGCTTTTGGTATAGAACTAATTCTACATTTGGTTTCTCACCTTGCGTTGAACGTCCTTTAACAGACTTAGAACGTGCTCAAGGCAAAGAAATCTTCCTTGATGAATCTCCCGTAGAAATCTTAAAGAAAGGAAAGTTCAAAAAGGTCCCACTTTTGTACGGGTTCGCCAACATGGAAGGTCTCATTAGGATTCGTGAATTTGATACGTGGAAAGTGAAAATGAATGAAGATTTTTCAGCGTTCTTACCAGCAGATCTAACATTTGACAGTGAGGAGGAGAAAATAAAAGTAGCAAAGAAAGTGAAAGAGTTTTATTTTGGTGATAAACCAGTTGACAACGACGGTGTTTTAGCGTATGTGGACTACTTCACTGATGTTATATTTGCTTATGCAACGCTAAGAGCCGTGAAGCTGCAGGTAGAAGATGGTCATGATCAGATATATTTATATGAATACTCATTTGTGGATGATCTGACGCCCATGGTACCGCATACGAAGGTTCGAGGTGCTGATCATTGTGCTCAGTCAATGGCCGTTTACGGAGGACCCCCTCCTGGATTTGATTTTCAAATCACTTTGACGGATGATTTTAAGAAGATGTCTGTTACGATGCGACAAATTTGGGCCAACTTTATCAAAACTGGGTAAGAGTTACTAACAACAACTATACTAGAACTACGCCTTGGAAAGCGTGAGCCAAATTAAAAGTTATATTAACGAGCTGATTATCATACCACTTTACTAAATACTATATCACGTAAGCGCGCGCTCCTATTTCACGTACGTACTGCTACCAAGTAGAACTCACTGCCCATGTCGATGTTCCCCCTAACTACAACCTCGGAGTCTTCGAGTCAAGAGTAAATAAATTTCTTCTAGGCAAGCATACTAAGCTGTCGACTTTATCGTCGCGCGCCATCTGGTGAGATGAGTTCAAATACTAGCCTATCCCATGTAAAGAAAGACATGAGAAAATCTTGTTTCCATTAAGACCGGTACTCACTATGTCTTTCTGTTTCAGTAAACCGGTACCAGAGGGATCCCCGCTGCCCCCGTGGCCGGCGGTGTCAGAGCGGTGGTCGCCGCACATGTCGCTCGGCAACGAGCTGCAGCTGAAGGGCTCGCTGCTGCTCGAGCGCACGCTCTTCTGGGACGACATCTACTCCAAGTACTACAGGGAACCAGTGGCGCCGCCCAAGCCTCCTACCAAACATAGCGAACTATAACAATTTGTGAATTTTGTAGATCATTATGATAGATATATAAACTTAAGCATTACTGTTCTTTTTTGAGAATTAAAAAAGCAGCTGTTTTTTTTTCTAAATTAACGTAATTTATGTTTGATTGTAGCTTTTAAAACCAACAAAAGTTAGTTAGGTTAAGTTGACCTTAAGGACAATCACCTTGTAGCGTTTTCTCCCTAGTGTGCATCACGTACGTACATCTCTACGGTGGTTGACAACGCTGACATCCTAGTGATTAGTGTCAGAGTGGATACCGGATAGGTCTACGCGAAGTTCAACGAGTTAAGTGAAAATAAAAATATCAGTGCCAAACACGAAATTAGCACGTTAGAAACAATTGGTCCATACATAGGGTTGGAGAAAAATCGTCGCCATTTTTTCTACAGCCTACGCTACGCATTGAAAATTAATTCAAACGATTACAGTATAATAGTGGTAGTTCACTATTCGTACGAGAAATTGGCTAAATTGTCCTATATTGCTGACAGAAGCCATAACTAAGAAAAATAAAGATCCCGGATAATCGATTATCAATTAATCGATTAGTAGGTACTTACCTAAATAATCTAACAAATCGATATAGTATCAATAAAATTAAGTACATCAATATAATCGATTAAATCGATACTATCGATTCTTATATTTATACAAATAAAATCGATTATAATTGCTGATTCTGATAATTAAATACAATAGAAATAAAGTGTCAATCGATTTCAATGGGTCAAAATTAATAAAAAAATCAAAAGAAAAACAAAAATATAATCAGCAATTATAATCGATTATAATCGATTTTATTTGTGTAATTTAAAAAATCTATAGCATCGATCCAATCGATTATATCGATAGAATCGCTACTAGATTGATTTGTTAGATAATTTTTATGTACTTAGGAGAATCGATTAATAATCGATACACGATATATGCGTTTGCTTTGTCATTGAGTCCACTGCCGACATATTTGGCAGTGGATGCGCATGATGACAATATCTACAGTTGAATGTAGTTCAATAAACCGTTGTTGAGTCGTCCAGTAGGTTAGTCATCCATTTGCTAAAACAAACATTATATGAATCGACCGCAGTTGTGTTAAACTGTAGTCGAGTCGACCGTAACTATGGTCGACGGTTGAAAATAGTTCAGACGTAAATAGTTACTAGGTAACAACGAAAATAAAATAAGGTAACGAATAGCAATGTCTCGAAATTTGGTTAAAAAATTATTCGAATGTATCTTTGTATTGTCGTGTTGCATTCTAATCACTTATTATTTTTAAATTTCGTCAGACATTTTATTAATGAATTCTCGCGGTCGCGTATAACTGAATTAAAAAATAGCGTTTAAATTCAGTTTTTTTTTTAATGTAATGTTCCATTGTATTTATTTTTAAATTTCAGCACCTTGTTAATCAAGAATTTATTTAAAAGTCGACCATATTTAAGTTTCAATAGAACCAATTGGATCTTGATCACTAGATCTACAGAGAGTAAAGGATATTTATCTGCTGGATCTATTTTAGAGATACATGGCTTGAAATTTCAAATTTCTCGCAGTTAAATGTTTAGTTTATTTAGTTGCGCGAAAAATCGACCAAAAAAAGAAAACATACCCGCAGTTTCACAAGCATAAGTCCCGGTCAAGCGAGAATATCGGGAAAAAGTAGCCTATGTGTTGTTCCAGGTCTCCAGCTACCTATATTCCAAGTTTCATCGCAATAGGTTCAGTAGTTTTTGCGTGTTTGAGTACCTAACAATTTCACAGCAGTGTTGCCAACTGCTATCAAAGGTTGTAGCTAGGATTTAACAGAAAGTTGCTAGATTGAGTGTTTTTTAAGTAGCTAAATTTCTCGATGAAAAATATAGCATTTAAAATGTGTACATTTATAATATTTACAAAATAAAACACTATAAACTTCAACAAAATTATATTTTACTTTACTAAAACAAATTTTTAGTGCCTTACTAATATTATCCTGTTTATAATTTAACTATTCTATTTCGTAAATTTGTTTTTATTGCTCAAGGCATATTTACTAGAAATATTTTTAAAGGAAAAATTCATCTTCAAAAATTCACTTGCGGCGAGATTTGAACTCGCGTCCCTGGATCAATATTCAAGTGCCTATACCGCTCGGCCACGCAAGTTCCCCAAGTTCAAGTTCGCAAGTTCATAACCATTCTATATAACTTATTTATAGACGATTAAGTACGAAAGGATAAGAAGTCTTATTTAGAAGGTTGGGAACACCGGAAAGACAAATCTTGTTGAGCTACACTCGATTTTGAATATTTTTCCCATAAACGTTTTAAAAAAATATAAGTGCCTGACATCAAAAAGTTGCCAAATCTCGCTATAAAATAGCTAAGTTGGCAACACTGTCTCACAGACATACATACAAATTTTTGCGTTTAAACCTTTGGTAAGATACTTTGCGATAGTTTGCGCTTGCGCAGTCAGGTAAAAAGAAAACGTCAATTTAAAAACCTAATTTACTTTATTTACTACTTACATAAATAAGTACCTATAAATTTATAAAAATAAATGTAGAGTTCGTCCCCTATCACGGGGCTATGGAGCCCAGGGGCTCGATTCGGTAAGGACATAGCATGCGGAATGCCGGCCGAATGCAGGCGACGCGGACGTGCAGGAGATGTACGTTATTTCGTATTCTGTAAGTGTTTTTTTACTTAATTACTACTTAATTAGTTAAGTAGCCTTAAAAAATTAAGGGCTACTTGATTATTTAAATAGCTCCCCTTGTTTCTCAGCCAATCAGTATTAAAAGAAGTTATAGAATAGCTATTATTTTTACTCCTGCAACAAATCGATTCCTGCGATGCTCATGCATTCCGCCTGTTTGTCGCATGCTATGTTTTTAGTGAATCAGTGCCCGACCTTTGAAAGGCTCTATTCAATACAACGATTTTATTACATTTTTATGATTCTTTATACAAAATGTAACGAGCATAACCCTTTTAAGCCGAAAGGGGGTTGATCTAGACGTCTAGGCGAACAACTTTTGTTCTACAACTTTTGGTAATTCGTTTTTTTTTTTAATTTTGAGGTTATATTTTACTGGGAAAAAACAACTGTTTTTAAAAATCAAATTAAGTTTCGACTGTAATGGAACAAACTAAATGAATAACAACTTAAGGTCAATGACTTACTACTTATTCTAAGAAACAGCTAATTTTTAAGGCGGCGCTAGATGATAATTATCGGTCCTTGTCCGATTGCATATAAATGAGCGAGATGGAATTGCATGAAAAAATCTAAATTTCTCGTAAAATCAATCATTAACGAAGATAACGAAGAAAATAATATTTTTATAAAATGCGATGAAGAGGTTCTAGGTATTGTATTTTCTAATATTATGATGCCTATAAGAAAATATAGCGATTAAGGATTTAGAAGAAAAAATGATTTATTTTGTAAAACAGGGGTAATTTTGCCTGTATAATAGTGGTATTTAAAGTTATTTTTTTATTGTTTTTGAAATGAAGGGTTCTTGTATCATGTACAATAACATAATACATTGTTTAAAGATCTATTTGATACCGGTTATGAAGAAAAATCATCAATCGGAAGGGATTTCACATCAGTCGCGTCCTTAAGTAATCTTTGAAGTTAAAATTTTCGAAAACCACTTCGGTTTTCCAAAGGTTGTAGAGAAAAAATTGTTCGAATAGACGTCTAGAACAACCCCTTATCAGCTTAAATGGCTATCCCCGTTCACCTTGTAAATCTGTGTGCTTGTCTGTCTGTTAGTTTCATGATGCTAGCTTACAGATATCTTCGTACTGCACTCCTTTCACTATTCTCCCAGTTAGAGGCCCTTCAGTTATCTGGAAACGAAATATTATATATATTTATTTATTTGACGACCTGTGTGGTGCGTCGGGTGAACGCTTGGCTGCAATGCGGAAGGTTGCGGGCTCGATTCCCGCTGGGTGCAAATATTATAAAAAAAAAATTGCATCTGGTCTGGGCGTATTTCTATGTATAATGTGTATGTATTTACAAAAGAAAAATAAATATAAGTAGTATATCCGTTGTCTAGCCACCGTAACACAAGCTTAGCAGCTTACCACGGGGCTAGATGGCGCTGTGTGTTCGTCACAGGATTTATTTATTTATTTATATTTAACCGATTGTGATGAAACTTGGAATATAAGTAGTTGTATACCAGGAATAACACATAGGCTACCATTTATCCCGATATTCCCGCGGGAACAGGACTTACGCGGGTGAAACCGCGAATTTCCATAAATTCCAATGTTCCCGGGAAGTAGTGATGTTCCCGGGAAGTAGTGATGTTCCCGAGAAGTAGTGATGTTCTCGGGAAGTAGCGATGTTCCCGGGAAGTAGTGATGTTCCCGGGAAGTAGTGTTGTTCCCGGGAAGTAGTGTGTTCCCGGGCAGTAGCGATGTTCCCGGGAAGTAGTGATGTTCCCGGGAAGTAGTGATGTTCCCGGGAAGTAGTGACATTACCTCGACGAGACAACAGTATCTGTCGGTGTCGATGTCAGCGAGGAGGCCGCACGCGCCGCGGTACGCGCCGTTCACGAACGTCACGGCGCGACCTGGAGACGGTATCACTGTCTCTAGGTGATTCTGGAACGAACGGACAAAATATTCATCGCTTTGAACTATTTTTAAAGAAAAGATATATATATTTAATAATCTATACAATATAAATGAATATATAATATATAATAAATGTTTGGTAAGATTTCATATTAATAAATAAATAAATAAATAAATATTTGTTAACTATTGATAAACTGTCCAATGTCCATTATGTTATTTTGCAAGTGTGGAATGAACTATTTTATTTACAAGTGTTGTCATAAGATCTAAACGATTTTCAGCAGGCCAGACAAATCCTCGAGATTTATGGCCTACATTTTATTTTTTAAGTATAAATAAAATAAATAAATAAAATTCATTTATTTCAGACAACATTTCAGTCCATATATGTGTTAGTAATATGACTTATATAACTAGTGTTAGTAGATTTTATTAAATTAAATTGAGGAAATTAGACTACATTAATCAAAATAAAAACAAATAATAAAAACAAATAAAATACAACAATTTGAGGCTAAGGGGCTACAGGGAAGGTACAGGACTAGTATTTCATAAGTTTATTTTTAATAAAAAAAAAACTACAAAAATAGCGCACGGTCTACATCAGGAGGGATTCGAACCAACGCATCTCAATCCAATCTGGGGAAGGCGACTTAGGCCTCTTAGTCTACCGACGCGGTGACTCATACGCTGTATACGCGCTCTTACGCGGCGCTGTGTTTTTGTGGATATATCTTTCTTTAAAAAAGTATAATTAAAATGGAAATCTGTGCTAAACATGGACTTTAGCGTTGTTTCCAAAACTCGCGTGAACCGTCATTGTAAAGTCACCATTTACTATTTACTATTTTCTTGACTTGACTTTTACCACGACGACTTGACTGTTTTGACGTTATTCTGTGTATAATAATATGTACGTATTTACAAAAAAAAAATAAACATAAGTAGCATATCCGTTGTCTAGTCACCGTAACACAAGTTTAGCAGCTTATCACGGGGCTAGATGGCGCTGTGTGTTGGTCACAGAACTATTTTATTTACTTATTTAATCTCACCTGATCTAATTTCAGTTTGATTTTCTCATCAACCAACTTGACTAGAGCTCCATATTTATCTATCACATTCTCCACTACAGCTTTCTTCTTGTAAAATTTATCCCCGAGTGATTTCGTTACAATTTTCACAACAATGCCTTCCCTTAACCAGTAATCCTTCCTGAAATAAAATAAAACTAGCTTAGTATTTTGGAAATGGATTAAACTAGTAGTTCGCCCCGAACTGAGACCTCACGACCCCCTATCTCCCCAACCCCCCTACCGATCCGGCTCATCTTTGAACTCATAAATTCTATTGACCTAATCTACGCGCATACCAAAATTCTTGAAGATCGGAGCTACGATACTCAAGTTATCGTCGAACAAACATACAAACATACAAGCGCCAGGCCCGTCTACACTGGACCTCACTCGCTTCACTCGTTGAGTCAATAATATTAGTTACATTTTTCCCACGTTTTTACACTCTCAATTTTCTTATTTGTTTGTTTGTCAGTCCGGGCGGAAGCTACAGCAAAAGAAAAACCGTAACCATTTTGTATTTCACCTACCTTTTTCCTGTGTAAACACCCTACCATTCACTTATCTTGACTTCTAGTCCATCCAAAGGTTGCCTGGAAGAGACCGCTTTAAGCGATAAGGCCGAAGGTTGTGCCACCTAATTTTAAGTTGTGTTTGTTTTCTTTGTACGTATTTGGTGTGTATATTAAAGAATTTATTTATTCATTCATTCATTCAAGCTTGCAACTTCAATTTGAGGCACTACCCGACTAGCTAGCGGGCTGAAACTTTGGGAATAGTTCAGAACTAGATGACAATGCAACCTAAAGCTACTTTCGACTTTCCAAGCACTTTTTTAAATGTCGTAAAGAGTAAAATAACTCTGCGGGACCAAAGAGGGGCCACTTAAAAGTGGGGCGCATCTTAGGTGATTTTAGTGGCATGCAGAGCATACATAGGTTTTATTGTTTAGAGCGGCCCCTCGATTGGCCCCGCAGGTTTGTTTTCCTCTTTTTAGGACATTTAAAAACATGTGTTTTTAGATTCTTCTTTACCTAATTTTTTTATGCTATGTGAAGATAAAACACTTTAGTTATCGGGTTTAATCGCGTTTTATTCATGATTTTAAACGAACCGAGCTTTCGCCTTTCGCAGTTGGTTTTTTCAAGGTTGACTGAGATGTAATTTATCTATTGTAACATTCTAAAAAGTTACTGTAAAATATTTTATTATGCAAAATCGCGAAAACCATAGATGAAACTATGTGAAGATATTTATTTATACTATTGTCTCACCGATTAGCTTTCTCTTTCGCACGTTCTTCCATTTTGATTATATCTTCCAAAGTATTATGTTTGTTTTTCTCATCTTGTTTCAATTTCTTACTGGAACTAGAACTTTCTTCTTTATTTTTTATTAGTTTTAAGGCTGAAGTGGGTAAGGGCTCCTTTTTATCTGAAATACAAATAAATTTAATGAACTCATGAAATTTTGCAGTGGGGAAAGTGGTTTATGAAGTAGCACAAACAAGGTCCAGCGGCCCAACCCACAGATTGAACCGCGCAGGTTATTCCTTTGCGAAGCTCGGACCCGTACCGACCTCGTATCGCGTAACATATCGTGTGAATTTAAAAACATTACAGTAAGTATGGTCAATGAAATAACTTGCCGCTCCTGTCATCATCATTCATTGCCCACGATGTTCACGTTTACATCCCTCTCTCGACATCCTTTACTGAAGAAGAGAAGGATTTACTATTCTTAAACATCCAAACACCTACTTAAACTAAGAAGGAACGATATTAGAATCATCATAGGAATCCTCACAGAACACTGTCAGCTGAACAGACACCTGGTAAAGATAGGACAGAGGGACGACCCCATTTGTCCTAGCTGTCTGGAAGAAGTGGAAACAAGCTATCACCTGGTAGCGGAGTGCTCTGCATGCGCTAAAGCCAGGAGAGAAATGAATAAACTTAGATACTCTATTTAAGAGTGGCATGAGTGACATTACAAACGGGCAGTAATTAAAACTCTGCAAAGTAACAGGTAGATTTAGTGGGTCACCATCACAGTAAGTTACCAGTTAACTCAAACCCTAAAGAGGTCTTGGGGAATTAGGTGAAATGGTCCCAACATGAGAGGACCGATCATCCGTCTGGTGCCTGCGCTAAACTTACCCGTTATGCAACCCCAAATAATTTGTGAGTTTAGCGGACCATGGGCTCCGGAGAGGAATGCAACCTCTCCGCTCATACAAGAGAAAGAATGAATGAATTAGGTAGAGATAATAGAGTTTTACCATCTTGTTTCCTTTTAAGTGTGAGATCAAGTTTGATCCGCTCCTGGCTGCTTTCCCGCTGGAACTCCTTGTACTCCCTGACTGCATCCTCTTCTTTCTTCCCTCGTTCGACTTGCTTCTTTATAAAATCTAGCATACGGTCCTAAAATTATATAAATATTGCACGACATTACACTCAGCGGAATCTAGGGCACTAAACTAAGCACTAGGTACATACATTTGACGACCTAGCGAAGGCTTAGACTGCAATACAGAAGATCGCGGGTTCGATTCCCGCTGGGTGCAAAAAGTGCAAATATTTATACTTTAAAATAAATATTTGTATCTGGTCTGGGTGTATTTCTATGTATAATATGTATGTATTTACAAAAGAAAAATAAATATAAGTAGTATATCGGTTGTCTAGTCACCGTAACCACAAGCTTAGCAGCTTACCATGGGGCTAGATGGCGCTGTGTGTGTATCTAAGATTCTAGGAAACAGGGAAATATGCTTTAGAACACAGGGTATAGTGTCATATTTTCATTTTTCCTTGGTCTTATTCGTGTATTGGTTTTTTTAAATTATCTTACCTCGATGTGTAATGAACAAAACAACAAATGTGTAACAAACGAAACAACAAATGTATAAGAAAAAACAACAAATCTGTGAGAGAAAAACAACAAATGTGTAATGAACTAAACAAACAAATGAACAAAACAACAAATGTGTAACCAACGAAACAAACAAATGAACAATATAACAATATAGGATAAGACTCGGGACAAAATATAATATTAGTACTAAATTGTGTAAGTTTACAGGGTGTAATGTATTCAGAACAAACCTGATCATCTTTGTCCATCTTTTCTTTCTTCGCCTTAGCCTCCTGTGCCGCAATGGCGGCAGGATCCCTGTCTATATAAGTAACAAACCATCCCTTCTCTGTCTCATCTACTGTGCATTTACCCTCTCGGCCGAGCCATTTCACAAACTCTGTGAGGGTTTCCCATTGAGTCGAATTCATGTGGACGTGGTCTCTAGATTAAAAATAAACAAGTTGGTTAGTGCCGCTTCTAAGGAAGATGGATTGGATTTTGTTGCATTAACGTCTTCTTTCTTCTAGATAAGCATGTTACATCTTAGACCATATAATCACATCATTACCCATCATGCATGTTACATCTTAGGTAACCATATGAAAGAGTAACAAACATTTTCCCATACAAACTTTGGCAAAATCTAAGTAGGGCGCGTGTACGACTAATTACAAACGCAATTACAGGTGATGGAGCCTTTAACAAGCACTTACACACCCTAAACTTAACAGACGGTCCGCTATGCAGAGCCTGCATGGATGCAGAAGAGACGGCCACACACATTCTTCTGGAATGTCCTGCATTGGCGGAAATTAGACTCGAAATTATTGGTGACGTAAAAAGCCTCCCACAAATTTTCAAAATTTATGGAAGAGCTAGGCTGGTTCTCCCACTAACGTAATTAACCATCACGCAAAAAGGACCCAAATCTAAGGCGGTCTATTTGCGGAAAACGAGCCCGTAAACAATTTGAATCACAACTTTGGCAAAATTAGTGGGATTTAGCAGCTTGTCTATTTCTAGGTGCTGTCCGTTTTAGGGTTCCATATCCTAAGGGTAAAAACGGGACTCTTACTGAGACTTTGCAGTCCATCCGTCGGTCTATCACCAGGCTGTATCTTGAGAACCGTGATAGCTAGACAGTTGAAATTTTCACAGATGATGTATTTTTGTTACCGCTATATCAACCAATATTTACAATTTATAAAATTCCTACAGGCAGTCTGTTTGTTCCTTGTACGATTAAAAACAACTAATCTGATTAAAATCTGGTTTTCAACATAGGATAGTTTTATTTTTGAAAAACCTCGTAGTAAAGAAATATTTTAGGTGGGCTTCCATACAACATGCGTGAATCCCACTTGCACTTGGCTGGTTTTTTACCTATGGCAAAAAGAGGTTTATGTTTTTGACTGTGAAGTAAGTTTGTATTTATATTTTACACATGTTAGATAAGCATTTGACCACTACCTCACCTTAGTTAGTAAGTGATGTTAAGGTCTAAGATGTAACACTGCTGATCTAGAAGATGGAAGATGATCCGACCCATCTTAGTGCCTGCACCATTCTATGTATTACAACATGGCCAGCAGTCTTGGTGTTACTCCTTAGGAAGGTTAGTGGTAACAAGCAATGGCCAGAGCTTTTTATGATGGGCAGGGTATACCAGTCATATGCTTTTGACCCTGGCTACTAGGAGAATCAGACATACCTATTAGCAATATAGTCTTGATACACTTTATTTGCATTCACCCTCTTTGTACCAAACTGTCGTTTCAATAACTCCAAATATCCTTCTAAGAACTCCCTGGAGAATTGATCTATATATTTGTTAGCGTTATCAGCGAACAGCAGGAGCTGGCGTTGGTGACTTTCACTCATCGTGTGGCATTTGAACCCGTTCTCATCTCGACACTGTTTCTGACACATTTGGCAGTACCACCGCAGTTTCTGTAGGCCTTTTGCTTTGATCTTGTTCGCTAGGTACTTTGGAGTTCCTTTCTCCGCTTTTCCACCCATTTTCAACTGGTTACGGAGTTGTGTTTGGAGACAATTGAATGTGCACGTTCGCGATGGACTTTTTGTTTCTAATTTGGAGGTTTTCTTAAGTGTTACGGTTTGTAGTTTACAGATAGTTGCTGAACGATACAATTGATTGTTGTGTAGCAAATAAATGCAAACGATAATTCGAAGAAAAGTTAAAAAATACAGCAAATCCAACAACACGCACAGGCGCAATCAACAATAAATCATAATTATCATTTCCGTCAAAGTCACTTGAATAAAAAGTCTGTCAAAGTCAATACTTTTTTTTTACAATTTGTACTGCACTGGCCAACGTATTATGATCATGGAGGTAAGATTAAAATTATGGTTGAGACATCGGACATTGAGAAGTTTCATGTAAAAATCTATATTCTCTGTCAGCACGGTGTCGTCTTCGTTTTAATAACGGAGCGTTGCAAATGACGTCATGTGACTGTTAGTACGTCTCAATATTTTTCGTAAACAAGTATGTATATCTGTAAATTCAAAACTAATAGGTATTAGGTGACGATATCATCGAGGTAATCGCTTTATCGATGCGTGCATATTACCTACCCACTTGGTATGCAAGTGCTTATGCGCCACAGGTCGGTTGTAGCGAACGCCATTATGAAATCGTTCTGGGATAGACTCGGCGAAATCCCGTTTTCGCAGTGGCACGCAGGGGATTGTCTTGAGTGGTGACCTGTGACCTTACCGCGCAAATTCCGTCATAATCGGCATCGAAATCTCACTAGGTACGCAAAGGAATAGCCTGCGCGGTGAAAACGACAGCGTAGACTTACATGCATTTGAAGCCGGCAGTCGAGTAGAGTGAGATGTCATTGAATGCGAGCAAAGAGAATATTATAATCACTACGTTTTAAATGCGAGGTCTCTTGAGCTGCCGGTTTCAATGACAGTTGAACTCTACGGGCGCGCCGCCTGCGCCGCGTCGCGTCGCCTTCAAATGCATGAACAGTAATATGGGTGAGATGGGGTTGAAATTTTAACGTGTTCGTGGAGGCTACGCACACGGCGGCAGTCGGGAGGAGTTAGGCGACTAAAAATGTCTATATTGAAAAATGACGAAGTATAAAAATGACGATTTTCAAACAATAAAAAGGTCAAAATATATAAATGTCAAGCTAATAATAATGACGAACTAGAAAAAGAAGACCGTTCAAAATGGACCAGCTAAGTTCCACAGACTATACCAAATTTGGCACTTCGAACAACTTTTAATGGATTATTCTTGGAATTATTCAATAGATTTACGTGATCTAAATAGTATTTTCGTATTATTTTCGCTAAATTGAAAATATTGTGTTAAAGTGTCACAGTTAGGAGCACTATACTATTCTCCTAAGTTAGGAGAGATTGTGCCGCCATTTTTATGGCGACACAAAATAAACGAAAATACTAACACCGTGGCTTTAGATCACGTAAATCAGTTGAATAATCCATATCTTGTGTTTTAGGAATCAGTAGTCCCCTTTAGCCCTGTCCCCCGGGGTGACAGCTGGGAATTGTCTTCCCAGTTGTCACCGGTGATGGCGTTATTGGTTGTCGAAAATTGTTTTGTTTGTATTTGCAACTTGTAACCAACGAACTCGAATTTGCAACATTATAGTGCGCCCATAGCGTGGAAATCATTTTGACTTACGTTATATTACAAATACCCCACATATTGACATATTAGTAATATAAATACATATTATGGATATACCCGCATATACAAGGTGTAACGGGTAAGCCCTTTTAATCCGAAAAGGGATTGTTCTAGACGTCTAGGCGAACAACTTTTGTTCTACGACTTTTGGAAATTCGAAGTACTTTTCGAAAAATTTAGGTGTAAAGTTTATTTGAAAATCAGCTGTTTCTGAGAGTTCGAGGTCATTGACCTTATGTTGTCCTTTTATTTAGTTTGATAGTTTACAATCAAAACTTGAATTACCTTTATTTTTAAAAGCAGCTGTTTTTTTTTTCAGGGAAACAATCTCAAAATTTTCAAAAGTTAGAATTTTTAAAAGTCGTAGAACAAAAATTGTTTGCCTAGACGTCTAGAACAACCCCCTTTCGGATTAAAAGGGCTTAACCGTTACACCTTGTATAACATATGGAGAGCTAATAATATATTATAAAACTAGTCATTTTTCCTCATTGTAGATTTCTCGTTCGGGGCCCACACGATAAACCTAGACGGCTTACCTTTAAAAAATAAATACATTTCACTGCGTAGGTAGGTTTTTTTTACAAGGGGGAGAGTCCCCTTAAGACCGTCAGGCCACTCCCGGGGGAGAGCGGGCCCATTGTGTGGAGGGGGGGGGGGCTCTCTGACTTAAGATGGTGGGCGGCCAGGGTTTACCCACTAAACCCCTCGGTGTTCGTGTAGGTACTCCGCAGGTGTGTGAACGCAAACGGGAAACGCTTTTGCAGCACTGCCGTTTGCTTACCTGATACTTAGGTAGGTTAGATAGTCTATAAATAAAACCACTTATATAATATATAATAACTATTTATGTAAGTATATAAACATGACATTTATAAGAAAATAATAATTATATTTAATTTATCTAATTCACAAAAAAAATGAAAATATATTCCTAACAGAACATACAACCTCACACTACGATATTTAAATTAAAAAATAAAAATGATTAAATTAATTTAAAAAAAAATCAAAATCTAATGTTTGTTTTACACTATTTCGGCTTAAGACTAAAAGATTTCGACGCTGCTATTATATACAATTTTTGGGTTCACTCAGCAAAGTAAGCTAAAGGCCGGCGTACATGAAGCAAGCGACGTAAGTCAGAGCTGATTGAAGTCAGTGCCTAAGAATTCGGACCAAGTCAGTGATTGACATTTCTTTTTTGTTTTTATTGCTCAAGACATTTTAAACATAGAAATATTTTTAGCAAGGAAATATATTTCTAAAAAATCCCCATGACAGGATTCGAGCGAAAGGACGCAGGTTCGAATCCTGTCATGGGGATTTTTTGGAAATATTTTTCCTTGCTAAAAATATTTCAGTGATTGACTTCACAGCTTGGTAATAATGTCTCGAAATGTTACTTAATTTATTTTCACTTGTAAATTGCAACCTTTGATTTCCTCAGATGTCGGCTTAGCAAGAACGTGGGCGCCCCAATTATTTTCTACTCTTTTTTACCAAGTCTTGGGCCTATTCTACAATGAACATGCCTTAAACATGTCTCAGCTCTGTTCAATTATCTTCGAAAACGGTTTAGTAATTTTGCAAAATATCACACACACTTTAAAAGCTTTACCGAGATTTTGCAAAATTATTTAAAAAAATCAAATCATTTCGAAATTTCGTTCAAAAATTGAACAGGACGTTTGATGACACTCTAATTGTAGTTCACGTGCCCTTGCCGAGATTCTGGGGCACTGACTTCACTGACCTCTCGTATAAATCGACCTTAAAATATAAAAGCTTCTTTTAAAGTTTGTTTTACTTTTTGCAGATAATGTAATATATCTTTTGTACGTAATTGATGTTATAAAGGATCGTTTTTATGATAAACAGTAAATATAAAGTAAAAAAAAAACAATCATGGTTTTATTAGGTTTTTTGTATTATGATTATGAATTTATGTCGAAAAAATCGTTTGGCAAAAAGGTTTTTTGTTTGTTACAATAGTTTATTTACCTACGAAAGTTTTAAAGTAAACTAGAGGGATTAAGTTTTCGTTCAATATTTACACTTTTTTAAATCGAGATTCTTTTCTTTTTCTTCTATATTTTTTTGCTAAGAGAACCCAAACTTGTTCCATGGACAGAGCGAGTTAATCTTAACTTAACCTATACTTCCGGTCCACTATACTATTTTATACATTTTTTTAATCCTTACACCCCAAAAAATAATCCTATATAGGTACGCTGTTAAAAAGCTCATGAAATCGGTTTAGTCATTTTGTGAAGTAATTTGAATTCAATAATATTTGAGGTCTAAGATGTATCACACTAGTTTAGAAGAAAATAACATTTGTCCCACTGTTAATCAGTGACCCATCTTAAGACTGAATACGCCAGGCGTTGCTTGACTTGCTAAGCTTTTTTTCTGATGTTGCAACATAGTAGCTAAGCTACATGGAGATTTAAAAAATTAAATACTCAAAATAAAAATAAACCCACGACGAAAAACACTAACAAATAATAAATTAAAACGGTTAATTATTACGCTTTGATATCGTGGATTTTGTCATTTTTATTTGTGGGTAAATTTGTTTCTAAATTTATTATTTTGGTTTTAACAATTATGTGTTACCGACTAAATTAGTTTATAATATTAGACGAGTAAAGCAAAATCGACTGTTTCTCGTCTAACTTATTTAAAATTATTTTACGATTTTCGATACGGTTTTTAATAAATAATTTTATACGTATGATACTATTGCCTCGCTGTTACTGAACAAAATGTCTAACAAACTAAAGTTTATTTCAAGTTGTACCTTCACAAAATGGTGTTAAATCGATCTCATAAGCAGTTTAATAGCTTTGTAAACTATTTAATTTCAAAATACCAGAATAAAAAACGCTGTCGTCATTATTTCTGCAGTATAAAACAGTTTTATTTTACATTAACATCTTGGCTACACTGCTACGATTAATCGCGCCATATTGTGTCACAGCCTAGTAGCTTAATAAGCCGTTCAATTAACAGCCTAGCCGCATCAGCTAATAGCTACCCGATAACTTTTAAATAGTTGACTACTAAGTATACTAAAGCGCTCGCTTTGCTCACGCGTGCTCGGTCTAACCTAACGCAACCTATCCGTTTTGTTTGACATAAAAACCCTCCAGCTGCTCAATTCTGTAAGAACATGTGTAGATGTTCGGTTCGTCAGTCATTTTAAGCCTCTTTTGGTATTTTATAGACGCAATTAAAATATTAATATATTATTTATTCGTATATAATCAATATATCACGGGATTTTTGTCGCGTCTAGAATACTAAAATGCTTAAAATGAAAGCAACACGTCATCTACAATGTTTTTTCTTACAGAATCGCTGCCCGGTGGGTGTAACCTTTTAGTAAAAAGGCTAGGCTATTGATTGAAGAGCCAATTGAGTTGGTTGTCTGTGAACTGCGCACATTTCGTGCTTTTTTTTTCAAAGCTGTAAATACAGCTGAGTCATCTTTTTTATTTTCTACTACGCAACATCATAGCAATGTTCCAGAGTTGTATTTAAAATACCAATGTATGTTGTAATGAAGGAAAATATTAATGATTACGCATAGCTGTTCAGTTTTCGCTTATAAATAATAACTTTTCTTTTATTGAACGTTGCTTCTAAGCGCGTTTATTGATTGTTAGTGTTGATTCCTGTATTGTAATAAATAATTCTGATTTAATTGTCATTTTCCTCATATAAATAACAATAGTTTGTCAACAAATAAAAAGAAACAAAGCTATTTAAAAAATGTTTGTGTGCGGCATTAATATTTTCCTTGACATTTGATTACGAAAAAGTGACAAATAAAAAAAAAGAAACTTTACAAGACAATAATTGTAAATTGTAAAACTTCGTTTTTTTTTTGTTTAAAAAATTGTCAATTTTTATAGCATTTTTCGAGATTTTTTTTCTTTTAAATTGTAAAAATCTATAATGTCTATTGAATAAATGCCTATTATTTCAATACGTAAAATGTACCAATTTACTTCACGCATCGAAATGTTAAAATTAAGTCATGTTTGAGAAAAAAGTAAAAAAATAATATTAATTTAATTTAAAATAAATAAGAATACATTTTAATCGCCGTATCTATCTACAATCTACATTGTTTTTTTTAATTTACCTATTTTTTTTTGTTGCAAAAAATGATTTTTTTTGTGTAAAACACGTTTTTCTTTTACGTGGTACTAAAATTAATAGGAATAAAATTAAATCGTCTTGTACTTTCGAATAGAGAAACTTTTCTTTTTCAAAAACATCTGTTTTTTTTTGTCACATAAAAACTTTTTTCTCAAACAGACCGAGCTGAGACTCAGCGCATCTGTACTTAAAATAATAAAAAATACAAAACTAGGAACATTTAGAGCTTAAATAAAAACACTAAATAATTTAAAAAAATCATATGATGGAAGATATTTTTTATATTAGTAATAGCTAAGAGATGATGTGCACTTACGTGCGTGTGTGCAGACGTCTTAGCTGTGGCAAATAAGTTACCAAAAAAGAAGGGTAATATTTTTATATTTAAAACTAAAAAAGGACGATTATGATACTGCATTTCTTCCATAAAACATACGAAATGTAGAAAAGAATGGAACAATGTGGAAAAGAAATCTAATTAAATAAAAATAAAAAATTAAGTTATTTAGTGACAACAAAATATAAAAATTGATTAGATATAAAGTCTAACTCATTATTTGGTTGTATGACGTGCGTTCATACTGCAGATTCATTTGTGTTTGTTTGTGTAACAAAGTCGCGTCGTTGGGGGCAAATAGCATGTAAGAGCAGATTTACTTCAACTTCAACTTCTTTTGTATGGAAGAGCAGATTTACATTAGGTCAGTGATAAAAGTCAGTGCCTTAGAATATAAACAATCATTTATAAACGTTCATTTGAAATTTTTATTGTTTATTACTACCCTTTAATTAAGTCTAAATGTGTGAAAGGGGCAAGCTGAAAACCAGCGCTGTGTAGATGCTCATAGCTGCGTCTTGCAGCATTTGCTGAGCTTGCTCCTTTTGCCGTTTGCGTTTGCCTAGTTCTAATAGTTTAAGTTGTTTTTTTTTTCTCTTTGGCAATAAATACTTTTATTATTATTTATTATTATTAATATTCGTGGCCAGTCACTGACTTGGTCGAACTTGTATGGCACTGACTTCTGTCACTTACCTAATGTAAATCAGACAATAAATCGCATGCCACCTTCACTTGTCACGACTTATTTCAAATTCATAGATTAATATTGAAAAAAAAAAACAAAAGAGAAAAGAAGAAATAAATTAAGGATTCAGCATTGAAAAACATCGTAAATAAATGCGTCTTTTACATTTTAAAACCAGCTGAACCGGCGTACTTCGTATCGCAATCGGTCATATCAAAAACTTCCTGTACATGGTTATTGAAAATTTGTTAACGGTTGTTCTACAGGCGAAGGCTAGTCTAGGCGAATAACTTTTGTTCTACGACTTTCGACAATTCGAGCTTTTTTTACGTAAAGTTTGTCGTTATGTTAACTTGAAAATCAGCTGTTTTATAATTTAAAAGTCATTTACCTTGAGGATTTATTCTTTTTTTTTTATTTAGATTTGACTGCCATTTATGACAGCTGATTTTTCTAGTAAAAATAACCTTAATATTTTCGGAAATAAAGTTTGAATTAAAAAAAAAGTCGAAGAACAAAAAATAGTTCGCCTAGACGTGTAGAACAGCTCCTTAACTCCCTATACGCTAGAAAAAAACATACTTATTTGTGCCCGTTATGTTCGATATAAAAAAAAAATCATTTACCACAGCCAAAAAATCCAAAAAACATTAAAAACAAAAATATTCATTCGTTTATGTATAATTCTAATACATATTTAACTATACCATACATATAAAGGTAAACTCACACGGGCAATTATTTCATACAATTCCGGTTATACATGAAGCAACTTCAGAACCGAAAGTGCACTTAATTGCCCGCATAAAGTCGCCTCAATTCTATAACTAAATATCATTTTAATAATAATACATAGTTGCATCACTAAATTCCAGACATTTCGAGTACAAAATAACTCAAAACATATAAATTACAAAAAAAAAATTGCATTTCATTTCAATGATACTGTCGAAAAATAAACAAACAACAGCAAATATAAATTTACAGAAGAAAATTACTATAAATACCTAGAAGCGGAAGTGTTTTTTTTTTTTAGAAAAAAAAAAGTTTTCTTTAGAAAAAACAGTAATTTAGAGAAAAAATTAAGAATTTTAAAAGATTTTTTTTAGTTCAGATCGATTGGAACGTATTAAAATTTTGTACACTGACTCGCCTATACTAAAATTTTTAGATCTATAAAAATACCTAAGTGTTTTAAAATTATATATTCACGTCCAAGACCACTCGATTCAATCAAAAGGGAATAAATCGAGAGGTTTAAATAATGAGAAAGTGGTTTTAGGAGCTCCAACAATTTTTATTTAATGGGTAAATTGTCAATTACGTTGATAGAAATGTAAATAAGTGGTAAACTTTGTGCATTTTGAAATAGAGGTCTTCACTTTTCACTTATGGGACTACCTTCAAGTAACCATTTTTCAAATAAAAAAAGAATAATAGACTACAATAGACTAAAAATAGAAAATAAATAAATTTATATTTCTTTTTCGAAAACAAAAAACTACCTATATTCAATACGATTTTAAAATAACCGTTGTTTTTACTACAAATTTTATTTAAAAAAAAACCGTTATTAATAATTACATTTGTAGTGAAGGCTCTTGTCTCTTTCAAAAAGTGTCGTTTTCATTTCCCGAAAAAAAAAGTCAATGGTTACTTTTTTAAAAAAATATTTTTAGGGACAAATACATGTTCAATAATTCGCTCGTGGCGAAGTTTGAACTCGCGCCTCTGGGTCTACACCTCAGCGTCAAAACGACCTAGACAACGCGAGTTCCCACTCCGAGCGGCGAATTTAAGAGTATGTACGTTTCCCTGTCTACTGTGACTTGTTTTGACATTAAACTAAGGCGAGTCAGGTTCAGGTTTAAAAATCAAAATGTCTACTGCATAAAATAATCAGGATGGTCTGGGTCCTTCTCGAATCGCTTCGCCTCTTCCTGCATGCTTTCTTTTATCTTGAGAATGGCCGCCGATTCCGTCTGATCGTTCTGGTCGCCGCCCGGCCCACCGAAACCTTGGGGATTGTGCCCTTTTTAGGTACATTAAATAGTACATAGTTCTAATTATCTAAGTTAAGTATATTGTGAACATGCCTTGTTCAGTAATCCGGTGAAAACTTGCACCAAATTCGATTTATATGATTTTGTTTTTGAATGAGGCTCCTTTGCGCCTGGTACGGTTTATTTAATTGACATTTTTTTTTCTTATCGGTCGTAAACCGATTATGGCCATTTGGAAAGTAGCCAGTGTCAAGTATAATTACTTTTTGCAAGTTATTCAATTTGTCAACAGTCAAGTCGTCGTAGTAAAAGTCAAGCAAGGAAGTCCATTGTAAATGGTGGCTGTAAAAAAAAACTCTAAAGTCCATGTTTTGCACCGATTTTCACTTTTATTACACTTGTACACCTTTACGAAACTAAAACTGATCAATATGCTTCCGAAATTAAACAATTTACACGCATTTGAACTAGGTTACACAAAAATTAAAATTTAGCGACACATCTCCTCAACGCGTTCCCGCCAAAACTCCTTAATTCATATTATCTCATTTGATTTATCAAAGACTAATAACAATAATTAAAAAAATATAAAATTAAAAGGCGATCAAAACGGGAAGGGGAGGCTTCGGCCGCAGCTAGTTACCACCCACCGGACTAAGTCGTAGCGCCAAGCGGACATGTCCGTGTTCCGATACGTATATCGATGCAGTCACTTAGGAAGACGAGCCGAAACTTGTTCCACTGCCGACTTTCTTTTTCTAAATAAGCGTGCAACATCTTAGACTTGATGAGTGAAGTGAGCTGCTTGATCTAATCAAGGTGGAACGTTTCGCTCGGAAGGAGTAACGAAAGTAACGAAATAAAACAGTTTTTCGTCGTAAACATCCAGTTAGAAATCGTGGAGTTTTTATTGTTGTTGTCAGTGAACGGAAATAAGCTAGGAAGAAGCTTTTCCATACTAACTCACCTCAAATAATAGCACCAAAACTCACTCAAATACGAAGTATTGCATACAGAAACTACACGCCACGCTACTGGCTAAGCAATTTAACCTTTTTTTAACACTTCATTATTTTCACCATTTTTTCATGTGTTGACAAAGGGCGGCCCGGCGGCAAAACGCAGTTTTCTAACATGATTGGTTCTTTGAATGACCCGATCACAGCTCATTGGTTGCTCGTGCGTGACGCAGTGTATTTGTTGCCGCGGTATACTTTTGCCCATCGCGAACTATTTTACGTGGTGACATTTTGAAGCGTAAGAAATACTTCCATGTCCTGTTTCCGTTCACTGGTTGTTGTTATATTATTGGCGAATTTTCCCGATACTTTGTGCGGGGTCGGGACTTACGCGAGTGGAACCGCGGGACGCTGCTAGTAAACATATAAATAAAATCATAAGGTGACAATTCAAAGCAGAGGAATTATTTTATGATGTATGTTAAGAACCATTCTTATGTCAGCTATTTTTTTATATATATATTATGTTATCTGTGGTGACTTTTTTTAAATTTTTTGTTGGAGTATTAAAAGAGATAAAGTTTGTATAAATCGAATTTGGTTAAGGGCTAAAGATATAGTTTGGTACATAAGTCAAGAATGATTTTTCATATTTATTTCCTTTTCTCAATGAGAAGTATATTTTACCACTGATATTTATCGAAAACAATATATTTCTCGAAAACGCCATGAAAAACCACACTCGATCAGCATTTCTAATAAAAATAAACTTAAAACAACAATATAGGTACTATAGAAAAATTAGTGCAGTGCATTTAAACTTTAGTGCAATGTTAAAAATACAACAAAAAAAGTGCAACGTTATACACTAAAAAGTGCGATACCCTTAAAACAGACACTAGTGCAAACTTCATCTAAATTTAGTGCAAATTAATCAACTACATACACTAAAGTGAAACAATTAGTGTAATTAATTGAAGATGTAGGTAAAATTGCATGTCCTGTACAACATTTGTCAACCTAATAGTGTAAAAATACACTACTTTTCTCCTAAAGACAGTGTACAAATACACTATCTTTTATATTTCGCTTATTTTAGTGACTGAAACGTAGAAATAGTGATTACATTTAATAAAATTAGTGTTATTTAATTATATTACACTTATTTGATTAGTGCAATGTCCCATTTTGATAACATGATTAGTATTTTTATTTTACAAGGCTTGTTTTTCTTTTGTTATTAATCATTCGAATCGACTTGACAATGAATATTGCCTTAACCAGTAGAAATCATCAACAATATTATTATTTTATCTGAATGGTTTCATGTAAGATGACGCCATTATAAAATCATGGTAAAGAATATTAAATTCCCATATTGTTAGATTCGTTTCCAAATTGTGTTAAGAGAAGCGTGCTTAAAGACAAAATCAATAATATAAAAACATTTATTATAGTAAATTTAAAATGGAAAATGGCAAGAGTTACAAGTTTTCAACGAATTACATAATATCTATATCTACTATTAGCGAAAATAATTAATCGAAAAAGGCTCGAAAAAGAAAAGTGATGGTTTTATTGATTTGATTTCATTTGATAGTCGAATATCTGCTATCCTTTGACTGCTGAAAACTCCCCAACGTTGTGTTTGCGATTTTTATTCAGCTATTTGCGATTTTTGCGTTTATTTTTCGAAAGTGCCTTTAATTTGCGATTTCAACATCAGCAGGCAAAGGGTAACCGAGGTTTGCTATCTAAATATCTCATTTTTCATTTCTCGACACTTTTCCTTTTTTGCCACAATACGAATGATAACCTTATTTGTAAAATAAAAAAAAGAATTATACAAATTAAAAAAACTACCTCGTTTAAGGCCAACAAATGGCAATATTCTGTCGAAATAATAATCGACTACAGTCAACATATACAAATTCATTTTTCATGCAAAAATAATATTTTGAAAATCATAGTGAATATTTTTGAAAACTGTACTTAAAGTTAAAGTTTAACTTGTGTGTTTCCGCAATTAACCCTACTATTGGGTCTTTGTGCGTGATTTTAAGTCGCGGGTTTTCTCACGATGTTTTCCTTCACCGTAAGAGCGATGTTAATAGCGCACATAATTTTTTCTTAAAGTAAAACACATTGGTGCGCGGCCGGGATTTGAAACCACGACCTTTGGAATGAAAGTCGGGGTATCTACCACTAGACCAACACCGCTCTAAAACTGTACTTATTTTGATAAACTTTTCAAATTCACACGAATTGTTACATTTTACTAGGTCTTAATCGCGTATTATTATTAATTTTCTTACCTCGACGACGTTTCGACCAAGTTACAATGGTCTTGGTGGCGAGGGGACTGTCCCTTATGATCAAGACGATTGTACTTACTTACGTATTTGACGAAAAAAAATAAAAGTATTTTTTTTTATTAAAAAAATTGAGCTATTATGTATTAAATCATCCATCAGTCGCTTGTTTTTAACCGACTTTAAAAATGAAGGATGCTCTCAATTCGGTTGTAGCTCATTTATTTTCGTAAACGCCAATGCAATATACAAGATGTAACGGGTAAGCCCTTTTAATCCGAAAGGGGGTTGTTCTATACGTCTAGGCGAACAACTTTTGTTATATGACTTTTGGAAATTCGAAGTAAATTTCGAAAATTTTAAGTGTATAGTTTACTTGAAGATCAGCTGTTTCGTAGAGTTCGAGGTCATTGACCTTATGTTGTTCTTTCATTTAGTTTGGTCTACTACAATCAAACCTTCAGTTACCTTTATTTTCAATAACAGCTGTTTTTTCAGTGAAACAATCGCAAAATTATCAAAAAAAAATTTGAATTTTCAAAAGTCGTAGAACAAAAGGTGTTCGCCTAGACGTCTAGAACAACCCCCTTTCGGATTAAAAGGGCTTACCCGTTACATCTTGTATTTAGATCTGATTTTATCAAATCCCCAGATAGAGATATCTGACAAATAAAATATTACACCATCGAATGAAAAACGTCACTATGATATTTAAAAAGAAAATAAATCTAAATTTAGAAGATAAAAATTTGAAGGCTTTTAAATTTGGTTGGGTTCGAACTTATTCGATAGATATCTTTTATCTGTATAATGAAAAATCGTAGCATTTCAATTGCAACGGAACTGCAATCGAAAAAATCATTTTTGTTTAAAATCGGTACATTTTAGAGTGAAGTTTAGATTACATTTCGATTTGTAACTAAGGCTGAAATCTGTAGTACTTTGACATTGCTCAGACTGAGCTTAGCAAAAACTGAATTTGAATTTATTATAGTCGAAATCCATTCTGTAATATACGAATAAAATAAAAAGAACTTCATAGTCACAACAGAGAAGCAAAGTTTAGGTCATTATTTTTGATTGATTTACATTCTGAATTTGAAAAACTTCGACTTTACTAAGCAAAAGCTTTGGATAGTTGCGAGGATCTGTTTATAAATACCAAAAATTTTCTGAAGTCAAAGTTTTTGCTTAGCAAAGTCAAAGTACGGACTATTGATTTCAGCCTTAGTTGCAACTGAATTGCAATCGAAACCCTATTGACTCTAAAGTCTATGGAAAACCAAAGATAAAGTTTAATTGCAATTTACCTGCAATTGTAATGAAATTAAAACGAAATTTAAGATAATTCTTCGATGTTTCGATTCAATTTTAATTTTTTATTTATTCATATTCTTTTCGTTTTTTATTCTTTTCAAAATTAAAAAGTACAGTTTATCAAAAATATTCACTGAGCAAGTCACTAAAATGCATAAAAATATAAAGATAAAAACCTAAGTATCTCATTTGCAGGTTATTTGATTGTTTATTCCAAACTAGTTGCGCCCCGCGGTTTCACCCGCCCTAGTCCCGATCTCGCGGGAATATCGGAAGAAAAAGTAGCCCTTGTCCAAGTCTCCAGCTACCTATATTCCAAGTTTCATCGCAACCGGTTCAGTAGTTTTTGCGTAATGAGTAACAAACACGCATACAAACTTTCGCGTTTATAATATTAGTAAAATTTATTTTATTTTAATCAGTATTTAAGAGGTTTTTTTCACAAAAAAAAACACCCTGAAATTAAATTTTCTGCGTTTAAAGGCAATTCAAAAAACAATGAAAATAAAAATAACACAAGCATTTTCTTGCAGTCGCGTAAAAATGAGATATTTAAGTTATTAGGATCGTATCTAATAGAGGGTACTGATTTTATGATTTTTTTTAGCACATAAAATTCATATTTTTCTAAGAAAAATACATCCAAACTTTTACTGTCAGCCATTAGAAAAACAGAACCATAAAAAAGTACACAGCCACAGAGTATCTAATCCAGCAGGGAAACAGCTTCATACATACAAATCATGAAACTCATGGGGGTCAAAGAGTCTCTCAAAGATAATAAAGCTCATTGACTGCGTATTCCGTGATTTTTCTGCAAAACGTAAAGCGTTTCCACCGCGTTTTTTTTAAAGTAAGTATCTATTAAAGTCAACGTCAAGTCAGTCAACCTTGAAAAAGCCAACTGTAAAGTTGGCGAAAGCTCGGTCGTTTTCAAAATCATGAATAAAACGCGTTTAAACCCGGTAAATAAAGTGGTTTATTGAACGAACGAGCGAAGCGAGTGAGGTCCAGTGTAGACGGACCTGGCGCTTGCATCTTTGTATGTTTGTTCGACGATAACTTGAGTATCGTAGCTCCGATCTTAATGAGTTTTGGTAGGCGCAAAGCTTAGGTTAATAGAATTTACGAGTTCGAAGATGAGCCGGATCGGTAGGGGGGTTGGGGAGATAGGGGGGCGTGAGGTCTCAGTTCGGGGCGAACTACTAGTTGTGTAAGAATCTATTATTGGCAGTCTGTTTTACGTAAGAGTTAAACTGTTTTTTTTTTAAGTGCTGTTGATTTTGTGAAAATAAATTAAAAAAAAAACAACTCAAAGTTGCGGACAGGGAGTGAGGTAGTGGTCCGACCGGCCAGCGAGAAAGCGACTAACCATCGGCAATTTTGCTCTTTGAAGTAACGTACAATAAAATAGGTTTACAATCCGTGTAAACGCAAGCACTGTGTTATTTGTCGTATTTTAAAGAAACGTAAATTAAAAGCTCTTAGAAATATTTTTAAAGGAAAGATTCATCTGTAAAAATTCACTTGCGGCGAGATTTGAACTCGCGTCCCTGGATCAAATCTCGCCGCAAGTGAATTTTTGAAGATGAATTTTTCATTTCAAAATATTTCTAGTAGGTAAATATGCCTTGAGCAATAAAAACAAATTTACAAAATATTAAAAGCTCTTCTTTGATTGGTCGAACCACACCCTCCGCAACAGTAAGTTGTATTTTGTTAAAAAGCAGTCAATTGGCTTTATTGTCTTTGGTTTATACTGAAATTGATGCCAAAACCACTGAACCGATTTCGAAAATTCTTTCACCAATAGAAAGGTACATTATCATAGGTTACTTTTGATCCCGATATTCTCACGGGACGGGCCTGATGCAGGTGAAACTGCGGGACGCAGCTAGTAGACAATAAATCTACGCACATTAGCCACAGTACGTAGATAGGCTAAGGCCTAGGGCACAGCAGTATGGACACTACCTGCCAGGTCAGAAAAGGCTCACTCTGCCGTCGACGAGACCCCTAAGGAAGTTTCGCGATGCAGTCAGTACTGCGACGCGTGTGCACGTGTGTGTGTGTGTGCAGTTGCCATACTGCTCCCTCTATGCACTGTGGTTGTAAAGTAAGAACACTGTACCTAGCTTGTATGAAGATGCTTCTCCGTATTAGATACTCAATGCCTCACCAGTTGAATACCTACCTACTAAAGTACGTTTTTTAATTCCAGACTACAATCTGACGTTTCGGTTCCTTGTATTTGTCATTTTTTCTATGGAGAGAAGTGTCAAATCGTAGGCTAGAATTAAAAAACGTGAAGAGTATGTACTATCTAGCTAAGTGGCTACGAGTCTATGGGTCTATAAGTACTCACTCAAGTTATAGTCGCCCATGCCGGAGCCCGAATCCTCTCGAGGCGTCCCCGGACCTCCGCCCCCCACTCCACCCGGGGAGGATTTCATACCATCCACCCCGCCTAGTCCTGGGGGCAAATGGTCATATTTTAATTATCCAAGCAATTTTGATATGACTGTAAAGCACATTCTTTTTAGGTTTTCGTTTTTAGTTCTAAGTTCAAATATGCAAATGGTGAACTGTTTTAATTTTTGTTATGATATATTGTTATAAAAGAACTGAAAAAAATAACATAACTGAATAAAATAACTGATCTGAGTTGCTATGTGAACTGACGTGAGTTGCTATATGAACTGACCTGACTTGGTATGTGAACTGACCTGAGTTGCTATGTGAACTGACGTGAGTTGCTATATGAACTGACCTGAGTTGCTATGTGAACTGACCTGAGTTGCTATGTGAACTGGTCTGAGTTGCTATGTGAACTGACCTGAGTTGCTATGTGAACTGGTCTGAGTAGCTATGTTAATTGACCTGAGTTGCTATGTAAACTGACCTGAGTTTCTATGTGAACTGACCTGAGTTGCTATGTGAACTGACCTGAGTTGCTATGTAAACTGACCTGAGTTTCTATGTGAACTGACCTGAGTTGCTATGTAAACTGACCTGAGTTGCTATGTGAACTGGTCTGAGTAGCTATGTGAACTGACGTGAGTTGTTATGTGAACAGACCTGAGTTGCAATCTGTACGGGTATTCAGAGAGGTTTGGTCAAAATTCGACGTCTTAAATGATATATCCATCTCACTCAGCTTGATTCAATAAGACAGTGACAGGCATGCCAAGTCGATCTTCGGTTTCGGACTGAAGCTACTGAACTGACTTGAAATGCTATGTGAACTGACCTGAGTTGCTAAACCTGCAGGCTCGGCATGATGAGCGTGCTCGGGCCGGGCAGTATGTGAACTGACCTGAGTTGCTTTGTGAATTGACCTGAGTTGCTATGTAAACTGACCTGAGTTGCTATGTAAATTGACCTGAGTTGCTATGTGAACTGACCTGAGTTGCTATGTAAATTGACCTGAGTTGCTATGTGAACTGACCTGAGTTGCTAGAGTCCTGCGGGCTCGGCATGATGGGCGTGCTTGGGCCGGGCGGGCCGTTGGAGCCCGGCGGCGCTCCGTATCCGGGCGAACCGCCGGAGTAGTTGAGCGGGGCCGAGCCCGAACCGCCGCCCGACCACGCGCCTCGCGGCCCCATGCCCATTGGTGGCATTCCTGGGGAAAGGGATACACAGGATTACTCACAGCACAATGTAAACGTCACCTAACAACGCTTCGAATAAAAATTAATTTGTTTTTTTAAATAATGAGATATTTTTTAAAAGTTGTTCACTTAGATGTCTAGAACAACCCCCTTTATGGTCGGACACCCATTTCGTAACATACTGTAGATGAGAAAGAGAGCAACAGCTTCACACAAGGTCACGGGCGGTCGGCACACCGTGACGTGCGTGACCTCTCATCGACAGTGTACGTCAGCTGAGAGGTTCTTAGGGAAATCCACACCTCGATTGTGAATGTTGCAAATTTCGTTCCAATGAAATGGGTGATTATATTTTTATTTAAAGTGCCTAAGCCCGTAACGATGATTCGACCGCCAGTCTGTCACTAAAGATCGTCCGCCATCGGTCGATCATACGTAATACTGTACGGAACAAGTCAGTGTGTGCATCTGCTGCTGTGTCACCGTGGAACATGATTTTTTCGAATTTAATAGAGAGGAAGTTTGATCTCCATTTTAGTTATTTCTCGTAGTAATCTACGAGGAATAACTATTAATACTACTGAATAATACTAATGTATAGAATAGATTTATTACCTGGTGGTTGCGGCGGTGGGCGCGGCATGCCGGCGGCGTACGCGCCGGGCGACATGGGCCCGCAGCCGGGCCGCGGCGGCGTCATACGCGGTCCTCCCAACAGGGCTCCGCCCCCGCCGCGCTCCATCGAGTTACCCATCATGCCCTGACCTGGGGACCAAACAATATTATTTATTCATTTATCTTACTAATATTATGACCTATGTGGCGCGTCGGGCGAACGCTTGGCTGCAATGCAGAAGGTTGCGGGTACGATTCCCGCTGGGTGCAAATATTTATGCTTTAAAATAAATATTTGTATCTGGTCTGGGCGTATTTCTATGTATAATATGTATGTATTTACAAAAGAAAAATAAATATAAGTAGTATATCCGTTGTCTAGTCACCGTAACACAAGCTTAGCAGCTTACCATGGGGCTAGATGGTGCTGTGTGTTCATCACAGGATTTATTTATTTATTTATATGGTCGAAATTTTACATGTATGAATGTGACATACATGTCTGGCTCTTTCACGCAAAAGCTAATGAACCGATTACAATAAAACTTGGAATATAGGTAGCTGAATAGGGGGAATAACACATGCCGATATTTTCGCGGGAACGGGACTTACGCGGGTGAAACCGCGGGCCGCAGCTAGTATGTTATACTTTTGGAAAAATATGTTTCGTAGTAACTAAGAAGTATAATCATAATATGTAATAATTTTATTGACGGCCTCTGTGGCGCGGCGGGCGAAGCTCGGATTGCAACGCAGAAGGTAGCGGGTTCGATTCCCGCCGGGAACAAATATTTCTGCTGACCATAACTGTTTGTTTTTGGTTCTGGGTGTTTTCTATGTATCATGTGTATGTATTTACAAAAAAAAAAGTATAATATGTATCCATTGTCTAGTATCCATAGTACAAGCTTAGTGCTTAGTTTGGGGCTAGATAGCGCTGCGTGCAATATTTAATTATTTATTGGAAGAGTAGAACTTCCTGATACAAGCTTAATTGGCTTGAAAGAAGGTAGGTCATAAACTTACATCGCTCTTACGGTGAAGGAAAACATCGTGAGGAAACCCGCAGAGAAAAAAGCCCAACTGTAGCTCAAGTTGTGGAAACACACAGTAATAACTTTTAACTAATGTAAAAAGGCAAAATGTCTTACCTGGTGGCCCATTAAAATCATTGCCCATGCCCATCCTCACAGCACCCCTAGGGCCGCCCCCAGAGTACCACGGGCCTATGAACGGCTGGCCGGTGCCCATGAGCTGTGGCTGGGGCCCGTGAGGAGAGGGCTGCGAGCCGGGGTGCGGCGCCGGCGGCGACGGCCGCAGCGGAGAGTTGGGGAAGAAGCCTGGAGGCATGCCTCCTCCGCCCATACCTGGAAATTTGGTTAAATTTAGGTATATACAGGTTGAACCATTTCGATGGGCTTTCAGGGTAATATCCTAAACTACAAGAGATAGCGAAAAATGCTGAAAGGAATCGCGTTGAGTTGAGTTGCATTTGAAATTTTCTCTGATCTAAATGTTTTCTATATATCATAATTATGTATTTTAAAAAAAGTATAATATGTAGTAAGCATATCTGTTGTCTAGTACCCATGGGGGGTTTGGGGTAGATTGCCCTGTGTGTAATGTTGTGCAATATTTACTTATTTGCTCTTTAGATTTAGAACTCCAAGCCACAATAAACTATGGCTGGTATATTTAAAAACAATATTTTTCAAAAATATCTACATCTATACTAATATTATGAAGAGGTAACATTGATTTGTATGTAAGTATGAATAATTGGGGGTAATCTCCAGAATTACTGAACTGGTTTTAAAAATTACACAAATAAATAAGTATTTTTTAGATGTAATGCTCTTAACACGTATGAATGTATATTGAGGGTAGTCTCCAAAACTACTAGACCAATTTTAATAATACTTTTACCATTAGAAAGCTACATTATCGAGGAGTAACATAGGCTAATTTTTATCCCAAAATTCCCACGGGATCGGGCTATACGCAAGTGAAACCGCAAGGCACATCTAGTTTACTATATCACTCGGATGTAATGTTTAGGTGACACACCACATGACAGCCTAGTTCGGTAGATAGATTTGTTTGATTGTGTAGGAATTATTAACCTGATTCTGTGCAAATCCTACTAATATTATAAAGCTGAAAGTTTGTGAGTATGGGTGTATGTCTGTTTGTTACTCAATCACGCAAAAACTATTTAACCAATTGCGATGAAACTAGAAATATCGGTAGCTGGGGACTTAGATTAACACATAGGCTACTATTATCCCGATATTCCCGCGGGAACGGGACTTACGCGGGTGAAACCGCGGGGCGCAGCTAGTATTAACATAAATAGTAGCATATGCATTTTTCCAGGTTTTCTTATTATCACAATTGGTTCGTTGTGAAAGAGCAACAAACATACACGACAAACTTTCACTCATATTAAATTATTGGAATCTGTTGTGTACCTAGGTAGAAATGTTGTCTTTAAGTCGAATTTTAAAATAACCTAAAAACCCAGAATCCTAAATTATAGAGGTTAGTAATTATTTTATTATTTACTAACATGTTGAGAAGTAAAATGTACAATTGTATCAAGATGTTTTAGAAAAAGAGTAAGAGATAAGTAAAGTTGATAGATTTAGGAGCATTTATTGTTGGTCCTATTTTCTATAGCATGTCTATACAATTAGAACTTATTGAAATACAGTTTTTTGATACACCTACCTACCTAATATCAAACAATGTAATTTCTAGAAATGACTATGATCTTTACTAGGCATTGTACATTTTGAGAGCAATAATCAATGTTTTTACCAAAATTCTGTAGTAGTAGTTAGTTAAAAATAATGTTTAACAAATTGGGAGCAATCTAACTAGGTGGGTCACCTATTGTGCCTACTGTAATAGATTTGGAAAATAGGCAAAAATGTGAGCTAAATACGAAATAAACCGAAAACATAGCGATAAATTACGTTCCCCAGCTTTGGGACAGACTTTTATTTACCTTTGAGATAACGTTTTGTGCTACTGATCTCATTTCCAAAGTATAGTTGTTGCTAATGAAGTATTACATGCAGCAATGGATAGTTTAGTGATTTAGGTGTAATTTTTAAGTACGTACCGTCGTTTGGAGGCGCCGGGCCGGCGTTGTGACCAATTCCATTGACTCCATAGCCGGAGTTTACAAAACCATAGTCGTGGAAGGCCTTGGCTTCAGAACTGTGTTCGCATGTGTCTCGGCGCTCCGGCGCCGCGCAATACAGGTCCCAGAACACGCACCACCAGGAATGAAGGAACCCAGGAGGTTCTCCGAGCGTTATATTCTTCTCCCATCGGATTTCCGACAAAAACGTCTGTGCCGCCTTCGTCGCACCGACGTGTAGCAGGTACTCGTACACATACAACGCTAATTTCTCACGAGCCTGAGCGTCCGAAGGCACCGTAGAGCCTTTGCCCTTGGCATACATATCGACTGGAAGCCGACTTTTATGATTATATTGTTTATTATTTACATTAACGCTTGATATCAATAAATTCAACTACACAAAATGTCATTGATCGATGGCGACATTTGGCGTCTGTGGCATAGATAATTTTTGTTTTTTCATGCGTTTCCCATTTTGTCATAGAATTTTGTCCGTGGTTTACACAGAGTAAATATTAAATTTCCAAAATTTACCGGTTTTTGAAAGAGCATTAAAATGGTGGCCACCTTTTCCTTTTTTCGCAACCTCAAAATAAGCAATGATCTTCCAAATTATCAGAAAATTATTCATTTTTAAAAATGGTTTAGTAATACTTGTAGAACCAATCACACTCAAGAAAAAATTAAAACTTTTTGCTTTACGGGAAAGTTCGGAACCTTTAATAAATTTACATTGGTGGGCGTTCACTTTTAAATTCATAGCCAATACTCAACATTTTCACCGGTTTTTAAAAATGACATTTGTATATTTGACAGTAGAAAACACGCCTTCGTCTATAATGTCGGATATTGTCTATTCCTTTTTCCTTTTCGTGCGGCCGTGTCACCGCGTGTTTCACCGCCGCGTTTCGTGAAGAAACAATCAAAATGGCTATCAGACCAGTTTACAGGCCTACTATCGTCAAAAAGAGGACAAAAAGGTTCATCCGTCACCAGTCAGATCGCTATGATAAACTCAAGAGGAACTGGCGCAAGCCCAGAGGTAAGATGATGGGCCATGCACCGATTTTTAGTAATATAACCTAACCTCGGTTTTATTTACGTGCAAATCAGTGGAATCTCGTTAGAGATAGCATTAAGTACACAGTGAATATACCAATTAAATTTAAAAGTGTGGGTTTTGTACCAAAATAAATCAGGTATTCCATCGTGTTTATGCAAGGGCACTCTGTGTTATCCATTCCTATATGATAATTACAATTTGTTACCTTGCTACAGTAACTCTATCACACCCTATTCCGTGCTGCTGGTCACCGCAGCTTGGTCATAGTGAGAGATACAATAGATATTAGGCCACAAACTGTCTAACAATCTTGTTCAGTCTTCCTATCTTCATGAACAAGCTACCTACATGACGATGTACCTATATTATCAATTTTCAGGGCATCACACATGGCAGCTATAATGTAAAGATGTAAATTATAGCATGGTTCATCTCATTACGTCTTACCATAGAATTGTCAAGAGACCACACACAATAGCTGTAATGCATCCCTGCATGTAATGTAAATTTAATATACCTTGGCAGCGTCCCGCGGTTTCACCCGCGTAAGTCCCAATCCCTAAGGTATATTGGGATAAAAAATGTGTTATTCCAGGTCTCCATCTACCTATATTATTATGATGAAACTTGGAGTTTCATCATAATTTTGTCAGTAGTTTTTGTGTAAATGAGTAACAAAGTCTAGTTAGTAAGTATATAAAATTAGTAACATTATAGCTGCCATGTATGAAGCTCTTTAGCCACATTAAATACATCATTTAAGTATTTTCTGGCATATGGCATCATCCCTTATAATTAACCACTTACCTATCAGTTTATTATTATATTGCTAAATGGTAAAAGCTTTTAAATGTTAACAATATCTTACAAAATTACCAACAAATTGCTCAAACAGTTTCAAGCAAAATGCTAACAACACTGAGGTAATGTACAAATGCTTTTATTATAGATAACTACGTCCCGCGGTTTCAGCTGCGTAAGTCGGGATCCCATGGGAATATCGGGATAAAAAGTAGCCTGTGTTACTCCTTAAAAATTTTTGGAAACCTAGCTTTCTATTTTTAAAATCAGTCCAGTCATTTTGGAACCGATTCATTACATACTAACAAAAATAAATCTTTTCTTTTTATAATCCTATTATGAAGCTGAAAGTTTGTGAGTATGTATGTTTGTTACTCAATCATGCAAAAACGGCTGAATGGATTTAGATGAAATTTGGAATGTAGGTAACTGGGGATCAGGAATAACACATAGGCTACTTTTTATCCCGATATTCCCGCGGGAACGGGACTTACGCGGTTAAACCGCAGGGTGCAGCTAGTATTAGTATACAATACATTGAAGGTTTTACATGCAGCCATTATTGTTTTCTTTTTTGTTTGTTTCGTAGTTTAATAATATTAACGATAAATGTCTGTGCATTCTAGGTATTGACAACAGAGTACGCCGTCGTTTCAAGGGACAGTACTTGATGCCCAGCATTGGTTACGGCTCAAACAAGAAGACCCGTCACATGCTGCCCAATGGGTTCCGGAAAGTAAGATCTTTTCTTTTCTTTTTCAAGTAGTCCTAAACATAGAGAGAAAAATTTGACTAACAGGAAAATATGCTCTGCAAGCCACTTCGCTGAACACATCTGCTCACAGTTCCAGGACTGATTGCACGATTCACTCAGAAAAAATTAAATAAAAAAATTAGAGCTGCCTTTGGTCATCTATGAAAACTAACCGACTAATTGTTTACAATGGGTTGAATACAGAAAATCTACTTAGATGGTTGAGGTTGACTTAATTAAGTGAGCAGATTACAGCTGAGTACAGAAACCCAGAAAGCTTAAGAATATTTTAGTCAGTTATTTCTAAGGCTACTACCCCTTTACTTATAAACGATGATTAAAAGAAGACCAAGTTATCTGACTTTTGTCTCTGTCTGTCAACTTTGAAACTTCATGTCAATGTAAAAGATAAACAATACATGCAGTTATGCAGCGGTTAATTAGAGTTTATAAGTAAGGGGGCTAGTGTTTATGCAAGGGCACTCTGTGTTATCCATTCCTATATGATAATTACAATTTGTTACCTTGCTACAGTAACTCTATCACACCCTATTCCGAGCTGCTGCATACCGCAGCTTGGTCATAGTGAGAGATACATAACTTACAAAAATAAGTAAACTATAGATTCTGTGTTCACCCACTAAAATCTCAATCTAATGGGAATTTTCAAAATCCTTTTCTTATCGCATGTTTTACATAATAAAATAAATAAATAAATTTTGCACACAGCGCTATCTAGCGCCAAACTAAGCACTACACTAAATGTCCAAATGAAATAAATGTATGGGTACTAGACAACTGATATACTACATATTGTAGTTTTTTTTGTATATACATATTATTATACATAGAAAACACACAGAACCAGCAACACTTATGGTAATCAGTCAGCTGTCTACTATAGTAGTAGCAATCCACGATGACTTGTTGATGAAACCTTTTCAAAGTGCATAAAAAATTACAAATTCCTACGCATTTTCTTTTCTTCATTTATTATTTACTTTGAAAAGGTTCCAAGAAGTCATTGTGGATTGCTTTGAGTGTAAAAGCAGTTTGGCTGTGCGTTAATCCGTCAATAAATTAGGCTTAAGCACTTAAAATAAAAATATAATTTAGTGAGGAATCTGTTTAAAAACAAATGCAAAAAATAATAAAAGCTACTTATACCGGCCTCAACAGCTTTGACGGCCTCGGTGGCGCGTCGGGCTAACGCTCGACTGCAATACAGAAGGCTGCGGGTTCGATTCCTCAAAAAATTCACCATTGCAAAAAGAAAAATCTTTTTATCAACATTTTTTTAAAGTATTTTGATTTAATTTATAAATATTTTGTTCCCAGGTGCTGGTTCACAATGTCCGTGAGCTGGAGATCCTCATGATGCAGAACAGGAAATACTGCGCAGAGATCGCCCACGGAGTTAGCTCCAAGAAACGGAAGACCATCGTGGAGAGAGCGCAGCAGTTGAGCATCCGAGTGACCAACGCTTCTGCTAGACTGCGTAGCCAGGAGAACGAATAAACTTTGTATTTATAAGGATAATAAAAACTTTAAAAAACGTTTATCTGTTCTTCTTATTGTTGCGTTGTGTCTCACCTAGTGTTAAGGTACAGATACACGTGGCAACCAAGATTCGACAGCCACAGAATAATTTGTTCAGAAAATACCTATTTCTTAAAAAGACCAATTTATTTCACTTTCAATTAATCTTCTGCGTTGCAGGCAGAGATATATTAAGAACATATAGATAGGTAATCAGGCGAATTTCTTGGCGACACAATTGTAAACTAACTAACTAAAGAAGTCAGTTCCATCTCAGTATAATGAATACTCACTCACATCTCACTAAATACGAATAGGTTACGTTTTTATAAGAAAAATCAAGTCAACCTTGAAAAAGCCAACTGTAAAGTTGGCGAAAGCTCGGGTCAAATAATGAATAAAACCGGATAAATAAAGTGTTTTATTATGCAAAATCGCGAAAACCATAGAAGAAATCAATGAGTCTAGTTATAGAGACGCCATTGCAGAACAAATCATTATTGAAAAGCGGCACAAATTGTATGCTATACAACCTCATTATTTATATTCATTCACATAATTTAAAGAAGAAATAGACGAAACTATTGTTATCTCTTTCTAAAACATAAAGACTCAATGCTACTTGCATGACGTAAGAAAGAGATGTCATAATATGATTATGACATCTCATAGCTGTTAGGAGAGAATGATAAAACGTCAAAGTCAAAAACTTCGTTGAGTATTGAAAAAAATACTTTTTCAAAAAATAAACTAAAATAAATAAATACAGCTTTACTTACGTATGAAATTAAATATTTTTGCCAGTTTTTGGAGTATAATTCGTGCATCGCCTAAATACGCACGAAGGCATTGTTGTTGTGAAAGTGAACTAAATGTACTGTATGTCAACAAGCGGGTGATCGTGACGTGAGCTGGGATGGAACTAAGACTTCTCTGGCTAGATAGCTTGCATTTGTGTAGCCAAGAAATTTGCCCTATTACGTATCTGGAAGAAATTAAGAAAAATCAAACTCCTAGACTTGAGACTCCTAAACTAGTAGTCTAGGTACAATCGTTTCCGAGATAGTTCTATTGAAAATTAAGTATTAGCCCTTTTACGAATTGATCATTTTAAGAAATAGTCCTTTTTAGAATTAGCTATTCAATTTCAAGAATTAGTCCATTTGAGATTTAGCCATTTTTACAATGAGGCGTTTGTAGAATGCAGGCAATTTAGAAATAACAGAGTAATCCGCCCCATCATGATTCTAACAAAATTAGTCTAGTATTTTTTTTACACGACTGCCAAAGGAAGTGTTATGTTTTTGCCGTGAGTGTATGTATGTATGTATGTATGTGACCTATTTTTGTGCCGTCGTAGGGCCTAAACGGCTGGGCCGATTTAGATAAACGATACGTCGTTAGATTCGTCATGACCGTGAGAGTGACATAGGGTACATTAAAATAATAAATAAATAAAAAGAATGATGTAAAACGCTATTAACCAAGTTTTGTAAAGACCATAAAAAACAGAGAAAACGCGTAACATTGTTCACTCAAACGATATGTTTTATTCTTTCGTAAATTTACATTTGAAAAGTATTGCTTGTAAAGTTTTACAATTAAATTTTAAAATAATTAATTATAAAATTATCGGAAGTCGTTTAAGTAGGTTGTCTTCATTAATATGTCACTTGCCTTCGGCTCGGTTGTCTTGTCTTTAATGACGTTTATATATTCTTTTTACTTACTTCAATTTATGGCTTGGCACTACCTCTGGATTTCAATATTCGCATGCGAAAACAATCCGCGTGTGAATAATGTATTCTAATAGTAATTCTAATGGTTAACTTCGAAAGTTATGTTGCTACTACATGACATTATGATTACGCAGGTAATTTTCGCAAGAACAACGGAACGTTAATTAAAAACTTTTCGATTTGAGTCGTATAAATATTTATCTCATCTATGGATTTGACTTTGACGCCGAGTTTGAAGGAATTGGCAGAGATGACATGACATAAAATACTTACGCAAAGAGAATATAATCACTACGTTTTATACTTAAGTATCTTCTTACTAGTTTGTGGACTTAAATAACCACTTTATTTTTCAAAGAAAACAATACCTACGTAATAATCTAAAAGAAGTTGTCAGCAACAACAACCCGAGGCATTGCCACGGAACACTATTACTCCTAGCGGGGCATTGCGCCCAAGATGCTGGCGGCGTTCCCGCGCTGGATAGGAAACCGCCAGCTCTTGTACTTATCACCCTGAGTAAGCAAAAACAAGCAATGCACGTCCTCGCTACAGGAGTATATACATCTAGAATTAATAAATTTCTTCTGGTGTAATTAAATCTGATCTCTAAAAACTAAAAAGCGATAAATAAAAAAAATATTTAAAAAAATAAAAAAACCCGACTGCTGTTTTAACAGAAAAGTGAAAAACAAGATGCTTCTAGTATCTTTAGGAATGGTGGATGCAGTCGGGTGGGACTCCAAATAAAAGGTGAATAGGTTTAATAACACCAAATACTTAGTGTTATATAATTAGGTATACTATCTTTATGTTATTTGGAGTCCCACCCGACTGCATCCACCATTCCTAAAGATACTAGAAGCATCTTGTTTTTCACTTTTCTGTTAAAACAGCAGTCGGGTTTTTTTATTTTTTTAAATATTTTTTTAAATTTTAAAATCACAGAAAATTGACTTAAATTTTTTGATCGAGAGTTTTGGCGGGAATGCGTTGAGGAGATGTGTTGCTAAATTTTCATTTTTGTGAAACTTAGTTCAAATGCGTGTAAATTGTTTAATTTCGGTAAAGATGTACAAGTGAAAATCGGTGCAAAACATGGACTTTAGCTTAGTGTTCTCTCCAAAGCTCCGTGAACAAACATTGTAAAAATGGCCCCCTTTTTACAATGATTCCCTCGACTTGACTCTAACTATGACGACTTGACTGTTTTGTTCGACGCAAATAACCTGCAAATACTGATAATACTTGACACTGGCAAATGTCCGAAAGGAAAAGCCATTTTAAAGAAGAAAAAGAAGATTTTTTTGATCGACAAAAGGGCGACATAGCAACGGCACGCAACGGCAAACGATCATGGAGATGGTAGCGCGGAATAACTTACCTTTTTACGTATTTTATTTACGCTCGTTCTCGAAAATCGAATCAATGTCGTAAAATATGTGTAGGTACCTATTGTTTATGAAATGATGACTAATAATAATTCTAAAACCTGTCCGACTGTTTCATTATTATGAGTGGGTAGTTCTCATTTTATGCGATGTTTCCGGTTGCATTGCTCTTGGATGCCCGGGCTCGCTAATACCTCAAATTACTTAGGGGTCGACATAGACATCAATCATCTATCATTTTGACCATACCTAATAAAGCGTCGCAGTACAGATATCGATGAAAAGTTCTCGAAGAAACAAATTCGATTGTACGTTTGTCGCAGGGAAATAGGTATCCCTACCTACCTACTGCAAATAGAGTAGACAATAAATGAAAAGTTTATTTTTCTTTGTAACTGGTTGCAAAACACAATAACATGGGCGGCCGAAAGAATATTTTTACGGTCCAACGGGCCAACACCAATCCTGCAACGGGCCAAGAAATTAATTCACCAGCGCGTGGGGAAAACTCAAGGTTTGCTAGTCACCTCTAGACTTCAGTCGCCTTTTACGATACCTACGGAAAGAGATGCAGTATTTTAGTAGGTAAGTAGTTTTGTTAGGTATCCGGAGAACTCAGGACAAATCTGGTGGTCTAATAATCCTAGAACCATAGTCCTACAACATAAGGAAAGTTTTCAAAATCCACTCCAGAGCTCTATTTTTTTAATCAAATGCGAGCGATTCAATATCTCTACTGGTTTTCGTTCGATTTATGTATTTTTGTCTATGTTAATCGCGCGACCACAAGGAGTGGTATCAATTACTCGCGGCAAAACTCCGACATTGAACAAAAGTCAGCGGATATTTATTTATTAAAGTGCACCCGAGCGATTCAAAAATAAGGCTCTAGGTTTAAACTGAGTAGAAGAGAGAGCCGCAGACTAAAGCTTGTTTAAATTGTAATATTAATTCATTGCTAGTTTTATATAGGAGTGTGCAACCTGAAATAAATGTAGGTATAGATAGATAGATAGATTAACACTTTATTTGCACAACCAACAACAATTAAAATCAGTTTACATTAAAATTAATAAGTGAGACAAATTACACAGAAAACTTAAAAGTAAAAAGTTGTACAAATGGGCGACCTTATCGCTAAAAGCGATTTCTTCCAGGCAACCTTTGGATGGAGAAGGTCAGTAAAGATTGTGTAGTAGGCAGAGAAATTTAGAATATGCTTGTATTACTTTAGGTATTACTTTTTATTACCAACCATGAGCTACTACAACGAAGAAGTGACACTATGTTGTAAGCCAAATGAAACACTGTTATTTTTGTTGCTACTTTCTTGGTGAGTAGGTAAATTTTACTTGTGATTAATTACTACTACGAACTCAACAACATTCCTTTTCGGTTATACTTATGATCGGACTTTAAAGTGCTTCCTCACGGCGAGCATTAGCGGGGCCCCGAACAAAATCACGTTTGGGGGCCTTAGAAGGGTAGGTAAAGATTGCTCACAAAAGAAAAGAAAAGTTACACAAAATCACAATAAATATTTATTCATCATAATTAATTATCTATCTGCCACTTATTCCAAAAAAATTACAAGTAATACAACTATTACAATAACTCTATAGTCTGCGTACACTGGAACGTTTTTATTGCAAATAATTATGAGGCGGTAGTTTACTGTAACTTTTTAGAATGTTAAAAATAGACAATTACATCTCAGTCAACCTTGAAAAAGCCAACTGTAAAGCTGGCGAAAGCTCGGTTCAAATAATGAATAAAAACGCGATAAAACCGGATAAATAAAGTGTTTTATTAAGTAATTCAAATTAAATATACACTTTTCTTGCCTGTTTTTCAGCAAACTGATTTTTTAATTATTTATAGCTGATGATTACTTTCTTTAGTTTACTAAAGTTTCTGCCTCAATGGACAAAACTGGATTTAAAAAAAATGGGAAGGTTATTAATATTTGCTTACGCACGTTGAGGGCCCGCCGTCGCCCGGGGCCCTGTATAATTGATACGGCGGCGGTAGCTACGCCCCTGGTCTTGATAAAACTTGTAACATCAATGTGCTTCACTTGTAACATAAAATGTGTTAAACGTGAATGCTCGTCAGTTAGGCAGAGTATGAATTGAATATGAAATGACTAGCTGCGCCCCGCGGTTTTACCTGCGTAAGTCCCGTTCCCGCGGGAATATCGGGATAAAAAGTAGCCTATGTGTTCAGCCTTATAATCCAGGTCCCCAGCTACCTATATTCCAAGTTTCATCGCAATCGGTTCAGTAGTTTTTGTGTGAAAGAGTAACAACCTCACATACATACATACTACTTACATACAAACTTTCGCGTTTATAATATTAGTAAGATAACACTACATGTGAAAATGTAGGCACTTTCACATGTAGTGTTAACTACATGTGAAAGTGCCTACATTTACACAATAAACACATCGTGAATTATTGAATTTTGTGGAGTAATCGGGGAGCTAAACTACAGTCCTGATTCTGTGATGAACTTTAAAACGTTTGCCATAAAAACATTACACATTAGCCCGAACTTACACCTTAACGTCCGATTTTTACTTTAATTTAAAAAAATGTCTTATGTTTAAATGCACAGAGGTAGGTACCTACTCATTAATCTACGTTTAAATGAACTTTATGTGTAAGTCTTGAACCACAGTTTATAACAGTTAATTACAGCTCCATTTTTTTGTTTTTTACGCACCTTAGGTCTTGAAATTAGGAGATCATGGTAAGGGCCATTATAAGAAGAGGACCGTGCGCTTCTCTCGAAGTGAAAAACGCGTTATCACAGGCACGGGCGGCCGAGTGGTTCTCGAGCGGTTGCACTTTTTCGTTTATTACTCGGGTTCTACTAATTGGATTTCGATGCAAAGTATACCACGACCTTCGTCGAAAATAGAACTATCCAATATTGACAGATTTCAATCGGATTAGTAGTTTTTAGTTGTATAAGGAACAGACAGAGAAACAGACAAATAGACAGACAGACATGAATTTTAAAAGTTAGGTATATAATTTTGTTCTACTGATTTTCCTCTAGACAACTTTTTTTTTAATTTAGTTCCAAGTACAGACTTTTTCTTCTTCTTCTTTAAAATGGCTTTTCCTTTCGGACATTTGCCAGTGTCAATACAGACTTTTTGTCCTCTCTTTCTTTATTATAAGTTTAGAGAATAAATAGAAAATAGATACATAGATAATACCTACCACCTCCTTTTTTTTCTTTTCAGTTCTAACAATATTATTACTCGAAGCCTACCAAAGCTCAAATGACGCTAGAATTCAATTTAAAAAACTTATAATAAAACATTTATTGAAACAAAACAAAAATATAACAAGTAAACTTAGAAAGGTGGACTTAAAGAGCGTCATACGAAACATAACTGATACGCGACTTATCGACGAACTTGCACAGAAGATGGTCATCAATCATTTAAAAAATAAATATGAAAGGAAAAGAAATAAAACATTAAGAACAGATTTAAGGATCGACTCTATAGAAATTATTGATATCGTAATGTGACGCATTCGAATCGATTTAGTTACATAGAATACTAGTAAATTAAACGTATCTTTTCTATAATACATAATATAATTTATTTTAATAAAACGTATAGATACCTATTAATATTTAGCTCAAGGCATTTTACTAGAAATATTTTGACAAGGAGAAATGCACCAACAAAAATTCTCTCTTGACCCTTGAATCGGAGACGTTACCATTGAAACTTCTTTTTTGTTTTGTTAGCTTTTGAACCAAATTTGAACAAAAATGAAAAAAAAAAAAAAAAAAAAAACACCTTAGAGCAACATATTTCCGCAATGCGTTCCCGCCAAAACTCAAATCCTATAGGAAGTTGTCATTATTCTACTCACCGCGAGGTGTCAGCACTTTATAACCACTATTTGCCAACGTTTAGAAAAAAAAAATATTTTTGTACGAAATAATAGTGTACATATATACATACGCTTTTATTTGTATAAAATTTTCATTTTAATAAATAGCAAATTACACGAAATTTCAGTCATTTATTTATTATTTAGTATACTGACAGTGATTTAATGTAAATAAAATTCAGTTTTTGAACGAAAAGTAATAAAAACATGGCCGCCTTGCAGACGTCATTCAGTTGACATCGGCTTTTGGATCAGTCGATTTTGTTGACCAAAGTTATCTCTACTGAAATTATTATCAGTGATAAATTGTGGTAATAAAGAGACAAGGAGTGCCGGGCCAGTAATATCTGTAAGTATTTGTTTATAAATTACGTACCTATTTATTGCAATCTTTGAAGATTCCGTCGATAACTTGAATTCACATATTTAGCTGCAGATTATAACGATTCGATTAGGTTATTGAGCTGTTTTTACGTGCTGTGATTGCGTTTACAGTATAAATAGTATTTAAAAAGTAATTGTCAGCAATTTAAGTCCATGAAAAACAGTTTTAGGCGGTGTTTTTGGTGTCGCTGTAACCTACTTTGAATTTAACGTTACTCTGTATAGTTTTACATTTACAATTTACTTAAGTACTCAAAAAATCACGTTTGGTTACCCAAATCTTAATATTAATTCTTATATTCATACAATAACTAGTGTTATACTAAAAGAAATCGAAACTACTACTAAAATTAAGTAGGAACAATATTAGAACCATCAAAGGAATCCTCACAAGACACTGTCAGCTGAACAGACACCTAACAAAGATGCAAAGACAAAGGGATGACCCCGTTTGTCCTAGCTATCTGGAAAAAGAAGAAACTAGCTATCAACTGGTAGCGGAGTGCCCTGCATATGCTAATGCCAGGAGATAAATAATGAACTCGGATACCCTATTTGGGAGTGACCTGAGTGACATTACAATAGGGTAGTTATTAAAATTCTGCAATGTAACAGCGAGATTCAGTGGGTCGCCATCACCATGAGTTACCAGTTAACTCAAACCCTAAAAGGGTCTTGGGGAACTGGGTGAAATGGTCCCAACATGAGAGGACCAATCACCCGTCTGGTGCTTGCTGTGGTGTCCCCTACTAGAACTAATAATAGTTAGTGTTATTTGTGCTAATACAATAATAAATATTGTATTCAAGTATTTATTAGAATAGAAAGTAAAGGAGTAAAAATAAATACAATACAATAACCCTATGGAACCCTCGGTGAGCGAGTCCAACAGACACTTAACCACTTGTCATATGCGAAACTCTCGAAATGGCTAATTCGCCTAATAAACTTATACAAAATATCATTTCACTATAATTGCAGTCAATTATTAATTTAAATCCCATGTTTGTCAAATAGCATTGTAATTTTTCGATAAATATTTCTTTGGAGAATATCGTTTTCCATACATTTTAAGTGAAATTTTCATTTCATTTGCAGTCCAGTTCCAAGTTATAGTTTCAGTTTTAGCGTATTGTTTACAATAGATAGATAAGAACAATTTATAATGCACACCAAAACATTTACTATTAATAAAATAGAGAAACTTAAATCTAAAGTGGCACTTGCGGCTGATAGCAGTCTCATCCAGGCAATCTTGGGATGGATGGAATCACATAAATGTTTAAGGACAATGATGGTAAAATTATTTTGAAGAATAACTTTCCAGAGCAAATTGTTAAGTGGCGAACAAAATTGTCTTGCCAGCCCATATCTGTCCGGCCACGGCAGATTACAAAGAACCAAGAAGTGCTAGCTTGATGCCATAAGCCATTATATGCGTGCAAATGGCCCCACTACACGGGATGCCGATGAAAGTGCGAAGTGTAGACACAGAACTAGGAAAGCGAAATCAGGACTCCCGAGAAAAATAAATAACCCCATAAGTTTCTTGTGTCTTCTTCTCATTGGAGGTCGCGTTCCGAAGACACGATACTCGACGTTTCTAAAAAATATTAAAGAAATTTTCATGAATAAAAATATTTATAATTTTGAGAGATGGAACCGAGATCATTGCTAGGAGCAAAGAGAATGTATAATCACTAGGCTAGGATGATAAATAAATAAAACAAATATTTCACGACATTACACACAGCACAATTTAGCCCCAAACTAAGCACTAGGCTTGTACTATGATTACAAGACAATGAATTTACATATTCATATTAAACTTTTTTACTCAACTGTCAAAGGAAGTGTTATTGTAAATACGGCATCCGGGGAGAATCGTACCCCTTCTGCATTGCATGATGATGATGAACATATGGCGCTACATTCACTGAAGGTTGTTAGGACGCAACGACATTGCGGCGACATTGTCCACAGATAACCCTCGCGGTCATGCTTCTTCACAATTATCAGGAAGGCGTTCTCGGGTCATTCTTGCATAATCATAATCAGATAGGTATGAACCCGCGACCTTTACGTATAGAATGATAGATTAGTCCACTTGCATCCCACGGACTTGACACTGGCTTGATTGTATTTTTGAAATGTTCAATAAATAAGAATATTTATAAACATACAAGATAGGGGCGAAAGACGTAAAAAGGGCGATAACCCTTTCCTTGCAGCCGGGAAATATGGTTTAGTTTTTATTTCTTACTAGCTGCGCCCCGCGGTTTCACCCGCGCAAGTCGCGATCCCGCGTATTTCGAACACCTACCTACCGCAATGCAAAAATCCACACTTCAGTAGGTAGCTGAAGTAAGGTAAAGTTTGTATGTCAGTAAGTGACGATAATCATGGTAAACACCCCGTTAATAAGTAATTTTAGTACTTAGCTGTCCTCTCAATTGACTCTAACGCATTTAGCTAGTATTTTGCAGAAGATGGGAGCAGTACTTCATGCACGAACGGACATGCGCTTTCTAGTTACTTTGTAGTACAATTTCTATGGCCACGGCCGGGTGAAGGCGCCATGGCAAGACATTTGTTCCCCATGTAACTAGCCGGTTTACGTAAGACATATTCCCTTAATTATAATAATTGGCCTTTTCATCTAAATTTAGATGATTTATACAGCGCAAGCAACTTCTTAATCCATGCTATTTTATGGCGATGTTTGCCCGGGGCTTTGTTAGATGGAGTAGGCTTGCAGCACCATACCTATCCCAGCTTAGTCAGCCATGCCCAGAGGAAAGAACTGGTCAATACGTCTGGAGCTAACTAAGCCGTGGGTTCCCTCACGATGTTTTCCTTCACCGTATGAGCGGTGTTATTAACGCACATAACTTTTCCACAAGGAAAAAGACATTAGTGCGCGGTCAGCCGGGATTCGAAACCACGGCCTTCGGAATGAAAGTTGGGGTATCTACCACTAGACCAACACGTAAGACATATTCCCTTGTGCTTGCAATATTGTAGCCACTCACTGACCTAGTAAGAAACTTGATTTTAAAATCTATTAATAGACAATAGTACGAGTAGTATAGTAAAACTGAATTGTAATGTACAGCCGTTCTCTTTATTCTATCTAGACTGGTAGATAGGTGACATTGCAGGAATTGATCTCAACCTCAATAGATATCAGAGACATGTTACATCGTCGTCTTCGCACCCAGAAGACCCGTGCACTTGACAACTTTTGAAATATCAATTTCAATCATGTTCTGAAGGTTATGTTTTGCTTTGATATATCAAAACGGTCCTGTTGAACCCAGTCTGTCCTTATCTAACTAACCGACGAACACCAAAGTGAAAAAAGGACAGACTTAATTAAGGTTTTTAGTAATTACTGTACTATTTCTATGGGTAGAAATAGTACGCTTGATGTTAGAGAGATCCCAGTCTGTCCTTTTTCACTTTAGTGTCCGTCGCCGTATCTAAAACTTGCCGAATACCGAATACTAAAGTATATAAAATATAATAATAATAAATATAAATATTATTTTCTTTTTTCCTTCCCCCTCCTGATGGATTTCTGTTTGCGTACGTATTTCTTTTTTTAATTTTGTTCGTTGTTGCATTTAGCTCCTCTAGAGTGACAAATCATAATATTTATTCCATTTTTTTTAAAGTATAAATCTATTATTGGTAGTCTATTTTACCTAAAAGTTATTTTAAACTATTTCTAAGTGCTGTTGATTCTGTGAAAAAAAAAAATCTTTATTCATGCCAAAAACATACAAAAAGTAGGTACATAACGGTTAAGTACAATTATAGTTGAGTTAAACTAAATTAATATTATGCGTACCTAGGTAAATATAGAATAACAGGTTACAACTGTACCCTAGCTAGGCTATGTAATAGCCTGTATTAAGGGAAGCAGGGATGACGATTGTATTATAAAATACTTGACACTGGCTACTTTCCAAACGACCATAATCGGTTTACAACCTATGAAAAAATAAATAGGTTTAAAGACATTTATTCTCTTAAGACACAAAAGTCACATACAATGAGATATAAATAAAATCATATAAAGGATAAATAACATATTTGCTTCTGGGCTCTGTTCCAAGTCGTTACGTTTGGAAGTAAGTTGTGGAAAAGAAAAATCATCACAGCCCGGCAATGTGCATTTTTAACTTGCTTTTAAAGATATTCAAACTATTACTATCTTTTATAATGTCAGGCAGATTTAAATAACATTTTTATTTCGCGCGCTTTGGCGCTAAATCAAAAAGTTGCGATGTTCGAAAGTGCATACGTGTGCGTGTGACTCGTGGATGTAGGGGTAAGTGGGCGGGCGGTTCATGACATATTTTTTATTGCTGCCTAGTCTTAAGGGAAGCAGCGCCAATCTCTTGCCAATATTGGATACATTAAATACAATGCTGTACTTTCTCAAGTTATTTAACTATTTATTTATTACAAATACAACACACTTAACGTATAAATAAGTTACATGTCAAATATTATAAAACTAAAATTACAAAAATAAAAATAAAACTAACTAAAAACGAACTAAAACTAATTTACCCAGATGTTACTGATATTTAATATTGTGTTCGAATTTAATGATTTTTATGTATGTGGCTTTTTAGCCCATAACCAACATGGGAAAAATATTTAAAAAAATATTTTCTTAGTGGAAATTCGGAAAATTAGTGTTGTTTATAAACAACGCTAGTAAAATATACTACTATCATATATTTTTGGTAATAAAAGTATTATATTATTTACTGTTCTTATTTTCTTAAATCTTCAAAACGAAATAACAAAAAAACACATGGTATGATATAGTTCAAAACATGTTTTAGGTGGAGGGTAACACTGATTTTTTTTTACAAAAAAAGTTTGCGTGCTTGTGACATAATGCGTAGCGTAGCAGCCCTTCTCTGTATTTTACAATGGGCCCTATACCATCGTATCGTGACGACTCATGAAGGGCTCCAGAAGCACGACCAGGCTTTCGCTAATCCTTTTCGAAAGTTTCTAATAATCCAGTTGCTACACTTCTGCGAAACTTGAGATGATCATATTTACCATTGTTGGCTTTATAAAATTGCTATGCATTATGCAAAGTCATATTTAGGCAGTGCACAATCAGCCAAAAATACCAATTCTTGCCTCTAATTGACGTTCTGTATATAAGGAAATGTTTTAGTCAGAGCGATCAACCCCACCCATATTCTCGTTATGCATTTTTCATACAGCTGGTTGGTCGATTTGGATAAGTTTTTTTCCTTCTGCGAAAACCTTTTCGTTTTGTTAGTTGGCATTACTCTACCGGCGTTCGAGGCCACAGTAACAACACTGATGTCGTGCCATTTACAACAACAGTGTTGTTGGTTGACAACGGTTGTGTTGAAGTACAAGGAACCTGAGAGTATTGCTGCATGTCACTAGTACTTCCGCTGTCAATTCGCTGGCGTTTCGCAAGTTCATGCAGTGGTATATCATCCTCACTATCTGAAGAATAACAGTGTATTTCTGCATAAGCTCTTAGTTGCGAACCTGGTAAATTATGCAAAATCACTTGATTTTCATCGCCAGAATGTTCGTCTGTAACCTCTGCATTACAGTTTTCTAGTGGAAATATAACTAAAGAATCTGGTACAGGAGTTTCTTCGTCATTTTCCAATTCCTCTACAATTTCATGCAGCGTTAAACTTTGAACTCTACTCCTAAAATAAAAATAAAATATGATAACTAATGCGAAACACAAAGTAGTACATTTAACTACTGTCGTTTATAAACAACACCGGTTATATTCAACTATAACTTCTCTCCAAATGCTCTAAAAATATGTAATTTGATATTTTTGTAATGTCTAAGAAATGAACAATACGATTTCTGTAAATAATCTCCAAAGAATATGTAATTTATTGTAAATATTTACTTTGATAAACTCATTGTTAAAAACTGCTGAAATAGTTAGTAAATAACACACAGAATGTAGTTAACCAAGGTGATTGACCGTCAGACTGCGATTCACAAAGTGCTCACCTATCAGGTAACACCAGTGAAACAATTGAACAGTACCCACATTTTTTAAAATATTTTTATAACCAAAGCGTTGTTTTAAAACGACGACAGTAACAACTGGGTTAAAAAAACCACATTAAGTTTTATCTTAATGTGGTTTTTTTAAGAAATTATTCATTTATACATGAATACAGAAAAAAAAGAAAACTTACACCACTATAAAATAATAATAAAATAAAAACCCGCTGTGCTACAATTAATATATGTTATTTAACTTGTATATTAACTAAGTTTGTCTGGGAAGGTATAAAGTCATAAATATCATTGTTTTCTAGTTGACCCTTGACCTTGTATTTAGCCGTGACCCTGCGCGGTTGTGAATGCTTAAGTTGAAGGTCACATCACCCAAGAATCTCAGGCTCCCTCGATACGTTAAAAACTGTTCAAATATTACGTAGGCGCAGTGAAGTCGCAGTCGGCAAAGGACTTTGATACCCAGCCGCGGTATTGTTCGTTATTTTTTTAGGTTCTCTGCGAAGATATCATTAACTACTAGCTACGTCCCGCGGTTTAACCCGCGTAAGTCCCGATCCCGTGGGAATATCAGGATCAAAAGATTTGTTTACTTGGAACTAGCTGCGTCCTGCGGTTTCACCCGCGAAAGTGAAAATACGCGTTATCACGGGCGCGGGCGGCCGAGCGGTTGTACTTTTTCGTTCATTACTCGGGTTCTCCTAATTGGATTTCGATGCAAAGTATACCATGACGTTCCTCGAAAATAGAACATTGAAAACCAGATTTCAATCAGATTAGCAGTTTTTAAATTGTGTGAGGAACAGACAGAGAGACAGAAAAACAGACCGACAGACAGACATGAATTTTAAAAATTATACTTTAATTTACTACTTATCCTAAGTCCCCTAGACAACTTTTTTTTTAAATTTACTTCCAAGTACAGACTCTTTGTCCTCTCTTCCTTTATTATAAGTATAGATAGATATAGATAAAGAGGATAGACTATTCATTATTTAATTGTTGTGATTAGGCTTCAAAACTGGACCGATTTCAAAAATTCTATCACTAATAGAAAGCTACATTATCGAGGAGTAACCTAAGCTACTTTGGATCCCGACATTCCCGTGGAATCGCGACTTGGGTGAAACCGGGACGCAATTAGTGTAAAATAATTGAATTGTTTATCCACGAAACTCGATGGAATCGGAACTAAACCAAACCCAAAAAGTAATATGATGTTCTAATTTATATTTCGTAAATTTGTTTTTATTGCTCAAGGCATATTTACTAGAAATATTTTTAAAGGAAAAATTCATCTTCAAAAATTCACTTGCGGCGAGATTTGAACTCGCGTCCCTGGATCAATATTCAAGTGCCTATACCGCTCGGCCACGCAAGTTCCCGAGCGGTAATTGAATATTGATCCAGGGACGCGAGTTCAAATCTCGCCGCAAGTGAATTTTTGAAGATGAATTTATCCTTTAAAAATATGTTCTAATTTTACTAATATTATAAACGCGAAAGTTTGTGACTTTGCTACTCAATCACGTAAAAACCGCTGAACCGATTGCGATGAAACTTGGAATATAGGTAGCTGGAGACCTCACATAGGCTTTTTATCCTGATATTACCGCGGGACTTACGCGGGTGAAACCGCGGGGCTCAGCTAGTAAATAAAAATAATTTTCAAAACGATTTCCTCAAACAACGTCGATGTTAAAACCTTGTTAAAAATAAGGTTCTAATAAAGCTTGACCCGTCTATAAAAACACATTTGTTCCTATATACAAGATGTAACAGAGAAACCCTTTAAGCCGAAAGGGCGTTGTTCTAGACGTCTAGGCGAACAACTTTTGTTCTACAACTTTAGGAAATTGTAAATTGTTATGTTTCACTAAAAACAGCTTTTTTTTAAATAAAGTCTATTAATTTTTAAGTAAATATTGAACTTATTTTTTACGTTATTTAGGTACTTCGAATTAAATTGTTATGTTTCACTAAAGAACAGCTTTACTTTAAAGTAAAGTCTATTAATTTTCAAGTAAACTTTAACCTTATTTTTTTCGTTATTTAGGTACTTCGAATTTCTAGTAAAACAAAAGTAGTTCGCCTAGACAAGGGATGGGCAAATAATAATAATAAATCTTTATTATCAGGCACATACGACCCATAGAAAATTACAAAAGAATATACTTAAATACAAACAAACAAAACTTTGTAAATTTGAACTAAAAAATACTGCGTAACTTTTTATTCGCACTCTGGTGAACCGTCATCCACTGCCTCAGGATTCTACTCTGTAGGTTCCTGCTGACCACTTGGAGGATGCCTTTGCGCGAGTCATTTAATCTATTCCAAAAGCCAGCAATACGGCCCGCGGGCGCGAGCCATCACAGGCTCGCGAATGGTTTATATCTGGCCCGCGAATGGTTTATATCTGGCCCGCGAATGGTTTATATCTGGCCCGCGAATGGTTTATATCTGGCCCGCGAATGGTTTATATCTGGCCCGCGAATAGTTTATATCTGGCCCGCGACTATCAAATAAAAAATCAAGTGCAGTCTTTGACTCTCTTGCTATCTCCGGCCTGTATTAAACAATCACGTAGCCATATGCTTTTTCGCGGGGAACCGGTAAGGGCTCACATACACACATTTTACGCTTACTTTTAAGGTTTATATAGGTACTAGCTTCCCGTTTCCGTCAAGTTCCCGCGGAAATATCGGGATAAAAAGTAGCCTATGTGCTAATCCAGGTCCCCAGCTAACCTATATTCCAAGTTTCATCGTGAATTTGCGTGAAAGAGTAACTCATACATACATACAAACTTACATTCATACAAACTTTCGCGTTTATAATATTAGTAAGATAATTCAAATACTTGGCACGCCATGGATTTTTTGCGTGAAAAAAAGGACGCGAAGGAAAAAGATTGCCCATACCTGGCCTAGACGTTTAGAACAACCCCCTTTCGGCTTAAAAGGGTATCGTCGTTACACCTTGTATACTGGACACGAGCCCTCGTCTGTCCATCTGTCAGGCAACCCTGCATAAAGGACAACCTTTGTAAATCTAGAATGTTTTAAAAATAGATCAAGCTTTCAAATGACCTCTGAGCTAAGTGAATGTCGCAGCATATTTTGTCGTTTGATCTTATAGTATAACTAGCTGCGCCCCGCGGTTTCACCCGCGCAAGTTGCGAACCCGCGTTGTTCGAACACCTACCTACCGCAATGCAATAATCCACACTTAAACGGTCGCCCATTGAAGTAAGGTAAAGTTTGTATTTCATCAGTAAGTGACGATGACGATGACGAAGGATGACGATGACGATGGATGACGATCAACGACGATAGATGACGATCAACGACGATAGATGACGATGACGATGATGATGGATGATGATGCCACTATACATCACTTACCCTACCCCTGTGTCGATTTTCATTCATTGAATAGTTATCACCCGCGTTAGTCCTGATCCTCCGGGATTTTCGGGATCAAAAGTATCCTATGTTACTCTCCATCATATAAACTATCCCTATGCAAATTTTCATCCAATAAATATTTATCACCCGCGTAAGTCCCGATCCCGCGGGATTTTCGGGATCATAAGTATCCTATGTTACTGTCCATCATTTAAACTATCCCTATTCAAATGTTCATCTAATAAATAGTTATCACCCGCGTAAGTCCCGATCCCGCGGGATTTTCGTTATCAAAAGTATCCTATGTTACTCTCCATCATTTAAACTATCCCTATGCAAATTTTCATCCAAATCGGTCGAGCCGTTTGACCGTGAAGAGGGAACAAACAAACAAACAGACTTTCGGATTTATAATATTATAAGTAGGATAAGTAGGATATAGAAGATAAACTATTGACATTGAATTGATACAATGTGCAGTATTCAAAGAAGTTATATTACTAGAACTAGAATGCTCACGTAGAACTAAAAAGTGTTCCGCTATATTGAGTATGCTGTCCCTTTCTGATTACACTATTAGAAAGGGACAGCATGCTTCTATATAGCGTTCTGTCCCTTTATAAGTAAATAAATATTGCACGACATTGTGTGTGAAACTAAGCATTAGGTTTGTACTATGGGTACTATAGACAACGGATATACTACATATTAAGATCGATGTTAGTCTAGTGGTAGATACCCTGACTTTCATTCCGAAGGTCGTGGTTTCAAATCCCGGCTAATGTGTTTTTCTTTAAGAAAAATGTATGTTCGCTATTAACAACGCTCTTAAGAAAACATCGTGAGAAAACCCACACGGCTTAAAATCACGCGCAAAGGCCCAATAGTAGGGCTAATTGCGGAAACACACAAGTTAAAACTTTAACTTTAACTTTTACTATATATTATACTTTTTTTTTGTAATGTAAATAAATACATAATATTATACATAGAAAGACACTCAGACTAGATACAAATATTTATTTTTAAGCATAAATATTATTCACGCGCCACGGAGGGCGTTAAAATAGTGCCTTGCTGATAGTGTTATTAGAAAGGGACAGCATACCCAATGTAGCGGACCAGTTTGTAAGTTCTACGTGAGGGTTCTAGTAATATAACTTCTTTGGCAGTATTAGATCTATGAATTAGCTGCTACCCGCGATTTTTGAAATAAAATAAACTAGCCTCAAAACTAAGCTCTAGGGTGCACCCAGCGAGAATCGAACCCACAACGCTCTGCTTTATATATACTTACTTACACGCAGCCTGTCACATCTACAATATATTAGTAGGATACATGGTATGTAACTTTACAATTAACATTTATTAGATGACCTTCACTTACATACATTGAAGAACAAACAGCTCAGTTTGGCGCAGTGACGAAGCGAGTATACGGGCTTTGGGTGCTTTTATAAAAAAAAAACCATATACTCCCTTACTTATGAAATACTAGTTGCGCCCCGAGGTTCCACCCGCGTAAGTCCGGTTCCCACGAGAATATTGGGATAACTTTTTATCCCAATATTGGAATATAGGTAGATGGATACAGTCTATGTGTATCCAGCTACCTATATTCCAAGTTTCATCGCAAACGGTTCAGTAGTTTTTGCGTGATTGAGTAGCAAACACACATAAACACATACAGACAAACTCACAAACTGATGTGTTTAAGAAATGTTTAAAGAAAACATTTCTTTAATTATAGTCATAAAAGTGTAGGAAACACTTCACCCGCGTAAGTCCCGTTACCGCGGAAATATCGGAATAAAATGTACCAACTAATTACATTCTAAATTTCATCGCAATCGGTTCTGTAGTCTTTGCGTGATTGGGTAACAAACATCCAAACACACACACTTTCACATTTAAAATATTAGTAGGATTTCGACTCGATTGAACATGCATCTGTGGCCAAATTGGATTAGGCGTCGGGACGGATCCCCGGAGAGGTTCAAGTCCTATCGGGTGCGGAAGTTTTTGGAAAGCATTTCTTTAATTATATAGTCATCCAAGTGTAGGAAACACTTTAAAATATATCAAAACTAGAAAATTACGATCCGTTTGATGCGATGCGTACGATGCGTAAGATGCCTTTAGGTGCACTCTCACACATAAGTCACCGTCACGTCACCGGACAGTGTTTTAAAAAAATATGTGTCTAGTGTCCATACTGCTGGTATGAGTTTGTTCCCACATGTCAGTCAACGGCACGTGTGGGAACAAGCTCATACTAGCAGTATAGACACATATTATTTTAAAAACCTTGTCCGGTGACGTGACTGTGACTGATGTGTGAGAGTGTACTTTAAAGGTACACACGTCAGTCACCGGCAGTGACTGATGAATTACGTGCCGGTGACTGACATGTGAGAACAAACTCATACTAGCAGTATAGACACTAGACACATATTTTTTTAAAATCCTGTCCGGTGACGTGACTTGACGGTGACGTGACGGTGACTGATGTGTAAGAATGCACCTTAAAGGTAGACGCTTAGCTTTTGGCGTTACTTGTTGTAGCTACTCCACTGGTATACCTTAAATGACGTCGTGCGAGCGTCATCATTATTTAGCCAGTCAAGGATGTTTGGTTTGTCATTCGCGTAGTCAAGTAGGTAGGGTATGAAGTAAGTAGTGAGGATGTACATACCAACTTAGGTTGTTTGCGAACTATTAGCATAGTAAAGAAAGAACAGTAGTTTAACTGAGGCCGATCGGTGAGTTAACCTACTCCTGCGTTGACGGCTTTATTGATTTGATTGATTTTATTTTTATTGACCGAGCGAGCGAAGCGTCTATGCTTTAGGTTGGCCAAATTTTCTTTTTTCTGTATGTTGGTTCTCCTCTACAGGTCGTACTTCTTATCCGATTTTGATGAAACTTGGTATACAAGTTCTATGAGTATATGGTTTTTTTTTGTCGTGGGGATTTTTGATTGGTGGGGTATTTCTCCCACAAAGAGGAGTACTAGATATCTCCGCACTGTGAGATCCGATTTTGATGAAACTTTGTATAAGTTCTATGAGCATATGCTTTTTTTTTGTCGTGGGGATTTTTGATTGGTGGGGTATTTCTCCCACAAAAAGGGTATTTGAATACCTATGTTTTAAATACATTCTAATTGCTTAAAGACGTCTGTATTCGCATGGTGCTCGCGAGGTCTACTGTTCGCAGAACTATTAGTTAAATATTATTCGCGTAGTATTAGACACTACAATCAATTATGGCTTTTTTGGAAGTCATAATTAATATTTTAATTAAAAACGAAACAAATAAAGTCAGGGGAAGAAATCAGAGCCGGCGTCCAGCGCAATACGTAAATTCAGCGATCAGACAGCACTTGTCCAGTTTGTTTTTCGTTAGAATAGTTTGGAAATCGGCACCGTTTTGATAGTCCATGATACACGTAGGTATGTGCAAAGCGGGGCCAAGTCGCTAGTGTTGTAGGCATATTATTCAGAATTGGTTGGCACATTCACAACCTTGCTACAGTTTGCTAATGCCCTTTGCTTCAGGCTTGTGCAAGCGGACACGGCAATTTCTTTTGTTTTAGGATATTGCGTGCTTTCAAACGTTTGTGGAAATCTTCATTGGAATTCTCTTACTAAATATCTATCTATACTAATACTAGCTGCGAACCCGCGGTTTCACTCGTAAGTTTTTATCCGAAATTTTAAATTTCTGAAATAAGATCCTTATCCTGATCATGACAAACACAATAAATAAATTCTGTGAGCAATACACAGCTCCATCTAGCCCCATGGTAAACTGCCAAGCTTGTGTTACGGTGACTAGACAACGGATATACTACTTATATTTACTTTTCTTTTGTAAATACATACATATTATACATAGAATTATACATAAGCAAATATTTTACTATGTACAATAACAAAGAATTAGCGAAATCGGTTCAGCCGTTCACCCGTGATGTCGTGATTCGTGACCAAGGGAATTAGGGTTTCATTTTTATATACAGGGTGCGCAAACGACGACCATTTAAGCCGAAAGAGGGTTGTTGTAGACGTCTAGGCGAACAACTTTTTTCGAATTTACATTTTTAAATTTTAAGTTTAAAGTTTACTTGAAAATCAGCTGTTTCTTAGAGTTAGAGGTCATTGAACTTAAGTGGTCACTTCATTTAGTTTAGTCTTTTATAATCAAAACTTGAAATTTTCGAAAAAAAAAAGTTTGTATATCTAAGTCTTAGATCAAAAGCTGTTCGCCTAGACGTCTAGAACAACCCCCTTTCGGCTCAAATGGTCGTCGTCGAAGCACCCTGTATAAGAAAGAAGAAGAAGAAGATAAAGTGGAAAGATTTAATTGTTTGTTATGAAAATACTCCAAAACGACTGGACCGATTTCAAAAATTCTTTAACCAATAGAAAGTTACATTATTGAGAAGTAACATAGGCTACCTTTGATCCCGATATTCTCACGGGATCGGGACTTACGCGGGTGAAACCGTGAGACGTAGTATTTTATTTTATAAGGCTGCCCTTTAGCCTTTAGCGGTAAAGTAGCAATATTAAATTTTACCTGGTTTTACAGCCTACCGAAACAACACTTAAAATTTGAGAGGTACTTAAATAATTAACCAGCTTCCAAAGGACATCATTCAAATTGTACCCAAAAATTAAAGTGCCGGCCAATGAAAAAAAATATTTTTATCTTATGGAAAATGATGTTTTAAATATTTTTTATCAAGACGGTAAATGTCTACGACCAACTTTTGAACCCTATAGGCGACATCAAAAATCATAAATGAGCATATCAATATATCATCAATATAGATAATTGTAATAAACTATAAACAACGCTAGATCGCCTTCGTATGCTTGGAACTACCTGTTTGCTCCCGTTACTCAATAAGGTCGGCCATAAACTCCATCTCTTTCCTTCTCGTTATTGTTATTAGTAGTTACCTGCTTTGTTTATCCCGTTCTAGGTAAGGATTCGGTAGTTGACGATATACTTTGTAGTTATCCATGCGACTTTAGTTACATCGGACGACTACTTACTTGCGAATAATTATTGTTTTTTTGCTTTTTTAACATTAAAATGGCGGAACGATTGTGTATACGGTGTCGTGAATCTGTGGAAAATAGAAGAAGCTATTCCTGGATATCTCGAGAGGAGAATCATATTGAAGTAGCTCAGATTATTATTCAAGAGCTACTAGATCAGCAGGTATGTGGTTTTATATTGTATGTATTATTTAATAGTAATATGCATATTGTATAGCAACAAACGCGCATTAGGCGTGAGTGTGAGTTTCTTGTCACTTGAAAAGAGATTTTCAAAACATGGTATGAACTTTTTTCGTTCATTTATACATAATGCCACTATCATAGATATCATAATAAAATATGGTAGGTATATATGAGTTCAGTGGCTACTATATCGGAAACTACATATGCATAAGCCCATAATTGAATACATTCTATATCTTTACAAAAACTACAATAAGCAAGTGTAGTTAGACTTATTACGTTAGGTGCAGTGTAAACTCTAACGAATCTCAAGAGACCGAACATTTTTTATATCGTTGAATCAAGAGTGAAGGATAGGATTTTTTAATTCCTAACAGTTTCAACATTATTTTGCGACTGATAATACGATAGATACCTGATGTGTTTATTTCGAAGCCATAATTTTCAAAGCAAGCAAGGGCATATTAAATATCATATTTTCTTGGTGCATGTCACAGATGCTGGTTTGTGGTCCACGTCTAATATGTTTAATTATTGATATAATTGAAACCTTTATTTTTTCACTTTTCAGTCTGTGCCTACGGATTTCATTTGCCGACCTTGTTGGCAACGAGCGGAGAGAACATACGAGAGAAACTTGCGAGAAGCGCGTCTGGCTGATAACGACGACGACGACATACAAGCACAACTTGTTGAAGACAATTCATCTTCCACTCAGCCCTCAATAATTACTCTGCCTGGATTCGTGCGTACTCCGAATACAAGGCGAACTTGTGTCTTTCAGCATTGTGAAAATAGTTCCAGGCATCGAATTCCGGATAGCATTGTACTTAGAATGCTTAGCCGGTACAATTTATTATTGACGGAAAACAGCCGTGTTTGTGATGAACATTTGCAACAAGATTTATGGTACCTGCTTGCCGTACAACAAAATAATATTTCCGAGTTCAGATCAGAACAAATAGTACGAGCATTATCAATATTACAAGCTCATGTGACTACAGAAGTTCTAAACTTCGAGCACTACGAAGTAATAGATGACAATGAATTCCATACTTGGACAGGCCTTACTCATGCACAGTTTGCTGATCTGCTGATCAAAACCAGCAGTCTCAATAATAATAAAAACAAAAAAGTTATATTAGCAGCTGTATTGATAAAACTACGGACTGGGGATTCGAACGCTCGATTAGCTTCAATTTTTAGAACAAGTGAGTCCACTTTTGCACGCATGCTTAAAACTGGTCGTACGGCTTTGGTACAAGACTTTGTCCCACTACATTTGGGGTTTGATCATTTAACCCGCGAAGAAGTTGCCGAAAGGAATCTTACAGTACCGGAGGCACTATTTGGAAATCCTGATAGCCCTCTAGCGGAAAGAAAGGCGATAGTCATCTGTGATGGCACCTACATATACTTGCAAAAAAGTTCTAATTACTTTTTCCAGAGAAAGTCTTATAGTCTTCATAAATTCCGGAACTTACTGAAACCTTTTTTGATTGTCTGCTGTGATGGACACATTATTGACGTATCTGGACCTCATGCTGCCACCACATCTGATGCTCAAGTTATGAACAGTATAATCAATAATGAAACTGATGGCGGCGATGGTGTATTCAATTGGTTTTTTAGACAAGGTGACGTTTTTATTTTGGATCGCGGATTCAGAGATGCCATTGCCCCTATGGAGTCACTGGGATATTCGGTACATATGCCACAAACCAAGCTTCGAAACGAAACTCAATTAACTACGATACAGGCAAATAAATCCCGTCTTGTTACAATTTGTCGCTGGGTTGTGGAAGTAGTTAATGGACGATTTAAACGGGATTTTCGGTTTTTGAGAAACGTTAACATAAATCGTGCTCTACATTACATGTTTGATTTTTTCAAAATAGCAGCCGCTATCATCAATGCATATCATCGCTTGATAGAAGACAACATTCATGCCCAATCGTTTTTGGCCATAATAAATCAAAGGTTATCGATGCCCAATACGCTAGCTGATATTATTATAAGACACAACTACAATCAAAAACGAGCTTCATTTCGCATGATGTCAGCTGAAATGCCCGAGTTCGACGAGTTTCCGAGGCTTACAGAAGAAGACCTAATATTATTTAGTTTGAGCATTTATCAACTCAAACAAGCCAGAAGCTATTACGGCGAGCACCTTAACCCAAATGGCGTCTTCACAATCGAGCTCGGTGACAGAATTCCCACTCGACACACCAGAGAGTTAGGTGAAAATATAACAATCATAAGAGGTAGAATACAATCTCGCCACGTTCGGGTCAGAAAATACTATGTATATATTGGAATAAACTCAACACTGAGTGGTCGTGATGCCATAGCGCATTATTATTGCAGTTGCAACATTGGAAGACGAACGGTGGGCTGCTGTTCCCACACTATGTGCATAGTGTGGTATATGACATATGCAAGACATGCAGAACCCCGCATAAATCCTCCTGCATTAGGTTTAGAAAATGTTATAGTAAGATCTGCGGAAATATAATTGTAATTAATGACGAATAAAGCAATATTTAATAATAATAATCATATTTTTTAATAAGTCTGCCATGTCTGCCAATAACAGGCGCCATATTCCCCATAGTTCCCCCCAGTATCCAATCCACTACCATCCCATTTCTATAGCCCAAGTAGTTTCACCCGTAGTTTATTCATAGTTCTATCCGACCCGGGGTTGTCCTTGGCTGCATTTTATAGTGCAGACAGTAATAATAGGTGTCGCCGTATAGGTGTCCAGCACAACTTTTTACATTAAAATGTTACTTAAACGGGCCTCTACGTGTTGGCTTCGGCCCCACGCACGCCTTCCAAAGGTCCGGGTGCTCCATAGCCCCGAGTATCGAAAACGGTAACAACAAATAATAATAATATAAATCCTTATAAACATTCAATGATTACAAAAGTCCATATAATTAACAATTGCGGGAATCACATCTAACACGTCTGATTTGTTATACTAGGTTTTAATAGGCATAATTTTAATTAGTAGATTTAAGTTGATTTACCTATATAAATAAAGAGAAGAAAAAAACGTCCAGACGAATTTAAAAATGCAATAATTTAGAATTTCTATATCAAATAACTTTAAAAAAATTGATCATAGCTTTTAGTTGTCAAAAGAAAAAATGTTTAGAATGTCATTCCCTAAAATATACATACATTTTTTTTTGTTGGCCGGCACTTTTTTTTTTGGGTACTTTTTGTATGCAACTTGAATGATCTCCTTTAAAATAAGTATTAGGTTTTTTAAGTTTTAGAGGTCTTTAGTTACCTAAGTACAACTTAACATTGAGTCGAGTTTCTGTATTGTATTCGACCGTTAAATTGAGTATTAAGTATTATTTATGTTCTTGTTTCGACTATATTACAATAGTCTTGGTCACGAGGAGATCCATCTCCTTTTTGATGTTTTCTGAGAGTTCAGCAGCTTCACTTGATTTTAATTATCGAGAGACGATGGATGAGAGGGTGATCTTATGATCTAAGGGTAGGCATAATTACATAGTATGCGATAACAGAAAGTACAGTGCGTGATTTCAGGTGGCCTGTCACTTGTTTTGGCAATAAAAAATTGATAACGACACATGACTAACTAAACCGTAAACACTCAATGAGGTTACCTAACGTAGCGCCTATTATCTATTCTGTGGTAGCCCGTAGCACACTGCATGCGCACACGCACAGCCCATGCCACTGGCCGGCGTTTTTATCAGTAGCAGATTGTCCGTCGCGAGAGTAGGACGCGGCTGATCGATTTCGAAATTTAAATTTCACTTACGCGGTACAATTTACGTCTCAGTTGTTAACCGGAAGTTGTGTAGCGTGGACTTTACGTAGAGTTTCGCGTGCTCTGTCACTCAGTCAGCCGCTTGTCGCGGTGCCGTGCGGACGTGCGTGTTTCTGCGTCACTTATCCGTTGAATAATTCGCGTATTTTTTGTGAATTAATTTGGATTTTAAATCACTTGCGGTGCAAGCGATTATTTTATGTAAGTAGCGTGTTTTATTTTACGGTGGTTTAGTTTTTAAATAATTAGTTTTTGTTTAATGTAATATTTTAATAAATAATTGTTATGTTAATGAGTAGTGAAGCGAAAGTATATGTTTCGACATCAAGTTCATATAAAAGATTTTTCGGTAAAAGTTTGGAATGTCGATGACAGGCAACCGGTTTCTGACAGTTTTATTAATTGAAAAACAACTTGTCTATGGACATTTTCTATATTGAACTATACTTACGCCGAATACAAAACGCAACTTAAAATGTGAAGCCAACTTACATAATTAAGCAGCTTTTAAATTTGAAATTAGTAAGAATTTTTGCAATATTTACCGGATTTTACTCGCGTTTTATTTATTAATGGCGTTGTTGCAATGCCATTAATAAAAAATAATTTAAAAAACCAAAAAAAGAAAATTGATAAAAATGACCAAAATAACCTCTACATAGGTACAGTTCCACCGACTAATTAATGACAATTTTCTTTTTTTGGTTTTTTAAATTATTTTTTGTTTCTTTTTGAAGTCGGTTTTTTAATTTTTAATAATAAAATCATTTATTTCATAAAATACATCCATAATAATATACAAATTCATAAAATGTCATAGTAAAAAAAAAATTGAATAAAAATAAAAAAATCGAATAATAAAATCAAACACAATACACAACATAAAATTAAATAAAGCCAAAATTAATAAACATACAATAACTAAAAATATAAAAGTTAGTCGGCTTAATTATAGCTTATCGCCCATCATGATCCTCATCCAGCGGTACTGTATTTTTAAATTATTTTTTTATTTTACCCTTTTTAGTGTACCTACCTACCTAAAAGTCAACAATATTGTTACCGTAATTTTAATTATTGAGGAGTTTGCTGATGAGAAGGTGGTTTCAGGTGCCCCATCAATCTGTACTTAGTTCTTTAGGGGTCTATTCTTTTTGGTAGAAGTCCAAAAATGAGTAATTTATTGAATTCTGGGATGCTATTCTGTCCATCATTCCGAAGATACCACCTCGCAGCTTCTACCTTTCCATTAAAAAAAGAACTATATCAATCGGTCAAGCCATCTTCGTGTAATCGATGAACAATTTAATTGAATACAGCGTTTTGAGGAGCATTCCCGGTCCTCACTTCGAAGATCCTCATCAAATTTTTATGGGACCATCTCGGAGCTTCCACCTTTCCATTAAAAAAAGAATCATTTCAATCGATCAAGCTATCTTCGAGTAATCGATAAAACAACTGGATTGATTAATGCGTTTTGAGGAGCATTTCCGTTCATCACTCCGAAGACCCTCATCAGATCCACATCAAATTTTTATGGGACCATCTTGGAACTCCCACCTATCCATTAAAAAAAGAATCATCTTAATCGGTAAAGCCGTCTTCGAGTAATCGGTAAACATACAAAAAAAAACAAAAACATACAGACGAATTGATAACCTCCTCCTTTTTTTGAAGTCGGTTAAAAAACCTGGTAAATATTGTGTTTCAGCTGCTGCTGTCGCTTGTTTAAGTAGAACTCAAATTTGAGTTTAAGTAACGTTTCTATTTTCGACCGTTAGACAGAATTTCAACACGTATGTAATTATTTACATTGTTATACAGTATGTATCGTAGACGGTAATTTAAGCCGAAACAAGGTTGTTTTAGACATCTAGGCGAATAAAATTTGATATAAGACATTTGAAAATTTAAACTCTTTTTTCGAAAATTTTGAGGTTATGTTTCACTAGATAAACAGATGTTTTTGTAAAATATGCATTAGATTGTAGTAGTCCAAACTAAATGAAAGGCCAACTTTGGCCAATGACCCTAAGAAACAGCTGAATTTCAAGTAATTAAACTTAAAACCAATATTTAAAAAAAAAAAAGGTATAAGTACTTTCAATCAGGGGCTGTATACCTGTATGAATATCTGCACAATATTTTTTCTGTATGACGTCATACTATTAAATTCAGGTACTTAAATATAACAGTTGGTACAGTTATTTATCTGTATCAAAATTAAAATTTTGATCCTCCAATTATCAATGTATTTCAATCATTATCGATTGTCTTTTTGTTTAAATTATAAATATTTAGCAGTACAGAAATTAAATAAGGGTTAAGTAACAGTACTAGATAATATAGAAAAAAAAGAATAGAATGTTTATTTCGCAACAAACCATATACAATAAAACACATAAATAAACAAAACAAAAACAATAGTTTTTTTTTGTTGCGAAACGGCCACAACTCAGCATGATACCAGTCTTTCGACTGGTGCTGGTCTTCCGTTGGAGCCGTTCCGGTGACATCACCAAACAGACAGTATACGGTACACCAATAAACTATACCAAAATAAAATAAAAAGTACTTAATAAATTCTCACAGTATACAAATTTGAGTACTGATATTTTTGAAATACTATTTAAATATTTAATATCCCTGCTTTGAATTTCTAAAAGTTTTAAATCAATTTTTAATTTGACATTTGTAAAATGACATTTGACGTTCTTCGTTTTTTTTTAGTAGTTAATATTACTAGAACTAGTAGTGGTATACTTTGCATTGAAATCCAATTAGTAGAACCCGAATAATGAACGAAAAAGTGCAACCGCTCGGCCGCCCGCGCCCGTGATAGCGCGTTTTTCACTTTCGCGGTTCACAGCGCGAAACCGCGGGGCACAGCTAGTGATATTATATTTTTGTTTTTAAGTGCTTAACTCTACACTGGGCGTTCTTAGATTTTTTTTGAAAGAAAAAACCTCTTAGTACATAAAAATAATTGTGCTTAATGATGTTGAAATTAAATTTTTGACAAATTATTATACAGGAATTGCCCTTAGGAATTTCAACTATATTGTAATGGTGTTTACCATTTCTAAACGTGTTTAACCACTTTATTAAACGTGTTAACCACGTTTCATAGTACTAAATCATATTTTAACAAACGATGTTTAAGTTACGTATTTAAACAAATTTTTTTAGTACCAATTTCCTTTATTTATACGAGACCAGCTGCGTCCCGCGGTTTCACCCGCGTAACTCCAGTAGACCTAAAAAGGTTCCTTATAGCAATTCTGCTAGGAATAGTGCTTTTTAACAGATTCACAATAACCATGCACCTGTCATAGAACAAAGCCGTGAGAACCAGGTGCACATTTATCGTGAATGTGTCAAAATTCAAAATTGCTAAAGGAACCTTTTTATTAGGTCTACTGATCTCCAGCTATAACTAACTGCAGGCCGAGTTTCATCGCAATCTCTTCAGTAGTTTTTGCGTAAAGGAGTGACAAATGTACTCGTTTACTTACTCACACATAAACTCTCCCATTTATATTATTACTGATGCGCTCCGCGGTTTCACCCGCTCAGTCCCGTTCCCGCAGGAATATCGGGATAAAAAGTAGCCTATGTGTTAAAAAAGTTTCATAGAAATCGGTTCAGTAGTTTTTGCGTGAAAGAGTAACAACCTCACATACATACATACATACAAACTTTCGCGTTTATAATATTAGTAAGATTTAGTATTTTTTGAACGCGCAGACACAAAATGATAAAAAATTAAACAAGAAGCAATTCTTTTTATTTGAACTTTAGTCTTCGTTAACCTTCTAAGAAATTGTAATTGTTTTTTTATTTTTTTGTTTTTAAGTCTCTCATTTTGTAAATCTTCGAAAATGCGTAAATAGGTAACGAAAATATGCGATTTTATAATAATTTATGTTAAAATATATTGCTTCAAATAAATACCTACATACTTACTTACATACCTAATCTACGTATGTTTCGGATAAACATTACGTTTTTTTTTAAATTTCGATTGAAAACCGCAATATACCCCTTTGCGTGGTATAATCTATACCTATCTATCTTCTATCTATACTTAAAATAAAGAAAGAGAGGACAAAAGTCTACTTTGAAGTAAATTTAAAAAACAAAGTTATCTAGGGGACTTAGAAAAAGTAGTAGAACAAAATTATATATCTTTTGGAATTCATGTCTGTCTGTCTGTTTGTTCCTTATACTTCTGAATATTGGATACTTAGTTATATTTTCGAAGAACGTCGTCGTATACTTTACGTCGAAATCCAATGAGAAGAACCCAAGTAATGAACGAAAAAGTTGGCTATGCATTATTTCTACGCAGACGAAGTCGCGGGTAACAGCTAGTCCTTACTAATATTATAAATCCGAAATAACACCTAGACCAGAAACAACTGCAATAGTACTTATTTTTAAGCATAAATTCGCCCATGAATCGAACTCGCAACCTTAAATTAAGTAAACCTTCCAGAGACAAAAACTTAAAACTAGGGTGGCATAATGACCGGCCTTATCTCCTAAGAGCGATCTCTTCCAGGCAAGCCAATGCCAAGCTGGGGCTCGACCGCTGCACCTGCGTGCACCGTCGAGTTCTATGCGACGTCCCTTGAGCTGTCGCATTGAACTCGACGGTACACGCAACGCAACTGTACCTACTGGGCCCTGATTCTCTAAAAACAGCATGCGACAAGCAGGTGGGATGCATGAGCATTGCAGAAGTCGATTTGTTGCCGGAGTAAAAATAATAGCTAATGTATAACTTCTTTTAATACTGATTGGCTGAGGAACAAGGGGAGCTATTTAAATAATTAAGTAGCCCTTAATTTTGAACGCTACTAATTAATTAAGTAGTAACTAGGAGTTCGCCCCGAACTGAGACCTCATGACCCCCTATCTCCCCAACCCTCCTACCGATCCGGCTCATCTTCAAACTCATAAATTCTACTGATCTAAACTACGCGCGTACCAAATTTCATGAAGATCGGAGCTACGATAAGTTGCGAGTTATCGTCGAACAAACATACAAAGATACAAAGTTACAAAGATACAAGCGCCAGGCCCGTCTACACTAGACCTCACTCGCTTCGCTCGTTCGTTCAATAAACATTTACAAAATACGAAATAACGTAGATCTCCTGCATTCCGCCGGCATTTCGCATGCTATGTCCTTACCGAATCGAGGCCCTGTACTGCGCGTTGTGGTCTTCAAAATGTAAGCGAATCAACGCAATGAACTCTACGCGCGAACCGCCGCGCAGGTTTTTCCTTTGCCGTAGAGTTCAACTCGACGGTGCAGGGGCACCGTCGAGTACGGAGCTTGCGCGGTCGACCCGCGTCACAAAATTTCCTCTCAGCAACAATCGGGAGCAAGCGACTACAAATTGGCTTACGTTTAGTCTAATTGATATTGAATAGAACTGACTCCAAGGTTGATCCTCGATGACCAAGTTCGGTGAAAAGATATAATAACCTTTGAACTTCATCTTTTCAACTTTTTATTAGGCCTAAACGTCTAATTTAATAATCTTATTCAAGGTGTAACGGGTATACTCTTTTAAGCCGAAAGGGGGTTGTTCTAGACGTGTAGAACAACTTTTGTTCTACAACTTTTAGAAATTCGAAGTACTTTGTTAAGTGTAAAGTGTAGGTACTTGAAAATCAGCTGTTTCTTAGAGTTCGAGGTTATGGACCTTAAATGTTGTCCTTTCATTTAATTTTTTCAGTGAAATCAATTTTATCTATCTATTATCTATTTTTTCAGTGAAATATTAACTCGAAAATGTCGAAAAAAAATTAAGATTTTTTAAAAGTCGTAGATCGAAAGTTGGTCGACTAGACGTCTAGAACAACCCGCTTTCGGCTTAAATGGTCAGCGTCGGAACACGCTGTATATGTCTTACGTGGGTGAAACCGCTGGGCACTGTTGGGTTCCCTACGCTACTTGTAAAATTTAAGTCCTCTAACTCGGCTTGTTTTTACTGCCGCCGCAGTCAACTTTCTAGTTGTACCAACTACCTCTTATTTCTATGGTCACATGTGTCAAGTAAATGCAAGAAGGTTCCGTGTTTGGAAATGACATTTGTTACGTAAAACGAGCCTTCGGTACTGCGAGCTTCGGTCAAACAATTTTCGGTGAAACGAACCGTAGGGGAAATGTACAATCGGGGACACAATCTATAGGTCAATCGTTTTCGGCGAAAGGTGTTTCGATGGATAGTGTTTCGAAGTAGCGTAGGGAACCTGCACGGTTAGTACCTGTACGTGTGTGTAGGTACCTGCATACGTTGTCGACACGTAACTAAACATTGAGGGTTGACCTTTAACACCAGTATGAGTTTACGTGCGTGGTGCCGACGCCACGCGGTACGATTGTACTGGACCAGTCATTTGTTAGTCTAATTCCGTTCCTTCAGCTTCGAATACCCATATTTGTGTCAATGAATGGGTTCATTTGTAGATAGGTACGGTAAATTAGTATTTTTTTGGTTTTCAATTAACTTGATGAAATTATCTGTACTTATAATAAAGGGAGAGATGACAAAAGTATGTTGTTGGAAGTAAATTTAAAAAAAAAGGAAGTAGTAGAACTAAATTATATAATTTTTAAAATGCTTGTTTGTCTGTCTGTCCGTTTGTTCCGTATTTAGAAAAAAAAAGTATAATATGTAGTATATCCGTTGTCTAGTACCCAATAGGAGTTTTGGCGGGAACGCGTTGAGGAGATGTGTTGCTAAATTTTCATTTTTGTGAAACCTAGTTGAAATGCGTGTAAATTCGGGGGCTTACTGATCAATTTAATTTCGTGAAGGTGTACAAGTGCAATGAAAGTAAAAATCGGTGCAAAACATGGACTTTAGTGTTGTCTCCAAAGCTCCGTGAACTATCTTTATGGCCGCCGTGTTTACAAATCCCTACACTTGACTTTAACTATGAGGACTTGACTGTTTCGATGCAAATAACTTGCATATTATATTAATAATACTTAACACTGCCTAATTTCCAAATGGCCATAATTGGTTCACAACCGATAAGAAATAATAATAGTACCCAAAGTACAAGCCTAGTGCTTAGTTTGGGGCTAGATTGCGCTGTGTATAATGTCGTGCAATATTTATTTATTTTATTTTTATTTATTTATATCACCCTCCCAGTTTAATCTGTAGCTACTTGGAGCTAGTTTAACCAACTAGCTTAAATAGCTCGTCCTCGACGATAGCTCCGCAAGTCAGTATATAAACACTCCAAGTGAAATTAATAGCAGGTTGTCACTGGGCGATCTAAATATAAGAAGGAAAGCAAGTGAAAGTGCAAAATGACAGACAATTGAACCGGCACTTAGTAGAAGGAAGTCAATCACATGGTTAGCAAGGTGTAAAGCATAAAGTCGTCGTATTATACGACCAGTTTTACCTTCAGTTCTGCCTGACCGGACAGAAATGCAAATCAATTTATTGACCAAACGAGCGAAGCGATTGAGGTCCAGTGTAGACGGGCCTGGCGCTTGTATGTTTGTTCGACGATACAAAGATACAAGCGCCAGGCCCGTCTACACTGGACCTCACTCGCTTCGCTCGTTCGGTCAATTAAATCATTATAATAATCAACTTGCTTCAGCCCGCGGCTCAGCCCGTTTGACTTATAGCAAAAGCGGTTTCTGTCCTGCGTTGATATACCTTTAGTATAGTCATTCACTCATTCAATAAATTAATGAATTTGGACTTTGAATTTTATTTGTAAAGATTATGAATAATTTTGTCTGTGATTTTCGCGGTTTTGCATAATAAAACACATATTTACCGGGATTTATTCGCGTTTTATTTAATGACGGCATTATTACAAAAGTACCGAGCTTTTGCTAACTTTACAGTTTACAGCTCGCTAACTTTACAGTTAGCTTTTTCAAGGTCAACTTTGAAAAAGTTAAAAAAGTGAAGTTACTGAAAGCTCGGTACTTTTGTATCAATGCCGTTATTACATAAAACGCGAGTAAAAGCCGGTAAATATTGTGTTTTAAGATTATGATATTTACTAGCTGCGCCCCGCGGTTTCACCCGCATAAGTCCCGTTCACGCGGGAATATCGAGATAAAAAGTAGCATTTGTGTTATTTCCGGTATCCAGCTACCTATATAAGTTTCGTCGCAATCGGTTCAGTAGTTTTTGCGTGAAAGAGTAACAAACTCACAAACATACATATACTTACATGCATACAAACTTTCGCGTTTATAATATTAGTAAGATTTGTAAAGATTATACTTATAATGAAATCATAGATAAAAAACAAATTACGTTTTATGTTGCGGCTTAACCTACCTACAGTCATGGCTGGTAAGAGCAATAAAATGAAATTTCCTAGTTTTATCCGCTTACTCACAAATACAATAAGTATACCGACCTTTATATACTTACTCATTTATAGATATGGACTTTGATTTATCAGATTCTTTGCAATTATTACCATTTATTGTGATACTTATATTGATAAAGTGATAATTGCTAAGCCAAATTGCTATTCACTTTTTTCTTTTTGCTAAATTTTTTAACGCTATCAAGCCAAAATATTATACCATTTCACTTTTTTCCATAGGGCTTGTAGTTTTTCCGGAAACCAAGATTAACCGATTTACACCCTTAAAACCTCCCCCCCATCCTCTTCCCGACCTCAGATCGCCCGCTATTTATTTTTTCCTATTATTTTTGGTACATTAATTCTCTTCCTTTTTTCATTTATTCTATATAAATTTGCTTCACTTTTAACCATTTTTAAAGGATTCTACCCTCACCTAATTACACTATTGACTTTGGAAATGTCAACCAACAAATACAGTCAAAACAAAAGAAACTAACCGATTTTAGTTATAGGAATCACAATTGCAATTCAAAATGTCATTTCAATCAATTACACAACTGACACAGTCTGTAAAGGGGTAAATATTCCTTAATATTATAGCAGGCTGGCTTTTCAGCTAAATGATAAATAGTAAAAATTACAAAATTAAATAAACAACAATAATGTCCAAGAAAAAAAATAAACAAAAAAACAAACAAAAAAAAAATAACACACAAACCTTACTTAAATCAAAAAATCAATTAAGTATATCAAAATCCGTCCCATAAATGATTCAACAATTTTCTTTTAAATGTTTAGTTACATTTGAATGTAGGAAAGGTCACATAAGTTATAGTAAATTTGACACATGACCTATCAAATAAGTTGGCATACGCTATAGCAAGGAAAACCCGCGAAAACGCGCGAATTTTGACAGCGCTTGTCGCGTCAGTCGTCGCAGGCGCAAATCGACAGCCGCGCGCTCTGATTGGTCGACAGCGTATCGTCTGTTATCGTACGATCGAGAAGCGCGAGAGTCATATTAAAACAAGCTTTACGTTGTACTTAGGTTAGGTAGTGTGAAACCGGAACTTTTGATGATGATGATTACTCGTGACGTTAAAAATTCTCTGGTAGGAAAAACCGTGCCAAAGTTCTGTATGGTCACTGAGATATTATGTAGTTGTACTAGACGAACCTCAATCATATTCCATGATCCTTTTCCTAGAAAATAAGCCTAAGCAGCACTGGAGAAATGACCTTGACCTTGAGAAATAAAAGAAAGAAAGAAAAACACTTATTGACAACAACCACACACATAAGTACATACGAACAATGGGACACAATTTTTACATAGATATTAATATAAGACAAAACAAAGATCGATAAAAAGAAAGAAAAATAACATAAAAGAAATACGAGGTCCAATTAATTGTAAGAATGTAAGCAGTGTGCCTGCTGCCAACGAGGATCTGCCTCGGCATACGTTGACAATGAGAATGACAAATGACAATGAGTTGGGTAGAATTCTCCAGCTATACAGGGTTACAGGAAAAGTCTACCTACTGATGTTTCTAGGGTGAATTACTACAAAAGTTATTTGAAATAAATGTTTTTGAAACCCTATTTATTAAAGTCGAGGATATTTACTAACACGTGAATGTTGTGAAAATACGATACCTTAAAATTTTCTCGATAGAAAAAAATCCAGACTTCTGTACAAATAAGTAATATTACTCAGTCAATATTGTACGAAAACTAATAAAACTTTGTATAAGAACTGAACTTAGCTCTATACACGCAGTGAATGTTTTGAATTTCAAGATTAACGTTTAGTAATCTTGAAACTAGCAATTGTTTGATTTTATACAATAATATTTTGCATAGTCGCACCTTACGTCCTTCACTTACACATCTGAAATTCGCTAGCTTGATCCCTGTCACGCTATTAGGGTTATATAGGCCCATCATTTCTGACTAATTTCACCATGAAACACGTTTAAAGTTAAAGTTTTAACTCGTGTGTGTCCGCAATTAGCCCAACTATTGGGCCTTTGTGCGTGATTTTAAGCCGTGGGTTTTCTCACGATGTTTTCCTTCATCGTAAGAGCGATGTTAATAGCGCACATAAATTTTTCTTAAAGAAAACACATTGGAGCGCGGCCGGGATTTAAAACCACGACCTTCGGAATGAAAGTCGGGGTAAAATTAAATGAAACACCCTATCCCAAAACGAACCGTTTATGAGATATTGGACTTTGAAGTTTATTTTAAAAAATCTCATCTTTTTTTCTATTGACCCAAGTTTTTTTTGGTTCCTATCATCTGATTTACGTATGTTTGCTATTATTGTGTAGGGGACAAGTTGTTTTATTCATATAAATACTAAAATTTCAGATACATGAATCGACTGGGTTGTAGTATAAGATTGATCGTAATAAATTTAGATAAATCCGTATCAACTTTATTTTCGTCATAAACACACTGATAAAAAATCCATGCAAGGTACTTGGCAGAAGTATGAAAAAATATCTACGTTTCATTAGCTATGCAACAAGGTATAAGCCAGGGTTTTACTAATGTTCTTGGACGAAACTTTCTATTCAATTAGTTAGGCACTTGTGATATTTAAAGGTTTTTTTCTATAAACTTCATTGTATGTAAGTACCACTAAACATTTTAAACTCACACGATTTGAACTCATAATTATTTTTCCCGGGTCTTATTCGCGTATAATTATTTTTGAATTCTCTTACCTCGACGTTTCGATGATCTTACCTCAACCTCAACCTCAATGATCTTGAGATCAAGATCATTGTAACATGATCGAAACGTCGAGGTAAGAGAATTTAAAAATAATTATACGCGAATAAGACCCGCGAAAAATAATTGTAAGTACTACTGTCATAAATGCATATTATACCCTATCCAAGTGCTGTACCTATTTGGATACGGAACCTAATGATATATGACAATATGAGAACTAGCCAAATCAGACCAGTAGACCGTTCTGCGATCAATATTGCTTTTTGACAGATTCACAATAACCGTGCACCTGTCACAGAACAAAGCGGTGAGAACCAAGTGCACGTTTATCGTGAATGTGTCAAAATGCAATAATGCGGGCAGAACCTTTTTAGGTCTGCAGGCTTCAATATACCTATTATAAGAAGAAATTGTATACTATGAGTTGTTACAAAATATTTTGTACTTAAATATATTTTAGGACCATTGAATTTGGTACCCATTTCTCATTTCTTTTGTCGTTGAAGTTAAAAACCAAACTAAATCATAATAGGTACTAGCAGCGCCCGCGGTTTCACTTGCGTAATACATAGATAATATAATCACTACTCTCTCTGAAGCTATGTAAAGGGACATTTTTACCCCGTTTTGCACCATTTTTCATGGATGCTCTGCTCCTATTAGTCGTAGCGTAATGTTATATAAAGCCTAAATATACAAGATGTAACGGGCAAGCCCTTTTAAGCCGAAAAGCGGTTGTTCTAGACGTCTAGGCGAACAACTTTTGTTCTACGACTTTTGAAAATTCGAACTTTTTTTGAATATTTTGAGGTTATGTTCACTGAAAAAACAGCTGCTTTTGAAAATAAAGGTAATTGAAGGTTTGATGGTAGTAGACCAAACTAAATGAAAGGACAACATAAGGTCAATGACCTCGAACTCTAAGTAACAGCTGATCTTCAAGTAAACTTTACCCTTAAAATTTTCTAAAAGCACTTTGAATTTTCAAAAGTCGTAAAACAAAAGTTGTTCGCATAGACGTATAGAACAACCCCCTTTCGGCTTAAAAGGGCTTGCCTGTTACATCTTGTATATAACCTTCCTCGATAAAAGGACTATAAAACCCAAAAAGATTTTTTCAATTCGGACCAGTAGTTCCTGAGATTAGCGCGTTCAAACAAACAAAGAAATAAACTCTTCAGCTTTATAATAAATAAATAAATAAATCCTGTGACGAACACACAGCGCCATCTAGCCCCGTGGTAAGCTGCTAAGCTTGTGTTACGGTGACTAGACAACGGATATACTACTTATATTAATTTTGCTTTTGTAAATACATACATATTATACATAGGAATACGCCCAGACGAGATACAAATAGTTATTTTTAAGCATAAATATTTGCAGCCTGCGGAAATCGAACCCGCAACCTTCTGCATTGCAGCCAAGCGTTCGCCCGACGCGCCACAGAGGTCGTATAATATTAGTGTAGTGTAGATTGAACTTGGCTCTCATTGTTTATGGGTATATTTTGACATTTAATTTCAGTTTAGGTCTTGTTTACCTCCTATCTATTCTCAGTTAAAGATTCATGTATTAAAATACTCTGTTTTGTTGTTCCAGAAATCAATAGTCCATATGAAGTAAGAGTAAAGTGAACAACCAAGATGTCATCCAAAGCGATCTACGAAGCCACCGGCAAAGATCTTATCAACAGGTCAGTTGAGTATAACTCTATTAAAATAATTAGCGACGACCGAAGGACCGACGACGTTGTAGCGGTCGCGGGGAGTCGTTGGATGGAGGTAGCTCGCGATCGTATACAAGATGTAACGGGTAAGCCCTTTTAAGCCGAAAGGGGGTTGTTCTAGACGTCTAGGCGAACAACTTTTGTTCTACGACTTCTGGAAATTCGAAGTACTTTTCGAAAATTTTAGGTGTAAAGTTTACTTGAAAATCAGCTGTTTCTGACAGTTCGAGGTCATTGACCTTATGTTGGCCTTTTATTTAGTTTGATGGTTTACAATCAAAACTTCGATTTACCTTTATTTTCAAAAGCAGCTGATTTTTCAGCGAAACATAATCTCAAAATTTTCAAAAAAATAGTTTGAATTTTCAAAAGTCGTAGAACAAAAGGTGTTCGCCTAGACGTCTAGAACAACCCCCATTCGGATTAAAAGGGCATACCCGTTACAAATTGTATATATTTATTTATTTACTATTAGAAAATCCAACAGCTATAACTTAATAGATAACACAAATTAACAACTGAAAGCCAATTAAAGGATGTCACGACTAAAAAAAAAAGAATAGGTAAAATAGTTTATGAGGAAGGTCTATGTTGTTGTTAAGCTGTGGACGAAGGGCTGAGATGATGATAATGATGAACGTAGCCCAACCGCGCACCTTCCGTCGTAATCGGCATCAAAATCCCACTGCGCAGAGGAATAACCTTTTTTTTTTTTATCGTGGGAAAAAAAAAGGTTATCTAAAAAATCAAATTAAGACCATCAGGCCGCTCTCGGGGGAGACCGGCCCGGTGGGTGGAGGGAGTGTGCCAGGGGTATATCCACTGAAAACCCACGGTGTCCGTCTTTCCGCAATTGTTGGGGCCTACGGGACATTGCTACCGCAATACACAGCCGTATGCCCCAGCCGCGGTTGGCCGCTTCCGGCCTCTTCTCACAACACCCTTTTTAATTAAAAACTTTAATTAAATAACTTTTTAATTAACACCCTTTTTAATTAAAAACTTTTTAATTAATTAAAAAGGGTGGGAAAAAACCTCTCACGAGAGGCGGCGTGGACACGCCGCCGCCATCTCGGGCTCATCTATTGGCGACGGGCCCCCCAGAGCCCGCCGCCATGAACGACAAATTAAGGTGGAAATTAACCTAACCTAACCATAGCGTTGATTTGCATGCCTTTGAAGGCGACGCGGTCGAGTTCAACTGTCATTGAAACCGGCAGCTCAAGAGACGTCGCATTCAATGACAGTTCAACTCGAAGGTACCGGCTTCAATTGCATGCAAATCAACGCTGACGTTTTCACCGCGCAGGTTATTCCTTTGCGCATTGGGATTTTAATGTCGATTACGACGGAAGTTGCGCGGTAACTTCCCTGGCCACGGCCACGGCCACGGGTAGACTGAGATGTAAATATGCTTAATCTTATATAATCTAATCCTAATGCTAATCCTTAATCTCATTAAGGATGGCACCATTGATTTGTTTATTTCTAAGCTGCATACCTTTCAAACCCATATATAGCGAATTTTGTTTAAAGATTATTTTAAGTGAGTGCTTAACTTAGATTATTAGATGTAAACAACCCCTCAGGTTTCTTTTAAATGCTTCTTACTCAATGCTTTTAGGCATGCAACATTGTTGGATTGAAATCTAGATCTGAGCTTATAAGACCTAAGTTTTAATTATGATTGTAGTCTGTTTTGTGTGCTATAATAAATAAATAAATAAATGCTGTCAATATGTTTAATGTAAATAAAGAAAATTAAAATAGATCCAGGTGGCGTGCAATTGGAGAGGCATATGTCCAGCAGTGGAATGCAACAGGCTGATGATAATGATGATGATGATGATGATGGTGATAATGATGGTGTTGATAATGTTGATGATAATGATGATGTTTAATGTTGTTATGAATGTATTCCAGGCATATAGCGCCGGGCACAGCGCTCGTGCCGTGCCGGTTCGCCACCTTCGAACAGGGCACTGTGTGGGAAGATGAAATCGGAAAGAATCCCTGGCTCACTAAAGAGGTAACCCGCCTTAAACGAAACTAAGTATATTTTGAAATTCATAAGCAACAAGCCTAAAAACTAGTTAGTAGGAAAAAATAGTTAGTAATCCTACTAATATTATAAAACTGAAAGTTTGTGAGTATCTGTATGTATATATGTGTGTTTGTTATTAAATCACTCAAAAACTACTGAACCGATTGCGATGAAACTTAGAATATAGGTAGCTGGGGACCTGGATTAACCCATAGGCTACTTTTAATCCCGATATTCCCGCGAAAACGGGACTGACGCGGGTAAAACCGCGGGGCGCAGCTAGTAGCTATATAAAAGAAGAAGGAGAAACGCTGTATGTAATACACAATGTCGTTTTTACTTTTCCAGCAACTAGTAGTAAAACCAGATCAACTAATCAAACGTCGAGGGAAGCTCGGTCTAGTCGGTGTGAACAAGACGGCGTCAGATGTCAGACGATGGCTCTCAGAACACATGAACAAGGAGCAAGCGGTCGGGGCGGCTGTCGGCAAATTGAAACAGTTCATCATCGAACCTTTCGTGAAGCATTCACCGGTGAGTTGTAGTCTAGAGTCGAGTCTCACGAACTGGCTCTTGTCAGTGTCAGAACAAGTAATATTACTAGAAATAGAATGCTCACGTAGGAATAAAAAGTGTTCCGCTACATCGAGCATGCTGTCTCTTTTTAATAATAACAACATTAGACAGCATGCTTCAATGTAGCGTTCTGTCCTTTTTTAATAGAGTTGTTAGAAAGGGACAGCTTGCTTCAATGTAGCGTTCTGTCCCTTTCTAATAGAGTTGTTAGAAAGGGATAGCTTGCTTCAATGTAGCGTTCTGTCCTTTTCTAATAGAGTTGTTAGAAAGGGACAGCTTGCTTCAATGTAGCGTTCTGTCCCTTTCTAATAGAGTTGTTAGAAAGGGACAGCTTGGTTCAATGTAGCGTTCTGTCCTTTTCTAATAGAGTTGTTAGAAAGGGACAGCTTGCTTCAATGTAGCGTTCTGTCCCTTTCTAATAGAGTTGTAAGAAAGGGACAGTTTGGTTCAATGTAGCGTTCTGTCCTTTTCTAATAGAGTTGTTAGAAAGGGACAGCTTGCTTAAACGTAACGTTCTGTCCCTTTCTAATAGAGTTGTTAAAAAGGGACAGCATACTTCAATGTAGCGTTCTGTCCTATTTTAATAGAGTTGTTAGAAAGAGACAGCTTGCTTCAATGTAGCGTTCTGTCCCTTTCTAATGGAGTTGTTAGAAAGGGACAGCTTGCTTCAATGTAGCGTTCTGTCCCTTTCTAATAGAATTGTTAGAAAAGGACAGCAAGCTCAATGTAGCGAAACACTTTTTAGTTCTACGTGAGCATTCTAATATTAGTAATATAACTTCTAACGTTTTGATTAGCGAAGCGTTGCAAATGACGTGACTGTTGGGGAGACTCAATATTTATCGTAAGTTTAAATGACTGTAAAATCAAAACTTATAGGTATTTTTGACTACAACAAAAACTAGTGTATTTGTATACATAAAAGCTTTAATGTAACAAACTTGATTGTATTAAGCATTACTTTTCAGAACTCATTTTTTTTTTTTTTTTTTTTTTTTTTGTAATATTTTGGTACAATAAAGTTTTATCTTATCTTATCTTATCTTATCTTTTTTTTTTTTTTTTTATCATAATTACAACAAAAATTTATACTTAACAAAAACATAACCAATAAATCACAGATATTTGTCCTATTCTACTATGTTAAACATTAATATTTAGTTTTTAGTCCCGACACCTGACTAGTATCACTATTGACTGTTGACACTGTTGGCAACAGTTTAGGAGCAACATTTTCCATCAGCGCCCCTAGCGGTAACTATTACGAACTAAAATAATGTATGGAAGTTAACTGCCAGTTTCATCGAGACGATAGACTATCAAAACTCATACTAGGCAAACAGGTGTCGGGATTTAAAACTAAGGCCGGCTTGCATAACGGTTCCTAAACATGTTTAAGCTGTTAAATGTGTTTAAAATCGGTCAGAATTTCAAGAACTGTCAATGTGTGGCAACATATTATCAATCGTCCACTTAATGAAATAGAGTCCAATGTTCGATTTCCCATAAATTATTTTAAAATTGATTTAGTTAAATTAGTTTTTAAGGGCGACTTGCATAAAACAATTTAAAAATATATACACGTTTAACAGCTTAAACATGTTTAGGAACCGTTATGCACGCCGGCCTAAATAGTTTTATGCAAGTCGCCCTAAATATTGATTTTCAATGTAGTTGTAACAAACTTTCAACCGATTTCGCGTACCCATTGACATTCTTTATACATCTAACTAGCATTCTTTGTTCCCAGACGGAGGAGATGTACCTCTGCATACAGTCGGGACGTCGCTCGGACACCATTCTGTTCCATCATCAGGGAGGAGTTGATGTCGGTGATGTTGACGCGTTGGCTGTCCGGTTGGAGGTAAGTCTTCATCATCAGAACAATGTGTCTGGGTAAATCGCTTTAAGCGATAAGACCGCCTATTTGTTCAACATTTATTTATTAGAAATATTTTAAAGGAAAAATTCATCTTCAAAAACCCACTTGCGGCTAGATTTGAACTCACGTCCCTGGCTCAAATCTCGCCGCAAATGAGTTTTTGAAGATGAATTTTTCCATTAAAATATTTCTAATGAATATGCCTTGAGCAATAAAAACAAATTACGAAACATTTATTTAGTTTTAAATTTCATTTTATTTTTAAATGTGTTGTTTTTGTAATATTTTTTTGGTTGATCAAATAAAGTATTATCTGGTCCATGATCCATGAGCCTGGGTTCGAATTATCCCACGGGAATTGCCATATCTCTGTGGCAAACTTCCCTGAAACCTTTCATAAATTATTTGTTAACGTTTTGTAAAGTTCGCAATTGATTTGTCCAATTCTGATATTTACTTGTTAGCGTGCAATGTCCAACATGCTTGACGTGTTTTACCGCACATACGACGCTCCTCTAAATCACAATAGGTTATTTGCACCGTGGCTGAAAGAAAACATCGATCCATAGTCATTAAAGTTTCAACTTTAATGACTATGGATCACAGTAGAAACTTTAACTTTATTGGTTAAAAAAATGTTTTTTTTTTCTCATTTCTAGATCCCCGTAGACACTTTCCCATCATCAGACGATGTAGAGAGAACTCTGCTGAAGAATATACAGTCGGCCGCCATTAAAAGGTATATTTACTTGTTTGTTTTATTTATTTATTTATTTATTTATTACAATCTTTACAACTATCATAACAGGATAAAACCGCGATATAATGCGATAGTGTACTTTGCTTTGCTTTTTTTGCTTTTTAATGTGTCGTTCGTGTCTAAAAGAGGCCAAAATGGGACCCTAATAGAATAATGTTTGAGTTCACTTGGCGCATTACATTTTAAAGCAAAATTCCTTTTTTCTAAAAATATAAGTAGTATATCCGTTGTCTAGTCACCGTAACACAAGCTTAGCAGCTTACCATGGGGCTAGATGGCGTTGTGTGTTGGTAACTGATATTTTTTTTGTAAACTACAGAAATGATTTAAGGTCAGGATATATCGAGCTTCGTAAAAAAAGGAAGTTCATAAAACATAGTAAATACTTCGTTTTTTAAAATAATAATTGCAGTGAAAACAACCATATTAGAAACCTATTTTAAAGAAACACGAAAAATTTGCCCTCTTATACCAACGAACTCGAATATTTAAATGGAAGTAGCAATCATTTGAAAAATAATCCACGAAAAACGGTGGTTGTAGGCGGGGCCTAGAACGATGATTCCGCTTATTTACCGCCGTTCACCTCCTGAGACCACCTAGGTGAAGCATAGGAAGTTTTTTTTACAGCAACCTTTGTTCACCAGGGTGTTCGGTGGGAAATATTTCGACCGCCAGTCTGTCACTAAAGATCGTCCGCCATTGGTCGATCCAAAGGTCGATTACGTAATACTGTACGGAACATGTCAGTGTGTTCATCTGCTGCTGTGTCACTGTGGAACATGGTTTTTTTTCGAATTTAATAGGGAAGTTAGATCTCTATTCTATTTAATCCTCGTAGTCCTGTACATAAATGTAATAGTCAGTACATGTATTCCACAGAATCCTGACATCGTTCATCATCTCTCTGTACCGAGTATACGTCGACCTTTACTTCACGTACATGGAGATCAATCCAATTGTCGTCACCAACGAAAGGATCTACCTACTAGGTAAGTCTATCTATATCCATAAAATATCGTCATTAATTTTGGTCACGACATATCGCCTAGATATGTATGTATATGTCGTGTCGTGACCAACTCGATTATATTGTAGCCAATCACAGCATCTAATACGTCCGTTTTTTGTTTTTCTAATGTTGGCGGTAAGTGTGTACCTATGTATTTTTATTAATCTAGAAAAAAAAACTAATGTTCGCAGTAAGTGTGTACTTATAAAAGGTGTAACGGGTAAGCCCTTTTAGTCCGAAAGGGGGATGTTCTAGACGTCTAGGCGAACAACTTTTGTTCTACGACTTTTGGAAATTTTAAGGGTAAATTTTACTTGAAAATCAGCTGTTTCTGAGAGTTCGAGGTCATTGACCTTATGTTGCTCTTTTATTTAGTTTGATGTTTTACAATCAAAACTTCAATTACCTTTATTTTCAAAAGCGGCTTTTTTTGAGTGAAACATAATCTCGTCGTAGAACATAAGGTGTTCGCCTAGACGTCTAGAACAACCTCCTTTCGGATTAAAAGGACTTACCCGTTACAAATTGTATATCTAAATCCAAAATAAGGGATTAATTTGATTTTTAAAAGAATGCTTTACAAAAATTCGCACCCGACAAGATTCGAACCTGCATCTTTGGGGAGTTCGGCATAACGCCTTAACCAATATGGCGAATTTGTGTTTTTGCAAATTTTTTCTTGATATTTTAACTGGTAATAAAAATATTTTAATTTCCTCACAGTCGAAATGAAAAGTAGAGTGTTTAGCTTGGGTGAATGTCACCCATTACACCCTCGAATCATTGGCGCTTTCACGTCGTTCGAGCGCCAGAAATATGTCAAGTGAAATGCGTGACATTCAGCCCTTGACAATCTATTATTCGTTTCGTTTAAAATTTTACTTAAAGAAATTACAAAATTGCGTTTTCATTGGAATATAATTTTGTTTAAGGTTTTTGCGGTTTTGCATAATAAAACACAATATTTACCGGTTTTACTCGCGTTTTACTAAAGACCGAGCTTTCGCTAATTTACAGTTAGCTTTTTCAAGGTTGGTTGAGATGTAATTCGTCTATTTTAAGGATGATTTTCATATTAGTCTGCCACCGGATCGTATCGTGTCCGAGCTACGTTGCCTATTGCTCGGCCACCACACGGTTGCAACAGTTTTTTGATTTCTAAATGTTTATTTTTTATTGTAATAAATGTTTTTTGGCACAATCAAATTTTATTCATATCTTATATCGGTTGTCTAATACCCATAGAACAAGCCTAGTGTTTAGTTTATCAGTAGATTGCGTTGTGTGTAATGTTGTGCAATATTTATTACAGATTTGGCAGCGAAACTGGACCAGACGGCGGAATTCATCTGCGCCAAGAGTTGGGGCGAGATCACGTTCCCGTCGCCGTTCGGACGAGACGCGTATCCGGAGGAGGCTCACATCGCGGATCTCGATGCCAAGAGCGGTGCCAGTCTCAAGGTACGGACCTGTATTTATATTGACGACCTCTCTGGCGCGTCGGGCGAACGCTTGGCTGCAATGCAGAAGGTTGCGGGCTCGATTCCCGCTGGGTGCAAATATTTATGCTTAAAAATAAATATTTGTATCTGGTCTGGGTGTATTTCTATGTATAATATGTATGTATTTACAAAAGAAAAATAAATATAAGTAGTATATCCGTTGTCTAGTCACCGTAACACAAGCTTAGCAGCTGACCATAGGGCTAGATGGCGCTGTGTGTTCGTCACATGATTTATTTATTATATTATTGTATACAGCGTGTTCTGACGATGACCATTTAAGCCGAAAGTGTGTTGTTCTAGACGACGAAAAAGATAGAGATAGCGAAAAGTACTGAAAGAAGATGCTTCCCGATTTTGACAAAAACAAAAAATTTTGGAAGAAACCCAGGAATTGAACTTTTTCTTTATGCAAAATAAATAAACACCCAAACGAAATATTGTATTACGATTTTAAATTTACATGGTTGTTCTTACTTTTTAAATATTCTCTTCTTCTCTTCTTCTTCAGCAGCATGTATTTGCCCACTGCAGGGCATATGCCTCTCCAATATCTCTCCACGCCCTTCTATCGCTAGTTTTCCTGGACCACGCTGCACCGGCATGAGTTTTTAAATTGTCGGACCATCTGGCAGGTGGTCTGCCCACGCTTCTCTTTCCTACTCTCGGTCTCCACTCTAGAATGTCTCTGCTATGTTCAATATTAATTAAACCTTAAAACCGTATTTTGTTTCTCGACAGCTGACAATCCTGAACAAGTCTGGTCGCATCTGGACGATGGTGGCGGGAGGCGGGGCCTCCGTCGTGTACACGGACACGATCTGCGAGCTCGGCGGCGCCGCCGACCTCGCCAACTACGGGGAGTACTCCGGTGCTCCGACCGAGACTCAGACCGCTGACTACGCCAAGACCATCTTCAGTCTCATGTGCAGGGAGAAACATCCCGATGGGAAGGTTAGTCGCTTTACAATTATTGTTTGTCATATTTGATTAAAAACTGATTCCTAAAATACAAGCTTGTCTTAGTTTGACGACCTCTGTGGCGCGTCGGGCGAACGCTTGGCTGCAACACAGAAGGTTGCGGGTTCGATTCCCGCTGGGTCCAAATATTTATGCTTAAAAATAAATATTTGTATCTGGTCTGGGCGTATTTCTATGTATAATATGTATGTATTAGGGGTTAAAGTATAAAATTGCCGATTTGTACTGAAAATCTTAATTGTTTATTTTTTAAATTTTTAACAAATTTATTAAATCAAAATAGTTGCCATTATTATCTATACATTGCTGCCATCTAATGGGAAGGTTATTAATGCCTTTGCGATAGAACTCCGACGATCTAGACTGCACAAACTGTGTGAAAGCATTTTGTACTGCCTCCTGGGAAGAAAACTTCTTGTCACGTAGATAATTGTCCAAATCACGAAAAAAATGGTAGTCCGTTGGAGCAAGGTCTGGTGAATACGGAGGATGACGAATGGTTTCTAAGTGCAGTTCCTGAAGGGTCAAAATGGTTTCTCGTGCTGTGTGAGGTCTCGCGTTGTCGTGGAGCAATAATGGTGAAGATCGATTCATGAGTCGGGGCTGTTTTACTGCTAGTTTTGTCAACATGGTTCGGAGTTCGGCACAATAGACATCTGCCGTAATTGCTTGACCAGATCGAAGAAAACTATAGTGAATAACACCATGCTGAGACCACCAAACAGTTACCATTACCTTTTTATTGGTAAGTTTTGCTTTAGGACACTGTTGTGGCATTTGACCTGGGGTCAGCCATTGCATTTTTCTTTTCCGGTTATTATAAAGAATCCACTTTTCATCACATGTTACAATTCGATCCAATATTCCTTCATTTCTGTACCGGTTCAACAAGGCAACACAAGTTTCAACAAGCGTTTCTTTCTGCAGATCAGTCAAATCATGAGGCACCCATTTTTCGTATTTTTTTATTTTATTGATTTGACGCAAGTGAGTCAATAAAGTGGGTAAGGTAACGTTAAACCATGCCGCTAATTCCTGGGTAGTTTGACTAGGATCGGCTTCCACTATCTCTCTTAATTCATCGTTATTCACCTGTGTTGGCGGTCTTCCTCGTGGCTCGTTCTTTAAGTCGAAATTTCCATCACGAAAGCGTTTAAACCAAAATCGCACGGTGCGTTCATTAGTAGACCCCTCTCCAAACGCAGCATTGATATTGCGGGCTGTTTCTGCCGCGTTAGTTCCGCGTCGGAACTCGTATTCAAAAATCACTCGAATTTTCGCAGTATCCATCTTTCTTGTCTAAATTGAATAACAAAAACAATTGAAAGTCGATATTCAAATGTTTCACATTTTTTAAGAAAAGAACATCACAGAAACCATTTGAAAAAAGTTTCATTCGAAAACCTCAAACCATGAAGATTCTATGTCAATTCAAAGAACCTTTTGCAATAAAACGGCAATTTCATACTTTAACCCCTATTATTTACAAAAGAAAAATAAATATAAGTAGTATATCCGTTGTCTAGCCACCGTAACACAAGCTTAGCAGCTTACCACGGGGCTAGATGGCGCTGTGTGTTCGTCACAGGATTTATTTATTTATTTTATTTAGTTTAAGAATCAGTAAATTATCACAAAAATCTAAAAATGTATTTTGAAGCAAAATGTTTATACCTATTGTGTAAGTTCGATCTGTACTTATCTATTACAATATTTATTATTTAGTTACTAACTGCGCCCCGCGGTTTCACCCGCGTAAGTCCCGTTTCAAAGGGATTATCGAGACAAAAATTAGCCTATGTGTTATTCCCGGTATCCAGCTACTTATATTCCAAGTTTTATCGCCATCGGTTCAGTAGTTTTTGCGTGATTGAGTAACAAACACACATACATACAAACAAACTTTCGTGTTTGTAATATCAGTAAGATTACAATATGAATTTCGACTATAAATTCCAATGCAAAGTTTATGCTTAGTTTTTGCTAAGTTCAGTCTGGACAAAGTTAAAGAACGCACTATAGATTTCACTTTAAGAGTTATTAGATCTATGGTATACATTCCAGGTGCTTATAATCGGCGGTGGTATCGCAAACTTCACGAACGTAGCGGACACATTCCGCGGTATCATCACCGCCATAGAAACGTACAAGGATGCCCTCCTGCAGTACAACGTGACCATCTTCGTGAGGCGAGGCGGACCCAACTACCAGGAGGGGCTTAGGTATGTAGACGCGGGTTCGATGCCCGCCACGGACACCTGGGCCGCGATAGATACTATGTTTTCAAAAGATTACGAAAAACACAATCACATTCATAAACACACAACCCGCCCACGACACCCGCCTCCGGAGCTCTGCAGTGCCATATCTTTTCTCTTCTTTCCTACATTCCTATCTTGATTGGTGTGATTTGAATCAGGTCGAATGTTGTTGGGCAGGTTGTGTGTTTGTGGATGTGATTGTGTGTCTCTTTTACAAAATTAGTCTTTTACATTTCGGTCCGAAAGCAGAAATGACGTCGATCGCGGGTCCAGCACTCGTTAACACCGTTGTAAAAGAAAAACAGTTAGGCGGGTTGAGTGTTTGTGGATGTGACTGTGTATCTCTTTTGCAAATTTTTTTTAGAAAATACACAGCTCTGCCGCGCTATCTTGTCCTTCCTACACTATCTTCAATCAATCTATCTATCAACAAACAGATGCGTGAAGTAGGACTGCACATCCCGCTGTATGTATTCGGTCCGGAAGCGGATATAACGTCGATAGCGGGTCTAACACTCAAAAACAGTTGGGCGGGTTGTGCGTTTGTGGATGTGATTGTGTTTCTCTTTTTGAATTTTTTCTTCGAAAAGACATACACGTATCTCTGCCGCGCCATCTTTCCTCTCCCTTCTTACACTATAATCTATCTATCTATCAACAGACAGATGCGTGAAGTAAGTCACCGACTACGCATCCCGCTGTATGTATTCGGTCCGGAAGCGGATATGACGTTGATCGTCATATCTGCTCGGCCACACCATTACAAAAGAAAAAACCGTTGGGCGGGTTGTGTGTTTGTGGATGTGACTGTGTTTCTCTTTTGCAAAATTTTTTTTTAGAAAAGACGGAGCTCCGCGGTGCTATCTTTCCTCTCCCTTCCTACACTATCTTCAATCAATCAATATATCTATCTATCAACAGACAGATGCGTGAAGTAGGTCACCGGCTGCGCATCCCGCTCTATGTATTTGGTCCGGAAGCGGATATGACGTCGATAGCGGGACTAGCGCTCGGTCACGCCGCGATCCCGCGGGAACATCGTCTAGATTACGCACCGCACCAGCTGCCGAAACCGAAGGCTGCAGTAAGTATTACACTTCTTCTTCATCTTCTTTAATATGGCTTTTCCATTTGAACACTTGCCAGTGTCAAGTATTATTAATATTTGCAAGTTATTTGCATTAAAACACTCAAGTCATCATAGTCAAAGTCAAGTCGAAGGAACCATTGTAAAACGGTGGCCATTTTTATTACAAAGATTGTTCACGGGGTTTTGGAGACAACGCTAAAGTCCATATTTTGCACCGATTTTCGCTTTTATTGCATTTGTACACCTTCACGAAACTAAATTGATTAAAATGCCCCCGAAATTAGTCGTAGAACAAAAGTTGTTTGCCTAGACGTCTAGAACAACCTCCTTTCGGCTTAAAAAGGCATACCCGTTACAACTTGTATTCTATTTTTAGTGGAACTCTTTGGTGATTGAAACTTTACAATAACTATGTTATCTTTCCAGCCGAAGCCCAAACTGGAGATCCCCGACATAACCCACAAGTTGCTGGACCTGGTGTGTTCACAAGCTCCCACTAAACTGGACCTCGGTCAACGACTGTCTACTTCGACGCCGCTCTTCAGCGAGAAGACGAAGGCGATAGTGTGGGGCATGCAGAATAGAGCCATACAGGTGAGAACATTACACTAGACAATAGTCAAAAGTCATTATTTCGTAAATCCAAATTCATTTATTCATTAAAACATAAAAGTTACAGTACTTACAATAAAAAAATACAATTACAATTTAACTATGCTACACATACAATCTATATATATAAAAGAAAGTCGTGTTAGTTACACCATTTATAACTCAAGAACGGCAAAATCGATTTGTCTGAAAATTGGTGGGGAGGTGCTTAGAACCAGGAGAAGGACATAGGATTTTTTATCCCGATATTCCCGCGGGAACGGGAACGGGACTTACGCGGGTGGAAACGCGGGGCGCAGCTAATTCATAATAAAAAAAAATCAATTATTAACAATACACACACAACATTAATATTAACAACTTAACTAATACTTAAATTATTATTTACGAAAAAATAATAATAATATATATGACGGAGTCTCTTTGGAAAGTCTATGTTTTTCAGACGTTTCAGATATTCTAGGTGGGCGTAAGTGGGTATAATAGTACAAATTCGTTAATCACGTTTTATATTACACACAATCTGGTTGTACAATATAGTTTGTCTGCCACTAAATAGGAGTATTGATGTTACATTATAATCACTAAACAATCTATTCAGAAATTTAAGGTAAGTATCCTATAAATAGACTATCAGGTAGGACTGAAACGGAGAAGCAGTCCCGTAACGTAACGAGTGCGCCCAGGACAAAATCTATCACCAATCTGTCGGAATGTATGCACCACGCTACTCTCATAGGCGACACTCGATGACGTCACGATTCTGCCGAATTGCTTTATGTGTAACTCATTGTTCTTGAAGCAATTTCCGTCTCACATTAATTGATGTGACTGCGACACGGCCATCCTGCATTCGCACACGTCCTCGTGTGGTTGATTCTGAAACAGGTAAAGATACCAGAGAAAACTTCCGTTCGGCCAATCCTGCATCAGCTATTTAAGCTGTTTTCTCATTCTTTTAATTTATAGCGGTTTGCTCTTAGGCCATTTGTTAGGTACAACTGTTATGAGATAACAACTGGGACCAACCGCTCAACGCGCCTTCCGAAATACGAAGGGACTTGAAAAAATGTTATTATTTTTACTACACACATTACCGGTCACCCATCGAAATCATGACCGTGCAGGGAATCCCAAACCCTCATAAGTACTTGTAAAGGATCAGTGCGCGTCACTAGTTAAATGAAATCCCCATTTTACTTTACTCACTCCACTTTAGTTGCTGGACAAACCAAAGTCCACTCAAGTCCTGTATCAGTCAGTGTCAGTATCGCAAGGTAACGTCCGCCACCGGGAACCTCTAAACATGTCATCACGCTAGACATGCCGCGTAAAGTCTACTGCGAGACAAACTCACAGTACTACTGAAGCGCATACCATGCGTGTGAGCATAGTAATAGTAATAACTCAATATCTATCTTCACCAACACAAACGAAACGCTTCTAATATCACAACGGATGTGGGTATAAACATCGCATTTTAAAGTTGCAAGGCAGAAATCTCACCACATGTGCTGCACTGGTCAACATAATATGACATTGCACATATTTGTGTTTTCAGCGGTCAATGTATTTAACAGGTTAATACCGTTCTTTAATCAAAATTTCAAACTTAGTTTTTCTTAAATATCTTTTAATTTTAACTCAAAGTGTAGCTATATTACACTGACTGACAATGACTGAAATTTGCAACACTAATTCAGTGTAAGTACTTCATTAGTTAAATCATCAAAATATTTAAAAAAAATAATTTCAAATCAACAACAGTCAATCTATAAGATCCATATTAGGTGAATCTAATTTCAATCAGAGGTTAATCTAAGTTTAATCTGAGATGAATCCGAGTTCCATCTGATAAGTCAGTCTAAGTTCCATCTGAGGTGAAACTAAGTTCAATCTGAGGTCGATCTGAGTTCAATCTCAGTTCCATCTGAGGTCAAGCATCATTGAAGTCTCCGTTTTCGTTATCAATAAAACTCAGTAGGTACTTTATTAAGTAACAACACAAAAGATCTTTCAGGGTTATAGATAGCCATAACAGGCCCGACAAACGCATTTGCTCATGTATGATGCACTTCCTTGCACAATGAATGCCGAGTCATCACATGACTCTATGGTCTTCGCGACAAGGCTAGACCCGACCACACTACCCAGAGCTTACTGCACAATTGCGTAACCACGGACTCCAATTGCGTACTCCACAAGCACCAATTTCTATTAGCCTACAATTTACAGTACTCTGGTGCGGTCTCCAACCCGTGAAAGCATCGAAATAAAAATCAGTACCCCAAACAAGTTAATCAGATAAACAATCTGCACTAACTTCGTCAACGTCAACTGATACTTGACCCTCAGGATTTTTCTAACATGATCATGATTCATGCACATACCCCCTTTTAGATGGGTATGTACGAGTGCCTGTACAATGGTGGTCTTACAACCAACAACTGTGTCCGCAAGCACACAATAACACAAGGAACGTTTCGCAGTAAACGTTTCAACAACAGTGATGTGTCATCTAAATCAAGCAGTTTAGATGCGCCCTGCTTAAATTTTCATGTCCACAAAAAGTTAAGCTAAGTATCTTGAGTCTGAAACAAGAGCAAGATGTTCTTTCTTATGTCATCTTAAGTGTGAACTAATTTTAATATCAAATTTATTCACCTTTTTGTAAGAACAAGGCGTTTCTATGGTTACATGTCTCTGTTCAACAAACAGAAAGGCTCTTTAAGCTTGCCTCTATTTAAGTTCACATTTACTGTTCGAAGAAACAGTCAGTTAGCAAAACAAAACATTTTAAGTGGTAGGTAATAAATCTTAACTTTTTGCCCTACGCGTAGCAGTGTAGGTACTCTGATGACGTAATTTGACTAACAGTTAAACGACCCTTTTTTTTATAACGCATCGAGTTGTTAAGAAATATGTTACTCTCTGTCCATAAATATCTTTAAACAAAAGGACTTAACTTTGATTACAAATTGCATTAGCTATTGATTTTATGCAATTTAGTGCTAGTTTTGTACTTTTATTTGTCGTGAAACAATCGTCATGTCCTAGGACTCACTACGGTCCGAAGGTGTGGGACAATTGGCAATCCGCAGATTATGCAGCTCCCAATAGAGTCCCACTCCGCAACTCATTTAAAAGAAAGCCCTTGCCCTATAGTGGGACAAATCAGCGGGCTAATACAAAATGGTAATAATTCTATAAAAGAACATGCACAATCTATTTTGCTAGTTTCCTTTGAATTACCTAGCACAGATATTAAGGTATCAGACATTTAGGCGTATCTACGTAAATTTCACATTCAATTTGCTGTTTCTTCAACAACGAACATTGAGCATCTAGTCATAATAAAAATTATAACACATACCATTTTGTGACAATGTTCCTGACAGGGTTGCACTACGCAACGCAATGCATTGGTTGTATCTAGACTTAGGTCCGCTGCCAGTACAGCGACTCGCAGTATATCTGGAACGTTGCAGTTGTAACACACCACCACGTTGCCATTTTCATGCTGTCTTTTTCCGAGTTTGCCATAGCAGGTACAGGTGACACTTTCTTGTCGTCTGATGCCAGTCTCTTACGACAATCCAGCTGCGCTTATGCTTGAGTCCTCCATAACAATGGCACTTTATCTTAGTTGATGATGTTTCAATTGTTTCTTAATTCCAGCAGGTATCATTAATTCGTTACGCAAGTAATTAAGTACTTCGCGTTTCCAAATAAGACAAATCCTTGTTCTTATTGGAGTTGATCACATGTAATAATAATCGCCGTTGTAAAAACTCAATTCGTTGCAAACAGGTAGGTATCGATTTAAGCCAAATTAGCGGTGGCTATTGAAACCACGATCTGTTGAACACTTCATTTTTCTATCGACTCATCAAAGGTGTAACATGGTGGAATTAAACGGCGAACATACTCAGCGCACTCATTTTTGCTCAACTTGGATATCATTGTTTAGATTTATGAATGTAGCCACAAAAGTTTCTTGATACTGTAATCTCTATTCGTTGCCTGGAAGAGATCACCCTAAGGTGATAAGGTCGCTTATTGTACCACTTTAGTTTTAAGATTTACTCTCTGTATTTTCTTTATACTTGATTTGTGTTTTTCTTTGTAAATCAATCAATTTTGCCAAGAAATAAATCTTCCAATTATTGCGTCCACGTTATGCTGAGATAGTGGATATGTTTTCTGCGAAAACCAAGTAAATTCTATCTCTTTTGATGCCTTTGTGACCACAATGATCAACTGTCTTGTCTGTTGCTATCTCATTTGGATACTTCAAAGCTTCAGCGCAATTTCTTGGTTTTGCTTATCACAATATCGTCATAGTGAAACACTATTATTCCCTGTCCCGGTCCGACGGACAACCCGTGGTTCCCTTCCCTCGTCGCTGGGAACTTCTTCCCTCGATAGTCGGGAGTAGGTAAGAAACAAAAAATCCGTTATAGAATGTATAGTCCCTACTCCCGACACCTGATGGACTGTATTTCGATCTTGACAGCACCGGGTTTCTTCCAATGAAAGTCAGGTACTTATAGGTCAGGTCCTTTATTCTTATCTTCTATTTCCTATTATTCCTGCTTCCTATTATTCCTGCTTCCTATTGTTCTTCTGTTCTTGGTGGTCCGGTGCCAGTGTGTGTGTGCACTCTGACCCCTCTTATTAATGTGGCTTAAAGCCGGCCCGCAACGTGTTTAGAAAACATTTCTATTTATATTATTTTTATCCAATGAAAACACGTTGCGGGCCTGATAGAGACGGGAGACTCTATTTGTCTCTTTCCATCTTAGTACACGAACAAGTGACAGGTTTAGACCTGTTCGTGAGCCAAGCGGGAAGAGCACCTTAGTGGTGCTCTCTCTTTCCCTATCTATCTACTTATTACTAAAAGGTACTTTATTTCGAAATTAATCCTAACTTATTCTATTACATAGATTTACGAGCTATTTATAATTATCTTATTCTAACTTAACATAATATTTTGGCTGCTTCATCCTAGGTCGCTCCGTTCTCAACATCCTCCCCCCGGCGTAGCTCGCGTAGCCTCTTCATCTTCTTCTTTGACGAGAACGGCGAGCTTACTGGTTGGCCTCCGGAATACTCCTGTTCTGGTCCGGACGTCGGCGACTCGCACGCCGCCGTCTGGCCCCGGGTAGGTGGCTTGAATCTGACCGATCGGCCACACGTTCCGTGGCAGCGCAGGATCGACGACCACGACGATGTCGCCGACCTTGAGCCCAGCTGTGAGATTGGCGGGCTCCCCCCGTGGCACGAGAGTAGGTAGGTACTCCCGTACCCAGCGCTGCCAGAAAGAGTCTGCGAGCGCCTGGCTGGCTCGCCAGACTCGGCGATCCGATTCCTCACATGGGCCGGTGGTAGGTAGGCCCATCGATGTCCCCAGTAGGAAGTGATTGGGTGTCAGCGCCTCGGGATCGTGGGGGCTGACACTCACGTGGGTCAACGGTCGTGCGTTGATGGAGTACTCGGCCTCGACGAGCAGAGTCCGTAGTATTTCTGGTGTCGTGACCTTCTCCCGTAGTGTCACGGCGAGTGCGGTCTTCACGGAGCGCACAAGTCGCTCCCACGCTCCGCCCTGGTTCGGCGCCCCGGGAGGGATGTACGTCCACTTCATCCGATGAGCGAAGCCCTCGTCACGCAGAGTCGACGTCCACTCGGCGTAGGCCCGTCGCAGCTCGGAGTCCGCGCCCTTGAAGTTCGTTGCGTTGTCCGAGTACATGTGCGCGGGCCACCCGCGTCGCGCCGCCATCCGTCGCAGCGCCATGATGGCCGAGTCGGTTGACAACGACTCGACCAACTCGAGATGCACCGCTCGCGTTGTCAGGCAGGTGAATAGCGCTCCCCAGCGCTTCTCCCGGCGCCGTCCGATTTTGACTACCATGGGTCCGAAATAGTCAAGTCCGCAGTTTGTGAAGGGGCGGTGGAAGGGGTCCACCCGCGCCCTAGGTAGGTCGCCCGTGGTGGGCGCGCGGGGGCGCGCCTTGCGCACTTGGCAGAGCGCGCAGCCACGTTCGACGGCGCGCACGGTGGGTCGCAAGTGCACGACCCAGTAGCGCTGCCGCAGGTCGTTCGTCACGCGCTCCCTGTTGGCGTGACCGGCGTGACAGTGCTCTCTTAGCACCAGCAATCGTGTGAAGGCGTGACGGCCGTCCAGGATGACCGGCCGTTGCGTCTCGATCGGCGCGCTCGATGCGCCGATTCTGCCCCGCACACGGAGCAGTCCGTCTTCCAATACCGGATCCAGTGTGTAGAGCCGACTCGTCCGAGCGACAGGTCGCCCGGCCCGCAGTCGTCTCAGCTCGTCTGTGAAGCTCTCCTCTTGGGCGCGCTGTGTGAGCGCACGTTCGGCGCGCTCGATGTGATTGTGCTCTAGGCGCGTCGCTCGGCGTCGGCACATATCGACGAAGGCCAACGCTCGCGCCGTGGCTCGTACCAACCTCTCGTAGGTCGAGAAGCGAGCCGGGTCCGGTGTCCAGTCGTTCGACGTTTCGTCCCGCTCGCTCGTGTGCAGGACCTCCGTCGAGTCGTCGTCTTCGGTGGGCAGCCGCTGTGTGGGCCACTCAGCCTCCGGGTTCCGTAGGAAGCAGGGCCCTGCAAACCAACGATCGTGAGCTTCGATCGGCGTCGTTTGTAGGCGGGTGGCGTCGTCCGCCACGTTCAGCTCGGTGGGCAGCCATCGCCACTCGTCTCGGTGCGTGTACTCGGAGATCTCGCCCAACCGGTGGGCGACGAACGGTGTGTAGCGCCGCGTGTCGTTCCTTATCCAATGCACGACGGTCGCAGCGTCTGTCCAATACACGGTGCGCGCGATCTCGAACCGATGCTCCCTCTTGATCGTGTCGGCGAGTCTCGCGCCGATCACCGCCGCTTGCAACTCGAGTCTCGGGATGCTGAGTGTTCGTTTCGGTGCCACCTTAGCCTTTGCCGCGGCCAGGGCAACCGAAACGCCGCCGTCGGAGTGTGTCGCACGGAAATACGCCACGGTTGCGTATGCCCGTTCACTCGCGTCGCACATCACGTGTAGTTCGATTTCCCGCGCACTTTCTAGTCCGTAGCAACGCGGGACACGCAACCGGGTAATGTCACTTAGCTGTCGTAGCCACTCCGCGAAAAGCGCGGCCTCCTCCTCGGGGAGGGGATCGTCCCACGGCACTTGCAGTTTCCACAGAGATTGTAACACTATCTTCGCACGTATAGTATATTGACTTAGCAGTCCGAGCGGATCGTAGATCGACATTACGACACTAAGAGCTTCGCGTTTCGTAGGCGCACGTTTCGCGTCGCGAACATCGACCGGCACTCGATGCATAGCGGTGTTGAAGGCGAGTTCGTCACTGTCCGCGTGCCAGTAAAGTCCGAGGATTTTACTGTCCGAGCCGTCTCCCCCCAGTTGGGAGAGTCCCGTTGCACGTAACTCACTAGGCACTTCGTTCAAAACACTGTCCCGATTTGAACACCATCCGCGTAGGGTGAACCCGGCCGCCGCGTGCACTTCGCGCACCTCGGCGATGGTGTCGCGCGCGTCCGTTTCACTGTCGTAGCTGTCCACGTAGTCGTCCATGTAGTGGCTCCGGGTGATCGCGGCCAGAGCCCGTGGGTGAGTGTTCGAATGCGCGCGAGCATTGTGGTCTCGCACGCTGTGTGCGAGGAACGGTGAGCTCGCCGCGCCGAAGATCATGCTCGTCATCTTGTACGAGCTGGGTGGGCAGGTTCGGTCTGCCCCGCGCCACAGGAACTGCTGGGCCGGCTGGTCCTCTTTTCTTATCTTCACCCGTAGAAACATCTCTTGCACGTCAGCTGTCACCGCGATAGCTCGTTCGCGGAAGCGGAAGATGATCCCTGTAAGAGAGAGGAGTAAGTCGGGCCCCTCCAATAGCATGTCGTTCAGTGACACGCCGCGGTTTCTGTGTGCAGCGTCGAAAACCAGCCTCGTCTTCCCCGGCTTGTTCGGGTTTTCGACCGCAAAGTGTGGTAGGAACCAGCTGACGTTGCTCGATGTCTCGGTGCCGTCGCACGGTACCGCGTAGCCCTTTGCCAGCAGATTCTCCACCTGAGCCGTGTATTCTCGGGCGAAGGCGGGGTCGGCGTCCATCTTCTTTTCGATGCCGCGCAGCCGGTTCGCGGCCGCTCCGTAGCTCGATGGCATGACGACGTGATCGTGTCGCCACGGTAGTCCGACCTCGTACTCTCCGTCTTTCTTCTTAACGGTTTCTTCGAAGATCTTGTTCGCACGTTGGTCGGCATCGCTCACCCGCGGTTTCGGGGCGACACCGAGAGAGTCGATCGCGAAGTGACGCTCGACTAGTTTGTTCAGACGTCGGTCGTGTTCTTCGCCGTCTTGTACACGTAGATCGGGCGCGTACACGTGGAGCACACTTCCGTCGTCCTTATAGATCGCGCTGCGTGGTGCGGTTCCGTGCACCACCCATCCCAGTTGCGTTCTCGATGCGGCCGGTTCGTTAGGCCCGCCGATGCGTAGATCCCTTGACACGATGAGGTCCCAATGATCGGCTCCGACTAGGATGCGAGGTTGAGCTCGTTCGTAACTCATCTCGCCGCGCAGATCCTTCAGATGGCGAAGTTTGAGCAGCTTCCGAGGCACTGTTTGTCTCCGTAGTGTGAGATCGTAGATCGTACGACCTTTCACTTTGAAGAGCGCGTTCTCGCCCTTCCCCCTCACGAAGATCTCCACCTCTTGGCTGTTCTGTTCTCGTTGTGACATGTTGACCCCGCTGAGTGTTAGGGGTCGCGTCGGCCCGTTCGCCCCGACGCTCGCTGCTAATTCTTCATCGATGAGCGTGATCGTCGCTCCTTCGTCGAGTAGCGCGTAGGTGTCGACGCTCCCCTGCGGTCCGGACACAGTCACGGGGCACACCTTCAGTAGAACTTCGCTGGTCCCGGTCGGTGAGTTCGTACCGACCGAGCACACCGTCGCGTTGTCCGTTTCGCCAGTCGACGGAGTTGTGGCGGGGCTGGGACGTCCCACCGGTGCGGGCGCGGTTCGCGCGCCCTCCTTTTCATTGTGGAGTGTAGCGTGATGTGGGCTGCGGCACTGTCGCACGCCGCACGCCTTGGCCTTGCAGTTGAAGCGTCGGTGTTCGCCAGTTAGGCATCTGAAACATAAGCCTTTTTCCTTGGCCAGCTCCCATCTCTTGTTCACGGGTAGAGATAGGTATCGACGACACTTGACGAGGGTGTGCGCGCCTTCGCACTGCGCGCAGGTCGGTGTCTCTTCTCGCTCGTTCGTAGCGTAGACCGCCGTCCTTTTTCCTTTGCTCGCCGTGTTCACCGATGTCGGAGTCGTCCTCGTAGTCCCGACGGTTGGTGTGAAATCGTGTCGCAGCGCCATGTCCGCCTCCTTCATCAAGAAGCGCGACAGCAACACAATTTCGGGCTCCAACGAAGTAGGGTGGTCGTCCGCGTACTGGCACCACCGCGCCCTGATGTGAGGGCTCAATTTTCCCAGCACGTCTCGGGTCAGCATCGGGTTGTGTAGATACTGCACGCGGTCGACGCTCCGAAGTGTGCACACGACGTTCTGCACCTTGACTGCGAATGTGTTGAACTCGGTTGCCGATGATCCAGGTTTCGGCAGCTTCCGAAGGTCGTCCAGCACCCGGTCGATGATTATTTCTGGACGGCCGTAACTCTGTTCGAGAGTTCGCATGATCTCGTCTGGATGTGTAGCGGTGAACAGCAGCGCAGCGACGGTTTCACGTGCTTCGCCCTTGAGGCACGCTCGTAATCGAAGTAAGTTCTCCGTTGGTTCGACGTTGTACAGTCGCGTCGAGTCCTGGACTGCTGCTTTGAACGCGAGCCATTCGCTCGCGGCCCCGCTGAACGTAGGTAGATCGCTGTTCATTCTTCGTTGTGGACGGGCCATCTGACGTATGGCATCCGCTAGCTCTGCGATGCCGTTCCGCTTTCCCGGTGTCTGCGATCTTTCCCTCCGCTCCCATGATGGCGGTTCCTCGTCCTTCCGTAGACGCGGTACCGGGTCACGCCGATGATCGATGGGCGTGTCCTGGAGCCATTGCCCCACCTTGGCACGAACAGTGTCCGCGTTGTCCACGTCGCCCGCCGTGCTGCCTTCTTCCTCGATTTCCGCCCTTGTCACGGAGAGCCTCTTTTCCACGAGGTCCGCTTCGATCTCCAGGCTCTTCCTTTTGATCTCGGCGAGTTTCTCCGCGGCTTCGAGCTCGGCCATACGTAGCCGAACCGTTGAGCTGGTCGTGCGGTGGCTTCGCACTGACGCGTTCGTTGGTGACTGCGGTCGCTGTTGCTGAGTGGTACATGTTGGCTGAGACGGAGATTGTGGTGGCTGCATCAACCTTCTCCGCTCCCGTTCTTCCTGAATTCGACGTACTTCCTCTCGATGAAGTCTTCGTTCTTCCCTGAGCCGCTCTTCCTCGCGGCGTTGCTCGGCCTCGACTGGGTCGCCCTGACTCCTGTTGAGTCCCATCTTGTTCGATGATGGACGGTACACGACCCGTTCCGAAGAGGCGTAGCACGGAGGCCTGAGATTCGTTCAGGTTTCAGCCGGATCCTTCCGTAGGATCCGGCTCGAAGGACCAAAAAAAATTGTCCCGGTCCGACGGACAACCCGTGGTTCCCTTCCCTCGTCGCTGGGAACTTCTTCCCTCGATAGTCGGGAGTAGGTAAGAAACAAAAAATCCGTTATAGAATGTATAGTCCCTACTCCCGACACCTGATGGACTGTATTTCGATCTTGACAGCACCGGGTTTCTTCCAATGAAAGTCAGGTACTTATAGGTCAGGTCCTTTATTCTTATCTTCTATTTCCTATTATTCCTGCTTCCTATTATTCCTGCTTCCTATTGTTCTTCTGTTCTTGGTGGTCCGGTGCCAGTGTGTGTGTGCACTCTGACCCCTCTTATTAATGTGGCTTAAAGCCGGCCCGCAACGTGTTTAGAAAACATTTCTATTTATATTATTTTTATCCAATGAAAACACGTTGCGGGCCTGATAGAGACGGGAGACTCTATTTGTCTCTTTCCATCTTAGTACACGAACAAGTGACAGGTTTAGACCTGTTCGTGAGCCAAGCGGGAAGAGCACCTTAGTGGTGCTCTCTCTTTCCCTATCTATCTACTTATTACTAAAAGGTACTTTATTTCGAAATTAATCCTAACTTATTCTATTACATAGATTTACGAGCTATTTATAATTATCTTATTCTAACTTAACATAATATTTTGGCTGCTTCATCCTAGGTCGCTCCGTTCTCAACAATTCCCGTTGTTTTGTTATACGGCACTTTATTTGCACTATTTGATCCCACGCCTGATGACGGAGTCTCTTTGGAAAGTCTATGTTTTTCAGACGTTTCAGATATTCTAGGTGGGCGTAAGTGGGTATAATAGTACAAATTCGTTAATCACGTTTTATATTACACACAATCTGGTTGTACAATATAGTTTGTCTGCCACTAAATAGGAGTATTGATGTTACATTATAATCACTAAACAATCTATTCAGAAATTTAAGGTAAGTATCCTATAAATAGACTATCAGGTAGGACTGAAACGGAGAAGCAGTCCCGTAACGTAACGAGTGCGCCCAGGACAAAATCTATCACCAATCTGTCGGAATGTATGCACCACGCTACTCTCATAGGCGACACTCGATGACGTCACGATTCTGCCGAATTGCTTTATGTGTAACTCATTGTTCTTGAAGCAATTTCCGTCTCACATTAATTGATGTGACTGCGACATATATATTTAAGTAAACACACACGTGTAGAATTTTTCGAAAAAATTCAGTCGTAAATTAAAAATTTACACGTCATAGAGTAATTAAGTAAATACAGGTACATGTGAAATGCCCTACATAGAGTAATTAAGTAATTAATTAAATACAATTAATGAAATCTATACTAAGGCCGGCTTGCATAACGGTTCCTAAACATGTTTAAGCTGTTAAACGTGTTTAAAATCTGTCAAAATTGCAAGAACTGTCAATGTGTGGCAACATATTATCAATCGTCCACTTAAGGCGGCGATAGATGATAAGCAACGGTCCTTGTCCTATTGCATATAAATGAGCGAGATGGAATTGCGTGAAAAATCTACAATTTCTCGTAAAATCAATAATTAACGAAGATTAAAATAATATTTTGAAAAATAGCGATGAAGGGGTTCTAGGTATTGTATTTTCTAATATTATGATGCTTATAAGAAAATATAGCGGTTAAGGATTTAGAAGAAAAATTGATTTATTTTGTAAAACAGGGGTAACTTTGCCTGTATAATAGTTGTATTTAAAGTTATTTTTTATTGTTTTTGAAATGAAGGGGACACTTCTTGTATCATGTACAATAACATAATACATTGTTTAAAGATCTATTTGATACCGGTTATGAATAAAACCATTCCATCGGAAGGGATTTCACATGAGTCGCGTCCTTAATGAAATAGAGTCCAATGTTCGATTTCCCATAAATTATTTTGAAATTGATTTAGTTAAATATGTTTTAAGGGCGACTTGCATACAACCATTTAAAAATATATTTAACTAAATCAAGTTTAAAATAATTTATGGGAAATCAAAAATTGGACTCTATTTGATTAAGTGGACGATTGATAAAATATGTTGCCACACATTGACAGTTCTTGAAATTCTGACAGATTTTAACCACGTTTAACAGCTTAAACATGTTTAGGAACCGTTATGAAAGCTGGCCTAAATTTTGTTATGCAAGTCGCCCTTAGTATAATATGAAATTGTCAAGTGATGTTTCGTACTACGAATAAAATACAATAATAATACAATAAAAATAATTATCATTATAAGGTCAATATCAAATACAAAAAGTAAATAGAAATATAACAATATTGTAATTAATTACTAATTATAAATATATTCTTTTGGCATTCCTAGACATCCCTACAATAACCCACAAGTTACTAAACCTGTGAGGTTACCGCGCAACTTCCGTCGTAATCGGCATCGAAATCCCACTGCGCAAAGGAATAACCTGCGCGTTGAAAACGACAGCGTCGATTTGCATGCATTGCCGTCGGGTGCAAATATATATGTTTAATTATAAATATTTGCATCTGGTCTGGGTGTCTTTCTATGTATTTACAAAAAATAAGTGTAATATATAGTATATCCGTTGTCTAGTATCCATGGTACAAGCCTAAGTGCTTAGTTTGGGGCTATATTGCGATGTGTGTAATGTCTTGCAATATTTATTTATTTATTTGATTTGAAGCCGGCACCGTCGAGTTGAGCTGCCGGTTTCAATGACAGTTGAACTCGACGGCGTCGCCTTTAAATGCATGCAAATTAACGCTATGGTGAGAACCGCGCAGGTTATTCCTTTGCGTTGGGGTTTCGATGCTGATTACGGTTACGACCGAAGCTGCGCGGTTGGGCCTCAGTTACTGTTATTTATATAAATAAATAAATACATATTGCACGACATTACACACAACGCAATCCAGCCCCAAACTAAGCACTAGGCTTGTACATACTAGGAGTACTAGACAACGGATATATTACATATTATACTTTTTTTTTGTAAATACATACATATTATTTATAGAAATTGATATTATACTTATATTGACCGTGTCTGTCTGTGTGATGGCAGGGCATGTTGGACTTCGACTACATCAGCCGGCGAGCGGAGCCGTCGGTCGTCGCTATAGTTTACCCCTTCACGGCGGACCACAAGCAGAAGTACTACTTCGGGAATAAAGAGGTCTTCATACCGAGTACGTATCTTTATAATTTACTAGCTGCGCCCCGCGGTTTCACCCGCGCAAGTCCCGTTTTTTTTTCATAAGGACCTTCTCCTGATCATAACGAAGATATAAAAAAAGAATTATCGAAATCGGTGTAGCCGTTCAGGCTTGATGCCGTGACCAAAGAAAATAGGGATTCATTTTTATATAGAAAATAGGGTTTTCGCGATTTTGCATAATAAAACACTTTATTTATCCGGTTAGACAAGGTTTTTCAAGGCTGACAGTCAACCTTGAAAAAGCCAACTGTAAAGTTGGCGAAAGCTCGGCTCGTTTCAAACCATGAATAAAAACGCGGTTAACCACTCGTCGACCGGAGCATGGATCCTGTTTTTTAATTTTTTATTTTTTTTTATTTGATTTTATTTATTATTTATGGGGTATTTTGGTGTGAATATGACTTTACGAAAAACTTTACGAAAATAAATGAACTTCCCGATAAAAAAAGTTGTCCGTATCATCAATATTGCCCGTCAAAAATTGACAACAAACACACACATAAGAACAATGGGACACAATTTTTACATAGATAATAATATAAGACAAAACAAAGATCGTTTCGTCTTATATTAACCGGATAAATAAAGTGTTTTATTACGTATCTTTAGTTATTTACCCCCCGTAAGTCCCGATTCTGTGGGAATATCGGGATAAAAGTTAGCCTATGTTACTCTCGATAATGTAGCTCTTTTTTGGTGACAGTATTTATGAAATCGGTCCTTGAGTCCCGTTCCTGCGGGAATATCCGGATAAAAAGGATGTGGTATTTCCAGTATCCAGCTACCTATCTTCCAAGTTTCATAGCAAACGGATTAGTAGTTTTTGTGTGTATAAACAAACAACTTATTTATCAAAAAACTTACCATAAATAAAAAAAAACTTAATACCTATAAAAAATACATTTACCCCCTTACTTATAAACGCTAATTAATGCGCTGCATAACTGTGCATCGTTTGTCTTTTACTGTCACATGAAGTTTCAAAAGTGGACAGACAGAGACAAACGTCACATTACTTAGTCATGTGTAAATATTTTTTTATAAGTAAGGGAGTTAATATTTAAAGCCTAATTATCTCCTCTCTTAAATGTTTTAATCCTAATATTAACTGGAAGAAATATCTCTTAGCCATAATCTCAACTTTTCCATTCTAGTATTCTCCGACATGGATGTGGCGATGAGGAAGCACCAAGAAGCAACTGTTCTCATCAACTTCGCGTCTCTTCGGTCTGCCTACGATAGCTCCATGCAGGTACGACTCGTAGGCCGGTGTAGCCACAGGGGCTGGGCCCCGTGACCGTGCTACGTCTTGCGCGATCCAGAACTGGACCGCAGTGGCGCCATCTGTTGGTGATACTTACAAAGTTGGTGTTTTTTGTGTCGACAGGCGATGCAGCATCCTCAGATCAACACGATCGTCATCATAGCGGAAGGTATACCAGAGAACATGACCAGGAAAATCATCAAATTGGCTGATCAGAGAGGGGTGAGTATAATGATTTACATCCACGAGGAATAAATAGAATAGAGATCTAGCTTCGCTATTAAACTCGATAAAACCATGTTCCACAGTGACACAGCCTCAGATGCACACACTGACATGTTCCGTACAGTATTATGTTTGATCGACCTTTGGATCGAACAATGGCGGACGATCTTTAGTGACAAATTGGCGGTCGAATCATCGTTCTAGGCCCCGCAACCGCCGTTGGATATCATAAACTAAAAGAGTTAGCGAAAAATGCTGAAAGGATTTGCGTCCCCGATTTTTACAAAACTAAAAGGCATCATTAGATTTTTGAAAATTTTATCTTGCAAAAAAAGTAAGCACCCTATAATATAATAAATAAATAAATTCGTGACCAACACACAGCGCCATCTAGCCCCATGGTAAGCTGCTAAGCTTGTGTTACGGTGACTAGACAACGGATATACTACCTTTATTTATTTTTCTTTTGTAAATACATACATAATTATACGTAGAAATACACCCAGACCAGATACAAATATTTATTTTTAAGTATAAACATTTGCACCCAGCGGGAATCGAACCCGCAACCTTCTGCATTGCAGCCAAGCGTTCGCCCGACGCGCCACAGAGGTCGTCCCAATCGAACCAATCAATAGTTTTGCTGATAAAGATCAAATCCTGAAAACAAACATTGTATGGTAAATCGATAGAATACAGGAAGTTTATTGTTTTGCAAAAATACAAGATTCAATTCCTGGCTAGGGCAATACATTATTCAAAAATCTAAAATAGCCATTTTAGTTTTTGCCAAAATCGGGGACGCAACTCCTTTGAGCATTTTTCTCTATCTCTTATTATTTAGGATATCCCCTTGAAAGCCCATTGAAATGGTTCAACCTGTATATGTAACAAGCTTATCTTAGAAAGAAAGTAGATAGTGCGATTCAGGACTTCATACTAGTAACGCCATCTAGTACATTCTTATAATAACAATTTACGTATGCAGGTGAACGTGATTGGTCCGGCCACTGTGGGCGGCATCAAGCCTGGATGCTTCAAGATCGGCAACACGGCCGGCATGATCGACAATATCATTGACAGCAAGCTGTATCGACCTGGCAGGTGAGATAAAGTTTCACAAGGTTTCATACTTAGAGTATACATAAGCTAACTAAAGAGCGCTGGTATGCGAGTATGACCTGTAAGCACCGGTATGAACAGTCAAAAATGACAAAAACGTTATTAATATTTGCAAGTTACCTGCATCAAAACAGTCAAGTCGTCATAGTTAAAGTTAAGTCGATGTAATCATTGTAAAACGGCAGTAACTTTTTATAATATTAAAATAGTAGAATTACATCTCAGTCAACCTTGTAAGAGCTAACTGTAAATTTAGCGAAAGCTCGGTACTTTTGTCATAATAAAATATTGTGTTTTATCATCCCTTACTGTTTTGTTTTAATATTTCAGTGTAGCGTACGTGTCTCGATCTGGCGGTATGAGCAACGAATTGAACAACATTCTGTGCAAACACGCGGACGGAGTGTGCGAGGGAGTGGCTATCGGCGGCGACCGGTATCCCGGGACCACCTTCATTGATCATATGCTCAGGTATGATTATGAACAACATTCTGTGATCATATGCTCAGGTATGAATGAACAACATTCTGTGATCATATGCTCAGGTATGAATGAACAACATTCTGTGATCATATGCTCAGGTATGAATGAACAACATTCTGTGATCACATGCTCAGGTATGAATGAACAACATTATGTAATCATATGCTCAGGTATGAATGAACAACATTCTGTGATCATATGCTCAGGTATGAACAACATTCTGTGGTCATATGCTCAGGTATGTACTACATTATGTGGTCAAATGCTCAGGTATGAACAACATTATGTGGTCATATGTTAGATATGAACATTCTGTGGTCATATGCTCAGATATAAACAACATTTTGTGGTCATATGCTCAGGTATGAACAACATTCTGTGGTCATATGCTCAGATATGAACTACATTCTCTAGTCATACGCTCAGGGATGAACAACATTCTGTGGTCATATGCTTAGCTATGAATGAACAACATTCTGTGATCATATGCTCAGGTATGTACAACATTCTGTGAAAAGATGCTCAGGTATGAACAGCGTTCTGTGAACTTATGCTCGGGTATGAACAACATTCAGTGATCAAATGCTCAGGTATAAGCTAGATAATAAAATGAAAATTATTTATTCACAAAATGTTTTATTATTAAACATTTTGTGTGAATATTTCTATATGCTTTCTTGCGTGAATATTTCTATATGCTTTCTTTAACAGGTTCGAAGCGGATCCAAACGTGAAAATGTTGGTCCTTCTCGGCGAAGTGGGTGGCGTTGAGGAGTATCACGTGTGTCGTGCCATAAGGGACGGTCTCATCAAGAAACCCATGGTCGCCTGGTGTATTGGGACCTGCTCAGGTAAAAATAAATAATAAATCCTGTGACCAACACACAGCGCCATCTAGCCCCGTGGTAAGCTGCTAAGCTTGTGTAACGGTGACTAGACAACGGATATACTACTTATATTTATTTTTCTTTTGTTAATACATACATATTATACATATAAATACGCCCAGACCAGATACAAATATTTATTTTAAGCATAAATATTTGCACCCAGCGGGAATCGAACCCGCAGCCTTCTGTATTGCAGCCAAGCGTTCGCCCGACGCGCCACTGAGGTCGTCGAAAAGAAATCAGTTTAAGACCGCCCGGCAGAAGTGAATACTTCATTGGCAATCACAAAGCTGGAGTTTTGGCGGGAACGCGTTGAGGAGATGTGTTGCTAAATTTTCATTTTTGTGAAACCTAGTTCAAATGCGTGCAAATTGTTTAATTTCGGGGGCATATTAATCTATTTGGTTTCGTGAAGGTGTACAAGTGGAATGAAAGTGAAAATCGGTGCAAAACATGGACTTAGTGTTGTCTCCAAAGCTCCGTGAAAAATCTTTGTAAATGGCCGACGTGTTTACAAATGATTCCCTAGACTTGACTTTGACTATGCGACTTGACTGTTTTGATGCAGATAACTTGCTACCATGCTTGAGGAGCTCATTGGCCTAGCTGCACCAGCCGATCTTGAATGGTCGTGTGGGTTAAGCAACGCTTGGCGCGGTCCTTACTTGGATGGGTGACCGAAAATTTGTGTGACAAAAAATCATATTCTCGAGCTCCTCCGTGCTTCGGAAGGCACGTTAAGCAGTTGGTCCCGGTTGTTATCTCTGATAGCAGTCGTTAGGTCAAGTTAGAGGCCTTAGGGCGACCTGACAACTCTAACACTAGGTGTGTCACACCACTATACGAAAAGAAGAAGAAGAAGACTTGCTAACAAATAATACATGACACTGGCTAATTTCCTAATGGCCATAATCGGTTCACAACCGATAAGAAATAATAATAATCGCAAAGCTGACTGTGTTTTTCTCGTTCGGGTACACTCGGCGGTGTTCACGAATTCACCCGGTCGAGCTTGACGGATCAGCCTAACTTACTATACAAAATGTTTAACGTACCTGCCGAAACACTGATGAGCTCGAGAAAGTGATTTTTGCAACAAAAATGATCGGTAAACCCATCCAAGTAATGACCTCGCCGAAGCGTTGCTTAACCCATACGATCATTTAAGATCGATACCTCTTAATCCCAAAATTCCCAAAGGATCGGGACTTACGCGGGTGAAACGCAGCTTGTTCTTCCTACTAATATTATAAAGCTGAAAGTTTGTGTGTATGTGTGTTTGTTACTAAATCACATAAAAACCGCTAAACCGATTACCATGAAACTCCGTATGTAGATAGCTGGAGACCTGGAATAACACATAGGCTATTTTATATCTTGTTTGTTCTTAATAGAATAAAAGCGCCGAGTTTAAATTTTAATATTATGTGTTCTTGTGTAATATTATTAGTTGTTTTTTTCTTTGGCAATAAATACTTTTAAAACACTTTATTTATCCGGTTGATTCGCGTTTTTATTCATTGTTGAAAAAGCCAACTGTAAAGTTGGCAAAAGCTCGGTTCGCGATTCAACCGGATAAATAAAGTGTTTTATTATGCAGAATCGCCAAAACCATAGAATAAATTTTTTTTTTTTTTTCTAGACATGTTCACATCAGAAGTTCAGTTTGGTCACGCGGGCTCGCTGGCCGGCTCGGCAGTAGAGAAGGCAGTCTGCAAGAACGCAGGCCTTCGAGCGTACGGCGTCACAGTACCGGACACATTCGACGGACTAGGGGCAGCGGTGCGGCAAGTTTACACCAACCTTGTGAAGGATGGGAAGATTATCGTGAAGGAGGAAGTGGAGCCGCCTAAAGTGCCGATGGACTATGATTGGGCTAGGGTAAGTCAGTTTTGTGACGTCACAGCTCCGGACACATTCGACAATTTTACACCAACCTTGTGAAGGATGGGAAGATTATCGTGAAGGAGGAAGTGGAGCCGCCTTAAGTGCCGATGGACTATGATTGGGCTAGGGTAAGTCAGTTGTGTGATGTGACAGTTCCGGACACATTCGACAAGTTTACACCAACCTTGTGAAGGATGGAGCCGCCTAAAGTGCCGATGGACTATGATTGGGCTAGGGTAAGTCAGTTGTGTGACGTCACACTACCGGACACATTCGACTAACTCTCAAAAAATTGAGGATGATATGAATGTTAGGGTTAAATTCTAACAACCACGGTATGACCGCACTAATTGTTGCTTACCCTAGGTTAACTATAAAAATGTAAGTATGTTAAGAAATCGTTAAGATGAAAATATATACTAACATTATAATGAGGTGAAGTTGGCAATATGTTGTGGTAATTATCAAGGAGTAACGTAGACTACTTTGATCCCGACATTCCCACGAGATCGGGACTTACACGGGTGAAAACTCGGCACGCAGGTTGTGTAATAAGAAATGTTATTTTTTTACAGAAACTGGGTCTGATCCGTAAACCAGCAGCTTTTATCAGCACGATCTGCGATGAACGAGGTCAGGAGTTGAGCTACTGCGGAGTGCCCATAAGCGAGGTGCTGGAGCGAGGACTCGGCATTGGGGGAACCATCAGCTTACTGTGGTGAGTGGGTATATATTCCCATAAATACATCTCTCCTGCCCACCCCGCCCCCACCCTACCGCGGTACTCCCGTCGAGTTCAACTCGACGTCGTTTTGGGAATACGATGCTGTCGATAACGGGGTTGGAAAAAGGTACCGCGCAAGGAGCGAGCAGAAATTGTCGAAGTTAAAGCTTTTCAGACAATTTCTGCTCGCTCCTTGCGCGGTAGCTTTTTCCAACCCCCTTATCGACAGCATCAAAAGTTAAAAAAATGTTTATTCAATAACTCGAATTGCCTCCCCGGGCTCTAGAGTCTGCTCTTATGCTATACAAGAGGAAATAAAATAACTATAACTCATCCCATCCAATAGTTATTGTAGTACTGTAGCCCTAGACAACATTCTTATCGAATAACGAAATCGGCCATCGACAGATTTTTTTTGTATGAAATTGACATATAAGTTGGCGAAAAGTCACGTGACTCTTCGAGAACTTATGTCAATTTCATACAAAAAAAAATCTATCGATTGCGATTTCTTTGATCGATAAGAACGTTGCCTAGGGCTGCTGGTTCGATTGATTTTTTTAATGAGAAGTGTACAGTTTCATTTCAGCCCTCGTTTAACAATCTCGTATTGTGACAGGTTCCAACGCGAGCTCCCGGAATGGGCCAACAAGTTCTTCGAGCTGGTTCTCATAGTGACGGCGGACCACGGGCCGGCCGTGTCCGGAGCTCACAACACGATGGTGACCGCGCGCGCTGGGAAGGACCTCATCTCGTCCGTCGTCGCCGGGATGCTCACTATCGTAAGTTGTGACACTTGGAGTCTTGGACGGACGTTAAGCGTACCACTTGGACGGATATAAGTGTAGGAATGCGAACCTAAGTTGTAGGAAAGGTGACATAAGTTGTAGGAAAGCGAACATAACTTGTAGGAAAAGTCGCATAAGTTGAAGGGAACATAACTTGTAGGAAAGCGAACATAAGCTGTAGGAAAAGTCATATACGTTGTAGGAAAGCGAACATTACTTGTAGGAAAGCGAACATAAGTTGTAGCAAAGCTAACATAAGTTGTAGGAAAGCGAACATTACTTGTAGGAAAGCGAACATAAGTTGTAGCAAAGCTAACATAAGTTGTAGGAATGCGAACATAAGTTGTAGGTAAGGTGACATAAGTTGTAGGAAAGGTCACTAAAGTTATAGGAAAGCGAACATTACTTGTAGAAAAGCGAACATAACTTGTAGGAAAGGGAACATAACTTGTTAGAGAGCGAACATAAGTTATAGGAAAGCGAACATAACTTGTAGGAGAGCGAATATAAGTTGTAGGAAAGCGAACATAACTTGTGGGAGAGCGAATATAAGTTGAAGGAAAGCGAACATAAATTGTAGATCAGTCACATTATTAATTTTAGTCGCGTAGAATTGTCAACAGTTAATGAATCAATACATGATACTTATAACTTGGGGGTCTCAAGTCACGAGTGAACAAGTATCTCCTAGCCTAGGTAAGCGTGTAAAATCTAAGACCACATCGTCGCTTTCCATTAGGCTAGATAGTGGTCAAACGCTTACCTAATCAATTACACAAGATGTAACGGGTAAGCCCTTTTATGCCGAAAGGCGGTTGTTCTAGACGTCTAGGCGAACAACTTTTGTTCGACAACTTTTGAAAATTCAAACTTTTTTTTTTTAATTTAGAGGTTATGTTTTACTGAAAAAACAGCTGCTTTTGAAAATAAAGGTAATTGAAGTTTTGATTGTAGTAGACCAAACTAAATGAAAAGACAACATGAGGTCAATGACCTCGAACTCTAAGAAACAGCTGATCTTCAAGTAAACTTTACACTTAAAATTTTCGAAAAGTACTTCGAATTTCCAAAAGTCGTAGAACAAAAGTTGTTTGCCTAGACGTCTAGAACGATCCCCTTTCGGCTTAAAAGGGCATACCCGTTACAAATTGTATAAAAAAAAATCTTCAGTAATTTTCTGACCGTTTTATAACCATGGCGTGTGTCTCCAGGGCGACAGGTTCGGCGGCGCGTTGGACCGAGCGGCGGCGGACTTCTGTGCGGCGTACGACCGCGGACAACATCCGCAGGAGTTCGTCAACGAGAAGCGAGCCAAGGGGGAACTCATCATGGGCATCGGACACAGGTAAATGGAAATATAAAAAAAAAATATTTATTTATTTAAGACAAATAGTAGCTTACAGTATACACCAACACGCACACTATTTTAAATTGCAACTACGGGATAATCTAAGATTTCTATTAACTATAAACATTATAATTTCTTCTATGGTTTTCTCGATTTTGTATAATAAAACACTTTATATTTTTATTTTATTTAGAAATACCTACGGTTCTCGAATCCGCAGGTATTTCTAAAAACTCGTATCTTTGACGTTTTTATTTAAAATCCACTTAAAAAGAAAAAATACTAATGGACGGGCAAGGGAAAAATATTTTTTCATTAAAAAAAAGTACTTCAATATATTTAGGGCTGATTTTTCAAATTCTTAGATAAAGATATCTGACAAATAAAATGTAACACCACCGAATAAAAAACCTCACTATGATATTTAAAAAGAAACAAAATTTGAGGCCTTTTCAATTTGGTTGGGTTAGGTCGAACTTATTCGACAAATGTCATTTATCCGTTGAATGAAAAATCGGATTTAAGTATTATATTACAACCGTTGTCTAGTCACCGTACCATAAGACACAGAGACTATAACTTGATAACAAATAATACTTGACACTGGCTAATTTCCTAATGGCCATAATCGGTTCACAACCGATAAGAAATAATAATAATCGCAAAGCTGACTGTGTTTTTCTCGTTCGGGTACACTCGGCGGTGTTCACGAGAATGAGAATATATTTTTTGCCATAACTGTGTACATTAAAGGTCTTGCAATAGTAAAACGTTTCAACAGTTTACTCATTTCGAGCATGCAATAAGGTAAAACAGTAGTAGCATAGATAAATAATTACTGGTTATAGATTGCTAACGTTCATATAAACCAGCGTCCGGCCGTAAACGGTGCCAAAAGATGGCGTTAGCTGTATTCCATCACGTAATAACGCAAAACTTCTACTGTCGAAAAGCGCCATCTCTTTGATAATTACTATTTGTATATAGATGGCGACTTAATCGAATTAACCCAACTCTAATTAGTTCCACTTTCTTGCGTAGATGTCAGCACAGTAGATAGGTAGGCAAAGAAACAAACAAAATAAGTTCAATCATGTTCCGTAGGTACATTTAAGGTATGCGTGGCGGTCGGCGTTGAGCCACAGTGTAAAGGAAATATTGCAGTAAGGCTACTAATCAACTAACAGTAAAAAATATCTCGCAGTACTACTAAAACATAAAACTTGTAGTATACCTACAGTTTCATGCTCGCATTTGAGATTGTTGTAGGTCTGTACAAAATAAGAAATATAAAAAGTAGGTAGTAATTTCAACAAAGCACTCAAAATTAGTTATTTTACGAACCAACTTTGAGTAATTCATCGACTTAGAAATTATTACTTGGTGGGTACCTACTTTTTTCTTCACGTTTTTAAAAGTAACCTTTCTTATTTGTTGTTCTGTCCGGGCCCCGGGCGATCTTCATTTATTTCTGTTCCGATCTTAAATTTTTTCAAGGTTTGTGTTTACCTTAAACGTAGTTGTTGGTCCTTTGACAATTTACTAGTTTGACATTTTGTGTTCTTGACAAAATACCTTTTTGCCCCGAGGTACTAAAACCTTATCTTATATAGCGGGCGTCATATTGAATCCAAAGCGTACGAAAGACTCTCGAGAGGTAACTCCCGAGCGCAACGAGGGTGTTAAAAACTTAACTCCTGAGCGAAGCGAAGGAGCTTAGATACATAGCCAAGATAAAGACAGGCTTTAGTACCGAGGTGAATACTCTACTTTACACATCTACTGCGAGACAATAAAAGGGCTACAAAAATAAGCATTTAACTAACAACAGAACAATAGATTAATGCAATATTCTATTCTATTCTATATAAGAATAGAATAGAATAGAAAACATTTATTGGCAGCAAACACACAGAAGAACACCAATTACTCAAAAAAAATAAAAAACCATCCCCATAAAAAAAAAACAAGGGATAACAACAAAAACATAAACATAGTCCAATTAATAACGTCCAAGGAGCCGCGTGTCTGCTGCCAACAAGGATCTGTATGGGGCATGGTGAATACTATTATTTTTTTCTTTTTCTTTTGTTTTTTCTTTTTTCCTTTTCGTTTGTTGTTTTGTTATTATATAAATTCTTTCAGAAATAATACATTCGAATACTTACATGGACAGACCCATACCTACACAGCATAAATAACCAAACCGTGATTAAGATAAATAAGAGGATAAATACAATAAATCAGTTTTTATATTACTTTATTACTTTTTAAGTTTTATAAGCTTATTTTTGACATTTAATAATAATAAAAAAAACTAAACTATTTAAAACTAAATTATTTACAGCTTATAAATATATTTCATACTATACAAAGTGTAACGGGTAAACCCTTTTAAGCCGAAAGAGGGTTGTTCTAGACATCTAGGACAACAACTATTGTTCTACGACTTTTGAAAATTAATAATATTTCACTGAAAAAACAGTTGCTTTTGAGAATAAAGTTAATTAAAGTTAATTTCTTCTATGGTTTTCGCGATTCTGCATAATAAAACACTTTATTAATTAAAGTTTTGATTGTACTAGATTAAACTAAATAAAAGGACAAAATAAAGTCAATGAACTTGAATTATGAGAAACAGCTGATTTTCAAGTAAACTTCATACTCAAAATTTTCGAAAAGTAGGTACTTCGAATTTTCAAAAGCCGTAGAAAAAAAGTTGTTCGCCTAGAAGTCCAGAACAACACCCTTTCGGCTTAAAAAGGCATGCCGTGTATAGTATACATATATAGTTATATTAATTAAATGTAACAATGTTACATCAAAATGACGAAAGCACACATCGGCCTTAGCTGATGAAAAAAAAAGTTGGAGCTTTATATTAAATAAAACTTTTTGCCGTACCCTTCCGTCGAAATAAAATAAAACAAAAATAGCCCAGTTTTTTTTATGCGTTTTGTCTAGGTGGCCAGTTCGAAATAGCCGTATGCTACCAGAACCTTAGTTCCAAATTTTAATTACTTAATGCCCTAGGTGTATAATGAGCACTTTATGCACCTAGGGAATAAGTAGTCGCTTAACGTTGAACTTTTTGGTCAATTAATGTAACTTTGTAGATAATGTAAGTATGTAATAGTAGTTTATGCACCTAGGTACTAAAGCCCTGTCTTATGTAGCGGGCGTCATATTGAATCCAAAGCGTACGCAGGACTCTAGAGAGTTAACTCCCGAGCGCAGCGAGGTTGTTAATAACTTTTTTACTTAGACTTCTGACTCCTTTAACTTATTTACCTAGAGTCCTGAGTGAAGCGTGGGATTCAAGCGCCCAAGATAAAGACCGGCTTTGGTACCGAGGTGAATACTCTACTTTACAAATCTACTGCGAGTCAATAAAGAGGCTACAAAATAAGCATTTAATTAACAACATAACAATAGATTAATGCAACGTGTATGAAATATATTTACAGCTCCATATTAATTAAATTTATCAATGTTACATACAAATGACAAAACCTAACACCGATCTTATCCGATGAAAAAAAATTGGGACTTTATGCTAACTAAAACTCTTTGCTTTACCCTGCCGTCGAAATAAAAATAGAAGAAAAATAGCCTAGTTTTTTATTTTTTTAATGTGTTATTTCTAGGTGGCCAGTTCGAAATAGACGTATGCTAACAGAACCTTAGTTCCAAATTTATATTCCTTTATGCCCTAGGTGTATAATGAGCACTTTATGCACCTAGGGAATAAAGACTCGCTTTACGTTGACCTTTTTGGTCAATTAATGTAACTTTGTAGAGCAGTAGGTATGTTAACTACTATTACATACTTATTGCTCTACAAAGTCACTTTGTTACTTTGTAAAGTTACTTTCGGATTAAAAGGGCTTACCCGTTACACCTTAATAGGTAAGTAAATAAAAACTGGGATTTGTTTAGGTACCTAATGGTTTTTTTATATGGTACTACTTTTCTTACATTCTTACTGGTAGTATTAGTAGCTACCTAATTAATTAAGGAAATTTGTACGCATTCAATCAACAGAATATTGGCTCGGAATAAACCGAGTCGGGTGTAATTATGTATTGTGTTGTACACGCATGTTCACGCCAGGAGGAAGGCATGAGCGGCATGAAACAGATAGCATTTTGAAAATACCTACTCGCGCCGCATATCGGAAGTTGATGATCCTTTTAAATGCAATATTTTTCTTCGGGTTTAAATAGCTACTTACGTCTAGCTACTTTTTAGTCAGAAAAAAATACTCGATCTAGCAACTTTCTGTTAAATCCTAGCCACAAAGTACTTTGGTCACACTTGGCAACACTGCTCGAGTCCCATCACTGTGTTTGTGTTTGTTGAGTTCGAATTCGGTATCATTGCTAATTTCAATTTATTGTGTTTATTTTTGACGACTGTTTTACGCCAACTGGACTTCCGATCACCTTCTTTCTACCGATCTGACCGTGCAAGATTACACCTGGACCCTGAATTTGTGTTTACTTTCGACGACTGTTTTTACGCCAACTGGACTCTGGACCCCCGATCACGTTCGAACGGTGTTAAATTGGGGATGAAAGTATCTATGGCATATTTTTTTCCGAAATTGTTTTCGAGTATTTATCCGTTTCCCGTGTGGGTTTCAGTTCCGATTGCGGTTCCGGCTCTCAGTTTCCGGTTCAGGGGAATCTAATCGCCCCAAAAAGGGGAAGGGGGCAAATTTTGGTTTAAACTTTTTATTCAAGAGAATTGGTACATATACCTACCTACCTACAGTTTTGTACATACAGTACAGTAGGCTGATCCTTTGCCGATCATATGTTGAATCTAGGCTGATCCTATGCTGTCTATGCCGATTCTATGTTGAACCCCTAGGCTGAACCTATGCTGATCGTATGCTGATCCTATGATGAACCTATGCTAATCCTATGCCGATCCTATGTTGAACCTAGGCTGATCCTATGTTGTACCTATGCTAATCCTATGTTGATCCTATGTGGATCCTATGCTGAACCTATGCATCCAACTTTTTAACCTAATTTTTATCCAATTTTGATATTATATTTCCTAAATTTCTTAATGCGGGCGAAGCCGCGGGCAGAAGCTAGTATAAGATAAATTGCGGAGATCTAGTTCTGATCATCACCACGCGCAGACTTATCTTGCTTGCTTTTAATATTTATTTATTACCAGCTGCGCGCCGCGGTTTGACCCGCGTAAGTCCCGTTGGCCGTTCCCGAAGCTATTTCGGGATAAAATGTATTTTATGTGTTATTCCCGGTATCCAACTATTTATATTGCAAGTTTCATCGCAATCGGTTCAGTAGTTTTTCAAACACACACTTTCCCCTTTTTATAATTATACAAGATGTAACGGGCAAGTCCTTTTAATCCGAAAGGGGGTTGTTCAAGACGTCTAGGCGAACCCCTTTTGTTCTACGACTTTTAAAAATTCGAACTTTTTTTTTGAAAATTTTGAGATTATGTTTCACTGAAAAAACAGCTGTTTTTGAAAATAAAGTTAATTGAAGGTTTGATTGTAGAAGACCAAGCTAAATGAAAGGACAACATAAGGTCAATGACCTCGAACTCTAAGAAGCAGCTGATCTTCAAGTAAACTTTAAACTTAAAATTTTCGAAAAGTACTTCGAATTTCCAAAAGTCATAGAACAAAAGTTGTTCGCCTAGACGTCTAGAACAACCCCCTTTCGGCTTAAAAAGGCTTACCCGTTACATCTTGTATTACGAGCTGCGCCCGCGGTCTCACACGCGTGAGTCCCGTTCCTGCGGGAATACCAGGATAAAAAGTAGCCTATGTGCTAATCCAGGTCATATTCCAACATATTCCAACATTTATCGCAATTGGTTCAGTAGTTTTTGTGTGAATGAGTAACAACCTCACATACATACATACAAACTTTCGCGGTTATAATATTAGTAAGAGTAAAATCTAGAAAGGACCAACAAAGTTGGGAGACCGAGACACAGAATACACTCGCGGCAAAAACATACAACACTTCCTTTGGCAGTCGTGTAAAAAGGGGCCTTTGGCCAGCAGTGGGACATTCTATTTCTTATCGGTTGTGAAGCGATTATTGCCATTAGGAAATTAGCCAGTGTCAAGTACTATTAATATATTATGCAAGTTATTTGCATCGAAACAGTCAAGTTGTCATAGTTAAAGTCTAGGGAATCATTTGTAAACACGGCGGCTTGATTTTCACTTTTATTCCACTTAAACACCTTTACGAAACTAAATTGATTAATATCCCCCCGAAATTAAACAATTTGCACGCATTTGAACTAGGTTCACAAAAATGAAAATTTAGCATCACATCTCCTCAACGAGTTCCCGCCAAAACTCCCAGTGGGACATTGACATGAGATGATGGATAAAAACGTAAACCAAAAAAAATAACAATAACTAACTAAAGCGCCATCTTGTATAAGGTTGTTAAACCGATATTTTTCGATTAACAACTTTTGAAAATTCATCACATAGATGGTGTTGTAATAAAATAAAAATAAATGTTTTTTTGAGTAATTTTTTTGTTGAATTAACAAGTTTTTCTTCAATTAAAAAATATTATTTTCCTTTTTTAGTTTTTGAGACGTGATCTGAATATTATTTATTGCCTTAACAATAAAATACAACTGATTATTTATATGAGGTGTAGCGACAGGTAGCGCCATCTAGCCACGAGGTGTATTTTTAGCATTTATTTGACGGACGAAAATTTGTTCGCATTTGACAGTCTTTACTTATTAATTGTCTTTGGTAGTAGGTACCTACTTAAAATAAAATTAAAGAAATACAAGGTGTAACAGGTAAGTCCTTTTAATCCGAAAGGGGGTTGTTCTAGACGTCTAGGCGAACAACTTTTGTTCTACGACTTTTGGAAATTCGAAGTACTTTTCGAAAAATTTAGGTGTAAAGTTTACTTGAAAATCAGCTGTTTCTGAGAGTTCGAGGTCATTGACCTTATGTTGTCCTTTTATTTAGTTTGATGGTTTACAATCAAAACTTCAATTAACTTTATTTTCAAAAGCAGCTGTTTTTTCAGTGAAAAATAATCTCAAAAATTTCAAAAAAAAAGTTTGAATTTTCAAAAGTCGTAGAACAAAAGTTGTTCGCCTAGACGTCTAGAACAACCCCCTTTCGGATTAAAAGGACTTGCCCGTTACAAATTGTATATGTATAGAAATTATAAGAAATACCCCCCCCCCCCTCTTTCTCCCCCCACAGAGTAAAGTCGATCAACAACCCGGACTCCCGCGTGCGCGAGCTGAAGGCGTACGTGACGTCACGGTGGCCGGCGTGGCCCGTCACACGGTACGCACTAGACGTGGAGGCCATCACCACGAGGAAGAAGCCCAACCTCATCCTGAATGTGGACGGGATCGTTGCAGCCGCCATGGTCGACATGTTCCGACACTGCCAGCTGTTCACACAGTACGTATATCTGTTTATTTATTTATTCGCATAGGGATAACAAACAGTTGTACAATAAGGTTTACTAACGAGCTTAATCTATATCTTATCTTACTTCTTACTAGTATTATAAACGCGAAAGTTTGTATGTATGTATGTATGTGAGGTTGTTACTCTTTCACGCAAAAACTACTTAGCCGGTTGCGATGAAACTTGGAATATAGGTAGCTTGGGACCTGGATTAACACATAGGCTACTTTTTATCCTGTTATTCCCGCGGGAACGTGACTTACGCGGGTGAAACCGCGGGGCGCAGCTAGTTTTATATAAACAATAAACAAGAGTATACCCACAGCATTATCCTCGTATTAATTAAAAGTTTTATTAAAACATTGGTGTCGTGGAGGTTTTTTGACGTAGCTGATTACTTATTCAAGTAATATAGCTATTATAATAACATTACTAATTAAAGAATAATAAAATATATATACAAGATGTAACGGGTAAGCCCTTTTAATCCGAAAGGGGGTTGTTCTAGACGTCTAAGCGAACACCTTTTGTTCTACGACTTTTGAAAATTCGAACTTTTTTTTTTAAATTTTGATATTATTTTTTATTGAAAAAACAGCTGCTTTTGAAAATAAAGGTAATTGAAGGTTTGATTGTAGTAGACCAAACTAAATGAAAGGACAACATAAGGTCAATGACCTCGAACTCTAAGAAACAGCTGATCTTCAAGTAAACTTTACACTTAAAATTTTCGAAAAGTACTTCGAATTACCAGAAGTCGTGGAACAAAAGTTGTTCGCCTAGACGTCTAGAACAACTGCGTTTCGGCTTAAAAGGGCATCTTGTATAGTAGGGTATACTGTAAAAAAATAAAAGTTCAATCAATTAATTAAACATTTATTTCGTGAATCACATGTATAGGAGTCTTAAGTCTAAATACAAATAAATTCCACTGTGATCTACGTTACTGCGTACGAATTTTTTTTTTTATTTACTTCATAAAGTAATATGTAGTATATCCATTGTCTAGTACCCACAGTACAAGCTTAGTGCTTAGTCTAGGGCTAGATTGCGCTGTGTGCAGTAGTGCACTTTTTTTGATGATATTCTGTTTTGTGTGCCTAAATAAATAAAGAAAAAAAAATCAACCCTTAATTGTCATTTTTCTCTCTCCATCCAGGGAGGAAGGCAACGGCTACATCCAAATGGGTGCAATAAACGCGTTGTTCGTGCTCGGCCGTACTATCGGACTAGTGGGACATTACCTCGACCAGAAGCGGATGAAGCAGCCGCTCTACCGCCATCCGTGGGACGACATCACCTACATGTCGCCGCTCAATTGAACACTTAGAGCCTAAACGACGAGCTGTAATACTTGTTATACTGTATTCAAGATATTTGACCTGCTAGAAACGTTTTTAAGGGAAAATATGTCTTCGAAGAGAAGTTTTAAGATGGATCTTTCCTTTAAAATGTTTAAATGTTCTATATTTTCTTTAAAGTATTTGTTTTTTTTTTTTTTCTATTTTCGCGATTAAAAAAAACCCTAAAATAGAACCCTCGCAGTCAACGGCCTAAAAGAACTTCTTTTAGGCCATTGATTGAAATAAATTATGAAAAGCAACTTAAGGGTGGATTTTTAGGTTCTTTTTTCCTAAAAAAGCAACTTAAGGGTTCCTTCAATCCTAAAAAGCAACTTACGGGTTCCTTAAATCCTAAAATGCAATTTAAGGGTTCTTTAAATCCTAAAAAAGCAACTTAACTTAAATCCTTTTTAGGTTAAGCTTATTACGTTTTTTTTTAACTCGATTGTTTTATCATAAAAATAGGGAATGTGGTTTTGATTAAAAGTGACTTTTGAAAAAAAAAAAAACAATTAATAAAAGGAACTTTGTAACTTAATACTTTGCCGTCTTGCTCCCTCTTAGTCATTTGACAAGCAATCTGTTTCACTCTAGCAATTATTTGTTGCTAATTTTTTTCTTTTCATTTTTTTCCTTTTTTCTTTTGCCCAAGTTTCGTTTATTCTTGTATTTTTTTTATAGTAAAACAATTATTATATCTCTGAAATAAAGCGACTGAGTGAATGTACGCCGGCTTTATGCAAAAGTCGTGCGAAAGCATAATCTAATGGAAAAAAAAACACTCGGGTCTCTAAAAAAGTTGTTAATAGAATTATTTCGGTTTTTTTATGACGTAAATTATATTTTTAAGTTTAGGGGGGTTAAGTGTAAATGTTGAATTATGCTGTTAGTGTGTATGTAGCCTTAATTAAAGACACACGACGCTAGCTCTTTAAGCTGTACAATGCGGTTTTTCCCGTATTAAAATTGTCCAAAACTTCATTTCAATATCGTTGCAATTGCAAACAATAGACTCGAAATTAAACTTTAATGTCCCAAACTCACCTAATGAGGTGACAGGGATAGGGCTAGCAAATTTCAGATGTGTAAAAGAAGGACGTAAGATGCGACTATGCAATATTTTAGTGAGTAAAATCAATCAAGTCCTAATAACAAGATAACTATTGCTAATTTAGTAAAACTGTTCTACCAATTTCAAGTGTATGTTATTATGCTTTAATACAGAAATAGAGGTTTAAATACGTCACGTTTAGCTGTAAAATTAAACTTTCGGTTTTAAACGAGTTGTTTTAGATAAAAATATTGTGTTATAAAAGTTAACCAATCGTGTAAAGAAAACTACTAAAATGAAGGTAAGAGAATGAAAAATAAATTACCAAAATAGTATTTCCAAATGTTTTGTAACTACTGAAAAATATTGAGATCTCTGCGGCCAATCCACCTTAAATGTTTAATTGTTAAACGTCAAATTTGCAATTAAAGATCTACCTGCATTGATATTGTTGTTAATATAAAATTTTGGACAATTCTGATACAAGAATAACTCTACAGATTAGTTAGAGAAAGTTGGCACATTATAAAAACTTATGGTGCGTACACATTGGCAGGTACAAAAGTTTTCCAATTCTAACCTCTGTGTGTACGCACCCTTACAAAAAAAAAAGATGTTAAACGTATTTCTAAAAGTCGTAGAACTAAATTGTTCGCCTAGACCTCTAAATCAATCTAGGTCTAGGCGAACGAAATCCTTCCTCTTAAATTATCTTCCGCGAAATACTGTATAATATTAGTAAAAAAAAAAGTATTTTGCACTTAGTGTAGCTTGAAATAAAAAAAAATTGCACTTGTTAAATAAAGTTTTAGGCGTATTTTTAACCGATTTCAAAAAAAGGAGCAGGTTATTAGTGTTAAAATTGATTCCATATTAAAAAGTTAAAGGTGCTACCTTTTTCTAACTAATCATTTTTCTTTCGAGCATTATTTTTTAATCTGAGGATAAAATGCTTGCTCAAGCATAAATAAGCTAATAAAAGCTCGAATTTGAAAATCTGTGTAAAAATAAAACTGATTTGTGTGAATCTTCATTCCATTTTTTTTTCATTTATTTAATGCATTTTTTATTGTGAAATCTAAAAGTATAGATTTTAGGAATAAACCATAAAAAATGGGTGTTGGATGGATATTTAGGCTTATCTTTCTGGTGCTTAATTCAGAAAAAATGTCAAATAAATTATTAAGTTGTTTTTGTAGCTATTTTGTTTGAATTTACTTTTAAATTCAACAATACAATAATGACACTGGCTGTATGTAGAAATCGCAGCGAACCGTAGTCGCTGTCTACGGCATTGTGCGTCTTCTGCATATAGCCAGTGTCAAGTTTTTAGAATTTAAAATATTATTGACAATTCAGTAGTACCATAGATAATATAGGTACGGATAGACATTTTTTTATTATTTTATTTTGACAATTGTAAACAACGGCCGAATACTCTTACGTAATTCAAAAATTGATGGCTTCAATTATGCAGCTTTCCCTAGACTTGACTTTAACCACGACTTGACTGTTTCGATGCAAATAACTTGCATAATAATAATAATACATGACAGGGGCTAATTTCCAAATGGCCAAAATCGGTTCACAACCGATAAGAAATAAAATAAATTATGCAGCTTCTAAACTTAGAATTCGGGACTTTTGTTTTAAACGCGTAAGTTCAACGAGTGAAGTAAAAATAAAAATACCAGTGCCAAACACCAAATTAGCACGTTACAAACAAATGTTCCATGGGGTTGGAGAAAAATCGTCGCCATTTTTTTTGCAGCCTTCACGCATTGAAAATTATTTCAAACTATTACAGTATAATAGTGGTAGTTCACTATTAGTACGTGAAACTGGCTAAATTGTCCTATATTGCTGACAGAAAGCCATAACTAAGATAATGAATGAATGAATGAACTTAAAATTCCAATACTCATGTTGAATGTCGCCCTAAGTAGCCCTCAAATTTTGAGTAGTTTTTCTGTATTCGGCCGTAATTGTCTTTTGTTACCATGTCCTATTAAAATGCAGGCAGACAGAAATATTTTGAAGGTAAATTACAATTTCAAAAATTCTGTCAAAACATCAAATTAAGGAAAATTCAAGGATTTTGGTCTTACGTAATTCAAAAATTGATGGCTTCAATTAGGCAGCTTTCCCTAGACTTGACTTTAACCACGACTTGACTGTTTCGATGCAAATAACTTGCATAATAATAATAATACATGACAGGGGCTAATTTCCAAATGGCCAAAATCGGTTCACAACCGATAAGAAATAAAATAAATTATGAAGCTTCTAAACTTAGAATTCGGGGCTTTTGTTTTAAACGCGTAAGTTCAACGAGTGAAGTGAAAATAAAAATACCAGTGCCAAACACCAAATTAGCACGTTACAAACAAATGTTCCATGGGGTTGGAGAAAAATCGTCGCCATTTTTTCTACAGCCTTCACGCATTGAAAATTATTTTAAACTATTACAGTATAATAGTGGTAGTTCACTATTAGTACGTGAAACTGGCTAAATTGTCCTATATTGCTGACAGAAAGCCATAACTAAGATAATGAATGAATGAATGAACTTAAAATTCCAATACTCATGTTGAATGTCGCCCTAAGTAGCCCTCAAATTTTGAGTAGTTTTTCTGTATTCGGCCGTAATTGTCTTTTGTTACCATGTCCTATTAAAATGCAGGCAGACAGAAATATTTTGAAGGTAAATTACAATTTCAAAAATTCTGTCAAAACATCAAATTAAGGAAAATTCAAGGATTTTGGTCAAATTTTATGGGCCCGCCTTTAAGCGATATGGCCGCTGTTTTGTGGAAAAAACTTAGCTTATTTTAATTTTGGATTCATTATCTATTCTTTCTAATTAATGATATAAATGTATGGATAATGGCAAAATTAGACTAGAAATACCCAAAAGTACATAGTATTTTTTAATTAATTTTTGGAATCCAAAATGTATGAAAGATCTGTTTTTTTATTAGTTTTTTTCGTTTGTAACGAAAATTGAAGTAAGTTTGTTGACGAAAAAGAGCTTATTTTGATTTTTAAACGAAATGTCTTAATAATAACTGCAAACAAGGATTATCTATAAATAAATTATTTTAAATTATTATTTTATTTTTGGTTGTTTTCTTTTCTTTATTATTTTCCCTTTTGCGTTAATCCTTGCGCCAGGCCGGGTTTGAAACCTAAGCTCCTAACGGCCTGATTACGTAATTCTGTTTCTAACAAATCTCGATTTGAAACAATTGAAATTGTTGATTTTTGCGTGTACAATTTGCCAGTTGCTGTGACTTTTTACCATTGAAAGACATGACACTGAATACGAAAATTTCAATTGTTTCAATCGAGTTTTTATGTTTGGTACCTAACAGTTACGTAATCAGCTAGCAGGACTGATACCTATTATAATATGAAAAACAACATTTATAGATTTTACTCGTAAATGGTTTAGCAATTGTTGGTAATTTTGCAAGTAATGAAGTGAAGTGGCTCTAACTTCTTTAGTAAAACTGTAAATTTCACAAAAAATGTCAAACCGTTTTCTAGAAAAACCTAACGATGCTGAAGTCGACAATTTTTTATTTAATTTTACTTATTTAATTTAGCTGTAAGAATAGACTACTCAGCTTTTGCAAACATTTTTAAAATCGCTTCTAACTAAATAGTACATTTTTAATTTCAGACTATAATCTGACCTTTTGGTCCCTTGAATTTGTTATTTTTTCTATAGAAAGAAGTGTCAAATCGTAGTCTTCAATTAAAAATGAAATAGGTGAAAATTAAATAAATAGGTTTCAAATTTAACCCTGGCTGGCGCAAGTGAAGCTAAAAATACAATTTAACAAATACAAATATTTTTAGAAGTGTGTATTAGGTATTTTTCGAAGAAAAAAATAAGAAAAAGTAAAAAAATAAAGCACGTTTATGTATAAATGTGTTAGATATATGCACTGAATCACACGTAGGTACCTAATAAATTGTGCACTTATTAACATAAATATAAGGGTATATTATAAATTATAATAGCTTATACCCGCAGTGTCACCCCCGTAAGTCCCGATCCCGTGGGAATATCGGGATCAAAAGTAGCCTATGTTTTTCCTCGATAATGTAGCTATCTATTGGTGAAGGAATTTTCAAAATTGGTCTAGTAGTTTCGGAGCTTATTTATTGCAAACAGATATTTTTCTTTATAATATTAGTAGGTATAGAGGAAACAGGATTTCTGGCAATTAGCATCTATCAGGTGTCGTTCTAAACATCTAGGCGAACAAAGTTCAATACTTCGAGAACAAAAGTTGTTTGCCTACACTTTAAACAACTGTTTAACAGTCCCCATATTATCTATCCGGTGGACGTCTGACAATAGTGGAAAATGACAGGCACTATGCAGTAGGTACACTGCTGCTTTGACCTAACGTGGTTATTACCGCTCGCGGTGATTACCTCAAAGCAGCATTGTACTGCATAGTGCCTGTCACTTTCCACTGTTGTCAGACGTCCACTGGATAGATAATATGGGGGCTGAAAATGTTCACTAATTTCCATAAACCCAAAATTATATGTATTACAAGTAATCGTTTATTTATATAAAAAGTTACCTGCACAGCGTCTAGAGAAAACCAATAGAATTAAAAAATAAATGACTATTAAAACTTGTCACCATCGAATGCAGCCCTGTTGCTATCCTGGGACTCCTGCTAGGCTAACATAACAGCACGAGAAACATTTTGCGAATCGACATAAAGGGCTATATATCAGCTAAACTGAAAATCCCTGTTTCCTGACGCAATGTTTTGTAATATTTTCGTTTTAAAGTGTTTGTAAATGACATTCTATCCGTTTTGATGTAGATTTTAAATGAAAATGTCAAAAGGTTTTGAAGCCTTAGCGCAATTCACGCAAAAACACTTTTTACGATTATTTTTTTTAATGCATCGATAATTAAGGAATGACTTTCAATGAATCCGACATCCGATTTTCAGTTTAGCTCGTGTGAAAAAGACACTGACCTTATATTATTAAAGCTTATTTACATTAGGTCAGTGACAGAAGTCAGGGCCTCTAATTTTCACGGTCAGTCACTGACTTGTTCAAAATTGTATGCTACTGACTTCTTTGACTGACCCAATGTTACTCGGTTCTTAGGACAAAATGTTTCTCGTGCTGGCATGCTAGCCTAACTAGGTCTATGTGGTATCGTCGAGAGGTGTTCCAAGCGTAGGCCAGTGTAGCCAGCCTTGGTACGTATTCTGTAACTAAATTGTCTTCCCATCGCCTCAGCCAAGCCATTGCCAATTTCCTAAAATTATGGAACCGGTTTCGTTCTGGAAAAATCTAACAATGCTGAGATGATTTAGTTAAAGTAATATGTGATCTGTGGTTATATACAGGTGGACCTTTTCGATGGGCTTTTAGGGGGATATCTCAAACTGTATATAAGGCACGTATAGTCTTGCCCTTGAACGACCAGCCCCTAGATTATATTATATCTATTAGACGTCTGACAACCGTAGAAAATGACGGCACTACACAGTGCATTGCCGCTTTGACAGTACGTGGTTTTTACCGGTGATAACCTCAAAGCAGCAATGTACTGCATAGTGCTTGCTATTTTTCACTGTTAGACGTCCACTGGATAGATGATATGGGGGCTGGTCGGAACTATCGACCATAATTCTCTAGTTAAACTTGCCGCATGCTACGTCTTAAATAAACTTTAGCGTCTAACGATGAAATAGGTATACTGCTCGCTCATTAAATGTAAGTAAAGTGAATCTGTCCGTCAGCCAACGAATCAACAGTGGATGTTATAGAATATTTATGTTTCTAATATAATTTGTTAGTAGAAAAAGCTAGTTTTATTTCATTTTCCATAGTAATAAGGATTTGACTACGATTGTGTGTAAACTTAGCTGCGTACCCCCCGAGGTTTTACAGCGTAAGTCCCGTTCCCGCGGGAATATCGGGATAAAAAGCAGCCTATGTGTTAAACCAGGTCTCCAACTACTTATATTCCAAGTTTCGTCGCATTCGGTCCAGTAGTTTTTGCGTGAAAGAGTAACAAGTCACATACATACAACCTAAAGTTTTAACTGTGTCTTTCCGCAATCAGCCCTACTACTGGGCCTTTGTGCGTGATTTTAAGCAGTGAGATTATTTACGATGTTTTCTTTCACCGTAAGAGCAATGTTTAATAGCGCACATAAATTTTTCTTAAAGAAAAAGACATTGACCGGTATTCGAAACCACGACCTTCGGAATTAAAGTCGGAGTATTAACCACTAGACCTATACCGCTCATGCAAACTTTCGCGTTTATAATAGTAGGGGTTAAAGTATGAAATTGCCGATTTGTACTGAAAATCTTAATTGTTTCTTTTTTAAATTTTTAACAAAATTTAATCAAAATAGTTGCCATTATTATCTATACATTGCTGCCATCTAATGGGAAGGTTATTAATGCCTTTGCGATAGAACTCCGACGATCTAGACTGCACAAACTGTGTGAAAGCATTTTGTACTGCCTCTTGGGAAGAAAACTTCTTGTCACGTAAATAATTGTCCAAAACACGAAAAAATGGTAGTCCGTTGGAGCAAGGTCTGGTGAATACGGAGGATGACGAATGGTTTCTAAGTGCAGTTCCTGAAGGGTCAAAATGGTTTCTCGTGCTGTGTGAGGTCTCGCGTTGTCGTGGACCAATAATGGTGAAGATCGATTCATGTTTTACTGCTAGTTTTGTCAACATGGTTCGGAGTTCGGCACAATAGACATCTGCCGTAATTGCTTGACCAGATCGAAGAAAACTATAGTGAATAACACCATGCTGAGACCACCAAACAGTTACCATTACCTTTTTATTGGTAAGTTTTGCTTTAGGACACTGTTGTGACATTTGACCTGGAGTCAGCCATTGCATTTTTCTTTTCCGGTTATCATAAAGAATCCAGTTTTCATCACATGTTACAATTCGATCCAATATTCCTTCATTTCTGTACCGGTTCAACAAGGCAACACAAGTTTCAACACGCGTTTCTTTCTGCAGATCAGTCAAATCATGAGGCACCCATTTTTCGTATTTTTTTATTTTATTTATTTGACGCAAGTGAGTCAATAAAGTGGGTAAGGTAACGTTAAACCATGCCGCTAATTCCTGGGTAGTTTGACTAGGATCGGCTTCCACTATCTCTCTTAATTCATCGTTATTCACCTGTGTGGGCGGTCTTCCTCGTGGCTCGTTCTTTAAGTCGAAATTTCCATCACGAAAGCGTTTAAACCAAAATCGCACGGTGCGTTCATTAGTAGACCCCTCTCCAAACGCAGCATTGATATTGCGGGCTGTTTCTGCCGCGTTAGTTCCGCGTCGGAACTCGTATTCAAAAATCACTCGAATTTTCGCAGTATCCATCTTTCTTGTCTAAATTGAATAACAAAAACAATTGAAAGTCGATATTCAAATGTTTCACATTTTTTAAAAAAAGAACATCACAGAAACCATTTGAAAAAAGTTTCATTCGAAAATCTCAAACCAGTACCTACCCATCAAAAGTTATGTGCGCTAATATCATCGCTCTTACGTTGAAGGAAAACATCGTGAGGAAACCGACATGTCCTAGGACTCACCACGGTCCGAAGTTGAGACATTCGCCAATACGGAGTAGACTCCTGTGGTGTCTTATTGCGTTAGATACGTCTCTAAGGCTGAAATCTATAGTCCTAATTTTGACTTTGCTTAGTAAAATCTTTGACTTAAGTCAATTTTTAGTATTAAATTTGTAAAGCGATCTTCGCAGTTGCGAAAAAACTTCAATTTTAGAATGTAAACAAAGGCTTTGGATAGTTATCCAAAATTGAAGTTTTTTAAATTTAGAATGTAAACAAATTAAAAAAAAATGACCTAAACTTTGCATGACTATGAAGTTCGTTTTATTTTTTCGTATATTACAAAATGGATTTCAACTACAAATTCCAATTCAAAGTTTATGCCTAGTTTTTGCTAAGCTCAGTCTGAGCAAAGTTAAAGTACTAATTATAGATTTCAGCCTAAGAGGGCGCCCGCGCCCTACAGTGGGACAAATGAACGCGGATTTCAACTATCTTACCATCACGGTTCATGAGACACAGGCAGCAGCCTCATTACGTAACTTTGTTGCTAACAAATTCGATTGAAATTGTTGATTTTTGCGCTTGTACAGGTTTTGACGGTTAAAGTTTTAATTGCAATGGCAATTTGTTTGCTACTGTATTTAATTGTTTCAATTGCGATTTGCGAGCAATAGAGTTACGTAATCGGCTAGCTGTTGACAGACAAATAGAAACGGATAGTGGATTTTTTATTAGTACTTACTCGATTTCTTCTTTTCGTGACTAACCTAGGGACCGTCTCCACGAGCGTTAGAATCGCGGCGATATTATCGTCGAGTTACTTATTTCTATACAATCTCTATGAACGTGTCTCCACACGGCGATGTTAACGCGGGTGCGACTATTGGCTGAGCGTGAACGTAATAAATAACACCCTTCGATCAAGGTGTAAAATAGAAATAAAAGGTGGCCTACCTATTTAGGTAAAGATCCTACCTAATAGTTTAGCTAAATAAAAACAAATATGACTTTTAAATACTCTATTTATTGCTCTGACATGAAGATTAATTATTAATAAGCCGCCGCGGTTTTGCCGCTTCTGGTGGGGCTTGCCCGCCGCGCGGTCGCTGCGAGCTCGGAGCGAAACGTGGCGCCCTCTTCAGCGAGCAGCGAGAGTGCTATTTTATGACGAGTCATTGCGGACACCTGGCGATTCTGTAACGAATCGCGACGATACGTTGGCGGAATAATCGGTTGTTCGTGGAGACGACACATGACGATAGAAGCGTGATAAGCTGCGATTCTCCCGCTCGCTCGTAGAACTCTAAGAGTTTTAAGTACTCAATGTCGTCAATAGATGTCGCATTTCTCAACATCTTGAAGCCAAACTTTAGTTTTGTTACAAATAGTTACAATAGAGGGCAGCACCTGATTTGTTGACCCATAGAAATAGTACAGTATTAAAATTACCAGAAAGCTTACTTCGTCAAAAAAAAAAACGGTACCGCTTGATGTTAGAGAAAATAGAGTCGATCTCAGTCTGTTCTTTTTTCACTTTACGGGTAGTTAGGGGTAGTTTACTTTAAGGACAGACTGGAACCAACTGGGTTCAACAGCACCGTTTTGATATATTAAAGCAAAAACTACGTTAACCTTAGAGAACATGATTGAAATTGATATTTCAAAAGTTGTCAAGTGCACAATCTTCTAGGAGCGAAGACGACGATGTGACATGTCTCTGTGTTGACCTCATTCTAAGAAATCGAGGAGGTTGTCAAACCAAAAAAAAAGTTTAGCTATCTTTATGCAACAAAAAAAAAAGAAGTCAATGAGCGATTTTAAACTAACATGGTTGGAGTTTTGGCGGGAATGCGTTAAGGAGATGTGTTGCTAAATTTTCATTTTTGTGAAACTTAGTTCAAATGCGTGTAAAATGTTTAATTTGGGGGGCATATTAATCAATTTAGTTTCGTGAAGGTGTACAAGTGTAAATAAAAGTGAAAACCGGTGCAAAACATGTACTTTAGCTTAGTGTTTTCTCCAAAGCTCCGTGAACAAACATTGTAAAAAATGGCCCCCTTTTTACAATGATTCCCTCGACTTGACTTTAACTATGACAACTTGACTGTTTCGTTCAATGCAAATAACTTGCAAATATTGATAATACTTGACACTGGCAAATGTCCGAAAGGAAAAGCCATTTTTAAAGAAGAAGAAGAAACTAACATGGTTATTTTCACTACTAACATAACTTATTAACGGGGTGTTTATCATGTTTAATAATTTATTCGCGGAGCTCGATATTTCGCTTGTAATAAACAACATATTTTATACAAACAACACGCAACACACAACATACGTGTATTATTATTTATTAAACATGGTAAACACCTCGTTAATAACATAGATAGATAGATAATACTTTATTTGATCAATCACAAAAATATTTCAAAAACAACACATTTAAAACTAAATAAATGTTGAACAACTCAACTCTCTAGAGGATGGTGATTGGGGGGAGCTTTGATCAAATAAAGTCAAAGCATTTTAGTAAATATATCATTCATATTATGTTGTTGTATATATTATACATATTATAATATAACCCATTGTGTAATTATTATTGATTTGTGTATTTGTATTTATGTGTGTAATATGTATTGGAGTGTATGTATGTACTGTATATGTAATGTGTGAATTTATAAATCATGTACTTATTTATGTTTAACATATTCACTATCTACATGCTATATTAAACTTAACATGTATTTTATTATCTAACTATCACACTAACACTACTCATGTGCAGAAGCATCACACATTCTCGACACAAACACACCCATTCACTTCTTTAGTATTATTATTATTATTTTTTGTAATAAAACTCAAAACTACATTAGATTTTGCAAAAGACATGTATCTAGTGCATTATGTGTCTGGTGCATTGTGTGGTTGGGCTAAACTACATAATGCACTAGACTCTAAATTTATAATGATATCATTAATAAGGAAAATAATAAAAAAAAAAATATTTTGTTGAGACACGGAAAAACAATTTTTTGCATGCATTTTGGCAATTTTAAGCAATATTTTACTATAAAGATATACATGGGGAGAACTGTATTCCCGGGCCACAGCTCACGCTATTCTGGGAAACAGGGTAACTTGTAATTGTATTGTTTGATATGTGCTAATAAATCATTTTTCATTTCATTTCAAATAGGCGGCCTTATCGCTTAAAGCGATTTCTTCCAGGCAACCTTATTGGCATGGAAAGGGGTCTATTTAGTTCAGGGGGGTTATTCTGTGCAAACAGAGCATGCGACAAGCAGGTGTTAAGCATGAGCATTGCAGAAGTCGATTTGTTGCAGGAGTAAAAATAATAGCTATTCTATATCGTCTAAATCTATACTGATTGGCTCAGGGACAAGGAAATGGCCTTCGGCTCTTTGATTGGCTAGAATGCAATAGCCAATACGAGTTTCAGGTTTCTATGGTTTTTCCGTCAATGTCAATACCATTGTCGGAGTCTTGGCGGGAACTCGATGAGGAGATGTGGTGCTAAATTTTCATTTTTGTGAAACCTAGTTCATATGCGTGCAAATTGTTTAATTTCGGGGGCATATTAATCAATTTAGTTTCGTGAAGGTGTACAAGTGGAATGAAAGTGAAAATCGGTGCAAAACATTGACTTAGTGTTGTCTCCAAGGCTCCGTGAAGATTGTTTGTAAATGGCCGCCGTGTTTACAAATGATTCCCTAGACTTGACTTTAACTATGACGACTTGACTGTTTCGATGCAAATAACTTGCATAATATATTAAAATACATGACACTGGCTAATTTCCTAATGGCCATAATCGGTTCACAACCGATAAGAAATAAATAATACCATTGTCGTTTTTTTTTCTCTTTCGATCTCAGACCGAATGGCCAATCTAAAATTACCAAGGTGAAACTAAGTACATTTTTAGGAAATCTTTTTTCAATCATAAGTAATTTTAGTAGATTCAATGAGATTTATCCCTTAGTAATCTTATATGTACAACTACCTACCCTAAGCCTTATGATGACCCTTGGAACCTTGGATCGTGCTAGCTAAGGGAGTAACCAAGGAAAGCTTCGGCCCCGGCTTGTCACTAGAAACCGGACTTGTCCCTTCACCGACACGTAGGCCGGTGCAGTCACACACTATGAAAATCGGATCAGCCCCCTGATCATCTATCCAGTAGATAGCTGACAACAGTGGAAAATTACAGGCATTATGCAGTACATTGCTGCTTTGAGGTAACGTGGTTACTACCGGTGATTACCTCAAAGTAGCAATGTACTGCATAGTGCCTGTTATTTTCCACTGTTGTCAGACATCCACTTACTTCAACAAATAGATAATAATTATGAGTACAGAACTAGTTCCACTGCCATTTTCATTCTTTCTTTCACTTTATATATAATTATGTTGACGACCTCTGTGGCGCGTCGAGCGAACGCTTGGCTGCAATACAGAAGGTTGCAAGTTCGATTCCGGCTTGGTCCAATTATTTATGCTTAAAAATAAATATATTTATCTGGTCTGGGTGTATTTCTATGTGTAATAATGTATGTATTTACAAAAGAAAAATAAGTATATCCGTTGTCTACAAGCTTAGCAGATAACCATGGGGCTAGATGGCGCTGTGTGTTCGTCACAGGATTTATTGACGACCTCTGTGGCGCGGCGGGCGAACGCTTGGCTGCAATACAGAAGGTTGCGGGTTCGATTCCCGCTGGGTGCAAATATTTATGCTTAAAAATAAATATTTGTATCTGGTCTGGGCGTATTTCTATCACTTATCCCGATATTTGCACGGGATCAGGACTTAGGACTTAGGGGGGTAAATAACTAAAGATACGTAATAAAACACTTTATTTATCCGGTTTAATAGCGTTTTTATTCATGGTTTTAAACGAGCCGAGCTTTCGCCAACTTTACAGCTGGCTTTTTCAAGGTTGACTGTCAACCTTGAAAAACCTTGTCAAACCGGATAAATGAAGTGTTTTATTATACGACCTCTGTGGCGCGTCGGGCGAACGCTTGACTGCAATACAGAAGGTTGCGGGTTCGATTCACGCTGGGTCCAAATATTTATGCTTAAAATAAATATTTGTATCTGGTCTGGGTGTATTTCTATGTATAATATGTATGTATTTACAAAAGAAAAATAAATATAAGTAGTATATCCGTTGTCTAGCCACCGTAACACAAGCTTAGCAGCTTACCACGGGGCTAGATGGCGCTGTGTGTTCGTCACAGGATTTATTTATTTATTATTTATTTTTATTTTATATCTTTATATAAAATAGACAATACATCTAAATCACAGACATGTTCTAAATCGACGTACAGTAGGTACGCGGCGGAATCCGAACCCGCAACCATCTGTGCGACCGGTGGCCACGTCACCAAGGTCGTATGCGGTTATAGATTTACCTTTACCTAATACCATATGTAACTAGGTATAAACTATAGTATAACTCTTTTTGACGCATCTAAATCAGGGTCAAACCAAATCTAGTACCCAGATACTATTCAAATTATTATCCATTCTAAAAATAACCTGCTAAAAATACTCACACAACCATACATTACCCTACCACCACTCCCATACAAATCATATCTGTCACGCTATTGGTCGAAGAACTTAGTTCAAAAACAGCCAATGGAACAGTCGAAAAAAACTCGACAGGCAAGTTTTCGTCAAAAAATAGTGTCAGTAGTACGTACAGTGTCACATTTTGAAACCAAAACCGAATTCGATTTTCGGTTTCGGGTTGGATTGAAACTTAATTTTGATGTAACACTTATTTGAAATTCTCGTTAGAGTTAAAGGAATAAAGGAAGGAACGTTACCTCCATTACTTGTCTTATAAAATATTATTTACACATGACTAAGTTACGTGACGTTTGTCTCTGTCTGTCAACTTTGAAACTGCATGTGACAGTAAAAGACAAACGTTGCACAGTTATGCAGCGCATTCATTAGCGTTTATAAGTAAAGAGTTTACAGTCGAATCAGAAACGCCACGTAAAATTTAAGGCGATCCTTATACCTAATTAAGCATTTTCCAAATTCAAATGTTCTAAATTAAAAACTAATTTGTGTAGCTTTTTTGAGTTTATGTTTTGTTTCTATCCTACCTAAGTGTGCGTAAACACTTTTATTTATTTATTGCTTTCATGAGTAATTATTACAGGTGACATTAATATTTACAGTACATTCATGATACCCATTGGGTGCAGCATAAGTCGTGTATTGTAATAAAGCTACTTATTTAAAATTTATTTAAAACACAATTCATAAAAATACATCAATATTAAAATCATCCGTAAAGTACATGTCAAACTTAACAAAAAAAAAACTAATCCTGAAAAACTTTTAAATTCACACGATATTTTGTTAACATATTTACGTTTTTCGTGGTCCCCTCGCGACCAAGATCATTGTAAAATGATCGAAACGTCGAGGTATGAAAATAAACATAATTTAAAACTTTACCTTTTTACCCATTTTCTTACTTATTAGTTTTCTCTGTAGGTAGATAATTTTCGGTTTTTTTTATTTTCAGCAAAATATCATTTTTTTACTATTTTTCTTACGCGATTAAGATCCGGTAAAATGTAAGTATATTAATCCTAAAAACTTTGTAAAAGACCTAGGTTATTCGTTGATTTTGACCGAAAAATTTGGCCGAAACAATACATTTTTGACCGAAACCCCTCCCTATCATAAATCTAAAAATAGAACCAACCAAATTGTTGCTTTCTATTTTTAAACGCGTTACGTCATGGACCAACGGTATGCCGCGATAACAACGGTGATTCAACTTCATTTTAAGTTGAGTTGTTTTTTTCGAAAATAAGTGATTTTGAATTTAAAATACTTAACTAGACTTTAGTGAAAGGATTTAGACAGGTATCTCAGCATAAGAGACTTCTTTTGACAGTGAACATTTCAAACTCGGCCAAAGAGTAGTATAATAGTACGGAAAAACTCGGCTCAGACGGCTGAGCTTCGTCACTTCCAAAGTCAATTTGTTCGGGAAATTAGGTACTTACTCACTCACACATCACACACCTTACCCGTCGTCGTCGTCGGTCGCGTGTGATATAATATTGTGACATAGTCTTTCGCGACGTCGTGTGGCACAAGTATTGGGTACCTACTTAAGGACGCGACTCATGTGAAATCCCTTCCGATTGAATAGTTTTCTTCATAACCGGTACCAAATAGATCTTTAACCAATGTTTAATGTTATTGTACATGATACAAGAAGTGTCCCCTTCATTTCAAAAACAATAAAAAATATCTTTAAATACCACTATTATACGGGCAAAGTTACCCCTGTTTTTTTACAAAATAAATCAATTTTTCTTCTAAATCCTTATCCGCTATATTTTCTTATAGGCATCATAATATTAGAAAATACGATACTAGATCTAGAACCCCTTCATCGCATTTTATAAAAATATTATTTTAATCTTCGTTAATAAGTATTTGATTTTACAAGAAATTGTAGATTTTTTCACGCAATTCCATCTCGCTCATTTATATGCAATCGGACAAGGACCGATGATTATCATCTATCGCCGCCTTAAACCTCAAAATAAAAAATTAAACACTTTATTTATCTGATTGAATCGCGTTTTTATTCATGGTTTTAAACGAACCGAGCTTTCGCCAAATTTACAGTTGGCTTTTTAAGGTTGACAGCCGAATTCAGCAGCTGGTTTCAACCGGTTAAAAAAGTGTTTTATCTATTATGCAAAATCGCGAAAATTATAAAAAATAAGTTAAAAAAAAACACTATGCTTCCTATCCTACTAATATTATAAAGCTGAAAGATTGTGAGTTTGTGTGTATAATAAATAATATGTGTGTTTGTTACTTAATCACGTAAAACCGTAAACTTAAAGACATACTCACAAACTTTCAGCTTTATAATATTACTAGCTGCGCCCCGCGGTTTCACCCGCGTAAGATTTATCAAAACCGGTTCAGCATTTTTTTTTTCATACGAACCTTCTCCTGATTATAACGAAGATATCAAAAAAAGAATGATGGAAATCGGTCCAGCCGTTTACCCGTGATGCCGTGACCAAGGGAAATAGAAATTCATTTTTATATATAAAATATTATAGTGGGAGTAGGATAGGATGTTGCTTATCAATTGTTTGGTGAAGTATGTGTGACTAATATTAATAAAACCTGTTCTGTATGTATAGTATACAATGTTTCTAAGCAAATAAATAATTTCATTTCATAAGTGAACCTTCTAGAAAACAAGGGGGAGCAGATTGTTCCCCCCTCTCTTTACTGAGAGCGTCACGATCTCTTAAGGTGACGAATTGAAGAATTTGTTGATTTAAATATCAATATAGTCTCAGTAACTAATGTTACAAAACAAACGGAAACCACATTTTGATATTTAATTTATCCTTCTTTGGCCTTCATTTTGATGGTTTTGTTTACACTATTAGTTACTAAGTATTACAACACAAAATAGACCGATAAACACATTACCCTCCTTTGCGTGGAGCAGTCGGGTAAAAACAACTCGTTAAAAACTATATTCAAAATTAATTCGCGACGAGATTTGAACTCGCGTTTCTGCGTCACTACTGCAGCGCCTTAACCAAATAGGCTACACTAGGTTTTTTTCCGTTAAAATATTTTAGTAGATATGCCTAGAGCAATAAAAAAAACAAATTAGGTACGATAATATAAAAACATAGATTTTGGTTTTACAACAAAACGGGGCATATGTTTTGATTAGTAGTAACCTGCACTTCATATTGGTAATAGGCTTTGAGTATTCATAGAGCGCTGGTATGCGAGTATGAACTGTAAGCACCGGTATGAACAGTCAAAAAATGACAAAGACGATGTCATCACTCATCAGTCACCTAGGGTTTTTACTGGAATTGACTGTTTCTCTCGTTAGAATTTATTCTAGTAATAATTATGGTGAAATGTTCAGTGCTGCGGTGTAAAAATGATTCGCGGATCACTATTCAACCTCAACATTTGAATAGCTATGTATAGAGCATCTGCTTACACTTTGCGCAGTAGGCAAATACCCTTAGGCGTGCTCTAAAGCTTGCTTATGTATACTCTAAGGTAATACGGTTTTACCTAATTATATTCGACTCCTATTGGGAAGAGCGTTAGAGACAGCGACACAGTTTGTAACTAATGCTGATCTTTAAGGATTAAACAATCTGTAAAACAATTTACGTTCTGATTATTTTTTTATATGTTGATAATAATATGGGCTTGACCTTAGATTAGATTAACTCTTTATTGTACCAAATTAAAACAAACAAAATAAAAATGACAAAATAAACAAATACATTAAAAATTACAATATAACCATTTAAATGACATAATATACTATAAACTAATTTTTATTATTAATATACTTAACACTATAAATAAAAAATAAAAAATTAGGTACAATGGGCGGCCTTATCGCTAAGAGCGATCTCTTCCAGGCAACCATTGGATGGAAAAGAAATGATTGAAGAAATGATGCCCTTTACGAAGTCGCAACCCAGGTAGATGATTTGTTCATCAATGCTTCGCCTTAAGGTACTATCGGTATAATTAATAGGTACCTTTTTCTAATTAATTTCTTATTTTTTCCTTTGTAACGCCATAGGTATTTTTCTTCACAAATTCCTTCTATTATTTACTTTTCCTTTCATCCTAATGTCGTACCCCCGAACGATCGAATTAGGTTTTCTTTTCAAATTTTTAGTCGCAATAATTGAAATCATAGACTTGAGTCTATAAAAACTAATGATTGCGTAAACAATCATTTTATTTGAAAGTTCAATTTGTGTTTTTTTTCTCTACTTGAGCCATGGTCGTTTTTTTTTTCAATTAGCTATCTATTGTTAATATTTTTTTGACAACTATTTAGCTAAGTCAAGGAAAATTGTCTTCTATAAATAGGTTCGTGAACGTTTGACCACTATCTAACCAGTTGGAAGAGAAGGATGGTATAATGAGGTCTAAGACATATACAAGACTAGCTGCGCCCCGCGGTTTCACCCGCGCAAGTTGCGAACCCGCGTTGTTCGAACACCTACCTACCGCAATGCAAAAAGCCACACCTAAACGGTCGCCCATTGGAGTACTGTTGAAGCCAGGCGCTGCCGCGCCTGGCATCATCAGTACTTCCCTGGTCGTCCGTTTAAGTGTGGATTTTTGCACTGCGGTAGGTAGGTGAAGTAAAGTAAAGTTTGTATTTCATTAGTAAGTGACGATGACGATGATCATGATGCCACTCTACAACTTACCTTACCCCTGTGTCGATTTTCATTTATTGAATAGTTATCACCCGCGTAAGTCCCGATCATGCGGGATTTTCGGGATCAAAAGTATCCTATGTCACTCTCTATCATTTAAACTATCGATGTGCAAATTTTCATCCAATAAATAGTTATCACCCGCGTAAGTCCCGATCCCGCGGGATTTTCGGGATCAAAAGTATTCTATGTTACTCTCCATCATTTAAACTATCCCTATGCAAATTTTCATCTATTAGATAGTTATCACCCGCGTAAGTCCCGATCCCGCGGGATTTTCGGGATCAAAAGTATCCTATGTTACTCTCCATCATTTAAACTATCCCTATGCAAATTTTCATCCAAATCGGTCGAGCCGTTTGACCGTGAAGAGGGAACAAACAAACAAACAAATAAACAAACAAACAAACAAATAAACAAACAAACAAACAAATAAACAAACAAATAAACAAACAAACAAACAAACAGACTTTCGGATTTATAATATTAGTAGGAAGTAGGATAGGATGTAACGGGCAAGTCCTTTTAATCCGAAAGGGGGTTGTTCTAGACGTCTAGGCGAAGACCTTTTGTTCTACGACTTTTGAAAATTCAAACTTTTTTTAAACATTTTGAGATTATGTTTCACTGAAAAAACAGCTGTTTTTGAAAATAAAGGTAATTGAAGGTTTGATTGTAGTAGACCAAGTTAAATGAAAGGACAACATAAGGTCAATGACCTCGAACTCTAAGAAACGGCTGATCTTCAAGTAAACTTTCCACTTAAATTTTTCGAAAAGTACTTCGAATTTCCAAAAGTTGTTTGCCTAGACGTCTAGAACAACCCCCTTTCGGCTTAAAAGGGCTTACCCGTTACATCTTGTATAGACATAGATTTCGAGATTTTTTGTTGTTTGTAACTGCACCAGTCTACGTATCGGAACATAGACGAGTCCCGCTTGGCGCTAAGATTTTAACTTTCTAGATTCTATGGCGGTGGGTACGCGGCGAAGGCAAACCAAATTTGAGTCTATTCAGCCGTTATCGATTTTCGTACACACTTACGCAGACTCGGGTATAAATTTTTTTATCTCCACCCCCTGACACCCCAACTAGGGGGTGAGATGTGTCAAAAATAAGATGGTATATAAAAATTTACGAATATTGCTAAAATTGGTACCTACCTACTTTTTGATGGTTATTTTTTGTAGACTGGCTTAGCGCTGCGGTTTCATCTGCGTGTGTTCGGATTCCGCGAGAATATAGGGATTGGGGTACGGGGACATTTTTATGATTTAGCTGCACCAGCGGACTTCGAATATCCATCGGTACTTTCGAAAAAAATAAACTTGACATTGACTGCACAACAAATACCTCGCTCGTTACAGCTATGGGTAAAGTCTCACAATAATGACTTCGCTCCGCTTGGTGTAAGGAACTCGGCTTAAATAAGCAAATTAACGCATTTTCTTCTACTAAAGGATCTTTCACACGATGCTAGTTTATCGTGTGAATGATAAACTAACATCGTGTGAATGATCCTGCACACGATGCTAGGTTACTGAGATAAAGCAGGCCAGTATGATAACGCAAACTTTTAGGAAATGCAAATCACTTTGGACACGTTTAATCACAGTAACGCATGCTATTAGCAGATATTCGGCCGGGGCACCTAAGTACTATGTATGTAAATTTTGAGAGTCTTTAAATTAAACGAATGATATTTTGTTTATTTAGTAACATAAAGTTAACATAATAACTTGACTTAATTTATCTTCCTGGTCTGACTTAATGGTGTGAATGGTCCTTTAATAAAGGAAAACAGCTTTAAAAATTTTATGTTGATTAAAACTCTACCTATTCAAAATGATATTAAAAAGCCAAGGCCGAAAATAGGTAGCTACGATCCATCGTAAATCTAAACACCCAAAAAATTCTTTAAAAAAAAAATAACCTTCCTCTCGGAAACGACCAGCCAGTACTAAAATAAAAAATAAAATGTAAAAAGAGGTTGGCTGTAAAACGAAGACTGGCTGAAGGAATAAAAAAAGAAAATATAAAAATGCCGTAAAAAGGCATTGGCGCGGTAATAGAACCGAGGGGAGTGGGAGGGCGGGAGTTTTGAAAATCGATCACGCGGCGCGTGTGTGCACGCTTTTGGATTTCGAATAGTGATGTGACACGATACAGTTACGTAATCGTTTTCGAAAATTTTATCGACTCATTTTCTTTATTGCACACCAGAGCAGAACATAACGGAGCGCCACTTCTTATGCTTAAACGATTTTTTAATGGCAACCTCTTTCGTAACCAGAAAGTGTTATTTCTTTATTAGTAAAAATATAAGACATTTTTGCCAAGTTGTAAGGTACTTGGTAGAGCGAGATTTACATTACGAAACTAGTGGCATGCATTATAGAGTAAAAATCATAAAGGAAAAGGTCGATGTAAAAGGTACAGTCTGGTTCAAAAGTGTTCATCAATAATAATTTTAAAAGAACGTTATGGATTTTTTACACTATAAATACGGGCAGTGGCAGATCTTATAACTATTTTAATCGGACTTCCCAGAAAGACAGATAAACACTTTCTTTCTTATTTATAAATATTATTTTCACATGGCTAAGTTATGTGACGTTTGTCGCTGTCTGTCAACTTTGAAACTTTATGTGACAGTAAAACACAAACGATGCATAGTTATGCAGCGCATTAATTAGCGTTTATAAATAAGGGGATTTATAAATTAAATAATATACATTTCTGAGATAAATAGGTACACAGAAAGCTTAAAACTAAAACGTTGCACAAATGGGCGGCCTTATCGCAAAAAGTGATTTCTACCAGGCCACCTTTGGATGGAGAAGGTCATCCTGCTACCACAAACTCTTCGAACTTAAAGAGCAAAAGTTAGACATAGACATTAATTACTTGGGACAGGTAATAGCATCGGAATTTACATATTATGATAGGTCATTGTAATAACAGTAGAAGTACCTTCAAAGAATTTTGAACCGGTTCAAAGAAGTCCACAATATTGAGAAACTAGTTATGCACGCAACTGTCCCTAGTAAATTGGAAGTATAGACGGCAGTTAAACAATAGCAATCCAATAAACAAATAATAGTCCCGCCATTATGACGTCAAGATGGCGGGCCCACTGAGAAAAACAACTCGGAGCTAAAAATAACTTATGTACAGATTTAGTACCAAATTGGTACTATTTGGTACCTCAGTTGAAAAAATTGGTATCTCTTTAGTTTAAAAGATATTTAACAAAAACCCTGGTCCCGCCATTATGATGCTTTGGTAATTTTTCAAAAATCATATTTCCGTAAGTATTTTCGTATTTTTTAATATTTGTAGATTTAGTACCTAATTGGTACCTACAGAAAATCCTTTTAATACGAATATTAACCTTGTATTTTAATAGATATAAGCATTTTTATTTCTACACAGAGTGTTTCAGCGAGGGTAATGTATGTACTTCACAGCACAGGTTCAATGGCAAGGACAGGCATTGACCAAGATGGCGGTCGCCGAAGTGATTACCAGACAATCGATATTTATACATACATAGAACGGAAACGGATTTCCTCCTAGAACGGAAATACGAAAAATACGAAAATACTTACGGAAATATGATTTTTGAAAAATTACCAAAGCATCATAATGGCGGGACCAGGGTTTTTGTTAAATATCTTTTAAACTAAAGAGGTACCAATTTTTTCAACTGAGGTACCAAATAGTACCAATTTGGTACTAAATCTGTACATAAGTTATTTTTAGCTCCGAGTTGTTTTTCTCAGTGGGCCCGCCATCTTGACGTCATAATGGCGGGACCAGGGTTTTTATTAAATATCTTCTAAACTAAAGAGGTACCAATTTTTTTAACTGAGGTACCAAATAATACCAATTTGGTACTAAATCTGACAATATAAAGTTTTAATATTGCATTGGAGAGTTGGTCCCGCCATCTTGACGCTAATAATTCATAGGAAATTTACCTGATATGTTCCACTTTTTTTTACTATAACTCATTTTGTTTTTAAAAAGCTGAAATTCAACAAGACATCAAAGCGTAAGACTCACAAACTGGGAATTTGATCCGTTCAGTGATCGAGAAGTTTTGTACTTAATGATTTTTAAAATAAACCCATTTTTTCAGTTTCATTTTCAGGGTTTTTCAAAGCCCGCAAGTCTTTACAGACCCCTTGTTCACGTGTAGCAACGCGATTAAAACCGGATAATGTGTTTTATTTCCGTTTTGCAACTTTTAACTAAGTTTTGCAACTTTTAAAAGTATTTATGCACCATGTCAACACTGACACCAGTATTTATAGACAACTCGAGTAATTACTTTGACTAAGCAATGTATTTTGTTCGCTCTTGTCAGAGGTTTTCAACGACGGCAAAAATGTGACAGATTTTTTTCTTAGCCGAAGTAATTACTTGACTTGTCTACAAATACATGGTGTAAGACTGGCAGTGGTAGTTTCAAGGATCCGCTAAATACCGGCCAGCGTGCCCTAGGCACGTTTACTTAATGTAACTAAAACAAACACTGATTTCTTGTATTATAAATGCTTAAGTTTAATAACCAGCTGCGAATTTACACTAATCGCGATCGAGAAGTACCACGGTACATATAGTTAACACCACTGATCACAGTTAATAATAAAAATCAAGCATAGATAACATATTGTGCTCTTCCAAACCCGGATGGAATAGTTCAAAATATCACAGATTACTGTAATAGTTAGTAGGTAAGTCACCGTGTCATTGAACCTTATTATCGTTACTTTACCAAATGGCGATAGTTTGAAAATATTAAATTGTTACTGCTGTACTTTGACAATATTCCTAAGAGGGACTAAGTAAAGGATGCTTTGTTACGTTGTTATTTTTATCACTAACAAAAGCTCGTCTTCTGTACCTAATTTTATTGTTATGTAAAGTTATTTTTATACTTACTGAAACACACAAACTTATACTTCATTTTTTAATTGAAAACTACGATCCGACACTTCTTTCTATAGAGAAAATGACAAATTGAAGGTACCCAATTTTCATTTACATTTTTTTTTCTCATTTCCAATTCCACCAATTTTTCTATAAAAAGAAGTGTCAAATGGTTGCATTCAATTAAAAAATGAAGTATAGATAGAATTGATGCTTTATTGTAAAAAAATATTATAATAAGAATTTAAAATAATTTTTTTTAGTACGAAAAAGATTAGGTATATAAGTAGGTACGTACAATGGGCCACATTGCTAACAGCGATCTCTTCCAGAGATCTTAATCCAAGGTGGGTATTGAATGTGGCTGAATACAAAACTTGAAACAAACAAACATAAAACTAAAACACCTAAAAAAAAAAAAAAAAAAAAAGTTTATTTCCTTTAGATTCTTGTACAACATTAAATGCACATGATCATTTGGCTACGTCTTAGGTGTATTGATTTTAGTGTGGCTTCGGAACGCGCCCTCCGATGAGAAGAAGCCACAAGAAACTCATAGGTTTTTTTTGTGATCATGTGTTAAATTACAATCGTCATAATACAGATATTATCTATAATTCGAACAGGAGCAATCAATAAATTATGTCCATGGATTTTCATTAAGATATGACGACGTATCATACATAGTACGCCTTTTTACACAATTTATGTTTAATATATTTTTTTCTATATTTTCTCTTTATACTTTTTTCTAAGCGATTCCCTGGGGCCCATTTTGTAGATGACTCTCACAGCCTTAACTTGTTTTACATTTGGAAGTGTGAAGCGAATACATTTTGTTTTAGATCCATTAAGTACTAAATTATTTACATTAAACCAATATACTATTCTAGAGAGAGCATTGTTCACGTCGTCAATGTTCGATTGTCGTCTTTTAACCTTGAATACCAATGAGGTATCATCTGCAAACAACACTATCCCATGATTTTCCTTTACAAGAAAAGGTAAATCATTTATAAATACTAGAAATAAAAAAGGTCCCAATATGGACCCTTGAGGAACTCCCAAAGTTACAGGTGACCCAGGGAAACGTTTACCGTTAATGTCAACACACTGAATCCTATCGCTCAGGTAAGAAGAGAGAAGATCCAGTGCGTTGTCCCCGATACCAAGCCTAGCCGGCTTATTTTAAAATGAATTAAACAAATGAGAGCAGCTAGCAACTTGTTTAAAAATTCCAATCACTGAAATTATAAAAATATCGATAGTCGATTTTTCTGTTCCAATAACCTAATTCCCTCATCCCTATTTCGAAAAATTTAACAAACTTTAACTGCGTGCAAAAGTGAACTTTATCATGTGAACGCTAAGGTTTTATTTTCCCTGGACTTTATTTTGTGATGTGTGAGTCACTCACACGTAAGAAAATTTCACCCAAAATATTAATGGCGGACGCCTACCGCCAAAATAGATTTCGTTGCAAATTTTATGACGAAAATTTTAGGTTCTCTTTATGGGAGCGTTAAGTTTACTCGACTGAAGTAAAAGAAGTGTATTGCTTTCCGTAAACATCACCTAAACCAAAGTTATTCGAAAACCAATCAGCAAAAACGTCTGGACTGATTTTTATGAAGTATGATTTAAGAGTAAAATTCGATAAGTAAATCGATTAACATTGTGAAAAAGTATAGGAACAATACATAAATAAGATGGTCTCAAACTAGATAGTTATATACCATTTATATTTATTTTTTCTATTTAAAGTGAAGGTTTAACTTGTGTGTTTTCGCAATTAGCCCTAGTATTGGGCCTTTGTGCGTGATTTAAAGCCGTGGGTTTTCTCACTTTTTCTGCTTTTCTTTTTCTTATCTATACTTAATTATATCATAAGTTTCATCGCAATCGGTGTACCTACCGATTTTTACGTGATTGAGTAACAAACATACATTACATACATAGATACTTACAAACTTTCCGTTTTATAATATTCGTAGGATATGTACATAATTCTAATTGTTTAAAATGAATAATGGATGTAGGAATACGGGCCCCAATTCAAATACATATTCTAACTTCTTATTCATAAACTAATTCTTGAGCTTACTTAATTATTCTCAGAGGATTAGTTAAAGGTAAAAGTGTAAAGATATATAACGCCCTTCAAAAAATTCAGAAACTTACCATTTATAATGTTTAAAAAAGACCTTCACGACCAATGAGTCTATTAAAGTTATAGAGACGCCATTGCAGAACAAATCATTATTGAAAAGCGGCACAGTTGTATGCTATTCAACCTCATTATTTATATTCATTCACATAATTTAAAGAAGAAATAGACGAAACTATTGTTATCTCTTTCTAAAACATAAAGACTCAATGCTACTTGCATGACGTAAGAAAGAGATGTCATAATATTATTATGACATCTCATAGCGGTTAGGAGAGAATGATAAAACGTCAAAGTCAAAAACTTCGTTGAGTTTTTGGAAAAAAAACTTTTTCAGAAAATAAACTAAAATAAATAAATACAGCTTTACTTACGTACTTAATGAAATATTTTTGCCAGTTTTTGGAGTATAATTCGTGCATCGCCTAAATACGCACGAAGGCATTGTTGTCTGTGAGTAATGTTGTGAAAGTGAACTAAATGTACTGTGTGATAACAAGCGGGTGATCGTGACGTGAGCTGGGATGGAACTAAGACTTCTCTGGCTAGATAGCTTGCATTTGTGTAGACAAGAAATTTGCCCTATTACGTATCTAGAAGTTTTTACATATCTCTGTTCACGACTATCTTCATAACCATTGTTTTTATTCGGTTGAAGAATGTTTATTATTTCATAAAATATATTACTAATTCTAAGTATACTAGTATACTATACTTAGGGTTGCCAACCGTACTATATTATATAGTATTGTACTGTATTTTAAAAATTTAGTATTTTCAAAAATACTAAATTTTTAACATACAAATTTTTTCAAAGTTACTTTTAATATTCTGGCTTTGTGTGATCAACTGATCACAATCTTGATTACACTCTAATAGAAATATGTGTATTGGAGAGAAGCAAACATCAATTTATTAAAAATGAGCTGCTTATTACTATAAATTTTAATATAATATGTAAAGAAGCATTAGAGACATTTATAAAAGAAAAGAAGCTACTTAATGAAAAGTGCCAGAAGTGAATAGATACCACCAAATATAGTTTTTATGGAAATAAATAGGTTTAATATAAAAAGTTTGTCGGGTTTTCTTTGACTTAATCTACACAAACACCATTTAATTCTTGTATTTTTATGTTTTGCAATCAGTCGGCAAAAATACTATATTTTTTCTAAATGTACTTTATTTTTTAGCTGTAAAACCTATATTTTTGGAAAAAAGTGTTGGCAACCCTAACTATACTAATAGTTCCTACATACATAATGTTAAAAATTGTTAATTCTGTATTAAATTTTATTCATGCGTAGTTTTGACTAGATTAAGCTACCTATTTAAAAAATTTTGGACGCCCGTAGGCAGAATTTCTGTTACTTTATATTTTTGTAACACCTTATGTATACGAAATTCTTGACCAAATAAATTATCTTTATCTTTAGTTTGGCAATCCAGAGTGGAAACGTTGCTAGCCTTCTGGCAACAATGCCTCGTGAGGACGCCCTCGAGGACATTTTTTATTTATAGGTCATATTTAATTTTAATTTTTAACTTTTTTTATTGTTTTTATTCTTGAGCTAGTGAAGTAGGTACCTACTTAACTTCATCATCATCGCTCACGATGTTTCCGGTTGCATGAAGTGCATCCCTTTCCTACAATTTCGTCTCCACTTCGCACGATCTTCGGCATCCGTGTAGGCTATTTGCACGCATATCGGCCCTTACGAGAGAAAAATAGAGGTATTAAACACGCCACGTTTAGCTGTAAAATGAAAATTTCGATTTAACGATTTGTTTTTTAGATGTTTTGTTTATATAATACGATACGAATTTTAAAAGATAGATTCTTTTTTATCATATAAGTGTACTTTCAGATCTTGGAGCATTGTGTCATTTTGTGAAGAGCGCTGATTCCTATGATACATGGTTACCCCTAGTTTAGGAATCAGAGGTCTAATTCAGTTCTGTAATATAGTTCAGATTTCTGTACCTTGTATAATCTGTTTTTGAATAAATTACTTACTTACTTACGTCAACGTCAGGTTTTTAAAATCTCTGTATTTTACAGAGGTTTTAAACCTGACGTTGACGTTGCTAGATGTAGTATGCGTAGCTGTAAAATGAAAATTTGGGGTTTTAAAAGAGCTGTTTTTTAGATGTTTTGTTTTCTGTTATAAAAGTTAACCAATCGTGTAAAGAAAACTACCAAAATGAAGGGAGAATGAAACATAAATTACCAAAATAGTATTTCCGAATGTTCTGTAATTACTGAGAAATATTGCGATCCCTGCCGCCAATATCGTAAGTATGTCACCAGATGAAAAAAAACTTTAAAATGTTTTTTTTTTATTAATAAATATTACACAGCGCAATCTAGCCTCCAAAGTAAGCACTAGGCTTGTACTATGGGTACTAGACAACGGATATGCTATACAAGATGTAACGGGTATGCCCTTTTAAGTCGAAAGGGGGTTGTTCTAGACATCTAGGTGAACAACTTTTGTGCTACGACTTTTGGACATTCGAAGTACTTTTCGAAAATTTTAAGTGTAAAGTTTACTTGAAGATCTGCTGATTCTTAGAGTTCGAGGTCATTGACCTTATGTTGTCCTTTTATTTAGTTTGGTCTACTACAATCAAAATTTAAATTACCTTTTTTTTCAAAAGCAGCTGTGTTTTTTCAGTGAAACATTAGCTCAAAATTTTAAAAAAAAAGTTCTAATTTTCAAGAGTCGTAAAACAAAAGTTGTTCGCCTAGACGTCTAGAACAACCGCCTTTCGGCTTAAAAGGGCTTACCCGTTACACTTTGTATATTATACTTTTTTTTGTAATTACAAACATATTATGGAATTACACATAGAGAGACACCCAGACCAATATTTATTTTTAAGCATATAGTATAACTGCACACGGCGGGAATCGAACCAGCAGCCTTCTGCATTGCAGTCGGGCGTTCGCCCGACGCGCCACAGAGGTCGTCAATAACGGTTCTTTATTTTTTGTTTATTCTGCATCTAATAACAAACACTTCGGAAGCTTTAGCAAAATTATCAACAATTACTGAACCACTATTGAAAAAATTTAAACTTTAAAATATTATTATGCACCTGGTACTTAAGTCGTATTCATTCTGTCTGACTGTACTAAATATCGTAACTAGGTTAAATACCATACTTTTTTTTCTTTAGAATATCTGTATGTATGACTAGCTGTTTCACCCGCTTAAGTCCCGTTCCCGCGGGATTATCGCGACAAAAAGTAGCCTATGTGTTATTCCAGGTTTCCAGCTACCTATATTCTAAGTTTCATGGCAATCGGTTCAGCGGTTTTTAAGTGATTGCGTAACGAACACACATACTCATAAAACTTTCAGCTTTATAATATTAGTAGGATGTACTTACAGCGATTTTGAAAATCTGAATGTGGCCATAGACGTTTGATGCTGACCGTACACCTACAAACTTTCCAAACATCTTTAAAAAAACTTACTTACCTACAACAGTATTGCAGCTGAATGCTGAAAGGCCACCTAAAATGTGAGGAGTAAGCACTTAAATAATAAATAAAAAACTATAAACAATTATTAGAACTGTTTAAATAAAGGAAATATATTAGGAACTATCCAATATTAAGAAAAATACAAACTCATAACACAAAACCTAACTTACAACAAGAGCACAATAAAACACAAAATGTTATCTTTCATTAGTAGGTTATTAGGTATATCCATTATCCACAAAAACGCAGACTCGAGCACTTGAAAATAAAAGTAAATAATAAAAACAAATATTGCTCGACATTACACAATTTACACACACATCGCAATCTAGCCCCAAAACTAAGCACTAGACTTGTACTATGAGTACTTAACTCACTGACGGATATGCTACTAATTTTACTTTTTGTAAATACATACAATATTGATACATATAAAACACCTGCTGAATACAAATATTTATTTTTAAGCATAAATACTTGCACCAGGCGGGAATCGAACCCGCAAGCTTCTGCATTGCAGTCGGACCTACGCCAGACGCGCCACACACGCCTTCAATAGGTAAAATAATTGAATTAAGCAGCTTCTAAACTTAATATTAGTAGGTAGGGGTTTGAGTTTAAGAGCTCTTTATTTAAGTAGAACTCAAATTTTGAGAACGTTTTTGTATTCCACCGTTAATTTATACTCGCTTAATAGGTAGGTATTCGGTCAACCCACATATTTCTAAGTAGGTCCTACTTAAAGTTATTCAGGGTAAACCGTACTTATTAATTATAAAAATTAAAATCGACCGAAGAATTTAAGAATACCGCAGCCCTCCCCCTGGCCACTACTAGATATTCTGTGGCCATGTCTCAAATTCCAAAATGGATATCGATTCATGCCTCAGCCAGCTGTATACAATTTTTATAATACCACAAAAACTCACACAAACACAATTTTCAATCTTACAGTAACTACACGTACGGGAAGCAACGCACACTAGCACAGTTTTACATAGAAAAACAGCCGTTCTAACTAGCCTATATATCCAATGTAGGTATAGAAAAAAAGACTTCAAAATAGTACGCTTCCACTCGCTGTTAAAACTAACTACTCGATTTTGAGCTATTAAGATATGAATTATTATAGTCTCTAAGGTCTATTTTAGAATGTACAAAATTATAGTACGTCTCTGTCGCACGACCGAACCGCTTTCGAGTTTTCCCGTTTCTCGATCCAACTCAAAATACGCCAAAAATTACGTCGAGTTTCGAAAACAGTGTCTCACGCTACTCACAACGGGCACCGCGCGCTCGTTCACTAATTTTTTATGGAATTTTCCAAGCGACCGATTACTACTCGACGACAACCGGTCGTAAGTTTTACAAACAAATTGAAATACGTTTCAAGTATTTTTCGCAATTAGCGCCAAATAGGAAAGTCGCAAATGCCTCTGTCAATACGGTCTATTTTCGTTCCATCTTACGACACGGTAACCCGACCTATTTAAATGAACCGTCCTTGTTGCGCCATGTTAGGGAAGTTACTACCATCTGTAAATGGGCGGATTCTACAGAAAATTCTGACAGATCAGGGACCGTCACAAGAAAATAATGTCGTTTTTATTACATTTTTTGATAAATTATTATTCTAGTTTAGATTCGTCGGCGTTACGACGGCCTTATCGATTTTTCTATTTAACGCGCTATCGGATTTTGTACGTTTTCGAAAGGCTCAGCGCCTGTGAATGCGCTTTCGAAAAATATTTTTATAAAAATATTTAGTTTGCGGTGAACGGACGTCGCGCGGTCCTAGCAAATTGGTAATAATTTCTTTTGATTGTGTACAGTACTATTTGTGTGAATATGGGTTAGTTGAGTGTTGAAACCGCGACTCGTAAATTCCAGACATGATAACTTTGTTTGTGTTGTGTTATTTTGTGAATTTCTCGTGTGAAAGTGTTTATTGGATGTTGGGTGCATAACCGATGCACTTAGAATGCAAGATCTGTCAAAGTAAGTACTTGGAAACACAGAACCTAAGTTTTATTACCTAGAAAACTACACTCACATTACAACTGTCACTTATTTCAACTAGAAATCACTTCCTAATTTTTCTAGAACTTATTACTTCATTATCGAACCGTAGAATTATCTAATAACAATGATTAATTAATTAAATCAGGGCAGAGCACAACAGGAAGCAAATGTTTTTATTCTAACCAGGCAGTCGCTACACATTCTATATTTAAAACTGCCAAGTTGCTCACATTCTTATTTTTCTCTACAAAAAGGTTGCATTACCTGTTTACATGCAATAATATTGTAACTTTTAAATGGAAAGTTACCATTTTAAGGTACTCCATAGATCAATGAACCATGGCTTAGGCAAGTTGATTAACCTCTAAGCAAGGTTATATCTGACCTATATTTAGAATTAATTTCTCACAAGTTTTTTAAAGTTAATTACTAAAAGGATTCCTGCAGTGAAAGCTGTTTTCATAACTTGAATTGTTTTAATAAATATTGAGGCGTTTGATTGTTAAATTATTATTTTCTTTCCAAATAATGGTATTGTATGACTGGTTTTACATTCAAAATGGGAAATAATAATTTCGTCTAATTGTAGCCCAATTTGAACCAAAATATAACCTCATGTCTAATTTGGAAGCCGATTTTAATTTTTTTAAATGACCTTTTTTATTTTAAAATATTTAAAAGATAATTTAATAGGTATCTAACCTATTAAATTATCTTTTACAATCTACATTTCTTCATCAAACAGATATTTATTGGTTTTTTCCAGTCCTTTTACAAAATTATCAAGCAATTATGTCTTTAAGCAAGGGTGTCTTTCTATGTGTGATATGTATGTATTTGCAAAGAAATAGTATAATAATGTACTATGTAGTAATATACTAGTGCTTAGTTTGGGGCTAGATTGCGCTGTGTGTAATGTTGTGCAATATTTATTTATTATTTTATTGGTTTCCTTAATATCATGACGTTCAATCCAACATTAAATCTTCTTCTAAATAATATAAAATTCTTTTTTACTTGTATTTGAAGCAAAATGTCAGATTGTAGTCTAGAATTAAAAAACGTAGTTAAAGGTTTAGTTTTTCAATAAATTATTTGATAGAAAATGATCATCTAAAGATACTTTTTAGATACAAACTTTTTTTTTTTTTTGGTTAAATTACCACCAATTATTTAAATAAAGAAAAAAAAAACAGTAGTTAAGTATAAAAATATTAAAACTTTAAAATTTGTGCTTAGAGGACCCAGATCAGGCCCTGATCCAGGCCCCTTAAACACAAACTATCTATCCAATATTGAAAACCATATTTCAATTGGATTAGTAGTTTTTAATTGTTTAAGGAACTGAGACTATAGGGGTCTTGGGGAAATGAGTGGAATGGTCCCAACATGAGAGGACAGATCACCCATCTGGTGCTTGCGCTGGCGTCCCCTACTAGTAATAATAATAATATAAGGAACTGAGAAATAAACAGATAGACAGACTTGAATTTTAAAAATTATTTTGTTCTATACTACTTTTTGTAAGACCATTTTTTTTTAATTTACTTCCAAGTACAGACTTTTTGTCCTCTCTTCCTTGATTATAAGTATAGATTATTATTTCTAGTAAGGGACGCCAGCGCAAGCACCAGACGGGTGATTGGTCCTATCAATTGGGACCGTTTCACCCAGTTCCCCAAGACCCTTAGGGTTTGAGTTGACTGGTAACTCACAGTGATGGCGACCCACTAAATCTACCTGTTACTTTGCAGAATTTTAATAACTGCCCTATTGTAATGTCACTCTGGTCACTTTCAGATAGGGTATCTGAGTTCATTATTTCTCTCCTGGCTTAAGCTTATGCGGGGCACTCCGCTACCAGGTAATAGCTAGTTTCATCTTTTAGACAGCTAGGACAAATGGGAAGGATCCCTTTGCCTTATCTTTGTTCGGTGTCTGTTCAGCTGGCAGTGTCCTGTGAGGATTCCTTTGATGGTTCTAATATTGTTCCGACTTGGTGATTGTTCCTGTTCAAAATACAGATAGGAACGAGTTTTGGCGAAAATGTGTCGAGGAGATGTGTTGCAAATTTATTTTTTTGTAAAATCTAGTTCAAATGCGTGTAAATTGTTTAATTTCGGGGGAATATTAATCAATTTAGTTTCGTGCAGGTGTACAAGTGTAAATAAGAGTGAAAATCGGTGCAAAACATAGATTTTAGCTTAGTGTTCTCTCCAAAGCTCCGTGAACAAACTATTTAAAAAATGCCCCCCTTTTACAATGATTCCCTCGACTTGACTTTAACTATGACGACTTGACTGTTTCGTTCAATGCAAATAACTTGTAAATATTCATAATACTTATAAATGGAAATAAATAATTTTGACTTTGACTTAGGTAGTTCCTTACTGTTGTAGAACAGTTATTGGCGTTTTTTCTACTGTCATAATCCGCGCTACCATGCTCGTTTATCGTGGCTATGTCGTTCAAAAAAATAAATAAAATTTGAAATTAAAACTACCCCGACTACTTTAAAAAACCACGGACAATTTAAAAAAATCTTGTATTATTTTATAGTTTATTTTTCTATTTTTTTTTTAAATTATTTGATGTGTTTTTAATTTAATCTTTTTTTAGCTGAACAACGCGACGATTTCGCGATGACTTATAAGACATCATGGTAGGGCCCTATTATCAAAAATGTTTTAAGATATCTGCTTTTGGGTTAACCAACTGTTTCATGGCTACCGGTACGTACCTACTTACCTTTGTTTTTTGACGGAATTTTCCACTCTTGTTTTATTAAAAACTTGTCCTGTGTCCCGCGGTTTCACCCGCGTAAGTCCCGTTCCCGCGGGAATTTCGGGACAAAAAGTAGCCTATGGTATTCCAGGTCCCCAGATACCTACATTCCAAAGTTCATCCGAATCCGTTCAGCCGTTTTTGCGTGATTGAAACATCCGAATACACACACTTTCACATTTCTAATTAGTAGGATATATTATGAGTATAGTATAATAAAACAAATTTAAACTTATTTTTAGGGGTTAAAAAGGGGTAAAATGGAGAATGATTACGTTTTGTTTTTTGGCGAAATTTTTCCACTTTTTTTATCAAAAACGTTTAGGTACCTATATTAAATATGTGAAATCCAATTATTATTTGTGATTGCTAGGTTATTAGTTGATAAGCTAAGTTTATTGTATGAGTAGGACAAGGATTATACTTTATTACGGTTTCAGACGCAACTAAGTATGTATTGATCCGTAGTATGTATTGGTCCGTTGTCTACCCACCGTAACACAAGCTTAGCAGCTTACCACGGGGCTAGATGGCGCTGTGTGTTCGTCACAGGATTTATTTATTTATTTATTTTTATTTATTTTATTGATTAGCTGCGCCCTTCGGATTCACCCTCGTAACTCCCGTTCCCGCGGGAATTTGGGAATAAAACTTGCGTGTGTTATTCCCTGTATCCAGCTACCTATAAATTAAAGTTTTAACTGTGTGTTTCCGCAATTAGCCCTACTTGGGCCTTTGTGCGTGATTTTAAGCCGTGGGTTTCCTTAGGATGTTTCCCTTCACCGTAAGAGCGATGTTTAATAAAGCTACCTATATTCCAAGTTTCATCGCAATCGGTTTAATAGTTTTTGCTTGCAAGAGTAACAAAGTCACATACAGACATACAAACATACATACAATCATATTATCACAGAATACATACTCTTACTAATATTATAAACGCGAAAGTTTGCAAGTAGGTATGTATGTCTGTATGTATGTGACTTTGTTACTCAATGACGCATAAACTGCTATTGCCGATTTCGATGAAACTTGGAAGCTGGAAACCTGGAACAACATAGGCTACTTTTTATCCCGATTATCCAGCAGGAACGGGACTTACGCGGGTGAAACCGCGGTGCGCAGCTATGTACTTAGAAGTAGGATTTTCCCTAGTTTTAGCGTAGTGTAAAATCTGAATGAATGAATAAATTCTTTATTGTACACACCATATAAATTACAAGGTAAATAGATGGAAACAAATACAGCTTCAATTGCTTCCTAGCACAACGGGCGGCCTTATCGCTGAAAGCGATCTCTTCCAGGCAACCTTTGGATGGAAAGGAAGCTAAGAAAGAAAAAGTAAAGGTACCTTTCCTTTACTTTCGTTAGCTTCCTAAGAAAGGAAGGATCTGTAGATTTTTTCCGTAAATGAAATGTATTATTTCATTAGCCGGATTTGAACCGCCAACCGGTCCATTCGCAGGAGACTACCGTGCCATAGATGTTCTAAATACAGCATAGTAATATACAGACGGACAGTGAAGTCTTAATAAAAAGGTTCAAACTTCAAATTTTTTTTTAAGATATATCACCTTATTGGTTTAAAACAGCAAACTACCGAGAAGTTTTGGCGGGAACGCGTTGAGGAGAGGTATTGCAAAATTTTCATTTTTGTGAAACCTAGTTCAAATGAGTGTAAATTGTTTAATTTCGGGGGCATATAATCAATTAATATAATCAATTTCGTGAAGGTGCACAAGTGGAATGAAAGTGAAAATCGGTTCAAAACATGGACTCAAGACTGCTTTTCCATCAGAGATGTGCTATGCTACGATGCTAAGGTTGCGTTTAATATCCACCTAGCACCTAGCACATCTCTGATGGAAAGCAGTCTTAGCGTTGTCTCCAAAGCTTTCGTGAACCATCATTGTAAAGAGCCACCATTTACAATGACTTCCTTGACTTGACTTTTACAACGACGACTTAACTGTTTTGATGCAAATTGCAAATAGCTTGTAAATATTAATAATACTTGACACTGGATACTTTCCAAAGGGCCTTTAATGATGTGATTCACATTGTCGCATATTTAGGACTAGCTACGCCCTGCGGTTTTACCCGCGTAAGTCCTGTTCCGGACTTACGCGGGTAAAACCCGGGAATATGTGTTATTCCCGGTATTTAGCTACCTATATTTCAAGTTTCATTGCAATCGGTTCTGTAGTTTTTGCGTGAAAGAGTAACAAACTCACATACATACATACAAACTTTCACGTTTATAATATTAGTAAGATATTAGTTAGTGGAAATGGAGCAATGAACTACATACTACATAATATAATCCTTAACAACATTAAAAAATCGAAAGGAACTCTGTCCCGTTTTTACCAATTAAGTACGGACCCCTAAAAAGATATCGTTGCTCTATATGCCAGTGCAAATGATAGCAAAATTATCACGAATTGATAACGAATCGCGCGTATATTATAGGTATGTCTAGGTATATTCTATTTTATCTAAAATCTGTCTGCTTTGGGCCGGCAATAAAGACTGGGTTATACCCGGTCAGTAACGAAGGAGCTCGCTGGCTTCAAATCAAATCAAATCAAAATAGTTTATTTCCTTTAGATTCTTGTACAACATTAAATGCACATGATCATTTGGCTACGTCTTAGGTGTATTGATTTTAGTGTGGCTTCGGAACGCGCCCTCCGATGAGAAGAAGCCACAAGAAACTCATGGGGTTTTTTGTGATCATGTGTTAAATTACAATCGTCCTAATACAGATATTATCTATAACTCGAACAGGAGCAATCAATAAATATGACGACGTATCATAGTACGCCTTTTTACACAATTTATGTTTAATATATTTTTTGAATCTTGTGATGGACATGTCACGTATACGTCTTTAAGTAGTTTATTATAATAAATTACACTGGTGCTACAGAACGACCTGCTTATTTTCCGGAGCCTACTATAGGGTATAGACACTTTAGCTTAGCTACGCTAGCTAGCTTGTTTAATCTTGCGGGTCAAGCAACGCCTTACGCGGTCATTACTTGGATGGGTGAACGGTAATGTGTGAGGCAAAAAATATATTTTACACAGAGAAGTTCGTTTTTTTAAATGACGTCCCTAAACTAGAAGATAAAAACAATTTAATTTTATGGCAGTTTTTGTCACTTAATTCAGCCAGTGATTTTTATTCAAGTTTTCTTCTAAACGTCTTTCTATCTCACATTATGAAGAAGTTTGCATTACAAAATGAATGGCCCCAAAACTAGAAGAAAAATAAAAAGCAAATCTATTTCTTTTTATAATATCATAGCAATTTTTTTCACTTCATTCAGCCAGTGAGTTTAACTGAAGTTTTACAAACTCTATTCAATGTTTCACTAAAAAGAAGTTTGCATTACATAATGACTGGCCCCAAAACTAGAAGCACAATTAAAAAAAATAATCAATTTATTTTTAATTTTACGGCCATTTTTGTCACTTCATTCAGCCAGTGAGTTTTACTGAAGATTTACAAACTCCTTTCTGTTTGACATCGAAACGAGATACCCCTAAGAGCTTACGCGGGTGAAACCGCGGGGCGCAGCTAGTAATATTATAAACGCGAATTTTGTATGTGACTTTGTTACTCTTTCACGCAAAAACTACTGAACCGATTGCGATGAAACTTAGAATATATGTAGCTGGATACCGGGAATAACACATACACTATTCCGAAATTCCCGCGGGAACGTTACAATCTAATATTATAAATGGGAAAGATTTATTGTTTGTTTTGTACTGCATTAGCTCCGAAACTACTGAACTGATTTTAAAAATCCTTCCACCAATAGAAAGCTACATTATCCGGGAGTAACATGGGCTACTTTTGATCCCGATGTTCCCGCGGGATCGGGACTTACGCGGGTGAAACCGCGGGACACTAACAAATAACTATGTGAAGTTCCACGGCATAACTCGTGTGGTTACTTCGGAATCCCACACAGGGAGTGTTATCAATTTGAACATGAGACGAACGAGACGTTGCGTCATCCATTCAATTTATCATCAGTCATACAACGTACCTCAGAGTATCTATACTCAAAGTTGAAAAAAGTAATCTTCTCAATTTCGCGTGGTCACGGCATCACGTTTGAACGGCTGGACCGATTTCGATAATTCTTTTTGCGTTGTGTTCGTTATGATCAGGAGATGGTTCTTATGAAAAAAAACGGGACTTGCGCAGGTGAAACTGCGGGGCGGAGCTAGTTTAATATGAAAATCGGTCTAGTCGTTTGGGTTCCCTACGCTACTTCGAAACACCTTTCGCCGAAGACGATTGACCGATAGATTACTTTACCGAATAGTTGTTTCCTCGATTATTCATTTCCCCTATGGTTCGTTTCACCGAATAATTTTTGACCGAAGCTCACAATCCCTAAGGTTCGTTTTACGTAACAAATGTCATTTCCAAACACGCAACCGGAGTTTTGGGGGAAACGCTTTGAGGAGATGTGTTGCTAAATTTTCATTTTTGTGAAACCTAGTTCAAATGCGTGTAAATTGTTTAATTTCGGGGCCATATTAATCAATTTAGTTTCGTGAAGGTGTACAAGTGGAATGAAAGTGAGAATCGGTGTAAAACATGGACTTAAGTGTTGTCTCCAAAGCTCCGTGAAAAATCTTTGTAAATGGCCGCCGTGTTTACAAATTATTCCTTAGACTTGACTTTAACTATGACGACTTGGCTGTTTCGATGCAAATAACTTGCATAATATATTAATAATACTTGACACTGGCTAATTTCCTAATGGCCATAATCGGTTCACAACCGATAATGAATAATACACGCAACCTTCTTTCATTTACTTGACACTCATGTTTCGGGGTTTCACCCGCGTAAGTCCCGATCCTGCGGGATTATCGGGATAATAAGTAGCCTATGTGTTATTCTAGGTGTCCAGCAATCTATATTACAATTTTCATCCCAATCGGTTCAGTAGTTTTTGCGTGAAAGACTAACAAAGTCACATACAGAGGCATACAAGCTTTCACGTTTATAATAATAGCATGGTAGGTGTTGATCAATATTTCTCCAGTTGGCTGAAATATGTGGTCTGAGATGTAGCACGTTAAGATAGGTACGGCTTCTTCTTTAAAAATGGCTTTTCCTTTCGGACATTTGCAAGTGTCAAGTATTATTAATATTTGCAAGTTATGTGCATCGAACAAAACAGTCAAGTCGTCCTATTTAAAGTCAAGTCGAGGGAATCATTATAAAAAGGGGGCCATTTTTTACAATGTTTGTTCACGGAGCTTTGGAGAGAACACTAAGCTAAAGTACATGTTTTGCACCGGTTTTCACTTTTATTTACACTTGTACACCTTCACGAAACTAAATTGATTAATATGCCCCCGAAATTAAACATTTTACACGCATTTGAACTACGTTTCACAAAAATAAACATTTAGCAACACATCTCCTTAACGCATTCCCGCCAAAACTCTAGCTTTAGCTGTCGATTTTTTTGTTCTTACAAAAAAGTGTTCATAACGAATTCAAAAGTTGAATAACTACTCGAATAAAATAACATATTTTACCACTGAGGTCTTGTTGCTTACGTATGGAGATGACAACAACTCTGTAGGTATAAAATATATTTGTTAAATAATTGTACTTCGTTGCTCTAGTCGTAAACGTTTTCTAGATGCTAAAAAGTTCAAAAATGCTATGCTTAGTTGTATTTTCTACTAACTGCGCCCTGCGGTTTCGCCCGCGTATTTCCTGAAATCTTTCTCCTTCTGATCGTAACAAACACAACAAAAAAGAATTAGCAAAATCGGCCCAGCCGTTAATGCGTGATGCCGTGACCAATGGAAATAGGGATTTATTTTTATATGTAATAATAATAATAAATCTTTATTGGCCACACTAAAGTAACTACTTACAATAGATAAAGTTTCCTAAACTAACGTATCTAATTTCTAGTTATGTAGGTAATTAATTATAAGTAAAAAGAAGAATCACCATCAGACCCCGAACTAGGATCGAGTCCTGTATCACGGGAGTCTATACAATAAAATTTGTTATATAGACGTATGTATATAAGAATGTATATATGTGTATAAGATGTATATAAGAACATTGAAATAAACCGAAGTTCTGATAATCTGATAATATTTTTTATATTAAAACAATGTTTTGTCACCAACACGTCCTACTTTAACCCCATTGTCCGTATGTGTCGCCAATACAATGATCTTATGGTCGATCATCACGATGATATCGATATATTTAGTAATAAGCTTAACCAGTTTCAAAAATGCCTTGTTCTTTTGCTGTAGAAAACCTTAACAGGATATCTTAATATTTAAATACGTGTATTTTGTGAACTTGTTAGTAGTAATAATACAATAATTTTGTCAAGTTATGTACGCATAGTTTAGGATATAGTCCAGCTCTAAAATGTATATTTACTTTTATTGATAATTGTGTAATTGACTGTGTTCTGTTTTGTGTGCCAATAAAATAAAATAAAATCGAAGCTATTGCTCAAGCGGCTTTTGCTAAGTGATTGAGCCTATAAGCACAATTAGCTCGCGAACTCTACCTCAGGTGGTTTTTGTATCATAAATAAGGGGCATAGAAAGGAAAATATCTTTTTGTGAATAAAAGTTTCTTTCTTTCTAACTCTCTCCTTATTCCGATATTGTGTTCTACGCTTTAGTGTGGTCAAAAATAATACAATATTATGTAAATATTCTTGTCCGCGATGTCTGCTCCACCCGCAGTATTTACCTCAACGTATTTTCTGTTATAACTGAAAATAGATGAATCGTACTTTCTTTTGCGATGCGCTTGAGTGGTGCCCACGTTACGTGATCTTTTGTGTAATACGTTTTGTTAAGAAAGAGGGGTCTTGTTACGTTGGTTTTTACTTAATCACGATTTACAGTAAATAATGGGGAATAAAAAGTTTAAAAAAAACACACGAAAAGAGAAAGAAAAACTTGTTTTTTTTTCCAGATTTTTTTAGAGCTCGTTCACAAAATTTTCGTTTTAACATTTTAAATGATCAAGTTGTAGTGATCGAGCGTTTTACAGTAAGTTTTATTTTGACGTTTATTATTTTTATCAATAGCAGAATCTCGCGGGATTGCCCGCGTAATTCTGGATCCCGTGGCAATTTCCAAAATATCTTTCTTAGTGAACATCACAAGAACATGCTTTCAAAATTTTGAAATCTAAAGTGCGTACTTTGACTTTGCTCAAACTGAGCTTAGCAAAAACTAAGCATAAACTTTAAATTGGAATTTATAGTCGATATTCATATTGTACATTAAGAATAAAATTAAAAAAAAAACTTCATAGTCATTCATAAGTCATAACAGAGAAGCAAAATTTTTGCTTAGCAAAACTTTGTATACTTGCGAAGATCTTACTTCTTACTAATATTATAAACGCGAAAGTTTTTATGTAAGTATGTATGTGAGGTTGTTACTCTTTCACGCAAAAACTACTAAACCGATTGCGATGAAACTTGGTATATAGGTAGCTGGGGACCTGGATTAACACATAGGCTACTTTTTATCCCGATATTCCCGCGGGAACGGGACTTAGCGGGTGAAACCGCGGAGCGCAGCTAGTATTTATCCAAATAGAAGATTGTAATAAACCAATTTCCTTGCATTGAGTTCCCAGGGCCATTTCGAGACCTTGTAAATGGACAACTGAAACGAGAACCGCTCGAGTGAGACAGCTATTGGTAACGAGGTGGGGCCTGACCTTTGCCAAACACCATGGAAATGGCTCGCGATTGTTAACCGATGTCGCTCTTTCGAAAACATAGCTTCTTCTTCTTTAAATTGGCTTTTCCATTCGGACATTTACCAGTGTCAAGTATTATCAATATTTGCAAGTTATTTGCATCGAACAAAACAGTCAAGTCGTCATAGTTAAAGTCAAGTCGAGGCAATCATTGTAAAAAGAGGGCCATTTTTTACAATGTTTGTTCACGGAGCTTTGGAGAGAACACTAAGCTAAAGTACATGTTTTGCACCGATTTTCACTCTTATTTACACTTGTACACCTTCACGAAACTAAATTGATTAATATGCCCCCGAAATTAAACAATTTGCACGCATTAGAACTAAGTTTCACAAAAATGAAAATTTAGCAACACATCTCCCCAACGCATTCCCGCCAAAACATATATTTAGGATGTTTTTTTTTAATTTCGTACTATAATTTGACGTTTTGTGGTTCCTTAACCCTTCAGACAGTCGGGCAGTTTTACTGGTTGGTTCCATATTGTACTTAGTTTGGCTGCCCGACTTCAGATGATAAAACAGATTAATTAGTCGGTGGCACTGTACCTATGTAGAGGTTATTTTGGTCTTTTTTATCAATTATTTGTTTTGGTTGTTTTTTAAATTATTTTTTGTTTCTTTTTTGAAGTCTTTTTTTTAATTTTTAAATTATTTTTAGTTATATGTATTTCACTTATATTTTTCCTGTGTAAACACCCTACCTTTCACCTATCCTGACTTCTGGCCTATCCAAAGTTTGCCTGGAAGAGATCGCTTTAAGCGATAAGGCCGCCCATTGTGCTAACAATTTTTAAATTGTGTTTGTTCTCTTTGTACGTATAATTAGGTAAAAATAGAAATCAAAATATCAAGGATACCTACCTATATATTTTTATACATTCATATTTTGTCTGTTATTTATTTTCGTCGGTAGATCAAGTTCAACAAGTATGACATCGTTTTGAGTCCTAAAATACTCAAAATTTTGGAATTCAAAGAAACCGGTAAGATATAAATAACTAAATGTAGGAGGTAGGTAATAAAAATTCAAAAATTTATTCATCACTCGTAAAAAACTACCTAAAAAGTAAACTGGTATATTCGGTATGTTTTTTTTAGATAACAAAAATTATTTGATACCTACTTTTTTTTTGTAAAAACTAAAAACATATATTTATGACTAGCTGCGCCCCGCGGTTTCACCCACTAAGTCCCGTTCCCGCGGGAATATCGAGATAAAAGGTAGCCTATGTGTTAATCCAGGTCCCCAGCTACCTTTATTCCAAGTTTCATCGCAATCGGTTCAGTAGTTTGTGCGTGAAAGAGTAACAACCTCACATACATACATACAAACTTTCGCGTTTATAATATTAGTAAGATAGAAAGATAAGATTAGTAAGATTTTCACCTTATTCTTCTTCTTCTTTAAAAATGGCTTTTCCTTTCGGACATTTGCCAGTGTCAATATTTGTATTATCAATATTTGCAAGTTGTTTGCATCGAACAAAACAGTCAAGTCGTCATAGTCATAGTTATTATTATTTCTTATCGGTTGTGAACCGATTATGGCCATTAGGAAATTAGCCAGTGTCATGTATTCTAATATATTATGCAAGTTATTTGCATCGAAACAGTCAAGTCGACATAGTTAAAGTCAAGTCTAGGGAATCATTTGTAAACACGGCGGCCATTTACAAACAATCTTCACGGAGCCTTGGAGACAACACTAAGTTAATGTTTTGCACCGATTTTCACTTTCATTCCACTTGTACACCTTCACGAAACTAAATTGATTAATATGCCCCCGAAATTAAACAATTTGCACGCATATGAACTAGGTTTCACAAAAATGAAAATTTAGCACCACATCTCCTCAACGAGTTCCCGCCAAGACTCCTAGTCATAGTTAAGATCTTCTTCTTTTCGTGTCAGTGGCATAAAAATAACAATAGGCAAGTCAAATTTTGGTGGACCAGTATTCAGCCACATCCACAGCGACCTCTGTGACTTCCATTAGGCCTTTCCATGTGCAGGTGGTCGGGCATGAAAAGTAAATGCGACATATTTTGGTATGGTCGCTGTTCGTGCGTCTATGATTTTATGTAAACAACTGTAATTACAGCGTTGGTTGCGGTTCGGGCGTTCTACGAAATGACAAAAAAATGTGACCCTAAGATTGCGACCTGCGATTTGTGCGCTCATCAAAATTACACTATTGCAGTGGTTGCGTTTCGGGATCTCTTCGATAGACTATAGAAATACTAAATTTTTAAAACCGTCATCATAAACTTACCCAAAAGTAATAGAGAGGGTAGTTCAATTCAATTCAATTTTCTTTAAAAATAGTTCTATGAACGCCCAGTGCGGGCTTTAGCACTTTAAATAAAAATATAGTTTACGTAATTATCTGTTTTTGATATATTTTAAAGTGTTTCCTACACTTGGATGACTATACTTAAAGAAATGCTTTCCAAAAATTTCGCACCCGACAGGACTTGAACCTGCATCTCTGGGGATCCGTCCCAACGCCTTTTTCCAATTTGGCCACGGATGCATGTTCAATCGAGTCGAAATTAAGGATTGCATTTCTTATTGTTTACGTTTTTAAGGCACGTAGCGCCATCTACCGTCAATTTTCCCGGGTGCGAAATTTTGGAAAGCATTTCTTTAAGTTTATGTAATTACTAGCTGCGCCCAGCGGTTTCACCCGCGTAAGTCCCGTTCTCGCGGGAATATCGGGATAAAAAGTAGCCTATGTGTTATTCACCAGCTACCTATATTCCAAGTTTCATCGCAATCGGTTCAGTAGTTTTTGCGTGAAAGAGTAACAACCTCACATACATACATACAAACTTTCGCGTTTATAATATTAGTAAGATGTAAGATGTTAACAAATCGTACGAATTTAAAAAGTTTAACTGAGATACATTTCATTCGGTACATAATTTGACGGTAGGTACGTTGCGGTGCGAGTTCGATCGTCTGGTACGCCTGTTATAAACGACCAAGGATAAGGCAACATGTATTTGTCTATCAAAATTGTTAGAGATAACAACAACTAGGTAGGTATGTAGGTAATTAACTACCTGAGGCTGAAATCTATAGGGCGTACTTTGACTTTGCTCTTTGGAGGTATGAGGTGGTGTTTACCTCCAAAGGGAAGATCTTCCACCGGGCAGGTGTTTTTGCCCGGTAGGCCGCGGCCCGACGATGTCTCGTCGGTAGTTGTGTATGAGCTTATCTTGGAAAGAATGTTGATATCGCGATCCAGGATTTCATACTAGTAACGCCATCTAGTAGGTGCTGTGGGCGACCGCCACAGCTCTTTATAGTTAGTCGAATTTCTTTTAGTAATCTTACTAATATTATAAACGCGAAAGTTTGTATGTATGTGAGGTCGTTACTCTTTCACGCAAAAACTACTGAACCGATTGCGATGAAACTTGGAATATGGGTAGCTGGGGACCTGGATTAACACATAGGATACTTTTTATCCTGTTATTGACTTACGCGGGTGAAACCGCGGAGCGCAGCTAGTATACGAATAAAATAAAAAGAACTTCATAGTCATAACAGAGAAGCAAAGTTAAGGTCATTATTTTTGTTCGGTTTTCATTCTAAATTTGAAAAATTTCGACTTTACTAAGCAGACTTTGGATAGTTGCAAAGATCGCTTTATAAATTGTGTTAGGTCAAAGTTTTTGCTTAGCAAAGTCAACGTGCGGACTATAGATTTTGGCCTAAGAAAGAACTAACCTACAGCAAAAACAGAGCAGCAAGAGCTGTCGATTGAAACCTTTGTTGACGTAAATAAGTCGAACGAAGCATTTCATAAATCAAAGAATTTATTACGTCAATTTGTTTTTATTGCCCAAGGCATATTTTCTAGAAATATTTTTAAAGGAAAAATTCATCTTCAAAAATTCACTTGCGGCGAGATTTGAACTCGCGTCCCTGTATCAATACTCCAGTGCCTATACCGCTCGGCCACGCAAGTTCCCACAAGTGGAACTTGCGGTTCCCGCAAGTGGAGGATGAATTTTTTGAAGATGAATTTTTCCTTTAAAAATATTTCAAAGAATTTAGTTAGATAATAGAAAACATAGTAAAAAATCATGATAAGTATTATACTTTTTAAATAAACGCTACCTACTGGTTGGCGAGACGCGGCGCGGTGGTCTGTTCGAAATTTGAAAAATAAATTAAATGAAAAAGCATTTTTTATTCCTCGGGCTGATGGTGTTATCACTGGGCTGTATGAGACTTAAGTTCTTTGCCACTCAATATATATATATGTATTAAGATTATTGCAATTAAAAAATATTTACATAGATATACCTACAGTATCTATGACAACCTTTGAGTATATATAAATAAATAAAATAAATAAATAAAAATTGTTTATTTCTCTCTCCACAAATTGTTACACTAATTTCTGACACTAAATATTTTGGTAAATGCTTATAAACTATTTGTGGAGACTGATATCTGAACTAGGATCCCCTGTGCTACAGGTACCAGGCTCCACCATCGGACTAAATGTCTTATACAAGAATAGAAATGACTAAAGAGAAAATTTACAAATATTGAAGCTTGTTACTTGTTTAAAGTTTTATGTATGTGTATGTGTGTGCGTGTGTGAGGGTGTGTGTTAGTATGTGAGTGCGTGTGTGTGTGTAATGATGTTTATGGATGGATATGTTAGATGGATGACTATGTTTTAAGCACAGACACTAGGAGTGCCTCCGTCTCACTGTAATCTGATTCCATCAGCCATTCCATTACCATGCGTTTGCATTTTACTGAAGTTAAGGAGTATATATCAATTTTTCTATTTATTGTATTGTACAGTTGTGGTCCTTGGTAGCACAAGAATTTCGTTAGGAATCTTGTCCTAAATCGTTGCAATGTGCACACAATGTCTGATCTTCTCTTTAATTTAGCTAGGTTAGGGTCAAAAAGTAGCATTCTATGTTGCAGGACAACTGCCCTTTGTATAAATAGTTGTCGAATTGACAAAACTTTCCATTCCTTAAAGAGATCTATAGTGGGATATAAAGCAAGCTATAGAGCGCTGGTATGCGAGTATGAAATGTAAGCACCGGTATGAACAGTCGAAAAATGACAAAGACGATGTCATCAGTCACCTAGTGTTGCGCGAATTGACTGTTTCTCTCGTTAGAATTCATTCTAGTGATAATTATGGTGAAATGTTCAGTGCCGCGGTGTAAAAATGCTTCGCGGATCACTATTCAACCTCAACATTTGAATAGCTATGTTATAGAACGCAAAATGTAAGCAGAGCATCTGCTTACATTTTGCGCAGTAGGCAAATACCCATAGACGCGCTCTATAGCTTGCTTATGTATACTCGAAGATGACAACTCTTTGCTGATTAAAAAAAAAGCAAATATTGCGGTGTATAGAATACAACTTCACTATTTGGGTTTATAACGCACGCGTGTTTTATGAGCTGCTTTATATAATCCAAAACCGGTGAAATTAGATCCACTTTACGAGCAAGTGTTTGAAAATAATAAGAACAACGCATTTGGGAAAATGAATTTACTTTTAAGAAATATCTATTACGTGTTAACTTAAATTTTTACAAAATTGGTTACGAATAGAGTAGTTAAAAACAAAATAAATATAGATAAGTAAAATTTTCCTCAGTTTATTTACTCGATAAGGGCTTACAATTTGAACCTATGACCACACTTTATCGTTTCAAAAAATATGTTATCGCTCAAAACGATTCAAATTCTAACTCTAGACTGGGTATTTCGTAATTTGATTTCATTGCTCAAGGCATTTCTACTAGAAATATTTTAAAGGAAAAATACATCTTTAAAAATTGAACTGAGTGCTGAGTGAACGGCTGCAAGTGAATTTTTCCTATAAAATATTTCTAATCGCGTGCCTTGAGCAATGAAAACAAAGTCAAATTTTGAGCAGCTTTTCATTATTCGAGCGTTAAAGGGTTTATTCTCTAAATAATGTTGAAACTTGCTTTTTGTTCCGTTGCTTAATTGCGTTAGCAAAATTTTGACCGATAGCTTGCACTGAATTAAAAATGAGTTTTTGAATTTTCGAGTTTAAGAACAGCTTATTCGTTTAAGTAGGCCTTAAATTTTGAGTTGCACTTGGCCGATGTCTATTATTGTCTATTAACAACAACGATTTTATTACATTTAGTTGTCCACTCTATTTCCTAAAAAATATTCAAAAGTCTTTGCTTATCATCTGTTTTTGGAACTCAAATATGAAAAATAAATTTACGCTCACTCTTATCGGGTGTAGGCAAACAATTTTGTGTTCTCACTCGAAGGGATTAAAGTCGGTTTTCAAATGTAGTCGTTAGATATCTGAATTTTTATTCTAATTACTTCTAATTATGTTTGTTTTTTTCCGTTCTCATTTGTGACTTACTATGCCCTGCGGTTCTGATCGGCCGAATAAACAACCGTCATTTAAAATTTGAAGGTTATTCAATAATTGGATAGATTGAAAATTCAAAATTAGTTGGCCAATTTATAATTAAAGCAGCTTCTAAATTTAAAAAATCATGATAATGAAAATGAAACACCGTGTTATTTATTAACGGCGTTGTTACAATGTACTTACGTTTTAGCTAACATTACAGTCAGCTTTTTCAAGGTTAGAAATAGAAATTAGAGATTTTCAAAAAATCCCCATGACATGATTTGAACCTGCGTCCCTTCGCTAACCAGGCTGCTCTAACCACTGAGCAAGACAGAAATCACGTGTTAGGTTATAATTCTTCGACCATATCTCTCCTTGCTAATTTTTTCACCAACTAAGCGATGGTTTCAGCGCCATCTACCGCTCAAGTTGAAGTTCCGATCTAAGTTAAAAAAAATGTTTCTCATTGTATAATTTTTAATTTAGAAGCTGCTCAAATTATAAATTGGCAAACCAATTTTGAATTTTCGATCAAAGTATTCAAAACTAATTTAAAAATTCTCCAACTTATTTTGAATTTAGAACCTGCTTGTTTATTTAACCTTTAAATTCAACGGCATTAGAGCTGCTTAGGGATGATTTATACTAGACCGTCGTCACTGGCCCGAGCTTCGTTGTCCATTGCAATCGATCTACGTCCATATGTTGCATACGTTCCCGTCAGGTGCATATATTTATGCTTAAAAATAAATATTTGTATCTGGTCTGGGTGTTTTTCTATGTATAATATGTATGTATTTACAAAAAAATAGTATAATAATGTAGTATATCCGTTGTCTTTGTTTTGTGTTTTGGGGTTAGATTGCGCTGTGTGCAATCTCGTGCAATATTTATTTATATAGGCATGCATGGGGCTGGCTTAGCGGCTAGGGGCCAGCGACACAGTAGAGTAAGAGTTAAATAAATAAAATATTGCACGACATTACACACTGCGCAATCTAGCCCCAAACTAAGCATTAGGCTTGTACTAAGGGGAACTATGACAAGGGATATACTACATATTACTATTTACAGAAAAAAAAAAGAACTGTATTATAATTATGTAGTAAATTGCGCTGTGTGTTATGTCGTGCAATATTTATTTATTTATTTAAATCCGCAGTCTAGTACCCATAGTACATACAAGCCTAGTGCTTAGTTTGGGGCCAGATTGCACTATGTGTAACTTCGTCGTGCAATATTTATATTTATTTATTTATTTAAGAATCACACGCTGCGCCGCGCCGCATGAGCGCGCGCGCAACCGTTCGTATTTTGAATCTAAACGTCACGCTTCAAAGACTTTTGATATTTTACAATTATGCAAAATTCCGATGTTCATTCGTTCGAAAATAACCTACTTTCGATAATAATAATTAGCTAAATAAAGAATTGGTTAAGTCCTGCTGCCCACTGTATACTTGTTTAGTAAGAGTTTATATTATACAACATTTTTGCCCTAAGGAGTAGGTATATTCAAGCTAAACTGAAAATCCCTGTCGGATTCATCGAAAATTGTTGATTATTTTCTGACGCGATGTTTTAGAATATTTTCGTTTGTAGCGTTTGTAAATTACATTGTTTCATTGTTTCACACAGAACACATAATAAATGAGTAAAAAATTACTCACAGTCGGGACCCATTCATTTTACCAATCTAATTTTTCCAATGGGTCCCGACTGTGAGTCATTTTTTACTCATTTATTATGTGTTCTGTGTGTATCGATTACAAAACAATTATTACTTAGCGTAATTTCAAATTACTGGGCTTGTTTTTTTCTTTTTGGTTTTTTCTATGCGTATTATTTAATCAAGTTTTTTACGCAGTCGGGTATTTTGTTTTTTTATAAATATTTATATTTATTTTACGCTTTTTTGTTATTTTCATTATTGATGGTAGGTAAGTCTCGTAATCTATTCATTTCATTAGGGGGTTATATAATGTATACTGTGCATTATTCAGTAGATAACTAATATTATAATTAAGTAGGAAAGTAGGTACTTAATGTTCCAACTTTATTTATTTATATTATTGTATTTCAGTTAGGGTTTAGTTATTTATTGTTTAAATTTATTATTATTCTTTTAACGTTTTTAGGTAAGTAAGTACCTAAGTGTTATTAGGCTTTTTATCAATACATTCCTGTCACCTGTACCATCACGGCTTATACTTTGATAGTTCCAAGCGTAACTACGTAACAAAAATAAAAACTTGTTCGTTGGTAATAAAAAGCAAGAATACCTAATTGTAAATTAACTTTAAACCGTTATATTTCCTAAACGGTTCTTTAAAATGAAAAATGGTGAAAGAAACCTAATTTATTACATTATAAACATTATTTATTTTTAAAACTCTATTCAACGATACCCATCTTGACATACTTTGACGATTTTGGATTTTTTAATTTTGACAATATGGCGTCTGGTTGTGACAAAAGTTAATTTGGATTACTGTCATGTTACAACACTCATGTTACAACACACTTTAACAACACTCGCCAGATTAAGACGAATCGATTGACGTAAGAATCATCAAAATCGGTCCACGCGTTTGGCCTCTAGAACGCCACATAGAAACATCCATACATACATAGACCGATAAACCCATTACCCTCCTTTGCGTCGCGCAGTCGGGTAAAAAATAAAAACTTGTTCGTTAGTAATAAAAAGCAAGAATACTTAATTGTAAATTAACTTTAAGCCGTTATATTTCCTAAACCGTTCTTTGAAATGAAAAATGGTGAAAGAAACCTAATACTTATTTTTAAAAACCTATTCAACGATACCTATCTTGACATACTTTGACGATTTTGGATTTTTTAATTTTAACAACATGGCGTCTGGTTGTGACAAAAGTTAATTTGGACTCCTTTGCGTCGCGCAGTCGGGTAAAAATGTCTAAAGGTGTTGAAGCCTTAGCACATTTTAGACAAGAAATTTTTTGTTGAAAACGTTCTAATACTTCGAACCAACAAGAAGTTTTTGTCTTAAAACTACTCCAAAATGTAGGGAACAATGTAATTTACAAACGGTACAAACTAATATATATTCTAAAACATAAATAATCGTCAATTTTCGATGAATCCGACAGATACTTTCAGTTTAGCTCGTACAGGGGCCTTAAATTTATTACAACAATGTTTGAATTTTGATTCGTCTTTCTCATGTGAGTAATTTCCCGAAAAAAATTATTTTGGAACAGATGAAGCTCGTCCGTCTGACCTGAGTATGAAATGCTTTACTGTCAAGCGACCTTTCTCCTTCTAGTCTACTAAAGACGGGAATAATTAGTAACTAGAAATCTTACTTCGTCAAAAAAACGGTCCGGCTTGATGATAGAGACCCCAGTCTGTCCCTTTTTCACTTTAGTGCTCGTCGGTTAGTTAGATAAGGACAGACTGGATACAACCGGGTTCAACAGAACTGTTTTGATTATATATCAAAGCAAAAACTACCTTAAACTTGAGAGAATATGATTGAAATTAATATTTTAAAAGTTGTCAAGTTCACAAGCTTCTGGAGGAGCAGGAGCGAAGAGGACGATGTGACATACTGATTTGAGACCAATTCAGTTCTAAAGAAAAAGTGTTCAATTTAAATTCAACATAGTGGAAACAGAAGAAAGATGTAAGATCATGAATCCTAAAGAATGAAGGTATCAAGAACAGTTGCGATGTCAATTAGCATTTTCTATAGAATAGCTTTCCCAATACTGGAAACTTTCCGTTAGCGTAGCGCGTTCAAATCAAACGCAAAATAAATAAAATAGTATTGGAAACCCGGTTGTTGCTTGCTCAATGCCTCAGACTAGAGCGCAATCAATTTTTTTGTTTGTTAGAAATGAAAGTAGGTAGTTGGAGCTGCGCCCGCGCCGCCGCCGCGACTCTCATAGGAAAAATGTTAGATTGCATTGACAAATACTTTTACGCTATTTTATCATTGAGATATTATGCACTACCATAATCTTTTATAAGTTGTCGCTAAGTCGTTGCTATATCGATCACCTAAAGAAAATCCTTTTTAATTAAGAATAAGTAAATTACGAAATAAGAATTAAGAATTACAAATTTACGAAATAAGAATAAAGACATCAAATAATGAAAAAAAAATGAAAAACCAACTGAAAAAAAATGTTTTTTACTTAATTACTACTTAATTAGTTAAGTAGCCTTCAAAATTAAGGGCTACCTAATTATTTAAATAGCTCCTCTTGTTCCTTAGCCAATCAGTATTTAAAGAAGTTATAGAATAGCTATCATTTTTACTCCTACAATAAAACGACTTTTGCAATACTTATGCATCCCGCCTGCTGGTCGCATGCTATGTTTTTACAGAATCGGGCCACTGGGGCTCGATTCGGTAAGGACATAGCATGCGCAATACCGGCGGAATGCAAGCGACGTGCAGGAGATGTACGTTATTTCGTATTCTGTAAATGATATTTTACTTAATTACTACTTAATTAGTTAAGTAGCCTTCAAAATTCAGCATTCGAACCCACGACCTTCAATGAATAAACGAAATAAATAATTATAAATCCTGTGACGAACACACAGCGCCATCTAGCTCCGTGGTAGGCTGCTAAGCTTGTGTTACGGTGACTAGCCAACGTATATACTACTTATATTTATTTTTCTTTTGTAAATTCATACATATTAAACATAGAAATACACCCAGACCAGATACAATTATTTATTTTAAGCTCAAATTTTTGCACCCAGCGGGAATCGAACCCGCAACCTTCTGCATTGCAGCCAAGCGTTCGCTCGACGCGCCACAGAGGTCGCCATTAATTAATTATCTATGGCGTTTCCTTAATCTGATAAAACAGTACGTAATCTTCGATCCATCTTCGATAATGCTGTTCGTTGGTTGGTATCGAGTGTGGAGGGACCGGTTTACACTACGCTACGTAGACGTACCTACCATATCGTCGAACGCTCGTGAGCCGCGACCTATCTCAAGCCAGTTCGAGATGTGGTACCCATTACACACCTCACAATTCTAATACAGTGCTGTACCCTGTAGTTCTGTTTCCGTTTCATAATAATATAAGACAAAACGACTGTTCTAGCTTACGCAGTCGTCTCAAAAAGGGGGAAAAAATAAAATAAAAACGAGGAACATACCTTTATATCCTGTACTTTCTTCACTACGTGTCATTGGCAGAATTTGAGATCACACAAAGCCATTAAACCCTAATAAAAGAAAACAAAACGATCTTGGTTTTGTTTTATATTATTATCTATGTAAAAATTGTGTCCCATTGTTCGTATGTACCTTTTTATGTGTGTGTCTGTTGTCAATATTTAACACATGATCACAAAAAAAAACCCCATAAGTTTCTTGTGGCTTCTTCTCATCGGAGGGCGCGTTCCGAAGCCACACTTATATCAATACACCTAAGACGTAGCCAAATGATAATGTGCATTTAATATTTATTGTAAAAGAATCTAAAGGAAATAAACAAATTTGAATTTTGAATCGGATAAATGTTTTTCTTTCTTTCTTTTACCCAAAGAATTTAGACAGCTTTCTTAACCTATCCTACCATCCTACTTCTTACTAATATTGTAAACGGGAAAGTTTGTACGTATGCATGTGACTTTGTTACTCAATCACGCAAAAAATATTGAACCGATTGCGATGAAACTTGGAATAACATATAGGCTAATTTATATTCCGATTATGAACGAGACTTACGCGGGTAAAACCGTGGGTCGCAGCTAGTCTATGATTAGTCCAAAGTGAAGACATAGCTCTTAAAATAAGTAGACTTAAGTGGCAATGGCAATGGGCAGGCCATATAGCTCGAAGGACAGATAACCGATGGGGAGTAAAAGTCCTCGAGTTGTGACCACGATGTAATGCTAAACGGAGTGTTGGAACACCTCGATTAACATGCATTTGAACTAGGTTTCCCAAAAATGAAAATTTTGCAACACATCTCCTCAACGCGTTGCCGCCAAAACTCAAGATAACATTTCTTCTTTCTTCTTTATTAAAACGGCTTTTCCTTTCGGACATTTGCCAGTGTCGAGTATTATCAATATTTGCAAGTTATTTGCATTGAACAAAAAAGTCAAGTCGTCATAGTTAAAGTCAAGTCGAGGAAATCATTGTAAAAAGGGGGCCATTTTTTACAATGTTTGTTCACGGAGCTTTGGAGACAACACTAAGCTAAAGTCCATGTTTTGCACCGGTTTTCACTTTTATTTACACTTGTACACCTTCACGAAACTAAATTGATTAATATGACCCCGAAATTAAACATTTTACACGCATTTGAACTAAGTTTCACAAAAATGAAAATTTAGCAACACATCTCCTCAACGCATTCCCGCCAAAACTCCCACGCCAAAACTCAAGATTATTTTATTAAAAAAAGAATAGTTTCTAATTGTATTTTTTTTTGTTACAGATAAAAAGAACCACCGACTGAACATTCCAACGTAGCTACCTGTTAACATACTCATTCGGAAACGGAAACGGAAAAGAACAGACGATCTGTCTACGACCAAACTTTACCAAATCTTCGTGAATTTCCTACAACTTTGAACCTGCCTTAATACCAAAGCCTTTCTAGACTAATTTAATAGGATATCTAAGTACCTAGTGATTGTTAGTGAAAATGACGCCGCAGCAGTACTGTTTGAGATGGAAATATCATCATTCGAACGTCCAGAGCATGTTCTCTCAGCTTCTGGAGAAAGGTGAGTCTTTCTTTTACCCGGCTGCAAGGAAAGTGTTATGTTTTTCGCACCTATCTTGTATGTATTTATTTATTTAATTAATTCAGTACATAAGAAACGTTCACAAAAAAACAGTCAAATTACAAATTAATACTAAGGTGAGTCTAACCCTGTTGAGAGTTTTCTGCCGACAAACCTCAGTGGAAAGGAAAGAATATAGTGGAAGGTAATTAAGTGTACAGAGAATAAAGCAATAAAGAAAAGAAAAAAAAGAAATATTACCTTACTTCTTACTAATATTATAAACGCGAAAGTTTGTATTAATGTATGTGACTTTGTTAGCCTATTTATTTTTGATATTATTTATCATCTTTTTATCTTTCTGTCTATTTGAAAGTCAATAAACCTCATCACTATGTGGCTTCGTATGACGTTTGCATATAGCCGGAAATAGTTGTGACAAATGTCATTCTGGCGGAGCGTCGTTTTCGTGGTTAGCAGCTATTATGACAGAATTCGATCTATGGCCGTCATCATGAAAGCTATCACGTTTGCGACGAATCGCTTATAATGTTCCATGGGGTTAGAGAAAAACGTCGCCATATTTTCTGTAGCCTTCTCGCATTGAAAAAATTTTCAAACGATTACAGTACAATAGTGGTAGTACACTATTAGTACGTGAAACTGGCTAAATTGTCCTATATTGCTGACAGAAAGCCATAAATAAGAAAATGAATGATCCGTGCAATATTTTATTATTGTTTCCAATAATTGAAAGCTTGAAAGTTGTAACTAGCTTTAGGTTGCATTGTCATCTGGTTCTGAACTATTCCCGAAGTTTCAGCCCGCTAGCTAGTCGGGAAGTGCCTCAAATTGATGTTGCAAGATACCGCCCCGACTGACTAACAAACAAACAAACAAGAATAGTGAGCGTATAAAAACGCGGGAATATAGTGGAGGCGCACATTTTCTATAAATTCGCGTGGAAAAGAAAAGCAGAATTTCATTTTCTTCTCGATCAAATGCTTGTAAATTGTGTAATTTACGTGAAAGTCTACTAGTGTAGTAAAAATTAAAAACAGTGCCAAACATGTATTCTTCCGTTGCTTCTAAATCTCGTAAAATTGTTAGCCACCATTGACTCCCTCGACTTGATTTATAACTACGACGACTGCATAAACCCTAAATTGAGCATACTTTGTGACAAACTGGGAATACTTTGTGACAAGATTTTTACGAAGATATCATTTTTGTATCTCAACTTCGGTACATCGAAAAAAAAACCAGTTTTTTATTTTTTTAAAAGGATCATAAGATGCGTTCAAATGGAAAAATAATATTGTTAAGCATACTGTTACACAATAACCCTAAATTACCCCGTACCTCTACCTTGCAAATGATTTGAAATACTTAACACTGGCTAATTTTCAAATGGCCAAAATCGGCTTAAGAATTAAAAAAAAACCATGCATGCTGACAACATTTCGCTTCTATTTTTAGCAGGATTAGAACATAATCGCAGGGGTCTGACCAATTTATGTAATAAATAAACATGTAGGTAAGCAGAGAAATGTAACCATAGAAACGTCTTGTTGTAACAAAATGGTGAACAAATATGACTCTTCACTTTTTTGTCTTCTTACGCTGTCTGCTATCTTTTTCTTACTCTTACTTAAAATGACATAAGTACATATCGTGTCTTATGTCATTTTGTGTCAAATTGGTACTAATTTTAGAGACGTACCATAGCCCTATTTTTGAATCTCTTGCGCCCCTTCGAACGATTTTAATACCTCGATTTCTACTGATTTACGTTCGTTTTTTGGAAAAAATAATAATAATTCAAATTGCACGACAGCCAATCGTTGCAGAAGACGCTGATTTTCATCCGACATCCAATAAAAATCAGCAGATATGAAATTATTTCATTTACTCAAAGTGCAACGAGCGATTAAAAAATAAGGCTCCTGTCATCGGCGCGGGCGCCTTCGGTACCCTCAATTTTTGTAGCCATAAAAAAATAAAAAAGGCAAATCTAAAACTACTTCTTTTATACGTATATGGCACATCACTGCATGTAAGTATGTAATATTTAAAATAGAGCCTTCACATTACATAAACATTCGGGTCAAACGAACACACTTATGTCCAAAATTAGATATGTCTAAAAATAATACTAATACAAGTCGTTGAGTAAATCATTCGAAATAGAAAGTTGCCTTGATTCGGTTTAAATCGACGGTTTCTGCGAGACGACGTCTCGTGAGACGTTGCCACTTAGAATCATTGCATTTATTTCAGATCTAGCTGCACCCGTGAAAGTGAAAAACGCGTTAGACCGGTCGCGGGCGGCCGAGCGGTTCTCGAGCGGTGCACTTTTTCGTTCATTACTCGGGTTCCACTAATTGGATTTTCATGCAAAGTATACCTCGACCTTCCTCGAAAATAGAACTATCCAATATTGAAAACTAGATTTCAATTGGATTAGTAGTTTTTCATTGTGTAAGGAACTGACAGAGAAACAGACGTACAGACATGAATTTTAAAAATTATATAACTTTGTTCTACTACTTATTCTAAGTCCCCTAGACCACTTTTTTTTAGATTTACTTCCAAGTACAGACTTATTGTCCTCTCTTCCTTTATTATAAGTAAAGATAGATAGATTAACATTTTTAAATATTTTTTGCGCACCAATGACTATTTCTTTAAGAAAAAAATACGTGCGCTAATAACATCGCTCTTACTGTGAAGGAGAACATCGTGAGGCATGTCCTAGGACTCGCCACGGTCCGAAGACATGGGACATTCGCCAATACGGGATGCGTCTTACTGCCTAACCCCACAAACTAAGCACTAAGCTTGTACTATGGATACTAGACAACGGATATACTACTACATTTACTAAGGCTGAAATCTATAGTGCGTACTTTGACTTTGCTCAGATTTAGCTTAGCAAAAACTTGGCAAAGTTTATGCTAAGCAAAAATGTGAGTTTGAAAGTCGAAATTCATTTTGTAATTCGAATAAAATAAAGTGACCTTCATAGTCACACATAACATAACACAGAAGCAAAGTTTAGGCACAGTACATAGAGGGAGCAGTATGGAAACTGCAAACAGACACGTGCACTCTCGTCGTGACGCGGCACTCAGTACTGACATCAAAAAAAAAATAGTGGATTTCCTTTAGATTCTTGTACAACATTAAATGCACATCATCATTTGCCTACGTCTTAGGTGTATTGATTTTAGAGTGGCTTCGGAACGCGCCCACCGATGAGAAGAAGCCACAAGACACTCGGGGTTTTTTTTTGTGATCATGTGCTAAATTACAATCGTCATAATACAGATATCTTACTAATATTATAAACGCGAAAGTTTGTATGTATGTATGTGAGGTTGTTACTCTTTCACGCAAAAACTACTGAACCGATTGCGATGAAACTTGGGATATAGGTAGCTGGGGACCTGGATTAACACATAGGCTACTTTTTATCCCGATTTTCCCGCGGGAAAGGGACTTACGCGGGTGAAACCGCGGGGCGCAGCTAGTTATCTAAAATTCGAACAGGATAAGGAAACTTCTACAAAACATCTACAAGAAACCCCTTTAGGGGCTTGTCGGCGAGCATGTTTGTGTGAGTGCGCCGTTTTCGAGCATTTGTGGTGTTTCCATACTGCTGTGCCCCAGATGTAGGTACTGTGGTTTAGGTCATTATTTTTGATTGGTTTACATTCTAAATTTGAAACACTTACTGCCGTATCTATAGATGAGTCTAGTAATTACTTGTCTTAGAAAATATGTCTGTCACATTTTCTATAACGTTGACTATTCTTTAGAAGAGCGAGACAAGGCATTACTTAGCCAAAGTAATTTCTTAGACACGTCTATAAATGCAACTGTTAGACTTCGCTAAGCAAAAACTTTAGTTAAAGTCAAGTCGTTTAAGTCATTGTAAATGGTGGCTCTTTACAATGACGGTTCACGTGAGCTTTTGAGACAACGCTAAAGTCCATGTTTTGCTCCGATTTTCGCTTTCATAACACTTGTACACCTTCACAAAACTAAATTGATTAATATGCCCCCGAAATTAAACAATTTACACGCATCTGAACTAGGTTTCACAAAAATGAAAATTCAGTAACGCGTCTCCTCAAGGCGTTGACGCCAAAACTCAGACACAAAGTACTCTTTTTTTAATTTTTTTTATTTCTTATCGGTTGTGAACCGATTATGGCCATTAGGAAATTAGCCAGTGTCATGTATTTTAATATATTATGCAAGTTATTTGCATCGAAACAGTCAAGTCGTCATAATTAAAGTCAAGTCTAGGAAATCATTTGTAAACACGGCGGCCATTTACAAACAATCTTCACGGAGCCTTGGAGACAACACTAAGTCAATGTTTTGCACCGATTTTCACTTTCATTCCACTTGTACACCTTCACGAAACTAAATTGATTAATATGCCCCCGAAATTAAACAATTTGCACGCATATGAACTAGGTTTCACAAAAATGAAAATTTAGCACCACATCTCCTCAACGAGTTCCCGCCAAGACTCTTTCCACAAAGTACTTGACATTCAAAGTTTGAATGTCAAAAGTTTAAAATATAAATTATTATTATTTTCAAATCAAGAACAAAAAACTGGCTACGAAGAAAAAACGATAACAAAAAACTAAAAGACTATCGACTAACGTTAGCAACAGGAAAACTTAAAATCCGGTTTTGAAGTTTTTCAAAAATAGAACTCAACTCGGCTCTCGAACACCGTTTTCGAAAATAGAATCGTCGGTCATAGACCAGACCATAGACACGTTTTGAGCGCAAATGTTCCCATGGACGTACGCAGGGGTGGGGGAGACTAAGAAAATTTCTACCTCGCCCTCGCCCTGGCTATGCGTCACATGATCGCGGTTCTCAGTATTATATTCTCAGTAGTATATTATCATCTAGTACAGTGATGAGCAAACTACGACCCGCGGGCTATCTCCGTCCCACGAATTGCTTGAATCCGGCCCGCGACTAACAAATAATAATAATGCATAGTAATGCGGCCCGTAATAAACAATCACACAGGCAGAAGTGGGAATATGAAGATAAATAGTAGCCTATGATATTCCCAAATGGCAGGCGATGAAACTTAGACACTGTCTATATTCTAAGTTTCATCGCAAAAGTAGTTTTTACGTGAAAGAGTAAAAACGTGGCTATCCAGGCGGGTGCTTTAACACCTTAATAATCATTTTATATAGTTTAAAGAGGAAGGTATTAAAACAATATTTACCGGATTTTACTCGCGTTTTATTCAATAATGTTAAATAACACGCGAATTGACCACCTCGTCGACCTTGAAAAAGCTAACTAAGTTGGCGAAAGCTCGATCGTTGATGACGTCTATACTTATAATAAAGGAAGAGAGGACAGAAAGTCTGTAGGTACTTAGAATTAAATTAAAAAGTAACTTGTCTAGAGGGCTTCGTAAAAGTAGTAGAACAAAATTATTATTGAATAAAACGCGAGTAAAACCCGGTGAATATTGTGTTTTATTATGGAAAATCGCGAAAACCTTAAATAAAATTAAGGAGGTTTGTTACCCCCCTGCCCCTTACCTCGATACGTCCGCACTTCAATTTCGAAAAGCACGTGGCCAGCCACAGCAGCCACATTGGCTTACATAAAACCGGTCGTGTTATATAAAATTAGTTTTTTTTTTTTAAATGTTTTCAAATTGTTTTCATGTTCGGATCTATTTCTGAATTTATTTTGTAATTTGCTCGTCGCTTGTACCGAAAACATAATTGTGTTTTAATTTATGCAGTTTTTTTTATTGAAATTGAGCATGGACTTAAGGTGACATACTCGCGATATTGGCGGCAGGTATCTGAATATTTCTCAGTAATTAAAAACATACGGAAATTTGTTGTGTGCCTGTGGCGCGTCGGGCGTGTACGCCTGACTGCAATGCAAAAGGCTGCGGGTTTGATTCCCGTCGGGTGCAAATATTTATATTTAAAAATAAATATTTGTATCTGGTATGGGTGTCCTTCTATGTTTAATATGTATGTATTTACAAAAAAAAGTATATTATGTAGTATATCCGTTGTCTAGTCTAGTAGTTTGGGGCTAGATTGCGATGTGTGTAATGTCGTGCAATATTTATTTATTTATTATACTATTTTGGTATTTTATTTTTTTATTCTCTTATCTTCATTTTGGTAGTTTTCTTTACACGATTGGTTAACTTTTATAACAGAAAAAAAAAATCTAAAACAACTCGTTTAAAACCGACATTTTCATTTTACAGCTTAACGTGAAGTATTTAACCTCTATGATCACTAAAAATAACCCCATGAGTTTCTTGTGGCTTCTTCTCATCGGAGGGCGCGTTCCGAAGCCACACTAGAGTCATAGTTGTAAGAACACTCGACGTATTGAAAGTGATCAATACATCCAATTAAATAAATAAATTTAGAATTTAGCGCACATAATTGTTTCTGCAGAGAGTGGATGAGAGAAGAGTGCTGATGAAAGCTTTGGAGAACAGAAGGGGCAAAATGATCGGACACCTTTTACGACATGATGGCTTTATAAGAAATATCATAGAGGGAAAGATAGAAGGCAAACGAGGGAGGGGGAGACCTAGAATCAGTTATATGAGCCAGATAAAAGTGAAAACTGCCCTCATGTCGTATAAGGAGGTAAAGGAGATGGCAACACAAAGGGAGATGTGGAGAGCATTGCATCGATACACCCGACAAGAGCTACGCTCTTAAATGGAATATATAATTGTTTCTATATCGCCTTCCTCGTCTAAGCCTTGGTTACTATTTGTTTATGCTTCACAACGTGTCTTGTCTAGTCTAACCTAACTCAAAATTGTTTCAAAAACGTCCCCAGCTAGTCTCCATATAGAAAAGAATCCGCCTCACACAACCGCCCGCTGTTGGCTCACATCCAATTAATTCTGTTACGTCGTATTTTGATTTACTTTTTTCCAAAAAAACATTACGCAACCAAATCTATTTAAAGGTTTGTATATGCGACGCGTTTTACATTTTCAATTAATAGTACATGCTAAAAACTTATTATCAAAGTTATTTTAAACTTGAATTAGGTACATACCTAATTACCAGGTCTTCAGAACGCGTATTATTATTTTCGTACCACTTGCTCAAAAAAGTCACATTTAATGCCAGAAAAAGCGAACATAACAATAGTCATTATTACTCTGTTACAAAGTGGGAAAGAAAATTGTACTGAATTTCATTTGCCCTCTAGAGTTGAAATGTGATTTAAATTTGGAATACTTAGGTGTTTTTTGGAATTTGGAATATTTGGAATACTTACTTGGGTGTTAACACCCTCGCTTCGCTCGGGTGTAAACCTCGAGTACATCGTTGCGCTTGCGATTTAAGTCGTCACCCGTGCCAGACGACACTGCTTTATCACCTTGTTTAATAATCTAATATTATTTACGTCTTTTGTTCCTGGTGGGCTATTACGAAATGTGACTTCCGAATGTTCGGTTCCGAACGAAAGCGACCGAAGTTTTGATTGTTGCCCTAATACGAAACAAGTTCGGATTTGGCAAATTCATTCGGGGCCATGGACTATTTATGTTGTAACGTCAAAGGAAGTTCGGTCGGAACCCGAACCGCAAGTCTGACCGACCGATCGCAGTTCGTAGTAGAAAACGTACGAATGTTTGGCCGAAACTTCCAGTTTCGATCTATACAATACTAGCTGCGCCCGCGGTTTACCCGCGAAAGTCCCTTTTTTCTTCTCCTGATCATAACGAACACAACAGAAAAAGAATTATCGAAATCGGTCTAGCCGTTCAAACAAAAACCAATCGAAAGGGAAACAAACTACAATCGATGCAGAAACAAAGACGATCGAAATAATAACAAATGACGATCGAAACAAAAGATAATCGAAATTTTCGGTTTCTAGAAAACTAGTAGTAGGTTAGGTCCCCCTGGTTACAGCGGATATGGCACATGTTAACTGTCCGCAGAAATAACTCCCGCCCACGGGTTCCCAAAATGAAATGCTTTACCGGTTTTGGTGATACCGGCACGTTTATTTTTAGAAAGTGATCGTGGTAAAAGGACAACCGGTCTATTTTTAGTTGCGCTTTAAGTAATTATTGTATTTTTTTGCTTTGGCCTTCAAAACTTGGTGGGCTTTGTGGCGCGATGGGCGAATACCTGACTGCGACGCAGAAGGAAGCGTGTTCGATTCCCGCCAGGAATAATTTAAGTATTTATGCTGACGATAAATGTCTGGGTATTTTATTAAGGTATCATAATTTGTATGTATTTAAAAAAAAAGTTTTATGTTTATGTATATTATTTTGTATGCAGTATTTCGTTGTCTAGTTAGTGCGTTTATTTATTTATTAAAGTACTTTTTTTATTTCTTATCGGTTTTGAACTGATTATGGCCATTTGGAAAGTAGCCAGTGTCAAGTGTTATAAATTTTTGCAAGTTATTTGCAATACCGATTTTCACTTTCATTACACTTGTAACACCTTCACGAAACTAAATTAATTAATATGCCCCCGAAATTGAACAATTTACACGCATTTGAACTAGGTTTCACAAAAATTGAAATTTAGCAACACATCTCCTCAACGCGTTCCCGCCAAAACTTAGACAAGTGTTTAAAATTTGAATATGTCGTGTATTTGTATTTTATTTTTATTTTATTACAACATCGTTACAATAATTATTATTGCAAACTTTTATTAAATTTATTAAATAATATAAGAAGTCGTTACCAAATACGTAAATAATCCAAATTGGTTTTAAATTAGAAAGTTGAGCTAGGTCGCACTCGCAATGTTTATATACTTATTTATTTACATAGATAACATCTATTTATTTAGATAACATCGATTTATATATGACGCCCTACGGCTTTACCCGCGTAAGTCCCGTTCCCGCGGGAATATAGGGATAAAAAGTAGCCTATCTGTTGTTCCAGGTCTCCAGCTACCTACATTCCAAGTTTCATCGCAATCGATTCAGTAGTTTTTACGTACACATACACACAAACTTTCAGCTTTATAATATTAGTAGGATTTATTTACATAGATAACATCGATTTATATATGATGCTGAACATGATACAAGATTTTAATTAATTTAACGACGAAGTAACTTGTATTCAATAAAAAATGTACGACATTGCCCAAAGGCAGGTCGAGATAATTGCGCTTTTTCACTGTCTCTTAAATTTGTCACCGTAAAGTAGTAAGAAACGTCAATAAAAAAAAATTGTTAGTTTTATTTATTATTTAGGATTTTAATGTATTTATTGCAGAAGAAGTCAAACATATTAAAATAAATTTATAACTAAATTACATAGAGTCAATTAAATAAACCACCCTTGATCGCACCTGGCGCAAAGGATCCGAGAATGCTAGCAGCATTGCCTCTCTGTATGGCAATGGCCAACCTTTGCACCAAGTACGACCCCGAGCGATAGTCAAGACCCCTATCCCTAATCGACTTGACAAAATCAATCGACTCTGTAGCCCAACTGCCCGCAGTCTCGACCGCAAATGTTCCGCCAGCATCAGCGCAATAAAATAAACAAAAAAATTTTTTTTTTATTGACTGTTATACTATTTAATTTAAGTATTTTTATCTTAGTTTTAATATTTATTTTCAAATGTCTGTTTAGATTTCTTTGTATTTATAATGAGCTTTTGATTTTACGCTTCTTTAAAATACGGAAAATTACTCACCGCTCTCTGATTGGTCGATGTCGACAGGGGTACGTATTAGAATTTCTAGAACCACGAAAAAAACTATCCGGAGCACCCCGACCAAGATAGGTTAGGTTTTTGTTAGAACATGATTAATTTATTACACGCAGCGCTTAGGCGAGCGAGCGAAGCGAGCGTGCCCAGGAGCATTATTTTTGAAACGCTCGTTGCTCGTCAGGCGATTTAAATAATTCAATATCTACTGATTACCGTTCGATCTCTAACTCCTGCGGCGAGTGGTTAATACCACTTGTTGCGGTCGTGCGATTTACATAGAAAAATTACAGAAAACTAACGAAATTTAGCAGAAATACAGGTATTAAAATCACTCGAAATGGCGCGAGCGATTCAAAAATAAAGACCCTGGCAGTAGTCGCTAAGCTTAATTCTGTAAACAAAAAGGCGTGATGGAGAAAGGACAACCAATCAGGCGCACTTGACACTTATTATTTTACGCGTGAGGTCACTCACGCATATAAAATATATATTTTCCATTTTCCATTTGAACATTAGCCGGTGTCAAGTTTTAATAACATTTGCAAGAAACAGTCAAGTCGTCATAGTTTAAGTCAAGTCGTCATAGTTAAAGTCAAGTCGTCATAGTCAAAGTCATAAGTTGAGGGAATCATTGTAAAACGGCGGCCATTTACAATGATTGGTCACGGAGCTTTGGACACAACGTTGAAGTCCATGTTTTGCACCGATTTTCACTTTCATTACACTTGTACACATTCATGAAACTAAAATGATTAATAGCCCCCGAAATTAAAAAAATTACACGCATTTGAAATAGGTTTCACAAAAATGAAAATTTAGCAACACATCTCCTCACCGCGTTCCCGCCAAAACTATTTTCGTTCGTTCGTAAAATCAAAGTAGAAGCCCAAAGGCATCAAAATATCAACTGGGACATTCCTTACTCAAAATTTCATTACCTACTTAATTTATTCAAAATTTTGAAAATGCTGACCGCATTCTTTCTTATCTAGACTGTTATCTTAAAACTATGTTATAGACGTAGATTTTAAAAGTTAGGTAATTTAAATTATGCTGAATACTACCTAGATTACACTAGATTATTTTAATTTTGAGACTAAAGATTTTTAAAAATTATTTGTTGGTAGAGTGGACAGCAAAACTATGTTTTTTAAATCGTCTCGTCACTTTCATTGTGAAGTTTTTCTTTAAAAAGTGTATACCTACATGCAGTTTTGTCTAATCATTATTTTGTAATAGTGCACTGGGGTAATTCTGTAAGTGGGGTAAATCCGGAATATACCTATCTAAATCGATTTTTGAATTAATTCGGAATTAACCCATTGAAATTCCAATTTATAGTTTACTAGCTGCGCCCTGCGGTTTCACCCGTGTAAGTCCCGTTCTCGCGGGAATATCGGGATAAAATGTAGCCTATGTGTTATTCCCGGTATCCAGCTACTTATATTCCAAGTTTCATCGCAATCGGGTCAGTAGTTTTTGCGTGATTGAGTAACAAACACACATACATACATACATACACACATGCTCACAAACTTTCAGCTTTATAATATTATTAGTTGGTTTGCGCTCTAAATTAGAAAAACTTCGAGTTTACTAAACAAATACTGGATAGTTGCGAAGATCTGTTTATAAATACCAAAAATTGTATTAAGTCTAAAGTTTTTGCTTAGCAAAGTCAAAGTACGGTCTATAGATTTCAGCCTTAGAATATAGGTAGCTGGACCTGGAATAACGCATAAGCTACTTTTAGTCCATCCGAAGCGGGACTTTACGCGGGTTAAACCGCGGGCGCAGCTAGTGTTACATGCTGGTAAAGGAAAACCTTTAAAGTTGTCTTAATGCCCTCTCTAGACTTGGAAGTTAAATTACTTTCTTTGACAATTATTGTTGAGTAGAAGTTTCTCAAGGAAACGAGTTGTAAACAATATTGATTTGGATCTAGTCTGGCTGGACGAGCCAACAGTTATTTATTAAATAAATACCTACTTACATAAATATATTCATTAACTAGCTGCGCCCGCAGTTTCACCAGTTCCGCCGGTGAAACTGCGGGCGCAGCGTAAAAACGTGTTATCACGGGCGCGGGCGGCCGAGCGGTTCTCGAGCGGTTGCACTTTCTCGTTCATTACTCGGGTTCTACTAATTGGATTTCGATGCAAAGTATACCACGAGGTTCCTCGAAAATAGAACTATCCAATATTGAAAACCAGATTTCAATCGGATTAGTAGTTTTTAATTGTATAAGGAACAGACAGAGAAACAGACATGAATTTTAAAATTATATTTTTTTTGTTCCACTACTTTTCCTAAGTCCCTTAGACCACTTTTTTTTTAAAATTTATTTCCAAGTACAGACTTTATGTCCTCTCTTCCTTCATTATAAGTATATAGATTTTAATCATAATATAGCTGTACCTATAACGTCGAGGTATGAAAATAAATAATAATACGCGATTAAGACCCGGCAAATGTGACTCAAATCGTGTGAATAAAAGAAAAATGTAATTACAGTTAGCATCTAAAGTCCATGATGGAGTTTTGGCGGGAACGCGTTGAGGAGATATGTTGCTAAATTTTCATTTTTGTGAAACCTAGTTCAAATGCCTGTAAATTGTCTAATTTCGGGAGCATATTAATCAACTTAGTTTTGTGAAGGTGTACAAGTGTAATGAAAGTGAAAATCGGTGCAAAACATGGACTTTAGCATTGTCTCCAAAGCTCCGTGAACAATCTTTGTAAATGGCCGCCGTTTTACAATGATTCCCTCGACTTGACTTTAACTATGACGACTTGACTGTTTCGATGCAAATAACTTGCAAATATTAATAATACTCGACACTGGCTAATGTCCAAATGAAATAAAGCCATTTAAAAAGAAGAGGAAGAAAGTCAAAGACATACAGATTGTTTTTCTTCTGTTTTTGCGATTTTGGTTAGTAATAAAAACACAATATTTTCCGGTTTAATTTGCGTTTTTTCATCAAGATAGATAAAACGCGAGTAAACCCTGGTAAAATCGGAAAATATTGTGTTTTATAACGACATTTAGATTTACAAAAATGCTTACTTTTTTACACTAGATCAAAAAATCTGCAGTCTAAATACATCTTAAGTTAGAGCGAGACACACAAAAAAACACAACTAATAAAAACTTATTGCGTTTTAAATCTATTCACTTACTCACTTTTTTTGTAACAATTATACAAGATGTTAAGGGTATGCCCTTTTAATTCGAAAGGAGGTTGTTCTAGACGTCTAGGCGAACAACTTTTGTTCTACGACTTCTGAAAATTCGAAGTACTTTTTGAAAATTTTAAGTGTAAAGTTTACTTGAAGATCAGCTGTTTCTTAGACTTCGAGGTCATTGACCTTATGTTGTCCATTCATTTAGTTTGGTCTACTACAATCAAACCTTCAATTACCCTTATTTTCAAAAGTGTCCCTTTCCCTTTGGGGTAAACGGGACAATGCTGTCGTATACTACCGTTTACCCCGACAGCGGCCCTATTGCTCCGGTACCTGTCTGGATAACCAGGTAATGTCCTAGAGCACGAGGCTACTCTCCTTTATGAGAACCAGTCTAGCATTGGGGACTAGATCAGTCTTAAACTCGATCCCTGACGTCGCCCTTAGGGGTGTTCGCTCGGGTAAAGCGGCCCCTGCTGCTATGCCGAAATGCAGTTGCAACAGACCGATCGACTGCTCGCCGAGCAATGGACAACGAAGGTCGTGCTTGTCTAATATAAATCATTCCTAACCAGTGCAATCGGGGAGTCGGGTGCAGCCTAACGGAGTCGGCTGGTATTACATATATATACATTAGAGTTGGGCCGACTATGGTTTTTGCGGACTGGCAAACTAGCCGACTAGTCGGCAATGCACATCACTATAATTCGGGAGATATTCGGCTTAGTCGTCTCGTCATCAAAACTTTCCAAAATTGGATGAACCGTTTTCGATAAAATAGAATAGAGCTGATACTTGTTGAGACATTTAAGCTGCACCCTGGTTGTGAGGTGTTTATTTACGTTTTTTCTGTCTACCTGCACTTCCTAACTGCACTCCTAATTAGAAATATTTTGACTTTATTGCAAAACTAGCTGCGCCACGCGGTTTCACCCGCGTAAGTCCATATAGCTAGTAGGTATATTATAAACACAAAAGTTTATATGTATGTGACTTTGTTACTCTTTCACGCAAAAATTACCGAACTGATTGCGATGAAACTTGGTGTGCAAATAGCTGGAGACGTAGAATAACACATAGGCTACTTATCCCGACATTCCCGCAGGAACGAGAATTACGCGGGTGAAACCGCGGGGCGAACTAGTTACTAATAAATATGATTAAGTGTTATTTGACTTGAACAATATAATTAATATTAATTTAAAAAAAACTTCCAAAACATTTCCATAACCAAAGTAATAAAAAAGAAACGTAAAAGCTTGTTGTTTTTTTTTTCTAAAATAAAACGTTGAATATGCATTTCTATCCAATCCAAGTAGTAGCTATGTAGGTACCTAAATATTTCGAAAAAATCACCATAGCCGGTACGTATCTATTAATAGAAACAACTTTCACACACGTACTCGCTGCTTAGCCATTGTGAGTTTATATTCACACGTAACCTGTTTTTTTGTTGATATAAATAAATATTGAAGCCAAAAATAGAAAATAATAAGTAGTGGAGTAACGGTTTGACTGAGGCCGCTTGTCCAATCGCGGTGTCTACGATAGCCATCGATAGCGTGGTATTAGAAATGTTTTTGTATGTCTTCGTTTATTTTAATGCATTTTAGTGATTTTAAGAATATATTTAGAACCAGTAAACGCATATACAAGGGGGTTGTTCTAGACGTCTAGGCGAACAACTTTTGTTCTACGACTTTTGAATCTTCGACTTCAAATTTCTAAAAGTCGTAGAACTCTAGAACAACCCCCTTTAGGTTTAAAAGGGCATACCCGTTATACCTTGTATAGTTGTTTCACATCAATAATAAAAACTCGGCATACCGAACGCGGGGCGTCTGGCTAAGCGACGACGGACACGTCTCGGTGATTACGAACATGACCAGTACCCTTAGTATGAGTTTATTCGTAAAAAAAACGCGAACGTGATGGTTAAGTTAACGCGTATTTTGTATGTAAACTGGTAACTTCGATATCGTCCGCTAGGGGCGCTTTTTGAGTTCCCATAAATATACGCGTTAACTTAACCATCACGTTCGCGTTTTTTTTTTACTAAAAAACTCACACTACCCATACAGTAGTAGACAAGGGGCCTAGAGTCATTGGACTTTGTGCGCTGCGCACTGGTAGACTGGCCAACTTCAAGTTTTTGCTTGGAGTTGGCTAGAGTGCGGGTTCGCCTCGACTCGAACCTGTTTAGTAATAGTGCTTTCCACTAGGGTTTTATGAGGACTAATGTTCTTTTTTATATAAATCCCAATTGTCCTGTCAAATTTATCGAAAATTGCTGATTATTTCGTTACGAATTGATGTAATTTTTAACAACTATTGTATGTTTAGGATGCATATTACTATTTAAGAGATATTTCAAAAAAACATGATAGATTAATTGATTGATTAACTCTTTTCTGTACCAAATTATTACAAAACAAGAAAACAAAAAATAATAATAATAAAACAATTTAAAAAAATACAATAGAAACAGATTTGGTAAACATACAAGGTGTAACGGGTATGCCCTTTTAAGCCGAAAGGGGGTTGTTCTAAACCCCCAATCAAAACTTCAATTACCTTAATTTTAAAAAGCATCTGTTTTTTCAGTGAAACATAACCTCAAAATTTTCAAAAAAAAAGTTCGAATTTTCAAAAGTCGTAGAACAAAAGTTGTTCGCCTAGACGTCTAGAACAACCGCCTTCCGGCTTAAAAGGGCTTACCTGTTACACCTTGTATACATCTGCACATTTTTTCAGAAATTTATAAGTACTTCTGCTGGAAAATCTGTTTATTATGGACTACTATTTACCATATGTTTTCGACATTATCTCTAATCTTACTAATATTATAAACGCAAAAGTTTGTATATGACTTTGTTACTCTTTCACGCAAAAACTACTGAACCAATTGCGATGAAAATTGGAATATAAGTAGCTGAGGATACCGGGAATAAAACATAGGCTACTTTTTATCCCGATATTCCCGCGGGAATGGGACTTACGCGGGTGAAACTGCGGGGCGCAGCTAGTATGACATTCACGGCGCGAGAAAATATTTGTACCCAAGGCGTCAAATGTCGAGCGACGCGTGTCCCCGAAGACTTAGAGCGAAACAACAGCCCCCCTACCGCGTAACTCTTGTCGAGTTCAATTCGACGTCGATTTGGGAATACGCTGCTTTCGATAACGGGGTTGGGAAAAGCTGTCGCGCAAGAGGCGAGCAGAAATTGTCGACGTTAAAGGGCCGTAGTAGGCCAGAACTGATGTTTCTAGGATGAATTACTACAAAAGTTATTTGAAATAAAAGTTTTTGAAACCATATTTATTAAAGTCGACGATATTTACTAACACGTGAATGTCGTGAAAACACGATTCCTGAAATTTTTTTCGATAGAAAAAAATTCCGAACTTCCCTGTAAATTGTACAAATAAGTGATAATTACTCAGTCAATATTGTACGAAAACTAATAAAACTTTGTATAAGAACTGAACTTAGCTCAATACAGGCAGTGAATGTTTTGAATTTCAAGAATAACATTTAGTTATCTTGAAACTAGCAATTGTTGATTTTACGCAAAAAACAATTTGCAAGGTCGCATCTTACGTCCTTCACTTGCTCACTTGCACATTAGGGTTGTATAGGCCCTTAAAGCCATAGACAATTTCTGCTCGCGCGCGTCTTGCGCGGTAACTTTTCCAACCTCGTTATCGCAAGCATCGTATTCCCAAATCGACGCCGACGTCGAGTTGAACTCTACGGAAGTTACGCGGCAGGGGGGCAGGACAATACCATAACGATATGAAACGATCATACTATGGTATTATCATAAATAGTCAGATCCGTAAATAGACTTGTTTGTAGGTACTTGTACGAGTAGGTACGACCTCCAGTTATTTTTAACCGTTTTTTGCAAATACAGTAAACATAGCAAGTTAATACTAAAGAGGTGCGCAAAAACTCCGGCTTTTCGATTATGAACTCAGCGGACGTAGCGTACGAGTGGGTTTACCGAGTTTTTTTTTTCCGAAAAGTCTACTTACACCTACCTAAAGTTTTAAAGTTAAAGTATTAACTTGTGTGTTTCCGCAATTAGCCCTACTATTGGGCCTTTGTGCATGATTTTAAGCCGTGGGTTTTCTCACGATGTTTTCCTTTATCGTAAGAGCGATGTTAATAGCGCACATATTTTTTTCTTAAAGAAAATCATTGGTGCGCGGCCGGGATTTGAAACCACGACCTTCGGAATGGAAGTCGGGGTATCTACCACTAGACCAACACCGCTCTTACTTACCTCTTCTTCTCTCTCTACTTACCTACCTATCTGTTAGCTATATGCAGTGGAAGAATTCTTTACGCTTCAAAATGGCACCACGTAAAATAGGCCGCGATGATTAAAATGTGTGCCGCGACACGAATCTGTCACTTCGGTTGTACTCGGATCGGGTCATTCAAAGAACCAATCACGTTATAGAACAGAGTATTGCCGCCGATATAATTTTGTGCTACTACTTATTCTAAGTCCCCTAGACCACTTTTTTTTTTTAACCGAACGAGCGAAGCGAGTGAGGTCAAAGTGGTCCAGTGTAGACGGGCCTGGCGCTTGTATCTTTGTAACATTGTAACTTTGTATGTTTGTATGTTTGTTCGACGATAACTTGAGTATCGTAGCTCCGATCTTCATGAATTTTGGTATGCGCGTAGTTTAGGTCAATAGAATTTATGAGTTCGAGATGATGATGTTCGAGAAAAGATGAGCCAGATCGGTAGGGGGGTTGGGAGTTCGGGGCGAACTACTAGTTAAAAGTATAGATAGAAGATAGATAGATAGATGGATATAGAAGATATAGATAGAAGTGTTTCCTACACTTGGATGACTATAATTAAAGAAATGCTTTCCAAAAAATTCCGCACCCGACAGGACTTGACAGAACCTGCTTCTCCGGGGATCCGTCCCGACGCCTATTCCAACTTGGCCACGGATGCATGTTCAATCGACGAAAATAAGGATTGCATTTCTCCGTGGCCACAGTTGGAATTTTTTGGAAAGCATTTCTTTATTTAACATAGTTTTTAAGTAACGCCTAATTCAATCAATTATGTCTAAATTTTATCTCGTGTGATTTCAGAGCGATTCTGCGATGTGACGCTGTACTGCTCGCCGAACTTCGGGACTCAAGTGCCGAACAAAGACACCGTCGATCCGGCGAACATTCGCGGGGTGTCCCTCAGGGCTCACAGGTAGGTCCGCTGTTTTACATACTTTGTATAGAAGATAGAAGTAGAATATAGTTAGTATTTCTATCTGGTCTGGGTGTATTTCTATGTAGGATAATAATATGAACAAAAGAAAAATAAAATATAAGTAGTATATCCGTTGTCTAGTCACCGTAACACAAGCTTAGCAGCTTACCATGGGGCTAGATGGCGCTGTGTGTTGGTCACAGAATTTATTTATTACGATTAGCTATTAAGATAAGCTATAAATACATAATAAATTGAACAGGAGAAACACCGACATCTCATGTCGAAAGCGTTAACTAACCACCCGAGTCAGTCAATAGTTGGAAAACTGTTCTGGTAGGTGACATTCGAATCAAGCTTGAGTCGGTAAACAAAACAGGGAGAAGTGCAAGAATAGTAATATTATGAAAATAAATGACATAATAATAACCTAATTGTAATTAGCACATCTAATGGGTAGAATAGAGAGAATACTTATTATTTTGTAACATCTTTGTAACCTTTATTCGCAAATAAATGATTGATTGATTGATTGCATAATAGTTGATTTCACTGTGTCACTTGGATCCCGTGAGGCGCAGTGGTTAGCACGGCAAGCGAGAGGCATAATTGGAGTTCTGTTTCAGAGGAATTTTAGATGATGCATTTCTCCTTGATAAATATTTTTTTAAAATAAGCTTGTAGTAGAGCGGTGTTGATACCCCGACTTTCATTTATCGTGGGTTCCAGACTGACTGCGTACTAATTACTTTTTTCTTTAAGAAAAGGGAGGCTCCCGTGGCGTCTTACTGCCTAACCTCTCTAAGAGGAGGCCCTTGCCCGGCAGTGGGATCACATTACCAGCCTGATTATGTTATGTTATTACGTATTATCCTTTTTTGGTAATAAGTATATTTAATTGTATTAGTATGATAAAACACAATATATACCAGGTTTTACTCGCGTTTTATTGAATAACGTCATTATTTTTAAACGATCGAGCTTTCGCCAACTTTACAGTTAGCTTTTTCAAGGTTGACATGAAACCTTGAAAAAGCCAACTGAGTTGGCCTTGTAAAATCAAACTGTAAAGTTGGCAAAAGCTCGGTCGTTTAAAAATAATGACGTTATTCAATAATAAATAAATAAATCCTGTGACCAACACACAGCGCCATCTAGCCCCGTGGTAAGCTGCTAAGCTTGTGTTACGGTGACTAGACAACGGATATACTGCTTATATTGATTTTTCTTGTTTTTTCTTTTTTTAAATACTTATATTGTGTTTTCTTATGCAAAATCGTGAAAACCTTAGACAAAATTATGCATTAGTATGATTGGATAAATAAATAACTTAGAACCTTACGATTCACATAGGCGACGGTTGTATTCCCCAGAGTGGTGCTGGCAGCATGTTCGGAGCTGCTCGGCGCGCTGCTCGGCGCGCACGAGGCGCAAGGCGAGCCCGTGCTCGTCATTGACGGCGCCGAGCCCAAGCATTTGAAGGCGCTGCTTGATTACATGTACACGGGAGAGATGAATGTTCACCATGTAAGTCTTCTTTCTTTTCTTTTTCTTAGTTATGGCTTTTGTCAGCAAAATAGGACAATTTAGCCAAATTCTCGTACTAATAGTGAACTACCACTATTATACTGTAATCGTTTGAAATAATTTTCAATGCATGACGGCTGTAGAAAAAATAGCGACGATTTTTCTCCAACCCTATGGAACAATTGTTTGTAACGTGCTAATTTCGTGTTTGGCACTGGAATTTTTATTTTCACTTAACTCGTTGAACGTCGCGTAACTAAATTGGTAACTTGCCGCCGAAATTGAACAATTTAAACGCAATAAAACAAAGTTTTGTAAAAATGAAAATTCAGGACGACATTCCACTAACGCGTCAAAAACAAAAGACCCATCATGTAAGTCATTTCTTTTTCTTCTTTTTAATATGGCTTTTCCATTCGGACATTTGCCAGTGTCAAGTGTCTTCTATCTATACTTGTAATAAAGGAAGAGAGGACAAAAGTCTGTTCTTGGAAGTAAATTTAAAAAAAAAGTTGTCGGGGCTTAGGATAAGTAGTAGAAGAAAATTGTATAATTTTTAAAATTCATGGTCTGTTTCTCTGTTTATCTGGCGGTTCCTTATACAATTAAAAACTACTAATCCGATTGAAATCTGGTTTTCAATATTAGATAGTTCTATTTTCGAGGAAGGTCGTAGTATACTTTGCATCAAAATCCAATTAGAAGAACCCGAGTAATGAACGAAAAAGTGCAACCGCTCGAGAACCGCTCGGCCGCCCGGGCCCGTGACAACTGACAACGCATTTTTCACTTCCGCTGATAACTTGAGTATCGTAGCTCCCGTCTTCATAAATTTTGGTATGCGCGTAGTTTAGGTCAATAGAATTTATGAGTTCGAAGATGAGTTCGCCGGATCGGTAGGGAGGTTGGGGAGATAGGGGGTCGTGAGGTCTCAGTTCGGGGCGAACTTCTAGTATATATATTTTTGATCTGTTTCAGTCTCAACTGGCGAGCCTGCTGAAGACGGCGGAAGAACTTCGGATAAAGGGCCTCACTGACATACGGTGGAATAATAAAGACGAACCTCCCGACTGTGCTACAGGTGTGTTTGTAGATATAGCTATGGTAGAAAGAAGTTCAGCGCCAAGGTGCTAATTAAATTGGCATTTTCCTTACCTAGCTGCAAGGAAAGGGTTATGTTTATAAAATTCTTTATTCCCTCAATTAAATTTGAATAAAGAACTCGGTGTACACGGGCCTAGCGCTTGTATCTTTGTAACTTTGAATCTTTGTATGTTTCTTTTTGTTTTTATTGCTCAAGGCATTTTAAACTTAGACATATATTATTATTTCCTTGCTAAAAATATTTCTAAGTTTGTTTGTTTGTTCGACGATAACTTGAGTAGAATTAGTAGTAGTTTAAGGTCAGTAGAATTTATGAGTTCGAAGATGAGCCGACACGGTAGGGGGGTTGGGGAGATAGGGGGTCGTAAGGTCTCAGTTCGGGGCTTATTTTGAGATTATGTTTCACTGAAAATACAGCTGCTTTCAAAGGTAATTGAAAATTGAAAAAAATAAATAAAGGTAATTGAAGTTTTGATTGTAAACCATCAAACTAAATAAAAGGACAACATAAGGTCAATGACCTCGAACTCTCAGAAACAGCTGATTTTCAAGTAAACTTTACACTTAAATTTTTCGAAATGTACTTCGAATTTCTAAAAGTCGTAGAACAAAAGTTGTTCGCCTAGACGTCCAGAACCTTTTCGGCTTAAAAGGGCATACCCGTTACATCTTGTATAATACACAAACAATGTACATACTAAATTTCATCGTAATCGGTTCAGTAGTTTTTGCGTGAAGGAGTAACAAATATACTAGTTTACTCACATACTTAACCTATCCTAACCTAACCTAATTCGCCAGGTGCAGTAGCAGCGACAGCTATTAAACCAGATAGGCTAGAAAAGCTCGAGCGAAGTGAGCCGAAGTTGCCGAAGCAAGCGAAGCAGTCGCCCGAGCGAGCAGTACCGGACTTGGCCGAAGCGAAGCCGGTTAAAGAAGAAGTTGCTTCTGAAAAGACTAATGTTAACGGTAGGTTAAAAAGCGAAGTTAAAACACAGTACATTAAAAGGCTGGGGCCTGGGGCACCTACGCATCTCAATCCAATCCAGGGAATGCGACTTAGGCCTCTTAGTTTACCGACGCGGTGACTCATACGCCGTATTATCGCTTCAATATCTTTTCCATTCACTACAACTAGGCATGTTAACGCCATCTGACGGCATTGAGTTACATCAAATGATCGCGTCCTAGTTTGTTTATTTTTAATTCCGCCTGACGGAGACGTGCATCGTGAGGAAACCCATGGCTTAGTTAGCTCCAGACGTATTGACCAGTTCTTTCCTCTGGACAAGGCTGACTTAGCTGTGAGGGTGGTATAGGTGCTGGGCAAGCCTACTCCACCTAACAACGTCCCGGGCAAATAGCGCCATAAAATAGCATGGATTAAAAAAAAAGTTGCTTGCGCTGTATAAATCATCGAAATTTAGATGAAAAGGCCAATTATTATTTTTGTACTGAGGTTAAAAGAAGCCAAATGGCATACGGAGAAAGACAGACGGAGTTACCTCCGTACTTTTAATGTCAGTATAGATTCATTTTTCTTATGTAATTGATTACTTACAATAGAAAAATAAATATATAAGCATTATATCCGTTGTCTAGTCACCGTAACACAAGCTTAGCAGCTTCCCATGGGGCTAGATGGGTGTGTAATTGGTCACAGACATTTATTTATTTATTAAATATATAAATTACAATAAAAATAAAAGTAATTGTTTGGCAGAATGACCGGCCTTATCGCCTAAGTGACCTCTTCCAGGCAACCTTTACATGGAGACGGTATGCAATGTTTTTTTTAGTGTAAAAGATGTGTGTTTGTATGTCATCATTTTTCTCAGAATTGGCAGAATCAGAAATTCCGAGGTTTGTTTTAGCTAAGTTTAATTGTTTTTGGTATGTTTTATATCGCTCAAGGCATATTTAGTATAAATATTTTAAAGGAAAACCCTAAAATATTTATAGTACACTGGGAAATTGATCTAGAGGCACGAGTTCATACCTCGCCGCGAGTGAATTTTTGGTACTGAATTTTTCCTTTAGTATATTTAAGTTTAATTGAATATTTCTTTTTGTTTTTATTGCTCAAGGCATTTTAAACTTAGAAATTTAGCAAGGAAATATATTTCAAAAAAAAAACCTGTCATGGGGATCTTTTGGAAATATATTTCCTTGCTAAAAATATTTCTAAGTTTAATTGTTTTATTTTTGTTACAGGTGGACCTCCCCCGTTAATTAAACTCCCTATAAAAGACAAAACCTTTAGTTCTACGAAGAGAGAAAATTCAGACACGTAAGTTCCTTTTCCTTCATTTAATTTTATTATCAAAATTACGTATTTATATAATTTATATACAAATAAAATAAATATCGCAAATGATACTCCAACTAGAATGCTCACGTAGAATTAAAAAGTAGGCTTCAATGCAGAGTTCTGTCCCTTTCTGATAGTGTAATTAGAAAGGGACAGTATGCTCAATGCAGAGTTCTGTCCCTTTCTAATAGTGTAATTAGAAAGGGACAGTATGCTCAATGCAGAGTTCTGTCCCTTTCTAATAGTGTAATTAGAAAGGGTCAGTATGCTCAATGCAGAGTTCTGTCCCTTTCTAATAATGTAATTAGAAAGGGACAGTATGCTCAATACAGAGTTCTGTCCCTTTCTAATAGTGTAATTAGAAAGGGACAGTATGCTCAATGCAGAGTTCTGTCCCTTTCTAATAGTGTAATTAGAAAGGGACAATATGCTCAATGCAGAGTTCTGTCCCTTTCTAATAGTGTAATTAGAAAGGGACAGTATGCTCAATGCAGAGTTCTGTCCCTTTCTAATAGTGTAATTAGAAAGGGACAGTATGCTCAATGCAGAGTTCTATCCCTTTCTAATAGGGTAATTAAAAAAGGACAGCAAGTAAATGCATAGTAATGTTCCTTTCCATATTGTTATTAGAAAGGGACAGCACGCTCAATGTAGCGCAACACTTTTTAGTTCTACATGAGCACTCTAGTTTTTTTTAAATTATTTATATCACAAACACACTCAGACTTACAGCATTTAAACACTCTGAAAGCCAGACGTTTTAACGAAAGAAAGAACGAGACGAAATTAGTTGTAGTAATATAACTTGTTCAGTTGTATGTTGTAGGGAAAGCCCCAGTCCCAAACGTCAGAGGCTCGCGAGCGGCACCGAGAACACTGATGAGGAGTCAGACGCCACTGTCAAAACGTTAGTACCATAGATTATATACAATTTAGAGAAAAAAACACATCCGACTCAGCCCTAATGCGCCTGAACCTGTAAAACCTTAGTCTGAAATCTATAGCATGTACTTTGACTTTGCTCAGACTGAGCTTAGCAAAAACTAAACATATTGAATTAGAAGTTGGGGCGGTCGCCCACAGTACCTACTAGATGGCGTTACTAGTATGAAATCCTTAATCGCGATATCAACTTTCTTTCCAAGATAATCTTACTACACTATAAACGCGAAAGTTTGTATGTATGTATGTGGGGTTGTTACTCTTTCACACAAAAACTACTGAACCGATTGCGATGAAACTTGGAATATAGGTAGCTAGGGACCAGGATTAACACATAGGCTACATTTTGTCCCGTTATTCCCGTGGGAACGGGATGTAAGCGGGTGAAACCGCGGGGCGCAGCTAGTGTCATATAAAACTACCGACGAGACATCGTCGGGCCGCGGCCTACCGGGCAATACCACCTGCCCGGTGGAAGATCTTCCCTTTGGAGGTATACACCACCTCATACCTTTAAAAATTCATAGTCGAAATTATTTTTGAAAATAAAAAGAACTTCATAGTCACAACGGAGAAGCAAAGTTTAGGTCAATATTTTTTATCGGTTTACATTCAAAATTTGAAAAACTTCGACTTTACTAAGCATAAACTTTGGATAGTTGCGAAGATCGCTAGCAAAGTCAAAGTACGCAATATAGATTTCAGCCTCAGATCTTTAAACTTTAAACCTTACTTTAACATACTGTAAATTTAAATTTTTTAGAGAAAAAGACCAAGAATGGCAGCACGGCAACCTGGATATCTCAGCATCTCGTGTGGTCAACTGGCGGGGGATGGGGTCGGTCTCGTCGCGAGACAACTCCGACGACGAGTGGGCGGACGCGCCCGCCGACATCGGCTCCTTCCTCGACACGCGGCTGCGAGTGGATGGGGACAACAGTGCCGGTGGGTAGCTCTACCCACCAACACCTTACATACAGTTACATATTCTCGAGTTTTTACACTTTTGCTCCTGCTGTGGTGTCAACTAATTAGCATCCACCGCTACTTGTTGCTATTTACTGTCAAAAATATATTTCGTATTCTACATTGCTGCTTTGAAGTAATCAATGGTAACAACCACGTTACGTCAAAGCAGCTATGTACTGCAACTTAGCAACTACTGTCCGTGGATGCTAAATCGAAATCAACCAACCAATCTAATCAATGAACCAAACAATCGAGCAATCCACCAATCCAATCAACCAAGCAGCCGAAAGGTGTCGGTTGATTGATTGAATTTCTAACACAGCGCAATCTAGCCCCATACTAAGCCCTAGGCTTGTACTAGACAACTTACTTTTTGTAAATACATATTATAGAATCATAAAGATATCTGTGTTATACCCAGACGAGGAGTCGAACGAGAGCTCCCACAGCCGTCCGTCGTCGACCGCCGCGTCCGGCGACCACCGCACGAATGACGCGCACGCGCTGAACGCTGACGGCGCGCAGCCGCCCGCCGGCGCCGGCGCAGCCAAGGGTGAGCTGATAAATACTTCTATATTTATTTATTTATTTATTTTGTTTGGGACAAAAATAGTTACACTATAAACTTTAAGTATGACTAAAGTAACACCCATATGCATAGTCGTTTCCTCCACTCGACTCGACCTCGACTCAACTTGAATGATACTCGTAGAATCGGTATGATATCGGTATCGATAGATTCGAGGATACCTTAAAGTAGATCGCGACGTACCTTGAGTTTACAATTATAATTCCTCGACTGGACTGAGGAATTTCCTCAAGAATTCTATCCTTCAAGTTGAGTCGAGGTCGAGTCGAGTGGAGGAAACGACTCTGCATATGGGTGTAAGACTTAAATAAGAGTGAAACCAACAACATTATTCACATGTAACTTATGATACACCCAGCATTTCCTAAGTTGAAAGTAAGTACAATTTTTTTTTGTAGGTACATACAAGTAGGTATTAAGTTTTAACTTTACTAATTACTTACATAATATTTTATACAGTGTATTTATACTCCTGTCTAGCCCCAAACTAAGCACTAGACTTGTACTATGATTACTAGACAACGGATATACTACACATTAAACTTTTTTTTTTGTAAACACATACTTATTAGACACCCAGACCAGTTACAATTATTTATTTTTAAGCATAAACATTTTCACAGTCAAATATGTGTTTCACATTCTGATATTCCCGCGGGATCGGGACTTACGCGGGTGATACCGCAGGGCGTAGCTAGTTCAAATCTATAACGAAAGCTTTCCTTTTAGCGACAATGGGTCCCAAGTCCGGGCCAACAGACCCGCGCTTCACGGACGTCATCAAACTGAACGACTACCTGCAACACGGACGACGACCGCAGTTCTGGGAGGAACATTATGTTAAACGGGTAATTATACACACACATATACTCAGTTCACGGACAACAGCAAAGCCACTCCCGGGGGAGAGCGGCCTGATGTGGGGGGGGGGGGTCCCGCTGGCCTGAAATAAATAAATAAATTCTGTGACGAACACACAGCGCCATCTAGCCCCGTGGTAAGCTGCTAAGCTTGTGTTACGGTGACTAGACAACGGATATACTACTTATATTTATTTTTCTTTTGTAAATACATACATATTATACATAGAAATACACCCAGACCAGATACAAATATTAATTTTGAAATGGTGAAATATTGGGTTGAAACACTAAACCCCTCGATGTTCAGCGCTCCGCGATTGCCAGAGCTCGCCGGACCTGGTTTTTCGGAGAAGAGGTCCCATCGGACCCTTTCTCCTCCCCCTACTTCTTTTTTTTTGGGTGGGAAAGTACCCCCCCCCCCACGAAAGGCGGCGCGGACACGTCTTAAACATTGCGTCAGAAAACTAATCAAAAATTTTCGATGAATCGGACAGTTTTGCAGTTTAGCTAGTATATACCCTTAAAGAAAGCAACTAAACAAACATATTTGTTATTCCTTCACCCTAAAAATTACTATAATACTAAACTACAGTTAATCATTTTGTACTAAACATGATGTTATTTCATTAATGTATCTTTTAATATTGTTGTTTACAGGTGATGGAAGCTGTCCGGCTAAAAGAGCTGGAAATGAAGCAAGCGGCGGAAATACTCGGCGTCAGTTACGGGACTCTGTACGGACGTTACCGCGACGTGTATGGATGTATCAACCGACCTTACAGGTTTATATTTAACTAATTATATGTATACAAATACAATTTATTTTCCAAAAAGGCACATTACATAGTATAAACGAGCAATAACATTTATATATACAAGTTGTAACGGGTATGCCCTTTTAAGCCGAAAGGGGGTTGTTCTAGACATCTAGGCGAACAACTTTTGTTCTACGACTGATGGAATTTCGAACTTTTTTCCAAAAAAAATTGAAATTATTTCACTGAAAAAATTTGAAGGTAGGAAGGGAGTTTTGATTGTAGAAGATTAAACTAAATGAAAAGAATCACTGTGAAACGGCGGCCATTTACAATGATTGTTTACGCGAGCTTTGGCGACAACGCTAAATAAAACACTTTATTTATCCGGTATTATTAATTTTTCTAAACGAACCGAGCTTTCGCCAACTTTACAGTTGGCTTTTTCAACGCTAAAGTCCATGTTTTGCACCGATTTTCACATATCAACACAATCGTTTCCTCAGCGCGTTCCCGCCAATACTCCGCCATTACACTTAAAACTAGCGATTGTAACTGTCAAATTGTAATTACGTAATCGCCAAAAATCGTCAATTTCATTTTTTTCAATCGAGATTTGGTAGCATTTGATTCGTTGACCCCCATGAGTTTCTTGTGGCTTCTTCTCATCGGAGGGCGCGTTCCGAAGCCACACTAGAATCAATACACCTAAGACGTAGCCAAATTATCATGTGCATTTAATGTTGTACAAGAATGTAAAGGAAATCAACTATTTTGAATTGAATTGAATTGTTGATATAGGTACCAATAAGTAACTCATACTCGGAACTTAATATATAGGGTGAACTATTTCGATGGGCTTTCAGGGGGATATCCTAAACTATAAGAGATAGCGATAAATGCTGAAAGGAGTTGCGTCCCCGATATTGACTAAAACTAAAATGGCATTATTCGATTTTTGAAAAATTGATTACCCTAGCCAGTAATCGAACCTTGTCTTTTTGCAAAAAATCAAACACCTAACATTTTCAAACATTTTTGTATGGACCGATAGTGTTTTTGATAGAGATCCTGGAAACAAACATAGTATGGTAAATCGCCAGAAATGTCTATATTTTCTAATAATATGAAATAGTAAAGCATTCATTCTGTTCTCTTAAATTCATTTATTTTCTTCCCCCTTACTTATAAACGCTGGTTAACAGCTGCATAACTATGTGTCGTTTGTCTTGTACTGTGACATGAAGTTTCAAAGTTGACAGACAGAGACAAACGTCACATAACTTGGTCATCTTTTAATCATCGTTTGGAAGTAGGGGGTAAATAGACGAATTACATCTCAGTCAAACTTGAAAAAGCGAATTGTAAAGTTGGTAAACGTAAAGTAAATGATGTTATTGAATAAAACGCGAGTAAAACCCGGTAAATATTATGCTAAATCGCGAAAACCTTAGACAGCATTAGGGGGGGGGGGGGGGGTTATAGTTTAGGATATTCCCCTGAAAGCCCATCGAAATGGTCCACCCTGTATATAAATATGTCAGTCTGTCTGTGAACAGGGCGGTGCGAGACTTTTGGCAAGTGAAGGGTCCTTCGGAAGTGCTGGAGCGGCTGCAGCGCGGAGAGATATCGCTGGATTCAGCGGCTACAGCGCTCGGCGTCAGTGTCGCCAACTTAGCGGCGCACGTTGCTGACTTCGGACATAGTATGTTACATCACACACACATTTGATGACTTCTGTGGCGCAGCGGGCCAAGCTCGGATTGCAACGCAGAAGGTTGCGGGTTCGATTCCCGCTGGGAACAAATATTTCTGCTGACCATAAATGTTTGTTTCTGGTTACGGGTGTTTTCTATGTATAATATGTATGTATTTACAAAAAAGAACTATAATATTATGTAGTATATCCGTTGTCTAGTACCCATAGTACAAGCTTAGTTTGGGGCTAGATAGCGCTCTATGTAATATCGTGCTATATTTATTATTATTACATAACAAATATTGAAACATTGGAAATAAATATTTGTATCTTGTCTGGGTGTATTTCTATGTATGTTATCTATGTAAAGAATCTTTCTTTTGTAAAGAAAAATCAATATAAGTAGTATATCCGTTGTCTAGTCACCGTAATACAAGCTTAGCAGCTTACCATGGGGCTAGATGGCGCTGTGTGTTGGTCACAGACTTTTATTTTTTTATTTATATACAGCGTGGTCCGACGATGACCATTTAAGCCGAAAGGGGGTTGTTCTAGACGTCTAGTCGAACAACTTTCGATTTTCAACTTGTGTGTATGTGTGTTTGTTACTCAATGACGGAAAAACTACAGAACCGATTGGGATGAAACTTGGAATCTTATAAGTATAACCGGGAATAACGAATAGGCTACTTTTTATCCCGAAATTCCCGCGGAAACGGGACTTACGTGGATGAAACCGTAGAGCACAGCTAGCGTGATATACTAGTAGTTCGCCCTGAACTGAGACCTCTCCCCAACCCCCCTACCGATCCGGCTCATCTTCGAACTCATAAATTCTATTGGCCTAAACTACGCGCATACCAAAATTCATGAAGATCGGAGCTACGATACTCAAGTTATCGTCGAACAAACATACAAAGTTACAAAGATACAAGCGCCAGGCCCGTCTACACTGGACCTCACTCGCTTCGCTCGTTCGGTCAATTACAATATCTGTCCGTGTGTGTACAGTGGAGTTCGACCCGATCCCAATCGAGATGGACCCGTCACTGCGCACGCGCTCGTTCGTGAGCCCCGCGACCACCAAACCGCCGGCACCAGCCACGCCCGCCAGGAAACCACAGGACCAGAAGGTGGGGTTATTATTATTATATCTTATCGGTTGTGAACCGACTATGGCCATTTAGAAAGTAGCCAGCAAGTATTACTAGTAGTTCGCCCCGAACTGAGACCTCACGACCCCCTATCTCCCCAACCCCTCTACCGATCCGACTCATCTTCGAACTCATAAATTCTATCGACCTAAACTACGCGCATACCAAAATTCATGAATATCGGAGCTACGATACTCAAGTTATCGTCGAACAAATATACAAGGTTACAAAGATACAAGCGCCAGGCCCGTCTACACTGGACCTCACTCGCTTCGCTCGTTCGGTCAATTATTTCTTATCTTTATTTTTCTTAGTTCTGGCTTCTGTCAGCAATACAGGACAATTTAGCCAGTTTCTCGTATTAATAGTGAACTACCACTATTATACTGTAATCGTTTAAAATAATTTTCAATGCGTGACGGCTGCAGAGAAAATGGCGACGATTTTTCTCCAACCCCATGGAACATTTGTTTGTAACGTGCTAATTTCGTGTTTGGCACTGGTATTTTTATTTTCACTTCACTCGTTGAACTTCGCGTAACTAAATTGATAACATGCCGCCGAAATTCAACAATTTAAACGCAATAAAACTAGGTTTTGTAAAATTAAAAATTCAGGTCGCGACGTTCCACTAACGCATCAAAAACAAAAGTCCTTATTTCTTATCGGTTATGAACCGATTATTGTCATTTAGAAAGTAGCCAGTGTCAAGTATTATTAATATTTTCAAGTTATGTGCAACTCGTCATAGTTAAAGTCAAGTCGAGGGAATCTTTGTAAAACGGCGGCCATTTACAATGATTGTTCACGGAGCTTTGGAGACAATGCTAAAGTCCATGTTTTGCCCCGATTTTTACTTTCATTGCACTTGTACACCTTCACGAAACTAAATTGATTAATATGCCCCCGAAATTAGACAATTTACACGCATTTGAAGTTTGAACTAGGTTTCACAAAAAAGGTAATTTAGCAACACATTTCCTCAATGCGATCCCGCCAAGATTAGAAGGTGGGGTTTACTCTTCTCTTTTCATACAGGGTTATTTATTTTATAATTATTTCAATAACTTGCAAAAATTATAAAATACTTGACACTGGCTACTTTTCAAACGGCCATTATCGCTCATGAACAATAAAAAAAAAACATCGTCTCGTTACAGTCAGCAAAGCGCGTGAGTGTGGGGAGCGTTAACGACGAGGAATCCATTCCTGTCTCCATCATTACAGCGAGTGACACCAAGACTACCGTCTCTAACACCTCCGCTAGATCTACAGGTAACATGTTTACTAGTGATGTGCCGACTAGTCGGCACTTTTACCGACTAGTCTGCAAATTGTGCTGACTAGTCTGCAAATTGTGCTGGTTAGTCTGCAAATTGTGCCGAGTATTCTGCAAATTATGCCGACTAGTCTGCAAATTGTGCCGAGTATTCTGCAAATTATGCCGACTAGTCTGCAAATTGTGCCGAATAGTCTGCAAGTTTGGCCGATAACTGTCTGTGCTATTTTATTTTCTTGAGAAATGATTCAACAAATTTTTTTTTTCGAATATTGGTGACGAACAATCCGAATTTTACGTCTATTTATTTACACCTGGAAGTTTGATGCGTCACAGGAGGAGCTGCCGGAAGACCGGTGTTGTGGTTTCTTCTGAAGCCACAACTTATGCCGAGGCAGATCCTCGTTAGTCACGTTTTGAATAATTAATTGGACTTTGTATTTCTTTCATGTTAGTTTTCTTTCTTTTTGATGTTCTGTTCCGTTTTATATATTATATATGTAAAAATTGTGTCCTATTGTTTGTATGTACTTTTGTGTGTGTTTGTTGTCAATAAATGTTTTTCTATTCTATCCTAAAATCTACAAATTATAATGATTTCCATTGCCGACTAGTCGGCTTGTCTGTCAGTCGGCAAAAACCAAAGTCGGCCCATCTCCAATGTTTACCTTTACCTTTTTATATACCTATAATACCTATATAGGTTTCAAAATGCAAAAGGCTGCGGGTTCGACTCCCGTCGGGTGCAAATATTTATGTTATTTCGTATATAGTATAATATGTAGTATATCCGTTGTCTAGTACCCATAGTACAAGCCTAGTGATTAGTTTGGGGCTAGATAGCGCTCTATGTAATATCGTGCTATATTTATTTATTTATATATTTTCCCCTAGGCAAACAATGGCACCAATCAATCCGCGTCGCCAACATAGACTCGCTGAGATCCGACCCGCCTGCCTCGCCCTCGCAACTGATGAAGACTCGACCCGACCTCACCATCGTCGCCGCGAAGAAACAAGACACACACGTCGACACATGATAACACATAAACACACAGTAAAAACACTTAAATGTGGTCGTACTAGTAAGTAAATACAAAAGTATGTCTGAGTGGCCGCTGAGATAATCTGATTAGCCGCTAAGATAATCTGAGTAGCCAAGATATTCTAAGTGATCGTTAAAATAATCTGAATATTCGCATATCCGCTAAAATTGAGTGGCCGCTTAGTTAATCGTGAGTGACCCCTTAGTCAATATGAGCAGCCGCTAAAATAATCTGAGCAGCCAAGATACTCTGAGTGACCGTTGAATTAATCTTAATATCCGCATATCCGCTAAGAAAATCTGAGTGGGCGCTTAGTTAATCTGAGTGGCCGTTTAGTTAATATAAGTAGCCGCTAAGATAATCTGAGCAGCCGCTCAGATAATCAGTGTGGCCGCTCAGATAATATATGTAGCCGCTAAAATAAACTAAGTAGCCGTTACGATAATCTGAGTAACCACTAAGACATCTAAATAGCAGCTAAACCAGTCTCTAGTGGTCGTTCAGACATAGGTACGTAACATATAATAAATTTTAAACAAATAAAAACATAAAATTGAGCTAAGAACAAACAACCAAGGACTTGCCAATGTACTAAAACACGGCATCCTTGACTGAATACAGTCAAAATGACTGACTGACAAATGATTGTAATTCAGTCAGTCAATTTTTATCGGAAAGACGCTATTTTCCATTTACAAGTATTATTCATATATTTATAAAGTGTAAATTGTTATTGTAACATATTAAATAATTATTGTAGTTTTATTTCGAGAAGAATAACTTTAGGACTATTCTAGCGCCATCTTGTGACATCAGAGACAAACTTTATTGACTCCCTTTAATTTTTGCTAATTTTCGTTTTTATTATTTGTTGTTGTAGCGGCAACAAAAATACCTACATGATCTGTGAAAATTTCAACTGTTTAGCTATCACGGTTCTCGAGAAACAGCATGGTGACAGACGGACGGACAGCGAAGTCTTAGTGATAGTGTCCCGTTTTTACTCTTTGACCCTAATACTTGACTTATAAACGCTAATTAATGCGCTGCATAACTATGCATCGCTTGTCTTTTTCTGTCATATGAAGTTTCAAAGTTGACAGATAGAGACAAACGTCACATAACTTACTCATGGGTAAATGATATTTTATTAGTAAAGGGAGAAAATTTTCATATTTTTAGTAGTATGTGTGTACCATGAGCAAATTTTTTAAAGCAAAATTGACTATGATGCACGGTTTAGACTTAAGATGTCACAAAATGGCGTCTAAAGGTGAACGCAAATTGATCCGAGCCGAACGAATCGAATTTTTGTCGTCCACGGGAAACGGTACCTTATATAATCTATATTAATAAAAAAAGAGAAAATCACTGATTCACTCACTCACCACGAAATCTCAGAAACTACTAGTAGTAGAAGTCTGAAATTTTGCATAGGGGTTCCTTTTAGGACGTAGGTGCTGGATAAGAACGGATTCTTCGTAATTCACTCCGTAAGGGTGTAAATTAGAGATAAAGTCCATTATATTTACACTTCGCCAGCGTCGGCCGTCTCTCATGACGTCAGCGGAAATATAAATGTGTAAATATGTAAATGTACTTCATCTCTATCTAGCTGCGCCTTGCGGTTTTACCCGCGTAAGTCCCGTTTCCGCGGGCGTATCGGGATAAAAAGTAACCATTGTATTCCAGCTACCTATATTGCATGAAAGAGTAACAAAATCACACCCATACATACATACATACGTACAAACTTTCACGTTTAAATATAATATGTATGTATTTACAAAAAAAATGTATATCCGTCGTCTAGTACTCATAGTACAAGGCTAGTGCTTAGTTTGGGGCTAGAATGCGCTCTATGTAATATCGTGCAATATTTATTTATTTTATAATATTAGTAAGATTATATAAGGTCCCGTTTCCCGTGGACGACAAAAAATCGATTCGTTCGACTCGGATCAATCTGCGTTCACCTTTAGAGTTCCTATTTGTTATTACAATCATTAGTAATCGTCAAATCTATGAAAACCATATATTTTAGTAAATAGAAAACTAGGCTGTATGTTGTCTATTTCATAGTTTTTTTTTATTTTACTTAAGGGGAAAGGAAACCTACTCATTCTCCATTCAAACGTACTGTTTATTCTATTAGAAAAAGACTAGATAAATTATATTTTTAAAACACAATATTTACTCGCGTTTTTTTAAATAACGGCATTATTCCTAAAGACCGAGCTTTCGCTAACTGTACAGTTAGCTTTTTTTTTGTTTTTTTATTGTGTTTTATTACGCAAAATCGCGAAAACCTTAGACAAAATTAATTGTATTTGTTCTTAATTTTATTTATTATAGTGTAATTAGCAAATGATAAGATCCTGAGGAAAGACACTGAAACGTAGGTACGGCATTGCAACAATGCTGTTGAACGCATTGTTGCAATGCCGTACCTACGTTTCAGTGACGAATAAAAAATACGCGATAAAAAATTGAAAATGACTTCTATTTCAATCGAAATTTGTATATATTTATAGAGAACCTCCTCCTTTTTTTGAAGTCGGTTTAAGAAAAAAACTGGCATGTTCGTTGCAAAGATAGGTTTTATGTCATAAATATATTTGCTGTAATGTCTTTATGTTTATTTTTTCGCTATATTTAATTACAGTAATTGGTTTGTAACCGTCATAATTAAATTTAAAAAAAATATAATTTCTTCTATGATTTTCACGATTTTGCATAATAAAACACTTTATGTACCGGGTTTAATAAAACGCGATTAAACCCGGTAAATAAAGTGTTTTATTAAATAAATAATAAATAGATAAATAATTAATAAATCCAGGAAGGAAAAAGTCTACTACATTTGAATGGAGAACGAGTATCTTTTCCCCTTAAGATTTTATTTTATAAAAAATTGGAACAAATAATGTACCTATAGAAAATGTAATGTTAAATTTATTGTTTTTAAGATCCAAGACTTTACGCGCACAGATAAGTCGCGGCAGGGGCGCGTTATTATTTCGTGGTCTGACGTAATCGCTGAATAGGCGAAAGCCACAAAGGAATTCGTAAGCTTGTACGGCGAAATGCCGCGACTTATTAGCGCATTTTTTTTTATTGTTATTCTTCTTTGGTTTCAAAATTAAACACATTTTTTCGGTCGCCGGAGCTTTAAAAAGTGCTATTTGAAGTTTCAAAAAGAAAATTTAGGTTTTTTTAAATATTTGAATAACAGAGTTTTTTAAAATAATGTGTTCATAAAGGTTATTTATTATAACCTTGTTTAGCTGCTCTGTGTAAGCACCAAATTACAAAACTTGACGTTTTCTGTGTCTGTGTTTCAGAAAATACTGAACCGATTTTGAAAATTCATGAATGTTTTTTTTTATAATCGAGAATATGAGCGTTTGAACGCTATACAAGATGTAACGGGCATGCCCCTTTTAAGCCGAAAGGGGGTTGTTCTAGACATCTAGGCGAACAACTTTTGTTCTACAACTTTTGAAAATTAAAACTATTTTTTGAAAATTTTGAAGTTATGGTACACTGAAAAAACAGCTGCTTTTGAAAAAAACGTAATTGTAGTTTCGATTGTTGTCGACTAAACTAAATGAAAGAACAACATAAGGTCAATGACTTCGAACTCTAAGAAACAGCTGATTTTAAAGTAAACTTTAAACTTAAAATTTTCGAAAACTTCGAATTTCCAAAAGTTGTAGAACAAAAGTAGTTCGCCTAGACGTCTAGAACAACCCCCTTTCGGCTTAAAAGGGCTTACCCGTTATACCTTGTATATGTATAAGTGACAATACAACGGAACAATATTTTGTTCAAAATTGGATCAGTAGTTTCGATTCTGTAAAAAGAATCTCTTTTAAAAGAAATATACAATTCGTTTTAACTTAATCAATTTTTAGAAGTTTTTTTATTCAATACTAGCTTATGCCCGCGGCTTTGCCCGCGTCTGCTTCAGGAAATACGATTAGGTATGTGTGTGTTTCAATTTTCATCTCTATCGATTAATAGAGTAAAAACTTTAACATAAAATTGTTAATTGCGGTAAACTAATTCCTACATACACTTTCATCACCAATTTAACACCCTTAGGGACTGAATACTCTATGAGATTTGGTTTACCGCTTGACCTACAAACTTGAAATTTAACACAGAGATTGCTGTGATGTCGAAGGTTGAATACTAAAAAGTTTAATTTCTTCTATGGTTTTCGCGATTTTGCATTATAAAACACTTTATTTATCCGGTTTTATCGCGTTTTTATTCATTATTTGAACCGAGCTTTCGCCAACTTTACAGTTGGCTTTCTCAAGGTTGACAAATCTTGAGAAAGCCAACTGTAAAGCCGACTGTGTTATCTCAAATAATGAATAAAAACGCGATAAAACCGGATAAATAAAGTGTTTTAATATAACTAAAAAGTTTTATTTTCAAATCTCGTCTCACTCACACTCATTGTGAGATGTTGGCTGTTGTTGTACCTGCCTACCGACCTATTTAATACCTAAATTTTTACAATATTTTTGTTAACTATTGATAAACTGTCTAATGTTCATTATATTATTTTGCGAGTGTGGAATGAACTATTTTATTTACAAGTGTAGTCATAAGATCTAAACGATTTTCAGCATGCCATACAAATCCTCGAGATTTATGGCCTGCATTTTGTTTTTTAAGTATTTTATTAGTTTATTTTCAATTAAAAAAAAAACTTTTTAGTATTTAACCTATGACATCGCAGCAATCTCTGTGTTAAATTTCAAGTTTGTAGGTTAAGCGGTTTAGAAGTTGCATACACACGTTTTTACTACTTTTCCCTTGGGGTTGGATAACACGTTCTCCAAATTTAATATCTTTAGGACCAGTGGTTTGGAAATTGCGTAAATATACAATGTGAACCATTTCAATGGGTTTTCCAAAACAATAACCCCTTACTTATAAACGGTAATTAATCCGCTGCATAACCATGCATCGTTTGTCTTTTACTGTCACATGAAGTTTCAAAGTTGACAGATAGAGACAAACGTCACATAACTTAGTCATGTGTAAATAATATTTTATAAGTAAGGGAGTTATTTTTTTTGCAAAACGACAAGGTTTGATTCCTGGCTAAGGTAATAAACTTTTCAAAAATCTAAATATGTCATTTTAGTTGTTGTTTAAATTAGGGACGCAACTCCTTTAGGCATTTTTCGCTATCTCTTATAGTTTAGGATATCCCCCTGAAAGTCCATTGAAATGGTCCACTCTGTATAAAGATTAACTGCAGCTTAAGGCGGGTGAAGTCGCGAGGCATGGTTTGTTTAAGTGTAATTTTTTCTATTTTTTTTAGTGTTTTTGTGACACCCGTTTATGAAATTTGTTAAAATTCTTTCGCTTGAATTTGAACCCACCACTTCTTTAAAAAAGAAGCTTTCTTTTAAATTCACATGTCGACTTAGTTTATATATTATATCTGCAAAATTTCATTGAAATCGATTCAGTGCAAAGGGTTACAAATATACTTAGTATGTTTTTAAACATTTTCGTGGGTAAAAACTTCAAATAAACTAAAAAAGAATTTTAATTTCTAAAATTCGTTCGTCATTTATCAGACTGCTTATTTTTTAACTTATATAAACTTTTATATGATATAAATATAAGTTATACTTATAATTATTTAAGTGTATAAGTATAAAAGTTGGTATAGTATAATGTTCCTTCATTTTTTAGTACCTATATTAAAGTTACTAAGCATGGCGTCCCGGTTTTACTCGTTAAGAGTCTAACGGCCGTATACCCAAACGCTACTCAAACTTTGAGTTCTACTTAAACAATTAAACAGCTCTCAAATTCTAATTTTAAACTTAAAAGCTGCTTAATTGATAACTTCTGTTGTAACCATATTTCGTGCAAATAAATGACATTCATTCATCCATTCAATTATTTAAGTTGTACTTACCCTGTTTTTTAACAGGTGAAGATGCCTGACGTTGCTAGTTAAAAAAAAATATAATTAATAGAATTTCGAATATTGTATAAAGTAGTATAAGACTTATATAATTTTTAGTATAAGACATATTTTACTATTTATTTAATTTAAGTCTTATACAAGATGTAACGGGCAAGCCCTTTTAATCCGAAAGGGGGTTGTTCTAGACGTCTAGGCAAACACCTTTTGTTCTACGACTTTTGAAAATTCAAACTTTTTATTTTAAATTTTGAGGTTATGTTTCACTGAAAAAAACAGCTGCTTTTGAAAATAAGGGTAATTGAAGTTTTGATTGTAGTAGACCAAACTAAATGAAAGGACAACATAAGGTCAATGACCTCGAACTCTCAGAAACAGCTGATTTTCAAGTAAACTTTACACTTTAAATTTTCGAAAAGTACTTCGAATTTCCAAAAGTCGTAAAACAAAAGTTGTTCGCCTAGACGTCTTGAACAACCCCCTTTCGGATTAAAAGGGCTTACCCGTTACACCTTGTATATACGAATTTATGTATAAATATAAATTCCGAGGGAATTCTTTCGTATCGGATGCGTACATCTTATAGAACAATTAACCAGGTCTAAATCGCGTATTTTTATTTATTTTCTTACCTCGACGTTTCAACTATGTTACAATAGTTTTGGTCGCGAGGATAATACGCGAATAAAAGTGTATGTTAAACACAATGTTAACAAATGTGTGTAACAAAATTGGAAACACGACATATGTGTTTTTAGCTGTAAAAGTGTCAAATTGGACACAAGTATGAAGAAACAATATTTAACACTCTTTTTTTTATTTTGAAAAATTGTATTTCTTTCAAAAAATTAACAGCTTTATTAATAAAAGGGAAATAAAAGAAAATGCTTTGTCTTTTGCCGTGACAAGAACCTACAAAATTGACTGATAGAAACAAAAAGCGGAATGACTACAATAATAAATCACATTATTTTCCGGGTTTAATCGCGTTTTATTCATGTTTTAAAACGAACCGAGCTTGAACATGAATAAAACGCGAAAATAAAGTGTTTTATTATGAAAAATCGCGAAATTCGCGAAATCCACGGAATGACTACTCCAAGCTTATTTCCCTTTTATTAATAAGGCTATTCATTCTTACAAAAAACCTAAAGATTTTACTGAAATTTAAGTATATCTAGTGAAATACAAAATACTTAGCTATGGGGAACTGTTTTGTTTGCGATCCAACGAGCCATTGGCAGACAATTTAGTTGTTTCTTTACCTTTGTACTAATTTATATATTAATTAGTAAGCCCCACCCTTTTTACTTTTAAATTAGTATTAGGGAGCATCCACACAGCTGTTATATTATACAATGTGTTTCAGCTAGTGTAATGGAGCCGAAAGGTGAACAACTTTTGTTTTAAGACTTTTGGAAATCCGAACTTTTTTCGAAATTTTTGAGGTTTATTTTACGAACTAGCAGTGCCCGTGCTTTTAATCGCGTAAGTCCCATTCCCGTCGCCGCGCACGCGTACTTAGAGAATACTAGCTGCGCCCCGCGGTTTCACCCGCGTAAGTCCCGTTCCCGCGGGAATAACGGGATAAAAAGTGGCCTATGTGTTAATCGAGGTCCCCAGCTACTTATATTCCAAGTTTCATCGCAATCGGTTCAGTAGTTTTTGCGTGAAAGAGTAACAACCTTACATACATACAAACTTTCGCGTTTATAATATTATATAGTAAGAAGTAAGACAAGATATGTTTGCGTCGTACAAAGAGAATATAACCATTATGTTTGCGTCTTACTTCAGTGCACGCGACAGAAGCCTGTAAAGGGGCATATTTTTCCCGTCTTTGCAACTTTTTTCACGGATGCTCCGTTCCTTTTCGTCGTAGCGTGATGTTTTATAGCCTATAACCTTCGTCTATAAATGGACTATAAAACACAAAAAGATTTTTTCAATTCGGATCAGTAGTTTCTGAGATTGGCGCGTTCAAACAAACAATTAAAGAAACAAACTCTTCAGCTTTATAATATTAGTGTAGATGAAAAGCAATTAATATTTATAATGTATTTGATTTTAATATTTTAATTTTATTTAATGTTTAGAATAGTAGAACAAAGTAAAAAAAGTTAATGATCTTCAACTCCAAGAAACAGTCGAATATCGCGTAAACATAAACGAAGTTCTAAAGTTGTAGAACAAGAATTATTTGCTGAGATGTGTAGTACTATATTTCGGCTTACATTATCCTTGTTGAAACACGTCGTATAACATTATCTAACATGTGTGAATGTACCATTAGATATTAAAAGTATAGTTTAAAATCAATTATCCAAATTCCAATTGGATGTTTCTACCAAAACGTTAAATAACTGTAAATAATTGTATAAGTAAAAAATTATAGATTTGTTTTTTTATTATTAAATAATTACTTATTATTTTCTATTATTTGTTGTTACTCATTATTAATTATACGATATTATTATTTATAATAAAATAGTTTGTAAGGATTTTTTTGTTAGTATTTTTTGTAGTAATTGAAAAAAACTCATTAAGAAATTATAATTGTACCTTTTAGTTCGAATGTACGAGGCAGGTAACATGAAATATATTAAATAAAAATATTTAGGGGATATATCCAACGTTTTTTTTTAGAAACATAGTTTAATGTTTCCTCCTCGGATAAAGATATATTAGCCCCATGAACCCCATGAGTTTCTTGTGGCTTCTTCTCATCGGAGGGCGCGTTCCGAAGCCACACTAGAGTCATAGTTGTAAGAACACTCGACATATTTAAAGTGATCAATACATCCAATTAAATAAAAAAAAATGATTTTGACTTAGCAAATAATGTTTAAGGGAGTTTTGGCGGGAACGCGTTGAGATGTATTGCAAAATTTTCATTTTTGTGAAACCTAGTTCAAATGCGTGTAAATTGTTTAATTTCGGGGGCATATTAATCAATTTAGTTTCGTGAAGGTGTACAAGTGTATTGAAAGTGAAAATCGATGCAAAATATGGACGCGATGTCTCCAAAGCTCGCGTGAACCATCATTGTAAAGAGCCACCATTTACAATGACTCCTTGACTTGACTTTTGCTACGACGACTTGACCGTTACGATGTTTTAATGCAAATTGCAAATAATTTCCAATCAAAAATAATGACCTAAACTCTGCCTAAACTTTGCTTCTCTGTTATGTATGTCTATGAAGTTCTTTTTATTTTATTCGTATAAGTATTTCAAAATGAATTTCGACTATAAATTCCAATTCAAAGTTTATGTTTAATTTTTGCTAAGCTCAGTCTGAGCAGAGTCAAAGTACGTACTATTGATTTCAGCCTAAGACCAGAAATATTTTTTTTAGCACGACATTACACACGGTGCTATCTAGCCCCAAACTAAGCACTAGGCTTGTACTATGGGTGCTAGACAACGGATATACTACATATTATCCTTTTTTTTTGTAAATACATACATACTAGTAGTTCGCCCCGAACTGAGACCTCACGCGAATTCATTTACAGAGATTTTGTTTTTTGTAGGATTTTAACACCAACAGCTTTATTTTTTTACAAAATAAAAATTATTATTAAACGAATAAATATAACGAAAGACAAGAAAAACGATAACATAACAAGAATTATTCCTTAATTACGACAATCGACCACAATTTGTAACATTCCCTACAAAAATGTCAGATCTTGGAGTATATATCGCAAGCAAACGCAACGATACCGCGATCTAGGAGGTATGTTGAGCGCCATATATTGACAAATTTTTAGAACTTGATTATTTTCTCTTTTTGCACCCCCTATCTCCCCAACCCCCCTACCGATCCGGCTCATCTTCGAACTCATAAATTCTATGGACCTAAACTACGCGAATACCAAAATTCATGAAGATCGAAGCAACGATACTCAAGTTATCGTCGAACAAAGATACAAGCGCCAGGCCCGTCTACACTGGACCTCACTCGCTTCGCTCGTTCGGTCAATTATACATAGAAAGACACCCAGACCAGATACATTAGGTATTTCTTTTTAAGCATAAATATCTGCACTGCACCCGACGGGAATAGAACACGCAACCTTCTGCATTGCAGTCGGGCCTTCACCCACAGACCGTCGTGGACGGCGACAATTAAACCCTAAATTGCTTTACTAAAAATCAAACAACTTTGCAAAAGTTGAATAAATGTCGTAAAAACTAACGAAGGAATCCAATTTGGTTGGTTATAAATTATAATTGGTTTGTGCTAGTTCAGTGGCGGCCGTTCACGTGGTTCTCTTCAAATGGGGCTGTTTGAATCCTATGGAATATGTGCTGTAAGTAGAACTAAACTAGAAGTTCGCCCCGAACTGAGACCTCACGACCCCCTATCTCCCAACCCCCCTACCGATCCGGCTCATCTTCGAACTCATAAATTCTATTGTATTAAACTACGCGCATACCAAAATTCATGAAGATCGGAGCTACGATACTCAAGTTATCGTCGAACAAAGATACAAGCGCCAAGCCCGTCTACACTGGACCTCACTCGCTTCGCTCGTTCGGTCAACTAAAACCATTTACATACGACAGATAAGCGTCTGACCACTATCATATATACCCTGATGGTAGGTGATGTGATGGTTTGGTTTAAGATGTAGCACGCTTTTCAAAAAGATATAAAGAAGTGAAAAATCTAACAGTGTTGAAGCGATGTTGAAACCATACAAGATGTAACAGGTTAGCCCTTTTAAGCCGAAAGGGGGTTGTTCTAGACGTCTAGGCGAACAACTTTTGTTCTATGACTTTTGAAAATTCGAAGTACTTTTCGAAAATTTTAAGTGTAAAGTTTACTTGAAGATCAGCTGTTTCTTAGAGTTCGAGGTCATTGACCTTATGTTGGCCTTTCATTTAGTTTGGTCTACTACAATCAAACCTTCAATTACCTTTATTTTCAAAAACAGCTGTTTTTTCAGTGAAACATAATCTCAAAATTTAAAAAAAAAAAGTTCGAATTTTCAAAAGTCGTAGAACAAAAGGTGTTCGCCTAGACGTCTAGAACAACCCCCTTTCGGCTTAAAAGGGCTAAGCTGTTACATCTTGTATAGTTTAATACTGTTTTCTGAAATCTTTCAGATTTTAGTACTTGTTCAGTTTTCAAGAGCGAATAAAGATGTATCTTCGTTTCAACTGGTAAGAAAATAGTTTGTTTTTACTTTGACACAATTTTAGGAACCTCTTAAGACCCTGTCCGGACCTTAAGACCCCTCAATTGCCGACTCCTGCGGCAAGTGGTTGAGACCACTTTTTATGGTCATGTGGTCATCGAACAAAAACAGTTGAAATAGAGCCATTTAAGGTCGAAGTGGCACAACCAGTTTAAAAATAAAAGTATCCCCTAGTGGGTTCCCAATAGTGGGGATTAAGAATGTAATTGGGGAAAACGCCAGTTTTTTTATTAAAAACTAGCTGCGCCCCGCGGTTTCACCCGCGTAAGTCTTTATCTGAAATTCAAAAAATTCTGGCATAAGATCCTTCTCCTGATCATAACAGACACAACACAAAAAGAATTATCGAAATCGGTCCAGCCGTTCAGGCGTGATGCCGTGACAACGCAAAATAAGCATTCATTTTTATTTAAAAGATTATCATAATCCTCACCGATGAGGACTGCTTATAAGTAGTGATATGAATAAATGAATAAATTCTTTATTGTAAACACCATATTATATTATTAATTATAAAAATAACAGACAAATAGGTACCTAATTGTCTGTTATTTTTAATACTGTGTTGCGATATGATGTTTTTATTGATGTTCATAAGAACTTAACTTATACGAAGCATTCCGGACAAATCTCTGTGATTTTTGGTCTGCTTTTATTATATAAAAACTGTAAAAGATGAAAGATAAAATAAATAAAATAAAATATAATTACAAGATAAATAGATAGAAACAAATACAGCTTAAATTTAGGAAGCACAATGGGCGGCATTATCGCTGAAAGCGATCTCTTCCAGGCTAAAAAAGGTGAGAGGTAGGGTTCTACACTTGAAAACGGTAATCAATTTATAATTACTAGCTGCGCCCCGCGGTTTCACCCGCGTAAGATTTATCAAATCGGTTCAGCATTTTTACTTTCATAAGAACCTTCTCCTGATCATAACAAACCCAACAAAAAAATAATTAACAAAATTAGTCCAGCCGTTCACGCGTGATGTCGTGACCAAGGGAAATAGGGATTAATTTTTAGAAAGAGAAGATTTAAAAACCATAAAATGTACATAGGTACATATACCTACTTAAAACTAAATATATTTTATTGGGAATAATGACATAACAAACTCCGTTCTTCTCCTTGGATAAAGACATTAGGTAGGTACAGCAATTTGATTGATTGAATATTGACCATGCCCATATGTTTTTTTTTAAATTACCACAATTTTTTTTAAACAAAAGACGTCGGGTAATGGATTCCGAGGCTATATTATTTTAGACCCAAGGTACAAAGGTTGTCTATTAATTCACCCCCGTGATAAAGCCCGTCTTAGACTTCTTGGGAGGCTTGAATCCTTCGCTTCACTCAGGACTTTAAAGAACTCCCTCGTTACGTTCGGAAGTTAACTTTAGGATCCTTCGTCACGCTCAGGTTCAATATGACGCGTCTGACATTCGATTGGACTTTATTACTTTCTTGAATAAAGTTTAAAAATATACAAATTTCTAACAATAAAGAGTGTTTCTTCATTTCAGCTCGCCAGACTGTCATTTCCTACAGTTGAAACGGTAAGAAAATAATGACCTATAATATATTAAGTCGATTGTATTTCGTCAACTAAACAAAGTTAGTTTAGCTTTGCTTCACATAGTTGAGCGATTTTTTCATACGTATGTGTATAAAAGGAAAATTTGATTATTTTAAGGGTAAGGCAATAAGTTTTAGTTATTATTGTAGAGCCACAACGTCCTTTTCAATTGCCTATGGCCGATGCCCGTCGATGCTTAGTTATGCATATAGTTAAAGGTAGTCATAGTTATAGGTAATCTTTTTTATAACGTGTATGAAATAGATTAGAACTGAACACTGCTTATTTCAGTACATTTTTTATTGTCTCGCCGTACATGTGTAGAGTCTTCACCTCGATAATAAAACCAGTTTTAGTTAAACGTCTTAATCCCACACTTCACTAAATACTCAATGCACAGAACTCCCTCGCTTCGCTCAGGAATTAAATTTTTAGAACCTCGCTGCGCTCGAGAGTTAAGACTAAACTCCTTCTTATGCTCAATATGATAATAGACACTTTCTTCGTAAGACTACTATATTATTTAGGTAGGTACTCATTTCATTTTTGGGATTTCGTCATCGATTCTAATTAAAAGTTAAGTATGTATTTTAAAAGTAGTATTAAGTAATTTATTTTCCCCTGAGGTCTGTCGGCAGATAACGCTGTATAGGGTTAGACTTACCTTAGCCTTAGTATTCATTCATGTTATGATAATAATAATAATAAAAGTTTTTATTAAAGGCAAAGAAACCCACACAAAATACATATTCATATAAATAAATAAAATCGATATACTTATGTCTTAATTTCTTCTATGGTTTTCGCGATTTTGCATAATAAAACACTTTATTTATCCGGTTTTATCGCGTTTTTATTCATTATTTGACCCGAGCTTTCGCCAACTTTACAGTTGGCTTTTTCAAGGTTGACTGAGATGTAATTTGTCTATTTTTAACATTCTAAAAAGTTACAGTAAACTACCGCCTCATAATTATTTGCAATAAAAACGTTCCAGTGTACGCAGACTATAGAGTTATTGTAATAGTTTTCAATTTAAATTATAATTACAAAAAGACAAAAACACAAACAAATTACATCTCAGTCAACCTTGAAAAAGCCAACTGTAAAGTTGGCGAAAGCTCGGGTCAAATAATGAATAAAAACGCGATAAAACCGGATAAATAAAGTGTTTTATTACTTATGTCTTGTTATGTCTTGTGTTACACGACTGCCAAAGGAAGTGTTATGTTTTTAACGTGCCTTGTGTACTGAATAAATAAAAAAAATGTATATTTCTTAAATTAAATTTATTATTTATTTGTTTTAAGAAGTAAGTACTGTGTTCAATAACCACAGAAGCCGTACAACCTGCCGAGTACGAAGGAGATAGACCCCTCGCACAGCTACGCGGACGAGAAGTTCGATCGACTCCAGCAGTATTACAGCTACATGAACGGCCGGATGAAGGAACCGCACAATCCTGTAAGTTACAAGTATTATTAACTGCGCCCTTGTTAGTCCCAATCCTGTGGGAATATCGGAATATCATATATTGTGTTAGTACAGATTACCAGCTATTTGCATTCCTAATTTCATTACAATGTGTTCAGTAATATTTGCGGGGTCCGTAATTGTTGTACGAAAGTCGGATGATCGAATAACGATTGATCGACTGAACGATTGACCGAAAGAATTTTGATTGATTGATTGATTGATTAACTCCTTATTGTACACACACAAACATAACAAAATAATACAGAAAATGAATGAATGAATTTTATTGCGAAACAATCTTTTATCGACAAACGCTGCATCGATTGAACGATTGATCGAATATTTATTGATCGATGGACTGCTCTTTCGAAAACCATTAGGCGCAGAACGGTAAAGGAGCAAAATGGAAAAGAGGTCGCAAAATGGTAATGGAGCAAAATGATAAGAAAGCATAACGTCAACAGCGCATAATGATTATCTATCACATTGGAAGTGATAGAGAATAAATATATAAATTAACAGAATAACCAACTCGAAAAAATAAAACTGAAGAAGAAAAATCTATTACGGGGTATGTACGAACTAAACTGAAAATGCCAGTCGGATTCATCGAAAATTTGAAGCCATGTTTTAGAACATTTTCGTTTGTAGTGTTTATAAATGACATTGTTCCTTAGAGTATATATTACTACAAATTGTTCCCTACATTTTAGTGAAAATTCAAAAGGTGTTGAAGCCTTAGCACATTTTAAACGAAAAATACCTAAATTGTTGTCTAAAACGTCCTTAGGCAAAGAAGTTTTTGTCTTGATACTACACTAAAATGTAGGGAACAATGTCATTTCAGCGTGTGTAAAACGCTACCAACGAAAATATTCTAAAACATCGCGTCAGAATATAATCAACAATTTTCGATGAATCCGTCAGGGATGTTCATTTAGGTGTCCGAGCTCCGCTTGACCCACTTGGTGAAGATGACATCTTGGATTTTGCGTGTGGTAACACTGTTTCGACTAGTTTTGCATCGCCCAATCACGTGCAAGCGTTCCCCTCCCCTCGCTCGCGAGACGTCACAGCGCCGGGCGCCGTAGCGCTTCATCAGTACGTTTTGGATTTTTGTGGTGTAACACTGCTCTTAGTACCTACTAAAAATAATTTAACACTACTCCATTTCAGATAAATAAAAGTTAAAGATAATAATCAGTATTTTATACAAATAGGACAGCCCTATTTTGCTTTGCCGACCCGCTCTCAGGACGGTCGAGTAACAGTTATCAAAACCTAGGAAAGCCCTATGATTGTAATGATAACTACCTCCATTAAACGAGGTGTACAAGTTTGAAATCTCTCTGGAATTTCAGAGGTTAAGTTATTTGTTAATAACTTCGCAGACTACAATGTCGCCTGAGCGAACAGACGACACATCGTCTACATAGCAACGTCGTCTGCTCAAGACATGTGATGCGACATGTCGTCTGGTTAAAGCATATTTTGCTTTGCCGACCCGCTCTCAGGACGGTCGAGTAACAGTTATCAAAACCTAGGAAAGCCCTATGAATTGTAATGATAACTACCTCCATTAAACGAGGTGTACAAGTTTGAAATCTCTCTGGAATTTCAGAAGTTAAGTTATTTGTTAATAACTTCGCAGACTACATGTCGCCTGAGCGAACAGACGACACATCGTCTACATAGCAACGTCGTCTGCTCAAGACATGTGATGCGACATGTCGTCTGGTTAAAGCATACGACGCGACATCGTCGGCTCAGACATACGACATTTCACGCGACGTCGTCTGCTCAGTCATACGACATTTCATGCGACGTCGTCTGCTCAGACATACGACACGTCAGGCGACATCGTCGGCTCAGACGACACGTCACGCGACGTCGTCTGCTCAGTCATACGACATTTCATGCGACGTCGTCTGCTCAGACATACGACACGTCAGGCGACATCGTCGGCTCAGACATACGACACGTCACGCGACGTCGTCTGCTCAGACATACGACACGTCACGCGACGTCGTCTGCTCAGACATACGACACGTCACGCGACGTCGTCTGCAAGATCGCCTCAACGGCTGATCACGCGACATAACTGTCGTTTCCTTGCTTAATGACTGCGGATGGTCCGTTGCAGATGGTTACCACAACTATGGGTGCCTTAATTGGCCAACTGACAGAGAGTATTTTGATAACCTCCTAGAAGCGTTTGACATGTTGTATCCCGAAGATTGAAAGGACTGGGAAGTTAATAATAGATCCTACGTTGATCAATTCGGCCGAAACCGAAGCTTGCCTACGGTTCGCCATCCCCACTATACAACTAGCAAGCTTATTTAGCAGAAAAAAAAAAAAAAAAAAAAAAAAAAAAAAACCAGCTTCAGCGAACGTCGATATAGGGGAAAAAGTGGCCTCTCGGCAGAGCCCTGTTCTACCAGCCCTTAATCATAATGACAAAAGTTCACCCTGTGAATCCTATAATAAATTTCAACAGATCGGAGACCCTTAAAAATTCTCTAATATCTCGCCACGAGGCATCTCCGATGCTGAAGGGAGACGCCAACAACGCACTATCACACTAGCTCACAATCGACGTCGTCTAAGCGGTCTGGGACAAGTCCTACAAGAGACGACCCACCATCTGACCTCGCCAGAAAACATACGGCTCAGTCTTCAACAGACCATAAGCGCCAGCACAACGAAATCCTGGGTAAATTGTGCGAAATAACTTACGAATTAATTCAGAGGCCGCTTCATCCTTAGCTTCCCCCGTGTCCTCTTCTTCACGCGGATAGATTATGCCTCCCTTACGTTTAGAGGAGAAAGAAGACACAAGCGAGGAAGAAAGAAACAAAGAGCATCTCCTCGACTTTACACCCACAACAAAGGAAGCAGAGGCTAAAGACATAAAGTTCGAAAGCCAGCGAGAAGCTTGCTTCACAAGGCAGGCAATGCCAAAGTTTCAATGATAATGGATGGCGTAACATTCGCTACTCTGAAGTCCAAAAAATAATTTCAGGCCTCTATTGTTTTCACTGCCTTAAAAGTGAATAGCTAATTGGCTCCTGCTACTCCAGTCTAGCATTGGGGACTAGATGAGTCTAAACTCGATCCCCGGCGCCGCCCTTCGGGATGCTCGCTGGAGTATAGTGGACCCCGCACGGAATGCCTGCATTTGGTTGTCGGTGGGGACGCTATAACATATATAAAAGTCGAATAGAGAGCGGTGTGCTACTCCAGGATGGCAATTGGTAAATATATAAAGAGAAAATGGACCTCTCTCTTTGGGCGCCATTACCCACGGCTTACTCCAACAAAGCAAAGCATTTCAAGATAAAATATATGCAACAATGCTACACCCGAAGTAAGAAAACATTTAACAAACATGTCTTGTCATCAGAATCAACCTTTAGAACAACATCTGACTAACCATCACAATATACTTGTGGAAAAGGTCCGAAATAATTGAGGAGCGTAGATCTATATACAAACCCTCGAATAAAACCTTGGCAGAACTCCTACTCGAGTTACCGCCGTCGAGTTGGTAAAAAACCAAGGGGGCATAGCCAAAATATTTTCAGGGAAATTTCATAAACCCACAACGTTCACAAGAAATAGACCGGAGGGAGATAACCGCACGCTCAATACCAAAAGCAAATATAGTGCCCAATCGACACGTAGCTGGAGATCATACGGGCCCAAAAACCACATCAGTGCTTGGAAAGTCAGTTCCACCAAAGCAGAATAATTCACGAGGCTTCAAACCAAGAAAACACTAGTTTTCAGGCTGGACAGGTCAGCTCACGTTGGCAAGAATTAGGGGCCCCGCCAAATGTCATTTCAACTCTATCGGCTTATCGGATTCCGTTTATAAGTCGTCCTCCGTTGTATAGATTGGACAAAAGCACTTGCTCCAGATTTCAAATAAAGAAGTCCCCTCACAATACATGTCTAAGGAAATCCGGAAACTTAAACAATTAGGGGCGATAAGCAAGTGTCGCAGTAAGACCCCTATCTTGTCCCCTATCTTCCTCAGGAGAAAGTCTAATGGGTCAAATAGACCAATTTTTGATCTTCATAAATTAAATCAATATATACGACCTCCAAAATGTTAATTCTTAACCATTATTAAATTCCATTTTGCTTAAATAAATCCGACTATATGACAAAGATCGACGCATATTTTCACATAGTCACCGCAGCTACACATCGCAGATTCCTTGCATTCGTTTACGATGGAGTAACTTACGAAATGACATGCCTACCGTTTGGTTAGCCACGGCACCTTGGGCCTTCGCCACTGTAAGTAACTGGTTGGCAAATCTTTTCAGAAGCAAAAATTCTTGTGTTCGTCTACTTGGACGGCTTCCTGTTTATGCACACAAATCCAGAAACACTTCAAAAACAGACTTGGCTTGTTCTGGATTGTCTTGTAAATCTAGGATTGTGTGTAAACCAAGAAAAGTCTGTGCTCACACCCACAATCTGCATGGTCTCGGATTAATATGAGACACAGAAACCATCAGCAAGTGTCTTCCTCAAGAAAAAGTTGCTCGAAATATAGCCATCATATAAGAAACCTTACGAAAGAATCGATGGACGTGGCAATAAGCGGAAATGCTTCTAGGAAACTTAACATTAGCTGCAAGCGTCGTCCCGTACGGAAGACTACACACCCGTTTGATTCAATGCAAAGCGAATCACCTTACCCAAAGATGCCCAACAGAAAGTTTGCACTTCCACGCATAGTGGGTCAAGAATTGATCTGGTGGCTGAAAAATATAACCCTCACAACTCCTGTTCTGTACAACAGACGAACAGCCTTAGTAAGCACCGACGCATCCAGTCTGGGCTGGGGAACGGTGTGAAACTAAACAAATTATGGAAGAAAGAACAAAAACACTAGCACAGCAACTCAAAGGAATATGGACTATTGCAGAAATACTAAAAATAGCTGGCCATGCCTTTAAAACCGAAACCGTCATGATCCAAACAGACAACAGGACTGTAGTAGCCTATATCACCAAAGAGGGTGGCACAAAGTCTAGTCAATCCCTGCTAATCACTTTCAAAATTTCGATTGGCAAGAATGTATCAAGCGCACATTATTGCGCGCTATCTCCCGGGACGATGCAACATTATTGTGGACAGCCTCTCCAGATTCAACAAACTACCAGAATCGACTCTCTCGAACGAAATAGTGAAGGTAAATAACAAACAAGTTCGGAATTTCCGTGATAGATCTCTTTGCCAGTGAACGGTCAGCGCTTGTCGAAATTATGTCTCCGAGGATGTGAGAGCTCAGAAGTACCTCTATGTGGACTCTTTCAGTCGACCATGGTAGTACAATCTTTTCACCACCAGGTCTAGCACCACGCGTCCCTCGCCATCTCAACATCTGCTCCTAAACCTACATTCTCGTGGTACCCAAGTGGAAGAAGACGTTCTGGATCACAACATTACAGCAACGAGCCTTGGAACCACCAATTCGAATTCGACAACTCCACAATCACCTCCTGATAGATCTAAGAACGGGCAGGTCTCCACCAGCTGTGAAAATACAGGGTGAACCAATCTTATAAACACTTGGCCACCTGAACACCGTAACCAAGTAGAAAATGCTTGGCGTAAATCACTCTCAGAACCTACAAACCTGCGTAGAAGAAATGGCAACAATGGGCTAACGATGTAACGATGTAAATGTAATGTGGATGCTAAAGACTTAGCACAATATTTATGTTTCTTACATCATGAATTTAACCTAGCTCCGAGAATTATAGCACTACATAAGTCTGTGGTAACGACATTTACAAATACTACGAAAACAAAGATGTTGAGTGAACATCTCATTTTTAATCGAACTCTCAAAGCACTTAGCAAACTCTAGCAATAGCTCTTAGCAACGAGAGACCGAGAAAACTACACACCTGGGATGTAAACACACTTATCGAATATCTGCGACATTATCAAAGGAATGTCGACAGTTTATTTCAAGTATCTCGTCATGTGGCTACTTTACTTTTACTGGCAACGGGTCAAAGAATTCATTATCTTACTTTACTGGACTTACAACCTTCATTATTCGAGAATAACAACTCTTATGTAATATTTTGGCCTAGGTTTGGATCAAAAACCGACTCCTTGACATACCAATAGTCGGGGTGGAATTTTCTCCATAGTAGTGAAGAAAAAATTCAACTTGATATTTTAGATTCAGAAACATTCGAAGTTTCTCATAGCAAGAGAAACAGCAGAGAAAGCCTTACTAATTTCCTTATTACTACTCATGGTAAGATAGCACCCGCATCACGTACGGTCATTGCACGATGGATTAAACCCTACATAATGAGGCTAAAATAGATGACACGCTAGGCAGCTTTAGATCGGCAATGAAAAGCCATAACTGGCTGAATAGAAACTTGGACCTTGATGAGGTCATAAAGAAGGCTGACCAGTCTGATTAGTCCTGTGTAACATTTATATTTCCCTTTTCTTTCCTGATTGGATTACTTATTGGAGTAGGTACTAGCCATAATATTAATATTATGTTAAAAGACTGAATCATTGTAAATAAAAATTGATTTATAGATCTCAATTTGTCCCCATCACAGTACGTCACAGCACCGGCAGAAGATAAACAATTCTTCACCAAGTGGGTCAAGCGGAGCTCGGACACCTAAATAACACCGTTTTCCCCCCATAGGGTAGAAAACGGATATTTAGGTTCCAGCGAAGCTTGACCCACTATATTTTCATAACCTTGCCGGCTATTAAGCGTACTGATGAAGCGCTACGGCGCCCGGCGCTGTGACGTCTCGCGAGCGAGGGGAGGGGAACGCTTGCACGTGATTGGGCGATGCAAAACTAGTCGAAACAGTGTTACCACACGCAAAATCCAAGATGTCATCTTCACCAAGTGGGTCAAGCTTCGCTGGAACCTAAATATCCGTTTTCTACCCTATGGGGGGAAAACGGTGTTATTTTAGCGCGTATTTGGAGGTATGAGGTGGTGACCTCCAAAGGGAAGATCTTCCACCGGGCAGGTGGTTTCACCCGGTAGGCCGCGGCCTGACGATGTCTCGTCAGGTAGTTGTATATGAGCTTATCTCGGAAAGAAAGTTGATATCGCGATCCAGGATTTCATGCTAGTAACGCCATCTAGTAGGTGCTGTGGGCGACTGCCACACGTATATCAATATGTACTTATACCTAATTTGTTTCTTTTTTAGTCTGAACGCAAAGAGATACTCGACAGCGCTGAGAAGAAGCTGTTTGCGTTCATAGACGACCACGTGAAGGACCTGAAGCGGTTGCTGTTCGCAACCGACATGACTCTCATGAGCATGGTGTTGCTCAAACTTAACAAGAAGATGGATACTTCTGAAGCGAAGATAAAGTCGACGCAGGCCAAGATACCTTTCGGATTGTATGTGAGCCCAGGTAGTATTATTTTTACTTTCTAACTACCCTTCTAATACAATACTCTATATTCATATTCGCCGTTACCATGATCTTATTGAAGGATCTAAATCGCTCAGCTAATATACTCTTCTTCTTTTATATTTTTTTATTTCATATCTTCTTCTTTAAAATGGCTTTTCCTTTCGGACATTTGCCAGTGTCAAGTATTATCAATAATTGCAGGTTATTTGCATCGAACGAAACAGTCAAGTCGTCATAGTTAAAGTCAAGTCGAGGGAATCATTGTAAAAAGGAGGCCATTTTTTACAATGTTTGTTCACGGAGCTTTGGAGAGAACACTAGGCTAAAGTCCATGATTTGCACCGATTTTCACTTTAATTTTCACTTGTACACCTTCACGAAACTAAATTGATTAATATGCCCCCGAAATTAAACAATTTACACGCATTTGAACAAAGTTTCACAAAAATGAAAATTTAGCAACACATCTCCTCAGCGCATTCCCGCCAAAACTCCCATTTATTTCATATCGGTTGTGAACCGATTATGGCCATTTCGAAATTAGCCAGTGTTAAGTATTATTAATATTTGCAAGTTATTTGCATCAAAACAGTCAAGTCGAGGGAATCATTGTAAAACGGCGGCCATTTACAATGATTGTACACGGAACTTTGGAGACAACGCTAAAGTCTATGTTTTGCATCGATTTTTACTTTCACTACACTTGTACACCCTCGAGAAACTAAATTGATTAGGTAATACCTGATAGATTTTATAGTATTTCATTTTGTTATGGTTCAGAGTTCAAATGCCTAGAAACATCTTACTACATAGCGTCAGCACACAACCAAGAGGACGCCCAGATGATATTGTCCAGTGAAAGAAAACCTCATTGCTATACTTTTAGAGGTTAGTACTTACTTTTTTAGTCTTTATACCAGTGGTGCCATCTATTGAGATGCTTAGTTCAGGGCTAGTTAACCCAGTCTACTTTTAACCTGAGGATATTTTCACATAGGACAGGCTGGCATTTGACCTCATCTCACCTGATGGAAAGCGACGATGAGGTCTACGATGTAGCATGTTTACCTAGAAGAAATCTTATACTTTTAGAGGTACGTCTTAGTACTAATAACGGTGTTGGTCTAGTGGTTGATACCCCGACATTCATTCCGAAGGTCATGGTTTCGAATCCATGTCTTTTTCCTTGCAAAAAAGCTATGTGCGTTAATAACATCTCTCTAACCGTGAAAGCAAACATCGTGAGGAAACCCGCGGCTAAGTTAGCTTTAGACGTATAATTATTGACAAGAAAACACACCTTAAAATTCTGCTTTGTCAACTGAAACAATCATAATCCCGAATGTCGGTAGGGTTTCCGCCAGCTAAAACCTATGTGTAGCATTCCGAACAGATAGCTGTCAAAAATTGTATATTCTATTCAGAGATATGTAAAAACTTCTAGATACGTAATAGGGCAAATTTCTTGGCTACACAAATGCAAGCTATCTAGCCAGAGAAGTCTTAGTTCCATTCCAGCTCACGTCACGATCACCCGCTTGTTGACATACAGTACATTTAGTTCACTTTCACAACATTATTCACAGACAACAATGCCTTCGTGCGTATTTAGGCGATGCACGAATTATACTTCAAAAACTGGCAAAAATATTTAATTTCATACGTAAGTAAAGCTGTATTTATTTATTTTAGTTTATTTTTTGAAAAAGTTTTTTTTCCAAAAACTCAACGAAGTTTTTGACTTTGACGTTTTATCATTCTCTCCTAACCGCTATGAGATGTCATAATAATATTATGACATCTCTTTCTTACGTCATGCAAGTAGCATTGAGTCTTTATGTTTTAGAAAGAGATAACAATAGTTTCGTCTATTTCTTCTTTAAATTATGTGAATGAATATAAATAATGAAGTTGTATAGCATACAATTTGTGCCGCTTTTCAATAATGATTTGTTTTGCAATGGCGTCTCTATAACTTTAATAGACTCATTGATTCTATTCTATTTCTTATCGGTTGTGAACCGATTATGGCCATTAGGAAATTAGCCAGTGTCATGTATTCTAATTTATTATGCAAGTTATTTGCATCGAAACAGTCAAGTCGTCATAGTTAAAGTCAAGTCTAGGGAATCATTTGTAAACACGGCGGCCATTTACAAACAATCTTCACGGAGCCTTGGAGACAACACTAAGTCAATGTTTTGCACCGATTTTCACTTTCATTCCACTTGTACACCTTCACGAAACTAAATTGATTAATATGCCCCCGAAATTAAACAATTTGCACGCATATGAACTAGGTTTCACAAAAATGAAAATTTAGCACCACATCTCCTCAAGGAGTTCCCGCCAAGACTCAATTGTATATTCGTTCCCAACCGAATCGAATATCGATAGTTTGAATCGCTGTTTGTGTTGCTATACTCTGTGGTTCGTGTTTTTTTAAACTTTTTCCGAATTTGGTGGCGTTCCGAAGCTCTCTGAATAACCTTACTGTTCTTTTCACTGAGCATGGCTGACTAGGCTGGGAGGGTGGTATAGGTGCTGGGTAAATCTACTCCACTTAATAATATCCCAGACACTACAGCGACATAAACACCGCTTGGGTGTAGGATGTAGTACTATGGGTTATAGAAAGTCCCGCATACGTTAGGTTATCCCTAAATTAACAAATAGCTATGAGTATTGTAAACTCTATCAAATTGATATAACAACAAGGGACACCCATTCACCTTTCCAATATTTACTACTACGAAGTGGAACGCACTGCCCGCGTCGATATTCCCCCCTAACTACCTACATCCTTGGAGTCTTCAAGTCCAGAGTGGATAGGTTTCTTTTAAACAATAATGTTACACCGTCGACCTCATCCTCGCTTTCCAGGATGAGATGAGGTTAAATGCTAGCCTATTTCATATAAATACGAAGCCCAAAAACGCCATTTAAAAAAACTACATCCAAGTGTAGGAAACACTTTAAAATTATATCAAAAAGGGTATTTTGTTAGGACATTTTTTCTAAATAAAGATTTAAATTACAACTGTAAGCTAGAGGTAGCTAAAGTTCATAATTCTGACATAGGTGCGTTTTCATGGACTGCCTTCTACCACCGTCACGGGGAGACGACGTATGTGGGACCCCACGCAGAACAGTTCCAGACAAAGGACCCCAGTCAGGGCCTCTACTGCCACTCCGACGACAACTGGAACGACGCCCAGTGCATTTACAAGTTAGTACAGTTGTGTGAGCAATGAGCAGCATTCTACCCAACGAACTCGAAGTATATGGAAGTAGCAATCCTTTGAAAAAATGTTCCACGCAAACGGTGGCTGCGGGGCCTAGAACGATGATTCGACCGCCAGTCTGTCACTAAAGATCGTCCGCCATTGGTCGATCCAAAGGTCGATCATACGTAATACTGTACGGAACATGTCAGTGTGTGCATCTGCTGCTGTGTCACCGTGTAACATGTTTTTTTTTTCGAATTTAATGGGGAAGTTAGATCTATTCTATCTATTCCTCGTAGTTTCTACTACGTTCAAAATCACCATCCAAAACGATCTCCTGTGACATCGAGATGGCCCCGAGAGGATCATCCTGTTGTTTCCTCCTTTATAATAAATAATAACTAGCTAGGCCCCGCGGTTTCACCCGCGTAAATCCAGTTTCCGCAGGAATATCTAGACAAAAAGTAGCCTATATGTATTCCAGGTTTCCAGCTATTTTTTGCCAAGTTTCATCGCAATCGGTTTAATAGTTTTTGCGTGAAAAAGTAACAAAGTCAAATATATACAAACTTTCGTGTTTATTGACCGAACGAGCGAAGCGAGTGAGGTCTAGTGTTGACGGGCCTGGCGCTTGTATCTTTGTATGTTTGTTCGACGATAACTTGAGTATCGTAGCTCCGATCTTCATGAATTTTGGTATGCGCGTAGTTTAGGTCAATAGAATTTAGGAGTTCGATAAGATGAGTCGGATCGGTAGGGGGTTGGGGAGATTGGGGGTCGTGAGGTCTCAGTTCGGGGCGAACTCCTAGTATTAGTAAGATAAGATGCACAATAGACATATGTTGATGATTATATCAGGTAATAATTTGTCGTATATATTTCTGTTCTCCCTCAGAATAAATCCTCGCGAAGAGTTCCCTGAATCAGTGGAGTACGAGCCCAAGATATCGTACTGGTGCGGTCCGTACCGCTACTTCATCCCCGCCACGACGGACGTGCGGTGCATCTTCTCCATATTCTCCATGAACTTCATCTTCCGGTTCGGATACGACGGCGTCACATACAAGAATTCCGATTTGAGTTTTGTAAGTCTTATGCTTCGGCTACATTAGCGGGCTACGACGAATATTCGTGTTCACGCAATATGTATTCGGCAGGGTAGATCGTTGTAACGCAGTGAACGGATTAAATAATAAATATTGCACGACATTGCACACATCGCAATCTAGCCCCAAACTAAGCAGCAGGCTTGTACAATGGGTACTAGACAACGAAAATACTATAAGAATAAGAATAATTTATTGTTCAAACTATGTAGGTACATTGGTCTTAAATATACATGTACTATATTAGTGCACAGTCTACTCAATTCGAGCATACAATAATGTAGTATAAAATAACATTACTTAGATTTATGTTATACTTTTTTTGTTTTAGTAAATCCAGTACATATTATCCATATTATAAGCATGGAAGATGCCTTTCCATACTAACTCACCTCAAATAATAGCGCCAAAACTTACTCAAACACGAAATATGCATACACAAACTACACACAACGCTACTAGCCACTAAGTCTAGCTAAGCAATTGGACTTTTGTTTTTAATTCCACCAATTGTATGTTGACAACGAGGACGGCCCGGCGGCAATACGCTGTTCTCTAACGTGATTAATTATTTGAATGACCGCATGGTTTTTTTGTGATCATGTCTTAAATTACGAAACCTATACTTCCTTTGAAGTACGAGTTGATGATGTGTTGTTCCCAGATGTACGGCAACGGGCAGGTGTTCTACACGGACGAGCCGTGGGCGGGCATGTCATGCTGGAACTGGGCCTGCAAATGGCGGCACAACCAGAACGCCAGAACTAACGAGTTCTTTGTACAATGATACTACGTTATAATATACTTAGATCGGCACCATAATTATATTTATATTCTATAGAAACTGTGTTTTATTTTGATTTAAGATTTAACCCTTGAAATTGAATTAGGCTCTGATTTTTCTTTTTCTTATTTATGGCTTTTGTCAGCAATATAGGACAATTTAGCCAATTTCTCGTACGAATAGTGAACTACCACTATTATACTGTAATCGTTTGAAATAATTTTCAATGCGTGAAGGCTGTAGAAAAAATGGCGACGATTTTTCTCCAACCCTATGGAACAATTGTTTGTAACGTGCTAATTTTGTGTTTGGCACTGGTATTTTTATTTTCACCTTACTCGTTGAACTTCGCGTAACTAAATTGGTAACTTGCCGCCGAAATTAAACAATTTAAACGCAATAAAACAATGTTTTGTAAAAATGAAAATTCAGGACGACATTCCACTAACTCGTCAAAAACAAAAGTCCAGGCTCCGATTGATTGGGTGGGATCTCCATCCTTGAATTGAATTGAATTTTGACTGATGGCGATTCTGCGCACAGTACGTTGCAATTCCGCCAATGTCCAGTGATAAAAAAATTAACGTAGGAGATTGGTCGGTTTCACAGATTAGACAACGTCGTGCAGCCGGATCATCTAAAACAAACACACAACACAGGACGTTCACAAAATATATAAGACAAATCCAACACCTATTTAATATATCTAACTACAACGAATAATACAAATGAATATTTATATATATATTAATAATACACATACTATAAATAAACAGTATATATATATATATATAGTAAGTTAGAGTTTAATTTCATTAGAATATATAAATTTACCCAGAGTGTAAACAAAAGGAGAAGGAACAAGAGATAGGAGGCAATTCATATTGATAGGGCGAGGGATGTCTTTAGGGATCAATTCGTACAGAGTTGGCTGATGTCCCGAGCATTCAAAAAATATATGTTCAACTGTACCTTCGGCCAAACCACATTCGCACAGGGAGGAGTCCCTGACCCTTATTTTAGCTAAAAATACCGGAGAACATATGTGCCCCAGTCTTAATCGACAAATGGTGGACGTGGTTCGCTTATCTAAGCGACGGAATTTAAAGAACCATGGCTTGGACGGGATACCGGGTTGTATTTCGCTGTAGTGCTTGCCCTTTTGCCTTTTAGATATTTCCCAGACTCTGTTCCATGCACCTGTGAGATTGGATTTAATAAGTGGGTATAGATCATGTCGGTGAAGTTGATTATGACCAGGGAGACCTACACGAGTGGCACTTTTGGCGCACATATCTGCATTTTCGTTGCCGGCAATGCCACAATGGCCCGGGATCCACGCGACGGTGATTTCCATTCCTAAAGCGTGACACTCATAGAGAGTTTTCCTTATTTCAGAAATTAAGGGAATGTTTGAGTGAAAGGGATTAGAGGAAATAGCCTGGAGGCAGCTTTTGGAGTCTGAAAATATAATAGTTTTATTTAGGTTGTGAGATTTAGCATATAATACTGCTTCCAGCACGGCAACAGCTTCTCCCGAGAATACAGAGTATCCGGGGGGACATTTAAAACTGAGAATGACCCGGAAACGTGGGATCCAAACAGCCGCACCCACAGGAGAGCCATCTGAAAACTTAGATGCGTCAGTGAACATAGTCAATCGCTCGGGATATTGGTTATGAAGGATATTCAGAAAATCCTTATTAGGATCAACCGAATCTTTGTGAACTCCAAAGTCTTCTATAACATGCGGCTGAAAAACTAGTGCTTCATACGGTAGAGAATGAGAAGGAAGTAGAACGAGTTGTTTTATCGGGTTCGGCATTCGAGAGAATTTAATGTAACTGTTGAGGAGATAAGGGAGGCTTTTATCTAGAAGATTATTTGCTTGATATAAAGAGTATAAATTTCTTATTTTGCCAAGAAGGATGTGATTGGGGTTTTCGAGTATTTTAATAAAAAAGCGATCACATAAATATTGTCGTCGAAGAGACGGAGGAGGGTCAACGTATTCCACCTGCATAGCATTTATAGGAGACGACTTCATCGCACCCAAAATGATACGCAGGCTCCTTGACTGTATTTTGTCCAGCTTCTCAGCAGCATATCTGCGGCAGGGCTCCACAATAAAGGAAGCGTAATCCATGTGACTCCTGATAATGGCGTTGTATAACAGCTTTTGGGAGTATGGGTGAGATCCCCACCATACTCCTGACAGAGTTCTGAGAATATTAATATTGTTTTCACACTTGCTAGCAACGTAGGAAAAGTGGCTAAATCCAGACATCCTCGAGTCAAGTCTAACACCCAAAAACCTAACATTGTCAGCTTGGGGAACAAGTTGGTCACCTATTCGGATGTCCAGCCCAGGAATATGTCTTTTTCTGGTAAAAACAATTGACTGGCTTTTTGAAGGGGACAATGACAGGCCATGTAGAATCAACCAATTCTGTAATCTGGTCAGGGCAATGTTGAGCTGGAAGGAGCCCTCATCAATAGACTGAGTTTGAGCATAGAGAGCTAAATCATCAGCGTACTGGAGGATCTCACATCGCGTACCAATAACCTGGTCCAAGTCATAAGTATACAGGCTATATAAAAGGGGGCTTAAGACTGATCCCTGGGGCAGGCCTCTCCAAACGGTCCTGGCGAGATTTAAGTCACCTGGGCACTTAATAGATAAAGATCTCTCACACAGCAAGTTAAGACAAAAACGAACCAACTTCTCGGGTATCCTCAGCTGATGAATAAGTTTATTCCTGAGGGATGGGAGGAGGACATTGTCATAAGCAGCTTCAATATCTAAAAATACCGCTATGAGGAATTCCTTCTTAACAATGGAGGACCAAATGTCTGTTGATATAATTGCTAGGCTGTCTAGAGTGCTCATGCCTTTTCGGAAGCCAAATTGCGACTTGGCCAAAAGAGAGTTATGCTCCACAAACCACTCTAAACGTTGTTTGATAAGGCGCTCTGTGATTTTACATAAAACAGAGGAGAGAGCAATGGGCCTTCTACTGGATGGTAAAGAAGGATCAGATCCTGGCTTTAAGATGGGAACTAAGACTTGGGTTTTCCATGAGGCAGGAACTGCGCCGAAATCAAAATATCTATTTATTAAATTCAAAAAAAATTGTTTACAGGAGTCAGTAGATTTTGTGAGGAAAGAATAAGGAATTCCATCTGCCCCAGGTGATGAGTCATGAAGACCATCAATAGCTAATTGAAGCTCTTGAAAGGTGAAATTACTGTCAACAATACAAGTGTTTGGAAGAAAAGAAGGGGGGGAAGGAAGGGAATCTTCAGTAGGAACCCAGGCTGGAGCTAATTTGTCAGAAAAGGGTTCTGTCCATGAATCGAGGTCATTAGATGAGGCATTGTCCCCAGAAAAGGAACCTCTGAAACGTTTAATTTGTCTCCAAACTAAGCTGGATGGGGTTCTGGGTGATAAACCCTCGCAAAAGTCTTTCCATCCTTGCTTCTTTTTTTTGGACAGGGTTCTTTTAGCTTTAGCTGCACATTTTTTATATTCTATATAATTTGGGACAGACATGACTGAGTTATAGGACATCTCAGCCTGACGTCTCATTTGAACCACGTTGGTGCACTCCCTGTCCCACCAGGGGACAGAGATTCTCATATTTCGTGAGCTTTTCTTGGGGATGTGTTCATCGGCAGATTTGATAATTGAGTTTACAAAAAACTGGTAATGATTTAAATAATAAGTGTTGTCCACTGTAGATAAGACTTTTATTTTGTTTTCTAGGGAGGATGTATATGAGGTCCAATCAGCTCTCGCAACTCTATATTTACAGAGAGGAGAGGGATTTGAAGGAGGAGAGGTGGAGTTGGGGATGGATATCAATATGGGGTAATGGTCACTACCATATCTCTGCCGGTGAACTTTCCAAGATATTCTCAAAGCAAGGGAGGGAGAACCCAAAGTGAGATCCACTGCACTTTTAGGGTTTTGACCCGGTTGGACCGAATGAGTTGGTGATCCATCATTTACAACTGTTAAGTTTAGATCATCAAAGATTTCTACTATAAGTGAGTATAGAGTAGTTTTCCATGAACCCCACGATGGATGGTGGGCATTAAAATCACCCATAACAATCATAGGGGAGGGAACTGAGTGAAGTAAGATTGATATGTCTGCAATTAGCAAGGAGTTAGGGTCAGGAATATAAATTGACACAATGGATATGTTCCATATTCTAGCTACAACAATGTTGATACCAGGAGGGTGAGGGGGGCAGGGGATTTGGGAAAAGGACAAAGAACGATTAATGAGTAGGGCGGCACCAGCACACCCATCAGCCCTGTCGTCCCGGAGGCATGAGTAACCCGGGACCCTGAAGTGGGAACCGGGCTTAAGCCATGTCTCCGAGACGGCCAGGACCAGAGGTTTAAATTTGTTTATTAAATGGATCAAATCACTATAATTACGTCTAATGCTACGACAGTTCCATTGTAGGGCAGTTGTCTGATCCATTGTTAATGGAATAAAGGATTTGCTTAAGTTTTTCGGCAATGTGGGACGGTAGGGACATATTGTTTTGGGAAATAATTGATATTAACAAAGAGATTATTAGGTTGATATCTAGGGGGCTACTATCTGAATCTCTTTGTGAGAGGGCACAACCATTAGGTTGTGATGACGTAGGTTGAGAAATAATTTCTTGGTGGGCTACTTTATCATAAGTATTTATCAAAGATGGCTTAGGGTCAGAGTGGTTGATATAAATAGTTTTTTTATAGGAGCTATTATTATGGGAGGTAGAAGGACGGGAATGACGGATTTGATTGGGGGTGTGCTGGGGATTCTGTGATAATACTTCAGAGAAAGATCGGGATACACTTGGGATTCGATTGGCTGCTTCCATATAAGAAACTCCATCCTTAGCCATGGTTATTTTAATGGATTTTTGCCTTGCTTGTTCTGGGCACTGGGAGTCTATTGCGGAGTGGGATCCTGAACAAAAGAGACAGGTAGGTTGCATATCTTGACAAGACTCACCAGAGTGAGGCTGGGCGCACTTAAAACACCTGGGCTTGGAACGGCATTGAGTTTTTATATGACCAAATCTGCAACAATTGTGACACTGAATGGTTGGGAAGTAGTACAGTTCAACGGGAAGGGCTGTGTGATATGCAAAAATTCGCTCTGGAAGAACTTGTCCTTGAAATGTGACAACAACTGTTTGAGTAGGGACCCAGGTCACTTTGTCCTCCACTATTGCTTTCCTATTAAGTCTGCGAGCTTTAATAATCATACCACAAGGATGGGGAACTGTTGCAGTTTCAGCAAAGTCTGTCATTGACATATCGACTGGCACATTTCGTACTATACCCATCCGGGTGGTGTTATATTGTGGGATAGAAGCTGTAAAGTTGTTAACAGCTAACGCTGGATTAGTCAAAAATATATTGGCGGCCTGGGCATTTTTAAACTCCACTGAAATTTTGTTTCTTCCCATTGGTTTAATACCATCTAAGCGCACATCAGGTATTTTATTTTGGGCGATAAATTGACCGAACTTGATGGGGCGGATAGCAGAGCCTGAGTTACTATCAGTGTCATTTTTAGATACAGTAACGACAAATGGGCTATGTCTATGGGTAAGTACATGGTCATTCCGGAAGAAAAGCTAGGGTGAACAAATACCGTTTGTATAGAAGCATTAGCCAACTCTGTACTCACTACTGTTTTTTTGGCGTTTTGGGGTTCGTCTTCATTACGCCGCGGACGTTTTTGTCCTGCCGAAAGGGCTATAAGAGCGTCAGCTGCCTCGGCGGTATTAGAGGCGGTCATGTTTACATCTCCGTTAGGGTCAGCATTGGGATCGGGAGGCCGGGGTTGCGGCTGCAACTCCGGGCTCGACATGTCACCTTAACCACTTACCAAGTGTTAGTATGTTATTAGAACACTTAATAAAACAATCCTGCTACACTGTAACGCGAAAATTTGCAATTAAAAACACCAAAATCTCTCTAACACGTGAATAATCTTAAACACCTTCGAACGGAATCCATCTCCATCCTTACTTACGGCTTCTGTGGCGCGACGGGTGACGCGCGCCGGGAGCTCTATCTTAGCCCCATCTTAAAATGTTGCTATTGCAATAAAAAATCTGTATTTTTTTATCAATTTAAAAAAAATAAAAGACGGGACAGACAGACGTAAGCACGAAAGCTATCGAAGTTACCAGTTTCCATATAAAATACGCGTAATTAATTTAACCATCACTTTCGCGTTTTTTTTACGAAAAATCTCACACTAAGGGTACAGGACTAGTAAAGCTAAAAAAAAAAACAATTCATATTATTATATTTATTTTGTAATATCTTTATTACAAAGCATTTAGCCTACCATTAAATGTGGCATTCTACCAAAGTTGACGATCCGTCGCGGCAGTGACTTGGCTCCTGGTTGTAGGAACCGCAGGAGCCTCTTGGGTAAAGTAACCTTGCGAACCGGGGTAGCAGGTTCACACGTCGTCAATACCAACACTGAAAGTAACCTGAAGTATTTAGGTAACCTGCGTAAGCGATGATTTATAATAGACCATCACCCGGCCGACCTTTGTTGCTCATTGCTCGGCTAACAGTCGATCGGTCTGTTGCAACCAAAGAATTTATGATTTCTTCTATGGTTTTCGCGATTTTGCATAATAAAACACTTTATTTACCGGGTTTATGAATAAAATGCGATTAAACCCTGTAAATAAAGTGTTTCCCTAGAACTACTGTGTACTACGGTGTAAACCTAGAACTAGTATGTAAACGAATAGCTAGTGGTCCGGAGGAAAGGGACGCAGAGCTACCTGCATTACAAAGAATGAGAAAGGGACAGATCTCCTGCATTAATCATGCTGTTCCTTTCTAATTACACTATTAGAAAGGGACTTAGAAAGGGACAGAACTCCTCATTGTTTCGGATTAACGATTATTATTTCCACGTGCGCATTCCAATAATACAACTTTCTTGGTTGCAACCGAGTGGCGGCCGAGCGGCAGACAACGAAGCTCGGACTTCAATTATTTTTGTTTGTAACGAATAGGCAACTGAATCTATTTCACTAATTGAAAGCTACATAGTAAACACAATATTTACCAGGTTTTAAGCGCGTTTTATTCAAAACCGTCATTATTTTTAAAGACCGAGCTTTCGCTAACTTAGAAAAGTTGAAAAGCTAACTGTAAAGTTGGCGAAAGCTCGATCTTTAAAAATAATGACGTTATAGAATAAAACACGATTAAAACCGGTAAATATTGTGTTTTATTATGTAGCTTTCATTTAGTGAAATCGATTCAGTTGCCTATTCGTTACAAACAAAAATAAATCTTTCCTCTTTATAATATTGGTATGGAATATGAATTATTTATTAATGAAAAAATAATTAAATGAAGTCAATCTTACATTGTATACTAAGCACACACGCTACGACTCTCACAGGCAGTGACATTTTAAACTGTCTGATAAAATCGTACCCAATCCGTGTTTCAGTAGTTACTAATTCAAATTGGTAATTAAAAAACTAATTATACTGATTTTAATGGCGTCTATAGAATTGCCCCCCTACCGCGTAACCCCTGTCGACTTTAACTCGAAGTCGATTCGGGAATACCAGCTACCGCGCTAGGAGCGATCAGAAATTGTCGACGTTAAAGCCATTGACAATTTCTGCTCGCTCATTGCGCGATAGCTATTCCCAAATCGACGACGAGTTGAACTCCACGGCAGTGTGTTTGGGGGGGGGGGGGGAGGGGTGCTGTTGGTGAATATTGAAGCATCCGACGCAGATGAAGTGATTCGATTTTCGATTTTATATTTAGTAACAGACATCACAAAATACAAATCCTAAACTACGGATTAAGGATTAGTTAAACAACATGAATTTTAGCTATGACTTCATTAAGGTTTGCACCCTGTCTCGTCTGCATCTGTTGCACCATGTGAAGCTTCGACTGTTGCAAGACTGATAACTTTTTCTTTTACCTAAATGCTTTGGTGTCTTTAAGATTAAGCATTAATGTTTTTAATACAATTGTCAAATCGAAGCTTTGTTTATAACCGAGTCAAAAGGTATGCTTCAAATCGATTTGAAATGGCACTGCGATGTCCATTTTAAATATTTGGAATGGCATTATGTAAGTAAGCATGCTTATTTAGTGGCATGACTATTCTAGCCTACAGGTGTACCAAACAAGAACAACAAAAACTTTTTATAAATTACCAACATTGAGAAACAAAAAAGGACTACGAAGCTTCTACTTATCTTACTTATGTTTACTTTTTCTACTCGACAATAGATGGCAGCACTTCATTTTTTATTTTATTTTTTACCATTGGTTTGATCAAAGAGAGTATAATCGAGATAATCACTGGGTTGGATTAGAACCGAAAAAGGTCGCGAATGTAAAACACCTTGTCTGGCTGTCTTGAAGTGTCTCTTATTATTACAATTTATTCGTTTTGTCAAATGTCATATTGTTTACATAACAGTCGTCATCATAACATAACGCGACCGCGAAAGCCAATAATATAAAAATATTAGATAAAAATACTAATAAAATCTCCCTAAAAACCACATCACAATGCTTTCAGAAATCCACAAACCGAATTCTCCTAATTTATTTGTAAGCAAACCAAGGATAAAGACTCAGGCGAGTATCCTTTCATAAGTTCAGCATTATGTTTCAAACCGTTCGCGTTAGGGACCGTCTCCACGAGCGTTAGAATCGCGGCGATATTATCGTCGAGCCACTTATTTATATACAATCTCTATGAACGTGTCACCACACGGCGATGTTAACGCGGCGGTGTGCGTTGTTATATAGAAATAAGATAATATTGCGGCGATTCTAACGCTCGTGGAGACGGTCCTAAAGTTGCGTGTTGGTAGTGGCGAATTGTGAGCGAATCCAAAATGAAGTAATTACGCAACGAGTGGTACCCGGCGAACTCGCAGTGTAAAAGGGGTGATAGACATGCGAGTGAGTACTGAGTACACGAACTTTTATCTCGACCAATATCTCGACGACCTTTTTCGCATGTATGGAGGCATAAAATATGTAACGCGCACTACTTGAAATTTGGATGCGAGAAACTGAAAATATATTTGGGTTGCGTGCAATTGGAGAGGCCTATGCCCAGCAGTGGACTGCAACAGGCTGATGATGATGATGCCTTGAAATTTGCCGACGTTCCGGTTTGAAACTTTTGATTTGCTCTCGTGTATCACAGATATGTGGCCGAGTAAGTTCGTACGTCTGTATCACTCACTTCAAGCGTAGTTTCGATAACCATTGTGGCGACACACGCTTATCTAGATGGATAATCTAAGAAACACTTCTTGTTGACCATGTAAAACGGAATTTCGAAGTATAAACTAGAGGTGTGCTTATCATGTTCTCTAGCGGATTGAACATGGAATCGTTCCTTTCGCTGTCGGAAACAGGTGCAGGAAACATGTCCGCGGAACTACTTAGGCTGAAATCTATACTCCGTACTTTGTCTTAGCTCAGACTTACCTAAATAAAGCTAATTATCAATATTTCTCATTTTTACCACACTTAAAGTTTGAGATCTACTTAATTATTTAAGTAGCCCTCAAGTATTAAGTGGCCTCAAATTTTGATCAAATTATAAACACCACTGAAAATTTGAGAGCTACTCAAATATTTAAGTAGCTCTCAAAATTTAAATGCCTTCAGAATTGAAGCGGCGAATTAAAATTTGAGGCCACTTAAAACTTGAGAGCTACTTAAATAATTAAGTAGCTCCCAAATTTTAAGTGTAGTGGAAATGAGAGCAGAGTAACTATACTGGCAATTAATAGTAAAAATCATTCATTCTATGTCCGGAACCGGAAGTGATCAGGAAAGATTTAGATAATTGTTGTTGATCGGTGCGAAGTTTCGGTCCATCTATTTTGAGATCAATCCGGAAACGGAAGTGGTCCGGAAAGATAATAGATAATTTTCTTTGATCGGTGCGAAGTTTCGGTCCATGTTCGGATTGCTCGGTCGCCCGGTCGGTCCGAAACGCGAAGCGATGGGTGACACTGACAGTGCTGCCGGACATGTGAACATGTTTGATTAAGATTTGCGGAGTGGATTGAAATTGTTCCTACATCGAACATGTTTCCATGAACTATTACGGTCCGGAACTACACGTCTCTAGTATAAACATAAAACCCCAAAGCATCGACTGTTAGCAGCCTAATATTTTTTGTTACTTAAACCTATTTTAGTATTTTTTTTACTTTAGTTTTTTTTTCATTTTATTATAAAATAAGTACCTATGTATTTTAGTCTATAAGGTATATATTTATGGGCCTTTGTAGCCTGAAATAAATGAATTTATATTCTTTTTATTTTATTTTTTAATGTTGTAATTTAACAAAAATCTGTCTAATTATTGGCAGGGCAGCATTCCTGCGATGTCTGTGAAGACGAAGCACTTCATCAGGAAGATCTGCTTCCAGGAGGCCGCGTCTGTCGACATGACCAAGTATGGCTTCTTGAGAGACAGCAAAGTGCAGCCGATCAACTTAATGTTGAGGCCTTTGAGGGATCAACTGAATAGAATAATTGGAGGTTCGATCCCCGTATCCACTGACCGACCATTGACGACCTCTGTGGCGCGTCGGGAGAACGCCCGACTACAATGCAGAGGCCTGCGGGTTCGATTCCCGCCGGGTGCAAAGGGCCTATACAACCCTAGTAGCGTGACAGGGATAAAGCTAGCGAATTTCAGATGCGTAAGTGAAGGACATAAGATGCGACAATGCAATTTTTTTTTTCGTAAAATCAAACAATTGCAAGTTTCAAGATAACCAAACGTTAATCTTGAAATTCAAAACATTCACTGCCTGTATTGAGCTAAGTTCATTTCTTGTACAAAGTTTTATTAGTTTTCGTACAATATTGACTGAGTAATAATATCACTTATTTGTACAATTTAGCGGGAAGTTTGGAATTTTTTTCTATCGAGAAAATTTTCAGGAATCGTGTTTTCACGACATTCACGTGTTAGTAAATATTCTAGACTTTAATAAATATGGTTTCAAAAACTTTTATTTCAAATAACTTTTGTAGTAATTCACCCTAGAAACATCAGTTCTGGCCTACTACGGCCCCTTAATGGAAGTGCTATTATCATAGTACTAAGCTATCTATTAACACATTCATTTTATTATAAAATACCTGTGTATATTGGTCTATAAAGTATATATTTATAGGCCTTTGTAGCCTGAAATAAATGAATTCGATTCGAATTCGAAGGTTCGATTCCCGCCATATTATGCTATTACATTATTTTATTTTTAAGCATATATGATATTTATGCTTAAAAATAAAATAATATTTGTATCTGGTCTGGGTGTCTTTCTGTCTCATATGTATGTAATGTATCTATTTAAAAAAAAAGTATAATATGTAGTATATCCGTTGTCTAGTACACATAGTATAAGTCTAGTGCTTAGTTTGGGGCTAGATTGCGTTGTGTGTGTAATGTCGTGCAATATTTATTACTAGCTGCGCCCCGCGGTTTCACCAGCTTAAGTCCCGTTCCCGCGGGATTATCGGGTTAAAAAGCCTGTGTTTTTCCAGGTCTCCAGCTACCTATATAACAAGTTTCATCGCAATTGGTTCAGCGGTTTTTACGGGATTGAGTAACAAACTGTCAGCTTTATAATATTAGTAGGACTAACAGCCGAATACAGAAACGTCATTTAAAATTTGAGAGGTTCTTAAATTATTGAGCAGTTTCTAAATTTAAAATTAGTATGGCAATTTTGGAGTTTGAGAGCTGCTTCTTTGTTTAATTAGTTCTCAAATGTTGAGTAGCGTTTGAGTATTCGGTCGTAAGCAAGGTGGTACAGGCTATACTTAACGATCCTAGAAAAAAGACTAAACCATTATGCTGATTCGAAAAAAATGTTTCTCATGCTGTCACAAGTTCTGATTCAGCCCGAAGGTCCCAGTCTTCTTATGTACTGTGTACATACCTTTCTATGTACTTTTTATGTTGTGATTTACTAGACGTTTATTATTATTTATTTATTTAACTTTTGTTTTTTTTTTATTTCATTAAAGGGCACACAACCAACAAGCCATCGCGTCCACGTTCGATCATAAAACGTCCATCAAAGATTAGAGATGAAAAACGCAGCGTCAATTTTCAAGATGATCTAATAGGTTTGAATTTTTACACTTATACATTTTGTAACGGGTAAGCCATTTTAACTCGAAAGGGGGTTGGTCTAGACATCTAGGCGAATACCTTTTGTTCTACGACTTTTGAAAATTAAAACTTTTTTTTTTGAAAATTTTGAGATTGTTTCACTAAGAAAACAGCTGCTTTTGAAAATAAAGGTACTTGATTAAAGTTTTGATTGTAAAACATCAAACTAAATGAAAGGACAACATAAGGTCAATGACCTCGAACTCTTAGAAACAGCTGATTTTTAAGTAAACTTAACACTTAAAATTTTCGAAAAGTACTTTGAATTTCCAAAAGTCATATACCATAAGTTGTTTGCCTAGACGTCTAGAGCACCCCCTTTCGGCTTAAAAGGGCATACCCGTTACACCTTGTATTGTGAGTTTTAAAAAACTTATTTCGTTAAAAGAAGTGCCTACCTCTTCTAGGAAGGGAACACAGTACGTAGGTTCATTTTTATTTTCAACAAAGTGTTGTATCATTGATTGTTTAAAGTTGAGATTGTTTTATTTTTAGCAAAACTTTGCCGCCAATGCAAAAACGAGAAAAGTAACAAGACGAAAATAAAACGGGAAAAGGCAAACAAAATTGCTAGAAAAATTACGCTTGTATAGGTCAATGAACTGTGAAATAATAATTAAAATTAACTTATCCTTCTACAAACATAATTATTGTTGTTTTCTTCTCTTTTGAGTCGTCATCTTCATTGCTGAAGGTCGTGTCTAAGATGAACTGTCAATCACCTCCTCGGTCCTCGGCGGCCCTGTTGTTTTAACCCCACTGATTTGCAGGCTTCCTCACTCACCATGGTTCGGTTATTAATATGATCGTTGTATTACACGGAAACCTGCAAATATCAGGTGATGTCGACCACTGTACGAACTCCGTTCGACCGACTGTTTGTAGAGAAACCTAACTTCTAAAAAAAGTTAGAAAAAAAGCGATGGATACCTACTCATACTCATCATAGATACTCATCTAGTGAAAGCCTACTTATGAAATAAAATAGATAGTCGAATCTCTACATGGTTTTGTATTGTCGCCTGTGGCCCGATTCTGTAAAAACATAGCATGCGCAAGCAGGCGGGATGCATGAGCATTGCATAAGTTGATGTGTTGCATGAGTAAAAATAAAAGCTATTCTATAATTTCCTTTAATACTGATTGGCTGAGTAACAAGGGGAGCTATTTAAATAATTAAGTAGCCCTTAAATTTGAAGGCTACTTAAATAATTAACTAGTAATTAAATAAAATAACATTTACAGAATACGAAATAACGTACATCTCCTGCACGTCCTGCATTCCGTCAGCATTTCGCATGCTATGAACTTACCGAATCTAGCCCTACTTCTTTTTCTGGTCTAGGTATAAAGCGACGATCTCATTTGGCTTGCAGAGACGTAATAAGTTCCGTTTCAGGGCTTGGCCATAAAGACAGTACCTAACGACTAATTCCTGTCCCATTCTGTGACTCACTTTGTCTTCTTTGTAGATCTCCACCTCTCTCTAATCCTACAGTTAGAGTGCGTGCCAGATAAGTGTGCACAAAACTAGAAGAGCCATTAGGCACAGTTTACCTAACAGTTGGTGCGCCTCGTTAGCGGACAGCGATAAGTTCCGATTTTGACCACATGCAGACTTATCTGTGTCTGTTGCTCGACCGCCACTCGGTTGCAACAGAACGACCGACTGCTCGCCGAGCAATGGACAACGAAGCTCGGCCCGGGTGGCGGTCTAATAGTAGTAGAGGCTTGCAGACTTCAGAGGACGTTAAAAAAAAGCAGTGAAAGAGTATCACAGGCCTAAAACACTCGCAGTATTCCAATAATTAAAACTACATTTGTTAATAATAAATATCGTATAAGTTAAAGTTAATTAAATATACAGGTGTATTAGTATTTTATATCCAAACTCATGCTTCAATATTTTATTAATTCCCACAGTCACAGGAACCGCTTATATTAGATGTGCAGCTAGGGGTCAGCTGGCGGTAAGCAGGTGGCATCTTGCACAAACAACTCTCTGTGCAGCCGCTCAATTTACAGCCGTTTCTCATGACTTCAGCCGGGTACGGTATGAGATTGCAAGTCTGCTGACAAGCGTCGCAATCTTCAACCTTAGCGTGACAAATAGTACACTCACTGATCTCCTTTGCGTGAATACATAACTTCACTATACATTCAATTGGCAGCGGAGCAACGCAATCTGAGTTGATTGGCGGATCGCATAGGATACAAGGTGGGTCTGGCTTCTTGCAAACTTCACAATCTGATGGTGGTAGATCGTGAGGACAAATCAATATTACATCGCAAGGTTTGGCATCTAGATTTGGAGAAATAATATCACAGCAGTCTTCCTTTCCATTATCTTTTTTACAGAGATGGCAGGTCACGGAGAGTGGGATCGCGTGAGGGCAGTCCATAGATATAGGTGAACAACTGCTGTCTACTATTGCTTTACACGAAGCAGGAGGCGGGGAGTTGCTGGGGACGGACAGACATTCTGGTGGGGCAGAAGGTGGCAAGCAAGGACGAGGTGGAGGATCACAACTAGGGTTTGATGGATATTTTGGTGGAGTGCAAGAGAAAAGTGGCAACCGGCAGTTATATCTACAAACATCGCAATCTTTCAGCACATTTTCTTTAACTCTTGTACAGAATGAACAGTCTTCCTTTCTATCTGGATTTTCGTTACATATTATACAAGCTCTTGAAATGTTTGATATAATTCTTCTGCAAAAACGGCACGGTAGAAATGGAGAACAATTCGTTTGAGCTTCGGAACACGTCAAAGGTGGATCGCAACAGTCGGTTTGGGCGCCGAGAGATATTCTAGGCCTGCTATCGCACGAGCTGACCCTGTTTAGATCCATGGAACTGAGTGTGCGTCGCCTTTGTCCTGGCGAGCAGTAATCATATTTGCTCCCGCAGAACTTGGCAGCGTTGGTGCAACTGTCTTTAGTGCAGCATTCGTCTTCATTGTCTTCCTGGCATGAGCTAAGACTGGTTGAGCTCGGTGTGGAGCATGGAGGCCGGGCAACGCAGATGGTTCGGCGTCGAGAGCTCCTGAAGATCACATTTCGAGGAATGTGTTGACTCTCTATACATGGACGAGGGACGTTTCTGTTTGTACGTGTGGATTTATTTTTCTTTCTGAATATTGGCATGGGTTAACTTACATTGAAATTTGAAGATGTTTTTAAAGCATCATCTTGAATTTATATTATTTTTATGATATGTTATGGGATTGGAATAGGCACTACATAATTTTGTATTTAAGTTGTTGTTGTTTACAAATAGTGCATTTTGTTTAAATTTTATGTTGTTGTAACATCTCCGGTATTATAAAAAACCAAAAAGAGAGAATACAATAACTACGTAATATGACATAATGGACACCTTGTGTCACCAATGACCAATGACACAATGGTAAAATAATAAATATCCATCATTTGACTAGGTAGGTATGTCACTCATAGACGTTAATTAAAATAAGGTATAAGCAGAGATAACTTACATCGTCGTCTTCGCTCCTAAAAGACATTTACAGAATACGAATTGAAATTGATATTTCAAAAGTTGTCAAGTGCACAGTCTTCTATGAGCGAAGACGACGATGTAACATGTCTCTGTGTTTGTCTTCTGAGGCCCTCGACTTTATAAGAAACATGAACGCTGCGAATCTGGCTTTTGTTCAGCGGGATACCTATTTCCCTGCGACAAACATACAATCGAATTTTGTTTCTTCGAGAACAGAATGTACTTCCTATTGGCTAGGTAATGGGGCTTGTGGATAGTCAGCAATTTAAAAATCTGGAGTTTGCACTTACCTGCTTTTCAAATTTAGAATGTAAACCAATCAAAAATAATGAACGAAAATTTGCTTCTCTGTTACGACTATGGAGTTCTTTTTATTTTATTCGTATATTACAATATGAATTTCGACTATAAATTCCATTTTTTTTGACCAATCCACTGCGCCATCTAGCCCCATGGTAAGCTGCTAAGCTTGTGTTACGATGACTAGACAACGGATATATTACGTATATTTATTTACTTATATTTTCTTTTGTAAATACATATATATTATACATAGAAATACACCCAGACCAGATACAAATATTATTTTTTTAAGCATCAATATTTGCATCCAGCGGAAATCGAACCAGCAACCTTCTGCATTGCAGCCAAGCGTTCGCCCGACGCGCCACAGAGGTCGTCTAAATTCAAAGTTTATGCTAAGTTCAGTCTGAGCAAAGTCAAAGTACGCACTATAGATTTAAGCCATAAACAGGCTTTATTACCGCGGTGACTACTTTACTTTATACTTCTTCTAAAATAAAAGTCCATTAAATATTTTCATTAATTTATTATACAACTAGCAACTCTCCACGGTTTTACTCGTATAAGTCCTGTCCCGTGCGAATATCGGGATAAAAAGTAGACCATGTGTCACTCCACGTCGTCAGCTATCTGCATACCAAAGTCAACGCAATCGGTTCAGCTGATTTTGCGTGAAAGACCACACACATACTGTCTAACTTTGCCATCATTTTTCTACCTACGTTGATCGCACGGTGTCCCTTTGATCATTTCTGGTATCGAACCCCTGGGAACAAACAAATATCGTTTTTATTTCGCCACAACAAACAAATATCGTCTTTATTTAGCCACAACAAACAAATATCGTCTTTATTTCGCCACAACAAACAAATATCGTCTTTATTTAGCCACAACAAACAAATATCGTCTTTATTTCGCCTCAACAAACAAATATTGTCTTTATTTCGCCACAACAAACAAATACCATCGTCTTTACGGCCATTTACAATGATTGTTTACGGAGCTTTGGAGGGAACGCTAAAGTCCATGTTTTGCACCGATTTTCACTTTCATTGCACTTGTACACCTTCACAAAACTAAATTGATTAAGATGCCCCCGAAATTAAACAATTTGCACCCATTTGAACTGGGTTTCACAAAAATGAAATATAGCAACACATCTCTTCAACACGTTTCCAAAAGAAAATTTAGCAACACATCACATCTCCTCAACATATTCCCGCGACTTCACTGTTACAATGCAAATAACTTAAAATATTAATAATACTTGACACTGGCTAATGTCCAAATGGAATATAGCCATGTAAAAAAAGAAGAAGTAAAATATACCAATATGTTTACATTTTTTATCTAAGATTCTGAAACAGAGTAAATATGAGTAGAAGGAGCCGAAGGAATTGAATTTTTCTCGGTCGAAACAGTACCTTATAAAATTAGAAATAAAGTACATTTATCCATGGATTAACACATTTATATTTCCGTTGACGTCAACAGATTCGGCCGAATCCGGCGAAGCGGCCGAATAGACCGATTCGCTGGCACTCTGATAGTTGCGTACGAGAACAACATAGAACTTGGTTATTCAACAACTGCAGCTGAGTAAGATTCGATGCGATCGATTCTACCGATGCGAACCCCATTCTACCGATGCGATCGATTCTACCGATGCGAACCCCATTCTACCGATGCGATCGATTCTACCGATGCAAACCCCATTCTACCGATGCGATCTATTCTACCGATGCGAACCCCATTCTACCGATGCGATCGATTCTACTGATGCGAACCCCATTCTACCGATGCGATCGATTCTACCGATGCGAACCCCATTCTACCGATGCGATCGATTCTACTGATTCGAACCCCATTCTACCGATGCGATCGATTCTACCGATGCAAACCCCATTCTACCGATGCGAACCCCATTCTACCGATGCGAACCCCATTCTACCGATGCGATCTATTCTACCGATGCAAACCCCATTCTACCGATGCGATCGATTCTACTGATGCGAACCCCATTCTACCGATGCGATCGATTCTACCGATGCAAACCCCATTCTACCGATGCGAACCCCATTCTACTGATGCGAACCCCATTCTACCGATGCGATCGATTCTACCGATGCGAACCCCATTCTACCGATGCGATCGATTCTACTGATGCGAACCCCATTCTACCGATGCGATCGATTCTACCGATGCAAACCCCATTCTACCGATGCGAACCCCATTCTACCGATGCGAACCCCATTCTACCGATGCGATCGATTCTACCGATGCGAACCCCATTCTACCGATGCGATCGATTCTACTGATGCGAACCCCATTCTACCGATGCGATCGATTCCACCGATGCAAACCCCATTCTACCGATGCGAACCCCATTCTACCGATGCAAACCCCATTCTACCGATGCGATCGATTCTACCGATGCGAACCCCATTCTACCGATGCGATCGATTCTACTGATGCGAACCCCATTCTACCGATGCAAACCCCATTCTACCGATGCGAACCCCATTCTACCGATGCGAACCCCATTCTACCGATGCGAACCCCATTCTACCGATGCGATCGATTCTACCGATGCGAACCCCATTCTACCGATGCGAACCCCATTCTACCGATGCGAACCCCATTCTACCGATGCGATTGCTACAATAATTTTATATAAATATATACAATTCGATTCCTTCGGCTTCTTTGGCCCGGATCAAATCTGCGTTCGCCTTTAGTATAATTTAGTCTATGGTATAATGATTGAATTGACTTACTTATGAATAAAGAAGTTATCCTCTTCTGGGTTGAGAACAGAGAACACGAATCTTGGTATTTGATTGACGAGTACCCAGACATCGTCGCCGACTATTTTCAAATCTTTAAATAAATAAATAAATATTGCACGACATTACACACTGCGCTGTCTAGCCCCAAACTAAGCACTAGGCTTCTACTATGGGTACTAGAAAACGGACATACTACATTTAAAATACTTTTTTTTTGTAAATACATAAATATTATGATACATGGAAAATAAATACCCATTTATTTAATACTAATAGCAGCACCCCACGGTTTCACCCGCGTAAGTTACCGCGGATTCCCGCGGGATCGGGATAAAAAGTAGCCTATGTGTTATTCCAGGGCCCTAATTCTCTAGAAACATAGCATGCGACAAGCAGGCAGTATGCATTAGCATTGCAGAAGTCGATTTGATGCAGGAGTAAAAATAATAGCTGTTCTGTAACTTCTTTTAATACTGATTGGCTGAGGAACAAGGCAGACTATTTTAATAATTAAGTAGCCCTTAATTTTTACACGACTGCCAAAGGAAGTGTTATGTTTTTGCCGTGAGTGTATGTATGTATGTATGTATGTATGTATGTATGTGACCTATTTTTGTGCCGTCGTAGGGCCTAAATGGCTGGGCCGATTTAGATAAACGATACGTCGTTAGATTCGTCATGACCGTGAGAGTGACATAGGGTACATTAAAATAATAAATAAATAAAAATAAAGATTTAAAACGCTATAAAGCAAGATTTGTCTTGACCATAAAAACCGAGCAAAGACAACGGAACGTTACTTAAAAACTTTTCGATTTGACTTTGACGCCTTTGAAGGAATTTGAATGTTTGATTTGTCAGTTTGTCAGAGATAACATAAATAACAAGTACCTACTATGTTTACAATAAGTAATTAACTATTTGAAATGTCGCACTATGGACAATGGATAGCAAGGCTATCCGCTAGGACAAGAAACCGCCAGCCTTTGTATCACCAGTCGCGACGAAGTTTTCGGATTTGGTAATTATATTTTAAGATATACCTGCCTACTTCATAGCCATCTCAGCGAAACTCAAAAAGAATAGCTATTATAATATTGAAGGCTTTTAGATAGCCTATCTTTAACCGATTTCGAGTCCTCGCTACTGGAGTATACACATCCAGAGTTAATGAGTTTCTCTGGTGTAATTGTATCTAATCTCTAATAACTAAAAAGCGTTAAATAAAAAAAATATTTAAAAAAAATAAAAAACCCGACTGCCGTTAAAACTGAAAAGTAAAAAACAAGACGATACCTAAAGGTAAAGAAACCTTAAAAATCGTTCGACGCATCTACGAGCCTTAAAAAATTGTGGATGCAGTCGGGTGGGACTCCTTTTAAAGGTAAAGTATTGTGACGACACCAAATTGTGTTGAAGTCCCACCCGACTGCATCCACAATTTTTTAAGGCTCCTAGATGCGTCGAACGATTTTTAAGGTTTCTTTACCTTTAGGTATCTTCTTGTTTTTTACTTTTCAGTTTTAACGGCAGTCGGGTTTTTTTTTTTTTTTTAATATTTTTTTTATTAAGGATTGTAAAAGTCTCAAGTAGAATTGAGTTCTGTGTCGCAAAGTTCTTCCTTTTTACAGTTGAAAAAAACAAGAACATGTGGCCCATGCTATGTCCTTACCGAATCAGGGCCAACAAAAAATTATGATCAGCATAAATTCTCCTTGTTTCCGGCGGGAATCGAACCCGCAACCTTCTGCGTGGTTACCTACACTTACCAGAAATGTAGACCAGCTTCTCGTGATCCTGCGCAATGATCGCGATATGTTCTGGCGTGAGAGGCAAGTCCACGTTCCAGCAGAGGATCGCGTCTTGTGCGGTGTTTGCAAAGATCAACGTCCGCGTACCACTGTGGTACGCGTGGGAACCGCTCTGGGTGTTGGGACCTCTAGAGCCTTCCACCTGGTGGAACAGATATTGCTGTTACAAGAGAGCTAATTGACTTAATTGACCGAACGAGCGAAGCGAGTGAGGTCCAGTGTAGACGAGCCTGGCGCTTGTATCTTTGTATCTTTGTAACTTTGTATCTTTGTATGTTTGTTCGACGATAACTTGAGTATCGTAGCTCCGATCTTCATGAATTTTGGTATGAGCGTAGTTTAGGTCAATAGAATTTATGAGTTCGAAGATGAGCCGGATCGGTAGGGGGGTTGGAGAGATAGGGGGTCGTGAGGTCTCAGTTCGGGGCGAACTCCTAGTTAATTAATTTAAAAATAATTTAATTAATTAATTGACCGAACGAGCGAAGCGAGTGAGGTCCAGTGTAGACGGGCCTGGCGCTTGTATCTTTGTATCTTTGTATGTTTGTTCGACGATAACTTGAGTATCGTAGCTCCGATCTTCATGAATTTTGGTATGCGCGTAGTTTAGGTCAATAGAATTTATGAGTTCGAAGATGAGCTGGATCGGTAGGGGGGTTAGGGAGATAGGGGGTGCAAAAAGAGAAAAAAATCAAGTTCTAAAAATTTGTCAATAGATGGCGCTCGACATCAATCTTAGATCGCGGTATCGTTGCGTTTGCTTGCGATATATACTCCAAGATCTGACATTTTTGTATGGAATGTAAACGTCTATTAGTGTTCAATTCATGTTATTCATGTTTATGTTACAAATTGTGGTCGATTGTCGTAATTAAGGAATAATTCTTGTTTTGTTATCGTTTTTACTTGTCTTTCGTTATATTCGTTTAATAATAATTCTTATTTTGTAAAAAAATAAAGCTGTTGCTGTTAAAATCCTACATAAAACAAAATCTCTGTAAATGGATTCTCGTGAGGTCTCAGTTCGGGGCGAACTACTAGTTAATAAGTGTAGACGGGCCTGGCGCTTGTATCTTTGTATGTTTGTTCGACGATAACTTGACTATCGTAGCTCCGATCTTCATGAATTTTGGTATGCGCGTAGTTTAGGTCAATAGAATTTATGAGTTCGAAGATAAGCCGGATCGGTAGGGGGGTTGGGGAGATAGGGGGTCGTGAGGTCTCAGTTCGGGGCGAACTACTAGTATATTAAGAATTATTGGTCCCGTTCCCGCGGGAATATGGGGATAAAAAGTAGCCTATAGTTATTCCCGGTATCCGTTATTTCTGCGTGAAAGAGTAACAAACTCACATACATATATACAAAGCTTCGCGTTTATAATATTAGAAAGATAAACAAAATTTACAGGATTTGATGTCAATAGAAGACTTATTAAAATAAATTATATAGTTTAAATTGCAAAGCTCTCCACATCGAATAACTTAAATACATGATAAATACCCCGTAATTTAATAATAATGTTTGTAAAATTAAACTCACCATGAATGTCCGATCAGTAACGACTTTGTTTTTCAAATCGGACGCGTAGACGTAGAACTCTTGAGTGGAGACCAGCGGGTGATAGTAGACCTTGCGGCGGCCATGACGGTCCGCGTCCGATACCGCGATACTGAATAGACCGTCCTTCCACGGTATTACGTTACCTGCACGTTACATACATACAGGTCACTTATCCTTCTCGAAAGCTATTTATATATGTTATAGCGTCCCCACCGTCCCACCTTTCGGTATATCAGCAGGGGCCGCTGTACCCGAGCGTACACCCCTAAGGGCGACGACGTCAGGGATCGAGTGTAAGACGGATCTAGTCCCCAATGCTAGACTGGTTCTCATAAACGTGAGTAGCCTCGTGCCCTAGGACACTACCTGGTTGGTATACATACAGGTCAGTGGCGTAGCTACCTAGGGGCTAGGGGGGGCAGTACCCCAGGGCCCCAAAGCTCAAGGGTGTTAGACAGTCTATTCCTTATAATTAGCCCTATAATTATTATTATTTATTATCGGTTGTTAACCGATTATGGCCATTAGGAAATTAGCCAGTGTCAAGTATATTATTAATATATTATACAAGTTATTTGCATCGGAACAGTCAAGTCGTCATAGTTGAAGTCAAGTCTAGGGAATCATTTGTAAACACGGCGGCCATTTACAAAGATTGTTCACGGAGCTTTGGAGACAACACTAAGTCCATGTTTTGCACTGATTTTCACTTTCATTCTACTTGTACACCTTCACGAAACTAAATTGATTAATATGCCCCCGAAATTAAACAATTTGCATGCATTTGAACTAGGTTTCACATAAATGAAAATTTAGCAACACATCTCCTCAACGAGTTCCCGCCAAAACTCCCTGTGGTCGGTCGTTCCCTCCATTTTATTTGTCCTTGAAAATTCCCTTCACGGATAGCATCACCTTTTATGTTACTCTCTGATTTTATATGGTGACTATTGTAAGTGCTACTCTAATAATAATTCCAATCAAGTGTTTTTATATTGATGTATAAAATACACGGATTAGTAAGAAGAATCCATGTATTATTTCCTGTCTCTGAGCTTTATCTACTGCGTGGCACACGAGTATCAAAGGGCCCTCGCGTTGTCTCCAAAGCTCCGTGAACGATATTGCATTTAATATAATTATTCACTTCGTTTAAAACTTATTTACTTGCCTATAGATACACCCAAATGAGATATCCGCACTAATCGCCGTCATTATTATGTAAATAGACCAAATGTTAAGTATTATAATTACCTAAACTTTTTCTTTTGCCTTCACATCTAGTAGAATAACTAATTTGTTTAAATAGGAAACCTAACATGCTGTCTAACTTCTATTATATACTTTAGTCTAGATTTAAGTGAATTGCTGTTGGTTTTCTGAATAAATAAAATAAAATAAACGATCATTGTAAATCGCCGCCGTTTTACAATGATTCCCTCGACTTGCCTTTAACTATGACGAATTGACTGTTGCGTTCGATGCAAATAACTTCCAAATATTAATAATACTTGACACTGGCTAATGTCCAAATGGAATATAGCCATATAAAAGAAAAAAAAACTGACCTGCGACAGTAAAGTTGAGGGCATCTTCATCGTGTTTGAAGCTGCTGTGTTCGATGTTCCAACTGTCTTTGTGTTTGAGAGAGAAGACTATCATAGTTTCCGTGGCGAGGTCGTTTATGTAGGCGAAGGCATCGCCACAGGATGCTGGGCTCACATCAACTGTTATTGATGTCAGACCTGGGAAAATTACATAAATAAATAATAAATAATAATAAATCCTGTGACGAACACACAGCGCCATCTAGCCCCGTGGTAAGCTGCTAAGCTTGTGTTACGGTGACTAGACAACGGATATACTAATTATATTTTGTTTTCTGTTGTAAATACATACATATACATAGTTTGTATGTATGTGACTTTGTCACTCTTTCAAGCAAAAACTACCGAACCGTTTGCGATGAAACATGGAATATAAATAGCTGAAGACTTGTAATAACACAGGCTAATTTTTATCCCGATATTCTGACCCGCTGTTCATCATAAACGCAAAAGTTTGTGATGTATGTATGTTTGTTACTCAATCACGCAAAAACTACTGAACTGATTGGGTAGGTACATCTACTGTTATTGATATCAGACCTAGGAAAATTACATACATACTCGTACATAGTTTGTCTGTATGTGACTTCGTTACTCTTTCAAGCAAAAACTACTGGACCGTTTGCGATGAAACTTGGAATATAAATAGCTGGAGACTTGGAATAATACATAGTCTAATTTTTACCCGTGGAAGTCCCGATCCTGTGGGAATGTCGAGATAAAAAGTAGCCTAAGTTACTAATAAAAAATGTAGCTTCTTATTGGTTTAGAATTTTTAAAATCGGTCCAGTGGCTTTGAACCTTATTCATTACAAACAAACTAATAAACAAATAAATCTTTGCTCTTAATAATATTAGTATAGATTATAGATTAGTATAGTATAGATTAGTATAGATAATATAATTGTTATTATTAAACTCACCACCGCTTGTTCTATTGCTGACTAGATTGCTTGGTTTCAATTCATATTTCAACAGTCGTTTCTTGGTTTTCAAATCGTATATCACTATAGACGGGGGCTGGACTTGTCTGCGCGCGTCTTGAATATAAAAACAATTTACTTGAAAAGGAAACTAATAGATATTTGTAGAAATCTAGGGCTGAAATCTATAGTCCGTATTTTAACTTTATTTATTTATTATTTCTTATCGGTTGTGAACCGATTATGGCCATTAGGAAATTAGCCAGTGTCATGTATTTTAATATATTATGCAAGTTATTTGCATCGAAACAGTCAAGTCGTCATAGTTAAAGTCAAGTCTAGGGAATCATTTGTAAACACGGCGGCCATTTACAAACAATCTTCACGGAGCCTTGGAGACAACACTAAGTCAATGTTTAGCACCGATTTTCACTTTCATTCCACTTGTACACCTTTACGAAACTAAATTGATTAATATGCCCCCGAAATTAAACAATTTGCACGCATATGAACTAGGTTTCACAAAAATGAAAATTTAGCACCACATCTCCTCAACGAGTTCCCGCCAAGACTCATATTTTGACTTTGTTAAGCAAAAGTTTTGACTTAAGACAATTTTGGTATTTTTGCTTATTTTTGTAAGTCGAAGTTTTTCAAACTTAGAATGTAAACCAATTAAAAATAATGACTCAAACTTTGCTTCTCTGTTATGACTATGAAGGTTGTTTTATTTTATTCGTGTAAGACAAAAAGAATTTCGACTATAAATTCCAATTCAAAGTGAATGCTTAGTTTTACTTAGCAAAAACTACGTACGGACTATAGACAGACTACGTCAAAGTACGGACTATAGATTTCAACCTTAGGGTCAGAGTCGGTGTTGGTGTAGTGGTAGATACCCCGGCTTTCATTCCAAGGGTCATGGGTTCGAATCCAGGCCGAGCGCGCACCAATGTCTTTTTCTTTAAGAAAAAGTTATGTGCGTTAATAACATCGCTCTTACGGTGAAGGAAAACATCGAGAGGAAACCGACATGTTCTAGGACTCACCACGGTCCGAAGATATGGGACATTTGCCAATCCGGGGTAGGCTCCCGTGGCGTCTTATTGCTTAAGAGGAGGCCCTTGCCCAGCAGTGGGATCACATTAACGGGCTGGTTATGTTACGTTTTTTTTTCCATATTCATATTTATTTATTCACTATAATCATAGTACAAATCAGTTGGAATAAATACAATAGAAAGCTCGACATGATTTGCTCTATTGAGCGTATAGTAATTTGAATTTGTCTAAGTACTAAGTACTAATAATAAATTAAAAAAAGTTAATCACAATAATCATTTAAAAATGAAGTTCCTGGCATCGACTTTAATTTAATACTTTTTTTTTTTGAGGGTAAGGTTTCAATAACTCACCAGGTACTTCTAACAAGCCAGTATCGACCATCCACAGCCTGTTACAGCTGTCCACGCGAGGTCTATACGTGGAGACCAGATCGCCACGCTTCGTGTCAGGGTAAGGCTTCAATAGTGGCGCAGGCGCAGTGGTACTGAGCGACACGTAGTTCAGTGTTGATGGGATACCTGGGACGACAATTTTAATAAGATAAGATAAGATAAAACTTTATTGTACCAAAAGAAACATTTACAATAAAAAAACCCACCCATCACCTCCATCAATTCTTGTCCATCAAAAGGATGCCTGGAAGAGATCGCTTTTAGCAATAAGGCCGTCCATTGTACCATAGTTATAAAAATTAGTTTAAGTATATGTTTCTTAATGTCGTCTTTATTTATTTATTTTTTTTGTTTTGTTAAAAAAAACAAAATCTATCTATATAAAAGAAAGTCGTGTTAGTTACACCATTTATAACTCAAAAACGGCTAAATCGATTTGTCTGGAAATTGGTGGGGAGGTAGCTTAGAACCAGGAGAAGGACATAGAATACTAGCTTTTAATCCCGCGGGAACTGAAACGGGACTTACGCGGGTGAAACCGCGGGGCGCAGCTATTTTGTTTGTTTTGTTAAAAAAAAAACAAAATAAATAAATAAACATGACATTAAGAAACATTTACTTACTTAAATTAATTTTTATCACTATGGTACAATGGACGGCCTTATTGCTAAAAGCGATCTCTTCCAGGCATCCTTTGGATGGACAAGAGTTGATGGAGGGGATGGGTGGGTTTTTCAATAAGTAATCAGTAAGTTTCACACGCAGTGGCGTAGCTACCTAGGGGCTAGGGGCTCTGAAGGTCAGGAGACTTATATTTATCAATGTAAGATTGAAAATAAACTATTTTGTAACTTGTATTTGTAGCTGCCGGTTTCAATGACAGTTGAACTCGACGGCGCGGGCGTCGCCTTCAAATGCATGCAAATTAGCGCTATGGTTTGAACTTGCCCATGTTTCGAATCATCAAGGAAGGTTACTTTAGTTCCCCATATTTCCACGGGATCGGGACTTACACGGGTAAAACTGCGGGAGGAAGCTGGTTGATTATTATTTGAATGGCATACCATGTCTCCTCCTGGGTACAGTAACGAATACAATATCTTCATACACCTCAAAGCCTATAGGTACGTTGTTATATGCTATAAAGAATTTATCTTTGTCTTCCAGATCTTCGTCGTAGTGAATTACGTGAGTTTTCTTCTCATAATTGGAGTCTTTTGTGTCTGAAATAATGTAAACATAATTTGAAAATGAAAGGTTTCAGAGAGAGTGGGATGAGGGTCTTCGATCGGGGCTTTTTAGTTCCGTAGCCAAAGGGTACCGCGATGAAAGCTTCATAACACTCCCGTGCTTCATCACGTCAAGGGAAGCTGTCGGTCCCGGTTTATTATAATAGCAGTCGTTTAGCTCCAGTTAGGATTTTAGAGTGACCTGTGGCACGATTCTGTAAAAACTTAGCATGCGACAAGCGGCGGTAGAGCATTGCAGAAGTCGATTTGTTGCATGAGTAAAGATAAAAGCTATTCTATAACTTCCTTTAATACTGTTTAGCTGAGAAAAAAGGGGAGCTATTTAAATAATTAAGTAGCCCTTAAATTTGAAGGCTATTTAAATAATTAAGTAAAATAACATTCAGAAATAAAGGAATTATAGAACAGCTTTTATTTTTACTCATGCAACAAATCAACTAATGCAATGCTCGTGCATCCCGCCTGCTTGTCGCATGCTATGTTTTTACAGAATCGGCCCACAGGGCCTTGCACTCATTTACCTAAATATTGTAAATATTGAACTTAGGTATTAACTAGATATATAATACAGACTGGATGATTCCCGCGATTTACTTACTTACTTACCTAACTACACGACGGAAAAAAGAAAAGAAAACATAGAGTCACGTGTGTTTTCCATATTAATATTCTAAAGAGGAAAAAAACATAATTATATCCTTCCTAATGAATATACGCCTAAACTACTGAGCTAATTTCAAAAATTATTTCACCAATGTAAAGCTACAGTATCGGGGAGTAACATAATGCTACTTCTGATCCCGAAATTCCCACGGCGTAATTATTATACTCACATTTGACACCATTAAAGTTATAACCAATTTGTTTCCAGGCGAATATTTGCTCCATTTTCCCGTTCGACACAGCACCAGCAGCGGTAGCTTCATATTTAATTAAATATCCGTGTAAAATTAACTTTACTAATAGTATTTGGTACTTTAACATAATTATTATTTGTTTTAGACAACAATTATTTATTTTATGCAATTACCTATACTTGTTTAGAAATACTTTAAACGATTTGAAATGGAAGAACGTTTATATCGGATAAGTAGGTAAGTGGATTTGGTACGTAAAATTATAAAAATAATTACAAAACAACACTTCAAGATAACCTTTCACTAAAAAACTCAAACAAGTACTTAGATAAAACGAAAAGCATGTATTGCAGACATCTTTATAACAACACTGCACTAATTTCACTAATTTATTTTCCGTTAAGTATGTACCCTAATTATTTTTAATTAAAATGGCAACAATTGATATAGTTTTGTTGTTCGATGTTTTGCCTTTGGAGGCGGAATGAGAAATGAATAAGTAGGTGGTAAGTGGTATGGTTTAACTCAGATATATACAGAAAACAGTTTAGAGTGGCGCTAGTGTCTTCGCAAAAGCTCAAGTTTCTTTGAGATATTCTTAGTTCCGAATTCGAACAGTTGTCTGAGATACATTGGTGTTAGTTAATGAACGTTATGCGTTGACATTTTCATGTCTTCAGTTTATGGTGGCGCTAGCATCTATGCAATTGTTTAAAATGACAATTGAAATGTTTAGTTCGTACTTTGTCCACGTGAGATGGTAAGTTTGTGGTACAGTTCGCATCACCTACTCTTGTGAACTGGTTTGGATGCAGATTTCATTCTGGTTTTAAAGAGATCTTTGGGTGGGTATTTTGAGGTTTTTTTTCGTAAGAGGAAAATGCACAAAGATAATTAGCAAGTACTAAGTATGACAACAAATGCTAATTACGAATTAGTCTAAGGCTGAAATTTATAGTCCGTACCTACTTTGACTTTGCTGAGTAAAAACTTTGACATAAGTACTTAACACCATTTTCAGTGTTTAGCGATCTTCGCAACTATCCAAAGTTTTTGCTTTGTATAAAGTCGAAGTTTTCAAATTTAGAATATACAAGATGTAACGGGCAAGTCCTTTTAATCCGAAAGGGGGTTGTTCTAGACGTCTAGGCGAACACCTTTTGTTCTACGACTTTTGAAAATTCAAACATTTTTATTGAAAATTTTGAGATTATGTTTCACTGAAAAAACAGCTGTTTTTGAAAATAAAGGTAATTAATTGAAGGTTTGATTGTAGTAGACCAAACTAAATGAAAGGACAACATAAGGTCAATGACCTCTAACTCTAAGAAACAGCTGATCTTCAAGTAAACTTTACACTTAAAATTTTCGAAAAGTACTTCGAATTTCAAAAAGTCATTGAACAAAAGTTGTTCGCCTAGACGTCTAGAACAACCCCCTTTCGGCTTAAAAGGGCTTACCCGTTACATCTTGTATAAACCGATAAAAAAATTAGCTAAATTTGCTTCTCTGTTATTGACTATGTTATAATTAATATAATAGTTATAATAATAATTACTTATAAACGCAATAATTAGCGTTTATAAGTAAGGGGGTAATAGGTCGACTAAAAAGTTTTTTTTTGTATTTTATATAAAAAATCTAAGGCCGGCTTGCATAACGGCTCATAAACATGTTTAAGCTGTTAAACGTGTTTAAAATCTGTCAGATTTTCAAGAACTGTCCATGTGTGGCAACATATTACCAATCGTCCATTTAATGAAATAGAGTCCAATGTTCGATTTCCTATAAATTATTTTAAAATTGATTTAGTGAAATAGTTAAATGGTTTTATGCAAGTGCATTAAATGGACGATTGGTAATATGTTGCCACACATTGACAGTTCTTGAAAATCTGACAGATTTTAAACACGTTTAACAGCTTAAACATGTTTAGGAACCGTTATGCAAGCCGGCCTAAATATGCTAATATTTACGCCAACAATTTATGGCGGACCAGTGTATGAATCTTATTTTATTTTTACTAATATTATGAACGCGAAAGTTTTTAAGTGTCTGTAGTCATGTGATTTTGTTACTGTTTCACGCAAAAACTACTTTTGCGATAAAGCTTAGAAAATAGATTTAGATAGAGTATAGATAGAATATAGATAAGTATCTGGAATATTATAGGCTGCTCCATAACTTAATTTAACATAATTTATCTCCATAACTTCTGCGTGTTGTAGGTGTACATATTTCTTTGTGCCATTTGTTGTATTTTCTACTTTTCAAGAATACTGATAGGTACGTATACGTGGTTCACGTGTTAAGAGTTTTCAGGTCGTCTTTTATATGGCCTCTTTTACGTGACCTAACGACTGCTATTAGAAATAAGAACCGGGGCCAACTGCTTAACTGGCTCCTGAAGCACAGAGGAGCTCGAGTAAATATGATTTTGAGCTTTCGCTAACTTTACAGTTAGTTTTCTGAAGGTTGACTGAAATGTAACTCGTCTATTTCAATATTCTAAAAAGGTATTGTGAACTACCGCCTCATAATTATTTGTATCAAAACGTTTCAGTGTACCTAAGCACACTTTAGTTAAGAGTTATTTTATTAAACCACCATGGCTTCACTTCCGAAAGTTGTTTGTACCCGTTGTCAGGCGTCACTACTAACGGATGAAATTTTTGCCAACATTATATAACAATAGCACTACGAAGCTTCGACTAGCTTCAGAAAGTTGTTTCTACTCGCCGTCAGATGTCACTACTATCGGATGAAACCTTTGCCAACATTTTAACGATAAAAGCACTACGAAGCTTCGACTATTTTCATAAAGTTGCTTCTACTCGCCGTCAGGTGTCACCACTATCGGATGAAACCTTTGCCAACATTATAAAAATAAAAAGCACTACGAAGTTTCCACTACTTTTAAAAAGGTTAAAGGCCCAGATAGACATGCCACTAAATAAGAGTGCTACTTGACACTTACAGCACAGCACATCTGTAAAGAAATACATCCACAATCGACATGTTAGTCGAATATTTACCTGCAGCGCGGGTGGAAGGAGAATAATTAAGCATACTTATTTAGTGGCATGTTTATCAACTCCTTATATCCGCACAGGTAGCATTCGACTAAATTGCCCGGCAATCGATGTTCGAGCATGCTATGCTACTAATAAATAATCGATAGAAAATCAGATTCAGATTATTTATTTCGTAAATCACAAGTACATTACATAGGTCTTATTCTAAAATTATAACAATTAATTTGTGATCGGCATAAAATGCATACGATATACAACATTTAAAATGTAATACAGTAGAATCATTGTCACTGGTGTCTAACATTATTTAAAGGAAGAAAGTCAAATACAATAAAATATCAAAAACTCATCAAAATTCAAATGTCAATTAAAGATTAATGACGTAAGGATTTCTATTTTTTAATTCATAATTTGTTTACAATACCTAATTTAACTCCAATAGTTAAAAGGTAAGATAAAAATGTAAATGTCATTCTCATTTCCTAACATTTTAGGAGGTGGCATGTCTATCGGGGCCTTTAAAAAGTTTTTCTTCTTGGTCTTCAACTGATTATAGGCCATTTGAAAATTAGCCAGCGTCAAGTTTTGAGAGATTTACTTATGCTACACACCGATAGATGTCGTGATGAAATGCACAGATAATAAATATTTTTTGACGTATTACCACGTGACAGATTATATAATTTCCGGCTTCCAGCTGTCATTTTGGCAGCCATTTCCTTTAACACTGTGCGTTGAGCGCGGTGTGGTGTGTATTAGTGAATATTGCGGTTTCTATCGAGAATTAAACACGTAAGTATTAATTTTATCACTGTAGAAACGCGACTTTATTTCATTATAAATTGTTGTAGAATTAAAATTCTATTCTTTCTGATGTAAGACGCCTTCCACCCTTGAATAATATTACCTTACGTAACGTTAGCGTTAATGAAATTATGTTAGCACGTGACCTTGCCCTATTTTTTACCGAAAAAAGAAATTTCTTTACTTCAAACACACCCCCTAAATCTCTTGGAAGACCTATTTGAAGAACTTAAGAAACATTACTGGGGAATTTTGGGTTATGGCCGGTATAAGTAGTATTGATTTTAAGGCGTTTCATAGTTCATGTTTTCAGTGTTTCGTAACTTTTCTGACGTTATATTGTCAATTTAGAAGTGCAATAGAATGTTTTTATACACGTATTGTGTTAAATATTTGTTATCTAACCTCTTTTGTCGGCAGTGGCATTGATTTTCCATTTTATTTTTGTAAAGGTCAGTACTTGTAACATTGGACTGCATATCTTGTGTACTAGTTTATTTGCAATGGTTGTTGTGTTCTTGTTTTAATTGGCTGAACTACTGGGAAGATATTTGTTTCAAGACATATGTGAGTTTTATATGAATGGTATTTATTTGTGTGTCAAGTTTAAAGTATGTAGTACAGCTGTTTCCACCAAAGAAGTTATGTTACTAGAACTAGAATGCTCACGTAGAACTAAAAAGTGGTCCGCTAACTTAACCTCTCGTATTCCTAAAGCCAGATACGGATTTACGTAGTTGTATACCGATAACCGGATCCAGTTAATGATTTGGCAAGTTACAAATATACTCTGTGCACTAAATTTCGAGGTTTTTTATTGGTTTCTGTGAATTTGGAACGCATCCCAACGAAGTTGTCTATCCATAGACACCATTCACTCATATCTACCCGTGAATAAATTAGGTTATCTAAGGGTTATTTCCGTCATTCAAATTCAAACTAGAGCCATACGCGGTATATGAAGGGTACTAGTTTGAAATCTCTTGTTTACCGAGGCTATTCATTTCTAAAGACACTATTAGAAAGGGTCAGAACGCTACATTGAATAGCATTCTAGTTCTAGTAATAGAACTTCTTTGGTTTCTAACACACAATCCTGTTTTAAATTTCATTTTTAGGTGAAAGAGAATAGCTCGGTTCGTTTAAATCATGAATAGAAACATGATTAAACCCGGTAAATAAAGTGTTTTAATATGCAAAATTGCGAAAACCATAGAAGAAATTAAAAGAGAACAAGATAAACTACTACATATATACTACATATACTTAATATAATACATACTACATATACTTAATACCTATGTCAATTATAGTGTTGATTGTAAAAGAATTGATAAAAAATCAATTTGTCTTAAAATCATTATTAAAGTAGACTTGTGACTGCCACTAAAAATCAGCAAGTATTTTTATTATTCACATCTCACAATCACCAGGTTCTCTACTTACCTAGAAATTATTTTTTAACCTTTGAAAAGAATGGGGGAGTCCTATCCTATGCCAGCTAATATCTACTACTGATGGAATATAATAATAATTGAATTAAAAAAAAATAATAATTTATTTCTAAAAATATTGTATACAAAGTTTCTTAAAGTCTAAAATCGAATTAAAAAATAAATTATAAAAAATGATGATGATCATAACCATCATGATGAATTAATAAATAATTAATCGAATTAATTTATCTTAGCTAATTGATGGTTAATTGTTGTTAGCCTAATTGCAAAAAGATCAAACTTGAAAAGGTAACTTGCGTTTGCATCAAAAGTTCATTGCACTGCAGTTTATATTAATTTTCCTCCCATTGAGAGAATGTAGGTCAAGTGAATATCTACCTCCATAGAACACATAGACTCAGCTAAAGCATGAGTTTAAGGAGATATAAGTAGGGTGAAGATACCAATTTGTTGGCACTTTACTCTAAATTATTGGCACAGAACATTTCACTACAAAAGTGGAATTTATCAAGGAAAATGAACTTATTGTGCCAATAAATTGGAGCACTCTATGCCAACAATTGGTATCCTGGGCCGAGATGGCGGCGGTGTGTGCCAGTCAGCGCCGCCTCTCGAGAGGGTGTACCCAGAAACGGGATTTATTGGTTACTAGCTGCGCCCCTGCGTAAGTCCCGTTCCCGCGGGAATATCGGGATAAAATGTAGCCTATGTGTTATTCCCGGTATCCAACTACTTATATCAAGCCAAGTTACCAAGTTTCATCGCAATCGGTTCCGTAGTTTTTGCGAGATTGAGGAACAAACATCCAAAAATCCAAACACACACTTTCACATTTATAATATCAGTAGGATGTTATTATGTATGTACTTACGGCTTAAATCCAGATCCATCTTGATGTGTAAATCAAGATGGATTTATTTATGTCATTTATTCATTACCGATTTATTTACTTACGATTTTTAATTCACGCAATTTCTTAATTTGGTTGCAAAGGTAAGCTGTGTATTCGTTTAGTTTCACTTGGCTTTTCCGCACTTACCCCATAATTGGGCGTTTGTACTTAACTTTAAATTCCCATAACCTTTATTCCAACCATCGTAGATTATTTGTTAAAATTACTTATTAACGGGGTGTCTACCATGTTTAATAATTTATTCGCGGAGCTCGTATTTCGCTAATAATTTCAACCAGCTTGTTCACGAGACTGGAGAATGCGGGTAGGTGATGACAGTTAGAGGCGTCCATATCGGACTACCTGCTTCCTGACACGAGTTGAACGTTTGGTTATCGGTCCCCTACTATTGTCAACTATCTTCTTTATTTTTATTAGTGAAAATTACCATGTTAGTTTAAAATAGTTTATTCGTTAAAGTTTTATAACTGTGTGTTTCCGGAATTAGCCCTACAGTGATCTTCCTCACGATATTTTTTCCTTCACCGTAAGAGCGATGTTTAACAGCACACATATTTTTTTCTTAAACAAAAAGATATTGGTGCGCGACCGGGATTCGAAAGCACGACCTTCGGAATGAAAGTTGGGGTATCTACCACTAGACCAACACCTCTCTATCGTAGTTTGTCCCAGAAAGCCAGCAATCCACTGCTGGCGGCTTTTGGAAGATGCATAAAGCATGTGTTGTATGTTTTGTTCCAGTAGAATGTTCTCATCGTTGATGGACGTGGCGCGGAGCTCGCCATTCCGCGGGCCACTCTCGCCGGCGCAGTGCCAAGCCAGCGCCATCGCACCCGCCACACCCATGGAACAGGTAACACTATTTACTGCTTTATTTTATCATTATGTCAGCAAAATGATACCACATTAGTTTCGCCAATCACCCAAGCCAGTCTCCCCCGACAGTTGCTCAACAGAGGCCTTAGTATGAGTTTTGATAGTTTAACGTCTCGATGAAGCTGGCAGTTTACTTCATACATTTTCCATCAGCGCCCCTAGCGGTAACTATTATGAACTAAAATAATGTATGGAAGTAAACTGCCAGTTTCATCGAGACGTTAAACTATCAAAACTCATACTAAGGGCTAAGGGCATACCGTGTAACTCCCGTCCGTTTTATCTCGACGTCGTGTTGGGAATACGATATCTTTTTTTTTCAACCTCGTTTTAGACAGCATCGTATTCCCAAAACGACGTCGAGTTGAACTCGACGGGAGTTATGCGGTAGGGTCCCAGATCCTACAAACCTCGGCTTAAGCGAATCGAAACCTTGGGGTTGCTCCCACCCTTAGTTGATTGCTTGGGGGAGGCCTCGCTCCCACGCCGGAGCAACTCCCAGAAAACATCTGCTAATAAATACTTCGCTTTTTTTTTATTTAAGTAAAGAATCTATGATACTTTGTAGTAGTCGATAAAAGTTTCTGATGTAGGTATAAGATTGTTATAAATATTTCACATATTAAAAATAATTACAATAATTTTACATATTAATAACTTAAACAACATGGGGGTTTTCCTCTCACAGCGGATATTTTGATGATTCATTTCTCCTTGTAAAATATTTCTAATAAAATAATGCCGTGAACAATTAACTTAAGAAATATTATTAGACATTTTCTAATTTTTTACCACATTTTTTGTTATGAATACATAGTCTGTCGAATATTATTGATTAGTTTTAGGAAACCACCATTTATATTTATTTCTATAACAAAGTAAAAATTTCGATTTTTGAAACTCCCCTCTTTGAGGACAACAATAAAACTTTTAGCTAAACTGTGGTTATGATGAGATGGTTAACACCTCATTATCATAATTATTTTCCCGGGTCTTATTCGCGTAATATTATTTGATCATTCAATGTTACAATGATCGAAACATCGAGGTAAGAGAATTTAAAAATAATATTACGCCAATAAGACCCGGGAAAATAATTATGAGTTCAAATCTCATAATTATTTTTATATCATAAATTACTTACTTTCATTTTAATTGATAGTATCTGATGGGAGAGACAGGATGTTCATTCAATATCGTTCAATTGTTTAGTCTACTATCTATCTTATCTAGCAGCCAAGGTTACTGTAATACTTTAGCGCTGTAACTTATCTTTTGAGTATGACTCAATGTTCTGCTAATTATAGATGATTGATACAGCAGCTTTAAATTCATGCTAAAGATAAAGATAATTTATTTGGTCAAGAATTTCGTATACATAAGGTGTTACAAAAATATAAAGTTCCAGAAATTCTGCCTACAGGCGTCCCAATATTTTTGAGTAGGTTGCTTAATCTAGTCATAAACTACGCATGAATATTTATGTAACAAATAAGCGGTGTAAGTATTTATTTCAAAACTAGCTGGGTCCCGCGGTTTTACCCGCGTAAGTCCCGTTCCCGCGGAAATATCGGGAGAAAAAGTAGCCTATGTGTTATTCCCGGTATGCAACTACTTATATTCCAAGTTTCATTGCAATCGGTTCAGAAGTTATTGCGTCCAAACACATACAGACTTTCACATTTATAATATTAGTAGGATTGATACAGCAGCTTTAAATTCATGCTATTTATTTATACAAATAAGTATCGCAATTCAATATTTAGTTAAAAATGGTTTCGAATCTTGGCTCACCGCATAGCAATGTCTATTTCTTTAAAAAAAGTCAAGTGCGCTATTACCATCGCTCTTACGGTGAAGGGAAACATCGTGAGGCTTAAAACCATGCAAAAAGTACCCTAGTTGTAGGGCTAGCTGCGGTAACACAGGAAAAACCTACCACTGTAAAATTGCTTGCTTGCCCGATGACGAAACAAAGCGCCTTGAGGGTTGGTTTGTCGTACGCGTCGACATGAGACGTCGCCCTGCGTACACGCAGCGTGCTGCGACACGCTCCCAGTGACACTGAGATTATGAGATCTGAAGGCTTATAATGTTACCTACAGTCCTTAATAATATCTCAAATAGACTTTAAATTATAAAATATGTTTTATTTGTTTAAAACAGGGAATGGCTGCCGCTGCAGTAGTGCCTGAAAACTCGTGCGAGTTTGCTTCCCCCAAATACTTCGCACTATGCGGCCTCGGCGGTATCCTGTCTTGTGGTAAGTACTCACAATCTTTCTCTAGCTCAGCGTTTCCCAAAATGGGGGGCGCGCACCCCAGCGCCCCCTGACCTTTTCAGGCTACTCTCCTTATGAGAACTAGTCTAGCGTTGGGGGACTAGATCCGTCTTAAACTCGATCCCTGACGTCGCCCTTACGGGTGTTCGCTCGGGTACAGCGGCCCCTGCTGATATACCGAAAGGTGGGACGGTGGGGACGCTATAACATATATAAATAGCTTTCGAGAAAGGACGAGTGACCTTTTCAGGAGGGCGCGGGCAGCTATGTTGTTCAGTAATTTGAGTATAAAACCTAAAAGCGATTTCTATGGTTCAGTCTTCTTGGACAGTCACATTTTCCGGACTTAGGTCCTTCAGTGTGGACCCATTGTATTGGTTGTAATATTATTAAAGCCAACCCAGTTTTTCCATGGTTAACCGAGAATTGTAAACCTTGTGAAATCTATACAAAAAATATTTGGCAAGTACTACTTATCAAATATCTTTGGTATGACAAAGAGCAATAAAATTAGGTATTTTTTTAAGAAATTTTTATTCTGTCTTGAAAATATAGAATGCAGGATTTTTTGTTATAGTCGAAAGGGGGTGGGTCTCAAATAGTTTGGGAACCCCTGCTCTAGCCGATGTTTTTTCGTGTCTTTGGCTGAAATATATAGTCCGTACTTTGACTTTGCTAAGCTAAAACTAGACTTAGGAAAAATTTTGGTATTTATAAAGTGATCTTCGAACCTACCCAAAGATTTTGTTCGTAAAGTCGAAGTTTTTCAAATTTTAAATGTAAACCAATTAAAAATAATGACCTAAACTTTGCTTCTCTGTTATGACAATGAAGTTCTTTTTATTTCATTCGTATATTACAAAATGAATTTCGACTATAATTTCCAATTCAAAGTTTATGCTTAGTTTTTGCTCAGCTTCGTTTGTTTTACTTTCTGAATTTGAAAAACTTCGTTTTTACTAAACAAAAACTTTGAATAGTTGCGAAGATCGCTTTATAAATACCGAAAATTGTGTTAAGTCAATGTTTTTTGCTTAGCAAAGTCAAAGTACGGACTATAGGTTTCAGGCTACATCACCTTGAAAACGTCCCAACATATAACCTAGAGCTTCTATTCTAATGAAGATTGAACATTGCGTAACATTATTTAATTTTATCCAACCGATAATTTATTTTTGCCTTATCAAAAGATTTGACAAGACTTATCTAGGCTTTCAATCACTGTATTAATACGGTTTTATTCAATTACAAGTTGCGCCCCGCGGTTTTACTTGCGTTAGTCCCGTTCCCGCGGGAATATCGAGATAAAAAGATTATGCGTTTTTCCAGGTCTGCAGGTCTCTATATTTCAAGTTTCATCGAAAGTGGTTCAGTAGTTTTTGCCTGATTGAGTAACAAAGTCACAGTAAAGTCACAAATGCTAGCCTATTACGTATTAAAAAAAAAGCTACTTTTGATCCCCATCGCGGGACTTACGCGAGTGAAAATGCGGGACTTAGCAATGTACTCTGATACAATTACAGTTCCTTATAAGGACACCGACACTCCCTACATACATGGATAAAACCAGGTGTCTCCCACATACCTGGATAAAACCAGGTGTCTCCCACATACCTGGATAAAACCAGGTGTCTCCCACAGACATGGATAAAACCAGGTGTCTCCCACAGACATGGATAAAACCAGGTGTCTCCCACATACCTGGATAAAACCAGGTGTCTCCCACATACCTGGACAAATCCAGGTGTCTTCCACATACCTGAATAAATCAAGGTGTCTCCCACACACCTGGATAAATCCAGGTGTCTCCCACATACCTGGATAAAACCAGGTGTCTCCCACATACCTGGATAAATCCGGGTATGTGAAAGACACGCTGCAGTGCTGTGCTGCCCGTATATGTATCCTACTAATATTAAAATACTAATAAAGATGAAAGTTTGTTAGTATGTGAGTATGTACCATGAAACCATGATCAGAATAAAACTTAGAATATAGGTAGCTGGGAACCTGAAATAACACTTAGGCTACTTTTTATCCCGATAATCCCGCGGGTGAAACCGCGGGGTGCAGCTAGTCTAAAATGAAATGAAAATGAAAAATGCTTTATTGATAGATAATTATACAGTGAAATTTACAATTTCCTGCCCTGTCTCCTAAACTAGGATGACCTGTGTGTCAGGAGACAGTCGCTTCCGTGATATATCCGTTCCGCGTAGATGTACTTAGGGTAGTTAAAAATATATGTATATACTTAATATGAAAAATTAGGCAAAGTATAAGGTGACTGACTGACTGACTGACATAGTGATCTATCAACGCACAGCCCAAACCACTGGAAGGATCGAGCTGAAATTTGGCATGTAGGTAGATGTTATGACGAAGGAATCCGCTAAGAAAGGATTTTGATAAATTCTACCCCCAAGGGGATAAACGGGACTTACGCGGGTGAAACCACGGGGCGCAGCTAGTTGATATTATAAAGTTAGTTGGGGATAATGCAAATGTTTGTTCTCCATCCGTAGGTATAACCCACACGGCAGTGGTACCCCTCGACCTGGTCAAGTGTCGGCTGCAAGTAGACCCCGACAAGTACAAGAATGTAGTGAACGGGTTCAAGGTGTCAGTGCGAGAGGAAGGCATGAGAGGGCTCGCTAAAGGATGGGCTCCCACTTTCATTGGATACTCGCTGCAGGTAATATTCGCTGGCAGGCTGAGGTCACCCACCTCCGGCTGCTAGGGGCTCGTATCGTCAGTGAAAAGGCTGTCTATGATATCCAAGTCTTCTGGGTGTTTTCAGGGATCGGTGGGACTCTCCCCTGCTAAGGCATTGGGTGGGACTTTATGCCAGATAATGTTTTTATTTTTCACTAAATATGCGAAATTTGTGCGGGATAGGTACGGGGGATGTGTCTGAGGGTTTAGGGGATGTAGGAGGGGGTTGTTTGGAGTGGTTTTGAGGAAAATTCGCGAAACTTTTTCTAAGAAAATTTTTCGAAACATGAGTCGCTATGTTTATTTATCTATACTACTAACAATATGGATGTAAATGTCTGAAAATAAATGATGATTTCAACATAGCACTACTTATATTTAAATTATCTTTAATTACACATAGAAATTCACCCACATAAGTGACGATATAACTAAATAAAAAATAACAATGATTATAATCAAAATACCAATTGTTCCTTCCGAAGAGACGATGTTGAATCAACTATACTATGAGTAATTAGTACCTTGGTATAGTGTACAATTAATTTATAAAGTATATCACCGCTAACATTCTGCTGTATGTTCCAGGGACTCTGCAAGTTCGGTCTGTACGAGGTGTTCAAAGTTCAGTACTCCAACTTGTTGGATGAGGAGACGGCCTACACTTACCGTACCGTGCTTTATCTCGCCGCTTCCGCTTCGGCCGAGTTCTTTGCTGATATCGCGCTTTCGCCGCTTGAGGCTGCCAAGGTAATGTACCGCATGCTATAGTTGCCACAGACACTGTGGTATGGAAAAAGCTGCTGCCGAAACCATTATTAGCAACTAAAATTACTTAATAACGGGGTATTTACCATGTTCAACAATTTATTCGCGGAGCTCGATATTTCGCTAGTAATTCCAACCAGCTTGTTCACGAGACTGGAGAATGCGGGTAGGTGATGACAGTTAGAGGCGTCCATATCGGACTACCTGCTTTCTGACACGAGTTGAACGTCTGGTTATCGGTCCCCTACTATTGTCACTAACTTCATTATTTACTCGGTCCTGCATTCGAACATTGTTGAACATGGTAAATACCCCGTTATTAAGTAATTTTAGTAGTGAAAATAACCATGTTAGTTTAAAATCGTACATTATTAGCAGTTTAAAATACTTAGTTTTCAACTATGCTAGCATAACAGCACGAGAAACATTCGTTTATTCCAAGGGTTTCTCCCTTATGGCTCCGGTCCGCGGCGGAATAATAGACTTTAATTTCAAAAAATTGTATTTTAAATTATATTTTTATTTTTTATTAATTACCAAACTATTCCTATGACATTTTTATTTTGAAGTAAGGTGTTATAATTTTATTTTATTTTATTCTAATGTAATTATGCATTATATTATCTGAATCAGATGTAGGTAAAAAGGCGGGGGTAAACCTGATAGTTGACGTGGCGAGGTTTCGCCACTCTATATGAAAATACATCTTTCTGTCAATGCCAAATGTTTCACATCTGTCAATGTCAAATGTGCCACATCTGTCAATGTCAAATATTTTATATCTGTCAGGCGTTCAGTGGCGGCTCACATTTTTACACGACTGCCTTAAAATCCCTTATTCTCAAACTCTCATACAAAGACTGAACTTTTATGTTGATTTGACAAAATGTTTCTCGTGCTGTCCTGCTAGCCTAGCAGAGCGTTTGTTTTATTCTTACCTTATAAAAGAAAGCAGTAGATTGCCCGATGACGAAACAAAGCGCCTTGAGGGTTGGTTTGTCGCACGCGTCGACATGAGACGTCGCCCTGCGTACACGCAGCGTGCTGCGACACGCTCCCAGTGACACTGAGATTATGAGATCTGAGGGCTTATAATGTTACATAGCATTACATTTTAATTGTGAATGCTATTATTAAAAATTGATTATTAATGATGATCTTTTTGACAATGCTGACAGCTGCAAATAGGTTATTTGTACAATGTAGTTTTTTTTTATCTTAAATTCCCTGACAATGCCCCTATACAGCAGCAACTAAATTACTCATTTTATGTTAACTTTTGATTATTTTGCTCTAATATTAATGATTTTATTTAATTTCTTTTGACGTGACCAAGTGTTCTAAATAATAATACTATTATTGTGATGATCCTATGGTCTTAATAAATGAGTATGAGTATAGATTCATCTATCTATACTAAGGGCTTCTTCATACGTACCACAACCACACCAAGTAGCCGTGCGTATATTTTGTATTGAAAATGAATAGGAATACACGGGTGTTTCTTTGAAATTAACGTTTTTTGACTAATTTATCTGGCTTTTTTTCAATTTTATGTTTTCTTCAAAATGATCAGGGGATTAGGCCCAAATTATTAAAAAGAAAAAGATGTATAAATTGCACTGGTTTGCAACAAGTATTATATGATTTAGAGTGTACTGATGAATTTGACAGTCAGATGAATGATATCAATGGCAGATAAATGAGATTTTGTAAACAAATTAATTAGAGACACACATATCACCAACCGACTGCAAAATGTGGTATGTGTGAAGAAGCCACAAAGTTAATAGTTAATCATTAAGTTTGGCTTTTGAAGAAACTAAATCCATGATAATTCAGATGTTTTAACTGAAATTTTTCAAATTTTTAAAGAATTATCTGACATTTTCTGTAATAGTATAGTAAATGCGTTTTGTCAATATCATTCTCTATGATCTCTATGACATTTGTTTATTTTCATCTTTGTTCGTCAATGCCTCAGGTCCGCATCCAAACGATGCCTGGCTTCGCCAGCACACTCCGCGAGGCGTGGCCCAAGATGGTGCAGAATGAAGGGTTCGGCACTTTCTACAAGGGTCTGGTGCCACTGTGGGGACGACAGATACCTTACACCATGATGAAGTTTGCCTGCTTTGAGAAGACCGTTGAAGTTCTATACAAGGTACTTATGTTCACTTCATCCTGCTAGTATCATAAAGCTGAAAGAATGTGAGTATGTGTGTTTGATATGCAATCACGCAAAAACGGCTGAACGGACTTAGATGAAATTTGGAATGTAGGTAACTGGGAACCTGGAATAACATATAGGCTACTTATTATCCCGAATTTCCCGCGGGAACGGGACTAACGCGGGTGAAACCGCGGGACGCAGCTAGTTATTAAATAAAGTTTTCGAGGAAATTAAGATTAGATTATATAAAACTTTATTGTACCAAGAAATTACATTAACAAAGATTTACAGCTAATTATAATAAAGGTACAATAGACGACCTTATCGCTAAAAGAGATTTCTTCCAGGCAGATTCCAAATTAATGGAAGTCGAACCCCCTTATCAGTTCAAATCGTGTTAGTTTAAAGTGTTTTATAATGCAAAATTGCGAAAACCATAGAAGAAATTAAAGTGCTAACTGTCTGTCTGTCATACAGTACGTGGTACCGAAGCCCCGCGACCAGTGCTCGAAGGGTGAGCAGCTGGTGGTGACGTTTGCAGCTGGATACATCGCTGGTGTGTTCTGTGCCATCGTTTCACATCCCGCAGACACCGTCGTCTCCAAACTGAACCAGGTACGTATAGCTAGAGGGATAAGCACCACTATAGAAAGGCTGTAGGCTACAAAGGCCCCTAAATATACAATTTGTAATTTTGTAACACAAAAACTAAAGTAGTTTAATGGAATTGCTACTAACATAGTTCTAAACTATCTATTCACACATTCATTTTATTATAAAATACCTGTGTATGTTAGTGTCTATAAGGTATACAAGGTGTAACGGGTAAGCCCTTTTAATCCGAAAGGGGGTTGTTCTAGACGTCTAGGCGAACAACTTTTGTTCTACGACTATTGAAAATTCAAACTCTTTTTTTCATAAATTTGAGATTACGTTTCACTGAAAAAACAGCTGCTTTTGAAAATAAAGGTAATTGAAGTTTTGATTGTAGTAGACCAAACTAAATGAAAGGACAACATAAGGTCAATGACCTCGAACTCTCAGAAACAGCTGATTTTCAAGTAAACTTTACACTTAAAATTTTCGAAAACTACTTCGAATTTCCAAAAGTTGTAGAACAAAAGTTGTTCGCCTAGACGTCTAGAACAACCGCCTCTCGTCTTAAAAGGGCTTACCCGTTACATCTTGTTATATGCTCTAATAACGTTCTTTGTTTGTGTATTCCAGGACAGGACAGCAACGGTGGGCTCCATCGTGGGCAAGCTCGGCTGGGCCGGAGTATGGAAGGGGCTCGGTCCTAGGATCATCATGATTGGTACTCTCACCGCGCTGCAGTGGTTCATATACGACGCCGTTAAGGTAAATAAAACCTTGAAATAAATAAATAAATCATGTGACGAACAGACAGCTCCATCTAGCCCCATGGTAAGCTGCTAAGCTTGTGTTACGGTGACTAGACAACGGATATACTTGCGAAACTTGGGAACTTGCGTGGCCGAGCGGTTGAGGCACTGGGGTACTGATCCAGGGACGCGAGTTCAAATCTCGTCGCAAGTGAATTTTTGAAGATGAATTTTTCCTTTAAAATATTGATAACGGATATACTACTTATATTTATTTTTCTTTTGTAAATACATACATATTATACATAGAAATACGCCCAGACTAGATACAAATATTTATTTTTAAGCATAAATATTTGCACCCAGCGGTAATCGAACCCGCAACCTTCTGCATTGCAGCCAAGCGTTGACGCGCCACAGAGGTTGTCATAACAACTCAGTTTACATATTTATTTTTGTTTTTATTGCTCAAGGCATTTTAAACTTTAAAATGTTTTTAGCAAGGAAAAAAATACGGATATGGCCGAAAAGTTATAACATGACACGTGATTCCTGTGTAGCTCAGTGGTTAGAGCAGTCGCCTGGTTAGCAAAAGGACGCAGGTTCGAATCCTGTCAAGGGTAGCTCAAAGTAAATATGAGTTCCAATCGTGTTTGTTTAAAAAGTTTATTAACTATAACTAAAGTTATACTATTTATACCGCTCTGTGATTATTACTAATAACCAATTGTTCCTACCGACTTTCCTGTGGACAAGTTTTATATGAGAGCGTTGAATAGTATGAACAAGCCTGGTTGTATATTTAGAACTAAGGAGGGTTAGGCTACGGGTGGCCGTAGTTTGTGCGTGAAAGAGGAACAACCTCACATACATACATACAAACTTTCGCGTTTATAATATTAGTAAGATATCTAGTAATTAACTGAAATCTTCCTGTACCCAGGTATGGCTGAGAATGCCGCGACCGCCGCCCGCTGAGATGCCGGAGTCGATGCGCAAACGACTCGAGGCCGAGGAAGCGGCCAAGGCGAAGTGAATAAAAACACATACACAGCCGATATTAGATGATTGATATTACACGAACGGTACTTACTAAACATATAGCCATAGTAAAGTAAGAATAGCAGTCTAACTGAGACCGTTCGGCGAGTTAATTAACTACTGCTCTGTTGGGTTATCACTTTTATTTGTAATTTAATACTAGTAGTTCGCCCCGAACTGAGACCTCACGACCCCCTATCTCCCCAACCGATCCGGCTCATCTTCGAACTCAGAAATTCTATTGACCTAAACTACGCGCATACCAAATTCATGAAGATCGGAGCTACGATACTCAAGTTATCGTCGATCAAACATACAAAGATACAAGCGCCAGGCCCGTCTACGCTGGACCTCACTCGCTTCGCTCGTTTGGTCAATTATTTGCGTATTATTAGACACTACAATAAATTTTGGCATTTTTGGAAGTCATAATTAATATTTTAATTAAAAAATGAAACAAATAAAGTCGGGAAGAAATCAAAGCGAGCGTGCAGTGCAATACGTAAATGCGCGCGATTAGACGCACGGCGTAGTTCGTACTGCGGCCGGTCGAGAATATGCGAGTTTGTGCGTACACGGCACGCATAAATTGAAACCCGCGGGCACCACTTTGTATGAAGTGAATCTACTGTTCTTACTCCACTGTGATATACTTAGCTTGGTCGTTTGTTTGTTGTAAGTAAGTACCGTTTGTGAGTGTTTCATGTTCTGTCTTCAATCTAGGCAGAGTGTAGGTATGTGGCACCCTCTAGTTAATTATGTATATTATAACTCCAACAGCCCATTGTGATTACCACTGTTTCAGTATGAATAAGTAAAAATCAATGTTAATTTATTTCGATTTATGTACCTAATAAATAAATATTTTATTTTTTCTTTATTTTATTTTTTCGTTTCTCTTATGTAAATAATTACACGTATTTGATAGTTTTATGTATCGGACGTTGGAATCTTTCAATAAATGATAGACAGTTGATCGGATTTGTTATTTGATGTGTTGTAGGGAGCTTTTCAAAAGAGTTTTGGCGGAAATTCGTTGAGGAGGTGTGGTGCTAAATTTTCATTTTTGTGAAACTTAGTTCAAATGCGTGTAAATTGTTTAATTTCGGGGGCATATTAATCAATTTAGTTTCGTGAAGGTGTACAAGTGTAAATAAAAGTGAAAATCGGTGCAAAACATGGACTTTAGCTTAGTGTTGTCTCCAAAGCTCCGTGAACAAACATTGTAAAAAATGCCCCCTTTTTACAATGATTCCCTCGACTTGCCTTTAACTATGACGACTTGACTGTTTCGTTCAATGCAAATAACTTGCAAATATTGATAATACTTGACACTGGCAAATGTCCGAATGGAAAAGCCATTTTAAAGAAGAAGAAGAAGATGTGTTGTAGATTAGATAGGGATGTCGGATGCGTCATCTCAACGTTGTATTTAAATTCAATGTAGGAGTTTTGGCGGGAACTCGTTGAGGAGATGTGGTGCTAAATTTTCATTTTTGTGAAACCTAGTTCATACGCGTGCAAATTGTTTAATTTCGGGGGCATATTAATCAATTTAGTTTCGTGAAGGTGTACAAGTGGAATGAAAGTGAAAATCGGTGCAAAACATTGACTTAGTGTTGTCTCCAAAGCTCCGTGAAGAATGTTTGTAAATGGCCGCCGTGTTTACAAATGATTCCCTAGACTTGACTTTAACTATGACGACTTGACTGTTTCGATGCAAATAACTTGCATAATATATTAAAATACATGACTCTGGCTAATTTCCTAATGGCCATAATCGGTTCACAACCGATACGAACCGTAATTGTAAACACGGCGGCCATTTACAAACATTCTTCACGGAGCTTTGGAGACCACACTAAGTCAATGTTTTGCACCGATTTTCACTTTCATTCCACTTGTACACCTTCACGAAACCAAATTGATTAATATGCCCCCGAAATTAAACAATTTGCACGCATATGAACTAGGTTTCACAAAAATGAAAATTTAGCACATCTCCTCAACGAGTTCCCGCCAAAACTCGAAGAGCTCCTCGAGATTTTCATTTTATATGACAGCTGTCAAACTTAAAACGTCAATATCTCTGAAACTATTGACACTAGATCACTAGTTACTTAGCACAAGTGATAGAGCTCTTCGAGATCTTCATTTTGGATGACAGCTGTTAGAAAATGTAGTCATCTACAGAGATATGTAAAAACTTCTAGATACGTAATAGGGCAAATTTCTTGGCAACACAAATGCAAGCTAGCTAGCCAGAGAAGTCTTAGTTCCATCCCAGCTCACGTCACGATCACCCGCTTGTTATCACACAGTACATTTAGTTCACTTTCACAACATTATTCACAGACAACAATGCCTTTGGGCGTATTTAGGCGATGCACGAATTGTACTTCAAAAACTGGCAAAAATATTTCATTTTATACGTAAGTAAAGCTGTATTTATTTATTTTAGTTTATTTTGTGAAAAAGTTTTTTTTTCCAAAAACTCAACGAAGTTTTTGACTTTGACGTTTTATTATTCTCTCCTAACCTCTATGAGATGTCATAATAATATTATGACATCTCTTTCTTACGTCATGCAAGTAGCATTGTGTCGTATGTTTTAGAAAGAGATAACAATAGTTTCGTCTATTTCTTCTTTAAATTATGTAAATTATATAAATAATGAGTTTGTATATCATAATTTGTGGCGCTTTTCAATGATGATTTGTTCTGCAATGGCGTCTCTATAACTTTAATAGACTCATTGGTCATCTATGTGAAGGAAACACTTGAAAAATATATCAAAAAGTATGTGTTTGTTCTTTTTCTGCCTGATGGGAAGGAAAGCTTAAGCGCACAGGCAAAATTAATGATCTCAAGTCTATGTACCATCTCATCCCCACTGTTTGAACTTTCCTTGAAAGGATGTGAACCAGATGTTGATTGATTCGGGCCGGCACCTGATTTTGAGGTGGAAGAAGAAAAAGAAATTGGGTAAATATTTGTTTTTAATATAAATAAATATTATTTATTATAATATTAAAATTTTATTTATTCTAATACTCAAATAACAGGATTTTGTTGCTAATATTTGTTTAGGTGATTACAAGGTTTCGCAACTCGAACTAGCTTGCTACCCCAGTATTTTTTTTAGTCAATGCTTTACCAGACCTAGATAATTCTTCAAGACAAGAGCCGTCATACTTTTGATTTGTTCAGCACGTATAGAAATAGTAAATTAGTAGGATAGGAGCGAAGACTACGATGTAACATGTGGTTTAGCACAAAGATAAACAAACGAAAAAATGAAGTGCTGCCATCTATTGTCGAGTAGAAAAACTAAACAAAAGGTGGGGTAAGTCGAAGCTTCGTAGCGGTTTTTTGTTTCTCAATGTTGGAAGTCATTTAAAAAGTTTTCCATTTCCTTAAAAACTCACCATTTTTGCCGTTATTGTTGTATTAGGTTCCTTACTTGCTGACACAATTGTTTTGAGATTATATTTTATTTAATTATGCTTTTGTTAAAACAAAAGCTAAGTTACTACAACTTGAGTCGAGCCGCCGCCGAACTACGGGATTTAAATTGAATTTTTTTAAAAATAAATACCCAAAGTCAATAATATTTTGATTGATCCGTTTGATTCGAAAAACATAGCATCGATCAATGAAATCACTAAGATATCATTCGTTCGTTCATTCATTTTCGAAAATGGCGGGTGGATTGTGAAAAAGTTTTCTTTCATTTCACGTTTTCGACCTCACAATTATAGTTTTAGTTTTATATTATTTTAACACAAAATGACATGCACTATGAAAAGAAAGTTTGAAGAAGTAGAACATGAGGCACATAATTGCTTAAAAACTTTGACGGGTTACGAAAAATGCCTTTTACAAAATAAACTCATAAAAGCACGCTATAAAATTAAGAATTATGAAAATATAATTAATTATTATGAAGCCCAAGTCTCCATGGCTCAGTTAGATGTAGAAGTGGCAACATCAAACATTGATTTGCTGCTTCAAGAACTGCAGAGAGGCAAGCGGTACAAAGTTGGTGAGTATCTATTTACTTACTTATTATTTGGTTGATTTTTTGAGTTTTAAAGATGTACCACACTTAATTACGCCCGCCAGAAACGATATAAAGCCCACGTTCCATCCATAGTGGCTAAGCCCGGACAACAAGCCATTGCCAAAGCATTTCTTTTATCTAGTGGAAAAAATATTTTGTAGATTCTAATATGATTCATCCCTTACCCACACACACCAGGGAAAATTTGTGTTTCAAAAATAAAGGTTATGTTCTTAGCAAAATTTGAAACCACCCCTGCTGAAAACATAAGGTAGTAGAGTGGATCCCATATTGCCTAAACCTCTAAAATCAAATCAAACATTTATTTATTAACTATAACACTTATTAGACATTTCTCAAATTACATTATCAGACATTGATTCTACACTAAGCACAAGCTTGTATCGCAGCAACCGGGGTACCGATATAATGCAATATAGATAGATAGACGCCTAATAAATCCATAATAATATACCTATACCTAATAGACTAACATACATATAAATTATTAATAGAACTAAACACAAACTGTTACGAGGGTGTGGGATTAGCGGCTGCAACAGCGTGTGGTCTGCGGCGTCCACGGAACTTGCGGAACATGACTCCATTCGGCCACAGCTCCTCCTTCAGGAAGGTTGATAACTTCTCTGTAGGCATCCATACAGCAAACAAACTGAAGCTCATGTGTGTCTCGAAAAAAAAACACTTAAAGGATTTATATTAGATCTGTGAATGGTCTGATATAAATATTCCCTTATCGCGCCCCGCGGTTTCACCTGCGTAAATCCCGATCCCGCAGGATTATGGGTATAAAAAGTAGCTTATATGTTATTCCCTGTATCCAGCTACCTATATTCCCTGTTTAACTGCAATTGATTCAGTGGTTTATACGTGATTGAGTAACAAACATACATACACACATAGGTACTCGCAAACTTTATCAGCTTTATAATATTAGTAGGATAGTTCGACAGTATACTATGAAATGAATGTAAGACATCAGCTAGCTGATTATACTATGTAACTCTTTTGCTTACAAATCTCTGATAGAATGAGAAGAGCTCAATATCCTACACCCTTCTGATAGTAGTGTAGTAGTCTGGGTTAAGCAACACCTGGCACAAGCTTTTTGTAGATGGCTGATCAATGTTATGTTATGTTAAAAATCAATTAATCGATCGTAGATCGATTTTTTTCTTAAGATCCTCTGCACCTTTGAAGTCACATAAAGAAGTTTGCTCTGGTTGTTTTCCCTACTACAAAATGTTAGATCAAGTTAGAGGTCTTACAGCCTGAAAACTAACACTAGGTGAGCCTCATTTACAATATTTAGTATTCTGTTGCCAAAGGGTAAAACATTGGACCTTATACTTTTATATTTTGAGAATAACAACTGTGACATGTTGTAATGTAATATGACCATTACATAACCTATCTGTCAAACTTATATTTTATCTATCTAAATGTGTCCCAGGCAATACAGTGCTGTAAGAAGCATGGATTATAGTTGCTACATCTAAACTGAATTTAAAGTTCCAATATTATTACTAATCGCTACTTATATTGTAAAGAGTAAATCTTTGTGGAAAAAACTACCAGAATTAGGTTGGTAGTTGTAGTCAGTGGCTGTGTGCGGCCAGGCTTGTTGTTGGTGCTACCATGCTCCGCGACTTACAACAGTCTCATTGTATTCCAGGTGCCAGCAACAGAAACAGCATATCGACAATAACACAGACTAATACACAACTATGTTCACCAAGAAGTTCGTCAAGAATCAGTTTTAATTCGCCATATACCGGATTAAGTTCGTTCACAAGAAAAAGAATGGATAACCTTCACGAACCTGGTAAATATGGTAGTGAAACCAGCCTCGGAAAAAACACCCAAGAGCTTCCTGTAAGCAAAGAAACAATGGGACATAAACCTGCTACTAATCAGAGCTCAAACGATTCAGGCTACACATCACCAAAAAGTCTTTTGAAAAAATCTATTACCGGAAAACACAAGTTTAAAAGAGATGCAAATGCTAATGATAACATTAGATCTAAGTCAGCTGTCAACGACAAGCAAGCGAAGAAAGATATTATATGTTTATCTCAAGACAATAAACATAAAACAGATGAAAGTAAGTCTGTCTCGAACGATAGGCGTAATTCTGTAAAGAAATCTACCTATCTATGTAACTCGCTTAAACATTTAGGAAAGGCTAATGAAAGAAAAAGCCAGAAAGACAAACGTGATAGTAACGGAGTAGATATTAAACAAAAAAGCAGACCTAGACTAGAGTCCCAAAACATCGAACCAAAAGACACTAAAAATAGAAAGAGCAATGGTATACAAAATATTGATAAAAGATACCGATATATAGGAGTTAAAAACTTTGACAAAGCATATAACAGATCTGATCGTCCTCAAAGGAAGTCGGTGCCAGAGCAAAGAAGCAGTTTGAACACACGAGAAAACAGCAATTCTGAAAATAAAAAAGATAAACCTATCAAAACTAAAATTTCCACAAACACAGATAAATACGATTCTAGAAAATCGCTAAAGAAGTCTGAGCCAAAACAAAAAAGTAAATTAAACAGAAGCGATAAAAATAATGATGAAAACGCTATCGAAACTAATATTGTGCCAAATAAAGACAAATCCGATTCAAAAAAATCCCAAAATAAGTCTGAACCAGTAACCAGTAAAACAAACAGAGAAGAAAACACTGATAAACATTTCTTAAGTAAAGTAAAATACGAGGCTAAAATAGAAGACAGAAGTAATGACACAACTCTTCTTTTAGCTAAAGAAATTAAGAAAATAGAAACATTTCCTAACCTGAAAACTGATGATTTTGCAGCCCATTACATAGAATATACACACGACTCTCCAATCCATTACTCAGATTTCGTTAATGACATACTGTCATCAGTTCATACATCATACACAACTGGTGATGTGTCAAGTTTTGAAAGTTCTGTGGCACAATCAACTCCGTTCAAAAGTTCAAGTACAAAGTATCAGGCAAATCCCGATTCCTCAAAAGAACTTTGGACTCCAAAAGAAGACCCGCTAACTACTTTCATTGAGATAGCTCTTGCGGATTATAATAAAGAGATGGCAGAATTAGCTATGACTAATTCGGCCTTACTATCACAAAAAGGAACTATCACAAATAACGATATAATTAAAAATGACATAAATACTACAGCTACGAATTTAAAAACTCTAGAGTTTGACAATGAAAAAACTAGTAGCAATAAAACTATAAAAATAAATGACGAAACCTACAGTAAACAAATTGTATATGTTGACAATGGCAATAATAATACTTCTAAAACAGACATTATACTTAAAACTCCCGAGATAATGATCAAAAACCCTACCAAACAGAACCTAATGGTGCAAATACCAATTAATAGTGTACCAGACGCAATTCATTTTGTAGACCCAACCAAAAAACCAGAAACCACACTGCCAGGACCTATAAACGAAAAAAACACAATTGTGAAACAACCATGTCTTACTACGAGTATATCAGCGAATGGCGCGGGCGTCATCTCAATAAAACCCAGATCTAATCTGCCAACTCCAAATATAGCCCAAACTGTAGCAGAAACCAACGGGAAATGCAGTCAAGACGTGATTAATTCTACAACATTGCCAGACCTAAAAGAACCAAATAATATCTGTGTACATCAAACACTATTGAGAAACACAACTCAGTACACGAAAATTGCGAAAAACCCTATTGAATCTGGTAACACTGGGCTAAAAAATCAATATTATTTCGATGTAAACTCTCCAATGCACAACTCGCCTAGAGAAGGCGACGAAGCACCAAAACACAAGCATGCCGTGAACCTATCTCAAGCGTTCTCACTATTAATGCCGCCTAGTCCAACATACAGCGTATCAAACTCGAGCGATAAAAAAACATCTAATAAAACACCACCACCGAAAGCAAACGAATTATCTATTAACAAGAAGTTACTTGACAATTATGTGCCAAACACATTTCACAGTCAGACAAATTATACGAAAGGTGCCAATAATTATAACAACAAGATACATAACAATAGGAGAAGAAATGAAAATGATATCAAAGACCACAATGTAACTAAAAACTACAGCAGCCACACTAGCCAATATCCACGAAATGATATTAAGAACTATACAAATGATATCATCAACAACAATAGTGGTATCACCAATAACAGAAATAATATCACCAGCAACAGAGATGATATCAATAACAACAGAAGTGACATCACCAAGAACAGAAGTGGTAACACTAACATCAAAAGTGATATCACCTGTAACAGAATAGGTATCACCAACATCAGAAGTAGTACCACCCACGCTAGAAGTGGTATTACCAACAGAAATGATATTCATAGCTACAAAAATGATACTAATAACAACAGGAGTGATAACAATAACAGAAGTGATGTTACCCACAAAAGAAGTGGTTACACCAACAACAGAAGTAGTATAACCCACACTAAAAGTGGTATTACCAACGGCATAAGTAATAGCACCAACAACAGAAATTATATCACCGACAAAGTAAATAATATCACTAACAACAGAAATGATATCGCCAACAACACAAACGGCGGTTATACAAAACCTATGCTAATAAGACGAACGAAATCCACAACTGATGTCACACCAAGACGCACTATACAATTAGTAACTGCCCAACCATTGAAAGTGTCAAGAACCAAGTCTAGAAGTCCTAATAATATATCCGGAGACAGAAGACCCAAGTCATTGGATGAGCAGACAACGAGGATTTCAAATGAACAAAGCATTTCCAATAAATGTAATAGTCCAAAGTGTGATGTTACGTCTTCGACCAAGAAAGGTCTGGAATTAATTGGATTTGGTTCGCTTGGTGGTGGGTAGCTGGCACTTTTGGCTATACGCGCACTGATAAGTTCGGGAGGCGGCGCGTCGCTGAAACGTTGCGGATTTTTTTTACAACGCCATCGCCGCGATTTATCGGTGTGCGTACATCCTATGCAACTACTTTCTGGATGACAGTTTCTTCGTTCTTTCGTACAATAAAAGTATAAATTAGCCTATGTGATTATCCAGATCTCTAGCTGCCTGTATATTCTATTTTATCGCAATCGGTTTTGCAGTTTTTTCGTAATTAAAACACAAAAAAACATCTAAACTGTCATCTATCGTATGTTATTAGTGGAATAATTATTTTATACTAATTATTTTTAGGGTTCTGAACCCAAAGGATGAAAACGGGACTCTATTAATGAGACTTCACTCCTGTTAAAATAAAAAATATTTTTATTCTTCTAAAAATATGTTATATCCATGTATAATAATAACTACAGTGTCTTCGGAACGCGACCTCCAATGAGAAGAAGACACAAGAAATTCATGGGGTTATTTTTTTTTGTTGCAATGATCATGACGTGATTCACACTGGCACATATTTACGGCTATAGTGGAACTGGCTTAAGTTTCATGAGATATGCCAGGCTGTATCTCACTAGCTAGACAGTTGACATTTTCACATATTATGATGCATTTCTTAAGCCGCTATAACAACAAATACTAAAAACCATAAATAAATGTATTTTTTTTATTTTTAGGAGGAATGGTGAAATACTAACCCATATCTTTATATTCACAATTATTTTACCAATGGTGGCGGTGTGGTCATATGCAGAATATTACTGGTATGTGATGTTTATTTATATAAATCCGACAATATTGGAAAAATTACATCGGTAAAATCAAGGGGTCGACTATAAGATTTTTTTAAATTTTTTACTCTATTATTATGTGTTCTGTGTGTATCGATTACAAAACTATTTCAATGATTATTTAGTATTACTTAGCATAATTTCAAATTACTGGGCTTGTTTTTTTTGCTTTATAGTTTTTTTTTTTGTTGTTTCTTTACGTATTTGTTAATCGAGTTTTTTACGCAGTCGGGTTTATAGTTTTTTTTTTTAAATTTTAATTTCACTTTAATGTCCGTCGGTTAGTTAAATAAGGAGAGACTGGAACCAACTGGGTTTAACAGGACCATTTTGATATATCAAAGCAAAAACTACCATAACGTAAGAGAACATGATTCAAATTAATATATCAAAAGTTACCGCGTCGGTGGACTAAAGGCTTAAGTCGCATTTCACGGATTGGATTGAGATGCGTTGGTTCGAATCCCGCCTGACGTAGACCGTGCGCTGTGTTTTTGTGAATATATCTTTTCATTAAAAAATAGTTCTAAAAATATAATATATCAAAAGTTGTCAAGTGCACAGTCTTCTAGGAGCGAAGACGACGATGTGACATGTCTCTGGTTGAAACAAGCCGCTGGAGTAATGTTACATCAAATTCAATGATACTTTCGAGGTTTTAAGCGTCAGTCTCATCCATCCAGCGACTCCATCTTAGTACCCGCTGCGATGTTCGTTTAATATTCACAATAGACATAACAATATTGTCAGCGCTGCAGACTTTTTATATGTATTTAGCGTAATTCGAACAAAGAATTCGAGAAATCGCCTCTAGTTCTAGTAACTACTAGATTATCATTCTATCATTCTAATAGATAATATTTATCCCACACACAATTATCAGCCAACTATCCAGCCAATGACCGTGCTTGACGTTGCTTAACCTCACTAACTATACCTGCACAATCAACTGTAAGGCTAAGCCTGGCTAGGAGTTTATTTGATGAAAATAGTCAAATTAAAATCAAATTTTACTTTACAGATTTAAACAACTCATTAGACCGGCTAATCTACGGCCTGTACAATGATCTGAGGACGGCCCACTGTCGGGACTACGTCACAAACAAGTCACAAACCAGGGACTACATCACAAACAAGTCACTTCCCAGGGAAAACGTCACAAACAAGTCACAACCCGGGGACTACGTCACAAACAAATCCGAAGTCAGCGACTGCGTCACAAACAAGTCACAACCCACAGATTACATCACAAACAAGCCACTACCCAGAGACTACGTTGCAAACAAATCCAGAGCTACGGACTACGTTACAAACAGGCCCGTTACCAGGGACATTACAAACATGTCTGAACTCGAAGATTACGCCAAAAACAAGTCTGAACACAGGGACTACGTCACAAACCAGTCCAAACACATTTGCACGTACTGCGGCCCGGTCAATAAAAATTATTCTGCTTTTTCCTATTAAGGGCTATATTTGAACAATGCTAAACTGTTACATTTTTTATGATTCCGTACCTTATAAAGTTAAAAGGTAAAAAAATGAAACTTTAAAGGAACACTTTTGTCTGTCCATCCATCCGTCCACCTTAGATTTGTTATAATATATTTATTAATTACTTTAATATTTTAACGTGAAAGTTTACTATTTGTCATTGTTTTAACTGACATTTAAAAAGCTAGTTTGGTATTAGGCTGAGATCTATTGAGCGTGCTTAAACTTTGCTAAGACCAAACTATGAATTAAAACAATTTTGGTATTTATACACCGATCTTTGCAACTATCCTTAGTTTTTGCTTAGCAAAGTCTAAGTTTATCAAATCAAAGTGTCTTAGAAAAACTCTTTATTTGTAAATAAATGGAAATAAATTGTAAGAATTTTCAAATTTTGAAAATTCTTACAATTTATTAGATTGGATTGGATAAAACTTTATTGTACCAAAAAGTACATAAACAAAGGCTTACAGCTTAATTATAATGAAGGTACAATGGGCGGCCTCATTGCTAAAAGCTATCTCTTCCAGTCAACCTTTATAAAGTATGAGAGAATGTGCTGCGTAAAAAGAAACAAATATTTCTTTTGACAATATTTTTGGTCTAAGTATATAAGCTAAGCAAAATCTTAGACAATTTTGACTATAAATTGCAATGTTTTTTTTAAATAGTTTTTCTTACACTTAGCTGATTATCTTTAAAGAAATTCTTTCCAAAAATTGCAATCTGCAACCCCAATATTTCGTATCGTACGCTCGCCAATTGCACCTGTTAGTTATAAATTGTTTCAAAGTTTATGCTTAGCATTAACTTTGCCAAGTTTTTTGCTAAGCAAAGTCTGAGTACGTACGCTCAATAGATTACGACCTAAGATCGATTCAACAAAAAAATCTGAAAAATGAAACCGGTTTTTTTGAGAAATATTTTTAAAGGAAAAATTCATCTTCAAAAATTCACTTGCGGCGAGATTTGAACTCGCGTCCCTGGATCAATATTCCAGTGTCTATACCGCTAGGCCACGCAAGTTCCCAACTTGGGAACTTGCGTGGCCGACTTGAGAACTTGCGTGGCCGAGCGGTATAGGCACTGGAATATTGATCCAGGGACGCGAGTTCAAATCTCGCCGCAAGTGAATTTTTGAAGATGAATTTTTCCTTTAAAAATATTTCTAGTAAATATGCCTTGAGCAATAAAAACAAAATTACGAGGTTTTTTTGAGTTAATTTTGAAAATTTGCTTGAGTATATAATTTAGATTTTTTTTTTATTTAAAATTGTTTTAACTAATTTGGTAAAACATAGTACGTAAGTTGTACTTTTGTCTTGCGGTTGCGTCTGCAAAAAGTCGCTATCCCTTAGGAATATCGTAATAATTATTTTTCTAAATTACTCCCAATGATTTAGTTTATCGACTTATATAGTTTCACCAAAATCGGTTCGAAAGTTCCTAAGATTACCTTCACCAAACATTCATCCAAACTTTTCCTTTGATATTACTTACAATTTTCTTAGTGAAATTTGTTGGATTTTACTTAGTAATTGTAATAAATAGGTAGATAAGTTTAGTGCGTACAAACAAAGAAGTTATACTACTATAACTAGAATGCTGACGTAGAACTAAAAAGTGTTCGCTACATTAAGCATGCTGTCCCTTTCTAATAACATTATTTGAAAGGGACAGCATGCTTCATTGTAGCGTTCTGTCCCTTTCTTATAGTGTTATTAGAAAGGGACAGCATGCTTCATTGTAGCGTTCTGTATGCTTCATTGTAGCGTTCTGTCCCTTTCTAATAGTGTTATTAGTAAGGGACAGCATGCTTCATTGTAGCGTTCTGTATGCTTAATTGTAGCGTTCTGTCCCTTTCTAATAGTGTTATTAGTAAGGGACAGTATGCTTAATTGTAGCGTTCTGTCCCTTTCTAATAGTGTTATTAGTAAGGGACAGTATGCTTAATTGTAGCGTTCTGTCCCTTTCTAATAGTGTTATTAGTAAGGAACAGCATGCTTCATTGTAGCGTACCCCTTTTTAGTACATATTACAAAACCTGATATTTAGTTTTAATACTGAGTTATTCTTAACTAATATTTTTTTTATATCTTGTATATAATTTTAATGCTCATTCAAACGTTGTCTAGACACCGTAACACAAGCTTAGTAGCTTACCATGGGGCTAGATGGCGCTGTGTGTCGGTCACTGAATGTATTTATCTTGATTAATATTATAAAGATGTAAAGTTTGAATGTATGTTTGTCGGAGATTGTCTCTGGAACTACTAGACCGATTTTGATTAAATTTGATTTGATGATACATTCTATCTTTGGGAGTCAACGTGCTACGTTTTAGTCCGTTATTTCTACGGGGTCGAGATTGTGCAGGTGTAACCGCGGGGCGCTGCTGGTTTTTCAATAATATCAAATAATAAGTTACAGCGACTACAAGCGTCTCTGTATATCCTTTAACCGCTCCTAAAAACAATTTTGTGAAGTGCACAATAACTAAATCAATTCCAACGGAAAAAAAATGAAAACTCGAGGCTTACCTACCCTATTAACGTGGTTTATTTAATAATTATATATAGTTAATATATATATATAGGTTATAAATGTTATAAGTTATATACTTAACAGTTGATCTCCTCTTAAACTTTTATTAACTTTTTATCGTTGATTAATTTTTAACTTACTTGGCCAAGCCAATTTTGATATGTTTTTAACTAATGTACGCAAGAGACGGACATTTTGTTAGGTTTTTTTTCTAGAAAAATCGAACTGAAATTGTTTGTATTAATATTAAGTAGGGACATAAAAAAGGAGCGAGCAAGTGAATATCTTTGCTAGCTTTTTTTGCCTCTGTCTGTCCCTAGATTTAGTTTTAGCTTTTTTGATATTGTTTTCTTTTTTAAAAACTCGAAATCATACGATTTTAACAAAAAATAATATATCAAAGAAGTTATATTACTAGAACTAGAACACTTACGTAAAACTAAAAAGTAACACTTAGACAGGGACATAACGCTACATTGAAGCATGCTGGCCCTTTTTAATAACACTTGGAAGGGGACATAACGCTACATTGAAGCATGGTTGTCCCTTTTTAATAACACTTAGAAGGGGACATAACGCTATATTGAAGCATTCTGTCCCTTTTTAATGAAGAAAGGGACAACGCTTCATTGAAGCATGCTGGCCCTTTTTAATAACACTTAGAAGGGGACATAATGCTACATTGAAGCATGCTGTCCCTTTTCATGTTCAATGTATCTGAACACTTTTTAGTTCTACGTGATTATTCTAGTTGTATAACTTCTTTGCATATAGTACATTGGTTTTATTTTGATACAACATCGCGAAAATATAAAGAAACTTAATGTTGACTATTTCAGAAAAGGGTTATTTGTATTTTTTCTCTGTACCAAGTGTAGATGACATTGTTTCCTACATTTTGGTGTAGTTTCAAGGTGCAGAAGCGTTTCCAAATTTGAGACAAAAATTGACTGTTTTTGGCAAAATTTGGATCTTGTATCCATGCCAATGAAATCGTAACGAAATTTAGAAAACAATATAATCTACAGACAGATATCTAGTATTTACAATAAACAAAAAGATTTAAAATTTTCACACCAGTAACTATTTTATTTGATTTAGAGTCAATTTCATTTTGAATAATAAACACAAATTATACCCGCCCCTTATTATTCGTAGTGCAAAGGTTTCCATCACATTTAAAATTAACTTCTTTACACTTCCCTCGTTCATTTTGGTGATGTTGAATTAAAATTAACTATTTTTTTGAGTTTAGTCTTACTTTTATTATTTTCAGCATTGTAGAAACGTAGGAAAGACATTGCAACAATCGCGAAAAATCATGAAAGCAAAACCTTTTAAAATATTTTTCACAGAATAATCTACAATTTTAGTTGTGTACCTATTGATTTTGAATAAGTGGGGTAGGTCTCTTAATTAAAGTTCTGTAAGCCACAGTCCGACAGTTATTTCTGTAAAAAACTATGTTATATTTTGTTAAATGTTGATTTAGAATATACGTTTCTACCTACCTACGTGTGTTTAATAAGATCCAGCGGGGCAGATCCAAACTCGACTTCGGGAAATTTCGACTATTCTTAATAACTACAGCGGAAATTTACGATACAGTGCCATCTATGTAGAAATTTATGCAATTACTTGTGTGCTATCTGGTCATAGTACTCATAGTTGGCACATCTATGACCAGATAGCACTCAAGCAACTTTTAAAATAAGGTAAAATGTAGAAGTTATTAAGAAAAGTCGAAATTTCCCGAAGTCGAGATTGCCCCTCTAGGCCTTGTTTTTTATTTTTTGTACCACCTTAGAAAGAAACTATATTAATTTTCCTTTGTCATCTTGCTGGGCCTCGCTTCCACCCGCGAAAGTCCCGATGCCGAGGGAATATCGGGATCAAAAGTAGCCTATGTGTTACTCCAGGTCTCCAGCTGAGTAGGTAATCGATAAAGAAACAAACATACATACACACATACTCCCAAACTTTGAATCGCAACAGGATCGGAACTGATTAAAATCGGTACAGGGTCGGTTTAGTATCAGATCAAGAACTGACCAGGATCCCGATCCGGATCAGGATGGGATCAGGATCGGAACAGGAACAGACCTGGGTGGAAATAGTGACGGATCAGGAACTGACCAGGGTCGGAATGGTTTCGTATCAGGATCGGAATAGTATCGGATCAGGATTGGAACAGGATTGGACTGGACAGGATAAGATCAGGATCGGAACAGGAACTGCCCAAAATCGGTACCAGGATAGGATCGGGATCACATCAGGATCGCATCAGGATAGGATCACCAAAACCTAATATTATATCCAGAATAAAATAAACAACTTAACAGTTTTAAATCCTATTATCGTACCAAGATAAAGTTAAAAAAGTTTGATTATTACCAATTTAAAAACTTAAAAAAAACATTCAACACTTAACCTAGTATTGTAAACCACTAAGGTTTTTAATTAACTAGGCATATTTACATCGATCTATCAATATAGTATAGACATAATAATAATACATTTATTTATCTTATGCAAGTAATAATATTATAATTTTGTGTTACGAAGGCAACTAAAAAAGTTAAAGCACACTTTTACTAAATACCCTCTGCTAAGTCTACCATAATATTAAATGATAAGTTTAGATTGTAAGTTCGTTTAATATAGATTGAAATTATTTTTTTATATATATAAACAAATTTGATTGAGCATTGTATTTTTTTGTCATATACCGATTTTGGGCATAAATAACCGATTTCAGTGGCCATCTCTCCCGATTCCATCCTCTGACGTTCGAGACCACCGGATATAAAATATAGTCTCGATGGCGATTTCTGATTCATCGCGTCATTCTGATTGTGATTATAATGCGATGTTCTCTTTACGGTAAAGCAGTCGATTAGCTTAGCTAAGGCTCGCCTAGACACGTCGACCGATATATTGTTGTCTCGCTCGGTGACGTGACGTCATACCAGAATTTAATTTGATTTTAATATTTTATGGATGGCTGAAATTCAGTCTTTTCATCAGAGATATGTAAAAACTTCTAGATACGTAATAGGGCAAATTTCTTGGCAACACAAATGCAAGCTAGCTAGCCAGAGAAGTCTTAGTTCCATCCCAGCTCACGTCACGATCACCCGCTTGTTATCACACAGTACATTTAGTTCACTTTCACAACATTATTCACAGACAACAATGCCTTCGTGCGTATTTAGGCGATGCACGAATTATACTCCAAAAACTGGCAAAAATATGTCATTTTATACGTAAGTAAAGCTGTATTTATTTATTTTAGTTTATTTATTCAAAAAGTTTTTTTTCCAAAAACTCATCGAAGTTTTTGACTTTGACGTTTTATCATTCTCTTCTAACCACTATGAGATGTCATAATAATATTATGACATCTCTTTCTTACGTCATGCAAGTAGCATTGAGTCTTATGTTTTTAGAAAGAGATAACAATAGTTTCGTCTATTTCTTCTTTAAATTATGTGAATGAATATAAATAATGAGGTTGTATAGCATACTTTGGACCGCCTTTCAATAATGATTTGTTCTGCAATGGCGTCTCTATAACTTTAATAGACTCATTGCTTTTCATAGCGAATTTTAGATGATTTATTGAACACGAGTATCAATTGTGAATTGAGATCAGCAACTTTAATTTTCGGATTTGTATGATGGATGGCGATTAAAAGTTAACTTGTTGATATCGTAATGTATCTTTGTAATTGTATTTGAGATCGTGCTCTCAGATTGTTTGTGGAGAATTAGCGTGAAAACGTTATTTGCTTTGAGAAATATTGAAGCTTAAATGTATTGTAAAGTGAGTGAAACGGAGGACAGTCCATCCATGTCTTGCGTCATCGAATGTTCTCGAACATGAGAGCGATATATCGGTTAAGCGTGTCGAGCGTTCGCTAGGTATGGATGGGCTATGCTTCTTTACTGTGATTGGTTTAGTTTGTTTGTAGTGCTTTGCCCTTAGTTAATATTTTGTGGGCTCGCATATGCATAAAAAGTAGACTGTTTTGTTTTGCGTGTGAACAAAACAGCCTACGCCGCCCTTCGCCACCTGCCGCCAAAAGCCGTAGCCGTAGCCGGACACTTCCCTGCTGCTTGCTTGGAAGCGGGGAGTGGTCATCATGATCCTGAAGCCCCAAAAGATCGTGCTGCAGCCCGGTAGCTACCGGCCTATCACTCTGCTGCCCTGCCTCTCAAAGGCGTTTGAGTGTCTGCTGCTGGGAAGAATGGCACAATACCTGACGCCAAGAACGGAGCAGTTTGGATTCCGGTCAGAGCACAGCACCACCTCCAATTCTCCAGGGTACTGCACCACATCGCGGTACTTCTCAACAAGAAGGAACACGCAGTTGCACATGGAGAAGGCCTTCGACAGAGTCTGGCACGATGGCCTGATATTCAATCTCGACGCCCGTGACCTGCCGAGAAGAGTCGTCCGCCTCGTCGACTCGTTCCTGTCCCACCGGGCGTTCAGGGTACGAGTCAGGGTACTTTATTTTTTTGGTGTAAATACTATATTTATGGAAAAAAGTGTTGGCAACCCTAGCCACATAGCAGATAGCTCCGTGAGGTATGCTCCTTTTGGCTAGGTAGAACCAAAAGGTATGCTCCGTCGTGTGCTCTGCGCCGGCGGGCGGCTCGAACATGCTTATTACGAACAACAGGCAGTAATAAAGTCGTCCAGGTTCTCGAGTTTATGGACCTTGCAATAGTGGCATTCCCGACGAACCGAAGGGCATCTAGGAATCGAGACCCTTCTTGTTTGTTTCAGCTGCAGCTGCAGGGGCTGCATTAGTTACATGTGTTCTTCACGTGCAGAGCCACTATGATGCGCGAGTCAATGACCCCAGGTCCCCAGTTTAACCTATACCTTAGCGTGTGATAGTGGTAGGTAACCAGGGTATCTACGTATTTGTCGAGAAGTCCTCAGATATGGAGGCTTTCTTGTTGAGGTGAAAAATTGAAAATGACGAACTGGTCAGAACCAAGTTCATTATAATTATATATATACGAAGGAGGGGTGTTTAGTTAGTGTAGCTTTCAGTAAGTATTTTTTTCAGGGTGTTCTTATTGGCTAAAACATTCCGCTCGTGATTGGCCCATTCTTTCCGCCAATGACGAACTCCGATTGATTCAGGATCTCGGGCGCTATAAATATTGGAGTCCCGAAAATGCGTATATTATTATTTAAGCTGGAGTCGGAGTCGGGAGTCGGGCGTACGGGACGGGCGCGGGGGCTCGTTCGTTCGTTCGAAAAAATAATTTGCAGCGTTTTATTATTAGCATTATTAATTGACGATCGATACACCTAGAATAAAATATCATCTACCTATTTATTATACCTATAGGTATAAGGTACCTAACTAACTATACGATATGAAGAAGAATCGGTAAGGTAGGTAGGTAGTAAAGGAGAACTAAACCTGGATCGAGTACTTACCTATAGGTAGTTGTACCGGACGGACCAGATTTTTTAAATTGTGTATCTATAATTATGTAGGTACTTACCTACGTACATACTACGAGGAATGTAGTATGTACCTACCTAATAGTTACTCGTCAGTATAACGTACTTTTAAGGTAGGTTTACGTAAGCACGTTACATTGTAGGTACAGACAGACCTACGTGTACTAGACACGCTTGTATAAGTACACGTACTTACCCAGTCATGGGTCATCCATCTAGCCTCTAGCTCTAGCTCTAGCTCTAGCAGCGCGTGCGGTACCTCTTAACCTGGCTATAAAATATGATAAGAGCAACGCCTGGTAACCTACCTAACAATGGATCGGTAGCGTCAGTCGGTCATCAATCAATTGGATGGATGGATCGATGGATGGGTGAAAATTATTTCTTTGCTCTATATAATAATTATAGGTAGGTACTAACATTCATGCATAACGTAGGTGTAGGTAGGTAGGTAGGTAGTCAGTTCACCTATTTATATAAAATATTATTATCGTACGTATCGTAGGTTTAGTTAGGCGGTGGTAGATCTAGGACAGCAATGGGATTTGCTAACCTACATTACGTAGGTCTGAGTTGGCACCTAGTTTATGTTACTTGTAATCAGGTGGTGGTTGGTGTACCTTTCTCTCTATTTTTATATTATAATCTCGTCTCTAAAGAAACATCATCATCGCTCTGTGAGCGACGAATCGTTCGAAACGTTTGTTAGCCCTGAAAAGGGCTGTTTTAGCGTATAATATGCCGCCGATAATTAGCGCGCACGATGGACAGAGTAAAGAGTAAAGTCTCGGGGCGGCGCGGCTTCGTCCTACTGTTCGCATCGTATTATCGTAGCTTAGTTTCGTCGTCGTGACGGGGGCGGGGGCATCGTCGTCGTCGTCGTCACCGACTAAGACACCACCACCGCCATCACCACAACGGCAACAACAAAAACTACAATAAATAACAACGAACGTATAGATTAGACCGACCACCACCGACGACTCACTACTATTGCTCACATCATCCTCCTCCTCCTCCTCCTCACTTTTTCCCAGCGGATTTCTTCGAAGCTGCCGCCTTAGACTTCGGCGTGGCCGCCGCTGCCTTCTTCGGTTTGGGAGCTTTCGGTTTCTTCGTCGGTGGCTTCGTAGTCTTCTTAGCCTTGGGAGCGGCGGCGCTCTTCGCCTTCTTAGCGGGCGAGGAGGCGGCGGCGGCTTTCTTCGCTGCGGCCGGGGCCGGTTTCTTCTTGGCAGCGGCGGCTTTCTTGTCTCTCGTCGTAGCCTTGACGCCGGCTTTCGACGGAGATGCGGCGGCGGCGGCGGCGGATGCGGCGGGCTTCTTCTTCGAGGCCGCCGAGGCGCTCCTCTTCTTCGATGCCGGCGATTTCGCGGCCGACGCTGACGCCTTCTTCGCTGCCGCCGGCTTCTTCTTAGAATCGGAGGCCTTCTTCGATCCGGCCGTCGACGACGACGAAGACTTTGAAGTTTTCGATTCTAATTTGAAAGAACCGCTAGCGCCTCGTCCCTTCGTCTGTATCAAAGCGCCCGATTCGACGGCGCTCTTCAAGTATTTTCTGATAAAAGGCGCTAATTTCTCAGCGTCGACTTTGTACTGCGCCGTAATATACTTTTTGATCGCCTTCAACGAGGATCCGCTGCGCTCCTTCAACTCTTTGATGGCTTGATTCACCATCTCAGAGGTTTTCGGATGAGTCGGTGCGGCCTTCGGTTTCTTAGCTCCGCCGGCGGCGGCGGCGGACGCCTTAGGTTTCTTCGCCGGGGTCGCCGGTGCCGGTGCTTCAGCTGCTACTGCCGTGTCTGCCATTATTAGCTGGTAAGTATCTTCTTCTTTCTTCTTACAAAAAAACGTTAAAACAATAGTAAAGTTATAGTAAAACTTTTACTTGAGTAATCTCTATCGATCGATTGATTAGTGAGAACGGAACGAAAGAGAGACATAGTAGAGGGCGCTCCATATGACCGACGCTAAGGTACTCGATAGCTTTACCTTAAAGAGAACACCACACTCGAGATACTATTTCCCGTACGAACGCTCTCAACTTTTCACTAACATACATCTAATTAAATATATTTTTAATATATTTATAATACTTTTATAAAGGTGAAAAGTTAATGAACGATTAATATCTGAACTGTATCACATTATCGAAATAATATTGTAACGATATAGTTACGTGTTATCGTATTATAGTGAATTATTCACGTCACTCTCGGCCTCGAATAGGTCGGACGATGTTTAAATCACTTATATCTTCATCGATTATGTATTTAAAACGTTTCCATCTCGATAGATAAACGTCGAAGATATCGTTCATATTATAAATTATATAAACAAGTCGGATCGGATAATCGAACGTCGAATTAATAGCGAATTTCTGAAGCCTCGTAAAACACCGAGTAGTCTCATCGAGTACGAGATCGCGTCTCTAACGAATATAATAAGCTTTTAAAACACATTCAAGTATCAGTATGAAAACATCGCTATTAGGTTATTAGTAGTTCTTTAAGTAAAGTATAAAGTATACGATAAACTTAGAATGCTGTGTTTACATTCAAATAATCCTAAAACAACGACTCTCTATATTCAAGTTTTATAAATAATAAAATTTATACCTATAAGTAAATGCGTGCTTACCTAAGTACTTAAGTAATCAATTACTATTGTATAGGTACTTATTAATAATTTTACTTAAGTAAAAAAAAAAGAAAAAAAAAACAACTAGGCAGTAGGTCTGTACTTACTTACTTAGGTAAGTAAGTACCTACATAATATTAAGTACCTATCTAAGTACTTACTACTTATATACTCATACTTACCCCCTTACTTGAGTAGGTAGATATGTAATAGGTACCTAAGTAAGTAAGTAAGTAAGTAAGTAAGTAAGTAAGTAAGTAAGTAGGTAGGTAGGAGTCAGTAGAAGAAAATCTATTAAGTTAGGTACATATTATATCTAAGTATATAGATACCTACTTACATAATTATTATTGTAATTAATAAGTAAAACCAGGTATTATTTATGTACTTAGGTACTTGCTTACTGTTTAAAAATTACCTATAAGTACTTATTTAATACTTGAGACGTATAATCGTTTAAGCACCTTTAAAATGTAGGTAACGAATGTGCATTATAGTATAGGCACCCTCATAGGATGATAATATTATTATGTAAGTAGGTAGGACTTCGTTTGATTGTCATTATAATATTCTTATGAAAAACAATAAACGGACCTGTGCCCGTAGAGGTGTATGTATTATGTACGTACAGTGCAGTACAGTACATAACAACATAACGTACCTCTACGTCTTGTAGATAGATAAATAGCTAGTACTTACCTACCTACCTAGATATTATTAAGTATTATGTATTTGTATGTAAGTGTAGAGGTACTTTGTTTACTTAATAATTATTGAAGTAGGTCTGTGTACGTAGTATGTACGTAGGTACAGACAGGTACATTACATATTATATACAGCTAGCTGACACTTGTAATATTTAAAAGGTGGGTACCTATTTAAGTAGGTATACATACTTAATAAAATTTATCAACCTAGTTTATATAATATATAAAATAGTATGTGTATGTAGAGAGCTAAGTTTACTTTTCTAAATCACAAAAACAATATCGCCGTCCCTCTCGCTCGTTCGACTATTTATTAGTTGTTACTTTCCGTCCCCGTCTCGCTCACGTTCGCGTATGAAACATTCAATTTTTATCGAATACCTATTGATACAATTAATATTAGTTGTAAAATTCTAATTGGTAGAAGACTACCCCTAGTTAAAAGTTATATTATTATGTATGTATGTAGGTAGGTACCTACCTATCCAACGTAACTTAGGTAACTCGATTAGAAAATGTAATTAATGTTACGTACTTTTTTAAAATAAGAAAGTCGATAAGAAACATTTCTTATACAACTCAATTAATGAGTTATAAGTGTATAAGTACCGCTGAAACATGTGTGGCCCTGAAAAGGGCCTTTTTTTTTAATGTAATCTGGTGTTTTCACGCTTCGATCACGATGCGTCGTCGTTTTATCGCGACAGTGGCTGTAATTAATTAATTAACCGCCGAAACCGTACAGAGTACGTCCCTGACGTTTCAGAGCGTAGACGACGTCCATAGCGGTTACGGTCTTCCTCTTCGCGTGCTCCGTGTAAGTTACAGCGTCACGGATCACGTTCTCTAGGAACACTTTCAGCACGCCGCGGGTCTCCTCGTAGATCAGACCGGAGATACGCTTGACGCCTCCTCTGCGGGCGAGACGACGGATGGCCGGTTTAGTGATACCCTGGATGTTATCACGGAGAACTTTCCTGTGACGTTTGGCACCACCTTTCCCCAGACCCTTTCCTCCCTTACCGCGACCAGTCATCTTGCTGCTTGTTCAAATATGTAATACGAACGAATACGAATGTGCCGAACACGGTCGTTGCCTGAGCGCGACTGGAACAAGTCCGTAAGGGTACCCCTCTTATATTTATACGAAACGATAGCGACAGAGAAGGTAGATATGTTAGAGTCGATCAGAAAGAGACCGACGTAATCTCATATTCAACAAATTTCTGTTATTTTTTTCGTTCGACTAACATTATTATTGTGTATGGTAGATAGGTAAGTACTTATCTAATAGTAATTTTATTTTTTTTAAATATTCTAATGGTAGGTAAGCAACAACTCTAATATTTAAAATCAAATCTTTATAGGGTACTTACTTACCTTCGTATACATACAAACAATTACATTATATAGGTAGGTGTACTACATTACATTACTAAGAGTAATGTAACTTACCCATGTTATATTTTAGGGTAAGTACGATTTAATTTAAAATAGGCACAACGTATATTATTATACCCTACCTGTCTTATAAAATTCTTCAAAATTAGGTACATATTATTTATATTAAATATAAATATTTATTCATTCTTCATACTGATATAGGTATATATATATACCCGCCTGGATAGGCGATATACCTAATAATATAATAATAGGTAGGTAAGTCTATGCTTCTCCCGAGTGAGTACTTATTATGTACCTACTTAAGTACCCCTAAATTATATAGGTATTATATTATGCTCGGACGCGAATACTTACTTATGCATCTATCTATCTATTCTATTACCCCGACGACTGGAAGAAATGCACCGCACAATACGTCATGGTGAATGTAAGTAGGTAAGTAAGTAATATATTTTAATGTCATCTGGTTGTGAAATGGTTAACCCTATATACCTATTTATATTGTAAGTATTATATTTGTATCTGTCGTTAAGAAACATTCAATCGATTATACGCACGTAAATATTATTATTATATTATTAAGTAGGTACGCATTATATCGATTTTATTAGAAACATATGTGGCCCTGAAAAGGGCCTTTTTGTTGTTTGTCAGTTAACAAGTTTGTCGACACGACCGGGGCGTCTTCGTCTTGAAGTAATTAGGTACCTACTTAGGCACGTTCACCGCGGATACGACGGGCCAGCTGGATGTCCTTCGGCATGATGGTGACGCGCTTAGCGTGGATAGCGCACAGGTTCGTATCTTCGAATAGACCGACGAGATAAGCCTCGCTAGCCTCCTGGAGAGCCATAACGGCGGAGCTCTGGAAACGTAGATCGGTCTTGAAGTCCTGAGCGATCTCGCGCACTAGACGCTGGAAGGGTAGCTTCCGGATCAGAAGCTCGGTACTCTTCTGATAACGACGGATCTCACGTAGGGCGACGGTACCGGGCCTGTAACGATGAGGCTTCTTAACACCGCCGGTGGCGGGCGCGCTCTTACGGGCGGCCTTCGTCGCTAGCTGTTTGCGGGGCGCCTTACCACCGGTCGATTTACGAGCAGTCTGCTTGGTACGTGCCATCTTAGAAAATAAATTCTATCCGTGCGTGGTGCGTAACGTACGATCGAAAGAGAATCGAAAAGTCGAATGGAACGTGAGCATGCGGTTCACCCTCTTATTATATAGTCGCGAGAGAGGGCGAGCGATAAAACGTCATATCCCGTCTCTCTCTATCTCTAATAAAGAGAGCTCTCTTCTTCGTCGTATTCTATCTATCTATAGATATTTAATAAATAAATAATCATCATTTATGTACATAAAGTAATATAATGTTAAAATATATATTTTAATATTACATTACATACCTACTTATTCACGTAGGTAGTAGGTCTGAAAAGTACATCTATAATACGTTAATACATTTTATGTCTATAATAATTTATTATGAATGTACCTAATTTTAAACCTAAATTCATAATAATTAAATATAATATTATATACATATACATGCATTCATCGATTAGTAAGATTAAGTAACGTTCGTAATTCGTAAGTTTATAATATATAACATTATTCATTAGAGGTAGGTACCTATCTATATTTGTGTATTTACTCATTAAAATAATACCTAGGTACTTACCTACGGTGTAAAAACGGTATTAGTAAAATTTATGTTCCATCCGATTCGTCGTTCGTTCGTTCGTCTAGACAAGAACTAACTAACACCTACAACACCTAAGTAAACAAAACGATTTTAGGATGCAAGACCTACACAATTTACTTACTATTATTTTATTATTAAGTAGGCCTACCTATATTATAATTTTTTTTTTTTTTAAATTCTTGTCTACTAGAATTAGACAGAATTACAGACCTACATTATTCGATCCATATAATATACTTAATTATAACCTACCCTTGTTATCATTATGTATAGGTACCTAATTATTTATTATACTCTTATACTCTGTAATTACGATGACGTAGTAGGTAGGTATGTATTATTATAACGATAGCTTTCAAGAAACAAAATATAATAATAACTCGATCGATTCGCTCGAGTGTAAATATTATATTATATAGAAGCATATTGTGGCCCTGAAAAGGGCCGTTTTTTCTTTATTGTTCGTCGAATGTTGCTCAGCTGACGACAGACGACGAGAGAGGAGAGACGAGTCGCCGCCGCCGCCGCCGCGTCGCTAACACAACAAGCTCACTCACCACTATCTACTTCGAGCTAGTGTATTTGGTGACGGCCTTTGTGCCTTCGCTCACGGCGTGCTTGGCGAGCTCACCGGGCAGGAGAAGTCGTACGGAGGTCTGGACCTCCCTCGACGTGATCGTCGAACGCTTGTTGTAGTGAGCGAGACGCGAAGCCTCCGCAGCGATACGTTCGAAGATATCGTTCACGAACGAATTCATGATCGACATCGCCTTCGAAGAGATACCGGTGTCCGGGTGGACTTGCTTCAACACCTTGTAGATGTAGATAGCGTAACTCTCCTTCCTCTTATGCTTCTTCTTTTTCTTGTCAGTCTTCGAGATGTTCTTCTGGGCTTTGCCAGATTTCTTCGCGGCCTTTCCACTAGTCTTGGGCGGCATGATGGGTTAGTATCAGTTTCACAAAACTACGTAAGTACGTGCGTCGACCGGAGTCGCTGCGGAAATAATACGATCACCGAGAGAATTTTTCGAGTTTTATTAACCACGTCCCCCTCGTTTGTTATCGTAAACGTAACCACGTTTCAAAAGCGGCGACCAATAGCGTTAGCGGAATCGATGAACGAGACGACACTACACTACACCCGTTTCACTCGACCGTCGTTATAGTAGATAGAACGAGCGCGAATATAATTAGAAAGGGAAGTAAACTGTGTAGTTAATTTATTTATTTTTATTAAATTATAATACTAATATAATTTCTTCTATGGTTTTCGCGATTTTGCATAATAAAACACTCAGTCAACCTTGAAAAATCCAACTTAAAAGTTGGCGAAAGCTCGGTTCAAATAATGAATAAAAACGCGATAAAACCGGATAAATAAAGTGTTTTATTATATTAAATATATATTTTATTAGTAGGTATGAAGGTGTACCTACTACTCTACTTAAATAACTATCTATTGTGTGAATAGTACTTATCCAATAATAAAATTATAGGTAGGTAATGTAGTAAGCAGTACCTACCGTACTTAGTGCACTGTTCTATCAATATAATTATTATCTATCAATGAACGTACACCTACTTACCTAGCTAAAACTAGATTTCGGTGCGAAAAAAAAAAAAAAAAAAGAAACTTAGGTATGTCTACCTACCTATATAACTACTCAGATAATTATTATTATAGGTAATTATAAATTTAGTAGGTTAGGTACACCTACTTAACAGGTTATTGAGTTTTTTTTTTTTTTTTAAATGGTTAGTATCTATGTATTTATTAGTATTATCTACTTTAACTAGGTACATACTATTAAGTACTTGTATACGTTTTCACTTGTATACGATAATATTATATAGGTAGGTAGACATTTATTTATATCCGAACTTGTATAATTAATTATTTATACCGTCGTCGACTTGTATTCAGTGTATAATTTTTTAAGAAACATAAATTGTCATCTCTCACTCGGGCGTGAGCGAGAGAATAAAATTCATCGAAACATATTGTGGCCCTGAAAAGGGCCGTTTGTTTTAATGTAATTTGCGCGTTTGTATTGTGTGTGACCAATAAACAAACGCGACGTCGCGAAGTTTTTTTCCGATACTCCTACTTAAGCCTTCTTCTCGGTCTTCTTCGGCAAGAGTACGGCCTGGATGTTAGGCAATACACCGCCCTGAGCGATTGTAACACCGGAGAGTAGCTTGTTCAACTCCTCGTCGTTCCTTATCGCCAGCTGCAAATGACGCGGGATTATTCTAGTCTTCTTGTTGTCTCTCGCCGCGTTACCGGCCAACTCGAGAACCTCGGCCGCCAGGTACTCCATCACGGCAGCTAGGTACACCGGGGCTCCGGCACCGACGCGCTCCGCATAATTGCCGTTTCTGAGTAAACGATGGATACGACCGACTGGAAACTGTAGACCGGCACGGTTCGAACGAGACTTTGCCTTCCCCTTAACTTTACCGCCCTTTCCGCGTCCAGACATGATGGATGAGTAAAAAGTAAAATACGTTAACGTAACGTATAAACGGTGAAATGCGACGAAGCGTCCGTCCGACTAACGTAACGAATGATTCTCGAACATAAAGTGGTCCCCTCGTATATATAGTAAATTTCGAACGTCCGTATACGCGCACGAACGAGAGAGACTATCGTCAAGGTTAGAACGAGCTAGCGATATATCCTAATCGACAGAGTCCGTTTCATTCTCTCGTTCGTTAGGACGAAACGAAACGAGACGATAGTGTTTCAGAATTAATAAACTAATAAAAAAATATTTAGGTTTAAAAAGAAAAAAGAAAAAAAAAAAAAAAAAAAACTTCACTTTAGTACGGGAGTCGGGCGTACGGGACGGGCGCGGGGGCTCGTTCGTTCGTTCGAAAAAATAATTTGCAGCGTTTTATTATTAGCATTATTAATTGACGATCGATACACCTAGAATAAAATATCATCTACCTATTTATTATACCTATAGGTATAAGGTACCTAACTAACTATACGATATGAAGAAGAATCGGTAAGGTAGGTAGGTAGTAAAGGAGAACTAAACCTGGATCGAGTACTTACCTATAGGTAGTTGTACCGGACGGACCAGATTTTTTAAATTGTGTATCTATAATTATGTAGGTACTTACCTACGTACATACTACGAGGAATGTAGTATGTACCTACCTAATAGTTACTCGTCAGTATAACGTACTTTTAAGGTAGGTTTACGTAAGCACGTTACATTGTAGGTACAGACAGACCTACGTGTACTAGACACGCTTGTATAAGTACACGTACTTACCCAGTCATGGGTCATCCATCTAGCCTCTAGCTCTAGCTCTAGCTCTAGCAGCGCGTGCGGTACCTCTTAACCTGGCTATAAAATATGATAAGAGCAACGCCTGGTAACCTACCTAACAATGGATCGGTAGCGTCAGTCGGTCATCAATCAATTGGATGGATGGATCGATGGATGGGTGAAAATTATTTCTTTGCTCTATATAATAATTATAGGTAGGTACTAACATTCATGCATAACGTAGGTGTAGGTAGGTAGGTAGGTAGTCAGTTCACCTATTTATATAAAATATTATTATCGTACGTATCGTAGGTTTAGTTAGGCGGTGGTAGATCTAGGACAGCAATGGGATTTGCTAACCTACATTACGTAGGTCTGAGTTGGCACCTAGTTTATGTTACTTGTAATCAGGTGGTGGTTGGTGTACCTTTCTCTCTATTTTTATATTATAATCTCGTCTCTAAAGAAACATCATCATCGCTCTGTGAGCGACGAATCGTTCGAAACGTTTGTTAGCCCTGAAAAGGGCTGTTTTAGCGTATAATATGCCGCCGATAATTAGCGCGCACGATGGACAGAGTAAAGAGTAAAGTCTCGGGGCGGCGCGGCTTCGTCCTACTGTTCGCATCGTATTATCGTAGCTTAGTTTCGTCGTCGTGACGGGGGCGGGGGCATCGTCGTCGTCGTCGTCACCGACTAAGACACCACCACCGCCATCACCACAACGGCAACAACAAAAACTACAATAAATAACAACGAACGTATAGATTAGACCGACCACCACCGACGACTCACTACTATTGCTCACATCATCCTCCTCCTCCTCCTCCTCACTTTTTCCCAGCGGATTTCTTCGAAGCTGCCGCCTTAGACTTCGGCGTGGCCGCCGCTGCCTTCTTCGGTTTGGGAGCTTTCGGTTTCTTCGTCGGTGGCTTCGTAGTCTTCTTAGCCTTGGGAGCGGCGGCGCTCTTCGCCTTCTTAGCGGGCGAGGAGGCGGCGGCGGCTTTCTTCGCTGCGGCCGGGGCCGGTTTCTTCTTGGCAGCGGCGGCTTTCTTGTCTCTCGTCGTAGCCTTGACGCCGGCTTTCGACGGAGATGCGGCGGCGGCGGCGGCGGATGCGGCGGGCTTCTTCTTCGAGGCCGCCGAGGCGCTCCTCTTCTTCGATGCCGGCGATTTCGCGGCCGACGCTGACGCCTTCTTCGCTGCCGCCGGCTTCTTCTTAGAATCGGAGGCCTTCTTCGATCCGGCCGTCGACGACGACGAAGACTTTGAAGTTTTCGATTCTAATTTGAAAGAACCGCTAGCGCCTCGTCCCTTCGTCTGTATCAAAGCGCCCGATTCGACGGCGCTCTTCAAGTATTTTCTGATAAAAGGCGCTAATTTCTCAGCGTCGACTTTGTACTGCGCCGTAATATACTTTTTGATCGCCTTCAACGAGGATCCGCTGCGCTCCTTCAACTCTTTGATGGCTTGATTCACCATCTCAGAGGTTTTCGGATGAGTCGGTGCGGCCTTCGGTTTCTTAGCTCCGCCGGCGGCGGCGGCGGACGCCTTAGGTTTCTTCGCCGGGGTCGCCGGTGCCGGTGCTTCAGCTGCTACTGCCGTGTCTGCCATTATTAGCTGGTAAGTATCTTCTTCTTTCTTCTTACAAAAAAACGTTAAAACAATAGTAAAGTTATAGTAAAACTTTTACTTGAGTAATCTCTATCGATCGATTGATTAGTGAGAACGGAACGAAAGAGAGACATAGTAGAGGGCGCTCCATATGACCGACGCTAAGGTACTCGATAGCTTTACCTTAAAGAGAACACCACACTCGAGATACTATTTCCCGTACGAACGCTCTCAACTTTTCACTAACATACATCTAATTAAATATATTTTTAATATATTTATAATACTTTTATAAAGGTGAAAAGTTAATGAACGATTAATATCTGAACTGTATCACATTATCGAAATAATATTGTAACGATATAGTTACGTGTTATCGTATTATAGTGAATTATTCACGTCACTCTCGGCCTCGAATAGGTCGGACGATGTTTAAATCACTTATATCTTCATCGATTATGTATTTAAAACGTTTCCATCTCGATAGATAAACGTCGAAGATATCGTTCATATTATAAATTATATAAACAAGTCGGATCGGATAATCGAACGTCGAATTAATAGCGAATTTCTGAAGCCTCGTAAAACACCGAGTAGTCTCATCGAGTACGAGATCGCGTCTCTAACGAATATAATAAGCTTTTAAAACACATTCAAGTATCAGTATGAAAACATCGCTATTAGGTTATTAGTAGTTCTTTAAGTAAAGTATAAAGTATACGATAAACTTAGAATGCTGTGTTTACATTCAAATAATCCTAAAACAACGACTCTCTATATTCAAGTTTTATAAATAATAAAATTTATACCTATAAGTAAATGCGTGCTTACCTAAGTACTTAAGTAATCAATTACTATTGTATAGGTACTTATTAATAATTTTACTTAAGTAAAAAAAAAAGAAAAAAAAAACAACTAGGCAGTAGGTCTGTACTTACTTACTTAGGTAAGTAAGTACCTACATAATATTAAGTACCTATCTAAGTACTTACTACTTATATACTCATACTTACCCCCTTACTTGAGTAGGTAGATATGTAATAGGTACCTAAGTAAGTAAGTAAGTAAGTAAGTAAGTAAGTAAGTAAGTAAGTAGGTAGGTAGGAGTCAGTAGAAGAAAATCTATTAAGTTAGGTACATATTATATCTAAGTATATAGATACCTACTTACATAATTATTATTGTAATTAATAAGTAAAACCAGGTATTATTTATGTACTTAGGTACTTGCTTACTGTTTAAAAATTACCTATAAGTACTTATTTAATACTTGAGACGTATAATCGTTTAAGCACCTTTAAAATGTAGGTAACGAATGTGCATTATAGTATAGGCACCCTCATAGGATGATAATATTATTATGTAAGTAGGTAGGACTTCGTTTGATTGTCATTATAATATTCTTATGAAAAACAATAAACGGACCTGTGCCCGTAGAGGTGTATGTATTATGTACGTACAGTGCAGTACAGTACATAACAACATAACGTACCTCTACGTCTTGTAGATAGATAAATAGCTAGTACTTACCTACCTACCTAGATATTATTAAGTATTATGTATTTGTATGTAAGTGTAGAGGTACTTTGTTTACTTAATAATTATTGAAGTAGGTCTGTGTACGTAGTATGTACGTAGGTACAGACAGGTACATTACATATTATATACAGCTAGCTGACACTTGTAATATTTAAAAGGTGGGTACCTATTTAAGTAGGTATACATACTTAATAAAATTTATCAACCTAGTTTATATAATATATAAAATAGTATGTGTATGTAGAGAGCTAAGTTTACTTTTCTAAATCACAAAAACAATATCGCCGTCCCTCTCGCTCGTTCGACTATTTATTAGTTGTTACTTTCCGTCCCCGTCTCGCTCACGTTCGCGTATGAAACATTCAATTTTTATCGAATACCTATTGATACAATTAATATTAGTTGTAAAATTCTAATTGGTAGAAGACTACCCCTAGTTAAAAGTTATATTATTATGTATGTATGTAGGTAGGTACCTACCTATCCAACGTAACTTAGGTAACTCGATTAGAAAATGTAATTAATGTTACGTACTTTTTTAAAATAAGAAAGTCGATAAGAAACATTTCTTATACAACTCAATTAATGAGTTATAAGTGTATAAGTACCGCTGAAACATGTGTGGCCCTGAAAAGGGCCTTTTTTTTTAATGTAATCTGGTGTTTTCACGCTTCGATCACGATGCGTCGTCGTTTTATCGCGACAGTGGCTGTAATTAATTAATTAACCGCCGAAACCGTACAGAGTACGTCCCTGACGTTTCAGAGCGTAGACGACGTCCATAGCGGTTACGGTCTTCCTCTTCGCGTGCTCCGTGTAAGTTACAGCGTCACGGATCACGTTCTCTAGGAACACTTTCAGCACGCCGCGGGTCTCCTCGTAGATCAGACCGGAGATACGCTTGACGCCTCCTCTGCGGGCGAGACGACGGATGGCCGGTTTAGTGATACCCTGGATGTTATCACGGAGAACTTTCCTGTGACGTTTGGCACCACCTTTCCCCAGACCCTTTCCTCCCTTACCGCGACCAGTCATCTTGCTGCTTGTTCAAATATGTAATACGAACGAATACGAATGTGCCGAACACGGTCGTTGCCTGAGCGCGACTGGAACAAGTCCGTAAGGGTACCCCTCTTATATTTATACGAAACGATAGCGACAGAGAAGGTAGATATGTTAGAGTCGATCAGAAAGAGACCGACGTAATCTCATATTCAACAAATTTCTGTTATTTTTTTCGTTCGACTAACATTATTATTGTGTATGGTAGATAGGTAAGTACTTATCTAATAGTAATTTTATTTTTTTTAAATATTCTAATGGTAGGTAAGCAACAACTCTAATATTTAAAATCAAATCTTTATAGGGTACTTACTTACCTTCGTATACATACAAACAATTACATTATATAGGTAGGTGTACTACATTACATTACTAAGAGTAATGTAACTTACCCATGTTATATTTTAGGGTAAGTACGATTTAATTTAAAATAGGCACAACGTATATTATTATACCCTACCTGTCTTATAAAATTCTTCAAAATTAGGTACATATTATTTATATTAAATATAAATATTTATTCATTCTTCATACTGATATAGGTATATATATATACCCGCCTGGATAGGCGATATACCTAATAATATAATAATAGGTAGGTAAGTCTATGCTTCTCCCGAGTGAGTACTTATTATGTACCTACTTAAGTACCCCTAAATTATATAGGTATTATATTATGCTCGGACGCGAATACTTACTTATGCATCTATCTATCTATTCTATTACCCCGACGACTGGAAGAAATGCACCGCACAATACGTCATGGTGAATGTAAGTAGGTAAGTAAGTAATATATTTTAATGTCATCTGGTTGTGAAATGGTTAACCCTATATACCTATTTATATTGTAAGTATTATATTTGTATCTGTCGTTAAGAAACATTCAATCGATTATACGCACGTAAATATTATTATTATATTATTAAGTAGGTACGCATTATATCGATTTTATTAGAAACATATGTGGCCCTGAAAAGGGCCTTTTTGTTGTTTGTCAGTTAACAAGTTTGTCGACACGACCGGGGCGTCTTCGTCTTGAAGTAATTAGGTACCTACTTAGGCACGTTCACCGCGGATACGACGGGCCAGCTGGATGTCCTTCGGCATGATGGTGACGCGCTTAGCGTGGATAGCGCACAGGTTCGTATCTTCGAATAGACCGACGAGATAAGCCTCGCTAGCCTCCTGGAGAGCCATAACGGCGGAGCTCTGGAAACGTAGATCGGTCTTGAAGTCCTGAGCGATCTCGCGCACTAGACGCTGGAAGGGTAGCTTCCGGATCAGAAGCTCGGTACTCTTCTGATAACGACGGATCTCACGTAGGGCGACGGTACCGGGCCTGTAACGATGAGGCTTCTTAACACCGCCGGTGGCGGGCGCGCTCTTACGGGCGGCCTTCGTCGCTAGCTGTTTGCGGGGCGCCTTACCACCGGTCGATTTACGAGCAGTCTGCTTGGTACGTGCCATCTTAGAAAATAAATTCTATCCGTGCGTGGTGCGTAACGTACGATCGAAAGAGAATCGAAAAGTCGAATGGAACGTGAGCATGCGGTTCACCCTCTTATTATATAGTCGCGAGAGAGGGCGAGCGATAAAACGTCATATCCCGTCTCTCTCTATCTCTAATAAAGAGAGCTCTCTTCTTCGTCGTATTCTATCTATCTATAGATATTTAATAAATAAATAATCATCATTTATGTACATAAAGTAATATAATGTTAAAATATATATTTTAATATTACATTACATACCTACTTATTCACGTAGGTAGTAGGTCTGAAAAGTACATCTATAATACGTTAATACATTTTATGTCTATAATAATTTATTATGAATGTACCTAATTTTAAACCTAAATTCATAATAATTAAATATAATATTATATACATATACATGCATTCATCGATTAGTAAGATTAAGTAACGTTCGTAATTCGTAAGTTTATAATATATAACATTATTCATTAGAGGTAGGTACCTATCTATATTTGTGTATTTACTCATTAAAATAATACCTAGGTACTTACCTACGGTGTAAAAACGGTATTAGTAAAATTTATGTTCCATCCGATTCGTCGTTCGTTCGTTCGTCTAGACAAGAACTAACTAACACCTACAACACCTAAGTAAACAAAACGATTTTAGGATGCAAGACCTACACAATTTACTTACTATTATTTTATTATTAAGTAGGCCTACCTATATTATAATTTTTTTTTTTTTTAAATTCTTGTCTACTAGAATTAGACAGAATTACAGACCTACATTATTCGATCCATATAATATACTTAATTATAACCTACCCTTGTTATCATTATGTATAGGTACCTAATTATTTATTATACTCTTATACTCTGTAATTACGATGACGTAGTAGGTAGGTATGTATTATTATAACGATAGCTTTCAAGAAACAAAATATAATAATAACTCGATCGATTCGCTCGAGTGTAAATATTATATTATATAGAAGCATATTGTGGCCCTGAAAAGGGCCGTTTTTTCTTTATTGTTCGTCGAATGTTGCTCAGCTGACGACAGACGACGAGAGAGGAGAGACGAGTCGCCGCCGCCGCCGCCGCGTCGCTAACACAACAAGCTCACTCACCACTATCTACTTCGAGCTAGTGTATTTGGTGACGGCCTTTGTGCCTTCGCTCACGGCGTGCTTGGCGAGCTCACCGGGCAGGAGAAGTCGTACGGAGGTCTGGACCTCCCTCGACGTGATCGTCGAACGCTTGTTGTAGTGAGCGAGACGCGAAGCCTCCGCAGCGATACGTTCGAAGATATCGTTCACGAACGAATTCATGATCGACATCGCCTTCGAAGAGATACCGGTGTCCGGGTGGACTTGCTTCAACACCTTGTAGATGTAGATAGCGTAACTCTCCTTCCTCTTATGCTTCTTCTTTTTCTTGTCAGTCTTCGAGATGTTCTTCTGGGCTTTGCCAGATTTCTTCGCGGCCTTTCCACTAGTCTTGGGCGGCATGATGGGTTAGTATCAGTTTCACAAAACTACGTAAGTACGTGCGTCGACCGGAGTCGCTGCGGAAATAATACGATCACCGAGAGAATTTTTCGAGTTTTATTAACCACGTCCCCCTCGTTTGTTATCGTAAACGTAACCACGTTTCAAAAGCGGCGACCAATAGCGTTAGCGGAATCGATGAACGAGACGACACTACACTACACCCGTTTCACTCGACCGTCGTTATAGTAGATAGAACGAGCGCGAATATAATTAGAAAGGGAAGTAAACTGTGTAGTTAATTTATTTATTTTTATTAAATTATAATACTAATATAATTTCTTCTATGGTTTTCGCGATTTTGCATAATAAAACACTCAGTCAACCTTGAAAAATCCAACTTAAAAGTTGGCGAAAGCTCGGTTCAAATAATGAATAAAAACGCGATAAAACCGGATAAATAAAGTGTTTTATTATATTAAATATATATTTTATTAGTAGGTATGAAGGTGTACCTACTACTCTACTTAAATAACTATCTATTGTGTGAATAGTACTTATCCAATAATAAAATTATAGGTAGGTAATGTAGTAAGCAGTACCTACCGTACTTAGTGCACTGTTCTATCAATATAATTATTATCTATCAATGAACGTACACCTACTTACCTAGCTAAAACTAGATTTCGGTGCGAAAAAAAAAAAAAAAAAAGAAACTTAGGTATGTCTACCTACCTATATAACTACTCAGATAATTATTATTATAGGTAATTATAAATTTAGTAGGTTAGGTACACCTACTTAACAGGTTATTGAGTTTTTTTTTTTTTTTTAAATGGTTAGTATCTATGTATTTATTAGTATTATCTACTTTAACTAGGTACATACTATTAAGTACTTGTATACGTTTTCACTTGTATACGATAATATTATATAGGTAGGTAGACATTTATTTATATCCGAACTTGTATAATTAATTATTTATACCGTCGTCGACTTGTATTCAGTGTATAATTTTTTAAGAAACATAAATTGTCATCTCTCACTCGGGCGTGAGCGAGAGAATAAAATTCATCGAAACATATTGTGGCCCTGAAAAGGGCCGTTTGTTTTAATGTAATTTGCGCGTTTGTATTGTGTGTGACCAATAAACAAACGCGACGTCGCGAAGTTTTTTTCCGATACTCCTACTTAAGCCTTCTTCTCGGTCTTCTTCGGCAAGAGTACGGCCTGGATGTTAGGCAATACACCGCCCTGAGCGATTGTAACACCGGAGAGTAGCTTGTTCAACTCCTCGTCGTTCCTTATCGCCAGCTGCAAATGACGCGGGATTATTCTAGTCTTCTTGTTGTCTCTCGCCGCGTTACCGGCCAACTCGAGAACCTCGGCCGCCAGGTACTCCATCACGGCAGCTAGGTACACCGGGGCTCCGGCACCGACGCGCTCCGCATAATTGCCGTTTCTGAGTAAACGATGGATACGACCGACTGGAAACTGTAGACCGGCACGGTTCGAACGAGACTTTGCCTTCCCCTTAACTTTACCGCCCTTTCCGCGTCCAGACATGATGGATGAGTAAAAAGTAAAATACGTTAACGTAACGTATAAACGGTGAAATGCGACGAAGCGTCCGTCCGACTAACGTAACGAATGATTCTCGAACATAAAGTGGTCCCCTCGTATATATAGTAAATTTCGAACGTCCGTATACGCGCACGAACGAGAGAGACTATCGTCAAGGTTAGAACGAGCTAGCGATATATCCTAATCGACAGAGTCCGTTTCATTCTCTCGTTCGTTAGGACGAAACGAAACGAGACGATAGTGTTTCAGAATTAATAAACTAATAAAAAAATATTTAGGTTTAAAAAGAAAAAAGAAAAAAAAAAAAAAAAAAAACTTCACTTTAGTACGGGAGTCGGGCGTACGGGACGGGCGCGGGGGCTCGTTCGTTCGTTCGAAAAAATAATTTGCAGCGTTTTATTATTAGCATTATTAATTGACGATCGATACACCTAGAATAAAATATCATCTACCTATTTATTATACCTATAGGTATAAGGTACCTAACTAACTATACGATATGAAGAAGAATCGGTAAGGTAGGTAGGTAGTAAAGGAGAACTAAACCTGGATCGAGTACTTACCTATAGGTAGTTGTACCGGACGGACCAGATTTTTTAAATTGTGTATCTATAATTATGTAGGTACTTACCTACGTACATACTACGAGGAATGTAGTATGTACCTACCTAATAGTTACTCGTCAGTATAACGTACTTTTAAGGTAGGTTTACGTAAGCACGTTACATTGTAGGTACAGACAGACCTACGTGTACTAGACACGCTTGTATAAGTACACGTACTTACCCAGTCATGGGTCATCCATCTAGCCTCTAGCTCTAGCTCTAGCTCTAGCAGCGCGTGCGGTACCTCTTAACCTGGCTATAAAATATGATAAGAGCAACGCCTGGTAACCTACCTAACAATGGATCGGTAGCGTCAGTCGGTCATCAATCAATTGGATGGATGGATCGATGGATGGGTGAAAATTATTTCTTTGCTCTATATAATAATTATAGGTAGGTACTAACATTCATGCATAACGTAGGTGTAGGTAGGTAGGTAGGTAGTCAGTTCACCTATTTATATAAAATATTATTATCGTACGTATCGTAGGTTTAGTTAGGCGGTGGTAGATCTAGGACAGCAATGGGATTTGCTAACCTACATTACGTAGGTCTGAGTTGGCACCTAGTTTATGTTACTTGTAATCAGGTGGTGGTTGGTGTACCTTTCTCTCTATTTTTATATTATAATCTCGTCTCTAAAGAAACATCATCATCGCTCTGTGAGCGACGAATCGTTCGAAACGTTTGTTAGCCCTGAAAAGGGCTGTTTTAGCGTATAATATGCCGCCGATAATTAGCGCGCACGATGGACAGAGTAAAGAGTAAAGTCTCGGGGCGGCGCGGCTTCGTCCTACTGTTCGCATCGTATTATCGTAGCTTAGTTTCGTCGTCGTGACGGGGGCGGGGGCATCGTCGTCGTCGTCGTCACCGACTAAGACACCACCACCGCCATCACCACAACGGCAACAACAAAAACTACAATAAATAACAACGAACGTATAGATTAGACCGACCACCACCGACGACTCACTACTATTGCTCACATCATCCTCCTCCTCCTCCTCCTCACTTTTTCCCAGCGGATTTCTTCGAAGCTGCCGCCTTAGACTTCGGCGTGGCCGCCGCTGCCTTCTTCGGTTTGGGAGCTTTCGGTTTCTTCGTCGGTGGCTTCGTAGTCTTCTTAGCCTTGGGAGCGGCGGCGCTCTTCGCCTTCTTAGCGGGCGAGGAGGCGGCGGCGGCTTTCTTCGCTGCGGCCGGGGCCGGTTTCTTCTTGGCAGCGGCGGCTTTCTTGTCTCTCGTCGTAGCCTTGACGCCGGCTTTCGACGGAGATGCGGCGGCGGCGGCGGCGGATGCGGCGGGCTTCTTCTTCGAGGCCGCCGAGGCGCTCCTCTTCTTCGATGCCGGCGATTTCGCGGCCGACGCTGACGCCTTCTTCGCTGCCGCCGGCTTCTTCTTAGAATCGGAGGCCTTCTTCGATCCGGCCGTCGACGACGACGAAGACTTTGAAGTTTTCGATTCTAATTTGAAAGAACCGCTAGCGCCTCGTCCCTTCGTCTGTATCAAAGCGCCCGATTCGACGGCGCTCTTCAAGTATTTTCTGATAAAAGGCGCTAATTTCTCAGCGTCGACTTTGTACTGCGCCGTAATATACTTTTTGATCGCCTTCAACGAGGATCCGCTGCGCTCCTTCAACTCTTTGATGGCTTGATTCACCATCTCAGAGGTTTTCGGATGAGTCGGTGCGGCCTTCGGTTTCTTAGCTCCGCCGGCGGCGGCGGCGGACGCCTTAGGTTTCTTCGCCGGGGTCGCCGGTGCCGGTGCTTCAGCTGCTACTGCCGTGTCTGCCATTATTAGCTGGTAAGTATCTTCTTCTTTCTTCTTACAAAAAAACGTTAAAACAATAGTAAAGTTATAGTAAAACTTTTACTTGAGTAATCTCTATCGATCGATTGATTAGTGAGAACGGAACGAAAGAGAGACATAGTAGAGGGCGCTCCATATGACCGACGCTAAGGTACTCGATAGCTTTACCTTAAAGAGAACACCACACTCGAGATACTATTTCCCGTACGAACGCTCTCAACTTTTCACTAACATACATCTAATTAAATATATTTTTAATATATTTATAATACTTTTATAAAGGTGAAAAGTTAATGAACGATTAATATCTGAACTGTATCACATTATCGAAATAATATTGTAACGATATAGTTACGTGTTATCGTATTATAGTGAATTATTCACGTCACTCTCGGCCTCGAATAGGTCGGACGATGTTTAAATCACTTATATCTTCATCGATTATGTATTTAAAACGTTTCCATCTCGATAGATAAACGTCGAAGATATCGTTCATATTATAAATTATATAAACAAGTCGGATCGGATAATCGAACGTCGAATTAATAGCGAATTTCTGAAGCCTCGTAAAACACCGAGTAGTCTCATCGAGTACGAGATCGCGTCTCTAACGAATATAATAAGCTTTTAAAACACATTCAAGTATCAGTATGAAAACATCGCTATTAGGTTATTAGTAGTTCTTTAAGTAAAGTATAAAGTATACGATAAACTTAGAATGCTGTGTTTACATTCAAATAATCCTAAAACAACGACTCTCTATATTCAAGTTTTATAAATAATAAAATTTATACCTATAAGTAAATGCGTGCTTACCTAAGTACTTAAGTAATCAATTACTATTGTATAGGTACTTATTAATAATTTTACTTAAGTAAAAAAAAAAGAAAAAAAAAACAACTAGGCAGTAGGTCTGTACTTACTTACTTAGGTAAGTAAGTACCTACATAATATTAAGTACCTATCTAAGTACTTACTACTTATATACTCATACTTACCCCCTTACTTGAGTAGGTAGATATGTAATAGGTACCTAAGTAAGTAAGTAAGTAAGTAAGTAAGTAAGTAAGTAAGTAAGTAGGTAGGTAGGAGTCAGTAGAAGAAAATCTATTAAGTTAGGTACATATTATATCTAAGTATATAGATACCTACTTACATAATTATTATTGTAATTAATAAGTAAAACCAGGTATTATTTATGTACTTAGGTACTTGCTTACTGTTTAAAAATTACCTATAAGTACTTATTTAATACTTGAGACGTATAATCGTTTAAGCACCTTTAAAATGTAGGTAACGAATGTGCATTATAGTATAGGCACCCTCATAGGATGATAATATTATTATGTAAGTAGGTAGGACTTCGTTTGATTGTCATTATAATATTCTTATGAAAAACAATAAACGGACCTGTGCCCGTAGAGGTGTATGTATTATGTACGTACAGTGCAGTACAGTACATAACAACATAACGTACCTCTACGTCTTGTAGATAGATAAATAGCTAGTACTTACCTACCTACCTAGATATTATTAAGTATTATGTATTTGTATGTAAGTGTAGAGGTACTTTGTTTACTTAATAATTATTGAAGTAGGTCTGTGTACGTAGTATGTACGTAGGTACAGACAGGTACATTACATATTATATACAGCTAGCTGACACTTGTAATATTTAAAAGGTGGGTACCTATTTAAGTAGGTATACATACTTAATAAAATTTATCAACCTAGTTTATATAATATATAAAATAGTATGTGTATGTAGAGAGCTAAGTTTACTTTTCTAAATCACAAAAACAATATCGCCGTCCCTCTCGCTCGTTCGACTATTTATTAGTTGTTACTTTCCGTCCCCGTCTCGCTCACGTTCGCGTATGAAACATTCAATTTTTATCGAATACCTATTGATACAATTAATATTAGTTGTAAAATTCTAATTGGTAGAAGACTACCCCTAGTTAAAAGTTATATTATTATGTATGTATGTAGGTAGGTACCTACCTATCCAACGTAACTTAGGTAACTCGATTAGAAAATGTAATTAATGTTACGTACTTTTTTAAAATAAGAAAGTCGATAAGAAACATTTCTTATACAACTCAATTAATGAGTTATAAGTGTATAAGTACCGCTGAAACATGTGTGGCCCTGAAAAGGGCCTTTTTTTTTAATGTAATCTGGTGTTTTCACGCTTCGATCACGATGCGTCGTCGTTTTATCGCGACAGTGGCTGTAATTAATTAATTAACCGCCGAAACCGTACAGAGTACGTCCCTGACGTTTCAGAGCGTAGACGACGTCCATAGCGGTTACGGTCTTCCTCTTCGCGTGCTCCGTGTAAGTTACAGCGTCACGGATCACGTTCTCTAGGAACACTTTCAGCACGCCGCGGGTCTCCTCGTAGATCAGACCGGAGATACGCTTGACGCCTCCTCTGCGGGCGAGACGACGGATGGCCGGTTTAGTGATACCCTGGATGTTATCACGGAGAACTTTCCTGTGACGTTTGGCACCACCTTTCCCCAGACCCTTTCCTCCCTTACCGCGACCAGTCATCTTGCTGCTTGTTCAAATATGTAATACGAACGAATACGAATGTGCCGAACACGGTCGTTGCCTGAGCGCGACTGGAACAAGTCCGTAAGGGTACCCCTCTTATATTTATACGAAACGATAGCGACAGAGAAGGTAGATATGTTAGAGTCGATCAGAAAGAGACCGACGTAATCTCATATTCAACAAATTTCTGTTATTTTTTTCGTTCGACTAACATTATTATTGTGTATGGTAGATAGGTAAGTACTTATCTAATAGTAATTTTATTTTTTTTAAATATTCTAATGGTAGGTAAGCAACAACTCTAATATTTAAAATCAAATCTTTATAGGGTACTTACTTACCTTCGTATACATACAAACAATTACATTATATAGGTAGGTGTACTACATTACATTACTAAGAGTAATGTAACTTACCCATGTTATATTTTAGGGTAAGTACGATTTAATTTAAAATAGGCACAACGTATATTATTATACCCTACCTGTCTTATAAAATTCTTCAAAATTAGGTACATATTATTTATATTAAATATAAATATTTATTCATTCTTCATACTGATATAGGTATATATATATACCCGCCTGGATAGGCGATATACCTAATAATATAATAATAGGTAGGTAAGTCTATGCTTCTCCCGAGTGAGTACTTATTATGTACCTACTTAAGTACCCCTAAATTATATAGGTATTATATTATGCTCGGACGCGAATACTTACTTATGCATCTATCTATCTATTCTATTACCCCGACGACTGGAAGAAATGCACCGCACAATACGTCATGGTGAATGTAAGTAGGTAAGTAAGTAATATATTTTAATGTCATCTGGTTGTGAAATGGTTAACCCTATATACCTATTTATATTGTAAGTATTATATTTGTATCTGTCGTTAAGAAACATTCAATCGATTATACGCACGTAAATATTATTATTATATTATTAAGTAGGTACGCATTATATCGATTTTATTAGAAACATATGTGGCCCTGAAAAGGGCCTTTTTGTTGTTTGTCAGTTAACAAGTTTGTCGACACGACCGGGGCGTCTTCGTCTTGAAGTAATTAGGTACCTACTTAGGCACGTTCACCGCGGATACGACGGGCCAGCTGGATGTCCTTCGGCATGATGGTGACGCGCTTAGCGTGGATAGCGCACAGGTTCGTATCTTCGAATAGACCGACGAGATAAGCCTCGCTAGCCTCCTGGAGAGCCATAACGGCGGAGCTCTGGAAACGTAGATCGGTCTTGAAGTCCTGAGCGATCTCGCGCACTAGACGCTGGAAGGGTAGCTTCCGGATCAGAAGCTCGGTACTCTTCTGATAACGACGGATCTCACGTAGGGCGACGGTACCGGGCCTGTAACGATGAGGCTTCTTAACACCGCCGGTGGCGGGCGCGCTCTTACGGGCGGCCTTCGTCGCTAGCTGTTTGCGGGGCGCCTTACCACCGGTCGATTTACGAGCAGTCTGCTTGGTACGTGCCATCTTAGAAAATAAATTCTATCCGTGCGTGGTGCGTAACGTACGATCGAAAGAGAATCGAAAAGTCGAATGGAACGTGAGCATCAAGCATGAATCTCTTCTCCCTCTCTCGAGGGGGGTTTGCTCCTTCGGGCCTAGGGCCCATGGGTGCGGGTTCTACTCGGCGGCCGCTACTACGGCCGCGTCTGTGTGCCGGAGCATGTTTGCTCCGGGTCTGAGGACGCCTCCGACTCCAGTCGGCGGGCAGCGACCTCGCGGGGGTAGGGGAGTCCCCCCTCTGGCCTCTCAAACTGCTCGGCGATGCCGGCCAGGTGTTGGTACCTCGAGGTGGCGGCTCTCTTGAACATGGCCCTCGCTTGGACCGTGATGAAGTCGTCCAGGCTCTCGACTCTAAGGTCCCTCGCTATGGTTGCGTTCCGGACGAAACGGGGAGCGTCTACAATCGTCCTCAGGGCTTGCGACTGCTGTGCCCTGAGTGTCTTCTTGTGGGTTTCGGCCAGGAACGCGAACCAGGCCGGGGCGGCGTAGGTGAGACGGGATCTCACGTAGGTCTTGTACACCCCGACCTTCGAGCGAAGCGGGAGCGCAGAGGAGAGCACAGGACGGAGGATCGAGCGAGCAGCACGCACCTGCTGGGTAACGGTCTTAGCGTGCTGGGCCATGTTCAACTTGGTGTCGATGGTGACCCCGAGGTACTTGGCTTGCGCCGTCCAGGGGATGGCTTCGTCGAACATCTTGAGAGGAGGTGGTGGGCTTCTTTTTGCCGAAAAGATGATGGCCTGCGTCTTGCCAACGTTGACGGTAAGTCGCCACGCGTCAAGCCAGTTGGGCAGCTCCGACAGCAAGACCTGCATCTTCTCGGCAGCGTGGCCTGGGTTCATCGATGTGGTAAGGAAGGCGGCGTCGTCGGCGTAGAGGGCGAGGTGCGCATATGCAGGGGTAGGTATGTCGTCCGTGTAGATGGAGTAACACGTCGGCGACAGTACGCTACCCTGCGGCACCCCAGCTCTGATGATCCGGTCGTCAGAGAGGGACTCCTCCACCCTGACTCTGAAGGTCCTCTCGGCTAGGAAGGAGTCGATGAGCTTGACGAACCGGAGCGGAATCTGTGCGGCGTCCATTTTGACGATGAGGCCCTCATGCCAGACCCGGTCGAAGGCCTTCTCCATGTCCAGGAGCACCGCAACCACATGTTCCCTCTTATTTCTGGCCACGGCGATGTGGTGCAGTACTCTGGCCAGCTGGAGAGTCGTGCTGTGCTCCGACCGGAATCCGAACTGCTCGTTCCTGGGGGTGTAGTAGGCCGACATCTTCTCGAGCAGCATGCGCTCGAACACCTTCGACAGGCACGGGAGGAGGGTGATGGGGCGGTAGCTCGCGGGGAGGAGGATATTCTTCCCCGGTTTCGGGATCATTATCACCACACCTCTCTTCCACGCCGTCGGGAAGTGGCACGTGCGGACGATGCCGTTGAAGAGCCGGGCGATGGCGGCTACTGCTCGGGGTGGTAGGTGGCGCAGCGCTGCGTTTGTGATTGTGTCCTCTCCAGGCGCCTTGCGAGGTTTGGTCTTGAGCAGGGCCCTCCGAACCTGCCATGGAGAGAACACAATGGGGTCGTCGCTGGGTTGGAGCTGCTTTAGTCGCAGCTCGCTGAGGCGGTCTAGAACCTCGGCGGTGTGTGCGAGGTTGCGGGACTCCACTGGCTGGAACTGGGCTTCCAGGTGCTCGGCGAAGATCTGCGCCCTATCTTCTGCCTTGTACCTGGGGGTTCCGTCGCGGTGCAATAGAGGTCGCACAGGAGGAGGGGCGCCGCGGACGAGCCGGCAGATTTTGTGCAGCTCATTCCAATCCTCACTGGCGGTCTCTATGCGACGGTCCCAGTCCCGGGCTGCCACGTTCTCCAGCTCCGTCTTCACCCGTTCGGCGAGGTGGTTGAGCCGAGTTTTGAGGGCCGGGTCTCTCGTAGTTTGCCAGGCCTTCCTGGTCCTCCGCTTCTCTGCGATCAAGCGCGCGAGGTAGGCGGGGATCGGTTTCAGCCGGTGAGGATCAGGGGGCCTGGAGCACTCAGCGGTGGCGGCGCGCACTGCGTCCGAGATCTCGTCGGTAAGGGTCTCCACGTCCGACGAGTTAGTGACCGGACGAGTGGCGACCCGGGCGTCCATGGCAGAGGCGAATGCCTCCCAATCGGTCCTTGGTTTTGGGGGGCGGCGTGCGACGCGTGTCGGTGTCGATGCCGTCGTCAGCAGGATCGGCTGGTGGTCCGACCCGGTCTCGTAGTCCAGCACGTCCTGAGCTGGGGAGGACGGGAGACCGTGGTGGACGGCGATGTCGATGACTGACGGCATCAGCGTGGTGTCCTCTGGGTAGTGAGTCGGGGTTTCAGGGCCTTCCACAAAGTAGCTCGACCTGCTCGCGTCCTCGAAGAGGCGGCGTCCTTGGGAGCATACCTTGTGGGAGTTCCAGGCCAGGTGATGGGCGTTCCAGTCGCCCGCAGCGATGGTGGGCGGGGGATGGTCATCCTGAAGGGAGAGGAGGCTGTGGACATGGCTGAAGTCTATCGGGAGCTGGCCCGGCCGATAGACTGCGAAGATGCGGAGGTTCGCCCCGTCGGCCCAGACCTCCACACCCAGGGCGTAGAGCGACGAGTGCTGGGCCGCGGGGATAGGCTGGTGGACTATCGACCTCCGGACGAGGACCGCTAGGCCGCGGAACGGGCGCATTGCGGTGTCGCTCCACTCGTCCTTCCGGTAGGTCGAGTACCCCGGGATGTTGAGGCGGTCTGATGGGCCGAGCATGGTCTCCGATATTAGGGCCACGTCGATGCGTTGCTCCTTCAGGATGAGTTTCAGCATCGTCCGCTTCCGGGCGATGCTGCGGGCGTTCCAGTGAAGGATGCGCAGTGGGAGAGGGCCGTCGTCCACTACTGTGGCCGCTGCAGCTGCTGGGTGAGGCGGGTGACCTCTCCCAGGATAGCGGGGATCGGGTCCGTCCCCGACCGGAGGGCTTGTAGGACCCCCAGCAGGGCTTCTATCGACGAGTCTATCGTCGAGAGTCCCTGCGGGGGCGCTGCCGGTGTCGTCTTCACCGTCTGAGAGGACGGGTGGGGTGTCGGGCCATGATGGGTTTGAGCTGGCGTCGTCCGGCTCCGGCTCCGGTTGCGGCGAGCAGGCGCGGCCTCCGCCCCTAAGGCGACAGGGGGCGCCGGCGCTGCTGGCGTCTCTCGCCGAGGGACCGGCGCTGGTGTGGGTGGCGGCTGCCGTCTGTTGCGGCGGGCCCTTGCCCGTCTGGTCGGGCGGTGTCCCTCCGCGGGGTTGTTTGCCGGAGCCATCAGCGTTGTGGGTGCCGTGGCTCCGGGGGCGCTGAAAGACACGCGCGGGGGCACACGCGTCTCAGCCGGACGCTGTTGTTGGCCCGATATGGCGCTCTGGCCCGGGCGGGCGCGGGTACGTGGCGGGGGGTCTTGGGTGCGGGCGACTGTGCCGGCCGCCTTGTTCCGCAGCTCGCGCCGGAAGACGGGGCATCCCGAGTAGTTGGCGGGGTGCGCGGCTGCGCAGTTGGCGCACGTAGCGGGCTGCTCGAGCGGGCGGGGGCAATCCCCGGCCGCGTGCTGTCCACCGCAGCGTACGCAGGCCTGCGGCCGGTGGCAGTTGTGGCTGCTGTGCCGGAATGTCTGGCACCTGTGGCACTGTGCCGGGCCTCTCTTGCCGCGCCAGGCCTCTATCTTGATGCCCGGCATGCAGAGCAGTTCGTCAATTTGATAGATGCCGGGCGTGAGGTCGGGGGTGCGGCGGAGCTGGGCGTAGAAGATGCACCCCGGTCTGCCCCTGCGAGCGTTAATATGTCTCACGTACTCCGGCTGGAAGCCGAGAGCCGTGAGTTCTCGCTCAATGTCGGCCGGGGGGGTGTCGCTGGGCAGCCCGGTGATGGCCACCTTGAGGCCCTGGTCTTCCGGGAGGGAGTACGAGAACCATACTAGGGATGGTTCTCGCTTCTCCAGGTCGCTCAAGTACCGCTGCACGAGGCGGTACTCTTCTCCGTCTGCCGGGGTGAAGCGCACGCCCTTGCCGAAAGGGCGCGCGGTGGGGGCTCGGCCCAGGGCCGTTTTGAGGGCCCTGAAGTGAGTGGGCCACTGGGGTAGGGATTCTACCACGAGTGGTGGGTACCTTTTGTCCCTCGCCCGCTCGGTCCCGCTCAGGGGGGGCGGGGTGTTGGCGGGGGCGGGGGCTGCTGCATCACGGTGTGGGGGGGGGGCACGGCCAACCGCGGTCGCGTAGCTGACCGCGGGCGGCGCGCTGGGCTCCGCCTCCATGGACTCAACAGGTTGGAGTTGAGGGCTGGCGGGGGCTTCTGGCCGCTGCTGGGCTGGGGGAGGGACCCTCGGGTCCGGCCTGGCCCGCTGAGGTTGCGGGGGGAGGGTGCGGTTCGCGGCAGCACGCTGCGCCGCGGCGGTGTGTTCAGCCGTCGCGGCGTGGACGGCCGCAGTGGCGCGCTTAGTGGCGGCCTTTGCGGCGGCGGTGTCGGCGGTATGCGCCGCGCCGTCGGCGCGGTTCACGGCGGCGGCGTATAGAGCAGTTAGGGCCCGCTCGGCGTCAGCGGCGCGCTCGACCGCCGCACCGCAAATGGCGGCGGCGGCGGTGTCGGCGGCGGCGATCGCCCGTTCAGCGGCGGTCGCGCGCACGGCCGCAGCGGCACTCATGGCGGTGGCGCGCGCATCAGCGGCGGCGCGCTCGGCGTCAGCTACTCGTGCGGCGGCGGCAGCGAAATCTTGGGCCGCGGCAGCGTCGCTGCTTGCGGCGGTGGTGCGCCGCACGGCAGCAGCGTGCTCGGCGGCGGCATACTCGGCGTCGCGCGCTGCGGCGGTTTCCCGCAGAGCAGTCGCGGCGCGCTCGGCCTCATCGGCGCGTTGGGCGGCCGCCGCCGCGTCGCGTTTAGCGGCGGCGGCCCGCCCCATCGCGGCGGCGCGTGCGTTGGCGGCCTGCTGTGCAGCCCGCTTCGAGGCGGCGGCGCGGACGGCGTCCGTAGCCTCGCGGCCGGACTCGTAATCGTGCGCGGCCTCGGTCGCGAGCGCGGCCGCCGCAGCAGCGTCGCGCTCTGTGGCGGCCGCTCGTTTAGTGGCCGCAGCGCTCTCGGCGGCGGCGTGTTGGGCGGCGTACCTGACGGCGGCTGTGTTTTCGGCGTCGGCGGCGCGGCCGTCCTCAATGTTGCGTTCGGCGGCGTCGGCGCGGTCGTATTCGGCCGCGGCGTCGCGTTCCGCTTTCGCGGCGTGGGCGGCGTATGCGGCGCAATCGTCGGCGGCCCTCTTTGCTGCGGCCTCGGCGGCGACGGCGCGCTCGGCAGCGGCGTCCAAATCGGCGCCAGAGGTGCCGGCGGGCGGGTGTGCGGCGCGGGCGTTGCGCTCGGCCGCCGCATGGGCGGCCTCGCGCTGTTCGCTAGTAGTGGCGGGGGTAGCGGGGGCTTCGATGCGCCTCACTACGTGGGGTGGGCTGGGGTCACTGGCGGACCACCTGCGGCGACGCTTGTTTGGCGTCGCGGGGGTCTCGGGGACGGTTGTCGCCACTGGGTGGGCCCTCGGGAGGCCCGGACTCGGGAGCATGACCCGTCCCTGCGTCGCCGACTCGAGCGCCCTCAGGTCGGCGGAGGGGATCGGGTCCCCGTTTAAGTGCGCCTCGCAGAGGCGCGTGTAAAGGCACATCCATTTGAGCATGCCCTGGTCGAAGAAAGCCGTCCTTTCTTCCCCCTCCAATATGCGCGCGAGCGAAATCAAATTTCGCTCGTGGCATGCGCGCGGGGAAAGGTCGGAGTCCGGCTCCGCTTCGAATAGGCTGCGGGACACGCGGGACGAGGCTTGTCTCGTCGGCGTCATGGGTTTCGGCGCTGCTGAAGTCGCCACGGCGGCGGCGGCCGGGCCGGCTGAGCGCGGGCCCGACGCGGACGGCGTCGTTGTTGGCGGAAGGCTCCGCAGAGGGGAATCGGGCGGTGAGGTAGGGGGGGTGTCCTTGGACACCACACTCGCACTGTCACTATCACTCGCACTGTGAGTGTCACTGTCACTAGAGTCACTGTCTCCACTTTTGGTATCGTCCGCCATCTCGCTTCACGCACTCATGCACTAGGCACGGGGGACGGCGAGATGGTTCGCGAGGGGCGCGACGCGGAAGCTGCGGGGTGATGCCCTGGCGCGACGTCTGGTGTCACCCGAGTGTTTCGCTGCAAGCGCCGGCGGGGGGCTTGACGCTGGTGTCAGACCCCGCGGACGCCTGCGAGCTACTACCCGGGGAGACCGGATTCGCTAACGATGGGAATCTACCGCCGCGTGAATCGCACGCGGGTGCGCGGGTCGAGTGGAATTTTCCTCATGAAAATACACACGACACTGGCTTGTGGGAACGGTACGTCCGAGCGCGGGCAGGGCATAGCCGATCCACGTGAGCATGCGGTTCACCCTCTTATTATATAGTCGCGAGAGAGGGCGAGCGATAAAACGTCATATCCCGTCTCTCTCTATCTCTAATAAAGAGAGCTCTCTTCTTCGTCGTATTCTATCTATCTATAGATATTTAATAAATAAATAATCATCATTTATGTACATAAAGTAATATAATGTTAAAATATATATTTTAATATTACATTACATACCTACTTATTCACGTAGGTAGTAGGTCTGAAAAGTACATCTATAATACGTTAATACATTTTATGTCTATAATAATTTATTATGAATGTACCTAATTTTAAACCTAAATTCATAATAATTAAATATAATATTATATACATATACATGCATTCATCGATTAGTAAGATTAAGTAACGTTCGTAATTCGTAAGTTTATAATATATAACATTATTCATTAGAGGTAGGTACCTATCTATATTTGTGTATTTACTCATTAAAATAATACCTAGGTACTTACCTACGGTGTAAAAACGGTATTAGTAAAATTTATGTTCCATCCGATTCGTCGTTCGTTCGTTCGTCTAGACAAGAACTAACTAACACCTACAACACCTAAGTAAACAAAACGATTTTAGGATGCAAGACCTACACAATTTACTTACTATTATTTTATTATTAAGTAGGCCTACCTATATTATAATTTTTTTTTTTTTTAAATTCTTGTCTACTAGAATTAGACAGAATTACAGACCTACATTATTCGATCCATATAATATACTTAATTATAACCTACCCTTGTTATCATTATGTATAGGTACCTAATTATTTATTATACTCTTATACTCTGTAATTACGATGACGTAGTAGGTAGGTATGTATTATTATAACGATAGCTTTCAAGAAACAAAATATAATAATAACTCGATCGATTCGCTCGAGTGTAAATATTATATTATATAGAAGCATATTGTGGCCCTGAAAAGGGCCGTTTTTTCTTTATTGTTCGTCGAATGTTGCTCAGCTGACGACAGACGACGAGAGAGGAGAGACGAGTCGCCGCCGCCGCCGCCGCGTCGCTAACACAACAAGCTCACTCACCACTATCTACTTCGAGCTAGTGTATTTGGTGACGGCCTTTGTGCCTTCGCTCACGGCGTGCTTGGCGAGCTCACCGGGCAGGAGAAGTCGTACGGAGGTCTGGACCTCCCTCGACGTGATCGTCGAACGCTTGTTGTAGTGAGCGAGACGCGAAGCCTCCGCAGCGATACGTTCGAAGATATCGTTCACGAACGAATTCATGATCGACATCGCCTTCGAAGAGATACCGGTGTCCGGGTGGACTTGCTTCAACACCTTGTAGATGTAGATAGCGTAACTCTCCTTCCTCTTATGCTTCTTCTTTTTCTTGTCAGTCTTCGAGATGTTCTTCTGGGCTTTGCCAGATTTCTTCGCGGCCTTTCCACTAGTCTTGGGCGGCATGATGGGTTAGTATCAGTTTCACAAAACTACGTAAGTACGTGCGTCGACCGGAGTCGCTGCGGAAATAATACGATCACCGAGAGAATTTTTCGAGTTTTATTAACCACGTCCCCCTCGTTTGTTATCGTAAACGTAACCACGTTTCAAAAGCGGCGACCAATAGCGTTAGCGGAATCGATGAACGAGACGACACTACACTACACCCGTTTCACTCGACCGTCGTTATAGTAGATAGAACGAGCGCGAATATAATTAGAAAGGGAAGTAAACTGTGTAGTTAATTTATTTATTTTTATTAAATTATAATACTAATATAATTTCTTCTATGGTTTTCGCGATTTTGCATAATAAAACACTCAGTCAACCTTGAAAAATCCAACTTAAAAGTTGGCGAAAGCTCGGTTCAAATAATGAATAAAAACGCGATAAAACCGGATAAATAAAGTGTTTTATTATATTAAATATATATTTTATTAGTAGGTATGAAGGTGTACCTACTACTCTACTTAAATAACTATCTATTGTGTGAATAGTACTTATCCAATAATAAAATTATAGGTAGGTAATGTAGTAAGCAGTACCTACCGTACTTAGTGCACTGTTCTATCAATATAATTATTATCTATCAATGAACGTACACCTACTTACCTAGCTAAAACTAGATTTCGGTGCGAAAAAAAAAAAAAAAAAAGAAACTTAGGTATGTCTACCTACCTATATAACTACTCAGATAATTATTATTATAGGTAATTATAAATTTAGTAGGTTAGGTACACCTACTTAACAGGTTATTGAGTTTTTTTTTTTTTTTTAAATGGTTAGTATCTATGTATTTATTAGTATTATCTACTTTAACTAGGTACATACTATTAAGTACTTGTATACGTTTTCACTTGTATACGATAATATTATATAGGTAGGTAGACATTTATTTATATCCGAACTTGTATAATTAATTATTTATACCGTCGTCGACTTGTATTCAGTGTATAATTTTTTAAGAAACATAAATTGTCATCTCTCACTCGGGCGTGAGCGAGAGAATAAAATTCATCGAAACATATTGTGGCCCTGAAAAGGGCCGTTTGTTTTAATGTAATTTGCGCGTTTGTATTGTGTGTGACCAATAAACAAACGCGACGTCGCGAAGTTTTTTTCCGATACTCCTACTTAAGCCTTCTTCTCGGTCTTCTTCGGCAAGAGTACGGCCTGGATGTTAGGCAATACACCGCCCTGAGCGATTGTAACACCGGAGAGTAGCTTGTTCAACTCCTCGTCGTTCCTTATCGCCAGCTGCAAATGACGCGGGATTATTCTAGTCTTCTTGTTGTCTCTCGCCGCGTTACCGGCCAACTCGAGAACCTCGGCCGCCAGGTACTCCATCACGGCAGCTAGGTACACCGGGGCTCCGGCACCGACGCGCTCCGCATAATTGCCGTTTCTGAGTAAACGATGGATACGACCGACTGGAAACTGTAGACCGGCACGGTTCGAACGAGACTTTGCCTTCCCCTTAACTTTACCGCCCTTTCCGCGTCCAGACATGATGGATGAGTAAAAAGTAAAATACGTTAACGTAACGTATAAACGGTGAAATGCGACGAAGCGTCCGTCCGACTAACGTAACGAATGATTCTCGAACATAAAGTGGTCCCCTCGTATATATAGTAAATTTCGAACGTCCGTATACGCGCACGAACGAGAGAGACTATCGTCAAGGTTAGAACGAGCTAGCGATATATCCTAATCGACAGAGTCCGTTTCATTCTCTCGTTCGTTAGGACGAAACGAAACGAGACGATAGTGTTTCAGAATTAATAAACTAATAAAAAAATATTTAGGTTTAAAAAGAAAAAAGAAAAAAAAAAAAAAAAAAAACTTCACTTTAGTACGGGAGTCGGGCGTACGGGACGGGCGCGGGGGCTCGTTCGTTCGTTCGAAAAAATAATTTGCAGCGTTTTATTATTAGCATTATTAATTGACGATCGATACACCTAGAATAAAATATCATCTACCTATTTATTATACCTATAGGTATAAGGTACCTAACTAACTATACGATATGAAGAAGAATCGGTAAGGTAGGTAGGTAGTAAAGGAGAACTAAACCTGGATCGAGTACTTACCTATAGGTAGTTGTACCGGACGGACCAGATTTTTTAAATTGTGTATCTATAATTATGTAGGTACTTACCTACGTACATACTACGAGGAATGTAGTATGTACCTACCTAATAGTTACTCGTCAGTATAACGTACTTTTAAGGTAGGTTTACGTAAGCACGTTACATTGTAGGTACAGACAGACCTACGTGTACTAGACACGCTTGTATAAGTACACGTACTTACCCAGTCATGGGTCATCCATCTAGCCTCTAGCTCTAGCTCTAGCTCTAGCAGCGCGTGCGGTACCTCTTAACCTGGCTATAAAATATGATAAGAGCAACGCCTGGTAACCTACCTAACAATGGATCGGTAGCGTCAGTCGGTCATCAATCAATTGGATGGATGGATCGATGGATGGGTGAAAATTATTTCTTTGCTCTATATAATAATTATAGGTAGGTACTAACATTCATGCATAACGTAGGTGTAGGTAGGTAGGTAGGTAGTCAGTTCACCTATTTATATAAAATATTATTATCGTACGTATCGTAGGTTTAGTTAGGCGGTGGTAGATCTAGGACAGCAATGGGATTTGCTAACCTACATTACGTAGGTCTGAGTTGGCACCTAGTTTATGTTACTTGTAATCAGGTGGTGGTTGGTGTACCTTTCTCTCTATTTTTATATTATAATCTCGTCTCTAAAGAAACATCATCATCGCTCTGTGAGCGACGAATCGTTCGAAACGTTTGTTAGCCCTGAAAAGGGCTGTTTTAGCGTATAATATGCCGCCGATAATTAGCGCGCACGATGGACAGAGTAAAGAGTAAAGTCTCGGGGCGGCGCGGCTTCGTCCTACTGTTCGCATCGTATTATCGTAGCTTAGTTTCGTCGTCGTGACGGGGGCGGGGGCATCGTCGTCGTCGTCGTCACCGACTAAGACACCACCACCGCCATCACCACAACGGCAACAACAAAAACTACAATAAATAACAACGAACGTATAGATTAGACCGACCACCACCGACGACTCACTACTATTGCTCACATCATCCTCCTCCTCCTCCTCCTCACTTTTTCCCAGCGGATTTCTTCGAAGCTGCCGCCTTAGACTTCGGCGTGGCCGCCGCTGCCTTCTTCGGTTTGGGAGCTTTCGGTTTCTTCGTCGGTGGCTTCGTAGTCTTCTTAGCCTTGGGAGCGGCGGCGCTCTTCGCCTTCTTAGCGGGCGAGGAGGCGGCGGCGGCTTTCTTCGCTGCGGCCGGGGCCGGTTTCTTCTTGGCAGCGGCGGCTTTCTTGTCTCTCGTCGTAGCCTTGACGCCGGCTTTCGACGGAGATGCGGCGGCGGCGGCGGCGGATGCGGCGGGCTTCTTCTTCGAGGCCGCCGAGGCGCTCCTCTTCTTCGATGCCGGCGATTTCGCGGCCGACGCTGACGCCTTCTTCGCTGCCGCCGGCTTCTTCTTAGAATCGGAGGCCTTCTTCGATCCGGCCGTCGACGACGACGAAGACTTTGAAGTTTTCGATTCTAATTTGAAAGAACCGCTAGCGCCTCGTCCCTTCGTCTGTATCAAAGCGCCCGATTCGACGGCGCTCTTCAAGTATTTTCTGATAAAAGGCGCTAATTTCTCAGCGTCGACTTTGTACTGCGCCGTAATATACTTTTTGATCGCCTTCAACGAGGATCCGCTGCGCTCCTTCAACTCTTTGATGGCTTGATTCACCATCTCAGAGGTTTTCGGATGAGTCGGTGCGGCCTTCGGTTTCTTAGCTCCGCCGGCGGCGGCGGCGGACGCCTTAGGTTTCTTCGCCGGGGTCGCCGGTGCCGGTGCTTCAGCTGCTACTGCCGTGTCTGCCATTATTAGCTGGTAAGTATCTTCTTCTTTCTTCTTACAAAAAAACGTTAAAACAATAGTAAAGTTATAGTAAAACTTTTACTTGAGTAATCTCTATCGATCGATTGATTAGTGAGAACGGAACGAAAGAGAGACATAGTAGAGGGCGCTCCATATGACCGACGCTAAGGTACTCGATAGCTTTACCTTAAAGAGAACACCACACTCGAGATACTATTTCCCGTACGAACGCTCTCAACTTTTCACTAACATACATCTAATTAAATATATTTTTAATATATTTATAATACTTTTATAAAGGTGAAAAGTTAATGAACGATTAATATCTGAACTGTATCACATTATCGAAATAATATTGTAACGATATAGTTACGTGTTATCGTATTATAGTGAATTATTCACGTCACTCTCGGCCTCGAATAGGTCGGACGATGTTTAAATCACTTATATCTTCATCGATTATGTATTTAAAACGTTTCCATCTCGATAGATAAACGTCGAAGATATCGTTCATATTATAAATTATATAAACAAGTCGGATCGGATAATCGAACGTCGAATTAATAGCGAATTTCTGAAGCCTCGTAAAACACCGAGTAGTCTCATCGAGTACGAGATCGCGTCTCTAACGAATATAATAAGCTTTTAAAACACATTCAAGTATCAGTATGAAAACATCGCTATTAGGTTATTAGTAGTTCTTTAAGTAAAGTATAAAGTATACGATAAACTTAGAATGCTGTGTTTACATTCAAATAATCCTAAAACAACGACTCTCTATATTCAAGTTTTATAAATAATAAAATTTATACCTATAAGTAAATGCGTGCTTACCTAAGTACTTAAGTAATCAATTACTATTGTATAGGTACTTATTAATAATTTTACTTAAGTAAAAAAAAAAGAAAAAAAAAACAACTAGGCAGTAGGTCTGTACTTACTTACTTAGGTAAGTAAGTACCTACATAATATTAAGTACCTATCTAAGTACTTACTACTTATATACTCATACTTACCCCCTTACTTGAGTAGGTAGATATGTAATAGGTACCTAAGTAAGTAAGTAAGTAAGTAAGTAAGTAAGTAAGTAAGTAAGTAGGTAGGTAGGAGTCAGTAGAAGAAAATCTATTAAGTTAGGTACATATTATATCTAAGTATATAGATACCTACTTACATAATTATTATTGTAATTAATAAGTAAAACCAGGTATTATTTATGTACTTAGGTACTTGCTTACTGTTTAAAAATTACCTATAAGTACTTATTTAATACTTGAGACGTATAATCGTTTAAGCACCTTTAAAATGTAGGTAACGAATGTGCATTATAGTATAGGCACCCTCATAGGATGATAATATTATTATGTAAGTAGGTAGGACTTCGTTTGATTGTCATTATAATATTCTTATGAAAAACAATAAACGGACCTGTGCCCGTAGAGGTGTATGTATTATGTACGTACAGTGCAGTACAGTACATAACAACATAACGTACCTCTACGTCTTGTAGATAGATAAATAGCTAGTACTTACCTACCTACCTAGATATTATTAAGTATTATGTATTTGTATGTAAGTGTAGAGGTACTTTGTTTACTTAATAATTATTGAAGTAGGTCTGTGTACGTAGTATGTACGTAGGTACAGACAGGTACATTACATATTATATACAGCTAGCTGACACTTGTAATATTTAAAAGGTGGGTACCTATTTAAGTAGGTATACATACTTAATAAAATTTATCAACCTAGTTTATATAATATATAAAATAGTATGTGTATGTAGAGAGCTAAGTTTACTTTTCTAAATCACAAAAACAATATCGCCGTCCCTCTCGCTCGTTCGACTATTTATTAGTTGTTACTTTCCGTCCCCGTCTCGCTCACGTTCGCGTATGAAACATTCAATTTTTATCGAATACCTATTGATACAATTAATATTAGTTGTAAAATTCTAATTGGTAGAAGACTACCCCTAGTTAAAAGTTATATTATTATGTATGTATGTAGGTAGGTACCTACCTATCCAACGTAACTTAGGTAACTCGATTAGAAAATGTAATTAATGTTACGTACTTTTTTAAAATAAGAAAGTCGATAAGAAACATTTCTTATACAACTCAATTAATGAGTTATAAGTGTATAAGTACCGCTGAAACATGTGTGGCCCTGAAAAGGGCCTTTTTTTTTAATGTAATCTGGTGTTTTCACGCTTCGATCACGATGCGTCGTCGTTTTATCGCGACAGTGGCTGTAATTAATTAATTAACCGCCGAAACCGTACAGAGTACGTCCCTGACGTTTCAGAGCGTAGACGACGTCCATAGCGGTTACGGTCTTCCTCTTCGCGTGCTCCGTGTAAGTTACAGCGTCACGGATCACGTTCTCTAGGAACACTTTCAGCACGCCGCGGGTCTCCTCGTAGATCAGACCGGAGATACGCTTGACGCCTCCTCTGCGGGCGAGACGACGGATGGCCGGTTTAGTGATACCCTGGATGTTATCACGGAGAACTTTCCTGTGACGTTTGGCACCACCTTTCCCCAGACCCTTTCCTCCCTTACCGCGACCAGTCATCTTGCTGCTTGTTCAAATATGTAATACGAACGAATACGAATGTGCCGAACACGGTCGTTGCCTGAGCGCGACTGGAACAAGTCCGTAAGGGTACCCCTCTTATATTTATACGAAACGATAGCGACAGAGAAGGTAGATATGTTAGAGTCGATCAGAAAGAGACCGACGTAATCTCATATTCAACAAATTTCTGTTATTTTTTTCGTTCGACTAACATTATTATTGTGTATGGTAGATAGGTAAGTACTTATCTAATAGTAATTTTATTTTTTTTAAATATTCTAATGGTAGGTAAGCAACAACTCTAATATTTAAAATCAAATCTTTATAGGGTACTTACTTACCTTCGTATACATACAAACAATTACATTATATAGGTAGGTGTACTACATTACATTACTAAGAGTAATGTAACTTACCCATGTTATATTTTAGGGTAAGTACGATTTAATTTAAAATAGGCACAACGTATATTATTATACCCTACCTGTCTTATAAAATTCTTCAAAATTAGGTACATATTATTTATATTAAATATAAATATTTATTCATTCTTCATACTGATATAGGTATATATATATACCCGCCTGGATAGGCGATATACCTAATAATATAATAATAGGTAGGTAAGTCTATGCTTCTCCCGAGTGAGTACTTATTATGTACCTACTTAAGTACCCCTAAATTATATAGGTATTATATTATGCTCGGACGCGAATACTTACTTATGCATCTATCTATCTATTCTATTACCCCGACGACTGGAAGAAATGCACCGCACAATACGTCATGGTGAATGTAAGTAGGTAAGTAAGTAATATATTTTAATGTCATCTGGTTGTGAAATGGTTAACCCTATATACCTATTTATATTGTAAGTATTATATTTGTATCTGTCGTTAAGAAACATTCAATCGATTATACGCACGTAAATATTATTATTATATTATTAAGTAGGTACGCATTATATCGATTTTATTAGAAACATATGTGGCCCTGAAAAGGGCCTTTTTGTTGTTTGTCAGTTAACAAGTTTGTCGACACGACCGGGGCGTCTTCGTCTTGAAGTAATTAGGTACCTACTTAGGCACGTTCACCGCGGATACGACGGGCCAGCTGGATGTCCTTCGGCATGATGGTGACGCGCTTAGCGTGGATAGCGCACAGGTTCGTATCTTCGAATAGACCGACGAGATAAGCCTCGCTAGCCTCCTGGAGAGCCATAACGGCGGAGCTCTGGAAACGTAGATCGGTCTTGAAGTCCTGAGCGATCTCGCGCACTAGACGCTGGAAGGGTAGCTTCCGGATCAGAAGCTCGGTACTCTTCTGATAACGACGGATCTCACGTAGGGCGACGGTACCGGGCCTGTAACGATGAGGCTTCTTAACACCGCCGGTGGCGGGCGCGCTCTTACGGGCGGCCTTCGTCGCTAGCTGTTTGCGGGGCGCCTTACCACCGGTCGATTTACGAGCAGTCTGCTTGGTACGTGCCATCTTAGAAAATAAATTCTATCCGTGCGTGGTGCGTAACGTACGATCGAAAGAGAATCGAAAAGTCGAATGGAACGTGAGCATGCGGTTCACCCTCTTATTATATAGTCGCGAGAGAGGGCGAGCGATAAAACGTCATATCCCGTCTCTCTCTATCTCTAATAAAGAGAGCTCTCTTCTTCGTCGTATTCTATCTATCTATAGATATTTAATAAATAAATAATCATCATTTATGTACATAAAGTAATATAATGTTAAAATATATATTTTAATATTACATTACATACCTACTTATTCACGTAGGTAGTAGGTCTGAAAAGTACATCTATAATACGTTAATACATTTTATGTCTATAATAATTTATTATGAATGTACCTAATTTTAAACCTAAATTCATAATAATTAAATATAATATTATATACATATACATGCATTCATCGATTAGTAAGATTAAGTAACGTTCGTAATTCGTAAGTTTATAATATATAACATTATTCATTAGAGGTAGGTACCTATCTATATTTGTGTATTTACTCATTAAAATAATACCTAGGTACTTACCTACGGTGTAAAAACGGTATTAGTAAAATTTATGTTCCATCCGATTCGTCGTTCGTTCGTTCGTCTAGACAAGAACTAACTAACACCTACAACACCTAAGTAAACAAAACGATTTTAGGATGCAAGACCTACACAATTTACTTACTATTATTTTATTATTAAGTAGGCCTACCTATATTATAATTTTTTTTTTTTTTAAATTCTTGTCTACTAGAATTAGACAGAATTACAGACCTACATTATTCGATCCATATAATATACTTAATTATAACCTACCCTTGTTATCATTATGTATAGGTACCTAATTATTTATTATACTCTTATACTCTGTAATTACGATGACGTAGTAGGTAGGTATGTATTATTATAACGATAGCTTTCAAGAAACAAAATATAATAATAACTCGATCGATTCGCTCGAGTGTAAATATTATATTATATAGAAGCATATTGTGGCCCTGAAAAGGGCCGTTTTTTCTTTATTGTTCGTCGAATGTTGCTCAGCTGACGACAGACGACGAGAGAGGAGAGACGAGTCGCCGCCGCCGCCGCCGCGTCGCTAACACAACAAGCTCACTCACCACTATCTACTTCGAGCTAGTGTATTTGGTGACGGCCTTTGTGCCTTCGCTCACGGCGTGCTTGGCGAGCTCACCGGGCAGGAGAAGTCGTACGGAGGTCTGGACCTCCCTCGACGTGATCGTCGAACGCTTGTTGTAGTGAGCGAGACGCGAAGCCTCCGCAGCGATACGTTCGAAGATATCGTTCACGAACGAATTCATGATCGACATCGCCTTCGAAGAGATACCGGTGTCCGGGTGGACTTGCTTCAACACCTTGTAGATGTAGATAGCGTAACTCTCCTTCCTCTTATGCTTCTTCTTTTTCTTGTCAGTCTTCGAGATGTTCTTCTGGGCTTTGCCAGATTTCTTCGCGGCCTTTCCACTAGTCTTGGGCGGCATGATGGGTTAGTATCAGTTTCACAAAACTACGTAAGTACGTGCGTCGACCGGAGTCGCTGCGGAAATAATACGATCACCGAGAGAATTTTTCGAGTTTTATTAACCACGTCCCCCTCGTTTGTTATCGTAAACGTAACCACGTTTCAAAAGCGGCGACCAATAGCGTTAGCGGAATCGATGAACGAGACGACACTACACTACACCCGTTTCACTCGACCGTCGTTATAGTAGATAGAACGAGCGCGAATATAATTAGAAAGGGAAGTAAACTGTGTAGTTAATTTATTTATTTTTATTAAATTATAATACTAATATAATTTCTTCTATGGTTTTCGCGATTTTGCATAATAAAACACTCAGTCAACCTTGAAAAATCCAACTTAAAAGTTGGCGAAAGCTCGGTTCAAATAATGAATAAAAACGCGATAAAACCGGATAAATAAAGTGTTTTATTATATTAAATATATATTTTATTAGTAGGTATGAAGGTGTACCTACTACTCTACTTAAATAACTATCTATTGTGTGAATAGTACTTATCCAATAATAAAATTATAGGTAGGTAATGTAGTAAGCAGTACCTACCGTACTTAGTGCACTGTTCTATCAATATAATTATTATCTATCAATGAACGTACACCTACTTACCTAGCTAAAACTAGATTTCGGTGCGAAAAAAAAAAAAAAAAAAGAAACTTAGGTATGTCTACCTACCTATATAACTACTCAGATAATTATTATTATAGGTAATTATAAATTTAGTAGGTTAGGTACACCTACTTAACAGGTTATTGAGTTTTTTTTTTTTTTTTAAATGGTTAGTATCTATGTATTTATTAGTATTATCTACTTTAACTAGGTACATACTATTAAGTACTTGTATACGTTTTCACTTGTATACGATAATATTATATAGGTAGGTAGACATTTATTTATATCCGAACTTGTATAATTAATTATTTATACCGTCGTCGACTTGTATTCAGTGTATAATTTTTTAAGAAACATAAATTGTCATCTCTCACTCGGGCGTGAGCGAGAGAATAAAATTCATCGAAACATATTGTGGCCCTGAAAAGGGCCGTTTGTTTTAATGTAATTTGCGCGTTTGTATTGTGTGTGACCAATAAACAAACGCGACGTCGCGAAGTTTTTTTCCGATACTCCTACTTAAGCCTTCTTCTCGGTCTTCTTCGGCAAGAGTACGGCCTGGATGTTAGGCAATACACCGCCCTGAGCGATTGTAACACCGGAGAGTAGCTTGTTCAACTCCTCGTCGTTCCTTATCGCCAGCTGCAAATGACGCGGGATTATTCTAGTCTTCTTGTTGTCTCTCGCCGCGTTACCGGCCAACTCGAGAACCTCGGCCGCCAGGTACTCCATCACGGCAGCTAGGTACACCGGGGCTCCGGCACCGACGCGCTCCGCATAATTGCCGTTTCTGAGTAAACGATGGATACGACCGACTGGAAACTGTAGACCGGCACGGTTCGAACGAGACTTTGCCTTCCCCTTAACTTTACCGCCCTTTCCGCGTCCAGACATGATGGATGAGTAAAAAGTAAAATACGTTAACGTAACGTATAAACGGTGAAATGCGACGAAGCGTCCGTCCGACTAACGTAACGAATGATTCTCGAACATAAAGTGGTCCCCTCGTATATATAGTAAATTTCGAACGTCCGTATACGCGCACGAACGAGAGAGACTATCGTCAAGGTTAGAACGAGCTAGCGATATATCCTAATCGACAGAGTCCGTTTCATTCTCTCGTTCGTTAGGACGAAACGAAACGAGACGATAGTGTTTCAGAATTAATAAACTAATAAAAAAATATTTAGGTTTAAAAAGAAAAAAGAAAAAAAAAAAAAAAAAAAACTTCACTTTAGTACGGGAGTCGGGCGTACGGGACGGGCGCGGGGGCTCGTTCGTTCGTTCGAAAAAATAATTTGCAGCGTTTTATTATTAGCATTATTAATTGACGATCGATACACCTAGAATAAAATATCATCTACCTATTTATTATACCTATAGGTATAAGGTACCTAACTAACTATACGATATGAAGAAGAATCGGTAAGGTAGGTAGGTAGTAAAGGAGAACTAAACCTGGATCGAGTACTTACCTATAGGTAGTTGTACCGGACGGACCAGATTTTTTAAATTGTGTATCTATAATTATGTAGGTACTTACCTACGTACATACTACGAGGAATGTAGTATGTACCTACCTAATAGTTACTCGTCAGTATAACGTACTTTTAAGGTAGGTTTACGTAAGCACGTTACATTGTAGGTACAGACAGACCTACGTGTACTAGACACGCTTGTATAAGTACACGTACTTACCCAGTCATGGGTCATCCATCTAGCCTCTAGCTCTAGCTCTAGCTCTAGCAGCGCGTGCGGTACCTCTTAACCTGGCTATAAAATATGATAAGAGCAACGCCTGGTAACCTACCTAACAATGGATCGGTAGCGTCAGTCGGTCATCAATCAATTGGATGGATGGATCGATGGATGGGTGAAAATTATTTCTTTGCTCTATATAATAATTATAGGTAGGTACTAACATTCATGCATAACGTAGGTGTAGGTAGGTAGGTAGGTAGTCAGTTCACCTATTTATATAAAATATTATTATCGTACGTATCGTAGGTTTAGTTAGGCGGTGGTAGATCTAGGACAGCAATGGGATTTGCTAACCTACATTACGTAGGTCTGAGTTGGCACCTAGTTTATGTTACTTGTAATCAGGTGGTGGTTGGTGTACCTTTCTCTCTATTTTTATATTATAATCTCGTCTCTAAAGAAACATCATCATCGCTCTGTGAGCGACGAATCGTTCGAAACGTTTGTTAGCCCTGAAAAGGGCTGTTTTAGCGTATAATATGCCGCCGATAATTAGCGCGCACGATGGACAGAGTAAAGAGTAAAGTCTCGGGGCGGCGCGGCTTCGTCCTACTGTTCGCATCGTATTATCGTAGCTTAGTTTCGTCGTCGTGACGGGGGCGGGGGCATCGTCGTCGTCGTCGTCACCGACTAAGACACCACCACCGCCATCACCACAACGGCAACAACAAAAACTACAATAAATAACAACGAACGTATAGATTAGACCGACCACCACCGACGACTCACTACTATTGCTCACATCATCCTCCTCCTCCTCCTCCTCACTTTTTCCCAGCGGATTTCTTCGAAGCTGCCGCCTTAGACTTCGGCGTGGCCGCCGCTGCCTTCTTCGGTTTGGGAGCTTTCGGTTTCTTCGTCGGTGGCTTCGTAGTCTTCTTAGCCTTGGGAGCGGCGGCGCTCTTCGCCTTCTTAGCGGGCGAGGAGGCGGCGGCGGCTTTCTTCGCTGCGGCCGGGGCCGGTTTCTTCTTGGCAGCGGCGGCTTTCTTGTCTCTCGTCGTAGCCTTGACGCCGGCTTTCGACGGAGATGCGGCGGCGGCGGCGGCGGATGCGGCGGGCTTCTTCTTCGAGGCCGCCGAGGCGCTCCTCTTCTTCGATGCCGGCGATTTCGCGGCCGACGCTGACGCCTTCTTCGCTGCCGCCGGCTTCTTCTTAGAATCGGAGGCCTTCTTCGATCCGGCCGTCGACGACGACGAAGACTTTGAAGTTTTCGATTCTAATTTGAAAGAACCGCTAGCGCCTCGTCCCTTCGTCTGTATCAAAGCGCCCGATTCGACGGCGCTCTTCAAGTATTTTCTGATAAAAGGCGCTAATTTCTCAGCGTCGACTTTGTACTGCGCCGTAATATACTTTTTGATCGCCTTCAACGAGGATCCGCTGCGCTCCTTCAACTCTTTGATGGCTTGATTCACCATCTCAGAGGTTTTCGGATGAGTCGGTGCGGCCTTCGGTTTCTTAGCTCCGCCGGCGGCGGCGGCGGACGCCTTAGGTTTCTTCGCCGGGGTCGCCGGTGCCGGTGCTTCAGCTGCTACTGCCGTGTCTGCCATTATTAGCTGGTAAGTATCTTCTTCTTTCTTCTTACAAAAAAACGTTAAAACAATAGTAAAGTTATAGTAAAACTTTTACTTGAGTAATCTCTATCGATCGATTGATTAGTGAGAACGGAACGAAAGAGAGACATAGTAGAGGGCGCTCCATATGACCGACGCTAAGGTACTCGATAGCTTTACCTTAAAGAGAACACCACACTCGAGATACTATTTCCCGTACGAACGCTCTCAACTTTTCACTAACATACATCTAATTAAATATATTTTTAATATATTTATAATACTTTTATAAAGGTGAAAAGTTAATGAACGATTAATATCTGAACTGTATCACATTATCGAAATAATATTGTAACGATATAGTTACGTGTTATCGTATTATAGTGAATTATTCACGTCACTCTCGGCCTCGAATAGGTCGGACGATGTTTAAATCACTTATATCTTCATCGATTATGTATTTAAAACGTTTCCATCTCGATAGATAAACGTCGAAGATATCGTTCATATTATAAATTATATAAACAAGTCGGATCGGATAATCGAACGTCGAATTAATAGCGAATTTCTGAAGCCTCGTAAAACACCGAGTAGTCTCATCGAGTACGAGATCGCGTCTCTAACGAATATAATAAGCTTTTAAAACACATTCAAGTATCAGTATGAAAACATCGCTATTAGGTTATTAGTAGTTCTTTAAGTAAAGTATAAAGTATACGATAAACTTAGAATGCTGTGTTTACATTCAAATAATCCTAAAACAACGACTCTCTATATTCAAGTTTTATAAATAATAAAATTTATACCTATAAGTAAATGCGTGCTTACCTAAGTACTTAAGTAATCAATTACTATTGTATAGGTACTTATTAATAATTTTACTTAAGTAAAAAAAAAAGAAAAAAAAAACAACTAGGCAGTAGGTCTGTACTTACTTACTTAGGTAAGTAAGTACCTACATAATATTAAGTACCTATCTAAGTACTTACTACTTATATACTCATACTTACCCCCTTACTTGAGTAGGTAGATATGTAATAGGTACCTAAGTAAGTAAGTAAGTAAGTAAGTAAGTAAGTAAGTAAGTAAGTAGGTAGGTAGGAGTCAGTAGAAGAAAATCTATTAAGTTAGGTACATATTATATCTAAGTATATAGATACCTACTTACATAATTATTATTGTAATTAATAAGTAAAACCAGGTATTATTTATGTACTTAGGTACTTGCTTACTGTTTAAAAATTACCTATAAGTACTTATTTAATACTTGAGACGTATAATCGTTTAAGCACCTTTAAAATGTAGGTAACGAATGTGCATTATAGTATAGGCACCCTCATAGGATGATAATATTATTATGTAAGTAGGTAGGACTTCGTTTGATTGTCATTATAATATTCTTATGAAAAACAATAAACGGACCTGTGCCCGTAGAGGTGTATGTATTATGTACGTACAGTGCAGTACAGTACATAACAACATAACGTACCTCTACGTCTTGTAGATAGATAAATAGCTAGTACTTACCTACCTACCTAGATATTATTAAGTATTATGTATTTGTATGTAAGTGTAGAGGTACTTTGTTTACTTAATAATTATTGAAGTAGGTCTGTGTACGTAGTATGTACGTAGGTACAGACAGGTACATTACATATTATATACAGCTAGCTGACACTTGTAATATTTAAAAGGTGGGTACCTATTTAAGTAGGTATACATACTTAATAAAATTTATCAACCTAGTTTATATAATATATAAAATAGTATGTGTATGTAGAGAGCTAAGTTTACTTTTCTAAATCACAAAAACAATATCGCCGTCCCTCTCGCTCGTTCGACTATTTATTAGTTGTTACTTTCCGTCCCCGTCTCGCTCACGTTCGCGTATGAAACATTCAATTTTTATCGAATACCTATTGATACAATTAATATTAGTTGTAAAATTCTAATTGGTAGAAGACTACCCCTAGTTAAAAGTTATATTATTATGTATGTATGTAGGTAGGTACCTACCTATCCAACGTAACTTAGGTAACTCGATTAGAAAATGTAATTAATGTTACGTACTTTTTTAAAATAAGAAAGTCGATAAGAAACATTTCTTATACAACTCAATTAATGAGTTATAAGTGTATAAGTACCGCTGAAACATGTGTGGCCCTGAAAAGGGCCTTTTTTTTTAATGTAATCTGGTGTTTTCACGCTTCGATCACGATGCGTCGTCGTTTTATCGCGACAGTGGCTGTAATTAATTAATTAACCGCCGAAACCGTACAGAGTACGTCCCTGACGTTTCAGAGCGTAGACGACGTCCATAGCGGTTACGGTCTTCCTCTTCGCGTGCTCCGTGTAAGTTACAGCGTCACGGATCACGTTCTCTAGGAACACTTTCAGCACGCCGCGGGTCTCCTCGTAGATCAGACCGGAGATACGCTTGACGCCTCCTCTGCGGGCGAGACGACGGATGGCCGGTTTAGTGATACCCTGGATGTTATCACGGAGAACTTTCCTGTGACGTTTGGCACCACCTTTCCCCAGACCCTTTCCTCCCTTACCGCGACCAGTCATCTTGCTGCTTGTTCAAATATGTAATACGAACGAATACGAATGTGCCGAACACGGTCGTTGCCTGAGCGCGACTGGAACAAGTCCGTAAGGGTACCCCTCTTATATTTATACGAAACGATAGCGACAGAGAAGGTAGATATGTTAGAGTCGATCAGAAAGAGACCGACGTAATCTCATATTCAACAAATTTCTGTTATTTTTTTCGTTCGACTAACATTATTATTGTGTATGGTAGATAGGTAAGTACTTATCTAATAGTAATTTTATTTTTTTTAAATATTCTAATGGTAGGTAAGCAACAACTCTAATATTTAAAATCAAATCTTTATAGGGTACTTACTTACCTTCGTATACATACAAACAATTACATTATATAGGTAGGTGTACTACATTACATTACTAAGAGTAATGTAACTTACCCATGTTATATTTTAGGGTAAGTACGATTTAATTTAAAATAGGCACAACGTATATTATTATACCCTACCTGTCTTATAAAATTCTTCAAAATTAGGTACATATTATTTATATTAAATATAAATATTTATTCATTCTTCATACTGATATAGGTATATATATATACCCGCCTGGATAGGCGATATACCTAATAATATAATAATAGGTAGGTAAGTCTATGCTTCTCCCGAGTGAGTACTTATTATGTACCTACTTAAGTACCCCTAAATTATATAGGTATTATATTATGCTCGGACGCGAATACTTACTTATGCATCTATCTATCTATTCTATTACCCCGACGACTGGAAGAAATGCACCGCACAATACGTCATGGTGAATGTAAGTAGGTAAGTAAGTAATATATTTTAATGTCATCTGGTTGTGAAATGGTTAACCCTATATACCTATTTATATTGTAAGTATTATATTTGTATCTGTCGTTAAGAAACATTCAATCGATTATACGCACGTAAATATTATTATTATATTATTAAGTAGGTACGCATTATATCGATTTTATTAGAAACATATGTGGCCCTGAAAAGGGCCTTTTTGTTGTTTGTCAGTTAACAAGTTTGTCGACACGACCGGGGCGTCTTCGTCTTGAAGTAATTAGGTACCTACTTAGGCACGTTCACCGCGGATACGACGGGCCAGCTGGATGTCCTTCGGCATGATGGTGACGCGCTTAGCGTGGATAGCGCACAGGTTCGTATCTTCGAATAGACCGACGAGATAAGCCTCGCTAGCCTCCTGGAGAGCCATAACGGCGGAGCTCTGGAAACGTAGATCGGTCTTGAAGTCCTGAGCGATCTCGCGCACTAGACGCTGGAAGGGTAGCTTCCGGATCAGAAGCTCGGTACTCTTCTGATAACGACGGATCTCACGTAGGGCGACGGTACCGGGCCTGTAACGATGAGGCTTCTTAACACCGCCGGTGGCGGGCGCGCTCTTACGGGCGGCCTTCGTCGCTAGCTGTTTGCGGGGCGCCTTACCACCGGTCGATTTACGAGCAGTCTGCTTGGTACGTGCCATCTTAGAAAATAAATTCTATCCGTGCGTGGTGCGTAACGTACGATCGAAAGAGAATCGAAAAGTCGAATGGAACGTGAGCATGCGGTTCACCCTCTTATTATATAGTCGCGAGAGAGGGCGAGCGATAAAACGTCATATCCCGTCTCTCTCTATCTCTAATAAAGAGAGCTCTCTTCTTCGTCGTATTCTATCTATCTATAGATATTTAATAAATAAATAATCATCATTTATGTACATAAAGTAATATAATGTTAAAATATATATTTTAATATTACATTACATACCTACTTATTCACGTAGGTAGTAGGTCTGAAAAGTACATCTATAATACGTTAATACATTTTATGTCTATAATAATTTATTATGAATGTACCTAATTTTAAACCTAAATTCATAATAATTAAATATAATATTATATACATATACATGCATTCATCGATTAGTAAGATTAAGTAACGTTCGTAATTCGTAAGTTTATAATATATAACATTATTCATTAGAGGTAGGTACCTATCTATATTTGTGTATTTACTCATTAAAATAATACCTAGGTACTTACCTACGGTGTAAAAACGGTATTAGTAAAATTTATGTTCCATCCGATTCGTCGTTCGTTCGTTCGTCTAGACAAGAACTAACTAACACCTACAACACCTAAGTAAACAAAACGATTTTAGGATGCAAGACCTACACAATTTACTTACTATTATTTTATTATTAAGTAGGCCTACCTATATTATAATTTTTTTTTTTTTTAAATTCTTGTCTACTAGAATTAGACAGAATTACAGACCTACATTATTCGATCCATATAATATACTTAATTATAACCTACCCTTGTTATCATTATGTATAGGTACCTAATTATTTATTATACTCTTATACTCTGTAATTACGATGACGTAGTAGGTAGGTATGTATTATTATAACGATAGCTTTCAAGAAACAAAATATAATAATAACTCGATCGATTCGCTCGAGTGTAAATATTATATTATATAGAAGCATATTGTGGCCCTGAAAAGGGCCGTTTTTTCTTTATTGTTCGTCGAATGTTGCTCAGCTGACGACAGACGACGAGAGAGGAGAGACGAGTCGCCGCCGCCGCCGCCGCGTCGCTAACACAACAAGCTCACTCACCACTATCTACTTCGAGCTAGTGTATTTGGTGACGGCCTTTGTGCCTTCGCTCACGGCGTGCTTGGCGAGCTCACCGGGCAGGAGAAGTCGTACGGAGGTCTGGACCTCCCTCGACGTGATCGTCGAACGCTTGTTGTAGTGAGCGAGACGCGAAGCCTCCGCAGCGATACGTTCGAAGATATCGTTCACGAACGAATTCATGATCGACATCGCCTTCGAAGAGATACCGGTGTCCGGGTGGACTTGCTTCAACACCTTGTAGATGTAGATAGCGTAACTCTCCTTCCTCTTATGCTTCTTCTTTTTCTTGTCAGTCTTCGAGATGTTCTTCTGGGCTTTGCCAGATTTCTTCGCGGCCTTTCCACTAGTCTTGGGCGGCATGATGGGTTAGTATCAGTTTCACAAAACTACGTAAGTACGTGCGTCGACCGGAGTCGCTGCGGAAATAATACGATCACCGAGAGAATTTTTCGAGTTTTATTAACCACGTCCCCCTCGTTTGTTATCGTAAACGTAACCACGTTTCAAAAGCGGCGACCAATAGCGTTAGCGGAATCGATGAACGAGACGACACTACACTACACCCGTTTCACTCGACCGTCGTTATAGTAGATAGAACGAGCGCGAATATAATTAGAAAGGGAAGTAAACTGTGTAGTTAATTTATTTATTTTTATTAAATTATAATACTAATATAATTTCTTCTATGGTTTTCGCGATTTTGCATAATAAAACACTCAGTCAACCTTGAAAAATCCAACTTAAAAGTTGGCGAAAGCTCGGTTCAAATAATGAATAAAAACGCGATAAAACCGGATAAATAAAGTGTTTTATTATATTAAATATATATTTTATTAGTAGGTATGAAGGTGTACCTACTACTCTACTTAAATAACTATCTATTGTGTGAATAGTACTTATCCAATAATAAAATTATAGGTAGGTAATGTAGTAAGCAGTACCTACCGTACTTAGTGCACTGTTCTATCAATATAATTATTATCTATCAATGAACGTACACCTACTTACCTAGCTAAAACTAGATTTCGGTGCGAAAAAAAAAAAAAAAAAAGAAACTTAGGTATGTCTACCTACCTATATAACTACTCAGATAATTATTATTATAGGTAATTATAAATTTAGTAGGTTAGGTACACCTACTTAACAGGTTATTGAGTTTTTTTTTTTTTTTTAAATGGTTAGTATCTATGTATTTATTAGTATTATCTACTTTAACTAGGTACATACTATTAAGTACTTGTATACGTTTTCACTTGTATACGATAATATTATATAGGTAGGTAGACATTTATTTATATCCGAACTTGTATAATTAATTATTTATACCGTCGTCGACTTGTATTCAGTGTATAATTTTTTAAGAAACATAAATTGTCATCTCTCACTCGGGCGTGAGCGAGAGAATAAAATTCATCGAAACATATTGTGGCCCTGAAAAGGGCCGTTTGTTTTAATGTAATTTGCGCGTTTGTATTGTGTGTGACCAATAAACAAACGCGACGTCGCGAAGTTTTTTTCCGATACTCCTACTTAAGCCTTCTTCTCGGTCTTCTTCGGCAAGAGTACGGCCTGGATGTTAGGCAATACACCGCCCTGAGCGATTGTAACACCGGAGAGTAGCTTGTTCAACTCCTCGTCGTTCCTTATCGCCAGCTGCAAATGACGCGGGATTATTCTAGTCTTCTTGTTGTCTCTCGCCGCGTTACCGGCCAACTCGAGAACCTCGGCCGCCAGGTACTCCATCACGGCAGCTAGGTACACCGGGGCTCCGGCACCGACGCGCTCCGCATAATTGCCGTTTCTGAGTAAACGATGGATACGACCGACTGGAAACTGTAGACCGGCACGGTTCGAACGAGACTTTGCCTTCCCCTTAACTTTACCGCCCTTTCCGCGTCCAGACATGATGGATGAGTAAAAAGTAAAATACGTTAACGTAACGTATAAACGGTGAAATGCGACGAAGCGTCCGTCCGACTAACGTAACGAATGATTCTCGAACATAAAGTGGTCCCCTCGTATATATAGTAAATTTCGAACGTCCGTATACGCGCACGAACGAGAGAGACTATCGTCAAGGTTAGAACGAGCTAGCGATATATCCTAATCGACAGAGTCCGTTTCATTCTCTCGTTCGTTAGGACGAAACGAAACGAGACGATAGTGTTTCAGAATTAATAAACTAATAAAAAAATATTTAGGTTTAAAAAGAAAAAAGAAAAAAAAAAAAAAAAAAAACTTCACTTTAGTACGGGAGTCGGGCGTACGGGACGGGCGCGGGGGCTCGTTCGTTCGTTCGAAAAAATAATTTGCAGCGTTTTATTATTAGCATTATTAATTGACGATCGATACACCTAGAATAAAATATCATCTACCTATTTATTATACCTATAGGTATAAGGTACCTAACTAACTATACGATATGAAGAAGAATCGGTAAGGTAGGTAGGTAGTAAAGGAGAACTAAACCTGGATCGAGTACTTACCTATAGGTAGTTGTACCGGACGGACCAGATTTTTTAAATTGTGTATCTATAATTATGTAGGTACTTACCTACGTACATACTACGAGGAATGTAGTATGTACCTACCTAATAGTTACTCGTCAGTATAACGTACTTTTAAGGTAGGTTTACGTAAGCACGTTACATTGTAGGTACAGACAGACCTACGTGTACTAGACACGCTTGTATAAGTACACGTACTTACCCAGTCATGGGTCATCCATCTAGCCTCTAGCTCTAGCTCTAGCTCTAGCAGCGCGTGCGGTACCTCTTAACCTGGCTATAAAATATGATAAGAGCAACGCCTGGTAACCTACCTAACAATGGATCGGTAGCGTCAGTCGGTCATCAATCAATTGGATGGATGGATCGATGGATGGGTGAAAATTATTTCTTTGCTCTATATAATAATTATAGGTAGGTACTAACATTCATGCATAACGTAGGTGTAGGTAGGTAGGTAGGTAGTCAGTTCACCTATTTATATAAAATATTATTATCGTACGTATCGTAGGTTTAGTTAGGCGGTGGTAGATCTAGGACAGCAATGGGATTTGCTAACCTACATTACGTAGGTCTGAGTTGGCACCTAGTTTATGTTACTTGTAATCAGGTGGTGGTTGGTGTACCTTTCTCTCTATTTTTATATTATAATCTCGTCTCTAAAGAAACATCATCATCGCTCTGTGAGCGACGAATCGTTCGAAACGTTTGTTAGCCCTGAAAAGGGCTGTTTTAGCGTATAATATGCCGCCGATAATTAGCGCGCACGATGGACAGAGTAAAGAGTAAAGTCTCGGGGCGGCGCGGCTTCGTCCTACTGTTCGCATCGTATTATCGTAGCTTAGTTTCGTCGTCGTGACGGGGGCGGGGGCATCGTCGTCGTCGTCGTCACCGACTAAGACACCACCACCGCCATCACCACAACGGCAACAACAAAAACTACAATAAATAACAACGAACGTATAGATTAGACCGACCACCACCGACGACTCACTACTATTGCTCACATCATCCTCCTCCTCCTCCTCCTCACTTTTTCCCAGCGGATTTCTTCGAAGCTGCCGCCTTAGACTTCGGCGTGGCCGCCGCTGCCTTCTTCGGTTTGGGAGCTTTCGGTTTCTTCGTCGGTGGCTTCGTAGTCTTCTTAGCCTTGGGAGCGGCGGCGCTCTTCGCCTTCTTAGCGGGCGAGGAGGCGGCGGCGGCTTTCTTCGCTGCGGCCGGGGCCGGTTTCTTCTTGGCAGCGGCGGCTTTCTTGTCTCTCGTCGTAGCCTTGACGCCGGCTTTCGACGGAGATGCGGCGGCGGCGGCGGCGGATGCGGCGGGCTTCTTCTTCGAGGCCGCCGAGGCGCTCCTCTTCTTCGATGCCGGCGATTTCGCGGCCGACGCTGACGCCTTCTTCGCTGCCGCCGGCTTCTTCTTAGAATCGGAGGCCTTCTTCGATCCGGCCGTCGACGACGACGAAGACTTTGAAGTTTTCGATTCTAATTTGAAAGAACCGCTAGCGCCTCGTCCCTTCGTCTGTATCAAAGCGCCCGATTCGACGGCGCTCTTCAAGTATTTTCTGATAAAAGGCGCTAATTTCTCAGCGTCGACTTTGTACTGCGCCGTAATATACTTTTTGATCGCCTTCAACGAGGATCCGCTGCGCTCCTTCAACTCTTTGATGGCTTGATTCACCATCTCAGAGGTTTTCGGATGAGTCGGTGCGGCCTTCGGTTTCTTAGCTCCGCCGGCGGCGGCGGCGGACGCCTTAGGTTTCTTCGCCGGGGTCGCCGGTGCCGGTGCTTCAGCTGCTACTGCCGTGTCTGCCATTATTAGCTGGTAAGTATCTTCTTCTTTCTTCTTACAAAAAAACGTTAAAACAATAGTAAAGTTATAGTAAAACTTTTACTTGAGTAATCTCTATCGATCGATTGATTAGTGAGAACGGAACGAAAGAGAGACATAGTAGAGGGCGCTCCATATGACCGACGCTAAGGTACTCGATAGCTTTACCTTAAAGAGAACACCACACTCGAGATACTATTTCCCGTACGAACGCTCTCAACTTTTCACTAACATACATCTAATTAAATATATTTTTAATATATTTATAATACTTTTATAAAGGTGAAAAGTTAATGAACGATTAATATCTGAACTGTATCACATTATCGAAATAATATTGTAACGATATAGTTACGTGTTATCGTATTATAGTGAATTATTCACGTCACTCTCGGCCTCGAATAGGTCGGACGATGTTTAAATCACTTATATCTTCATCGATTATGTATTTAAAACGTTTCCATCTCGATAGATAAACGTCGAAGATATCGTTCATATTATAAATTATATAAACAAGTCGGATCGGATAATCGAACGTCGAATTAATAGCGAATTTCTGAAGCCTCGTAAAACACCGAGTAGTCTCATCGAGTACGAGATCGCGTCTCTAACGAATATAATAAGCTTTTAAAACACATTCAAGTATCAGTATGAAAACATCGCTATTAGGTTATTAGTAGTTCTTTAAGTAAAGTATAAAGTATACGATAAACTTAGAATGCTGTGTTTACATTCAAATAATCCTAAAACAACGACTCTCTATATTCAAGTTTTATAAATAATAAAATTTATACCTATAAGTAAATGCGTGCTTACCTAAGTACTTAAGTAATCAATTACTATTGTATAGGTACTTATTAATAATTTTACTTAAGTAAAAAAAAAAGAAAAAAAAAACAACTAGGCAGTAGGTCTGTACTTACTTACTTAGGTAAGTAAGTACCTACATAATATTAAGTACCTATCTAAGTACTTACTACTTATATACTCATACTTACCCCCTTACTTGAGTAGGTAGATATGTAATAGGTACCTAAGTAAGTAAGTAAGTAAGTAAGTAAGTAAGTAAGTAAGTAAGTAGGTAGGTAGGAGTCAGTAGAAGAAAATCTATTAAGTTAGGTACATATTATATCTAAGTATATAGATACCTACTTACATAATTATTATTGTAATTAATAAGTAAAACCAGGTATTATTTATGTACTTAGGTACTTGCTTACTGTTTAAAAATTACCTATAAGTACTTATTTAATACTTGAGACGTATAATCGTTTAAGCACCTTTAAAATGTAGGTAACGAATGTGCATTATAGTATAGGCACCCTCATAGGATGATAATATTATTATGTAAGTAGGTAGGACTTCGTTTGATTGTCATTATAATATTCTTATGAAAAACAATAAACGGACCTGTGCCCGTAGAGGTGTATGTATTATGTACGTACAGTGCAGTACAGTACATAACAACATAACGTACCTCTACGTCTTGTAGATAGATAAATAGCTAGTACTTACCTACCTACCTAGATATTATTAAGTATTATGTATTTGTATGTAAGTGTAGAGGTACTTTGTTTACTTAATAATTATTGAAGTAGGTCTGTGTACGTAGTATGTACGTAGGTACAGACAGGTACATTACATATTATATACAGCTAGCTGACACTTGTAATATTTAAAAGGTGGGTACCTATTTAAGTAGGTATACATACTTAATAAAATTTATCAACCTAGTTTATATAATATATAAAATAGTATGTGTATGTAGAGAGCTAAGTTTACTTTTCTAAATCACAAAAACAATATCGCCGTCCCTCTCGCTCGTTCGACTATTTATTAGTTGTTACTTTCCGTCCCCGTCTCGCTCACGTTCGCGTATGAAACATTCAATTTTTATCGAATACCTATTGATACAATTAATATTAGTTGTAAAATTCTAATTGGTAGAAGACTACCCCTAGTTAAAAGTTATATTATTATGTATGTATGTAGGTAGGTACCTACCTATCCAACGTAACTTAGGTAACTCGATTAGAAAATGTAATTAATGTTACGTACTTTTTTAAAATAAGAAAGTCGATAAGAAACATTTCTTATACAACTCAATTAATGAGTTATAAGTGTATAAGTACCGCTGAAACATGTGTGGCCCTGAAAAGGGCCTTTTTTTTTAATGTAATCTGGTGTTTTCACGCTTCGATCACGATGCGTCGTCGTTTTATCGCGACAGTGGCTGTAATTAATTAATTAACCGCCGAAACCGTACAGAGTACGTCCCTGACGTTTCAGAGCGTAGACGACGTCCATAGCGGTTACGGTCTTCCTCTTCGCGTGCTCCGTGTAAGTTACAGCGTCACGGATCACGTTCTCTAGGAACACTTTCAGCACGCCGCGGGTCTCCTCGTAGATCAGACCGGAGATACGCTTGACGCCTCCTCTGCGGGCGAGACGACGGATGGCCGGTTTAGTGATACCCTGGATGTTATCACGGAGAACTTTCCTGTGACGTTTGGCACCACCTTTCCCCAGACCCTTTCCTCCCTTACCGCGACCAGTCATCTTGCTGCTTGTTCAAATATGTAATACGAACGAATACGAATGTGCCGAACACGGTCGTTGCCTGAGCGCGACTGGAACAAGTCCGTACGGGTACCCCTCTTATATTTATACGAAACGATAGCGACAGAGAAGGTAGATATGTTAGAGTCGATCAGAAAGAGACCGACGTAATCTCATATTCAACAAATTTCTGTTATTTTTTTCGTTCGACTAACATTATTATTGTGTATGGTAGATAGGTAAGTACTTATCTAATAGTAATTTTATTTTTTTTAAATATTCTAATGGTAGGTAAGCAACAACTCTAATATTTAAAATCAAATCTTTATAGGGTACTTACTTACCTTCGTATACATACAAACAATTACATTATATAGGTAGGTGTACTACATTACATTACTAAGAGTAATGTAACTTACCCATGTTATATTTTAGGGTAAGTACGATTTAATTTAAAATAGGCACAACGTATATTATTATACCCTACCTGTCTTATAAAATTCTTCAAAATTAGGTACATATTATTTATATTAAATATAAATATTTATTCATTCTTCATACTGATATAGGTATATATATATACCCGCCTGGATAGGCGATATACCTAATAATATAATAATAGGTAGGTAAGTCTATGCTTCTCCCGAGTGAGTACTTATTATGTACCTACTTAAGTACCCCTAAATTATATAGGTATTATATTATGCTCGGACGCGAATACTTACTTATGCATCTATCTATCTATTCTATTACCCCGACGACTGGAAGAAATGCACCGCACAATACGTCATGGTGAATGTAAGTAGGTAAGTAAGTAATATATTTTAATGTCATCTGGTTGTGAAATGGTTAACCCTATATACCTATTTATATTGTAAGTATTATATTTGTATCTGTCGTTAAGAAACATTCAATCGATTATACGCACGTAAATATTATTATTATATTATTAAGTAGGTACGCATTATATCGATTTTATTAGAAACATATGTGGCCCTGAAAAGGGCCTTTTTGTTGTTTGTCAGTTAACAAGTTTGTCGACACGACCGGGGCGTCTTCGTCTTGAAGTAATTAGGTACCTACTTAGGCACGTTCACCGCGGATACGACGGGCCAGCTGGATGTCCTTCGGCATGATGGTGACGCGCTTAGCGTGGATAGCGCACAGGTTCGTATCTTCGAATAGACCGACGAGATAAGCCTCGCTAGCCTCCTGGAGAGCCATAACGGCGGAGCTCTGGAAACGTAGATCGGTCTTGAAGTCCTGAGCGATCTCGCGCACTAGACGCTGGAAGGGTAGCTTCCGGATCAGAAGCTCGGTACTCTTCTGATAACGACGGATCTCACGTAGGGCGACGGTACCGGGCCTGTAACGATGAGGCTTCTTAACACCGCCGGTGGCGGGCGCGCTCTTACGGGCGGCCTTCGTCGCTAGCTGTTTGCGGGGCGCCTTACCACCGGTCGATTTACGAGCAGTCTGCTTGGTACGTGCCATCTTAGAAAATAAATTCTATCCGTGCGTGGTGCGTAACGTACGATCGAAAGAGAATCGAAAAGTCGAATGGAACGTGAGCATGCGGTTCACCCTCTTATTATATAGTCGCGAGAGAGGGCGAGCGATAAAACGTCATATCCCGTCTCTCTCTATCTCTAATAAAGAGAGCTCTCTTCTTCGTCGTATTCTATCTATCTATAGATATTTAATAAATAAATAATCATCATTTATGTACATAAAGTAATATAATGTTAAAATATATATTTTAATATTACATTACATACCTACTTATTCACGTAGGTAGTAGGTCTGAAAAGTACATCTATAATACGTTAATACATTTTATGTCTATAATAATTTATTATGAATGTACCTAATTTTAAACCTAAATTCATAATAATTAAATATAATATTATATACATATACATGCATTCATCGATTAGTAAGATTAAGTAACGTTCGTAATTCGTAAGTTTATAATATATAACATTATTCATTAGAGGTAGGTACCTATCTATATTTGTGTATTTACTCATTAAAATAATACCTAGGTACTTACCTACGGTGTAAAAACGGTATTAGTAAAATTTATGTTCCATCCGATTCGTCGTTCGTTCGTTCGTCTAGACAAGAACTAACTAACACCTACAACACCTAAGTAAACAAAACGATTTTAGGATGCAAGACCTACACAATTTACTTACTATTATTTTATTATTAAGTAGGCCTACCTATATTATAATTTTTTTTTTTTTTAAATTCTTGTCTACTAGAATTAGACAGAATTACAGACCTACATTATTCGATCCATATAATATACTTAATTATAACCTACCCTTGTTATCATTATGTATAGGTACCTAATTATTTATTATACTCTTATACTCTGTAATTACGATGACGTAGTAGGTAGGTATGTATTATTATAACGATAGCTTTCAAGAAACAAAATATAATAATAACTCGATCGATTCGCTCGAGTGTAAATATTATATTATATAGAAGCATATTGTGGCCCTGAAAAGGGCCGTTTTTTCTTTATTGTTCGTCGAATGTTGCTCAGCTGACGACAGACGACGAGAGAGGAGAGACGAGTCGCCGCCGCCGCCGCCGCGTCGCTAACACAACAAGCTCACTCACCACTATCTACTTCGAGCTAGTGTATTTGGTGACGGCCTTTGTGCCTTCGCTCACGGCGTGCTTGGCGAGCTCACCGGGCAGGAGAAGTCGTACGGAGGTCTGGACCTCCCTCGACGTGATCGTCGAACGCTTGTTGTAGTGAGCGAGACGCGAAGCCTCCGCAGCGATACGTTCGAAGATATCGTTCACGAACGAATTCATGATCGACATCGCCTTCGAAGAGATACCGGTGTCCGGGTGGACTTGCTTCAACACCTTGTAGATGTAGATAGCGTAACTCTCCTTCCTCTTATGCTTCTTCTTTTTCTTGTCAGTCTTCGAGATGTTCTTCTGGGCTTTGCCAGATTTCTTCGCGGCCTTTCCACTAGTCTTGGGCGGCATGATGGGTTAGTATCAGTTTCACAAAACTACGTAAGTACGTGCGTCGACCGGAGTCGCTGCGGAAATAATACGATCACCGAGAGAATTTTTCGAGTTTTATTAACCACGTCCCCCTCGTTTGTTATCGTAAACGTAACCACGTTTCAAAAGCGGCGACCAATAGCGTTAGCGGAATCGATGAACGAGACGACACTACACTACACCCGTTTCACTCGACCGTCGTTATAGTAGATAGAACGAGCGCGAATATAATTAGAAAGGGAAGTAAACTGTGTAGTTAATTTATTTATTTTTATTAAATTATAATACTAATATAATTTCTTCTATGGTTTTCGCGATTTTGCATAATAAAACACTCAGTCAACCTTGAAAAATCCAACTTAAAAGTTGGCGAAAGCTCGGTTCAAATAATGAATAAAAACGCGATAAAACCGGATAAATAAAGTGTTTTATTATATTAAATATATATTTTATTAGTAGGTATGAAGGTGTACCTACTACTCTACTTAAATAACTATCTATTGTGTGAATAGTACTTATCCAATAATAAAATTATAGGTAGGTAATGTAGTAAGCAGTACCTACCGTACTTAGTGCACTGTTCTATCAATATAATTATTATCTATCAATGAACGTACACCTACTTACCTAGCTAAAACTAGATTTCGGTGCGAAAAAAAAAAAAAAAAAAGAAACTTAGGTATGTCTACCTACCTATATAACTACTCAGATAATTATTATTATAGGTAATTATAAATTTAGTAGGTTAGGTACACCTACTTAACAGGTTATTGAGTTTTTTTTTTTTTTTTAAATGGTTAGTATCTATGTATTTATTAGTATTATCTACTTTAACTAGGTACATACTATTAAGTACTTGTATACGTTTTCACTTGTATACGATAATATTATATAGGTAGGTAGACATTTATTTATATCCGAACTTGTATAATTAATTATTTATACCGTCGTCGACTTGTATTCAGTGTATAATTTTTTAAGAAACATAAATTGTCATCTCTCACTCGGGCGTGAGCGAGAGAATAAAATTCATCGAAACATATTGTGGCCCTGAAAAGGGCCGTTTGTTTTAATGTAATTTGCGCGTTTGTATTGTGTGTGACCAATAAACAAACGCGACGTCGCGAAGTTTTTTTCCGATACTCCTACTTAAGCCTTCTTCTCGGTCTTCTTCGGCAAGAGTACGGCCTGGATGTTAGGCAATACACCGCCCTGAGCGATTGTAACACCGGAGAGTAGCTTGTTCAACTCCTCGTCGTTCCTTATCGCCAGCTGCAAATGACGCGGGATTATTCTAGTCTTCTTGTTGTCTCTCGCCGCGTTACCGGCCAACTCGAGAACCTCGGCCGCCAGGTACTCCATCACGGCAGCTAGGTACACCGGGGCTCCGGCACCGACGCGCTCCGCATAATTGCCGTTTCTGAGTAAACGATGGATACGACCGACTGGAAACTGTAGACCGGCACGGTTCGAACGAGACTTTGCCTTCCCCTTAACTTTACCGCCCTTTCCGCGTCCAGACATGATGGATGAGTAAAAAGTAAAATACGTTAACGTAACGTATAAACGGTGAAATGCGACGAAGCGTCCGTCCGACTAACGTAACGAATGATTCTCGAACATAAAGTGGTCCCCTCGTATATATAGTAAATTTCGAACGTCCGTATACGCGCACGAACGAGAGAGACTATCGTCAAGGTTAGAACGAGCTAGCGATATATCCTAATCGACAGAGTCCGTTTCATTCTCTCGTTCGTTAGGACGAAACGAAACGAGACGATAGTGTTTCAGAATTAATAAACTAATAAAAAAATATTTAGGTTTAAAAAGAAAAAAGAAAAAAAAAAAAAAAAAAAACTTCACTTTAGTACGGGAGTCGGGCGTACGGGACGGGCGCGGGGGCTCGTTCGTTCGTTCGAAAAAATAATTTGCAGCGTTTTATTATTAGCATTATTAATTGACGATCGATACACCTAGAATAAAATATCATCTACCTATTTATTATACCTATAGGTATAAGGTACCTAACTAACTATACGATATGAAGAAGAATCGGTAAGGTAGGTAGGTAGTAAAGGAGAACTAAACCTGGATCGAGTACTTACCTATAGGTAGTTGTACCGGACGGACCAGATTTTTTAAATTGTGTATCTATAATTATGTAGGTACTTACCTACGTACATACTACGAGGAATGTAGTATGTACCTACCTAATAGTTACTCGTCAGTATAACGTACTTTTAAGGTAGGTTTACGTAAGCACGTTACATTGTAGGTACAGACAGACCTACGTGTACTAGACACGCTTGTATAAGTACACGTACTTACCCAGTCATGGGTCATCCATCTAGCCTCTAGCTCTAGCTCTAGCTCTAGCAGCGCGTGCGGTACCTCTTAACCTGGCTATAAAATATGATAAGAGCAACGCCTGGTAACCTACCTAACAATGGATCGGTAGCGTCAGTCGGTCATCAATCAATTGGATGGATGGATCGATGGATGGGTGAAAATTATTTCTTTGCTCTATATAATAATTATAGGTAGGTACTAACATTCATGCATAACGTAGGTGTAGGTAGGTAGGTAGGTAGTCAGTTCACCTATTTATATAAAATATTATTATCGTACGTATCGTAGGTTTAGTTAGGCGGTGGTAGATCTAGGACAGCAATGGGATTTGCTAACCTACATTACGTAGGTCTGAGTTGGCACCTAGTTTATGTTACTTGTAATCAGGTGGTGGTTGGTGTACCTTTCTCTCTATTTTTATATTATAATCTCGTCTCTAAAGAAACATCATCATCGCTCTGTGAGCGACGAATCGTTCGAAACGTTTGTTAGCCCTGAAAAGGGCTGTTTTAGCGTATAATATGCCGCCGATAATTAGCGCGCACGATGGACAGAGTAAAGAGTAAAGTCTCGGGGCGGCGCGGCTTCGTCCTACTGTTCGCATCGTATTATCGTAGCTTAGTTTCGTCGTCGTGACGGGGGCGGGGGCATCGTCGTCGTCGTCGTCACCGACTAAGACACCACCACCGCCATCACCACAACGGCAACAACAAAAACTACAATAAATAACAACGAACGTATAGATTAGACCGACCACCACCGACGACTCACTACTATTGCTCACATCATCCTCCTCCTCCTCCTCCTCACTTTTTCCCAGCGGATTTCTTCGAAGCTGCCGCCTTAGACTTCGGCGTGGCCGCCGCTGCCTTCTTCGGTTTGGGAGCTTTCGGTTTCTTCGTCGGTGGCTTCGTAGTCTTCTTAGCCTTGGGAGCGGCGGCGCTCTTCGCCTTCTTAGCGGGCGAGGAGGCGGCGGCGGCTTTCTTCGCTGCGGCCGGGGCCGGTTTCTTCTTGGCAGCGGCGGCTTTCTTGTCTCTCGTCGTAGCCTTGACGCCGGCTTTCGACGGAGATGCGGCGGCGGCGGCGGCGGATGCGGCGGGCTTCTTCTTCGAGGCCGCCGAGGCGCTCCTCTTCTTCGATGCCGGCGATTTCGCGGCCGACGCTGACGCCTTCTTCGCTGCCGCCGGCTTCTTCTTAGAATCGGAGGCCTTCTTCGATCCGGCCGTCGACGACGACGAAGACTTTGAAGTTTTCGATTCTAATTTGAAAGAACCGCTAGCGCCTCGTCCCTTCGTCTGTATCAAAGCGCCCGATTCGACGGCGCTCTTCAAGTATTTTCTGATAAAAGGCGCTAATTTCTCAGCGTCGACTTTGTACTGCGCCGTAATATACTTTTTGATCGCCTTCAACGAGGATCCGCTGCGCTCCTTCAACTCTTTGATGGCTTGATTCACCATCTCAGAGGTTTTCGGATGAGTCGGTGCGGCCTTCGGTTTCTTAGCTCCGCCGGCGGCGGCGGCGGACGCCTTAGGTTTCTTCGCCGGGGTCGCCGGTGCCGGTGCTTCAGCTGCTACTGCCGTGTCTGCCATTATTAGCTGGTAAGTATCTTCTTCTTTCTTCTTACAAAAAAACGTTAAAACAATAGTAAAGTTATAGTAAAACTTTTACTTGAGTAATCTCTATCGATCGATTGATTAGTGAGAACGGAACGAAAGAGAGACATAGTAGAGGGCGCTCCATATGACCGACGCTAAGGTACTCGATAGCTTTACCTTAAAGAGAACACCACACTCGAGATACTATTTCCCGTACGAACGCTCTCAACTTTTCACTAACATACATCTAATTAAATATATTTTTAATATATTTATAATACTTTTATAAAGGTGAAAAGTTAATGAACGATTAATATCTGAACTGTATCACATTATCGAAATAATATTGTAACGATATAGTTACGTGTTATCGTATTATAGTGAATTATTCACGTCACTCTCGGCCTCGAATAGGTCGGACGATGTTTAAATCACTTATATCTTCATCGATTATGTATTTAAAACGTTTCCATCTCGATAGATAAACGTCGAAGATATCGTTCATATTATAAATTATATAAACAAGTCGGATCGGATAATCGAACGTCGAATTAATAGCGAATTTCTGAAGCCTCGTAAAACACCGAGTAGTCTCATCGAGTACGAGATCGCGTCTCTAACGAATATAATAAGCTTTTAAAACACATTCAAGTATCAGTATGAAAACATCGCTATTAGGTTATTAGTAGTTCTTTAAGTAAAGTATAAAGTATACGATAAACTTAGAATGCTGTGTTTACATTCAAATAATCCTAAAACAACGACTCTCTATATTCAAGTTTTATAAATAATAAAATTTATACCTATAAGTAAATGCGTGCTTACCTAAGTACTTAAGTAATCAATTACTATTGTATAGGTACTTATTAATAATTTTACTTAAGTAAAAAAAAAAGAAAAAAAAAACAACTAGGCAGTAGGTCTGTACTTACTTACTTAGGTAAGTAAGTACCTACATAATATTAAGTACCTATCTAAGTACTTACTACTTATATACTCATACTTACCCCCTTACTTGAGTAGGTAGATATGTAATAGGTACCTAAGTAAGTAAGTAAGTAAGTAAGTAAGTAAGTAAGTAAGTAAGTAGGTAGGTAGGAGTCAGTAGAAGAAAATCTATTAAGTTAGGTACATATTATATCTAAGTATATAGATACCTACTTACATAATTATTATTGTAATTAATAAGTAAAACCAGGTATTATTTATGTACTTAGGTACTTGCTTACTGTTTAAAAATTACCTATAAGTACTTATTTAATACTTGAGACGTATAATCGTTTAAGCACCTTTAAAATGTAGGTAACGAATGTGCATTATAGTATAGGCACCCTCATAGGATGATAATATTATTATGTAAGTAGGTAGGACTTCGTTTGATTGTCATTATAATATTCTTATGAAAAACAATAAACGGACCTGTGCCCGTAGAGGTGTATGTATTATGTACGTACAGTGCAGTACAGTACATAACAACATAACGTACCTCTACGTCTTGTAGATAGATAAATAGCTAGTACTTACCTACCTACCTAGATATTATTAAGTATTATGTATTTGTATGTAAGTGTAGAGGTACTTTGTTTACTTAATAATTATTGAAGTAGGTCTGTGTACGTAGTATGTACGTAGGTACAGACAGGTACATTACATATTATATACAGCTAGCTGACACTTGTAATATTTAAAAGGTGGGTACCTATTTAAGTAGGTATACATACTTAATAAAATTTATCAACCTAGTTTATATAATATATAAAATAGTATGTGTATGTAGAGAGCTAAGTTTACTTTTCTAAATCACAAAAACAATATCGCCGTCCCTCTCGCTCGTTCGACTATTTATTAGTTGTTACTTTCCGTCCCCGTCTCGCTCACGTTCGCGTATGAAACATTCAATTTTTATCGAATACCTATTGATACAATTAATATTAGTTGTAAAATTCTAATTGGTAGAAGACTACCCCTAGTTAAAAGTTATATTATTATGTATGTATGTAGGTAGGTACCTACCTATCCAACGTAACTTAGGTAACTCGATTAGAAAATGTAATTAATGTTACGTACTTTTTTAAAATAAGAAAGTCGATAAGAAACATTTCTTATACAACTCAATTAATGAGTTATAAGTGTATAAGTACCGCTGAAACATGTGTGGCCCTGAAAAGGGCCTTTTTTTTTAATGTAATCTGGTGTTTTCACGCTTCGATCACGATGCGTCGTCGTTTTATCGCGACAGTGGCTGTAATTAATTAATTAACCGCCGAAACCGTACAGAGTACGTCCCTGACGTTTCAGAGCGTAGACGACGTCCATAGCGGTTACGGTCTTCCTCTTCGCGTGCTCCGTGTAAGTTACAGCGTCACGGATCACGTTCTCTAGGAACACTTTCAGCACGCCGCGGGTCTCCTCGTAGATCAGACCGGAGATACGCTTGACGCCTCCTCTGCGGGCGAGACGACGGATGGCCGGTTTAGTGATACCCTGGATGTTATCACGGAGAACTTTCCTGTGACGTTTGGCACCACCTTTCCCCAGACCCTTTCCTCCCTTACCGCGACCAGTCATCTTGCTGCTTGTTCAAATATGTAATACGAACGAATACGAATGTGCCGAACACGGTCGTTGCCTGAGCGCGACTGGAACAAGTCCGTACGGGTACCCCTCTTATATTTATACGAAACGATAGCGACAGAGAAGGTAGATATGTTAGAGTCGATCAGAAAGAGACCGACGTAATCTCATATTCAACAAATTTCTGTTATTTTTTTCGTTCGACTAACATTATTATTGTGTATGGTAGATAGGTAAGTACTTATCTAATAGTAATTTTATTTTTTTTAAATATTCTAATGGTAGGTAAGCAACAACTCTAATATTTAAAATCAAATCTTTATAGGGTACTTACTTACCTTCGTATACATACAAACAATTACATTATATAGGTAGGTGTACTACATTACATTACTAAGAGTAATGTAACTTACCCATGTTATATTTTAGGGTAAGTACGATTTAATTTAAAATAGGCACAACGTATATTATTATACCCTACCTGTCTTATAAAATTCTTCAAAATTAGGTACATATTATTTATATTAAATATAAATATTTATTCATTCTTCATACTGATATAGGTATATATATATACCCGCCTGGATAGGCGATATACCTAATAATATAATAATAGGTAGGTAAGTCTATGCTTCTCCCGAGTGAGTACTTATTATGTACCTACTTAAGTACCCCTAAATTATATAGGTATTATATTATGCTCGGACGCGAATACTTACTTATGCATCTATCTATCTATTCTATTACCCCGACGACTGGAAGAAATGCACCGCACAATACGTCATGGTGAATGTAAGTAGGTAAGTAAGTAATATATTTTAATGTCATCTGGTTGTGAAATGGTTAACCCTATATACCTATTTATATTGTAAGTATTATATTTGTATCTGTCGTTAAGAAACATTCAATCGATTATACGCACGTAAATATTATTATTATATTATTAAGTAGGTACGCATTATATCGATTTTATTAGAAACATATGTGGCCCTGAAAAGGGCCTTTTTGTTGTTTGTCAGTTAACAAGTTTGTCGACACGACCGGGGCGTCTTCGTCTTGAAGTAATTAGGTACCTACTTAGGCACGTTCACCGCGGATACGACGGGCCAGCTGGATGTCCTTCGGCATGATGGTGACGCGCTTAGCGTGGATAGCGCACAGGTTCGTATCTTCGAATAGACCGACGAGATAAGCCTCGCTAGCCTCCTGGAGAGCCATAACGGCGGAGCTCTGGAAACGTAGATCGGTCTTGAAGTCCTGAGCGATCTCGCGCACTAGACGCTGGAAGGGTAGCTTCCGGATCAGAAGCTCGGTACTCTTCTGATAACGACGGATCTCACGTAGGGCGACGGTACCGGGCCTGTAACGATGAGGCTTCTTAACACCGCCGGTGGCGGGCGCGCTCTTACGGGCGGCCTTCGTCGCTAGCTGTTTGCGGGGCGCCTTACCACCGGTCGATTTACGAGCAGTCTGCTTGGTACGTGCCATCTTAGAAAATAAATTCTATCCGTGCGTGGTGCGTAACGTACGATCGAAAGAGAATCGAAAAGTCGAATGGAACGTGAGCATGCGGTTCACCCTCTTATTATATAGTCGCGAGAGAGGGCGAGCGATAAAACGTCATATCCCGTCTCTCTCTATCTCTAATAAAGAGAGCTCTCTTCTTCGTCGTATTCTATCTATCTATAGATATTTAATAAATAAATAATCATCATTTATGTACATAAAGTAATATAATGTTAAAATATATATTTTAATATTACATTACATACCTACTTATTCACGTAGGTAGTAGGTCTGAAAAGTACATCTATAATACGTTAATACATTTTATGTCTATAATAATTTATTATGAATGTACCTAATTTTAAACCTAAATTCATAATAATTAAATATAATATTATATACATATACATGCATTCATCGATTAGTAAGATTAAGTAACGTTCGTAATTCGTAAGTTTATAATATATAACATTATTCATTAGAGGTAGGTACCTATCTATATTTGTGTATTTACTCATTAAAATAATACCTAGGTACTTACCTACGGTGTAAAAACGGTATTAGTAAAATTTATGTTCCATCCGATTCGTCGTTCGTTCGTTCGTCTAGACAAGAACTAACTAACACCTACAACACCTAAGTAAACAAAACGATTTTAGGATGCAAGACCTACACAATTTACTTACTATTATTTTATTATTAAGTAGGCCTACCTATATTATAATTTTTTTTTTTTTTAAATTCTTGTCTACTAGAATTAGACAGAATTACAGACCTACATTATTCGATCCATATAATATACTTAATTATAACCTACCCTTGTTATCATTATGTATAGGTACCTAATTATTTATTATACTCTTATACTCTGTAATTACGATGACGTAGTAGGTAGGTATGTATTATTATAACGATAGCTTTCAAGAAACAAAATATAATAATAACTCGATCGATTCGCTCGAGTGTAAATATTATATTATATAGAAGCATATTGTGGCCCTGAAAAGGGCCGTTTTTTCTTTATTGTTCGTCGAATGTTGCTCAGCTGACGACAGACGACGAGAGAGGAGAGACGAGTCGCCGCCGCCGCCGCCGCGTCGCTAACACAACAAGCTCACTCACCACTATCTACTTCGAGCTAGTGTATTTGGTGACGGCCTTTGTGCCTTCGCTCACGGCGTGCTTGGCGAGCTCACCGGGCAGGAGAAGTCGTACGGAGGTCTGGACCTCCCTCGACGTGATCGTCGAACGCTTGTTGTAGTGAGCGAGACGCGAAGCCTCCGCAGCGATACGTTCGAAGATATCGTTCACGAACGAATTCATGATCGACATCGCCTTCGAAGAGATACCGGTGTCCGGGTGGACTTGCTTCAACACCTTGTAGATGTAGATAGCGTAACTCTCCTTCCTCTTATGCTTCTTCTTTTTCTTGTCAGTCTTCGAGATGTTCTTCTGGGCTTTGCCAGATTTCTTCGCGGCCTTTCCACTAGTCTTGGGCGGCATGATGGGTTAGTATCAGTTTCACAAAACTACGTAAGTACGTGCGTCGACCGGAGTCGCTGCGGAAATAATACGATCACCGAGAGAATTTTTCGAGTTTTATTAACCACGTCCCCCTCGTTTGTTATCGTAAACGTAACCACGTTTCAAAAGCGGCGACCAATAGCGTTAGCGGAATCGATGAACGAGACGACACTACACTACACCCGTTTCACTCGACCGTCGTTATAGTAGATAGAACGAGCGCGAATATAATTAGAAAGGGAAGTAAACTGTGTAGTTAATTTATTTATTTTTATTAAATTATAATACTAATATAATTTCTTCTATGGTTTTCGCGATTTTGCATAATAAAACACTCAGTCAACCTTGAAAAATCCAACTTAAAAGTTGGCGAAAGCTCGGTTCAAATAATGAATAAAAACGCGATAAAACCGGATAAATAAAGTGTTTTATTATATTAAATATATATTTTATTAGTAGGTATGAAGGTGTACCTACTACTCTACTTAAATAACTATCTATTGTGTGAATAGTACTTATCCAATAATAAAATTATAGGTAGGTAATGTAGTAAGCAGTACCTACCGTACTTAGTGCACTGTTCTATCAATATAATTATTATCTATCAATGAACGTACACCTACTTACCTAGCTAAAACTAGATTTCGGTGCGAAAAAAAAAAAAAAAAAAGAAACTTAGGTATGTCTACCTACCTATATAACTACTCAGATAATTATTATTATAGGTAATTATAAATTTAGTAGGTTAGGTACACCTACTTAACAGGTTATTGAGTTTTTTTTTTTTTTTTAAATGGTTAGTATCTATGTATTTATTAGTATTATCTACTTTAACTAGGTACATACTATTAAGTACTTGTATACGTTTTCACTTGTATACGATAATATTATATAGGTAGGTAGACATTTATTTATATCCGAACTTGTATAATTAATTATTTATACCGTCGTCGACTTGTATTCAGTGTATAATTTTTTAAGAAACATAAATTGTCATCTCTCACTCGGGCGTGAGCGAGAGAATAAAATTCATCGAAACATATTGTGGCCCTGAAAAGGGCCGTTTGTTTTAATGTAATTTGCGCGTTTGTATTGTGTGTGACCAATAAACAAACGCGACGTCGCGAAGTTTTTTTCCGATACTCCTACTTAAGCCTTCTTCTCGGTCTTCTTCGGCAAGAGTACGGCCTGGATGTTAGGCAATACACCGCCCTGAGCGATTGTAACACCGGAGAGTAGCTTGTTCAACTCCTCGTCGTTCCTTATCGCCAGCTGCAAATGACGCGGGATTATTCTAGTCTTCTTGTTGTCTCTCGCCGCGTTACCGGCCAACTCGAGAACCTCGGCCGCCAGGTACTCCATCACGGCAGCTAGGTACACCGGGGCTCCGGCACCGACGCGCTCCGCATAATTGCCGTTTCTGAGTAAACGATGGATACGACCGACTGGAAACTGTAGACCGGCACGGTTCGAACGAGACTTTGCCTTCCCCTTAACTTTACCGCCCTTTCCGCGTCCAGACATGATGGATGAGTAAAAAGTAAAATACGTTAACGTAACGTATAAACGGTGAAATGCGACGAAGCGTCCGTCCGACTAACGTAACGAATGATTCTCGAACATAAAGTGGTCCCCTCGTATATATAGTAAATTTCGAACGTCCGTATACGCGCACGAACGAGAGAGACTATCGTCAAGGTTAGAACGAGCTAGCGATATATCCTAATCGACAGAGTCCGTTTCATTCTCTCGTTCGTTAGGACGAAACGAAACGAGACGATAGTGTTTCAGAATTAATAAACTAATAAAAAAATATTTAGGTTTAAAAAGAAAAAAGAAAAAAAAAAAAAAAAAAAACTTCACTTTAGTACGGGAGTCGGGCGTACGGGACGGGCGCGGGGGCTCGTTCGTTCGTTCGAAAAAATAATTTGCAGCGTTTTATTATTAGCATTATTAATTGACGATCGATACACCTAGAATAAAATATCATCTACCTATTTATTATACCTATAGGTATAAGGTACCTAACTAACTATACGATATGAAGAAGAATCGGTAAGGTAGGTAGGTAGTAAAGGAGAACTAAACCTGGATCGAGTACTTACCTATAGGTAGTTGTACCGGACGGACCAGATTTTTTAAATTGTGTATCTATAATTATGTAGGTACTTACCTACGTACATACTACGAGGAATGTAGTATGTACCTACCTAATAGTTACTCGTCAGTATAACGTACTTTTAAGGTAGGTTTACGTAAGCACGTTACATTGTAGGTACAGACAGACCTACGTGTACTAGACACGCTTGTATAAGTACACGTACTTACCCAGTCATGGGTCATCCATCTAGCCTCTAGCTCTAGCTCTAGCTCTAGCAGCGCGTGCGGTACCTCTTAACCTGGCTATAAAATATGATAAGAGCAACGCCTGGTAACCTACCTAACAATGGATCGGTAGCGTCAGTCGGTCATCAATCAATTGGATGGATGGATCGATGGATGGGTGAAAATTATTTCTTTGCTCTATATAATAATTATAGGTAGGTACTAACATTCATGCATAACGTAGGTGTAGGTAGGTAGGTAGGTAGTCAGTTCACCTATTTATATAAAATATTATTATCGTACGTATCGTAGGTTTAGTTAGGCGGTGGTAGATCTAGGACAGCAATGGGATTTGCTAACCTACATTACGTAGGTCTGAGTTGGCACCTAGTTTATGTTACTTGTAATCAGGTGGTGGTTGGTGTACCTTTCTCTCTATTTTTATATTATAATCTCGTCTCTAAAGAAACATCATCATCGCTCTGTGAGCGACGAATCGTTCGAAACGTTTGTTAGCCCTGAAAAGGGCTGTTTTAGCGTATAATATGCCGCCGATAATTAGCGCGCACGATGGACAGAGTAAAGAGTAAAGTCTCGGGGCGGCGCGGCTTCGTCCTACTGTTCGCATCGTATTATCGTAGCTTAGTTTCGTCGTCGTGACGGGGGCGGGGGCATCGTCGTCGTCGTCGTCACCGACTAAGACACCACCACCGCCATCACCACAACGGCAACAACAAAAACTACAATAAATAACAACGAACGTATAGATTAGACCGACCACCACCGACGACTCACTACTATTGCTCACATCATCCTCCTCCTCCTCCTCCTCACTTTTTCCCAGCGGATTTCTTCGAAGCTGCCGCCTTAGACTTCGGCGTGGCCGCCGCTGCCTTCTTCGGTTTGGGAGCTTTCGGTTTCTTCGTCGGTGGCTTCGTAGTCTTCTTAGCCTTGGGAGCGGCGGCGCTCTTCGCCTTCTTAGCGGGCGAGGAGGCGGCGGCGGCTTTCTTCGCTGCGGCCGGGGCCGGTTTCTTCTTGGCAGCGGCGGCTTTCTTGTCTCTCGTCGTAGCCTTGACGCCGGCTTTCGACGGAGATGCGGCGGCGGCGGCGGCGGATGCGGCGGGCTTCTTCTTCGAGGCCGCCGAGGCGCTCCTCTTCTTCGATGCCGGCGATTTCGCGGCCGACGCTGACGCCTTCTTCGCTGCCGCCGGCTTCTTCTTAGAATCGGAGGCCTTCTTCGATCCGGCCGTCGACGACGACGAAGACTTTGAAGTTTTCGATTCTAATTTGAAAGAACCGCTAGCGCCTCGTCCCTTCGTCTGTATCAAAGCGCCCGATTCGACGGCGCTCTTCAAGTATTTTCTGATAAAAGGCGCTAATTTCTCAGCGTCGACTTTGTACTGCGCCGTAATATACTTTTTGATCGCCTTCAACGAGGATCCGCTGCGCTCCTTCAACTCTTTGATGGCTTGATTCACCATCTCAGAGGTTTTCGGATGAGTCGGTGCGGCCTTCGGTTTCTTAGCTCCGCCGGCGGCGGCGGCGGACGCCTTAGGTTTCTTCGCCGGGGTCGCCGGTGCCGGTGCTTCAGCTGCTACTGCCGTGTCTGCCATTATTAGCTGGTAAGTATCTTCTTCTTTCTTCTTACAAAAAAACGTTAAAACAATAGTAAAGTTATAGTAAAACTTTTACTTGAGTAATCTCTATCGATCGATTGATTAGTGAGAACGGAACGAAAGAGAGACATAGTAGAGGGCGCTCCATATGACCGACGCTAAGGTACTCGATAGCTTTACCTTAAAGAGAACACCACACTCGAGATACTATTTCCCGTACGAACGCTCTCAACTTTTCACTAACATACATCTAATTAAATATATTTTTAATATATTTATAATACTTTTATAAAGGTGAAAAGTTAATGAACGATTAATATCTGAACTGTATCACATTATCGAAATAATATTGTAACGATATAGTTACGTGTTATCGTATTATAGTGAATTATTCACGTCACTCTCGGCCTCGAATAGGTCGGACGATGTTTAAATCACTTATATCTTCATCGATTATGTATTTAAAACGTTTCCATCTCGATAGATAAACGTCGAAGATATCGTTCATATTATAAATTATATAAACAAGTCGGATCGGATAATCGAACGTCGAATTAATAGCGAATTTCTGAAGCCTCGTAAAACACCGAGTAGTCTCATCGAGTACGAGATCGCGTCTCTAACGAATATAATAAGCTTTTAAAACACATTCAAGTATCAGTATGAAAACATCGCTATTAGGTTATTAGTAGTTCTTTAAGTAAAGTATAAAGTATACGATAAACTTAGAATGCTGTGTTTACATTCAAATAATCCTAAAACAACGACTCTCTATATTCAAGTTTTATAAATAATAAAATTTATACCTATAAGTAAATGCGTGCTTACCTAAGTACTTAAGTAATCAATTACTATTGTATAGGTACTTATTAATAATTTTACTTAAGTAAAAAAAAAAGAAAAAAAAAACAACTAGGCAGTAGGTCTGTACTTACTTACTTAGGTAAGTAAGTACCTACATAATATTAAGTACCTATCTAAGTACTTACTACTTATATACTCATACTTACCCCCTTACTTGAGTAGGTAGATATGTAATAGGTACCTAAGTAAGTAAGTAAGTAAGTAAGTAAGTAAGTAAGTAAGTAAGTAGGTAGGTAGGAGTCAGTAGAAGAAAATCTATTAAGTTAGGTACATATTATATCTAAGTATATAGATACCTACTTACATAATTATTATTGTAATTAATAAGTAAAACCAGGTATTATTTATGTACTTAGGTACTTGCTTACTGTTTAAAAATTACCTATAAGTACTTATTTAATACTTGAGACGTATAATCGTTTAAGCACCTTTAAAATGTAGGTAACGAATGTGCATTATAGTATAGGCACCCTCATAGGATGATAATATTATTATGTAAGTAGGTAGGACTTCGTTTGATTGTCATTATAATATTCTTATGAAAAACAATAAACGGACCTGTGCCCGTAGAGGTGTATGTATTATGTACGTACAGTGCAGTACAGTACATAACAACATAACGTACCTCTACGTCTTGTAGATAGATAAATAGCTAGTACTTACCTACCTACCTAGATATTATTAAGTATTATGTATTTGTATGTAAGTGTAGAGGTACTTTGTTTACTTAATAATTATTGAAGTAGGTCTGTGTACGTAGTATGTACGTAGGTACAGACAGGTACATTACATATTATATACAGCTAGCTGACACTTGTAATATTTAAAAGGTGGGTACCTATTTAAGTAGGTATACATACTTAATAAAATTTATCAACCTAGTTTATATAATATATAAAATAGTATGTGTATGTAGAGAGCTAAGTTTACTTTTCTAAATCACAAAAACAATATCGCCGTCCCTCTCGCTCGTTCGACTATTTATTAGTTGTTACTTTCCGTCCCCGTCTCGCTCACGTTCGCGTATGAAACATTCAATTTTTATCGAATACCTATTGATACAATTAATATTAGTTGTAAAATTCTAATTGGTAGAAGACTACCCCTAGTTAAAAGTTATATTATTATGTATGTATGTAGGTAGGTACCTACCTATCCAACGTAACTTAGGTAACTCGATTAGAAAATGTAATTAATGTTACGTACTTTTTTAAAATAAGAAAGTCGATAAGAAACATTTCTTATACAACTCAATTAATGAGTTATAAGTGTATAAGTACCGCTGAAACATGTGTGGCCCTGAAAAGGGCCTTTTTTTTTAATGTAATCTGGTGTTTTCACGCTTCGATCACGATGCGTCGTCGTTTTATCGCGACAGTGGCTGTAATTAATTAATTAACCGCCGAAACCGTACAGAGTACGTCCCTGACGTTTCAGAGCGTAGACGACGTCCATAGCGGTTACGGTCTTCCTCTTCGCGTGCTCCGTGTAAGTTACAGCGTCACGGATCACGTTCTCTAGGAACACTTTCAGCACGCCGCGGGTCTCCTCGTAGATCAGACCGGAGATACGCTTGACGCCTCCTCTGCGGGCGAGACGACGGATGGCCGGTTTAGTGATACCCTGGATGTTATCACGGAGAACTTTCCTGTGACGTTTGGCACCACCTTTCCCCAGACCCTTTCCTCCCTTACCGCGACCAGTCATCTTGCTGCTTGTTCAAATATGTAATACGAACGAATACGAATGTGCCGAACACGGTCGTTGCCTGAGCGCGACTGGAACAAGTCCGTACGGGTACCCCTCTTATATTTATACGAAACGATAGCGACAGAGAAGGTAGATATGTTAGAGTCGATCAGAAAGAGACCGACGTAATCTCATATTCAACAAATTTCTGTTATTTTTTTCGTTCGACTAACATTATTATTGTGTATGGTAGATAGGTAAGTACTTATCTAATAGTAATTTTATTTTTTTTAAATATTCTAATGGTAGGTAAGCAACAACTCTAATATTTAAAATCAAATCTTTATAGGGTACTTACTTACCTTCGTATACATACAAACAATTACATTATATAGGTAGGTGTACTACATTACATTACTAAGAGTAATGTAACTTACCCATGTTATATTTTAGGGTAAGTACGATTTAATTTAAAATAGGCACAACGTATATTATTATACCCTACCTGTCTTATAAAATTCTTCAAAATTAGGTACATATTATTTATATTAAATATAAATATTTATTCATTCTTCATACTGATATAGGTATATATATATACCCGCCTGGATAGGCGATATACCTAATAATATAATAATAGGTAGGTAAGTCTATGCTTCTCCCGAGTGAGTACTTATTATGTACCTACTTAAGTACCCCTAAATTATATAGGTATTATATTATGCTCGGACGCGAATACTTACTTATGCATCTATCTATCTATTCTATTACCCCGACGACTGGAAGAAATGCACCGCACAATACGTCATGGTGAATGTAAGTAGGTAAGTAAGTAATATATTTTAATGTCATCTGGTTGTGAAATGGTTAACCCTATATACCTATTTATATTGTAAGTATTATATTTGTATCTGTCGTTAAGAAACATTCAATCGATTATACGCACGTAAATATTATTATTATATTATTAAGTAGGTACGCATTATATCGATTTTATTAGAAACATATGTGGCCCTGAAAAGGGCCTTTTTGTTGTTTGTCAGTTAACAAGTTTGTCGACACGACCGGGGCGTCTTCGTCTTGAAGTAATTAGGTACCTACTTAGGCACGTTCACCGCGGATACGACGGGCCAGCTGGATGTCCTTCGGCATGATGGTGACGCGCTTAGCGTGGATAGCGCACAGGTTCGTATCTTCGAATAGACCGACGAGATAAGCCTCGCTAGCCTCCTGGAGAGCCATAACGGCGGAGCTCTGGAAACGTAGATCGGTCTTGAAGTCCTGAGCGATCTCGCGCACTAGACGCTGGAAGGGTAGCTTCCGGATCAGAAGCTCGGTACTCTTCTGATAACGACGGATCTCACGTAGGGCGACGGTACCGGGCCTGTAACGATGAGGCTTCTTAACACCGCCGGTGGCGGGCGCGCTCTTACGGGCGGCCTTCGTCGCTAGCTGTTTGCGGGGCGCCTTACCACCGGTCGATTTACGAGCAGTCTGCTTGGTACGTGCCATCTTAGAAAATAAATTCTATCCGTGCGTGGTGCGTAACGTACGATCGAAAGAGAATCGAAAAGTCGAATGGAACGTGAGCATGCGGTTCACCCTCTTATTATATAGTCGCGAGAGAGGGCGAGCGATAAAACGTCATATCCCGTCTCTCTCTATCTCTAATAAAGAGAGCTCTCTTCTTCGTCGTATTCTATCTATCTATAGATATTTAATAAATAAATAATCATCATTTATGTACATAAAGTAATATAATGTTAAAATATATATTTTAATATTACATTACATACCTACTTATTCACGTAGGTAGTAGGTCTGAAAAGTACATCTATAATACGTTAATACATTTTATGTCTATAATAATTTATTATGAATGTACCTAATTTTAAACCTAAATTCATAATAATTAAATATAATATTATATACATATACATGCATTCATCGATTAGTAAGATTAAGTAACGTTCGTAATTCGTAAGTTTATAATATATAACATTATTCATTAGAGGTAGGTACCTATCTATATTTGTGTATTTACTCATTAAAATAATACCTAGGTACTTACCTACGGTGTAAAAACGGTATTAGTAAAATTTATGTTCCATCCGATTCGTCGTTCGTTCGTTCGTCTAGACAAGAACTAACTAACACCTACAACACCTAAGTAAACAAAACGATTTTAGGATGCAAGACCTACACAATTTACTTACTATTATTTTATTATTAAGTAGGCCTACCTATATTATAATTTTTTTTTTTTTTAAATTCTTGTCTACTAGAATTAGACAGAATTACAGACCTACATTATTCGATCCATATAATATACTTAATTATAACCTACCCTTGTTATCATTATGTATAGGTACCTAATTATTTATTATACTCTTATACTCTGTAATTACGATGACGTAGTAGGTAGGTATGTATTATTATAACGATAGCTTTCAAGAAACAAAATATAATAATAACTCGATCGATTCGCTCGAGTGTAAATATTATATTATATAGAAGCATATTGTGGCCCTGAAAAGGGCCGTTTTTTCTTTATTGTTCGTCGAATGTTGCTCAGCTGACGACAGACGACGAGAGAGGAGAGACGAGTCGCCGCCGCCGCCGCCGCGTCGCTAACACAACAAGCTCACTCACCACTATCTACTTCGAGCTAGTGTATTTGGTGACGGCCTTTGTGCCTTCGCTCACGGCGTGCTTGGCGAGCTCACCGGGCAGGAGAAGTCGTACGGAGGTCTGGACCTCCCTCGACGTGATCGTCGAACGCTTGTTGTAGTGAGCGAGACGCGAAGCCTCCGCAGCGATACGTTCGAAGATATCGTTCACGAACGAATTCATGATCGACATCGCCTTCGAAGAGATACCGGTGTCCGGGTGGACTTGCTTCAACACCTTGTAGATGTAGATAGCGTAACTCTCCTTCCTCTTATGCTTCTTCTTTTTCTTGTCAGTCTTCGAGATGTTCTTCTGGGCTTTGCCAGATTTCTTCGCGGCCTTTCCACTAGTCTTGGGCGGCATGATGGGTTAGTATCAGTTTCACAAAACTACGTAAGTACGTGCGTCGACCGGAGTCGCTGCGGAAATAATACGATCACCGAGAGAATTTTTCGAGTTTTATTAACCACGTCCCCCTCGTTTGTTATCGTAAACGTAACCACGTTTCAAAAGCGGCGACCAATAGCGTTAGCGGAATCGATGAACGAGACGACACTACACTACACCCGTTTCACTCGACCGTCGTTATAGTAGATAGAACGAGCGCGAATATAATTAGAAAGGGAAGTAAACTGTGTAGTTAATTTATTTATTTTTATTAAATTATAATACTAATATAATTTCTTCTATGGTTTTCGCGATTTTGCATAATAAAACACTCAGTCAACCTTGAAAAATCCAACTTAAAAGTTGGCGAAAGCTCGGTTCAAATAATGAATAAAAACGCGATAAAACCGGATAAATAAAGTGTTTTATTATATTAAATATATATTTTATTAGTAGGTATGAAGGTGTACCTACTACTCTACTTAAATAACTATCTATTGTGTGAATAGTACTTATCCAATAATAAAATTATAGGTAGGTAATGTAGTAAGCAGTACCTACCGTACTTAGTGCACTGTTCTATCAATATAATTATTATCTATCAATGAACGTACACCTACTTACCTAGCTAAAACTAGATTTCGGTGCGAAAAAAAAAAAAAAAAAAGAAACTTAGGTATGTCTACCTACCTATATAACTACTCAGATAATTATTATTATAGGTAATTATAAATTTAGTAGGTTAGGTACACCTACTTAACAGGTTATTGAGTTTTTTTTTTTTTTTTAAATGGTTAGTATCTATGTATTTATTAGTATTATCTACTTTAACTAGGTACATACTATTAAGTACTTGTATACGTTTTCACTTGTATACGATAATATTATATAGGTAGGTAGACATTTATTTATATCCGAACTTGTATAATTAATTATTTATACCGTCGTCGACTTGTATTCAGTGTATAATTTTTTAAGAAACATAAATTGTCATCTCTCACTCGGGCGTGAGCGAGAGAATAAAATTCATCGAAACATATTGTGGCCCTGAAAAGGGCCGTTTGTTTTAATGTAATTTGCGCGTTTGTATTGTGTGTGACCAATAAACAAACGCGACGTCGCGAAGTTTTTTTCCGATACTCCTACTTAAGCCTTCTTCTCGGTCTTCTTCGGCAAGAGTACGGCCTGGATGTTAGGCAATACACCGCCCTGAGCGATTGTAACACCGGAGAGTAGCTTGTTCAACTCCTCGTCGTTCCTTATCGCCAGCTGCAAATGACGCGGGATTATTCTAGTCTTCTTGTTGTCTCTCGCCGCGTTACCGGCCAACTCGAGAACCTCGGCCGCCAGGTACTCCATCACGGCAGCTAGGTACACCGGGGCTCCGGCACCGACGCGCTCCGCATAATTGCCGTTTCTGAGTAAACGATGGATACGACCGACTGGAAACTGTAGACCGGCACGGTTCGAACGAGACTTTGCCTTCCCCTTAACTTTACCGCCCTTTCCGCGTCCAGACATGATGGATGAGTAAAAAGTAAAATACGTTAACGTAACGTATAAACGGTGAAATGCGACGAAGCGTCCGTCCGACTAACGTAACGAATGATTCTCGAACATAAAGTGGTCCCCTCGTATATATAGTAAATTTCGAACGTCCGTATACGCGCACGAACGAGAGAGACTATCGTCAAGGTTAGAACGAGCTAGCGATATATCCTAATCGACAGAGTCCGTTTCATTCTCTCGTTCGTTAGGACGAAACGAAACGAGACGATAGTGTTTCAGAATTAATAAACTAATAAAAAAATATTTAGGTTTAAAAAGAAAAAAGAAAAAAAAAAAAAAAAAAAACTTCACTTTAGTACGGGAGTCGGGCGTACGGGACGGGCGCGGGGGCTCGTTCGTTCGTTCGAAAAAATAATTTGCAGCGTTTTATTATTAGCATTATTAATTGACGATCGATACACCTAGAATAAAATATCATCTACCTATTTATTATACCTATAGGTATAAGGTACCTAACTAACTATACGATATGAAGAAGAATCGGTAAGGTAGGTAGGTAGTAAAGGAGAACTAAACCTGGATCGAGTACTTACCTATAGGTAGTTGTACCGGACGGACCAGATTTTTTAAATTGTGTATCTATAATTATGTAGGTACTTACCTACGTACATACTACGAGGAATGTAGTATGTACCTACCTAATAGTTACTCGTCAGTATAACGTACTTTTAAGGTAGGTTTACGTAAGCACGTTACATTGTAGGTACAGACAGACCTACGTGTACTAGACACGCTTGTATAAGTACACGTACTTACCCAGTCATGGGTCATCCATCTAGCCTCTAGCTCTAGCTCTAGCTCTAGCAGCGCGTGCGGTACCTCTTAACCTGGCTATAAAATATGATAAGAGCAACGCCTGGTAACCTACCTAACAATGGATCGGTAGCGTCAGTCGGTCATCAATCAATTGGATGGATGGATCGATGGATGGGTGAAAATTATTTCTTTGCTCTATATAATAATTATAGGTAGGTACTAACATTCATGCATAACGTAGGTGTAGGTAGGTAGGTAGGTAGTCAGTTCACCTATTTATATAAAATATTATTATCGTACGTATCGTAGGTTTAGTTAGGCGGTGGTAGATCTAGGACAGCAATGGGATTTGCTAACCTACATTACGTAGGTCTGAGTTGGCACCTAGTTTATGTTACTTGTAATCAGGTGGTGGTTGGTGTACCTTTCTCTCTATTTTTATATTATAATCTCGTCTCTAAAGAAACATCATCATCGCTCTGTGAGCGACGAATCGTTCGAAACGTTTGTTAGCCCTGAAAAGGGCTGTTTTAGCGTATAATATGCCGCCGATAATTAGCGCGCACGATGGACAGAGTAAAGAGTAAAGTCTCGGGGCGGCGCGGCTTCGTCCTACTGTTCGCATCGTATTATCGTAGCTTAGTTTCGTCGTCGTGACGGGGGCGGGGGCATCGTCGTCGTCGTCGTCACCGACTAAGACACCACCACCGCCATCACCACAACGGCAACAACAAAAACTACAATAAATAACAACGAACGTATAGATTAGACCGACCACCACCGACGACTCACTACTATTGCTCACATCATCCTCCTCCTCCTCCTCCTCACTTTTTCCCAGCGGATTTCTTCGAAGCTGCCGCCTTAGACTTCGGCGTGGCCGCCGCTGCCTTCTTCGGTTTGGGAGCTTTCGGTTTCTTCGTCGGTGGCTTCGTAGTCTTCTTAGCCTTGGGAGCGGCGGCGCTCTTCGCCTTCTTAGCGGGCGAGGAGGCGGCGGCGGCTTTCTTCGCTGCGGCCGGGGCCGGTTTCTTCTTGGCAGCGGCGGCTTTCTTGTCTCTCGTCGTAGCCTTGACGCCGGCTTTCGACGGAGATGCGGCGGCGGCGGCGGCGGATGCGGCGGGCTTCTTCTTCGAGGCCGCCGAGGCGCTCCTCTTCTTCGATGCCGGCGATTTCGCGGCCGACGCTGACGCCTTCTTCGCTGCCGCCGGCTTCTTCTTAGAATCGGAGGCCTTCTTCGATCCGGCCGTCGACGACGACGAAGACTTTGAAGTTTTCGATTCTAATTTGAAAGAACCGCTAGCGCCTCGTCCCTTCGTCTGTATCAAAGCGCCCGATTCGACGGCGCTCTTCAAGTATTTTCTGATAAAAGGCGCTAATTTCTCAGCGTCGACTTTGTACTGCGCCGTAATATACTTTTTGATCGCCTTCAACGAGGATCCGCTGCGCTCCTTCAACTCTTTGATGGCTTGATTCACCATCTCAGAGGTTTTCGGATGAGTCGGTGCGGCCTTCGGTTTCTTAGCTCCGCCGGCGGCGGCGGCGGACGCCTTAGGTTTCTTCGCCGGGGTCGCCGGTGCCGGTGCTTCAGCTGCTACTGCCGTGTCTGCCATTATTAGCTGGTAAGTATCTTCTTCTTTCTTCTTACAAAAAAACGTTAAAACAATAGTAAAGTTATAGTAAAACTTTTACTTGAGTAATCTCTATCGATCGATTGATTAGTGAGAACGGAACGAAAGAGAGACATAGTAGAGGGCGCTCCATATGACCGACGCTAAGGTACTCGATAGCTTTACCTTAAAGAGAACACCACACTCGAGATACTATTTCCCGTACGAACGCTCTCAACTTTTCACTAACATACATCTAATTAAATATATTTTTAATATATTTATAATACTTTTATAAAGGTGAAAAGTTAATGAACGATTAATATCTGAACTGTATCACATTATCGAAATAATATTGTAACGATATAGTTACGTGTTATCGTATTATAGTGAATTATTCACGTCACTCTCGGCCTCGAATAGGTCGGACGATGTTTAAATCACTTATATCTTCATCGATTATGTATTTAAAACGTTTCCATCTCGATAGATAAACGTCGAAGATATCGTTCATATTATAAATTATATAAACAAGTCGGATCGGATAATCGAACGTCGAATTAATAGCGAATTTCTGAAGCCTCGTAAAACACCGAGTAGTCTCATCGAGTACGAGATCGCGTCTCTAACGAATATAATAAGCTTTTAAAACACATTCAAGTATCAGTATGAAAACATCGCTATTAGGTTATTAGTAGTTCTTTAAGTAAAGTATAAAGTATACGATAAACTTAGAATGCTGTGTTTACATTCAAATAATCCTAAAACAACGACTCTCTATATTCAAGTTTTATAAATAATAAAATTTATACCTATAAGTAAATGCGTGCTTACCTAAGTACTTAAGTAATCAATTACTATTGTATAGGTACTTATTAATAATTTTACTTAAGTAAAAAAAAAAGAAAAAAAAAACAACTAGGCAGTAGGTCTGTACTTACTTACTTAGGTAAGTAAGTACCTACATAATATTAAGTACCTATCTAAGTACTTACTACTTATATACTCATACTTACCCCCTTACTTGAGTAGGTAGATATGTAATAGGTACCTAAGTAAGTAAGTAAGTAAGTAAGTAAGTAAGTAAGTAAGTAAGTAGGTAGGTAGGAGTCAGTAGAAGAAAATCTATTAAGTTAGGTACATATTATATCTAAGTATATAGATACCTACTTACATAATTATTATTGTAATTAATAAGTAAAACCAGGTATTATTTATGTACTTAGGTACTTGCTTACTGTTTAAAAATTACCTATAAGTACTTATTTAATACTTGAGACGTATAATCGTTTAAGCACCTTTAAAATGTAGGTAACGAATGTGCATTATAGTATAGGCACCCTCATAGGATGATAATATTATTATGTAAGTAGGTAGGACTTCGTTTGATTGTCATTATAATATTCTTATGAAAAACAATAAACGGACCTGTGCCCGTAGAGGTGTATGTATTATGTACGTACAGTGCAGTACAGTACATAACAACATAACGTACCTCTACGTCTTGTAGATAGATAAATAGCTAGTACTTACCTACCTACCTAGATATTATTAAGTATTATGTATTTGTATGTAAGTGTAGAGGTACTTTGTTTACTTAATAATTATTGAAGTAGGTCTGTGTACGTAGTATGTACGTAGGTACAGACAGGTACATTACATATTATATACAGCTAGCTGACACTTGTAATATTTAAAAGGTGGGTACCTATTTAAGTAGGTATACATACTTAATAAAATTTATCAACCTAGTTTATATAATATATAAAATAGTATGTGTATGTAGAGAGCTAAGTTTACTTTTCTAAATCACAAAAACAATATCGCCGTCCCTCTCGCTCGTTCGACTATTTATTAGTTGTTACTTTCCGTCCCCGTCTCGCTCACGTTCGCGTATGAAACATTCAATTTTTATCGAATACCTATTGATACAATTAATATTAGTTGTAAAATTCTAATTGGTAGAAGACTACCCCTAGTTAAAAGTTATATTATTATGTATGTATGTAGGTAGGTACCTACCTATCCAACGTAACTTAGGTAACTCGATTAGAAAATGTAATTAATGTTACGTACTTTTTTAAAATAAGAAAGTCGATAAGAAACATTTCTTATACAACTCAATTAATGAGTTATAAGTGTATAAGTACCGCTGAAACATGTGTGGCCCTGAAAAGGGCCTTTTTTTTTAATGTAATCTGGTGTTTTCACGCTTCGATCACGATGCGTCGTCGTTTTATCGCGACAGTGGCTGTAATTAATTAATTAACCGCCGAAACCGTACAGAGTACGTCCCTGACGTTTCAGAGCGTAGACGACGTCCATAGCGGTTACGGTCTTCCTCTTCGCGTGCTCCGTGTAAGTTACAGCGTCACGGATCACGTTCTCTAGGAACACTTTCAGCACGCCGCGGGTCTCCTCGTAGATCAGACCGGAGATACGCTTGACGCCTCCTCTGCGGGCGAGACGACGGATGGCCGGTTTAGTGATACCCTGGATGTTATCACGGAGAACTTTCCTGTGACGTTTGGCACCACCTTTCCCCAGACCCTTTCCTCCCTTACCGCGACCAGTCATCTTGCTGCTTGTTCAAATATGTAATACGAACGAATACGAATGTGCCGAACACGGTCGTTGCCTGAGCGCGACTGGAACAAGTCCGTACGGGTACCCCTCTTATATTTATACGAAACGATAGCGACAGAGAAGGTAGATATGTTAGAGTCGATCAGAAAGAGACCGACGTAATCTCATATTCAACAAATTTCTGTTATTTTTTTCGTTCGACTAACATTATTATTGTGTATGGTAGATAGGTAAGTACTTATCTAATAGTAATTTTATTTTTTTTAAATATTCTAATGGTAGGTAAGCAACAACTCTAATATTTAAAATCAAATCTTTATAGGGTACTTACTTACCTTCGTATACATACAAACAATTACATTATATAGGTAGGTGTACTACATTACATTACTAAGAGTAATGTAACTTACCCATGTTATATTTTAGGGTAAGTACGATTTAATTTAAAATAGGCACAACGTATATTATTATACCCTACCTGTCTTATAAAATTCTTCAAAATTAGGTACATATTATTTATATTAAATATAAATATTTATTCATTCTTCATACTGATATAGGTATATATATATACCCGCCTGGATAGGCGATATACCTAATAATATAATAATAGGTAGGTAAGTCTATGCTTCTCCCGAGTGAGTACTTATTATGTACCTACTTAAGTACCCCTAAATTATATAGGTATTATATTATGCTCGGACGCGAATACTTACTTATGCATCTATCTATCTATTCTATTACCCCGACGACTGGAAGAAATGCACCGCACAATACGTCATGGTGAATGTAAGTAGGTAAGTAAGTAATATATTTTAATGTCATCTGGTTGTGAAATGGTTAACCCTATATACCTATTTATATTGTAAGTATTATATTTGTATCTGTCGTTAAGAAACATTCAATCGATTATACGCACGTAAATATTATTATTATATTATTAAGTAGGTACGCATTATATCGATTTTATTAGAAACATATGTGGCCCTGAAAAGGGCCTTTTTGTTGTTTGTCAGTTAACAAGTTTGTCGACACGACCGGGGCGTCTTCGTCTTGAAGTAATTAGGTACCTACTTAGGCACGTTCACCGCGGATACGACGGGCCAGCTGGATGTCCTTCGGCATGATGGTGACGCGCTTAGCGTGGATAGCGCACAGGTTCGTATCTTCGAATAGACCGACGAGATAAGCCTCGCTAGCCTCCTGGAGAGCCATAACGGCGGAGCTCTGGAAACGTAGATCGGTCTTGAAGTCCTGAGCGATCTCGCGCACTAGACGCTGGAAGGGTAGCTTCCGGATCAGAAGCTCGGTACTCTTCTGATAACGACGGATCTCACGTAGGGCGACGGTACCGGGCCTGTAACGATGAGGCTTCTTAACACCGCCGGTGGCGGGCGCGCTCTTACGGGCGGCCTTCGTCGCTAGCTGTTTGCGGGGCGCCTTACCACCGGTCGATTTACGAGCAGTCTGCTTGGTACGTGCCATCTTAGAAAATAAATTCTATCCGTGCGTGGTGCGTAACGTACGATCGAAAGAGAATCGAAAAGTCGAATGGAACGTGAGCATCGCATCGTGAATCTCTTCTCCCTCTCTCGAGGGGGGTTTGCTCCTTCGGGCCTAGGGCCCATGGGTGCGGGTTCTAGTCGGCGGCCGCTACTACGGCCGCGTCTGTGTGCCGGAGCATGTTTGCTCCGGGTCTGAGGACGCCTCCGACTCCAGTCGGCGGGCAGCGACCTCACGGGGGTAGGGGAGTCCCCCCTCTGGCCTCTCATACTGCTCGGCGATGCCGGCCAGGTGTTGGTACCTCGAGGTGGCGGCTCTCTTGAACATGGCCCTCGCTTGGACCGTGATGAAGTCGTCCAGGCTCTCGACTCTAAGGTCCCTCGCTATGGTTGCGTTCCGGACGAAACGGGGAGCGTCTACAATCGTCCTCAGGGCTTGCGACTGCTGTGCCCTGAGTGTCTTCTTGTGGGTTTCGGCCAGGAACGCGAACCAGGCCGGGGCGGCGTAGGTGAGACGGGATCTCACGTAGGTCTTGTACACCCCGACCTTCGAGCGAAGCGGGAGCGCAGAGGAGAGCACAGGACGAAGGATCGAGCGGGCAGCACGCACCTGCTGGGTAACAGTCTTTGCGTGCTGGGCCATGTTCAGCTTGGTGTCGATGGTGACCCCGAGGTACTTGGCTTGCGCCGTCCAGGGGATGGCTTCGTCGAACATCTTGAGAGGAGGTGGTGGGCTTCTTTTTGCCGAAAAGATGATGGCCTGCGTCTTGCCAACGTTGACGGTAAGTCGCCACGCGTCAAGCCAGTTGGGCAGCTCCGACAGCAAGACCTGCATCTTCTCGGCAGCGTGGCCTGGTTTCATCGATGTGGTTAGGAAGGCGGCGTCGTCGGCGTAGAGGGCGAGGTGCGCATATGCGGGGGTAGGTATGTCGTCCGTGTAGATGGAGTAACACGTCGGCGACAGTACGCTACCCTGCGGCACCCCAGCTCTGATGATCCGGTCGTCAGAGAGGGACTCCTCCACCCTGACTCTGAAGGTCCTCTCGGCTAGGAAGGAGTCGATGAGCTTGACGAACCGGAGCGGAATCTGTGCGGCGTCCATTTTGACGATGAGGCCCTCATGCCAGACCCGGTCGAAGGCCTTCTCCATGTCCAGGAGCACCGAACGTGAGCATGCGGTTCACCCTCTTATTATATAGTCGCGAGAGAGGGCGAGCGATAAAACGTCATATCCCGTCTCTCTCTATCTCTAATAAAGAGAGCTCTCTTCTTCGTCGTATTCTATCTATCTATAGATATTTAATAAATAAATAATCATCATTTATGTACATAAAGTAATATAATGTTAAAATATATATTTTAATATTACATTACATACCTACTTATTCACGTAGGTAGTAGGTCTGAAAAGTACATCTATAATACGTTAATACATTTTATGTCTATAATAATTTATTATGAATGTACCTAATTTTAAACCTAAATTCATAATAATTAAATATAATATTATATACATATACATGCATTCATCGATTAGTAAGATTAAGTAACGTTCGTAATTCGTAAGTTTATAATATATAACATTATTCATTAGAGGTAGGTACCTATCTATATTTGTGTATTTACTCATTAAAATAATACCTAGGTACTTACCTACGGTGTAAAAACGGTATTAGTAAAATTTATGTTCCATCCGATTCGTCGTTCGTTCGTTCGTCTAGACAAGAACTAACTAACACCTACAACACCTAAGTAAACAAAACGATTTTAGGATGCAAGACCTACACAATTTACTTACTATTATTTTATTATTAAGTAGGCCTACCTATATTATAATTTTTTTTTTTTTAAATTCTTGTCTACTAGAATTAGACAGAATTACAGACCTACATTATTCGATCCATATAATATACTTAATTATAACCTACCCTTGTTATCATTATGTATAGGTACCTAATTATTTATTATACTCTTATACTCTGTAATTACGATGACGTAGTAGGTAGGTATGTATTATTATAACGATAGCTTTCAAGAAACAAAATATAATAATAACTCGATCGATTCGCTCGAGTGTAAATATTATATTATATAGAAGCATATTGTGGCCCTGAAAAGGGCCGTTTTTTCTTTATTGTTCGTCGAATGTTGCTCAGCTGACGACAGACGACGAGAGAGGAGAGACGAGTCGCCGCCGCCGCCGCCGCGTCGCTAACACAACAAGCTCACTCACCACTATCTACTTCGAGCTAGTGTATTTGGTGACGGCCTTTGTGCCTTCGCTCACGGCGTGCTTGGCGAGCTCACCGGGCAGGAGAAGTCGTACGGAGGTCTGGACCTCCCTCGACGTGATCGTCGAACGCTTGTTGTAGTGAGCGAGACGCGAAGCCTCCGCAGCGATACGTTCGAAGATATCGTTCACGAACGAATTCATGATCGACATCGCCTTCGAAGAGATACCGGTGTCCGGGTGGACTTGCTTCAACACCTTGTAGATGTAGATAGCGTAACTCTCCTTCCTCTTATGCTTCTTCTTTTTCTTGTCAGTCTTCGAGATGTTCTTCTGGGCTTTGCCAGATTTCTTCGCGGCCTTTCCACTAGTCTTGGGCGGCATGATGGGTTAGTATCAGTTTCACAAAACTACGTAAGTACGTGCGTCGACCGGAGTCGCTGCGGAAATAATACGATCACCGAGAGAATTTTTCGAGTTTTATTAACCACGTCCCCCTCGTTTGTTATCGTAAACGTAACCACGTTTCAAAAGCGGCGACCAATAGCGTTAGCGGAATCGATGAACGAGACGACACTACACTACACCCGTTTCACTCGACCGTCGTTATAGTAGATAGAACGAGCGCGAATATAATTAGAAAGGGAAGTAAACTGTGTAGTTAATTTATTTATTTTTATTAAATTATAATACTAATATAATTTCTTCTATGGTTTTCGCGATTTTGCATAATAAAACACTCAGTCAACCTTGAAAAATCCAACTTAAAAGTTGGCGAAAGCTCGGTTCAAATAATGAATAAAAACGCGATAAAACCGGATAAATAAAGTGTTTTATTATATTAAATATATATTTTATTAGTAGGTATGAAGGTGTACCTACTACTCTACTTAAATAACTATCTATTGTGTGAATAGTACTTATCCAATAATAAAATTATAGGTAGGTAATGTAGTAAGCAGTACCTACCGTACTTAGTGCACTGTTCTATCAATATAATTATTATCTATCAATGAACGTACACCTACTTACCTAGCTAAAACTAGATTTCGGTGCGAAAAAAAAAAAAAAAAAAGAAACTTAGGTATGTCTACCTACCTATATAACTACTCAGATAATTATTATTATAGGTAATTATAAATTTAGTAGGTTAGGTACACCTACTTAACAGGTTATTGAGTTTTTTTTTTTTTTTTAAATGGTTAGTATCTATGTATTTATTAGTATTATCTACTTTAACTAGGTACATACTATTAAGTACTTGTATACGTTTTCACTTGTATACGATAATATTATATAGGTAGGTAGACATTTATTTATATCCGAACTTGTATAATTAATTATTTATACCGTCGTCGACTTGTATTCAGTGTATAATTTTTTAAGAAACATAAATTGTCATCTCTCACTCGGGCGTGAGCGAGAGAATAAAATTCATCGAAACATATTGTGGCCCTGAAAAGGGCCGTTTGTTTTAATGTAATTTGCGCGTTTGTATTGTGTGTGACCAATAAACAAACGCGACGTCGCGAAGTTTTTTTCCGATACTCCTACTTAAGCCTTCTTCTCGGTCTTCTTCGGCAAGAGTACGGCCTGGATGTTAGGCAATACACCGCCCTGAGCGATTGTAACACCGGAGAGTAGCTTGTTCAACTCCTCGTCGTTCCTTATCGCCAGCTGCAAATGACGCGGGATTATTCTAGTCTTCTTGTTGTCTCTCGCCGCGTTACCGGCCAACTCGAGAACCTCGGCCGCCAGGTACTCCATCACGGCAGCTAGGTACACCGGGGCTCCGGCACCGACGCGCTCCGCATAATTGCCGTTTCTGAGTAAACGATGGATACGACCGACTGGAAACTGTAGACCGGCACGGTTCGAACGAGACTTTGCCTTCCCCTTAACTTTACCGCCCTTTCCGCGTCCAGACATGATGGATGAGTAAAAAGTAAAATACGTTAACGTAACGTATAAACGGTGAAATGCGACGAAGCGTCCGTCCGACTAACGTAACGAATGATTCTCGAACATAAAGTGGTCCCCTCGTATATATAGTAAATTTCGAACGTCCGTATACGCGCACGAACGAGAGAGACTATCGTCAAGGTTAGAACGAGCTAGCGATATATCCTAATCGACAGAGTCCGTTTCATTCTCTCGTTCGTTAGGACGAAACGAAACGAGACGATAGTGTTTCAGAATTAATAAACTAATAAAAAAATATTTAGGTTTAAAAAGAAAAAAGAAAAAAAAAAAAAAAAAAAACTTCACTTTAGTACGGGAGTCGGGCGTACGGGACGGGCGCGGGGGCTCGTTCGTTCGTTCGAAAAAATAATTTGCAGCGTTTTATTATTAGCATTATTAATTGACGATCGATACACCTAGAATAAAATATCATCTACCTATTTATTATACCTATAGGTATAAGGTACCTAACTAACTATACGATATGAAGAAGAATCGGTAAGGTAGGTAGGTAGTAAAGGAGAACTAAACCTGGATCGAGTACTTACCTATAGGTAGTTGTACCGGACGGACCAGATTTTTTAAATTGTGTATCTATAATTATGTAGGTACTTACCTACGTACATACTACGAGGAATGTAGTATGTACCTACCTAATAGTTACTCGTCAGTATAACGTACTTTTAAGGTAGGTTTACGTAAGCACGTTACATTGTAGGTACAGACAGACCTACGTGTACTAGACACGCTTGTATAAGTACACGTACTTACCCAGTCATGGGTCATCCATCTAGCCTCTAGCTCTAGCTCTAGCTCTAGCAGCGCGTGCGGTACCTCTTAACCTGGCTATAAAATATGATAAGAGCAACGCCTGGTAACCTACCTAACAATGGATCGGTAGCGTCAGTCGGTCATCAATCAATTGGATGGATGGATCGATGGATGGGTGAAAATTATTTCTTTGCTCTATATAATAATTATAGGTAGGTACTAACATTCATGCATAACGTAGGTGTAGGTAGGTAGGTAGGTAGTCAGTTCACCTATTTATATAAAATATTATTATCGTACGTATCGTAGGTTTAGTTAGGCGGTGGTAGATCTAGGACAGCAATGGGATTTGCTAACCTACATTACGTAGGTCTGAGTTGGCACCTAGTTTATGTTACTTGTAATCAGGTGGTGGTTGGTGTACCTTTCTCTCTATTTTTATATTATAATCTCGTCTCTAAAGAAACATCATCATCGCTCTGTGAGCGACGAATCGTTCGAAACGTTTGTTAGCCCTGAAAAGGGCTGTTTTAGCGTATAATATGCCGCCGATAATTAGCGCGCACGATGGACAGAGTAAAGAGTAAAGTCTCGGGGCGGCGCGGCTTCGTCCTACTGTTCGCATCGTATTATCGTAGCTTAGTTTCGTCGTCGTGACGGGGGCGGGGGCATCGTCGTCGTCGTCGTCACCGACTAAGACACCACCACCGCCATCACCACAACGGCAACAACAAAAACTACAATAAATAACAACGAACGTATAGATTAGACCGACCACCACCGACGACTCACTACTATTGCTCACATCATCCTCCTCCTCCTCCTCCTCACTTTTTCCCAGCGGATTTCTTCGAAGCTGCCGCCTTAGACTTCGGCGTGGCCGCCGCTGCCTTCTTCGGTTTGGGAGCTTTCGGTTTCTTCGTCGGTGGCTTCGTAGTCTTCTTAGCCTTGGGAGCGGCGGCGCTCTTCGCCTTCTTAGCGGGCGAGGAGGCGGCGGCGGCTTTCTTCGCTGCGGCCGGGGCCGGTTTCTTCTTGGCAGCGGCGGCTTTCTTGTCTCTCGTCGTAGCCTTGACGCCGGCTTTCGACGGAGATGCGGCGGCGGCGGCGGCGGATGCGGCGGGCTTCTTCTTCGAGGCCGCCGAGGCGCTCCTCTTCTTCGATGCCGGCGATTTCGCGGCCGACGCTGACGCCTTCTTCGCTGCCGCCGGCTTCTTCTTAGAATCGGAGGCCTTCTTCGATCCGGCCGTCGACGACGACGAAGACTTTGAAGTTTTCGATTCTAATTTGAAAGAACCGCTAGCGCCTCGTCCCTTCGTCTGTATCAAAGCGCCCGATTCGACGGCGCTCTTCAAGTATTTTCTGATAAAAGGCGCTAATTTCTCAGCGTCGACTTTGTACTGCGCCGTAATATACTTTTTGATCGCCTTCAACGAGGATCCGCTGCGCTCCTTCAACTCTTTGATGGCTTGATTCACCATCTCAGAGGTTTTCGGATGAGTCGGTGCGGCCTTCGGTTTCTTAGCTCCGCCGGCGGCGGCGGCGGACGCCTTAGGTTTCTTCGCCGGGGTCGCCGGTGCCGGTGCTTCAGCTGCTACTGCCGTGTCTGCCATTATTAGCTGGTAAGTATCTTCTTCTTTCTTCTTACAAAAAAACGTTAAAACAATAGTAAAGTTATAGTAAAACTTTTACTTGAGTAATCTCTATCGATCGATTGATTAGTGAGAACGGAACGAAAGAGAGACATAGTAGAGGGCGCTCCATATGACCGACGCTAAGGTACTCGATAGCTTTACCTTAAAGAGAACACCACACTCGAGATACTATTTCCCGTACGAACGCTCTCAACTTTTCACTAACATACATCTAATTAAATATATTTTTAATATATTTATAATACTTTTATAAAGGTGAAAAGTTAATGAACGATTAATATCTGAACTGTATCACATTATCGAAATAATATTGTAACGATATAGTTACGTGTTATCGTATTATAGTGAATTATTCACGTCACTCTCGGCCTCGAATAGGTCGGACGATGTTTAAATCACTTATATCTTCATCGATTATGTATTTAAAACGTTTCCATCTCGATAGATAAACGTCGAAGATATCGTTCATATTATAAATTATATAAACAAGTCGGATCGGATAATCGAACGTCGAATTAATAGCGAATTTCTGAAGCCTCGTAAAACACCGAGTAGTCTCATCGAGTACGAGATCGCGTCTCTAACGAATATAATAAGCTTTTAAAACACATTCAAGTATCAGTATGAAAACATCGCTATTAGGTTATTAGTAGTTCTTTAAGTAAAGTATAAAGTATACGATAAACTTAGAATGCTGTGTTTACATTCAAATAATCCTAAAACAACGACTCTCTATATTCAAGTTTTATAAATAATAAAATTTATACCTATAAGTAAATGCGTGCTTACCTAAGTACTTAAGTAATCAATTACTATTGTATAGGTACTTATTAATAATTTTACTTAAGTAAAAAAAAAAGAAAAAAAAAACAACTAGGCAGTAGGTCTGTACTTACTTACTTAGGTAAGTAAGTACCTACATAATATTAAGTACCTATCTAAGTACTTACTACTTATATACTCATACTTACCCCCTTACTTGAGTAGGTAGATATGTAATAGGTACCTAAGTAAGTAAGTAAGTAAGTAAGTAAGTAAGTAAGTAGGTAGGTAGGAGTCAGTAGAAGAAAATCTATTAAGTTAGGTACATATTATATCTAAGTATATAGATACCTACTTACATAATTATTATTGTAATTAATAAGTAAAACCAGGTATTATTTATGTACTTAGGTACTTGCTTACTGTTTAAAAATTACCTATAAGTACTTATTTAATACTTGAGACGTATAATCGTTTAAGCACCTTTAAAATGTAGGTAACGAATGTGCATTATAGTATAGGCACCCTCATAGGATGATAATATTATTATGTAAGTAGGTAGGACTTCGTTTGATTGTCATTATAATATTCTTATGAAAAACAATAAACGGACCTGTGCCCGTAGAGGTGTATGTATTATGTACGTACAGTGCAGTACAGTACATAACCACATAACGTACCTCTACGTCTTGTAGATAGATAAATAGCTAGTACTTACCTACCTACCTAGATATTATTAAGTATTATGTATTTGTATGTAAGTGTAGAGGTACTTTGTTTACTTAATAATTATTGAAGTAGGTCTGTGTACGTAGTATGTACGTAGGTACAGACAGGTACATTACATATTATATACAGCTAGCTGACACTTGTAATATTTAAAAGGTGGGTACCTATTTAAGTAGGTATACATACTTAATAAAATTTATCAACCTAGTTTATATAATATATAAAATAGTATGTGTATGTAGAGAGCTAAGTTTACTTTTCTAAATCACAAAAACAATATCGCCGTCCCTCTCGCTCGTTCGACTATTTATTAGTTGTTACTTTCCGTCCCCGTCTCGCTCACGTTCGCGTATGAAACATTCAATTTTTATCGAATACCTATTGATACAATTAATATTAGTTGTAAAATTCTAATTGGTAGAAGACTACCCCTAGTTAAAAGTTATATTATTATGTATGTAGGTAGGTAGGTACCTACCTATCCAACGTAACTTAGGTAACTCGATTAGAAAATGTAATTAATGTTACGTACTTTTTTAAAATAAGAAAGTCGATAAGAAACATTTCTTATACAACTCAATTAATGAGTTATAAGTGTATAAGTACCGCTGAAACATGTGTGGCCCTGAAAAGGGCCTTTTTTTTTAATGTAATCTGGTGTTTTCACGCTTCGATCACGATGCGTCGTCGTTTTATCGCGACAGTGGCTGTAATTAATTAATCAATTAACCGCCGAAACCGTACAGAGTACGTCCCTGACGTTTCAGAGCGTAGACGACGTCCATAGCGGTTACGGTCTTCCTCTTCGCGTGCTCCGTGTAAGTTACAGCGTCACGGATCACGTTCTCTAGGAACACTTTCAGCACGCCGCGGGTCTCCTCGTAGATCAGACCGGAGATACGCTTGACGCCTCCTCTGCGGGCGAGACGACGGATGGCCGGTTTAGTGATACCCTGGATGTTATCACGGAGAACTTTCCTGTGACGTTTGGCACCACCTTTCCCCAGACCCTTTCCTCCCTTACCGCGACCAGTCATCTTGCTGCTTGTTCAAATATGTAATACGAACGAATACGAATGTGCCGAACACGGTCGTTGCCTGAGCGCGACTGGAACAAGTCCGTACTAGTGATGGGACTCGAGTCGTGTTTTACTCGAGTGACTCGAGTGAGTTTTGTTTTACTCGTACTCGAATGAAAAATAAACGGACTGGGCTTACGAGTGAATCGAGTCGACTCGATAAACTTGTTACTCGAATTGACTTGAGTCGACTCGACTGATTCGATTGACCTATGTTCGTTCGAGTTTAAACAAACACTAGATAAGACATGTCGTAGACTATCTAATACAAGTAGGTACAGTTTTTTCAAAACTACCGCTAGAAATTTTGTATTTTGCTTTTGTTTTCGTGAGAACACAGGACAAAGTGGTATTACAGCTGTTAAAATGAGCAGTGAAAGCAATGAGTCTATTAAAGTTATAGAGACGCCATTGCAGAACAAATCATTATTGAAAAGCGGCACAAATTGTATGCTATACAACCTCATTATTTATATTCATTCACATAATTTAAAGAAGAAATAGACGAAACTATTGTTATCTATTTCTAAAACAAAGACTCAATGCTACTTGCATGACGTAAGAAAGAGATGTCATAATATTATTATGACATCTCATAGCGGTTAGGAGAGAATGATAAAACGTCAAAGTCATAAACTTCGTTGAGTTTTTGGAAAAAAAACTTTTTCAAAAAATAAACTAAAATAAATAAATACAGCTTTACTTACGTATGAAATTAAATATTTTTGCCAGTTTTTGGAGTATAATTCGTGCATCGCCTAAATACGCACGAAGGCATTGTTGTCTGTGAATAATGTTGTGAATGTGAACTAAATGTACTGTATGTCAACAAGCGGGTGATCGTGACGTGAGCTGGGATGGAACTAAGACTTCTCTGGCTAGATAGCTTGCATTTGTGTAGCCAAGAAATTTGCCCTATTACGTATCTAGAAGTTTTTACATATCTCTGAGTGAAAGTGGAAAAAAATCTTCTGTGTGGTCGTTTTTTGAGAAGGATGCAGAGAAAAAAATTGTTACCTGTAAGTTGTGCAAAAAAACTTACAAAGACTTTGGAAATACGACTAATTTAATTTCACATTTGAAAAATAGACATTTTTTTTTAATGTTTCTACCCTAACAATTGTCTTCATTCGAGTAATTTTCGTTCGACTCGAGTGGTTTTCGTTCGATTCGAGTATGTATTTCACTCGAGTTGCACTCGAATTACTCGTATTTTAGGAGCGAGTGACTCGAGTCGAAAAATTGCACTCGAATCCCATCACTAGTCCGTACGGGTACCCCTCTTATATTTATACGAAACGATAGCGACAGAGAAGGTAGATATGTTAGAGTCGATCAGAAAGAGACCGACGTAATCTCATATTCAACAAATTTCTGTTATTTTTTTCGTTCGACTAACATTATTATTGTGTATGGTAGATAGGTAAGTACTTATCTAATAGTAATTTTATTTTTTTTAAATATTCTAATGGTAGGTAAGCAACAACTCTAATATTTAAAATCAAATCTTTATAGGGTACTTACTTACCTTCGTATACATACAAACAATTACATTATATAGGTAGGTGTACTACATTACATTACTAAGAGTAATGTAACTTACCCATGTTATATTTTAGGGTAAGTACGATTTAATTTAAAATAGGCACAACGTATATTATTATACCCTACCTGTCTTATAAAATTCTTCAAAATTAGGTACATATTATTTATATTAAATATAAATATTTATTAATTCTTCATACTGATATAGGTGTATATATATATACCCGCCTGGATAGGCGATATACCTAATAATATAATAATAGGTAAGTCTATGCTTCTCCCGAGTGAGTACTTATTATGTACCTACTTAAGTACCCCTAAATTATATAGGTATTATATTATGCTCGGACGCGAATACTTACTTATGCATCTATCTATCTATTCTATTACCCCGACGACTGGAAGAAATGCACCGCACAATACGTCATGGTGAATGTAAGTAGGTAAGTAAGTAATATATTTTAATGTCATCTGGTTGTGAAATGGTTAACCCTATATACCTATTTATATTGTAAGTATTATATTTGTATCTGTCGTTAAGAAACATTCAATCGATTATACGCACGTAAATATTATTATTATATTATTAAGTAGGTACGCATTATATCGATTTTATTAGAAACATATGTGGCCCTGAAAAGGGCCTTTTTGTTGTTTGTCAGTTAACAAGTTTGTCGACACGACCGGGGCGTCTTCGTCTTGAAGTAATTAGGTACCTACTTAGGCACGTTCACCGCGGATACGACGGGCCAGCTGGATGTCCTTCGGCATGATGGTGACGCGCTTAGCGTGGATAGCGCACAGGTTCGTATCTTCGAATAGACCGACGAGATAAGCCTCGCTAGCCTCCTGGAGAGCCATAACGGCGGAGCTCTGGAAACGTAGATCGGTCTTGAAGTCCTGAGCGATCTCGCGCACTAGACGCTGGAAGGGTAGCTTCCGGATCAGAAGCTCGGTACTCTTCTGATAACGACGGATCTCACGTAGGGCGACGGTACCGGGCCTGTAACGATGAGGCTTCTTAACACCGCCGGTGGCGGGCGCGCTCTTACGGGCGGCCTTCGTCGCTAGCTGTTTGCGGGGCGCCTTACCACCGGTCGATTTACGAGCAGTCTGCTTGGTACGTGCCATCTTAGAAAATAAATTCTATCCGTGCGTGGTGCGTAACGTACGATCGAAAGAGAATCGAAAAGTCGAATGGAACGTGAGCATGCGGTTCACCCTCTTATTATATAGTCGCGAGAGAGGGCGAGCGATAAAACGTCATATCCCGTCTCTCTCTATCTCTAATAAAGAGAGCTCTCTTCTTCGTCGTATTCTATCTATCTATAGATATTTAATAAATAAATAATCATCATTTATGTACATAAAGTAATATAATGTTAAAATATATATTTTAATATTACATTACATACCTACTTATTCACGTAGGTAGTAGGTCTGAAAAGTACATCTATAATACGTTAATACATTTTATGTCTATAATAATTTATTATGAATGTACCTAATTTTAAACCTAAATTCATAATAATTAAATATAATATTATATACATATACATGCATTCATCGATTAGTAAGATTAAGTAACGTTCGTAATTCGTAAGTTTATAATATATAACATTATTCATTAGAGGTAGGTACCTATCTATATTTGTGTATTTACTCATTAAAATAATACCTAGGTACTTACCTACGGTGTAAAAACGGTATTAGTAAAATTTATGTTCCATCCGATTCGTCGTTCGTTCGTTCGTCTAGACAAGAACTAACTAACACCTACAACATCTAAGTAAACAAAACGATTTTAGGATGCAAGACCTACACAATTTACTTACTATTATTTTATTATTAAGTAGGCTTACCTATATTATAATTTTTTTTTTTTAATTCTTGTCTACTAGAATTAGACAGAATTACAGACCTACATTATTCGATCCATATAATATACTTAATTATAACCTACCCTTGTTATCATTATGTATAGGTACCTAATTATTTATTATACTCTTATACTCTGTAATTACGATGACGTAGTAGGTAGGTATGTATTATTATAACGATAGCTTTCAAGAAACAAAATATAATAATAACTCGATCGATTCGCTCGAGTGTAAATATTATATTATATAGAAGCATATTGTGGCCCTGAAAAGGGCCGTTTTTTCTTTATTGTTCGTCGAATGTTGCTCAGCTGACGACAGACGACGAGAGAGGAGAGACGAGTCGCCGCCGCCGCCGCCGCGTCGCTAACACAACAAGCTCACTCACCACTATCTACTTCGAGCTAGTGTATTTGGTGACGGCCTTTGTGCCTTCGCTCACGGCGTGCTTGGCGAGCTCACCGGGCAGGAGAAGTCGTACGGAGGTCTGGACCTCCCTCGACGTGATCGTCGAACGCTTGTTGTAGTGAGCGAGACGCGAAGCCTCCGCAGCGATACGTTCGAAGATATCGTTCACGAACGAATTCATGATCGACATCGCCTTCGAAGAGATACCGGTGTCCGGGTGGACTTGCTTCAACACCTTGTAGATGTAGATAGCGTAACTCTCCTTCCTCTTATGCTTCTTCTTTTTCTTGTCAGTCTTCGAGATGTTCTTCTGGGCTTTGCCAGATTTCTTCGCGGCCTTTCCACTAGTCTTGGGCGGCATGATGGGTTAGTATCAGTTTCACAAAACTACGTAAGTACGTGCGTCGACCGGAGTCGCTGCGGAAATAATACGATCACCGCAGGGAATTTTTCGAGTTTTATTAACCACGTCCCCCTCGTTTGTTATCGTAAACGTAACCACGTTTCAAAAGCGGCGACCAATAGCGTTAGCGGAATCGATGAACGAGACGACACTACACTACACCCGTTTCACTCGACCGTCGTTATAGTAGATAGAACGAGCGCGAATATAATTAGAAAGGGAAGTAAACTGTGTAGTTAATTTATTTATTTTTATTAAATTATAATACTAATATAATTTCTTCTATGGTTTTCGCGATTTTGCATAATAAAACACTCAGTCAACCTTGAAAAATCCAACTTAAAAGTTGGCGAAAGCTCGGTTCAAATAATGAATAAAAACGCGATAAAACCGGATAAATAAAGTGTTTTATTATATTAAATATAAATTTTATTAGTAGGTATGAAGGTGTACCTACTACTCTACTTAAATAACTATCTATTGTGTGAATAGTACTTATCCAATAATAAAATTATAGGTAGGTAATGTAGTAAGCAGTACCTACCGTACTTAGTGCACTGTTCTATCAATATAATTATTATCTATCAATGAACGTACACCTACTTACCTAGCTAAAACTAGATTTCGGTGCGAAAAAAAAAAAAAAAAAAGAAAAAGAAACTTAGGTATGTCTACCTACCTATATAACTACTCAGATAATTATTATTATAGGTAATTATAAATTTAGTAGGTTAGGTACACCTACTTAACAGGTTATTGAGTTTTTTTTTTTTTTTTAAATGGTTAGTATCTATGTATTTATTAGTATTATCTACTTTAACTAGGTACATACTATTAAGTACTTGTATACGATAATATTATATAGGTAGGTAGACATTTATTTATATCCGAACTTGTATAATTAATTATTTATACCGTCGTCGACTTGTATTCAGTGTATAATTTTTTAAGAAACATAAATTGTCATCTCTCACTCGGGCGTGAGCGAGAGAATAAAATTCATCGAAACATATTGTGGCCCTGAAAAGGGCCGTTTGTTTTAATGTAATTTGCGCGTTTGTATTGTGTGTGACCAATAAACAAACGCGACGTCGCGAAGTTTTTTTCCGATACTCCTACTTAAGCCTTCTTCTCGGTCTTCTTCGGCAAGAGTACGGCCTGGATGTTAGGCAATACACCGCCCTGAGCGATTGTAACACCGGAGAGTAGCTTGTTCAACTCCTCGTCGTTCCTTATCGCCAGCTGCAAATGACGCGGGATTATTCTAGTCTTCTTGTTGTCTCTCGCCGCGTTACCGGCCAACTCGAGAACCTCGGCCGCCAGGTACTCCATCACGGCAGCTAGGTACACCGGGGCTCCGGCACCGACGCGCTCCGCATAATTGCCGTTTCTGAGTAAACGATGGATACGACCGACTGGAAACTGTAGACCGGCACGGTTCGAACGAGACTTTGCCTTCCCCTTAACTTTACCGCCCTTTCCGCGTCCAGACATGATGGATGAGTCAGTAAAAAGTAAAATACGTTAACGTAAGTATAAACGGTGAAATGCGACGAAGCGTCCGTCCGACTAACGTAACGAATGATTCGAACATAAAGTGGTCCCCTCGTATATATAGTAAATTTCGAACGTCCGTATACGCGCACGAACGAGAGAGACTATCGTCAAGGTTAGAACGAGCTAGCGATATATCCTAATCGACAGAGTCCGTTTCATTCTCTCGTTCGTTAGGACGAAACGAAACGAGACGATAGTGTTTCAGAATTAATAAACTAATAAAAAAATATTTAGGTTTAAAAAGAAAAAAGAAAAAAAAAAAAAAAAAAACTTCACTTTAGTACGGGAGTCGGGCGTACGGGACGGGCGCGGGGGCTCGTTCGTTCGTTCGAAAAAATAATTTGCAGCGTTTTATTATTAGCATTATTAATTGACGATCGATACACCTAGAATAAAATATCATCTACCTATTTATTATACCTATAGGTATAAGGTACCTAACTAACTATACGATATGAAGAAGAATCGGTAAGGTAGGTAGGTAGTAAAGGAGAACTAAACCTGGATCGAGTACTTACCTATAGGTAGTTGTACCGGACGGACCAGATTTTTTAAATTGTGTATCTATAATTATGTAGGTACTTACCTACGTACATACTACGAGGAATGTAGTATGTACCTACCTAATAGTTACTCGTCAGTATAACGTACTTTTAAGGTAGGTTTACGTAAGCACGTTACATTGTAGGTACAGACAGACCTACGTGTACTAGACACGCTTGTATAAGTACACGTACTTACCCAGTCATGGGTCATCCATCTAGCCTCTAGCTCTAGCTCTAGCTCTAGCAGCGCGTGCGGTACCTCTTAACCTGGCTATAAAATATGATAAGAGCAACGCCTGGTAACCTACCTAACAATGGATCGGTAGCGTCAGTCGGTCATCCATCAATCAATTGGATGGATGGATCGATGGATGGGTGAAAATTATTTCTTTGCTCTATATAATAATTATAGGTAGGTACTAACATTCATGCATAACGTAGGTGTAGGTAGGTAGGTAGGTAGTCAGTTCACCTATTTATATAAAATATTATTATCGTACGTATCGTAGGTTTAGTTAGGCGGTGGTAGATCTAGGACAGCAATGGGATTTGCTAACCTACATTACGTAGGTCTGAGTTGGCACCTAGTTTATGTTACTTGTAATCAGGACTGTGGTGGTTGGTGTACCTTTCTCTCTATTTTTATATTATAATCTCGTCTCTAAAGAAACATCATCATCGCTCTGTGAGCGACGAATCGTTCGAAACGTTTGTTAGCCCTGAAAAGGGCTGTTTTAGCGTATAATATGCCGCCGATAATTAGCGCGCACGATGGACAGAGTAAAGAGTAAAGTCTCGGGGCGGCGCGGCTTCGTCCTACTGTTCGCATCGTATTATCGTAGCTTAGTTTCGTCGTCGTGACGGGGGCGGGGGCATCGTCGTCGTCGTCGTCACCGACTAAGACACCACCACCGCCATCACCACAACGGCAACAACAAAAACTACAATAAATAACAACGAACGTATAGATTAGACCGACCACCACCGACGACTCACTACTATTGCTCACATCATCCTCCTCCTCCTCCTCCTCACTTTTTCCCAGCGGATTTCTTCGAAGCTGCCGCCTTAGACTTCGGCGTGGCCGCCGCTGCCTTCTTCGGTTTGGGAGCTTTCGGTTTCTTCGTCGGTGGCTTCGTAGTCTTCTTAGCCTTGGGAGCGGCGGCGCTCTTCGCCTTCTTAGCGGGCGAGGAGGCGGCGGCGGCTTTCTTCGCTGCGGCCGGGGCCGGTTTCTTCTTGGCAGCGGCGGCTTTCTTGTCTCTCGTCGTAGCCTTGACGCCGGCTTTCGACGGAGATGCGGCGGCGGCGGCGGATGCGGCGGGCTTCTTCTTCGAGGCCGCCGAGGCGCTCCTCTTCTTCGATGCCGGCGATTTCGCGGCCGACGCTGACGCCTTCTTCGCTGCCGCCGGCTTCTTCTTAGAATCGGAGGCCTTCTTCGATCCGGCCGTCGACGACGACGAAGACTTTGAAGTTTTCGATTCTAATTTGAAAGAACCGCTAGCGCCTCGTCCCTTCGTCTGTATCAAAGCGCCCGATTCGACGGCGCTCTTCAAGTATTTTCTGATAAAAGGCGCTAATTTCTCAGCGTCGACTTTGTACTGCGCCGTAATATACTTTTTGATCGCCTTCAACGAGGATCCGCTGCGCTCCTTCAACTCTTTGATGGCTTGATTCACCATCTCAGAGGTTTTCGGATGAGTCGGTGCGGCCTTCGGTTTCTTAGCTCCGCCGGCGGCGGCGGCGGACGCCTTAGGTTTCTTCGCCGGGGTCGCCGGTGCCGGTGCTTCAGCTGCTACTGCCGTGTCTGCCATTATTAGCTGGTAAGTATCTTCTTCTTTCTTCTTACAAAAAAACGTTAAAACAATAGTAAAGTTATAGTAAAACTTTTACTTGAGTAATCTCTATCGATCGATTGATTAGTGAGAACGGAACGAAAGAGGGCGCTCCATATGACCGACGCTAAGGTACTCGATAGCTTTACCTTAAAGAGAACACCACACTCGAGATACTATTTCCCGTACGAACGCTCTCAACTTTTCACTAACATACATCTAATTAAATATATTTTTAATATATTTATAATACTTTTATAAAGGTGAAAAGTTAATGAACGATTAATATCTGAACTGTATCACATTATCGAAATAATATTGTAACGATATAGTTACGTGTTATCGTATTATAGTGAATTATTCACGTCACTCTCGGCCTCGAATAGGTCGGACGATGTTTAAATCACTTATATCTTCATCGATTATGTATTTAAAACGTTTCCATCTCGATAGATAAACGTCGAAGATATCGTTCATATTATAAATTATATAAACAAGTCGGATCGGATAATCGAACGTCGAATTAATAGCGAATTTCTGAAGCCTCGTAAAACACCGAGTAGTCTCATCGAGTACGAGATCGCGTCTCTAACGAATATAATAAGCTTTTAAAACACATTCAAGTATCAGTATGAAAACATCGCTATTAGGTTATTAGTAGTTCTTTAAGTAAAGTATAAAGTATACGATAAACTTAGAATGCTGTGTTTACATTCAAATAATCCTAAAACAACGACTCTCTATATTCAAGTTTTATAAATAATAAAATTTATACCTATAAGTAAATGCGTGCTTACCTAAGTACTTAAGTAATCAATTACTATTGTATAGGTACTTATTAATAATTTTACTTAAGTAAAAAAAAAAGAAAAAAAAAACAACTAGGCAGTAGGTCTGTACTTACTTACTTAGGTAAGTAAGTACCTACATAATATTAAGTACCTATCTAAGTACTTACTACTTATATACTCATACTTACCCCCTTACTTGAGTAGGTAGATATGTAATAGGTACCTAAGTAAGTAAGTAAGTAAGTAAGTAAGTAAGTAAGTAGGTAGGTAGGAGTCAGTAGAAGAAAATCTATTAAGTTAGGTACATATTATATCTAAGTATATAGATACCTACTTACATAATTATTATTGTAATTAATAAGTAAAACCAGGTATTATTTATGTACTTAGGTACTTGCTTACTGTTTAAAAATTACCTATAAGTACTTATTTAATACTTGAGACGTATAATCGTTTAAGCACCTTTAAAATGTAGGTAACGAATGTGCATTATAGTATAGGCACCCTCATAGGATGATAATATTATTATGTAAGTAGGTAGGACTTCGTTTGATTGTCATTATAATATTCTTATGAAAAACAATAAACGGACCTGTGCCCGTAGAGGTGTATGTATTATGTACGTACAGTGCAGTACAGTACATAACCACATAACGTACCTCTACGTCTTGTAGATAGATAAATAGCTAGTACTTACCTACCTACCTAGATATTATTAAGTATTATGTATTTGTATGTAAGTGTAGAGGTACTTTGTTTACTTAATAATTATTGAAGTAGGTCTGTGTACGTAGTATGTACGTAGGTACAGACAGGTACATTACATATTATATACAGCTAGCTGACACTTGTAATATTTAAAAGGTGGGTACCTATTTAAGTAGGTATACATACTTAATAAAATTTATCAACCTAGTTTATATAATATATAAAATAGTATGTGTATGTAGAGAGCTAAGTTTACTTTTCTAAATCACAAAAACAATATCGCCGTCCCTCTCGCTCGTTCGACTATTTATTAGTTGTTACTTTCCGTCCCCGTCTCGCTCACGTTCGCGTATGAAACATTCAATTTTTATCGAATACCTATTGATACAATTAATATTAGTTGTAAAATTCTAATTGGTAGAAGACTACCCCTAGTTAAAAGTTATATTATTATGTATGTAGGTAGGTAGGTACCTACCTATCCAACGTAACTTAGGTAACTCGATTAGAAAATGTAATTAATGTTACGTACTTTTTTAAAATAAGAAAGTCGATAAGAAACATTTCTTATACAACTCAATTAATGAGTTATAAGTGTATAAGTACCGCTGAAACATGTGTGGCCCTGAAAAGGGCCTTTTTTTTTAATGTAATCTGGTGTTTTCACGCTTCGATCACGATGCGTCGTCGTTTTATCGCGACAGTGGCTGTAATTAATTAATCAATTAACCGCCGAAACCGTACAGAGTACGTCCCTGACGTTTCAGAGCGTAGACGACGTCCATAGCGGTTACGGTCTTCCTCTTCGCGTGCTCCGTGTAAGTTACAGCGTCACGGATCACGTTCTCTAGGAACACTTTCAGCACGCCGCGGGTCTCCTCGTAGATCAGACCGGAGATACGCTTGACGCCTCCTCTGCGGGCGAGACGACGGATGGCCGGTTTAGTGATACCCTGGATGTTATCACGGAGAACTTTCCTGTGACGTTTGGCACCACCTTTCCCCAGACCCTTTCCTCCCTTACCGCGACCAGTCATCTTGCTGCTTGTTCAAATATGTAATACGAACGAATACGAATGTGCCGAACACGGTCGTTGCCTGAGCGCGACTGGAACAAGTCCGTACTAGTGATGGGACTCGAGTCGTGTTTTACTCGAGTGACTCGAGTGAGTTTTGTTTTACTCGTACTCGAATGAAAAATAAACGGACTGGGCTTACGAGTGAATCGAGTCGACTCGATAAACTTGTTACTCGAATTGACTTGAGTCGACTCGACTGATTCGATTGACCTATGTTCGTTCGAGTTTAAACAAACACTAGATAAGACATGTCGTAGACTATCTAATACAAGTAGGTACAGTTTTTTCAAAACTACCGCTAGAAATTTTGTATTTTGCTTTTGTTTTCGTGAGAACACAGGACAAAGTGGTATTACAGCTGTTAAAATGAGCAGTGAAAGCAATGAGTCTATTAAAGTTATAGAGACGCCATTGCAGAACAAATCATTATTGAAAAGCGGCACAAATTGTATGCTATACAACCTCATTATTTATATTCATTCACATAATTTAAAGAAGAAATAGACGAAACTATTGTTATCTATTTCTAAAACAAAGACTCAATGCTACTTGCATGACGTAAGAAAGAGATGTCATAATATTATTATGACATCTCATAGCGGTTAGGAGAGAATGATAAAACGTCAAAGTCATAAACTTCGTTGAGTTTTTGGAAAAAAAACTTTTTCAAAAAATAAACTAAAATAAATAAATACAGCTTTACTTACGTATGAAATTAAATATTTTTGCCAGTTTTTGGAGTATAATTCGTGCATCGCCTAAATACGCACGAAGGCATTGTTGTCTGTGAATAATGTTGTGAATGTGAACTAAATGTACTGTATGTCAACAAGCGGGTGATCGTGACGTGAGCTGGGATGGAACTAAGACTTCTCTGGCTAGATAGCTTGCATTTGTGTAGCCAAGAAATTTGCCCTATTACGTATCTAGAAGTTTTTACATATCTCTGAGTGAAAGTGGAAAAAAATCTTCTGTGTGGTCGTTTTTTGAGAAGGATGCAGAGAAAAAAATTGTTACCTGTAAGTTGTGCAAAAAAACTTACAAAGACTTTGGAAATACGACTAATTTAATTTCACATTTGAAAAATAGACATTTTTTTTTAATGTTTCTACCCTAACAATTGTCTTCATTCGAGTAATTTTCGTTCGACTCGAGTGGTTTTCGTTCGATTCGAGTATGTATTTCACTCGAGTTGCACTCGAATTACTCGTATTTTAGGAGCGAGTGACTCGAGTCGAAAAATTGCACTCGAATCCCATCACTAGTCCGTACGGGTACCCCTCTTATATTTATACGAAACGATAGCGACAGAGAAGGTAGATATGTTAGAGTCGATCAGAAAGAGACCGACGTAATCTCATATTCAACAAATTTCTGTTATTTTTTTCGTTCGACTAACATTATTATTGTGTATGGTAGATAGGTAAGTACTTATCTAATAGTAATTTTATTTTTTTTAAATATTCTAATGGTAGGTAAGCAACAACTCTAATATTTAAAATCAAATCTTTATAGGGTACTTACTTACCTTCGTATACATACAAACAATTACATTATATAGGTAGGTGTACTACATTACATTACTAAGAGTAATGTAACTTACCCATGTTATATTTTAGGGTAAGTACGATTTAATTTAAAATAGGCACAACGTATATTATTATACCCTACCTGTCTTATAAAATTCTTCAAAATTAGGTACATATTATTTATATTAAATATAAATATTTATTAATTCTTCATACTGATATAGGTGTATATATATATACCCGCCTGGATAGGCGATATACCTAATAATATAATAATAGGTAAGTCTATGCTTCTCCCGAGTGAGTACTTATTATGTACCTACTTAAGTACCCCTAAATTATATAGGTATTATATTATGCTCGGACGCGAATACTTACTTATGCATCTATCTATCTATTCTATTACCCCGACGACTGGAAGAAATGCACCGCACAATACGTCATGGTGAATGTAAGTAGGTAAGTAAGTAATATATTTTAATGTCATCTGGTTGTGAAATGGTTAACCCTATATACCTATTTATATTGTAAGTATTATATTTGTATCTGTCGTTAAGAAACATTCAATCGATTATACGCACGTAAATATTATTATTATATTATTAAGTAGGTACGCATTATATCGATTTTATTAGAAACATATGTGGCCCTGAAAAGGGCCTTTTTGTTGTTTGTCAGTTAACAAGTTTGTCGACACGACCGGGGCGTCTTCGTCTTGAAGTAATTAGGTACCTACTTAGGCACGTTCACCGCGGATACGACGGGCCAGCTGGATGTCCTTCGGCATGATGGTGACGCGCTTAGCGTGGATAGCGCACAGGTTCGTATCTTCGAATAGACCGACGAGATAAGCCTCGCTAGCCTCCTGGAGAGCCATAACGGCGGAGCTCTGGAAACGTAGATCGGTCTTGAAGTCCTGAGCGATCTCGCGCACTAGACGCTGGAAGGGTAGCTTCCGGATCAGAAGCTCGGTACTCTTCTGATAACGACGGATCTCACGTAGGGCGACGGTACCGGGCCTGTAACGATGAGGCTTCTTAACACCGCCGGTGGCGGGCGCGCTCTTACGGGCGGCCTTCGTCGCTAGCTGTTTGCGGGGCGCCTTACCACCGGTCGATTTACGAGCAGTCTGCTTGGTACGTGCCATCTTAGAAAATAAATTCTATCCGTGCGTGGTGCGTAACGTACGATCGAAAGAGAATCGAAAAGTCGAATGGAACGTGAGCATGCGGTTCACCCTCTTATTATATAGTCGCGAGAGAGGGCGAGCGATAAAACGTCATATCCCGTCTCTCTCTATCTCTAATAAAGAGAGCTCTCTTCTTCGTCGTATTCTATCTATCTATAGATATTTAATAAATAAATAATCATCATTTATGTACATAAAGTAATATAATGTTAAAATATATATTTTAATATTACATTACATACCTACTTATTCACGTAGGTAGTAGGTCTGAAAAGTACATCTATAATACGTTAATACATTTTATGTCTATAATAATTTATTATGAATGTACCTAATTTTAAACCTAAATTCATAATAATTAAATATAATATTATATACATATACATGCATTCATCGATTAGTAAGATTAAGTAACGTTCGTAATTCGTAAGTTTATAATATATAACATTATTCATTAGAGGTAGGTACCTATCTATATTTGTGTATTTACTCATTAAAATAATACCTAGGTACTTACCTACGGTGTAAAAACGGTATTAGTAAAATTTATGTTCCATCCGATTCGTCGTTCGTTCGTTCGTCTAGACAAGAACTAACTAACACCTACAACATCTAAGTAAACAAAACGATTTTAGGATGCAAGACCTACACAATTTACTTACTATTATTTTATTATTAAGTAGGCTTACCTATATTATAATTTTTTTTTTTTAATTCTTGTCTACTAGAATTAGACAGAATTACAGACCTACATTATTCGATCCATATAATATACTTAATTATAACCTACCCTTGTTATCATTATGTATAGGTACCTAATTATTTATTATACTCTTATACTCTGTAATTACGATGACGTAGTAGGTAGGTATGTATTATTATAACGATAGCTTTCAAGAAACAAAATATAATAATAACTCGATCGATTCGCTCGAGTGTAAATATTATATTATATAGAAGCATATTGTGGCCCTGAAAAGGGCCGTTTTTTCTTTATTGTTCGTCGAATGTTGCTCAGCTGACGACAGACGACGAGAGAGGAGAGACGAGTCGCCGCCGCCGCCGCCGCGTCGCTAACACAACAAGCTCACTCACCACTATCTACTTCGAGCTAGTGTATTTGGTGACGGCCTTTGTGCCTTCGCTCACGGCGTGCTTGGCGAGCTCACCGGGCAGGAGAAGTCGTACGGAGGTCTGGACCTCCCTCGACGTGATCGTCGAACGCTTGTTGTAGTGAGCGAGACGCGAAGCCTCCGCAGCGATACGTTCGAAGATATCGTTCACGAACGAATTCATGATCGACATCGCCTTCGAAGAGATACCGGTGTCCGGGTGGACTTGCTTCAACACCTTGTAGATGTAGATAGCGTAACTCTCCTTCCTCTTATGCTTCTTCTTTTTCTTGTCAGTCTTCGAGATGTTCTTCTGGGCTTTGCCAGATTTCTTCGCGGCCTTTCCACTAGTCTTGGGCGGCATGATGGGTTAGTATCAGTTTCACAAAACTACGTAAGTACGTGCGTCGACCGGAGTCGCTGCGGAAATAATACGATCACCGCAGGGAATTTTTCGAGTTTTATTAACCACGTCCCCCTCGTTTGTTATCGTAAACGTAACCACGTTTCAAAAGCGGCGACCAATAGCGTTAGCGGAATCGATGAACGAGACGACACTACACTACACCCGTTTCACTCGACCGTCGTTATAGTAGATAGAACGAGCGCGAATATAATTAGAAAGGGAAGTAAACTGTGTAGTTAATTTATTTATTTTTATTAAATTATAATACTAATATAATTTCTTCTATGGTTTTCGCGATTTTGCATAATAAAACACTCAGTCAACCTTGAAAAATCCAACTTAAAAGTTGGCGAAAGCTCGGTTCAAATAATGAATAAAAACGCGATAAAACCGGATAAATAAAGTGTTTTATTATATTAAATATAAATTTTATTAGTAGGTATGAAGGTGTACCTACTACTCTACTTAAATAACTATCTATTGTGTGAATAGTACTTATCCAATAATAAAATTATAGGTAGGTAATGTAGTAAGCAGTACCTACCGTACTTAGTGCACTGTTCTATCAATATAATTATTATCTATCAATGAACGTACACCTACTTACCTAGCTAAAACTAGATTTCGGTGCGAAAAAAAAAAAAAAAAAAGAAAAAGAAACTTAGGTATGTCTACCTACCTATATAACTACTCAGATAATTATTATTATAGGTAATTATAAATTTAGTAGGTTAGGTACACCTACTTAACAGGTTATTGAGTTTTTTTTTTTTTTTTAAATGGTTAGTATCTATGTATTTATTAGTATTATCTACTTTAACTAGGTACATACTATTAAGTACTTGTATACGATAATATTATATAGGTAGGTAGACATTTATTTATATCCGAACTTGTATAATTAATTATTTATACCGTCGTCGACTTGTATTCAGTGTATAATTTTTTAAGAAACATAAATTGTCATCTCTCACTCGGGCGTGAGCGAGAGAATAAAATTCATCGAAACATATTGTGGCCCTGAAAAGGGCCGTTTGTTTTAATGTAATTTGCGCGTTTGTATTGTGTGTGACCAATAAACAAACGCGACGTCGCGAAGTTTTTTTCCGATACTCCTACTTAAGCCTTCTTCTCGGTCTTCTTCGGCAAGAGTACGGCCTGGATGTTAGGCAATACACCGCCCTGAGCGATTGTAACACCGGAGAGTAGCTTGTTCAACTCCTCGTCGTTCCTTATCGCCAGCTGCAAATGACGCGGGATTATTCTAGTCTTCTTGTTGTCTCTCGCCGCGTTACCGGCCAACTCGAGAACCTCGGCCGCCAGGTACTCCATCACGGCAGCTAGGTACACCGGGGCTCCGGCACCGACGCGCTCCGCATAATTGCCGTTTCTGAGTAAACGATGGATACGACCGACTGGAAACTGTAGACCGGCACGGTTCGAACGAGACTTTGCCTTCCCCTTAACTTTACCGCCCTTTCCGCGTCCAGACATGATGGATGAGTCAGTAAAAAGTAAAATACGTTAACGTAAGTATAAACGGTGAAATGCGACGAAGCGTCCGTCCGACTAACGTAACGAATGATTCGAACATAAAGTGGTCCCCTCGTATATATAGTAAATTTCGAACGTCCGTATACGCGCACGAACGAGAGAGACTATCGTCAAGGTTAGAACGAGCTAGCGATATATCCTAATCGACAGAGTCCGTTTCATTCTCTCGTTCGTTAGGACGAAACGAAACGAGACGATAGTGTTTCAGAATTAATAAACTAATAAAAAAATATTTAGGTTTAAAAAGAAAAAAGAAAAAAAAAAAAAAAAAAACTTCACTTTAGTACGGGAGTCGGGCGTACGGGACGGGCGCGGGGGCTCGTTCGTTCGTTCGAAAAAATAATTTGCAGCGTTTTATTATTAGCATTATTAATTGACGATCGATACACCTAGAATAAAATATCATCTACCTATTTATTATACCTATAGGTATAAGGTACCTAACTAACTATACGATATGAAGAAGAATCGGTAAGGTAGGTAGGTAGTAAAGGAGAACTAAACCTGGATCGAGTACTTACCTATAGGTAGTTGTACCGGACGGACCAGATTTTTTAAATTGTGTATCTATAATTATGTAGGTACTTACCTACGTACATACTACGAGGAATGTAGTATGTACCTACCTAATAGTTACTCGTCAGTATAACGTACTTTTAAGGTAGGTTTACGTAAGCACGTTACATTGTAGGTACAGACAGACCTACGTGTACTAGACACGCTTGTATAAGTACACGTACTTACCCAGTCATGGGTCATCCATCTAGCCTCTAGCTCTAGCTCTAGCTCTAGCAGCGCGTGCGGTACCTCTTAACCTGGCTATAAAATATGATAAGAGCAACGCCTGGTAACCTACCTAACAATGGATCGGTAGCGTCAGTCGGTCATCCATCAATCAATTGGATGGATGGATCGATGGATGGGTGAAAATTATTTCTTTGCTCTATATAATAATTATAGGTAGGTACTAACATTCATGCATAACGTAGGTGTAGGTAGGTAGGTAGGTAGTCAGTTCACCTATTTATATAAAATATTATTATCGTACGTATCGTAGGTTTAGTTAGGCGGTGGTAGATCTAGGACAGCAATGGGATTTGCTAACCTACATTACGTAGGTCTGAGTTGGCACCTAGTTTATGTTACTTGTAATCAGGACTGTGGTGGTTGGTGTACCTTTCTCTCTATTTTTATATTATAATCTCGTCTCTAAAGAAACATCATCATCGCTCTGTGAGCGACGAATCGTTCGAAACGTTTGTTAGCCCTGAAAAGGGCTGTTTTAGCGTATAATATGCCGCCGATAATTAGCGCGCACGATGGACAGAGTAAAGAGTAAAGTCTCGGGGCGGCGCGGCTTCGTCCTACTGTTCGCATCGTATTATCGTAGCTTAGTTTCGTCGTCGTGACGGGGGCGGGGGCATCGTCGTCGTCGTCGTCACCGACTAAGACACCACCACCGCCATCACCACAACGGCAACAACAAAAACTACAATAAATAACAACGAACGTATAGATTAGACCGACCACCACCGACGACTCACTACTATTGCTCACATCATCCTCCTCCTCCTCCTCCTCACTTTTTCCCAGCGGATTTCTTCGAAGCTGCCGCCTTAGACTTCGGCGTGGCCGCCGCTGCCTTCTTCGGTTTGGGAGCTTTCGGTTTCTTCGTCGGTGGCTTCGTAGTCTTCTTAGCCTTGGGAGCGGCGGCGCTCTTCGCCTTCTTAGCGGGCGAGGAGGCGGCGGCGGCTTTCTTCGCTGCGGCCGGGGCCGGTTTCTTCTTGGCAGCGGCGGCTTTCTTGTCTCTCGTCGTAGCCTTGACGCCGGCTTTCGACGGAGATGCGGCGGCGGCGGCGGATGCGGCGGGCTTCTTCTTCGAGGCCGCCGAGGCGCTCCTCTTCTTCGATGCCGGCGATTTCGCGGCCGACGCTGACGCCTTCTTCGCTGCCGCCGGCTTCTTCTTAGAATCGGAGGCCTTCTTCGATCCGGCCGTCGACGACGACGAAGACTTTGAAGTTTTCGATTCTAATTTGAAAGAACCGCTAGCGCCTCGTCCCTTCGTCTGTATCAAAGCGCCCGATTCGACGGCGCTCTTCAAGTATTTTCTGATAAAAGGCGCTAATTTCTCAGCGTCGACTTTGTACTGCGCCGTAATATACTTTTTGATCGCCTTCAACGAGGATCCGCTGCGCTCCTTCAACTCTTTGATGGCTTGATTCACCATCTCAGAGGTTTTCGGATGAGTCGGTGCGGCCTTCGGTTTCTTAGCTCCGCCGGCGGCGGCGGCGGACGCCTTAGGTTTCTTCGCCGGGGTCGCCGGTGCCGGTGCTTCAGCTGCTACTGCCGTGTCTGCCATTATTAGCTGGTAAGTATCTTCTTCTTTCTTCTTACAAAAAAACGTTAAAACAATAGTAAAGTTATAGTAAAACTTTTACTTGAGTAATCTCTATCGATCGATTGATTAGTGAGAACGGAACGAAAGAGAGACATAGAGGGCGCTCCATATGACCGACGCTAAGGTACTCGATAGCTTTACCTTAAAGAGAACACCACACTCGAGATACTATTTCCCGTACGAACGCTCTCAACTTTTCACTAACATACATCTAATTAAATATATTTTTAATATATTTATAATACTTTTATAAAGGTGAAAAGTTAATGAACGATTAATATCTGAACTGTATCACATTATCGAAATAATATTGTAACGATATAGTTACGTGTTATCGTATTATAGTGAATTATTCACGTCACTCTCGGCCTCGAATAGGTCGGACGATGTTTAAATCACTTATATCTTCATCGATTATGTATTTAAAACGTTTCCATCTCGATAGATAAACGTCGAAGATATCGTTCATATTATAAATTATATAAACAAGTCGGATCGGATAATCGAACGTCGAATTAATAGCGAATTTCTGAAGCCTCGTAAAACACCGAGTAGTCTCATCGAGTACGAGATCGCGTCTCTAACGAATATAATAAGCTTTTAAAACACATTCAAGTATCAGTATGAAAACATCGCTATTAGGTTATTAGTAGTTCTTTAAGTAAAGTATAAAGTATACGATAAACTTAGAATGCTGTGTTTACATTCAAATAATCCTAAAACAACGACTCTATATTCAAGTTTTATAAATAATAAAATTTATACCTATAAGTAAATGCGTGCTTACCTAAGTACTTAAGTAATCAATTACTATTGTATAGGTACTTATTAATAATTTTACTTAAGTAAAAAAAAAAGAAAAAAAAAACAACTAGGCAGTAGGTCTGTACTTACTTACTTAGGTAAGTAAGTACCTACATAATATTAAGTACCTATCTAAGTACTTACTACTTATATACTCATACTTACCCCCTTACTTGAGTAGGTAGATATGTAATAGGTACCTAAGTAAGTAAGTAAGTAAGTAAGTAAGTAAGTAGGTAGGTAGGAGTCAGTAGAAGAAAATCTATTAAGTTAGGTACATATTATATCTAAGTATATAGATACCTACTTACATAATTATTATTGTAATTAATAAGTAAAACCAGGTATTATTTATGTACTTAGGTACTTGCTTACTGTTTAAAAATTACCTATAAGTACTTATTTAATACTTGAGACGTATAATCGTTTAAGCACCTTTAAAATGTAGGTAACGAATGTGCATTATAGTATAGGCACCCTCATAGGATGATAATATTATTATGTAAGTAGGTAGGACTTCGTTTGATTGTCATTATAATATTCTTATGAAAAACAATAAACGGACCTGTGCCCGTAGAGGTGTATGTATTATGTACGTACAGTGCAGTACAGTACATAACCACATAACGTACCTCTACGTCTTGTAGATAGATAAATAGCTAGTACTTACCTACCTACCTAGATATTATTAAGTATTATGTATTTGTATGTAAGTGTAGAGGTACTTTGTTTACTTAATAATTATTGAAGTAGGTCTGTGTACGTAGTATGTACGTAGGTACAGACAGGTACATTACATATTATATACAGCTAGCTGACACTTGTAATATTTAAAAGGTGGGTACCTATTTAAGTAGGTATACATACTTAATAAAATTTATCAACCTAGTTTATATAATATATAAAATAGTATGTGTATGTAGAGAGCTAAGTTTACTTTTCTAAATCACAAAAACAATATCGCCGTCCCTCTCGCTCGTTCGACTATTTATTAGTTGTTACTTTCCGTCCCCGTCTCGCTCACGTTCGCGTATGAAACATTCAATTTTTATCGAATACCTATTGATACAATTAATATTAGTTGTAAAATTCTAATTGGTAGAAGACTACCCCTAGTTAAAAGTTATATTATTATGTATGTAGGTAGGTAGGTACCTACCTATCCAACGTAACTTAGGTAACTCGATTAGAAAATGTAATTAATGTTACGTACTTTTTTAAAATAAGAAAGTCGATAAGAAACATTTCTTATACAACTCAATTAATGAGTTATAAGTGTATAAGTACCGCTGAAACATGTGTGGCCCTGAAAAGGGCCTTTTTTTTTAATGTAATCTGGTGTTTTCACGCTTCGATCACGATGCGTCGTCGTTTTATCGCGACAGTGGCTGTAATTAATTAATCAATTAACCGCCGAAACCGTACAGAGTACGTCCCTGACGTTTCAGAGCGTAGACGACGTCCATAGCGGTTACGGTCTTCCTCTTCGCGTGCTCCGTGTAAGTTACAGCGTCACGGATCACGTTCTCTAGGAACACTTTCAGCACGCCGCGGGTCTCCTCGTAGATCAGACCGGAGATACGCTTGACGCCTCCTCTGCGGGCGAGACGACGGATGGCCGGTTTAGTGATACCCTGGATGTTATCACGGAGAACTTTCCTGTGACGTTTGGCACCACCTTTCCCCAGACCCTTTCCTCCCTTACCGCGACCAGTCATCTTGCTGCTTGTTCAAATATGTAATACGAACGAATACGAATGTGCCGAACACGGTCGTTGCCTGAGCGCGACTGGAACAAGTCCGTAGTCCGTACGGGTACCCCTCTTATATTTATACGAAACGATAGCGACAGAGAAGGTAGATATGTTAGAGTCGATCAGAAAGAGACCGACGTAATCTCATATTCAACAAATTTCTGTTATTTTTTTCGTTCGACTAACATTATTATTGTGTATGGTAGATAGGTAAGTACTTATCTAATAGTAATTTTATTTTTTTTAAATATTCTAATGGTAGGTAAGCAACAACTCTAATATTTAAAATCAAATCTTTATAGGGTACTTACTTACCTTCGTATACATACAAACAATTACATTATATAGGTAGGTGTACTACATTACATTACTAAGAGTAATGTAACTTACCCATGTTATATTTTAGGGTAAGTACGATTTAATTTAAAATAGGCACAACGTATATTATTATACCCTACCTGTCTTATAAAATTCTTCAAAATTAGGTACATATTATTTATATTAAATATAAATATTTATTAATTCTTCATACTGATATAGGTGTATATATATATACCCGCCTGGATAGGCGATATACCTAATAATATAATAATAGGTAAGTCTATGCTTCTCCCGAGTGAGTACTTATTATGTACCTACTTAAGTACCCCTAAATTATATAGGTATTATATTATGCTCGGACGCGAATACTTACTTATGCATCTATCTATCTATTCTATTACCCCGACGACTGGAAGAAATGCACCGCACAATACGTCATGGTGAATGTAAGTAGGTAAGTAAGTAATATATTTTAATGTCATCTGGTTGTGAAATGGTTAACCCTATATACCTATTTATATTGTAAGTATTATATTTGTATCTGTCGTTAAGAAACATTCAATCGATTATACGCACGTAAATATTATTATTATATTATTAAGTAGGTACGCATTATATCGATTTTATTAGAAACATATGTGGCCCTGAAAAGGGCCTTTTTGTTGTTTGTCAGTTAACAAGTTTGTCGACACGACCGGGGCGTCTTCGTCTTGAAGTAATTAGGTACCTACTTAGGCACGTTCACCGCGGATACGACGGGCCAGCTGGATGTCCTTCGGCATGATGGTGACGCGCTTAGCGTGGATAGCGCACAGGTTCGTATCTTCGAATAGACCGACGAGATAAGCCTCGCTAGCCTCCTGGAGAGCCATAACGGCGGAGCTCTGGAAACGTAGATCGGTCTTGAAGTCCTGAGCGATCTCGCGCACTAGACGCTGGAAGGGTAGCTTCCGGATCAGAAGCTCGGTACTCTTCTGATAACGACGGATCTCACGTAGGGCGACGGTACCGGGCCTGTAACGATGAGGCTTCTTAACACCGCCGGTGGCGGGCGCGCTCTTACGGGCGGCCTTCGTCGCTAGCTGTTTGCGGGGCGCCTTACCACCGGTCGATTTACGAGCAGTCTGCTTGGTACGTGCCATCTTAGAAAATAAATTCTATCCGTGCGTGGTGCGTAACGTACGATCGAAAGAGAATCGAAAAGTCGAATGGAACGTGAGCATCCAGCAGCAGAATCTCTTCTCCCTCTTTGGAGGGGGGTTTGCTCCTTCGGGCCTAGGGCCCATGGGTGCGGGTTCTACTCGGCGGCCGCTACTACGGCCGCGTCTGTGTGCCGGAGCATGTTTGCTCCGGGTCTGAGGACGCCTCCGACTCCAGTCGGCGGGCAGCGACCTCGCGGGGGTAGGGGAGTCCCCCCTCTGGCCTCTCAAACTGCTCGGCGATGCCGGCCAGGTGTTGGTACCTCGAGGTGGCGGCTCTCTTGAACATGGCCCTCGCTTGGACCGTGATGAAGTCGTCCAGGCTCTCGACTCTAAGGTCCCTCGCTATGGTTGCGTTCCGGACGAAACGGGGAGCGTCTACAATCGTCCTCAGGGCTTGCGACTGCTGTGCCCTGAGTGTCTTCTTGTGGGTTTCGGCCAGGAACGCGAACCAGGCCGGGGCGGCGTAAGTGAGACGGGATCTCACGTAAGTCTTGTACACCCCGACCTTCGTGCGAAGCGGGAGCGCAGAGGAGAGCACAGGACGAAGGATCGAGCGGGCAGCACGCACCTGCTGGGTAACGGTCTTTGCGTGCTGGGCCATGTTCAGCTTGGTGTCGATGGTGACCCCGAGGTACTTGGCTTGCGCCGTCCAGGGGATAGCTTCGTCGAACATCTTGAGAGGAGGTGGTGGGCTTCTTTTTGCCGAAAAGATGATGGCCTGTGTCTTGCCAACGTTGACGGTAAGTCGCCACGCGTCAAGCCAGTTGGGCAGCTCCGACAGCAAGACCTGCATCTTCTCGGCAGCGTGGCCTGGGTTCACCGACGTGGTCAGGAAGGCGGCGTCGTCGGCGTAGAGGGCGAGGTGCGCATATGCAGGGGTAGGTATGTCGTCCGTGTAGATGGAGTAACACGTCGGCGACAGTACGCTACCCTGCGGCACCCCAGCTCTGATGATCCGGTCGTCAGAGAGGGACTCCTCCACCCTGACTCTGAAGGTCCTCTCGGTTAGGAAGGAGTCGATGAGCTTGACGAACCGGAGCGGAATCTGCGCGGCGTCCATTTTTACAATGAGGCCCTCATGCCAGACCCGGTCGAAGGCCTTCTCCATGTCCAGGAGCACCGCAACCACATGTTCCCTCTTATTTCTGGCCACGGCGATGTGGTGCAGTACTCTGGCCAGCTGGAGAGTCGTGCTGTGCTCCGACCGGAATCCGAACTGCTCGTTCCTGGGGGTGTAGTAGGCCGACATCTTCTCGAGCAGCATGCGCTCGAACACCTTCGACAGGCACGGGAGGAGGGTGATGGGGCGGTAGCTCGCGGGGAGGAGGATATTCTTCCCCGGTTTCGGGATCATTATCACCACACCTCTCTTCCACGCCGCCGGGAAGTGGCACGTGCGGACGATGCCGTTGAAGAGCCGGGCGATGGCGGCTACTGCTCGGGGTGGTAGGTGGCGCAGCGCTACGTTTGTGATTGTGTCCTCTCCAGGCGCCTTGCGAGGTTTGGTCTTGAGCAGGGCCCTCCGAACCTGCCATGGAGAGAACACAATGGGGTCGTCGCTGGGTTGGAGCTGCTTTAGTCGCAGCTCGCTGAGGCGGTCTAGAACCTCGGCGGTGTGTGCGAGGTTGCGGGACTCCACTGGCTGGAACTGGGCTTCCAGGTGCTCGGCGAAAATCTGCGCCCTATCTTCTGCCTTGTACCTGGGGGTTCCGTCGCGGTGCAATAGAGGTCGCACAGGAGGAGGGGCGCCGCGGACGAGCCGGCAGATTTTGTGCAGCTCGTTCCAATCCTCACTGGCGGTCTCTATGCGACGGTCCCAGTCCCGGGCTGCCACGTTCTCCAGCTCCGTCTTCACCCGTTCGGCGAGGTGGTTGAGCCGGGTTTTGAGGGCCGGGTCTCTCGTAGTTTGCCAGGCCTTCCTGGTCCTCCGCTTCTCTGCGATCAAGCGCGCGAGGTAGGCGGGGATCGGTTTCAGCCGGTGAGGATCAGGGGGCCTGGAGCACTCAGCGGTGGCGGCGCGCACTGCGTCCGAGATCTCGTCGGTAAGGGTCTCCACGTCCGACGAGTTAGTGACTGGACGAGTGGCGACCCGGGCGTCAATGGCAGAGGCGAATGCCTCCCAATCGGTCCTTGGTTTTGGGGGGCGGCGTGCGACGCGTGTCGGTGTCGATGCCGTCGTCAGCAGGATCGGCTGGTGGTCCGACCCGGTCTCGTAATCCAGCACGTCCTGAGCTGGGGAAGACGGGAGACCGTGGTGGACGGCGATGTCGATGACTGACGGCATCAACGTGGTGTCCTCGGGGTAGTGAGTCGGGGTTTCAGGGCCTTCCACAAAGTAGCTCGACCTGCTCGCGTCCTCGAAGAGGCGGCGTCCTTGGGAGCATACCTTGTGGGAGTTCCAGGCCAGGTGATGGGCGTTCCAGTCGCCCGCAGCTATGGTGGGCGGGGGATGGTCATCCTGAAGGGAGAGGAGGCTGTGGACATGGCTGAAGTCTATCGGGAGCTGGCCCGGCCGATAGACCGCGAAGATGCGGAGGTTCGCCCCGTCGGCCCAGACCTCCACACCCAGGGCGTAGATCGACGAGTGCTGGGCCGCGGGGATAGGCTGGTGGACTATCGACCTCCGGACGAGGACCGCTAGGCCGCGGAACGGGCGCATTGCGGTGTCGCTCCACTCGTCCTTCCGGTAGGTCGAGTACCCCGGGATGTTGAGGCGGTCTGATGGGCCGAGCATGGTCTCCGATATTAGAGCCACGTCGATGCGTTGCTCCTTCAGGATGAGTTTCAGCATCGTCCGCTTCCGGGCGATGCTGCGGGCGTTCCAGTGAAGGATGCGCAGTGGGAGAGGGCCGTCGTCCACTACTGTGGCCGCTGCAGCTGCTGGGTGAGGCGGGTGACCTCTCCCAGGATAGCGGGGATCGGGTCCGTCCCCGACCGAAGGGCTTGTAGGACCTCCAGCAGGGCTTCTATCGACGAGTCTATCGTCGAGAGTCCCTGCGGGGGCGCTGCCGGTGTCGTCTTCACCGTCTGAGAGGACGGGTGGGGTGTCGGGCCATGAGGGGTTTGAGCTGGCGTCGTCCGGCTCCGGCTCCGGTTGCGGCGAGCAGGCGCGGCCTCCGCCCCTAAGGCGACAGGGGGCGCCGGCGCTGCTGGCGTCTCTCGCCGAGGGACCGGCGCTGGTGTGGGTGGCGGCTGCCGTCTGTTGCGGCGGGCCCTTGCCCGTCTGGTCGGGCGGTGTCCCTCCGCGGGGTTGTTTGCCGGAGCCATCAGCGTTGTGGGTGCCGTGGCTCCGGGGGCGCTGAAAGACACGCGCGGGGGCACACGCGTCTCAGCCGGACGCTGTTGTTGGCCCGATATGGCGCTCTGGCCCGGGCGGGCGCGGGTACGTGGTGGGGGATCTTGGGTGCGGGCAACTGTGCCGGCCGCCTTGTTCCGCAGCTCGCGCCGGAAGACGGGGCATCCCGAGTAGTTGGCGGGGTGCGCGGCTGCGCAGTTGGCGCACGTAGCAGGCTGCTCGAGCGGGCGGGGGCAATCCCCGGCCGCGTGCTGTCCACCGCAACGTACGCAGGCCTGCGGCCGGTGGCAGTTGTGGCTGCTGTGCCGGAAAGTCTGGCACCTGTGGCACTGTGCCGGGCCTCTCTTGCCACGCCAGGCCTCTATCTTGATGCCCGGCATGCAGAGCAGTTCGTCGATTTGATAGATGCCGGGCGTGAGGTCGGGGGTGCGGCGGAGCTGGGCGTAAAATATGCACCCCGGTCTACCCCTACGGGCGTTGATATGTCTCACGTACTCCGGCTGGAAGCCGAGAGCCGTGAGTTCTCGCTCAATGTCGGCCGGGGGGGTGTCGCTCGGCAGCCCGGTGATGGCCACCTTGAGGCCCTGGTCTTCCGGGAGGGAGTACGAGAACCATACTAGGGATGGTTCTCGCTTCTCCAGGTCGCTCAAGTACCGCTGCACGAGGCGGTACTCTTCTCCGTCTGCCGGGGTGAAGCGCACGCCCTTGCCGAAAGGGCGCGCGGTGGGGGCTCGGCCCAGGGCCGTTTTGAGGGCCCTGAAATGAGTGGGCCACTGCGGTAGGGATTCTACCACGAGTGGTGGGTACCTTTTGTCCCTCGCCCGCTCGGTCCCGCTCAGGGGGGGCGGGGTGTTGGCGGGGGCGGGGGCTGCTGCTTCACGGCGTGGGGGGGGAGCACGGCCAACCGCGGTCGCGTAGCTGACCGCGGGCGGCGCGCTGGGCTCCGCCTCCATGGACTCAACAGGTTCGAGTTGAGGGCTGGCGGGGGCTTCTGGCCGCTGCTGGGCTGGGGGAGGGACCCTCGGGTCCGGCCTGGCCCGCTGAGGTTGCGGGGGGAGAGTGCGGTTCGCGGCAGCACGCTGCGCCGCGGCGGTGTGTTCAGCCGTCGCGGCGTGGACGGCCGCAGTGGCGCGCTTAGTGGCGGCCTTTGCGGCGGCGGTGTCGGCGGTACGCGCCGCGCCGTCGGCGCGGTTCACGGCGGCGGCGTATAGAGCAGTTAGGGCCCGCTCGGCGTCAGCGGCGCGCTCGACCGCCGCACCGCAAATGGCGGCGGCGGCGGTGTCGGCGGCGGCGATCGCCCGTTCGGCGGCGGTCGCGCGCACGGCCGCAGCGGCACTCATGGCGGTGGCGCGCGCATCAGCGGCGGCGCGCTCGGCGTCAGCTGCTCGTGCGGCGGCGGCAGCGAAATCTTGGGCCGCGGCAGCGTCGCTGCTTGCGGCGGTGGAGCGCCGCACGGCAGCAGCGTGCTCGGCGGCGGCGTACTCGGCGTCGCGCGCCGCCGCGGTTTCCCGCAGAGCAGTCGCGGCGCGCTCGGCCTCGGCGGCGCGTTCGGCGGCCGCCGCCGCGTCGCGTTTAGCGGCGGCGGCCCGCCCCATCGCGGCGGCGCGTGCGTTGGCGGCCTGCTGAGCAGCCCGCTTCGAGGCGGCGGCGCGGACCGCGTCCGTAGCCTCGCGGCCGGACTCGTAATCGCGCGCGGCCTCGGTCGCGAGCGCGGCCGCCGCAGCAGCGTCGCGCTCTGTGGCGGCCGCTCGTTTAGCGGCCGCAGCGCTCTCGGCGGCGGCGTGTTGGGCGGCGTACCTGACGGCGGCTGTGTTTTCGGCGTCGGCGGCGCGGCCGTCCTCAATGTTGCGCTCGGCGGCGTCGGCGCGGTCGTATTCGGCCGCGGCGTCGCGTTCCGCTTTCGCGGCGTGGGCGGCGTACGCGGCGCAATCGTCGGCGGCCCTCTTTGCTGCGGCCTCGGCGGCGACGGCGCGCTCGGCAGCGGCGTCTAAATCGGCGCCAGAGGTGCCGGCGGGCGGGTGTGCGGCGCGGGCGTTGCGCTCGGCCGCCGCATGGGCGGCCTCGCGCTGTTCACTAGTAGTGGCGGGGGTAGCGGGGGCTTCGATGCGCCTCACTACGTGGGGTGGACTGGGGTCACTGGCGGACCACCTGCGGCGACGCTTGTTTGGCGTCGCGGGGGTCTCGGGGACGGTTGTCGCCACCGGGTGGGCCCTCGGGAGGCCCGGACTCGGGAGCATGACCCGTCCCTGCGTCGCCGACTCGAGCGCCCTCAGGTCGGCGGAGGGGATCGGGTCCCCGTTTAAGTGCGCCTCGCAGAGGCGCGTGTAAAGGCACATCCATTTGAGCATGCCCTGGTCGAAGAAAGCCGTCCTTTCTTCCCCCTCCAATATGCGCGCGAGCGAAATCAAATTTCGCTCGTGGCATGCGCGCGGGGAAAGGTCGGAGTCCGGCTCCGCTTCGAACAGGCTGCGGGACACGCGGGACGAGGCTTGTCTCGTCGGCGTCATGGGTTTCGGCGCTGCTGAAGTCGCCACGGCGGCGGCGGCCGGGCCGGCTGAGCGCGGGCCCGACGCGGACGGCGTCGTTGTTGGCGGAAGGCTCCGCAGAGGGGAATCGGGCGGTGAGGTAGGGGGGGTGTCCTTGGACACCACACTCGTACTGTCACTATCACTCGCACTGTGAGTGTCACTGTCACTAGAGTCACTGTCTCCACTTTTGGTATCGTCCGCCATCTCGCTTCACGCACACATGCACTAGGCACGGGGGACGGCGAGATGGTTCGCGAGGGGCGCGACGCGGAAGCTGCGGGGTGATGCCCTGGCGCGACGTCTGGTGTCACCCGAGTGTTTCGCTGCAAGCGCCGGCGGGGGGCTTGACGCTGGTGTCAGACCCCGCGGACGCCTGCGAGCTACTACTCGGGGAGACCGGATTCGCTAACGATGGGAATCTACCGCCGCGTGAGTCGCACGCGGGTGCGCGGGTCGAGTGGGATTTTCTGCACGAAAATACACACGACGCTGGCTTGTGGGAACGGTACGTCCGAGCGCGGGCAGGGCATAGCCGATCCAACGTGAGCATGCGGTTCACCCTCTTATTATATAGTCGCGAGAGAGGGCGAGCGATAAAACGTCATATCCCGTCTCTCTCTATCTCTAATAAAGAGAGCTCTCTTCTTCGTCGTATTCTATCTATCTATAGATATTTAATAAATAAATAATCATCATTTATGTACATAAAGTAATATAATGTTAAAATATATATTTTAATATTACATTACATACCTACTTATTCACGTAGGTAGTAGGTCTGAAAAGTACATCTATAATACGTTAATACATTTTATGTCTATAATAATTTATTATGAATGTACCTAATTTTAAACCTAAATTCATAATAATTAAATATAATATTATATACATATACATGCATTCATCGATTAGTAAGATTAAGTAACGTTCGTAATTCGTAAGTTTATAATATATAACATTATTCATTAGAGGTAGGTACCTATCTATATTTGTGTATTTACTCATTAAAATAATACCTAGGTACTTACCTACGGTGTAAAAACGGTATTAGTAAAATTTATGTTCCATCCGATTCGTCGTTCGTTCGTTCGTCTAGACAAGAACTAACTAACACCTACAACATCTAAGTAAACAAAACGATTTTAGGATGCAAGACCTACACAATTTACTTACTATTATTTTATTATTAAGTAGGCTTACCTATATTATAATTTTTTTTTTTTAATTCTTGTCTACTAGAATTAGACAGAATTACAGACCTACATTATTCGATCCATATAATATACTTAATTATAACCTACCCTTGTTATCATTATGTATAGGTACCTAATTATTTATTATACTCTTATACTCTGTAATTACGATGACGTAGTAGGTAGGTATGTATTATTATAACGATAGCTTTCAAGAAACAAAATATAATAATAACTCGATCGATTCGCTCGAGTGTAAATATTATATTATATAGAAGCATATTGTGGCCCTGAAAAGGGCCGTTTTTTCTTTATTGTTCGTCGAATGTTGCTCAGCTGACGACAGACGACGAGAGAGGAGAGACGAGTCGCCGCCGCCGCCGCCGCGTCGCTAACACAACAAGCTCACTCACCACTATCTACTTCGAGCTAGTGTATTTGGTGACGGCCTTTGTGCCTTCGCTCACGGCGTGCTTGGCGAGCTCACCGGGCAGGAGAAGTCGTACGGAGGTCTGGACCTCCCTCGACGTGATCGTCGAACGCTTGTTGTAGTGAGCGAGACGCGAAGCCTCCGCAGCGATACGTTCGAAGATATCGTTCACGAACGAATTCATGATCGACATCGCCTTCGAAGAGATACCGGTGTCCGGGTGGACTTGCTTCAACACCTTGTAGATGTAGATAGCGTAACTCTCCTTCCTCTTATGCTTCTTCTTTTTCTTGTCAGTCTTCGAGATGTTCTTCTGGGCTTTGCCAGATTTCTTCGCGGCCTTTCCACTAGTCTTGGGCGGCATGATGGGTTAGTATCAGTTTCACAAAACTACGTAAGTACGTGCGTCGACCGGAGTCGCTGCGGAAATAATACGATCACCGCAGGGAATTTTTCGAGTTTTATTAACCACGTCCCCCTCGTTTGTTATCGTAAACGTAACCACGTTTCAAAAGCGGCGACCAATAGCGTTAGCGGAATCGATGAACGAGACGACACTACACTACACCCGTTTCACTCGACCGTCGTTATAGTAGATAGAACGAGCGCGAATATAATTAGAAAGGGAAGTAAACTGTGTAGTTAATTTATTTATTTTTATTAAATTATAATACTAATATAATTTCTTCTATGGTTTTCGCGATTTTGCATAATAAAACACTCAGTCAACCTTGAAAAATCCAACTTAAAAGTTGGCGAAAGCTCGGTTCAAATAATGAATAAAAACGCGATAAAACCGGATAAATAAAGTGTTTTATTATATTAAATATAAATTTTATTAGTAGGTATGAAGGTGTACCTACTACTCTACTTAAATAACTATCTATTGTGTGAATAGTACTTATCCAATAATAAAATTATAGGTAGGTAATGTAGTAAGCAGTACCTACCGTACTTAGTGCACTGTTCTATCAATATAATTATTATCTATCAATGAACGTACACCTACTTACCTAGCTAAAACTAGATTTCGGTGCGAAAAAAAAAAAAAAAAAGAAAAAGAAACTTAGGTATGTCTACCTACCTATATAACTACTCAGATAATTATTATTATAGGTAATTATAAATTTAGTAGGTTAGGTACACCTACTTAACAGGTTATTGAGTTTTTTTTTTTTTTTTAAATGGTTAGTATCTATGTATTTATTAGTATTATCTACTTTAACTAGGTACATACTATTAAGTACTTGTATACGATAATATTATATAGGTAGGTAGACATTTATTTATATCCGAACTTGTATAATTAATTATTTATACCGTCGTCGACTTGTATTCAGTGTATAATTTTTTAAGAAACATAAATTGTCATCTCTCACTCGGGCGTGAGCGAGAGAATAAAATTCATCGAAACATATTGTGGCCCTGAAAAGGGCCGTTTGTTTTAATGTAATTTGCGCGTTTGTATTGTGTGTGACCAATAAACAAACGCGACGTCGCGAAGTTTTTTTCCGATACTCCTACTTAAGCCTTCTTCTCGGTCTTCTTCGGCAAGAGTACGGCCTGGATGTTAGGCAATACACCGCCCTGAGCGATTGTAACACCGGAGAGTAGCTTGTTCAACTCCTCGTCGTTCCTTATCGCCAGCTGCAAATGACGCGGGATTATTCTAGTCTTCTTGTTGTCTCTCGCCGCGTTACCGGCCAACTCGAGAACCTCGGCCGCCAGGTACTCCATCACGGCAGCTAGGTACACCGGGGCTCCGGCACCGACGCGCTCCGCATAATTGCCGTTTCTGAGTAAACGATGGATACGACCGACTGGAAACTGTAGACCGGCACGGTTCGAACGAGACTTTGCCTTCCCCTTAACTTTACCGCCCTTTCCGCGTCCAGACATGATGGATGAGTCAGTAAAAAGTAAAATACGTTAACGTAAGTATAAACGGTGAAATGCGACGAAGCGTCCGTCCGACTAACGTAACGAATGATTCGAACATAAAGTGGTCCCCTCGTATATATAGTAAATTTCGAACGTCCGTATACGCGCACGAACGAGAGAGACTATCGTCAAGGTTAGAACGAGCTAGCGATATATCCTAATCGACAGAGTCCGTTTCATTCTCTCGTTCGTTAGGACGAAACGAAACGAGACGATAGTGTTTCAGAATTAATAAACTAATAAAAAAATATTTAGGTTTAAAAAGAAAAAAGAAAAAAAAAAAAAAAAAAACTTCACTTTAGTACGGGAGTCGGGCGTACGGGACGGGCGCGGGGGCTCGTTCGTTCGTTCGAAAAAATAATTTGCAGCGTTTTATTATTAGCATTATTAATTGACGATCGATACACCTAGAATAAAATATCATCTACCTATTTATTATACCTATAGGTATAAGGTACCTAACTAACTATACGATATGAAGAAGAATCGGTAAGGTAGGTAGGTAGTAAAGGAGAACTAAACCTGGATCGAGTACTTACCTATAGGTAGTTGTACCGGACGGACCAGATTTTTTAAATTGTGTATCTATAATTATGTAGGTACTTACCTACGTACATACTACGAGGAATGTAGTATGTACCTACCTAATAGTTACTCGTCAGTATAACGTACTTTTAAGGTAGGTTTACGTAAGCACGTTACATTGTAGGTACAGACAGACCTACGTGTACTAGACACGCTTGTATAAGTACACGTACTTACCCAGTCATGGGTCATCCATCTAGCCTCTAGCTCTAGCTCTAGCTCTAGCAGCGCGTGCGGTACCTCTTAACCTGGCTATAAAATATGATAAGAGCAACGCCTGGTAACCTACCTAACAATGGATCGGTAGCGTCAGTCGGTCATCCATCAATCAATTGGATGGATGGATCGATGGATGGGTGAAAATTATTTCTTTGCTCTATATAATAATTATAGGTAGGTACTAACATTCATGCATAACGTAGGTGTAGGTAGGTAGGTAGGTAGTCAGTTCACCTATTTATATAAAATATTATTATCGTACGTATCGTAGGTTTAGTTAGGCGGTGGTAGATCTAGGACAGCAATGGGATTTGCTAACCTACATTACGTAGGTCTGAGTTGGCACCTAGTTTATGTTACTTGTAATCAGGACTGTGGTGGTTGGTGTACCTTTCTCTCTATTTTTATATTATAATCTCGTCTCTAAAGAAACATCATCATCGCTCTGTGAGCGACGAATCGTTCGAAACGTTTGTTAGCCCTGAAAAGGGCTGTTTTAGCGTATAATATGCCGCCGATAATTAGCGCGCACGATGGACAGAGTAAAGAGTAAAGTCTCGGGGCGGCGCGGCTTCGTCCTACTGTTCGCATCGTATTATCGTAGCTTAGTTTCGTCGTCGTGACGGGGGCGGGGGCATCGTCGTCGTCGTCGTCACCGACTAAGACACCACCACCGCCATCACCACAACGGCAACAACAAAAACTACAATAAATAACAACGAACGTATAGATTAGACCGACCACCACCGACGACTCACTACTATTGCTCACATCATCCTCCTCCTCCTCCTCCTCACTTTTTCCCAGCGGATTTCTTCGAAGCTGCCGCCTTAGACTTCGGCGTGGCCGCCGCTGCCTTCTTCGGTTTGGGAGCTTTCGGTTTCTTCGTCGGTGGCTTCGTAGTCTTCTTAGCCTTGGGAGCGGCGGCGCTCTTCGCCTTCTTAGCGGGCGAGGAGGCGGCGGCGGCTTTCTTCGCTGCGGCCGGGGCCGGTTTCTTCTTGGCAGCGGCGGCTTTCTTGTCTCTCGTCGTAGCCTTGACGCCGGCTTTCGACGGAGATGCGGCGGCGGCGGCGGATGCGGCGGGCTTCTTCTTCGAGGCCGCCGAGGCGCTCCTCTTCTTCGATGCCGGCGATTTCGCGGCCGACGCTGACGCCTTCTTCGCTGCCGCCGGCTTCTTCTTAGAATCGGAGGCCTTCTTCGATCCGGCCGTCGACGACGACGAAGACTTTGAAGTTTTCGATTCTAATTTGAAAGAACCGCTAGCGCCTCGTCCCTTCGTCTGTATCAAAGCGCCCGATTCGACGGCGCTCTTCAAGTATTTTCTGATAAAAGGCGCTAATTTCTCAGCGTCGACTTTGTACTGCGCCGTAATATACTTTTTGATCGCCTTCAACGAGGATCCGCTGCGCTCCTTCAACTCTTTGATGGCTTGATTCACCATCTCAGAGGTTTTCGGATGAGTCGGTGCGGCCTTCGGTTTCTTAGCTCCGCCGGCGGCGGCGGCGGACGCCTTAGGTTTCTTCGCCGGGGTCGCCGGTGCCGGTGCTTCAGCTGCTACTGCCGTGTCTGCCATTATTAGCTGGTAAGTATCTTCTTCTTTCTTCTTACAAAAAAACGTTAAAACAATAGTAAAGTTATAGTAAAACTTTTACTTGAGTAATCTCTATCGATCGATTGATTAGTGAGAACGGAACGAAAGAGAGACATAGAGGGCGCTCCATATGACCGACGCTAAGGTACTCGATAGCTTTACCTTAAAGAGAACACCACACTCGAGATACTATTTCCCGTACGAACGCTCTCAACTTTTCACTAACATACATCTAATTAAATATATTTTTAATATATTTATAATACTTTTATAAAGGTGAAAAGTTAATGAACGATTAATATCTGAACTGTATCACATTATCGAAATAATATTGTAACGATATAGTTACGTGTTATCGTATTATAGTGAATTATTCACGTCACTCTCGGCCTCGAATAGGTCGGACGATGTTTAAATCACTTATATCTTCATCGATTATGTATTTAAAACGTTTCCATCTCGATAGATAAACGTCGAAGATATCGTTCATATTATAAATTATATAAACAAGTCGGATCGGATAATCGAACGTCGAATTAATAGCGAATTTCTGAAGCCTCGTAAAACACCGAGTAGTCTCATCGAGTACGAGATCGCGTCTCTAACGAATATAATAAGCTTTTAAAACACATTCAAGTATCAGTATGAAAACATCGCTATTAGGTTATTAGTAGTTCTTTAAGTAAAGTATAAAGTATACGATAAACTTAGAATGCTGTGTTTACATTCAAATAATCCTAAAACAACGACTCTATATTCAAGTTTTATAAATAATAAAATTTATACCTATAAGTAAATGCGTGCTTACCTAAGTACTTAAGTAATCAATTACTATTGTATAGGTACTTATTAATAATTTTACTTAAGTAAAAAAAAAAGAAAAAAAAAACAACTAGGCAGTAGGTCTGTACTTACTTACTTAGGTAAGTAAGTACCTACATAATATTAAGTACCTATCTAAGTACTTACTACTTATATACTCATACTTACCCCCTTACTTGAGTAGGTAGATATGTAATAGGTACCTAAGTAAGTAAGTAAGTAAGTAAGTAAGTAAGTAGGTAGGTAGGAGTCAGTAGAAGAAAATCTATTAAGTTAGGTACATATTATATCTAAGTATATAGATACCTACTTACATAATTATTATTGTAATTAATAAGTAAAACCAGGTATTATTTATGTACTTAGGTACTTGCTTACTGTTTAAAAATTACCTATAAGTACTTATTTAATACTTGAGACGTATAATCGTTTAAGCACCTTTAAAATGTAGGTAACGAATGTGCATTATAGTATAGGCACCCTCATAGGATGATAATATTATTATGTAAGTAGGTAGGACTTCGTTTGATTGTCATTATAATATTCTTATGAAAAACAATAAACGGACCTGTGCCCGTAGAGGTGTATGTATTATGTACGTACAGTGCAGTACAGTACATAACCACATAACGTACCTCTACGTCTTGTAGATAGATAAATAGCTAGTACTTACCTACCTACCTAGATATTATTAAGTATTATGTATTTGTATGTAAGTGTAGAGGTACTTTGTTTACTTAATAATTATTGAAGTAGGTCTGTGTACGTAGTATGTACGTAGGTACAGACAGGTACATTACATATTATATACAGCTAGCTGACACTTGTAATATTTAAAAGGTGGGTACCTATTTAAGTAGGTATACATACTTAATAAAATTTATCAACCTAGTTTATATAATATATAAAATAGTATGTGTATGTAGAGAGCTAAGTTTACTTTTCTAAATCACAAAAACAATATCGCCGTCCCTCTCGCTCGTTCGACTATTTATTAGTTGTTACTTTCCGTCCCCGTCTCGCTCACGTTCGCGTATGAAACATTCAATTTTTATCGAATACCTATTGATACAATTAATATTAGTTGTAAAATTCTAATTGGTAGAAGACTACCCCTAGTTAAAAGTTATATTATTATGTATGTAGGTAGGTAGGTACCTACCTATCCAACGTAACTTAGGTAACTCGATTAGAAAATGTAATTAATGTTACGTACTTTTTTAAAATAAGAAAGTCGATAAGAAACATTTCTTATACAACTCAATTAATGAGTTATAAGTGTATAAGTACCGCTGAAACATGTGTGGCCCTGAAAAGGGCCTTTTTTTTTAATGTAATCTGGTGTTTTCACGCTTCGATCACGATGCGTCGTCGTTTTATCGCGACAGTGGCTGTAATTAATTAATCAATTAACCGCCGAAACCGTACAGAGTACGTCCCTGACGTTTCAGAGCGTAGACGACGTCCATAGCGGTTACGGTCTTCCTCTTCGCGTGCTCCGTGTAAGTTACAGCGTCACGGATCACGTTCTCTAGGAACACTTTCAGCACGCCGCGGGTCTCCTCGTAGATCAGACCGGAGATACGCTTGACGCCTCCTCTGCGGGCGAGACGACGGATGGCCGGTTTAGTGATACCCTGGATGTTATCACGGAGAACTTTCCTGTGACGTTTGGCACCACCTTTCCCCAGACCCTTTCCTCCCTTACCGCGACCAGTCATCTTGCTGCTTGTTCAAATATGTAATACGAACGAATACGAATGTGCCGAACACGGTCGTTGCCTGAGCGCGACTGGAACAAGTCCGTACGGGTACCCCTCTTATATTTATACGAAACGATAGCGACAGAGAAGGTAGATATGTTAGAGTCGATCAGAAAGAGACCGACGTAATCTCATATTCAACAAATTTCTGTTATTTTTTTCGTTCGACTAACATTATTATTGTGTATGGTAGATAGGTAAGTACTTATCTAATAGTAATTTTATTTTTTTTAAATATTCTAATGGTAGGTAAGCAACAACTCTAATATTTAAAATCAAATCTTTATAGGGTACTTACTTACCTTCGTATACATACAAACAATTACATTATATAGGTAGGTGTACTACATTACATTACTAAGAGTAATGTAACTTACCCATGTTATATTTTAGGGTAAGTACGATTTAATTTAAAATAGGCACAACGTATATTATTATACCCTACCTGTCTTATAAAATTCTTCAAAATTAGGTACATATTATTTATATTAAATATAAATATTTATTAATTCTTCATACTGATATAGGTGTATATATATATACCCGCCTGGATAGGCGATATACCTAATAATATAATAATAGGTAAGTCTATGCTTCTCCCGAGTGAGTACTTATTATGTACCTACTTAAGTACCCCTAAATTATATAGGTATTATATTATGCTCGGACGCGAATACTTACTTATGCATCTATCTATCTATTCTATTACCCCGACGACTGGAAGAAATGCACCGCACAATACGTCATGGTGAATGTAAGTAGGTAAGTAAGTAATATATTTTAATGTCATCTGGTTGTGAAATGGTTAACCCTATATACCTATTTATATTGTAAGTATTATATTTGTATCTGTCGTTAAGAAACATTCAATCGATTATACGCACGTAAATATTATTATTATATTATTAAGTAGGTACGCATTATATCGATTTTATTAGAAACATATGTGGCCCTGAAAAGGGCCTTTTTGTTGTTTGTCAGTTAACAAGTTTGTCGACACGACCGGGGCGTCTTCGTCTTGAAGTAATTAGGTACCTACTTAGGCACGTTCACCGCGGATACGACGGGCCAGCTGGATGTCCTTCGGCATGATGGTGACGCGCTTAGCGTGGATAGCGCACAGGTTCGTATCTTCGAATAGACCGACGAGATAAGCCTCGCTAGCCTCCTGGAGAGCCATAACGGCGGAGCTCTGGAAACGTAGATCGGTCTTGAAGTCCTGAGCGATCTCGCGCACTAGACGCTGGAAGGGTAGCTTCCGGATCAGAAGCTCGGTACTCTTCTGATAACGACGGATCTCACGTAGGGCGACGGTACCGGGCCTGTAACGATGAGGCTTCTTAACACCGCCGGTGGCGGGCGCGCTCTTACGGGCGGCCTTCGTCGCTAGCTGTTTGCGGGGCGCCTTACCACCGGTCGATTTACGAGCAGTCTGCTTGGTACGTGCCATCTTAGAAAATAAATTCTATCCGTGCGTGGTGCGTAACGTACGATCGAAAGAGAATCGAAAAGTCGAATGGAACGTGAGCATGCGGTTCACCCTCTTATTATATAGTCGCGAGAGAGGGCGAGCGATAAAACGTCATATCCCGTCTCTCTCTATCTCTAATAAAGAGAGCTCTCTTCTTCGTCGTATTCTATCTATCTATAGATATTTAATAAATAAATAATCATCATTTATGTACATAAAGTAATATAATGTTAAAATATATATTTTAATATTACATTACATACCTACTTATTCACGTAGGTAGTAGGTCTGAAAAGTACATCTATAATACGTTAATACATTTTATGTCTATAATAATTTATTATGAATGTACCTAATTTTAAACCTAAATTCATAATAATTAAATATAATATTATATACATATACATGCATTCATCGATTAGTAAGATTAAGTAACGTTCGTAATTCGTAAGTTTATAATATATAACATTATTCATTAGAGGTAGGTACCTATCTATATTTGTGTATTTACTCATTAAAATAATACCTAGGTACTTACCTACGGTGTAAAAACGGTATTAGTAAAATTTATGTTCCATCCGATTCGTCGTTCGTTCGTTCGTCTAGACAAGAACTAACTAACACCTACAACATCTAAGTAAACAAAACGATTTTAGGATGCAAGACCTACACAATTTACTTACTATTATTTTATTATTAAGTAGGCTTACCTATATTATAATTTTTTTTTTTAATTCTTGTCTACTAGAATTAGACAGAATTACAGACCTACATTATTCGATCCATATAATATACTTAATTATAACCTACCCTTGTTATCATTATGTATAGGTACCTAATTATTTATTATACTCTTATACTCTGTAATTACGATGACGTAGTAGGTAGGTATGTATTATTATAACGATAGCTTTCAAGAAACAAAATATAATAATAACTCGATCGATTCGCTCGAGTGTAAATATTATATTATATAGAAGCATATTGTGGCCCTGAAAAGGGCCGTTTTTTCTTTATTGTTCGTCGAATGTTGCTCAGCTGACGACAGACGACGAGAGAGGAGAGACGAGTCGCCGCCGCCGCCGCCGCGTCGCTAACACAACAAGCTCACTCACCACTATCTACTTCGAGCTAGTGTATTTGGTGACGGCCTTTGTGCCTTCGCTCACGGCGTGCTTGGCGAGCTCACCGGGCAGGAGAAGTCGTACGGAGGTCTGGACCTCCCTCGACGTGATCGTCGAACGCTTGTTGTAGTGAGCGAGACGCGAAGCCTCCGCAGCGATACGTTCGAAGATATCGTTCACGAACGAATTCATGATCGACATCGCCTTCGAAGAGATACCGGTGTCCGGGTGGACTTGCTTCAACACCTTGTAGATGTAGATAGCGTAACTCTCCTTCCTCTTATGCTTCTTCTTTTTCTTGTCAGTCTTCGAGATGTTCTTCTGGGCTTTGCCAGATTTCTTCGCGGCCTTTCCACTAGTCTTGGGCGGCATGATGGGTTAGTATCAGTTTCACAAAACTACGTAAGTACGTGCGTCGACCGGAGTCGCTGCGGAAATAATACGATCACCGCAGGGAATTTCTGCTCCGCTGTGAGCGGGGGTGAGCTCCTTCGGGCCGATGGCCCATGGGTGCGGTTTCGATCGGCGGTCGCTAAGACGACCGCGTCACTGGGTTGGCACTGGGTGCCGGGTGGACGTCTTCCACCAAGTCCTCGTCCTTTACCAACTCACGTTGGTACGGGCGGCCCCTCTCCGGGCGGTCGAACTGCTCGGCAATCCCGACCAGGTGTGGGTATCTCGAGGCATCGGCACGCTTGAACATGGCTTTCGCGAGGCGGGCGATGAACTCGTCCAGGCTTTCTATCTTCAGGTCCCGCGCTATGGTAGCGTTCCTGACGAATCTCGGAGCGTCGGTGATGGTTCTCAGAGACAGCGACTGCTGAGCTCTGAGGGAGATCCGGTGTCCTTCGGCGAGGAACGCATACCAGGCCGGGGCGGCGTACGTAAGGCGGGATCTGATGTACTGTTTGTACACCCCGACCTTTGTGCGGAGCGGGAGGGAAGACGAAAGCACAGGACGGAGGATAGAACGCGCCGCGCGGGTGTTCTGCACGACGGTCCTCGCGTGTTTGGCCATGTTCAGCCTCCTGTCAATGGTCACCCCGAGATACTTGACGTCCCTTTTCCAGGGGATCCGGGTGTCGAGCAGTTGGAGGGGGGGAGGGAGCATCCGCTTCGCGGAGAAGGCGATCGCCTGGGTCTTCTGGACGTTCACCGATAGGCGCCACCTGTCCAGCCAGGTGGGTAGGGAGTCCAGCGTCAGCTGCATTTTCGTGGCCGCGTGCTGCAGCTTGAAGGAGGCGGTGATGTAGGCGGCGTCATCGGCGTACAGGGCCAGGAGTGCATTTCCGGGGCTCGGGATGTCGTCCGTGTACATGGAGTAGCACGACGGAGACAAGACGCTCCCCTGAGGCACTCCGGCTCTGATTGGTCGGTCCTCCGAGAGGCTGTCTTCGACTCGCACCCTGAACGTCCGGTCGGACAGGAACGAGTCGACGAGGCGGACGAATCTTCTCGGGAGGTCGCGGGCATCCAGTTTGTAGACCAGGCCGTCGTGCCAGACCCGGTCGAAGGCCTTCTCCATGTCCAAGAGTACTGCAACTGCGTGTTCCTTCTTGTTTAGAAGTACCGCGATGTGGTGCAGTACCCTGGACAGCTGAAGCGTTGTACTGTGCTCCGATCTAAAGCCGAACTGTTCGGTCCTGGGTGTGAGCCGATCCGACATCCTTTGCAGGAGTAGGCGCTCGAACACCTTGGACAGGCAGGGCAGCAGGGTGATGGGACGGTAGCTCCCGGGCTGCAGTACGTTCTTCTGTGGTTTCGGGATCATGATGACCACTCCCCGCTTCCAGGCGGCGGGGAAGTGTCCGGTCCTGGTGATCCCGTTGAAGAGTCTCGTGACTGCAGCGACGGACTTGGCTGGTAGGTGACGTAGGGCGGCGTTGGAGACGTCGTCCTCCCCCGGCGCCTTGCGGGGTTTGGTCTGAAGCAGAGCTTTCCAAACCTGCCGGGGGCTGAAGACTATGGGCGAGTCTTCGGCGTTCAGGGGAGCATTCCGTATCTCCGAAACTCGCGCTGCAACGGCTGTTGCGTGGGCGAGGTCGGTGGTGTCTGAGGGACGGAATTGCTCCGCGAGGTGTTCGGCGAAGATAGTCGCACGGTCCACGGCCCTGTACCGTGGCTTTCCGTCCGGGTGGAGGAGAGGTCTGACGGGCTCAGCGGAGTTGCGGAAGAGGCGGCACAGCTTGTGCACCTCATTCCAATCGTCGCTGGCCTGCTCGATCCTCCGGTCCCATTTGGCTGCTGCATCGCTCTCCAGTTCGGCTTTAACCCTCTCCGTAAGCCGGTTTAGGATCGTCTTTGTGGTAGGATCCCTAGTTGTCTGCCAGGCCTTCCGCACCCGTCGTTTCTCGGCAATCAACCTCGCAATGTGGCGAGGGACTGGCCTGAGTTTTCCGGGCGCGGGAGGTTGCGAGGACTCCATGACGGCCGATTTGATGGAGGCCGCGATGTCGGCGGCCATTGTGTCCACGTCGTCGGGGGTGGAGACCGGGAAGGTGGGAACTCGATCCGCGTGTAGGCTCGCGAAGAGTTCCCAGTCGGTCCTCGGTCTAGGCGTGCGGGGCGCAGCCCTCACGGGATGCGTGCTGATGGACATCATCACTGGCTGATGGTCGGACCCCATCTCGTAATCGAGGGTCTCCTGCATGGTCTGCACTCCTGAGAGTCCCTGCAGGACCGCTATGTCGATAACGGATGGGGCGCAACTGCGGTCATCCGGATAGTGGGTGGGAGTCTCCGGGCCCTCCACCACGTAGCCGCTTCTGTCTGCGTCCTCGAAGAGCCGGCGTCCATAGTCGCAGGTCCGGTGAGAGTTCCATCCCTGGTGATGAGCATTCCAGTCACCTGCCGCGATAGTAGGCAGCGGGGGGACCGCGTGGAGTTGCAGGACTTCGTGGACCTCAGCGAAGTCTATTCGGATTTTTCCGGGGCGGTAGACGGCGAAGATCCGCAGGGCACGTCCTATCCACACCTCGACCCCCAAAGCGTAAAGAGAGGTGTACGCCTGGGGGGAGATCGGTTGGTGGACAATGGATCTGCGGACCAGGACCGCCAGGCCCCGGTATGGGCCGTTCTTCTGCGAGTTCCACTCGTCCTTGCGGTAGCCTATATAGCCAGGGATCTTCAGGCTGTCGGAAGGGCTAAGGAGGGTCTCTGACACCAAAGCGACATCAACCCTCTGCTCCTTCAGCACCATCTTCAGTAGGGTGGCCTTGCGGAGGAGTCCCCTGGCGTTCCAGTGCATCACCCGCAATGCACTGGAGAGTTGGTCGGTGGAGGCTACCGCTGGTGAAGGGCTGCGGTCGCGTCCATGGACCGCAGCATCTCCTGCAGCATCCCTAGGGCCGCCTGGATCGTCTGGCGGTCGTAGGGTGGTGAAGGGGCTGGTGGGGGAGGGGGGTTCATAGTCGGAACCCTCCTCGCTGGTGGCGCCGTCATCTGTTGAGACGGCTGGGGAGCAGTCGTCTCCGCCGCCTCTGAGGCGGGCAGGGGCGCTGCTGGCTTGGTGGGGGGAGGGACCGACTGGGCCCCTCGACCCCCTCTCCGACGTCTCCGGCCTCTGGAGGGAGGCTTGGAGCGGTCGGTGGCCGCATTTGCCGGCGCCATAAGCGACGCGTGGGCCGTGTCACTGACGGTGGCCGGGTGTGCGTCGGTCGGGACAGCCGGCCGTGGCTGCTCGGGACGTGGGCGAGGACGGGTCTGCTGGCTAGCAGGGGCCGTCCTGGCGATGGTGCCCGCCGTCCTGTTGCGGGCTTCCCGTTTGAACACCCGGCACTTTGTATAGTTGGCCGGGTGTGGCTCCCCGCAGTTCGCGCAGGTGGCGGGTTCCTCTCGGGGGCGAGGGCACTCCCCCGCGGTGTGATGGCCACCGCACCGGACGCAGGCCAGCGGGCGGTGGCAGTTGTGGGAGGAGTGTCTGAAGGCCTGGCAACGATGGCATTGTGCCGGGCCCTTCTTCCCCCTCCAGGCCTCGATCTTTACGCCCGGCATACAGAGCAACTCAGTTACTCCGTAGATGCCGGGGGTGAGGTCAGGAGTGCGGCGCAGCTGCGCAAAGAAAATGCAGCCGGGACGTCCGCGACGCGCGCTGATATGCCGGACGTACTCCGGCTCGAAACCAAGCGCGCGCAGCTCCGCTTCGATCTCGGCGGGCGGGGAGTCAGCGGGGAGGCCGGTGATCGCCACCTTGAGTCCCCTGTCTTCGGGGAGCGAGTACGAGAACCAGACGATCTGTTCTCGCTTCTCGAGCTCCCCGAGGTAGCTTTGGACGACGCGGTACTCGTCGCCGTCCGTGGGAGAGAAGCGGACCCCCTTGCCAAAAGGCCTGGCGTTGGGGGTCCGACCGAGGGCTGTCTTTAGGGCCCGCATGTGCTCAACCCAGTTGGGGAACACCTCGACCACTAGGGGGGGGTACCGCTTGGTGCCCCCCGTGGGAGCGGCTGGCCCTGTGGGTTGGGTCGGCTGGGTCGGCTGCTGGTGGCCCGACGTGGACGCTTGTGCGGCAGCCACCGCAGCGTAGCTGATCGTGGGCGGCGCGGGGGCTGGGGGTGCTCCACTAGAGCTGGTGGGTTGTGCCGAGGCCTGAGGGCGTATTCGCGGGTCGCGGGGCCGCTGGGGAAGCGGAGCCGGGCCTCTCCACTCGCCGGCAGCGGCGGGGGGAGCGGCAGCGTGGTCGGCGCCATCGTCGGCGTCCATGCTGACCTGGTCAGCGGCGCGCGCTTTGGCAGCGTGCCGTTCGGCGGCGACTTTCTGCGCCGCGGCCAGTCTGGCGGCGGCGGCGTCGCGTTCTTCGACCGCTCGTTTAGTGGCGGCTGCGTGGTCGTCAATGGAGCAGCTCGAAGCGCTCGAAGCGCTGTCGAGGGAAGCGCGTCCGTGAGTTGCGCGCTTCGCGGCGTGCACGGCATCAACGGCTGGGACTTCGTAGAGACGTGCGCCGGGCGGCGCGCGCGGCTGTGGTGGCGACTCGTCGGCGCCGGCGGACACCGACCGGCGGCGCTTGCCACTGCGGGACGGCGTGTCTGGAGTTGACGGGCGTGTCGGCAAGCGCGTTAGCGAGCGGCTGATCTCGCGAGTGCGCTGTGTCGGCACCACTGGGGGCGGCAGGTCGAAGTGACCGTTCGCGGCACTAAGGAGGGCCTGCTTGTCCTCCTCTGCGATGGGCGCAGCTGAGTACGCCGCCTCGACGAGCCGCGTATACAGCGTCATCCAACGCAGTATCGGCTCGTCGAAGAAGCGGCTACCAGGGCGCGCCGGCATCTCCAACAGCCGCGTCAGAGCGAGACAGTTACGCTCATGACGGGCCCTCGGGGAGAGCGAGGGGGAGGAGGCGGGGGTTCCGAAGAACTCGGCGGCCCTACCGCCGGCGGCGGTGAGGCGCTGTGCTGGCGCGGCGGGAGCGCTAGGCGTCGGCACCGGCGCAGGGTTGCGCGCAGATGATGCGCCCGACGACGGGCGCGCCGGCGTCCTTGGCTCCGAGCCTGACGAGTGGGAGGCTGTGGGTTTCGGAATCTTAGTCCGGGTTTCCTTCGCTGGCCGGGCGGGGGCCGGCGGCGGTGGAGGCGGCAGCGGTGGAGTCGGGTCCATCCTTACGTGTTCCGGTACACACAGTACACACAAACACAAACAAACTGTCTCAGGCACAAATTAGCACTGGCAGAAATCGTCCACCATCTCCCTTCACACACACACGTAAAACGCGGGGGACGGGGAGAGGTTCGCGAGGGGGGGGGGGGGGTTCGCGGCGCGGGAGGCGCGGGGGAGTTGCCCGGGGCGTGACGTTCGAGCCAACTCGCAGTTCACACCGAACGTTCAACGGGGCTTGCCGCTGGTGGCAGACCGTCAAACGCCGATGCTACTACACTCGTCGGCCCGGACTCACTTGAGGGGTGGGTTCCTCCGCCGCATGCAAGGCACACGGGTGCACGGGTCTACGCGCACTTTACAAGTAAAGTAGCGGACACTGGCGTGGTTGGGTCACTACTGCTTGTACCGCTGGAACGTCCGTACGCTGGCGCGGGCAAGGCCGATCCAATACGATCACCGAGAGAATTTTTCGAGTTTTATTAACCACGTCCCCCTCGTTTGTTATCGTAAACGTAACCACGTTTCAAAAGCGGCGACCAATAGCGTTAGCGGAATCGATGAACGAGACGACACTACACTACACCCGTTTCACTCGACCGTCGTTATAGTAGATAGAACGAGCGCGAATATAATTAGAAAGGGAAGTAAACTGTGTAGTTAATTTATTTATTTTTATTAAATTATAATACTAATATAATTTCTTCTATGGTTTTCGCGATTTTGCATAATAAAACACTCAGTCAACCTTGAAAAATCCAACTTAAAAGTTGGCGAAAGCTCGGTTCAAATAATGAATAAAAACGCGATAAAACCGGATAAATAAAGTGTTTTATTATATTAAATATAAATTTTATTAGTAGGTATGAAGGTGTACCTACTACTCTACTTAAATAACTATCTATTGTGTGAATAGTACTTATCCAATAATAAAATTATAGGTAGGTAATGTAGTAAGCAGTACCTACCGTACTTAGTGCACTGTTCTATCAATATAATTATTATCTATCAATGAACGTACACCTACTTACCTAGCTAAAACTAGATTTCGGTGCGAAAAAAAAAAAAAAAAAAGAAAAAGAAACTTAGGTATGTCTACCTACCTATATAACTACTCAGATAATTATTATTATAGGTAATTATAAATTTAGTAGGTTAGGTACACCTACTTAACAGGTTATTGAGTTTTTTTTTTTTTTTTAAATGGTTAGTATCTATGTATTTATTAGTATTATCTACTTTAACTAGGTACATACTATTAAGTACTTGTATACGATAATATTATATAGGTAGGTAGACATTTATTTATATCCGAACTTGTATAATTAATTATTTATACCGTCGTCGACTTGTATTCAGTGTATAATTTTTTAAGAAACATAAATTGTCATCTCTCACTCGGGCGTGAGCGAGAGAATAAAATTCATCGAAACATATTGTGGCCCTGAAAAGGGCCGTTTGTTTTAATGTAATTTGCGCGTTTGTATTGTGTGTGACCAATAAACAAACGCGACGTCGCGAAGTTTTTTTCCGATACTCCTACTTAAGCCTTCTTCTCGGTCTTCTTCGGCAAGAGTACGGCCTGGATGTTAGGCAATACACCGCCCTGAGCGATTGTAACACCGGAGAGTAGCTTGTTCAACTCCTCGTCGTTCCTTATCGCCAGCTGCAAATGACGCGGGATTATTCTAGTCTTCTTGTTGTCTCTCGCCGCGTTACCGGCCAACTCGAGAACCTCGGCCGCCAGGTACTCCATCACGGCAGCTAGGTACACCGGGGCTCCGGCACCGACGCGCTCCGCATAATTGCCGTTTCTGAGTAAACGATGGATACGACCGACTGGAAACTGTAGACCGGCACGGTTCGAACGAGACTTTGCCTTCCCCTTAACTTTACCGCCCTTTCCGCGTCCAGACATGATGGATGAGTCAGTAAAAAGTAAAATACGTTAACGTAAGTATAAACGGTGAAATGCGACGAAGCGTCCGTCCGACTAACGTAACGAATGATTCGAACATAAAGTGGTCCCCTCGTATATATAGTAAATTTCGAACGTCCGTATACGCGCACGAACGAGAGAGACTATCGTCAAGGTTAGAACGAGCTAGCGATATATCCTAATCGACAGAGTCCGTTTCATTCTCTCGTTCGTTAGGACGAAACGAAACGAGACGATAGTGTTTCAGAATTAATAAACTAATAAAAAAATATTTAGGTTTAAAAAGAAAAAAGAAAAAAAAAAAAAAAAAAACTTCACTTTAGTACGGGAGTCGGGCGTACGGGACGGGCGCGGGGGCTCGTTCGTTCGTTCGAAAAAATAATTTGCAGCGTTTTATTATTAGCATTATTAATTGACGATCGATACACCTAGAATAAAATATCATCTACCTATTTATTATACCTATAGGTATAAGGTACCTAACTAACTATACGATATGAAGAAGAATCGGTAAGGTAGGTAGGTAGTAAAGGAGAACTAAACCTGGATCGAGTACTTACCTATAGGTAGTTGTACCGGACGGACCAGATTTTTTAAATTGTGTATCTATAATTATGTAGGTACTTACCTACGTACATACTACGAGGAATGTAGTATGTACCTACCTAATAGTTACTCGTCAGTATAACGTACTTTTAAGGTAGGTTTACGTAAGCACGTTACATTGTAGGTACAGACAGACCTACGTGTACTAGACACGCTTGTATAAGTACACGTACTTACCCAGTCATGGGTCATCCATCTAGCCTCTAGCTCTAGCTCTAGCTCTAGCAGCGCGTGCGGTACCTCTTAACCTGGCTATAAAATATGATAAGAGCAACGCCTGGTAACCTACCTAACAATGGATCGGTAGCGTCAGTCGGTCATCCATCAATCAATTGGATGGATGGATCGATGGATGGGTGAAAATTATTTCTTTGCTCTATATAATAATTATAGGTAGGTACTAACATTCATGCATAACGTAGGTGTAGGTAGGTAGGTAGGTAGTCAGTTCACCTATTTATATAAAATATTATTATCGTACGTATCGTAGGTTTAGTTAGGCGGTGGTAGATCTAGGACAGCAATGGGATTTGCTAACCTACATTACGTAGGTCTGAGTTGGCACCTAGTTTATGTTACTTGTAATCAGGACTGTGGTGGTTGGTGTACCTTTCTCTCTATTTTTATATTATAATCTCGTCTCTAAAGAAACATCATCATCGCTCTGTGAGCGACGAATCGTTCGAAACGTTTGTTAGCCCTGAAAAGGGCTGTTTTAGCGTATAATATGCCGCCGATAATTAGCGCGCACGATGGACAGAGTAAAGAGTAAAGTCTCGGGGCGGCGCGGCTTCGTCCTACTGTTCGCATCGTATTATCGTAGCTTAGTTTCGTCGTCGTGACGGGGGCGGGGGCATCGTCGTCGTCGTCGTCACCGACTAAGACACCACCACCGCCATCACCACAACGGCAACAACAAAAACTACAATAAATAACAACGAACGTATAGATTAGACCGACCACCACCGACGACGACTCACTACTATTGCTCACATCATCCTCCTCCTCCTCCTCACTTTTTCCCAGCGGATTTCTTCGAAGCTGCCGCCTTAGACTTCGGCGTGGCCGCCGCTGCCTTCTTCGGTTTGGGAGCTTTCGGTTTCTTCGTCGGTGGCTTCGTAGTCTTCTTAGCCTTGGGAGCGGCGGCGCTCTTCGCCTTCTTAGCGGGCGAGGAGGCGGCGGCGGCTTTCTTCGCTGCGGCCGGGGCCGGTTTCTTCTTGGCAGCGGCGGCTTTCTTGTCTCTCGTCGTAGCCTTGACGCCGGCTTTCGACGGAGATGCGGCGGCGGCGGCGGATGCGGCGGGCTTCTTCTTCGAGGCCGCCGAGGCGCTCCTCTTCTTCGATGCCGGCGATTTCGCGGCCGACGCTGACGCCTTCTTCGCTGCCGCCGGCTTCTTCTTAGAATCGGAGGCCTTCTTCGATCCGGCCGTCGACGACGACGAAGACTTTGAAGTTTTCGATTCTAATTTGAAAGAACCGCTAGCGCCTCGTCCCTTCGTCTGTATCAAAGCGCCCGATTCGACGGCGCTCTTCAAGTATTTTCTGATAAAAGGCGCTAATTTCTCAGCGTCGACTTTGTACTGCGCCGTAATATACTTTTTGATCGCCTTCAACGAGGATCCGCTGCGCTCCTTCAACTCTTTGATGGCTTGATTCACCATCTCAGAGGTTTTCGGATGAGTCGGTGCGGCCTTCGGTTTCTTAGCTCCGCCGGCGGCGGCGGCGGACGCCTTAGGTTTCTTCGCCGGGGTCGCCGGTGCCGGTGCTTCAGCTGCTACTGCCGTGTCTGCCATTATTAGCTTCTTTCTTCTTACAAAAAAACGTTAAAACAATAGTAAAGTTATAGTAAAACTTTTACTTGAGTAATCTCTATCGATCGATTGATTAGTGAGAACGGAACGAAAGAGAGACATAGAGGGCGCTCCATATGACCGACGCTAAGGTACTCGATAGCTTTACCTTAAAGAGAACACCACACTCGAGATACTATTTCCCGTACGAACGCTCTCAACTTTTCACTAACATACATCTAATTAAATATATTTTTAATATATTTATAATACTTTTATAAAGGTGAAAAGTTAATGAACGATTAATATCTGAACTGTATCACATTATCGAAATAATATTGTAACGATATAGTTACGTGTTATCGTATTATAGTGAATTATTCACGTCACTCTCGGCCTCGAATAGGTCGGACGATGTTTAAATCACTTATATCTTCATCGATTATGTATTTAAAACGTTTCCATCTCGATAGATAAACGTCGAAGATATCGTTCATATTATAAATTATATAAACAAGTCGGATCGGATAATCGAACGTCGAATTAATAGCGAATTTCTGAAGCCTCGTAAAACACCGAGTAGTCTCATCGAGTACGAGATCGCGTCTCTAACGAATATAATAAGCTTTTAAAACACATTCAAGTATCAGTATGAAAACATCGCTATTAGGTTATTAGTAGTTCTTTAAGTAAAGTATAAAGTATACGATAAACTTAGAATGCTGTGTTTACATTCAAATAATCCTAAAACAACGACTCTATATTCAAGTTTTATAAATAATAAAATTTATACCTATAAGTAAATGCGTGCTTACCTAAGTACTTAAGTAATCAATTACTATTGTATAGGTACTTATTAATAATTTTACTTAAGTAAAAAAAAAAGAAAAAAAAAACAACTAGGCAGTAGGTCTGTACTTACTTACTTAGGTAAGTAAGTACCTACATAATATTAAGTACCTATCTAAGTACTTACTACTTATATACTCATACTTACCCCCTTACTTGAGTAGGTAGATATGTAATAGGTACCTAAGTAAGTAAGTAAGTAAGTAAGTAAGTAAGTAGGTAGGTAGGAGTCAGTAGAAGAAAATCTATTAAGTTAGGTACATATTATATCTAAGTATATAGATACCTACTTACATAATTATTATTGTAATTAATAAGTAAAACCAGGTATTATTTATGTACTTAGGTACTTGCTTACTGTTTAAAAATTACCTATAAGTACTTATTTAATACTTGAGACGTATAATCGTTTAAGCACCTTTAAAATGTAGGTAACGAATGTGCATTATAGTATAGGCACCCTCATAGGATGATAATATTATTATGTAAGTAGGTAGGACTTCGTTTGATTGTCATTATAATATTCTTATGAAAAACAATAAACGGACCTGTGCCCGTAGAGGTGTATGTATTATGTACGTACAGTGCAGTACAGTACATAACCACATAACGTACCTCTACGTCTTGTAGATAGATAAATAGCTAGTACTTACCTACCTACCTAGATATTATTAAGTATTATGTATTTGTATGTAAGTGTAGAGGTACTTTGTTTACTTAATAATTATTGAAGTAGGTCTGTGTACGTAGTATGTACGTAGGTACAGACAGGTACATTACATATTATATACAGCTAGCTGACACTTGTAATATTTAAAAGGTGGGTACCTATTTAAGTAGGTATACATACTTAATAAAATTTATCAACCTAGTTTATATAATATATAAAATAGTATGTGTATGTAGAGAGCTAAGTTTACTTTTCTAAATCACAAAAACAATATCGCCGTCCCTCTCGCTCGTTCGACTATTTATTAGTTGTTACTTTCCGTCCCCGTCTCGCTCACGTTCGCGTATGAAACATTCAATTTTTATCGAATACCTATTGATACAATTAATATTAGTTGTAAAATTCTAATTGGTAGAAGACTACCCCTAGTTAAAAGTTATATTATTATGTATGTAGGTAGGTAGGTACCTACCTATCCAACGTAACTTAGGTAACTCGATTAGAAAATGTAATTAATGTTACGTACTTTTTTAAAATAAGAAAGTCGATAAGAAACATTTCTTATACAACTCAATTAATGAGTTATAAGTGTATAAGTACCGCTGAAACATGTGTGGCCCTGAAAAGGGCCTTTTTTTTTAATGTAATCTGGTGTTTTCACGCTTCGATCACGATGCGTCGTCGTTTTATCGCGACAGTGGCTGTAATTAATTAATCAATTAACCGCCGAAACCGTACAGAGTACGTCCTTGACGTTTCAGAGCGTAGACGACGTCCATAGCGGTTACGGTCTTCCTCTTCGCGTGCTCCGTGTAAGTTACAGCGTCACGGATCACGTTCTCTAGGAACACTTTCAGCACGCCGCGGGTCTCCTCGTAGATCAGACCGGAGATACGCTTGACGCCTCCTCTGCGGGCGAGACGACGGATGGCCGGTTTAGTGATACCCTGGATGTTATCACGGAGAACTTTCCTGTGACGTTTGGCACCACCTTTCCCCAGACCCTTTCCTCCCTTACCGCGACCAGTCATCTTGCTGCTTGTTCAAATATGTAATACGAACGAATACGAATGTGCCGAACACGGTCGTTGCCTGAGCGCGACTGGAACAAGTCCGTACGGGTACCCCTCTTATATTTATACGAAACGATAGCGACAGAGAAGGTAGATATGTTAGAGTCGATCAGAAAGAGACCGACGTAATCTCATATTCAACAAATTTCTGTTATTTTTTTCGTTCGACTAACATTATTATTGTGTATGGTAGATAGGTAAGTACTTATCTAATAGTAATTTTATTTTTTTTAAATATTCTAATGGTAGGTAAGCAACAACTCTAATATTTAAAATCAAATCTTTATAGGGTACTTACTTACCTTCGTATACATACAAACAATTACATTATATAGGTAGGTGTACTACATTACATTACTAAGAGTAATGTAACTTACCCATGTTATATTTTAGGGTAAGTACGATTTAATTTAAAATAGGCACAACGTATATTATTATACCCTACCTGTCTTATAAAATTCTTCAAAATTAGGTACATATTATTTATATTAAATATAAATATTTATTAATTCTTCATACTGATATAGGTGTATATATATATACCCGCCTGGATAGGCGATATACCTAATAATATAATAATAGGTAAGTCTATGCTTCTCCCGAGTGAGTACTTATTATGTACCTACTTAAGTACCCCTAAATTATATAGGTATTATATTATGCTCGGACGCGAATACTTACTTATGCATCTATCTATCTATTCTATTACCCCGACGACTGGAAGAAATGCACCGCACAATACGTCATGGTGAATGTAAGTAGGTAAGTAAGTAATATATTTTAATGTCATCTGGTTGTGAAATGGTTAACCCTATATACCTATTTATATTGTAAGTATTATATTTGTATCTGTCGTTAAGAAACATTCAATCGATTATACGCACGTAAATATTATTATTATATTATTAAGTAGGTACGCATTATATCGATTTTATTAGAAACATATGTGGCCCTGAAAAGGGCCTTTTTGTTGTTTGTCAGTTAACAAGTTTGTCGACACGACCGGGGCGTCTTCGTCTTGAAGTAATTAGGTACCTACTTAGGCACGTTCACCGCGGATACGACGGGCCAGCTGGATGTCCTTCGGCATGATGGTGACGCGCTTAGCGTGGATAGCGCACAGGTTCGTATCTTCGAATAGACCGACGAGATAAGCCTCGCTAGCCTCCTGGAGAGCCATAACGGCGGAGCTCTGGAAACGTAGATCGGTCTTGAAGTCCTGAGCGATCTCGCGCACTAGACGCTGGAAGGGTAGCTTCCGGATCAGAAGCTCGGTACTCTTCTGATAACGACGGATCTCACGTAGGGCGACGGTACCGGGCCTGTAACGATGAGGCTTCTTAACACCGCCGGTGGCGGGCGCGCTCTTACGGGCGGCCTTCGTCGCTAGCTGTTTGCGGGGCGCCTTACCACCGGTCGATTTACGAGCAGTCTGCTTGGTACGTGCCATCTTAGAAAATAAATTCTATCCGTGCGTGGTGCGTAACGTACGATCGAAAGAGAATCGAAAAGTCGAATGGAACGTGAGCATGCGGTTCACCCTCTTATTATATAGTCGCGAGAGAGGGCGAGCGATAAAACGTCATATCCCGTCTCTCTCTATCTCTAATAAAGAGAGCTCTCTTCTTCGTCGTATTCTATCTATCTATAGATATTTAATAAATAAATAATCATCATTTATGTACATAAAGTAATATAATGTTAAAATATATATTTTAATATTACATTACATACCTACTTATTCACGTAGGTAGTAGGTCTGAAAAGTACATCTATAATACGTTAATACATTTTATGTCTATAATAATTTATTATGAATGTACCTAATTTTAAACCTAAATTCATAATAATTAAATATAATATTATATACATATACATGCATTCATCGATTAGTAAGATTAAGTAACGTTCGTAATTCGTAAGTTTATAATATATAACATTATTCATTAGAGGTAGGTACCTATCTATATTTGTGTATTTACTCATTAAAATAATACCTAGGTACTTACCTACGGTGTAAAAACGGTATTAGTAAAATTTATGTTCCATCCGATTCGTCGTTCGTTCGTTCGTCTAGACAAGAACTAACTAACACCTACAACATCTAAGTAAACAAAACGATTTTAGGATGCAAGACCTACACAATTTACTTACTATTATTTTATTATTAAGTAGGCTTACCTATATTATAATTTTTTTTTTTTAATTCTTGTCTACTAGAATTAGACAGAATTACAGACCTACATTATTCGATCCATATAATATACTTAATTATAACCTACCCTTGTTATCATTATGTATAGGTACCTAATTATTTATTATACTCTTATACTCTGTAATTACGATGACGTAGTAGGTAGGTATGTATTATTATAACGATAGCTTTCAAGAAACAAAATATAATAATAACTCGATCGATTCGCTCGAGTGTAAATATTATATTATATAGAAGCATATTGTGGCCCTGAAAAGGGCCGTTTTTTCTTTATTGTTCGTCGAATGTTGCTCAGCTGACGACAGACGACGAGAGAGGAGAGACGAGTCGCCGCCGCCGCCGCCGCGTCGCTAACACAACAAGCTCACTCACCACTATCTACTTCGAGCTAGTGTATTTGGTGACGGCCTTTGTGCCTTCGCTCACGGCGTGCTTGGCGAGCTCACCGGGCAGGAGAAGTCGTACGGAGGTCTGGACCTCCCTCGACGTGATCGTCGAACGCTTGTTGTAGTGAGCGAGACGCGAAGCCTCCGCAGCGATACGTTCGAAGATATCGTTCACGAACGAATTCATGATCGACATCGCCTTCGAAGAGATACCGGTGTCCGGGTGGACTTGCTTCAACACCTTGTAGATGTAGATAGCGTAACTCTCCTTCCTCTTATGCTTCTTCTTTTTCTTGTCAGTCTTCGAGATGTTCTTCTGGGCTTTGCCAGATTTCTTCGCGGCCTTTCCACTAGTCTTGGGCGGCATGATGGGTTAGTATCAGTTTCACAAAACTACGTAAGTACGTGCGTCGACCGGAGTCGCTGCGGAAATAATACGATCACCGCAGGGAATTTTTCGAGTTTTATTAACCACGTCCCCCTCGTTTGTTATCGTAAACGTAACCACGTTTCAAAAGCGGCGACCAATAGCGTTAGCGGAATCGATGAACGAGACGACACTACACTACACCCGTTTCACTCGACCGTCGTTATAGTAGATAGAACGAGCGCGAATATAATTAGAAAGGGAAGTAAACTGTGTAGTTAATTTATTTATTTTTATTAAATTATAATACTAATATAATTTCTTCTATGGTTTTCGCGATTTTGCATAATAAAACACTCAGTCAACCTTGAAAAATCCAACTTAAAAGTTGGCGAAAGCTCGGTTCAAATAATGAATAAAAACGCGATAAAACCGGATAAATAAAGTGTTTTATTATATTAAATATAAATTTTATTAGTAGGTATGAAGGTGTACCTACTACTCTACTTAAATAACTATCTATTGTGTGAATAGTACTTATCCAATAATAAAATTATAGGTAGGTAATGTAGTAAGCAGTACCTACCGTACTTAGTGCACTGTTCTATCAATATAATTATTATCTATCAATGAACGTACACCTACTTACCTAGCTAAAACTAGATTTCGGTGCGAAAAAAAAAAAAAAAAAAGAAAAAGAAACTTAGGTATGTCTACCTACCTATATAACTACTCAGATAATTATTATTATAGGTAATTATAAATTTAGTAGGTTAGGTACACCTACTTAACAGGTTATTGAGTTTTTTTTTTTTTTTTAAATGGTTAGTATCTATGTATTTATTAGTATTATCTACTTTAACTAGGTACATACTATTAAGTACTTGTATACGATAATATTATATAGGTAGGTAGACATTTATTTATATCCGAACTTGTATAATTAATTATTTATACCGTCGTCGACTTGTATTCAGTGTATAATTTTTTAAGAAACATAAATTGTCATCTCTCACTCGGGCGTGAGCGAGAGAATAAAATTCATCGAAACATATTGTGGCCCTGAAAAGGGCCGTTTGTTTTAATGTAATTTGCGCGTTTGTATTGTGTGTGACCAATAAACAAACGCGACGTCGCGAAGTTTTTTTCCGATACTCCTACTTAAGCCTTCTTCTCGGTCTTCTTCGGCAAGAGTACGGCCTGGATGTTAGGCAATACACCGCCCTGAGCGATTGTAACACCGGAGAGTAGCTTGTTCAACTCCTCGTCGTTCCTTATCGCCAGCTGCAAATGACGCGGGATTATTCTAGTCTTCTTGTTGTCTCTCGCCGCGTTACCGGCCAACTCGAGAACCTCGGCCGCCAGGTACTCCATCACGGCAGCTAGGTACACCGGGGCTCCGGCACCGACGCGCTCCGCATAATTGCCGTTTCTGAGTAAACGATGGATACGACCGACTGGAAACTGTAGACCGGCACGGTTCGAACGAGACTTTGCCTTCCCCTTAACTTTACCGCCCTTTCCGCGTCCAGACATGATGGATGAGTCAGTAAAAAGTAAAATACGTTAACGTAAGTATAAACGGTGAAATGCGACGAAGCGTCCGTCCGACTAACGTAACGAATGATTCGAACATAAAGTGGTCCCCTCGTATATATAGTAAATTTCGAACGTCCGTATACGCGCACGAACGAGAGAGACTATCGTCAAGGTTAGAACGAGCTAGCGATATATCCTAATCGACAGAGTCCGTTTCATTCTCTCGTTCGTTAGGACGAAACGAAACGAGACGATAGTGTTTCAGAATTAATAAACTAATAAAAAAATATTTAGGTTTAAAAAGAAAAAAGAAAAAAAAAAAAAAAAAAACTTCACTTTAGTACGGGAGTCGGGCGTACGGGACGGGCGCGGGGGCTCGTTCGTTCGTTCGAAAAAATAATTTGCAGCGTTTTATTATTAGCATTATTAATTGACGATCGATACACCTAGAATAAAATATCATCTACCTATTTATTATACCTATAGGTATAAGGTACCTAACTAACTATACGATATGAAGAAGAATCGGTAAGGTAGGTAGGTAGTAAAGGAGAACTAAACCTGGATCGAGTACTTACCTATAGGTAGTTGTACCGGACGGACCAGATTTTTTAAATTGTGTATCTATAATTATGTAGGTACTTACCTACGTACATACTACGAGGAATGTAGTATGTACCTACCTAATAGTTACTCGTCAGTATAACGTACTTTTAAGGTAGGTTTACGTAAGCACGTTACATTGTAGGTACAGACAGACCTACGTGTACTAGACACGCTTGTATAAGTACACGTACTTACCCAGTCATGGGTCATCCATCTAGCCTCTAGCTCTAGCTCTAGCTCTAGCAGCGCGTGCGGTACCTCTTAACCTGGCTATAAAATATGATAAGAGCAACGCCTGGTAACCTACCTAACAATGGATCGGTAGCGTCAGTCGGTCATCCATCAATCAATTGGATGGATGGATCGATGGATGGGTGAAAATTATTTCTTTGCTCTATATAATAATTATAGGTAGGTACTAACATTCATGCATAACGTAGGTGTAGGTAGGTAGGTAGGTAGTCAGTTCACCTATTTATATAAAATATTATTATCGTACGTATCGTAGGTTTAGTTAGGCGGTGGTAGATCTAGGACAGCAATGGGATTTGCTAACCTACATTACGTAGGTCTGAGTTGGCACCTAGTTTATGTTACTTGTAATCAGGACTGTGGTGGTTGGTGTACCTTTCTCTCTATTTTTATATTATAATCTCGTCTCTAAAGAAACATCATCATCGCTCTGTGAGCGACGAATCGTTCGAAACGTTTGTTAGCCCTGAAAAGGGCTGTTTTAGCGTATAATATGCCGCCGATAATTAGCGCGCACGATGGACAGAGTAAAGAGTAAAGTCTCGGGGCGGCGCGGCTTCGTCCTACTGTTCGCATCGTATTATCGTAGCTTAGTTTCGTCGTCGTGACGGGGGCGGGGGCATCGTCGTCGTCGTCGTCACCGACTAAGACACCACCACCGCCATCACCACAACGGCAACAACAAAAACTACAATAAATAACAACGAACGTATAGATTAGACCGACCACCACCGACGACTCACTACTATTGCTCACATCATCCTCCTCCTCCTCCTCCTCACTTTTTCCCAGCGGATTTCTTCGAAGCTGCCGCCTTAGACTTCGGCGTGGCCGCCGCTGCCTTCTTCGGTTTGGGAGCTTTCGGTTTCTTCGTCGGTGGCTTCGTAGTCTTCTTAGCCTTGGGAGCGGCGGCGCTCTTCGCCTTCTTAGCGGGCGAGGAGGCGGCGGCGGCTTTCTTCGCTGCGGCCGGGGCCGGTTTCTTCTTGGCAGCGGCGGCTTTCTTGTCTCTCGTCGTAGCCTTGACGCCGGCTTTCGACGGAGATGCGGCGGCGGCGGCGGATGCGGCGGGCTTCTTCTTCGAGGCCGCCGAGGCGCTCCTCTTCTTCGATGCCGGCGATTTCGCGGCCGACGCTGACGCCTTCTTCGCTGCCGCCGGCTTCTTCTTAGAATCGGAGGCCTTCTTCGATCCGGCCGTCGACGACGACGAAGACTTTGAAGTTTTCGATTCTAATTTGAAAGAACCGCTAGCGCCTCGTCCCTTCGTCTGTATCAAAGCGCCCGATTCGACGGCGCTCTTCAAGTATTTTCTGATAAAAGGCGCTAATTTCTCAGCGTCGACTTTGTACTGCGCCGTAATATACTTTTTGATCGCCTTCAACGAGGATCCGCTGCGCTCCTTCAACTCTTTGATGGCTTGATTCACCATCTCAGAGGTTTTCGGATGAGTCGGTGCGGCCTTCGGTTTCTTAGCTCCGCCGGCGGCGGCGGCGGACGCCTTAGGTTTCTTCGCCGGGGTCGCCGGTGCCGGTGCTTCAGCTGCTACTGCCGTGTCTGCCATTATTAGCTGGTAAGTATCTTCTTCTTTCTTCTTACAAAAAAACGTTAAAACAATAGTAAAGTTATAGTAAAACTTTTACTTGAGTAATCTCTATCGATCGATTGATTAGTGAGAACGGAACGAAAGAGAGACATAGAGGGCGCTCCATATGACCGACGCTAAGGTACTCGATAGCTTTACCTTAAAGAGAACACCACACTCGAGATACTATTTCCCGTACGAACGCTCTCAACTTTTCACTAACATACATCTAATTAAATATATTTTTAATATATTTATAATACTTTTATAAAGGTGAAAAGTTAATGAACGATTAATATCTGAACTGTATCACATTATCGAAATAATATTGTAACGATATAGTTACGTGTTATCGTATTATAGTGAATTATTCACGTCACTCTCGGCCTCGAATAGGTCGGACGATGTTTAAATCACTTATATCTTCATCGATTATGTATTTAAAACGTTTCCATCTCGATAGATAAACGTCGAAGATATCGTTCATATTATAAATTATATAAACAAGTCGGATCGGATAATCGAACGTCGAATTAATAGCGAATTTCTGAAGCCTCGTAAAACACCGAGTAGTCTCATCGAGTACGAGATCGCGTCTCTAACGAATATAATAAGCTTTTAAAACACATTCAAGTATCAGTATGAAAACATCGCTATTAGGTTATTAGTAGTTCTTTAAGTAAAGTATAAAGTATACGATAAACTTAGAATGCTGTGTTTACATTCAAATAATCCTAAAACAACGACTCTATATTCAAGTTTTATAAATAATAAAATTTATACCTATAAGTAAATGCGTGCTTACCTAAGTACTTAAGTAATCAATTACTATTGTATAGGTACTTATTAATAATTTTACTTAAGTAAAAAAAAAAGAAAAAAAAAACAACTAGGCAGTAGGTCTGTACTTACTTACTTAGGTAAGTAAGTACCTACATAATATTAAGTACCTATCTAAGTACTTACTACTTATATACTCATACTTACCCCCTTACTTGAGTAGGTAGATATGTAATAGGTACCTAAGTAAGTAAGTAAGTAAGTAAGTAAGTAAGTAGGTAGGTAGGAGTCAGTAGAAGAAAATCTATTAAGTTAGGTACATATTATATCTAAGTATATAGATACCTACTTACATAATTATTATTGTAATTAATAAGTAAAACCAGGTATTATTTATGTACTTAGGTACTTGCTTACTGTTTAAAAATTACCTATAAGTACTTATTTAATACTTGAGACGTATAATCGTTTAAGCACCTTTAAAATGTAGGTAACGAATGTGCATTATAGTATAGGCACCCTCATAGGATGATAATATTATTATGTAAGTAGGTAGGACTTCGTTTGATTGTCATTATAATATTCTTATGAAAAACAATAAACGGACCTGTGCCCGTAGAGGTGTATGTATTATGTACGTACAGTGCAGTACAGTACATAACCACATAACGTACCTCTACGTCTTGTAGATAGATAAATAGCTAGTACTTACCTACCTACCTAGATATTATTAAGTATTATGTATTTGTATGTAAGTGTAGAGGTACTTTGTTTACTTAATAATTATTGAAGTAGGTCTGTGTACGTAGTATGTACGTAGGTACAGACAGGTACATTACATATTATATACAGCTAGCTGACACTTGTAATATTTAAAAGGTGGGTACCTATTTAAGTAGGTATACATACTTAATAAAATTTATCAACCTAGTTTATATAATATATAAAATAGTATGTGTATGTAGAGAGCTAAGTTTACTTTTCTAAATCACAAAAACAATATCGCCGTCCCTCTCGCTCGTTCGACTATTTATTAGTTGTTACTTTCCGTCCCCGTCTCGCTCACGTTCGCGTATGAAACATTCAATTTTTATCGAATACCTATTGATACAATTAATATTAGTTGTAAAATTCTAATTGGTAGAAGACTACCCCTAGTTAAAAGTTATATTATTATGTATGTAGGTAGGTAGGTACCTACCTATCCAACGTAACTTAGGTAACTCGATTAGAAAATGTAATTAATGTTACGTACTTTTTTAAAATAAGAAAGTCGATAAGAAACATTTTTTATACAACTCAATTAATGAGTTATAAGTGTATAAGTACCGCTGAAACATGTGTGGCCCTGAAAAGGGCCTTTTTTTTTAATGTAATCTGGTGTTTTCACGCTTCGATCACGATGCGTCGTCGTTTTATCGCGACAGTGGCTGTAATTAATTAATCAATTAACCGCCGAAACCGTACAGAGTACGTCCCTGACGTTTCAGAGCGTAGACGACGTCCATAGCGGTTACGGTCTTCCTCTTCGCGTGCTCCGTGTAAGTTACAGCGTCACGGATCACGTTCTCTAGGAACACTTTCAGCACGCCGCGGGTCTCCTCGTAGATCAGACCGGAGATACGCTTGACGCCTCCTCTGCGGGCGAGACGACGGATGGCCGGTTTAGTGATACCCTGGATGTTATCACGGAGAACTTTCCTGTGACGTTTGGCACCACCTTTCCCCAGACCCTTTCCTCCCTTACCGCGACCAGTCATCTTGCTGCTTGTTCAAATATGTAATACGAACGAATACGAATGTGCCGAACACGGTCGTTGCCTGAGCGCGACTGGAACAAGTCCGTACGGGTACCCCTCTTATATTTATACGAAACGATAGCGACAGAGAAGGTAGATATGTTAGAGTCGATCAGAAAGAGACCGACGTAATCTCATATTCAACAAATTTCTGTTATTTTTTTCGTTCGACTAACATTATTATTGTGTATGGTAGATAGGTAAGTACTTATCTAATAGTAATTTTATTTTTTTTAAATATTCTAATGGTAGGTAAGCAACAACTCTAATATTTAAAATCAAATCTTTATAGGGTACTTACTTACCTTCGTATACATACAAACAATTACATTATATAGGTAGGTGTACTACATTACATTACTAAGAGTAATGTAACTTACCCATGTTATATTTTAGGGTAAGTACGATTTAATTTAAAATAGGCACAACGTATATTATTATACCCTACCTGTCTTATAAAATTCTTCAAAATTAGGTACATATTATTTATATTAAATATAAATATTTATTAATTCTTCATACTGATATAGGTGTATATATATATACCCGCCTGGATAGGCGATATACCTAATAATATAATAATAGGTAAGTCTATGCTTCTCCCGAGTGAGTACTTATTATGTACCTACTTAAGTACCCCTAAATTATATAGGTATTATATTATGCTCGGACGCGAATACTTACTTATGCATCTATCTATCTATTCTATTACCCCGACGACTGGAAGAAATGCACCGCACAATACGTCATGGTGAATGTAAGTAGGTAAGTAAGTAATATATTTTAATGTCATCTGGTTGTGAAATGGTTAACCCTATATACCTATTTATATTGTAAGTATTATATTTGTATCTGTCGTTAAGAAACATTCAATCGATTATACGCACGTAAATATTATTATTATATTATTAAGTAGGTACGCATTATATCGATTTTATTAGAAACATATGTGGCCCTGAAAAGGGCCTTTTTGTTGTTTGTCAGTTAACAAGTTTGTCGACACGACCGGGGCGTCTTCGTCTTGAAGTAATTAGGTACCTACTTAGGCACGTTCACCGCGGATACGACGGGCCAGCTGGATGTCCTTCGGCATGATGGTGACGCGCTTAGCGTGGATAGCGCACAGGTTCGTATCTTCGAATAGACCGACGAGATAAGCCTCGCTAGCCTCCTGGAGAGCCATAACGGCGGAGCTCTGGAAACGTAGATCGGTCTTGAAGTCCTGAGCGATCTCGCGCACTAGACGCTGGAAGGGTAGCTTCCGGATCAGAAGCTCGGTACTCTTCTGATAACGACGGATCTCACGTAGGGCGACGGTACCGGGCCTGTAACGATGAGGCTTCTTAACACCGCCGGTGGCGGGCGCGCTCTTACGGGCGGCCTTCGTCGCTAGCTGTTTGCGGGGCGCCTTACCACCGGTCGATTTACGAGCAGTCTGCTTGGTACGTGCCATCTTAGAAAATAAATTCTATCCGTGCGTGGTGCGTAACGTACGATCGAAAGAGAATCGAAAAGTCGAATGGAACGTGAGCATGCGGTTCACCCTCTTATTATATAGTCGCGAGAGAGGGCGAGCGATAAAACGTCATATCCCGTCTCTCTCTATCTCTAATAAAGAGAGCTCTCTTCTTCGTCGTATTCTATCTATCTATAGATATTTAATAAATAAATAATCATCATTTATGTACATAAAGTAATATAATGTTAAAATATATATTTTAATATTACATTACATACCTACTTATTCACGTAGGTAGTAGGTCTGAAAAGTACATCTATAATACGTTAATACATTTTATGTCTATAATAATTTATTATGAATGTACCTAATTTTAAACCTAAATTCATAATAATTAAATATAATATTATATACATATACATGCATTCATCGATTAGTAAGATTAAGTAACGTTCGTAATTCGTAAGTTTATAATATATAACATTATTCATTAGAGGTAGGTACCTATCTATATTTGTGTATTTACTCATTAAAATAATACCTAGGTACTTACCTACGGTGTAAAAACGGTATTAGTAAAATTTATGTTCCATCCGATTCGTCGTTCGTTCGTTCGTCTAGACAAGAACTAACTAACACCTACAACATCTAAGTAAACAAAACGATTTTAGGATGCAAGACCTACACAATTTACTTACTATTATTTTATTATTAAGTAGGCTTACCTATATTATAATTTTTTTTTTTTAATTCTTGTCTACTAGAATTAGACAGAATTACAGACCTACATTATTCGATCCATATAATATACTTAATTATAACCTACCCTTGTTATCATTATGTATAGGTACCTAATTATTTATTATACTCTTATACTCTGTAATTACGATGACGTAGTAGGTAGGTATGTATTATTATAACGATAGCTTTCAAGAAACAAAATATAATAATAACTCGATCGATTCGCTCGAGTGTAAATATTATATTATATAGAAGCATATTGTGGCCCTGAAAAGGGCCGTTTTTTCTTTATTGTTCGTCGAATGTTGCTCAGCTGACGACAGACGACGAGAGAGGAGAGACGAGTCGCCGCCGCCGCCGCCGCGTCGCTAACACAACAAGCTCACTCACCACTATCTACTTCGAGCTAGTGTATTTGGTGACGGCCTTTGTGCCTTCGCTCACGGCGTGCTTGGCGAGCTCACCGGGCAGGAGAAGTCGTACGGAGGTCTGGACCTCCCTCGACGTGATCGTCGAACGCTTGTTGTAGTGAGCGAGACGCGAAGCCTCCGCAGCGATACGTTCGAAGATATCGTTCACGAACGAATTCATGATCGACATCGCCTTCGAAGAGATACCGGTGTCCGGGTGGACTTGCTTCAACACCTTGTAGATGTAGATAGCGTAACTCTCCTTCCTCTTATGCTTCTTCTTTTTCTTGTCAGTCTTCGAGATGTTCTTCTGGGCTTTGCCAGATTTCTTCGCGGCCTTTCCACTAGTCTTGGGCGGCATGATGGGTTAGTATCAGTTTCACAAAACTACGTAAGTACGTGCGTCGACCGGAGTCGCTGCGGAAATAATACGATCACCGCAGGGAATTTTTCGAGTTTTATTAACCACGTCCCCCTCGTTTGTTATCGTAAACGTAACCACGTTTCAAAAGCGGCGACCAATAGCGTTAGCGGAATCGATGAACGAGACGACACTACACTACACCCGTTTCACTCGACCGTCGTTATAGTAGATAGAACGAGCGCGAATATAATTAGAAAGGGAAGTAAACTGTGTAGTTAATTTATTTATTTTTATTAAATTATAATACTAATATAATTTCTTCTATGGTTTTCGCGATTTTGCATAATAAAACACTCAGTCAACCTTGAAAAATCCAACTTAAAAGTTGGCGAAAGCTCGGTTCAAATAATGAATAAAAACGCGATAAAACCGGATAAATAAAGTGTTTTATTATATTAAATATAAATTTTATTAGTAGGTATGAAGGTGTACCTACTACTCTACTTAAATAACTATCTATTGTGTGAATAGTACTTATCCAATAATAAAATTATAGGTAGGTAATGTAGTAAGCAGTACCTACCGTACTTAGTGCACTGTTCTATCAATATAATTATTATCTATCAATGAACGTACACCTACTTACCTAGCTAAAACTAGATTTCGGTGCGAAAAAAAAAAAAAAAAAAGAAAAAGAAACTTAGGTATGTCTACCTACCTATATAACTACTCAGATAATTATTATTATAGGTAATTATAAATTTAGTAGGTTAGGTACACCTACTTAACAGGTTATTGAGTTTTTTTTTTTTTTTTAAATGGTTAGTATCTATGTATTTATTAGTATTATCTACTTTAACTAGGTACATACTATTAAGTACTTGTATACGATAATATTATATAGGTAGGTAGACATTTATTTATATCCGAACTTGTATAATTAATTATTTATACCGTCGTCGACTTGTATTCAGTGTATAATTTTTTAAGAAACATAAATTGTCATCTCTCACTCGGGCGTGAGCGAGAGAATAAAATTCATCGAAACATATTGTGGCCCTGAAAAGGGCCGTTTGTTTTAATGTAATTTGCGCGTTTGTATTGTGTGTGACCAATAAACAAACGCGACGTCGCGAAGTTTTTTTCCGATACTCCTACTTAAGCCTTCTTCTCGGTCTTCTTCGGCAAGAGTACGGCCTGGATGTTAGGCAATACACCGCCCTGAGCGATTGTAACACCGGAGAGTAGCTTGTTCAACTCCTCGTCGTTCCTTATCGCCAGCTGCAAATGACGCGGGATTATTCTAGTCTTCTTGTTGTCTCTCGCCGCGTTACCGGCCAACTCGAGAACCTCGGCCGCCAGGTACTCCATCACGGCAGCTAGGTACACCGGGGCTCCGGCACCGACGCGCTCCGCATAATTGCCGTTTCTGAGTAAACGATGGATACGACCGACTGGAAACTGTAGACCGGCACGGTTCGAACGAGACTTTGCCTTCCCCTTAACTTTACCGCCCTTTCCGCGTCCAGACATGATGGATGAGTCAGTAAAAAGTAAAATACGTTAACGTAAGTATAAACGGTGAAATGCGACGAAGCGTCCGTCCGACTAACGTAACGAATGATTCGAACATAAAGTGGTCCCCTCGTATATATAGTAAATTTCGAACGTCCGTATACGCGCACGAACGAGAGAGACTATCGTCAAGGTTAGAACGAGCTAGCGATATATCCTAATCGACAGAGTCCGTTTCATTCTCTCGTTCGTTAGGACGAAACGAAACGAGACGATAGTGTTTCAGAATTAATAAACTAATAAAAAAATATTTAGGTTTAAAAAGAAAAAAGAAAAAAAAAAAAAAAAAAACTTCACTTTAGTACGGGAGTCGGGCGTACGGGACGGGCGCGGGGGCTCGTTCGTTCGTTCGAAAAAATAATTTGCAGCGTTTTATTATTAGCATTATTAATTGACGATCGATACACCTAGAATAAAATATCATCTACCTATTTATTATACCTATAGGTATAAGGTACCTAACTAACTATACGATATGAAGAAGAATCGGTAAGGTAGGTAGGTAGTAAAGGAGAACTAAACCTGGATCGAGTACTTACCTATAGGTAGTTGTACCGGACGGACCAGATTTTTTAAATTGTGTATCTATAATTATGTAGGTACTTACCTACGTACATACTACGAGGAATGTAGTATGTACCTACCTAATAGTTACTCGTCAGTATAACGTACTTTTAAGGTAGGTTTACGTAAGCACGTTACATTGTAGGTACAGACAGACCTACGTGTACTAGACACGCTTGTATAAGTACACGTACTTACCCAGTCATGGGTCATCCATCTAGCCTCTAGCTCTAGCTCTAGCTCTAGCAGCGCGTGCGGTACCTCTTAACCTGGCTATAAAATATGATAAGAGCAACGCCTGGTAACCTACCTAACAATGGATCGGTAGCGTCAGTCGGTCATCCATCAATCAATTGGATGGATGGATCGATGGATGGGTGAAAATTATTTCTTTGCTCTATATAATAATTATAGGTAGGTACTAACATTCATGCATAACGTAGGTGTAGGTAGGTAGGTAGGTAGTCAGTTCACCTATTTATATAAAATATTATTATCGTACGTATCGTAGGTTTAGTTAGGCGGTGGTAGATCTAGGACAGCAATGGGATTTGCTAACCTACATTACGTAGGTCTGAGTTGGCACCTAGTTTATGTTACTTGTAATCAGGACTGTGGTGGTTGGTGTACCTTTCTCTCTATTTTTATATTATAATCTCGTCTCTAAAGAAACATCATCATCGCTCTGTGAGCGACGAATCGTTCGAAACGTTTGTTAGCCCTGAAAAGGGCTGTTTTAGCGTATAATATGCCGCCGATAATTAGCGCGCACGATGGACAGAGTAAAGAGTAAAGTCTCGGGGCGGCGCGGCTTCGTCCTACTGTTCGCATCGTATTATCGTAGCTTAGTTTCGTCGTCGTGACGGGGGCGGGGGCATCGTCGTCGTCGTCGTCACCGACTAAGACACCACCACCGCCATCACCACAACGGCAACAACAAAAACTACAATAAATAACAACGAACGTATAGATTAGACCGACCACCACCGACGACTCACTACTATTGCTCACATCATCCTCCTCCTCCTCCTCCTCACTTTTTCCCAGCGGATTTCTTCGAAGCTGCCGCCTTAGACTTCGGCGTGGCCGCCGCTGCCTTCTTCGGTTTGGGAGCTTTCGGTTTCTTCGTCGGTGGCTTCGTAGTCTTCTTAGCCTTGGGAGCGGCGGCGCTCTTCGCCTTCTTAGCGGGCGAGGAGGCGGCGGCGGCTTTCTTCGCTGCGGCCGGGGCCGGTTTCTTCTTGGCAGCGGCGGCTTTCTTGTCTCTCGTCGTAGCCTTGACGCCGGCTTTCGACGGAGATGCGGCGGCGGCGGCGGATGCGGCGGGCTTCTTCTTCGAGGCCGCCGAGGCGCTCCTCTTCTTCGATGCCGGCGATTTCGCGGCCGACGCTGACGCCTTCTTCGCTGCCGCCGGCTTCTTCTTAGAATCGGAGGCCTTCTTCGATCCGGCCGTCGACGACGACGAAGACTTTGAAGTTTTCGATTCTAATTTGAAAGAACCGCTAGCGCCTCGTCCCTTCGTCTGTATCAAAGCGCCCGATTCGACGGCGCTCTTCAAGTATTTTCTGATAAAAGGCGCTAATTTCTCAGCGTCGACTTTGTACTGCGCCGTAATATACTTTTTGATCGCCTTCAACGAGGATCCGCTGCGCTCCTTCAACTCTTTGATGGCTTGATTCACCATCTCAGAGGTTTTCGGATGAGTCGGTGCGGCCTTCGGTTTCTTAGCTCCGCCGGCGGCGGCGGCGGACGCCTTAGGTTTCTTCGCCGGGGTCGCCGGTGCCGGTGCTTCAGCTGCTACTGCCGTGTCTGCCATTATTAGCTGGTAAGTATCTTCTTCTTTCTTCTTACAAAAAAACGTTAAAACAATAGTAAAGTTATAGTAAAACTTTTACTTGAGTAATCTCTATCGATCGATTGATTAGTGAGAACGGAACGAAAGAGAGACATAGAGGGCGCTCCATATGACCGACGCTAAGGTACTCGATAGCTTTACCTTAAAGAGAACACCACACTCGAGATACTATTTCCCGTACGAACGCTCTCAACTTTTCACTAACATACATCTAATTAAATATATTTTTAATATATTTATAATACTTTTATAAAGGTGAAAAGTTAATGAACGATTAATATCTGAACTGTATCACATTATCGAAATAATATTGTAACGATATAGTTACGTGTTATCGTATTATAGTGAATTATTCACGTCACTCTCGGCCTCGAATAGGTCGGACGATGTTTAAATCACTTATATCTTCATCGATTATGTATTTAAAACGTTTCCATCTCGATAGATAAACGTCGAAGATATCGTTCATATTATAAATTATATAAACAAGTCGGATCGGATAATCGAACGTCGAATTAATAGCGAATTTCTGAAGCCTCGTAAAACACCGAGTAGTCTCATCGAGTACGAGATCGCGTCTCTAACGAATATAATAAGCTTTTAAAACACATTCAAGTATCAGTATGAAAACATCGCTATTAGGTTATTAGTAGTTCTTTAAGTAAAGTATAAAGTATACGATAAACTTAGAATGCTGTGTTTACATTCAAATAATCCTAAAACAACGACTCTATATTCAAGTTTTATAAATAATAAAATTTATACCTATAAGTAAATGCGTGCTTACCTAAGTACTTAAGTAATCAATTACTATTGTATAGGTACTTATTAATAATTTTACTTAAGTAAAAAAAAAAGAAAAAAAAAACAACTAGGCAGTAGGTCTGTACTTACTTACTTAGGTAAGTAAGTACCTACATAATATTAAGTACCTATCTAAGTACTTACTACTTATATACTCATACTTACCCCCTTACTTGAGTAGGTAGATATGTAATAGGTACCTAAGTAAGTAAGTAAGTAAGTAAGTAAGTAAGTAGGTAGGTAGGAGTCAGTAGAAGAAAATCTATTAAGTTAGGTACATATTATATCTAAGTATATAGATACCTACTTACATAATTATTATTGTAATTAATAAGTAAAACCAGGTATTATTTATGTACTTAGGTACTTGCTTACTGTTTAAAAATTACCTATAAGTACTTATTTAATACTTGAGACGTATAATCGTTTAAGCACCTTTAAAATGTAGGTAACGAATGTGCATTATAGTATAGGCACCCTCATAGGATGATAATATTATTATGTAAGTAGGTAGGACTTCGTTTGATTGTCATTATAATATTCTTATGAAAAACAATAAACGGACCTGTGCCCGTAGAGGTGTATGTATTATGTACGTACAGTGCAGTACAGTACATAACCACATAACGTACCTCTACGTCTTGTAGATAGATAAATAGCTAGTACTTACCTACCTACCTAGATATTATTAAGTATTATGTATTTGTATGTAAGTGTAGAGGTACTTTGTTTACTTAATAATTATTGAAGTAGGTCTGTGTACGTAGTATGTACGTAGGTACAGACAGGTACATTACATATTATATACAGCTAGCTGACACTTGTAATATTTAAAAGGTGGGTACCTATTTAAGTAGGTATACATACTTAATAAAATTTATCAACCTAGTTTATATAATATATAAAATAGTATGTGTATGTAGAGAGCTAAGTTTACTTTTCTAAATCACAAAAACAATATCGCCGTCCCTCTCGCTCGTTCGACTATTTATTAGTTGTTACTTTCCGTCCCCGTCTCGCTCACGTTCGCGTATGAAACATTCAATTTTTATCGAATACCTATTGATACAATTAATATTAGTTGTAAAATTCTAATTGGTAGAAGACTACCCCTAGTTAAAAGTTATATTATTATGTATGTAGGTAGGTAGGTACCTACCTATCCAACGTAACTTAGGTAACTCGATTAGAAAATGTAATTAATGTTACGTACTTTTTTAAAATAAGAAAGTCGATAAGAAACATTTCTTATACAACTCAATTAATGAGTTATAAGTGTATAAGTACCGCTGAAACATGTGTGGCCCTGAAAAGGGCCTTTTTTTTTAATGTAATCTGGTGTTTTCACGCTTCGATCACGATGCGTCGTCGTTTTATCGCGACAGTGGCTGTAATTAATTAATCAATTAACCGCCGAAACCGTACAGAGTACGTCCCTGACGTTTCAGAGCGTAGACGACGTCCATAGCGGTTACGGTCTTCCTCTTCGCGTGCTCCGTGTAAGTTACAGCGTCACGGATCACGTTCTCTAGGAACACTTTCAGCACGCCGCGGGTCTCCTCGTAGATCAGACCGGAGATACGCTTGACGCCTCCTCTGCGGGCGAGACGACGGATGGCCGGTTTAGTGATACCCTGGATGTTATCACGGAGAACTTTCCTGTGACGTTTGGCACCACCTTTCCCCAGACCCTTTCCTCCCTTACCGCGACCAGTCATCTTGCTGCTTGTTCAAATATGTAATACGAACGAATACGAATGTGCCGAACACGGTCGTTGCCTGAGCGCGACTGGAACAAGTCCGTACGGGTACCCCTCTTATATTTATACGAAACGATAGCGACAGAGAAGGTAGATATGTTAGAGTCGATCAGAAAGAGACCGACGTAATCTCATATTCAACAAATTTCTGTTATTTTTTTCGTTCGACTAACATTATTATTGTGTATGGTAGATAGGTAAGTACTTATCTAATAGTAATTTTATTTTTTTTAAATATTCTAATGGTAGGTAAGCAACAACTCTAATATTTAAAATCAAATCTTTATAGGGTACTTACTTACCTTCGTATACATACAAACAATTACATTATATAGGTAGGTGTACTACATTACATTACTAAGAGTAATGTAACTTACCCATGTTATATTTTAGGGTAAGTACGATTTAATTTAAAATAGGCACAACGTATATTATTATACCCTACCTGTCTTATAAAATTCTTCAAAATTAGGTACATATTATTTATATTAAATATAAATATTTATTAATTCTTCATACTGATATAGGTGTATATATATATACCCGCCTGGATAGGCGATATACCTAATAATATAATAATAGGTAAGTCTATGCTTCTCCCGAGTGAGTACTTATTATGTACCTACTTAAGTACCCCTAAATTATATAGGTATTATATTATGCTCGGACGCGAATACTTACTTATGCATCTATCTATCTATTCTATTACTCCGACGACTGGAAGAAATGCACCGCACAATACGTCATGGTGAATGTAAGTAGGTAAGTAAGTAATATATTTTAATGTCATCTGGTTGTGAAATGGTTAACCCTATATACCTATTTATATTGTAAGTATTATATTTGTATCTGTCGTTAAGAAACATTCAATCGATTATACGCACGTAAATATTATTATTATATTATTAAGTAGGTACGCATTATATCGATTTTATTAGAAACATATGTGGCCCTGAAAAGGGCCTTTTTGTTGTTTGTCAGTTAACAAGTTTGTCGACACGACCGGGGCGTCTTCGTCTTGAAGTAATTAGGTACCTACTTAGGCACGTTCACCGCGGATACGACGGGCCAGCTGGATGTCCTTCGGCATGATGGTGACGCGCTTAGCGTGGATAGCGCACAGGTTCGTATCTTCGAATAGACCGACGAGATAAGCCTCGCTAGCCTCCTGGAGAGCCATAACGGCGGAGCTCTGGAAACGTAGATCGGTCTTGAAGTCCTGAGCGATCTCGCGCACTAGACGCTGGAAGGGTAGCTTCCGGATCAGAAGCTCGGTACTCTTCTGATAACGACGGATCTCACGTAGGGCGACGGTACCGGGCCTGTAACGATGAGGCTTCTTAACACCGCCGGTGGCGGGCGCGCTCTTACGGGCGGCCTTCGTCGCTAGCTGTTTGCGGGGCGCCTTACCACCGGTCGATTTACGAGCAGTCTGCTTGGTACGTGCCATCTTAGAAAATAAATTCTATCCGTGCGTGGTGCGTAACGTACGATCGAAAGAGAATCGAAAAGTCGAATGGAACGTGAGCATGCGGTTCACCCTCTTATTATATAGTCGCGAGAGAGGGCGAGCGATAAAACGTCATATCCCGTCTCTCTCTATCTCTAATAAAGAGAGCTCTCTTCTTCGTCGTATTCTATCTATCTATAGATATTTAATAAATAAATAATCATCATTTATGTACATAAAGTAATATAATGTTAAAATATATATTTTAATATTACATTACATACCTACTTATTCACGTAGGTAGTAGGTCTGAAAAGTACATCTATAATACGTTAATACATTTTATGTCTATAATAATTTATTATGAATGTACCTAATTTTAAACCTAAATTCATAATAATTAAATATAATATTATATACATATACATGCATTCATCGATTAGTAAGATTAAGTAACGTTCGTAATTCGTAAGTTTATAATATATAACATTATTCATTAGAGGTAGGTACCTATCTATATTTGTGTATTTACTCATTAAAATAATACCTAGGTACTTACCTACGGTGTAAAAACGGTATTAGTAAAATTTATGTTCCATCCGATTCGTCGTTCGTTCGTTCGTCTAGACAAGAACTAACTAACACCTACAACATCTAAGTAAACAAAACGATTTTAGGATGCAAGACCTACACAATTTACTTACTATTATTTTATTATTAAGTAGGCTTACCTATATTATAATTTTTTTTTTTTAATTCTTGTCTACTAGAATTAGACAGAATTACAGACCTACATTATTCGATCCATATAATATACTTAATTATAACCTACCCTTGTTATCATTATGTATAGGTACCTAATTATTTATTATACTCTTATACTCTGTAATTACGATGACGTAGTAGGTAGGTATGTATTATTATAACGATAGCTTTCAAGAAACAAAATATAATAATAACTCGATCGATTCGCTCGAGTGTAAATATTATATTATATAGAAGCATATTGTGGCCCTGAAAAGGGCCGTTTTTTCTTTATTGTTCGTCGAATGTTGCTCAGCTGACGACAGACGACGAGAGAGGAGAGACGAGTCGCCGCCGCCGCCGCCGCGTCGCTAACACAACAAGCTCACTCACCACTATCTACTTCGAGCTAGTGTATTTGGTGACGGCCTTTGTGCCTTCGCTCACGGCGTGCTTGGCGAGCTCACCGGGCAGGAGAAGTCGTACGGAGGTCTGGACCTCCCTCGACGTGATCGTCGAACGCTTGTTGTAGTGAGCGAGACGCGAAGCCTCCGCAGCGATACGTTCGAAGATATCGTTCACGAACGAATTCATGATCGACATCGCCTTCGAAGAGATACCGGTGTCCGGGTGGACTTGCTTCAACACCTTGTAGATGTAGATAGCGTAACTCTCCTTCCTCTTATGCTTCTTCTTTTTCTTGTCAGTCTTCGAGATGTTCTTCTGGGCTTTGCCAGATTTCTTCGCGGCCTTTCCACTAGTCTTGGGCGGCATGATGGGTTAGTATCAGTTTCACAAAACTACGTAAGTACGTGCGTCGACCGGAGTCGCTGCGGAAATAATACGATCACCGCAGGGAATTTTTCGAGTTTTATTAACCACGTCCCCCTCGTTTGTTATCGTAAACGTAACCACGTTTCAAAAGCGGCGACCAATAGCGTTAGCGGAATCGATGAACGAGACGACACTACACTACACCCGTTTCACTCGACCGTCGTTATAGTAGATAGAACGAGCGCGAATATAATTAGAAAGGGAAGTAAACTGTGTAGTTAATTTATTTATTTTTATTAAATTATAATACTAATATAATTTCTTCTATGGTTTTCGCGATTTTGCATAATAAAACACTCAGTCAACCTTGAAAAATCCAACTTAAAAGTTGGCGAAAGCTCGGTTCAAATAATGAATAAAAACGCGATAAAACCGGATAAATAAAGTGTTTTATTATATTAAATATAAATTTTATTAGTAGGTATGAAGGTGTACCTACTACTCTACTTAAATAACTATCTATTGTGTGAATAGTACTTATCCAATAATAAAATTATAGGTAGGTAATGTAGTAAGCAGTACCTACCGTACTTAGTGCACTGTTCTATCAATATAATTATTATCTATCAATGAACGTACACCTACTTACCTAGCTAAAACTAGATTTCGGTGCGAAAAAAAAAAAAAAAAAAGAAAAAGAAACTTAGGTATGTCTACCTACCTATATAACTACTCAGATAATTATTATTATAGGTAATTATAAATTTAGTAGGTTAGGTACACCTACTTAACAGGTTATTGAGTTTTTTTTTTTTTTTTAAATGGTTAGTATCTATGTATTTATTAGTATTATCTACTTTAACTAGGTACATACTATTAAGTACTTGTATACGATAATATTATATAGGTAGGTAGACATTTATTTATATCCGAACTTGTATAATTAATTATTTATACCGTCGTCGACTTGTATTCAGTGTATAATTTTTTAAGAAACATAAATTGTCATCTCTCACTCGGGCGTGAGCGAGAGAATAAAATTCATCGAAACATATTGTGGCCCTGAAAAGGGCCGTTTGTTTTAATGTAATTTGCGCGTTTGTATTGTGTGTGACCAATAAACAAACGCGACGTCGCGAAGTTTTTTTCCGATACTCCTACTTAAGCCTTCTTCTCGGTCTTCTTCGGCAAGAGTACGGCCTGGATGTTAGGCAATACACCGCCCTGAGCGATTGTAACACCGGAGAGTAGCTTGTTCAACTCCTCGTCGTTCCTTATCGCCAGCTGCAAATGACGCGGGATTATTCTAGTCTTCTTGTTGTCTCTCGCCGCGTTACCGGCCAACTCGAGAACCTCGGCCGCCAGGTACTCCATCACGGCAGCTAGGTACACCGGGGCTCCGGCACCGACGCGCTCCGCATAATTGCCGTTTCTGAGTAAACGATGGATACGACCGACTGGAAACTGTAGACCGGCACGGTTCGAACGAGACTTTGCCTTCCCCTTAACTTTACCGCCCTTTCCGCGTCCAGACATGATGGATGAGTCAGTAAAAAGTAAAATACGTTAACGTAAGTATAAACGGTGAAATGCGACGAAGCGTCCGTCCGACTAACGTAACGAATGATTCGAACATAAAGTGGTCCCCTCGTATATATAGTAAATTTCGAACGTCCGTATACGCGCACGAACGAGAGAGACTATCGTCAAGGTTAGAACGAGCTAGCGATATATCCTAATCGACAGAGTCCGTTTCATTCTCTCGTTCGTTAGGACGAAACGAAACGAGACGATAGTGTTTCAGAATTAATAAACTAATAAAAAAATATTTAGGTTTAAAAAGAAAAAAGAAAACAAAAAAAAAAAAACTTCACTTTAGTACGGGAGTCGGGCGTACGGGACGGGCGCGGGGGCTCGTTCGTTCGTTCGAAAAAATAATTTGCAGCGTTTTATTATTAGCATTATTAATTGACGATCGATACACCTAGAATAAAATATCATCTACCTATTTATTATACCTATAGGTATAAGGTACCTAACTAACTATACGATATGAAGAAGAATCGGTAAGGTAGGTAGGTAGTAAAGGAGAACTAAACCTGGATCGAGTACTTACCTATAGGTAGTTGTACCGGACGGACCAGATTTTTTAAATTGTGTATCTATAATTATGTAGGTACTTACCTACGTACATACTACGAGGAATGTAGTATGTACCTACCTAATAGTTACTCGTCAGTATAACGTACTTTTAAGGTAGGTTTACGTAAGCACGTTACATTGTAGGTACAGACAGACCTACGTGTACTAGACACGCTTGTATAAGTACACGTACTTACCCAGTCATGGGTCATCCATCTAGCCTCTAGCTCTAGCTCTAGCTCTAGCAGCGCGTGCGGTACCTCTTAACCTGGCTATAAAATATGATAAGAGCAACGCCTGGTAACCTACCTAACAATGGATCGGTAGCGTCAGTCGGTCATCCATCAATCAATTGGATGGATGGATCGATGGATGGGTGAAAATTATTTCTTTGCTCTATATAATAATTATAGGTAGGTACTAACATTCATGCATAACGTAGGTGTAGGTAGGTAGGTAGGTAGTCAGTTCACCTATTTATATAAAATATTATTATCGTACGTATCGTAGGTTTAGTTAGGCGGTGGTAGATCTAGGACAGCAATGGGATTTGCTAACCTACATTACGTAGGTCTGAGTTGGCACCTAGTTTATGTTACTTGTAATCAGGACTGTGGTGGTTGGTGTACCTTTCTCTCTATTTTTATATTATAATCTCGTCTCTAAAGAAACATCATCATCGCTCTGTGAGCGACGAATCGTTCGAAACGTTTGTTAGCCCTGAAAAGGGCTGTTTTAGCGTATAATATGCCGCCGATAATTAGCGCGCACGATGGACAGAGTAAAGAGTAAAGTCTCGGGGCGGCGCGGCTTCGTCCTACTGTTCGCATCGTATTATCGTAGCTTAGTTTCGTCGTCGTGACGGGGGCGGGGGCATCGTCGTCGTCGTCGTCACCGACTAAGACACCACCACCGCCATCACCACAACGGCAACAACAAAAACTACAATAAATAACAACGAACGTATAGATTAGACCGACCACCACCGACGACTCACTACTATTGCTCACATCATCCTCCTCCTCCTCCTCCTCACTTTTTCCCAGCGGATTTCTTCGAAGCTGCCGCCTTAGACTTCGGCGTGGCCGCCGCTGCCTTCTTCGGTTTGGGAGCTTTCGGTTTCTTCGTCGGTGGCTTCGTAGTCTTCTTAGCCTTGGGAGCGGCGGCGCTCTTCGCCTTCTTAGCGGGCGAGGAGGCGGCGGCGGCTTTCTTCGCTGCGGCCGGGGCCGGTTTCTTCTTGGCAGCGGCGGCTTTCTTGTCTCTCGTCGTAGCCTTGACGCCGGCTTTCGACGGAGATGCGGCGGCGGCGGCGGATGCGGCGGGCTTCTTCTTCGAGGCCGCCGAGGCGCTCCTCTTCTTCGATGCCGGCGATTTCGCGGCCGACGCTGACGCCTTCTTCGCTGCCGCCGGCTTCTTCTTAGAATCGGAGGCCTTCTTCGATCCGGCCGTCGACGACGACGAAGACTTTGAAGTTTTCGATTCTAATTTGAAAGAACCGCTAGCGCCTCGTCCCTTCGTCTGTATCAAAGCGCCCGATTCGACGGCGCTCTTCAAGTATTTTCTGATAAAAGGCGCTAATTTCTCAGCGTCGACTTTGTACTGCGCCGTAATATACTTTTTGATCGCCTTCAACGAGGATCCGCTGCGCTCCTTCAACTCTTTGATGGCTTGATTCACCATCTCAGAGGTTTTCGGATGAGTCGGTGCGGCCTTCGGTTTCTTAGCTCCGCCGGCGGCGGCGGCGGACGCCTTAGGTTTCTTCGCCGGGGTCGCCGGTGCCGGTGCTTCAGCTGCTACTGCCGTGTCTGCCATTATTAGCTGGTAAGTATCTTCTTCTTTCTTCTTACAAAAAAACGTTAAAACAATAGTAAAGTTATAGTAAAACTTTTACTTGAGTAATCTCTATCGATCGATTGATTAGTGAGAACGGAACGAAAGAGAGACATAGAGGGCGCTCCATATGACCGACGCTAAGGTACTCGATAGCTTTACCTTAAAGAGAACACCACACTCGAGATACTATTTCCCGTACGAACGCTCTCAACTTTTCACTAACATACATCTAATTAAATATATTTTTAATATATTTATAATACTTTTATAAAGGTGAAAAGTTAATGAACGATTAATATCTGAACTGTATCACATTATCGAAATAATATTGTAACGATATAGTTACGTGTTATCGTATTATAGTGAATTATTCACGTCACTCTCGGCCTCGAATAGGTCGGACGATGTTTAAATCACTTATATCTTCATCGATTATGTATTTAAAACGTTTCCATCTCGATAGATAAACGTCGAAGATATCGTTCATATTATAAATTATATAAACAAGTCGGATCGGATAATCGAACGTCGAATTAATAGCGAATTTCTGAAGCCTCGTAAAACACCGAGTAGTCTCATCGAGTACGAGATCGCGTCTCTAACGAATATAATAAGCTTTTAAAACACATTCAAGTATCAGTATGAAAACATCGCTATTAGGTTATTAGTAGTTCTTTAAGTAAAGTATAAAGTATACGATAAACTTAGAATGCTGTGTTTACATTCAAATAATCCTAAAACAACGACTCTATATTCAAGTTTTATAAATAATAAAATTTATACCTATAAGTAAATGCGTGCTTACCTAAGTACTTAAGTAATCAATTACTATTGTATAGGTACTTATTAATAATTTTACTTAAGTAAAAAAAAAAGAAAAAAAAAACAACTAGGCAGTAGGTCTGTACTTACTTACTTAGGTAAGTAAGTACCTACATAATATTAAGTACCTATCTAAGTACTTACTACTTATATACTCATACTTACCCCCTTACTTGAGTAGGTAGATATGTAATAGGTACCTAAGTAAGTAAGTAAGTAAGTAAGTAAGTAAGTAGGTAGGTAGGAGTCAGTAGAAGAAAATCTATTAAGTTAGGTACATATTATATCTAAGTATATAGATACCTACTTACATAATTATTATTGTAATTAATAAGTAAAACCAGGTATTATTTATGTACTTAGGTACTTGCTTACTGTTTAAAAATTACCTATAAGTACTTATTTAATACTTGAGACGTATAATCGTTTAAGCACCTTTAAAATGTAGGTAACGAATGTGCATTATAGTATAGGCACCCTCATAGGATGATAATATTATTATGTAAGTAGGTAGGACTTCGTTTGATTGTCATTATAATATTCTTATGAAAAACAATAAACGGACCTGTGCCCGTAGAGGTGTATGTATTATGTACGTACAGTGCAGTACAGTACATAACCACATAACGTACCTCTACGTCTTGTAGATAGATAAATAGCTAGTACTTACCTACCTACCTAGATATTATTAAGTATTATGTATTTGTATGTAAGTGTAGAGGTACTTTGTTTACTTAATAATTATTGAAGTAGGTCTGTGTACGTAGTATGTACGTAGGTACAGACAGGTACATTACATATTATATACAGCTAGCTGACACTTGTAATATTTAAAAGGTGGGTACCTATTTAAGTAGGTATACATACTTAATAAAATTTATCAACCTAGTTTATATAATATATAAAATAGTATGTGTATGTAGAGAGCTAAGTTTACTTTTCTAAATCACAAAAACAATATCGCCGTCCCTCTCGCTCGTTCGACTATTTATTAGTTGTTACTTTCCGTCCCCGTCTCGCTCACGTTCGCGTATGAAACATTCAATTTTTATCGAATACCTATTGATACAATTAATATTAGTTGTAAAATTCTAATTGGTAGAAGACTACCCCTAGTTAAAAGTTATATTATTATGTATGTAGGTAGGTAGGTACCTACCTATCCAACGTAACTTAGGTAACTCGATTAGAAAATGTAATTAATGTTACGTACTTTTTTAAAATAAGAAAGTCGATAAGAAACATTTCTTATACAACTCAATTAATGAGTTATAAGTGTATAAGTACCGCTGAAACATGTGTGGCCCTGAAAAGGGCCTTTTTTTTTAATGTAATCTGGTGTTTTCACGCTTCGATCACGATGCGTCGTCGTTTTATCGCGACAGTGGCTGTAATTAATTAATCAATTAACCGCCGAAACCGTACAGAGTACGTCCCTGACGTTTCAGAGCGTAGACGACGTCCATAGCGGTTACGGTCTTCCTCTTCGCGTGCTCCGTGTAAGTTACAGCGTCACGGATCACGTTCTCTAGGAACACTTTCAGCACGCCGCGGGTCTCCTCGTAGATCAGACCGGAGATACGCTTGACGCCTCCTCTGCGGGCGAGACGACGGATGGCCGGTTTAGTGATACCCTGGATGTTATCACGGAGAACTTTCCTGTGACGTTTGGCACCACCTTTCCCCAGACCCTTTCCTCCCTTACCGCGACCAGTCATCTTGCTGCTTGTTCAAATATGTAATACGAACGAATACGAATGTGCCGAACACGGTCGTTGCCTGAGCGCGACTGGAACAAGTCCGTACGGGTACCCCTCTTATATTTATACGAAACGATAGCGACAGAGAAGGTAGATATGTTAGAGTCGATCAGAAAGAGACCGACGTAATCTCATATTCAACAAATTTCTGTTATTTTTTTCGTTCGACTAACATTATTATTGTGTATGGTAGATAGGTAAGTACTTATCTAATAGTAATTTTATTTTTTTTAAATATTCTAATGGTAGGTAAGCAACAACTCTAATATTTAAAATCAAATCTTTATAGGGTACTTACTTACCTTCGTATACATACAAACAATTACATTATATAGGTAGGTGTACTACATTACATTACTAAGAGTAATGTAACTTACCCATGTTATATTTTAGGGTAAGTACGATTTAATTTAAAATAGGCACAACGTATATTATTATACCCTACCTGTCTTATAAAATTCTTCAAAATTAGGTACATATTATTTATATTAAATATAAATATTTATTAATTCTTCATACTGATATAGGTGTATATATATATACCCGCCTGGATAGGCGATATACCTAATAATATAATAATAGGTAAGTCTATGCTTCTCCCGAGTGAGTACTTATTATGTACCTACTTAAGTACCCCTAAATTATATAGGTATTATATTATGCTCGGACGCGAATACTTACTTATGCATCTATCTATCTATTCTATTACCCCGACGACTGGAAGAAATGCACCGCACAATACGTCATGGTGAATGTAAGTAGGTAAGTAAGTAATATATTTTAATGTCATCTGGTTGTGAAATGGTTAACCCTATATACCTATTTATATTGTAAGTATTATATTTGTATCTGTCGTTAAGAAACATTCAATCGATTATACGCACGTAAATATTATTATTATATTATTAAGTAGGTACGCATTATATCGATTTTATTAGAAACATATGTGGCCCTGAAAAGGGCCTTTTTGTTGTTTGTCAGTTAACAAGTTTGTCGACACGACCGGGGCGTCTTCGTCTTGAAGTAATTAGGTACCTACTTAGGCACGTTCACCGCGGATACGACGGGCCAGCTGGATGTCCTTCGGCATGATGGTGACGCGCTTAGCGTGGATAGCGCACAGGTTCGTATCTTCGAATAGACCGACGAGATAAGCCTCGCTAGCCTCCTGGAGAGCCATAACGGCGGAGCTCTGGAAACGTAGATCGGTCTTGAAGTCCTGAGCGATCTCGCGCACTAGACGCTGGAAGGGTAGCTTCCGGATCAGAAGCTCGGTACTCTTCTGATAACGACGGATCTCACGTAGGGCGACGGTACCGGGCCTGTAACGATGAGGCTTCTTAACACCGCCGGTGGCGGGCGCGCTCTTACGGGCGGCCTTCGTCGCTAGCTGTTTGCGGGGCGCCTTACCACCGGTCGATTTACGAGCAGTCTGCTTGGTACGTGCCATCTTAGAAAATAAATTCTATCCGTGCGTGGTGCGTAACGTACGATCGAAAGAGAATCGAAAAGTCGAATGGAACGTGAGCATGCGGTTCACCCTCTTATTATATAGTCGCGAGAGAGGGCGAGCGATAAAACGTCATATCCCGTCTCTCTCTATCTCTAATAAAGAGAGCTCTCTTCTTCGTCGTATTCTATCTATCTATAGATATTTAATAAATAAATAATCATCATTTATGTACATAAAGTAATATAATGTTAAAATATATATTTTAATATTACATTACATACCTACTTATTCACGTAGGTAGTAGGTCTGAAAAGTACATCTATAATACGTTAATACATTTTATGTCTATAATAATTTATTATGAATGTACCTAATTTTAAACCTAAATTCATAATAATTAAATATAATATTATATACATATACATGCATTCATCGATTAGTAAGATTAAGTAACGTTCGTAATTCGTAAGTTTATAATATATAACATTATTCATTAGAGGTAGGTACCTATCTATATTTGTGTATTTACTCATTAAAATAATACCTAGGTACTTACCTACGGTGTAAAAACGGTATTAGTAAAATTTATGTTCCATCCGATTCGTCGTTCGTTCGTTCGTCTAGACAAGAACTAACTAACACCTACAACATCTAAGTAAACAAAACGATTTTAGGATGCAAGACCTACACAATTTACTTACTATTATTTTATTATTAAGTAGGCTTACCTATATTATAATTTTTTTTTTTTAATTCTTGTCTACTAGAATTAGACAGAATTACAGACCTACATTATTCGATCCATATAATATACTTAATTATAACCTACCCTTGTTATCATTATGTATAGGTACCTAATTATTTATTATACTCTTATACTCTGTAATTACGATGACGTAGTAGGTAGGTATGTATTATTATAACGATAGCTTTCAAGAAACAAAATATAATAATAACTCGATCGATTCGCTCGAGTGTAAATATTATATTATATAGAAGCATATTGTGGCCCTGAAAAGGGCCGTTTTTTCTTTATTGTTCGTCGAATGTTGCTCAGCTGACGACAGACGACGAGAGAGGAGAGACGAGTCGCCGCCGCCGCCGCCGCGTCGCTAACACAACAAGCTCACTCACCACTATCTACTTCGAGCTAGTGTATTTGGTGACGGCCTTTGTGCCTTCGCTCACGGCGTGCTTGGCGAGCTCACCGGGCAGGAGAAGTCGTACGGAGGTCTGGACCTCCCTCGACGTGATCGTCGAACGCTTGTTGTAGTGAGCGAGACGCGAAGCCTCCGCAGCGATACGTTCGAAGATATCGTTCACGAACGAATTCATGATCGACATCGCCTTCGAAGAGATACCGGTGTCCGGGTGGACTTGCTTCAACACCTTGTAGATGTAGATAGCGTAACTCTCCTTCCTCTTATGCTTCTTCTTTTTCTTGTCAGTCTTCGAGATGTTCTTCTGGGCTTTGCCAGATTTCTTCGCGGCCTTTCCACTAGTCTTGGGCGGCATGATGGGTTAGTATCAGTTTCACAAAACTACGTAAGTACGTGCGTCGACCGGAGTCGCTGCGGAAATAATACGATCACCGCAGGGAATTTTTCGAGTTTTATTAACCACGTCCCCCTCGTTTGTTATCGTAAACGTAACCACGTTTCAAAAGCGGCGACCAATAGCGTTAGCGGAATCGATGAACGAGACGACACTACACTACACCCGTTTCACTCGACCGTCGTTATAGTAGATAGAACGAGCGCGAATATAATTAGAAAGGGAAGTAAACTGTGTAGTTAATTTATTTATTTTTATTAAATTATAATACTAATATAATTTCTTCTATGGTTTTCGCGATTTTGCATAATAAAACACTCAGTCAACCTTGAAAAATCCAACTTAAAAGTTGGCGAAAGCTCGGTTCAAATAATGAATAAAAACGCGATAAAACCGGATAAATAAAGTGTTTTATTATATTAAATATAAATTTTATTAGTAGGTATGAAGGTGTACCTACTACTCTACTTAAATAACTATCTATTGTGTGAATAGTACTTATCCAATAATAAAATTATAGGTAGGTAATGTAGTAAGCAGTACCTACCGTACCTTAGTGCACTGTTCTATCAATATAATTATTATCTATCAATGAACGTACACCTACTTACCTAGCTAAAACTAGATTTCGGTGCGAAAAAAAAAAAAAAAAAAGAAAAAGAAACTTAGGTATGTCTACCTACCTATATAACTACTCAGATAATTATTATTATAGGTAATTATAAATTTAGTAGGTTAGGTACACCTACTTAACAGGTTATTGAGTTTTTTTTTTTTTTTTAAATGGTTAGTATCTATGTATTTATTAGTATTATCTACTTTAACTAGGTACATACTATTAAGTACTTGTATACGATAATATTATATAGGTAGGTAGACATTTATTTATATCCGAACTTGTATAATTAATTATTTATACCGTCGTCGACTTGTATTCAGTGTATAATTTTTTAAGAAACATAAATTGTCATCTCTCACTCGGGCGTGAGCGAGAGAATAAAATTCATCGAAACATATTGTGGCCCTGAAAAGGGCCGTTTGTTTTAATGTAATTTGCGCGTTTGTATTGTGTGTGACCAATAAACAAACGCGACGTCGCGAAGTTTTTTTCCGATACTCCTACTTAAGCCTTCTTCTCGGTCTTCTTCGGCAAGAGTACGGCCTGGATGTTAGGCAATACACCGCCCTGAGCGATTGTAACACCGGAGAGTAGCTTGTTCAACTCCTCGTCGTTCCTTATCGCCAGCTGCAAATGACGCGGGATTATTCTAGTCTTCTTGTTGTCTCTCGCCGCGTTACCGGCCAACTCGAGAACCTCGGCCGCCAGGTACTCCATCACGGCAGCTAGGTACACCGGGGCTCCGGCACCGACGCGCTCCGCATAATTGCCGTTTCTGAGTAAACGATGGATACGACCGACTGGAAACTGTAGACCGGCACGGTTCGAACGAGACTTTGCCTTCCCCTTAACTTTACCGCCCTTTCCGCGTCCAGACATGATGGATGAGTCAGTAAAAAGTAAAATACGTTAACGTAAGTATAAACGGTGAAATGCGACGAAGCGTCCGTCCGACTAACGTAACGAATGATTCGAACTAGTGATGGGACTCGAGTCGTGTTTTACTCGAGTGACTCGAGTGAGTTTTGTTTTACTCGTACTCGAATGGAAAATAAACGGACTCGGCTTACGAGTGAATCGAGTCGACTCGATAAACTTGTTACTCGAATTGACTCGAGTCGACTCGACTGATTCGATTGACCTATGTTCGTTCGAGTTTAAACAAACACTAGATAAGACATGTCGTAGACTATCTAATACAAGTACAGTTTTTTCAAAACTACCGCTAGAAATTTTGTATTTTGCTTTTGTTTTCGTGAGAACACAGGACAAAGTGGTATTACAGCTGTTAAAATGAGCAGTGAAAGTGGAAAAAAATCTTCTGTGTGGTCGTTTTTTGAGAAGGATGCAGAGAAAAAAATTGTTACCTGTAAGTTGTGCAAAAAAACTTACAAAGACTTTGGAAATACGACTAATTTAATTTCACATTTGAAAAATAGACATTTTTTTTTATTGTTTCTACCCTAACAATTGTCTTCATTCGAGTAATTTTCGTTCGACTCGAGTGGTTTTCGTTCGATTCGAGTATGTATTTCACTCGAGTTGCACTCGAATTACTCGTATTTTAGGAGCGAGTGACTCGAGTCGAAAAATTGCACTCGAATCCCATCACTAATTCGAACATAAAGTGGTCCCCTCGTATATATAGTAAATTTCGAACGTCCGTATACGCGCACGAACGAGAGAGACTATCGTCAAGGTTAGAACGAGCTAGCGATATATCCTAATCGACAGAGTCCGTTTCATTCTCTCGTTCGTTAGGACGAAACGAAACGAGACGATAGTGTTTCAGAATTAATAAACTAATAAAAAAATATTTAGGTTTAAAAAGAAAAAAGAAAAAAAAAAAAAAAAAAACTTCACTTTAGTACGGGAGTCGGGCGTACGGGACGGGCGCGGGGGCTCGTTCGTTCGTTCGAAAAAATAATTTGCAGCGTTTTATTATTAGCATTATTAATTGACGATCGATACACCTAGAATAAAATATCATCTACCTATTTATTATACCTATAGGTATAAGGTACCTAACTAACTATACGATATGAAGAAGAATCGGTAAGGTAGGTAGGTAGTAAAGGAGAACTAAACCTGGATCGAGTACTTACCTATAGGTAGTTGTACCGGACGGACCAGATTTTTTAAATTGTGTATCTATAATTATGTAGGTACTTACCTACGTACATACTACGAGGAATGTAGTATGTACCTACCTAATAGTTACTCGTCAGTATAACGTACTTTTAAGGTAGGTTTACGTAAGCACGTTACATTGTAGGTACAGACAGACCTACGTGTACTAGACACGCTTGTATAAGTACACGTACTTACCCAGTCATGGGTCATCCATCTAGCCTCTAGCTCTAGCTCTAGCTCTAGCAGCGCGTGCGGTACCTCTTAACCTGGCTATAAAATATGATAAGAGCAACGCCTGGTAACCTACCTAACAATGTATCGGTAGCGTCAGTCGGTCATCCATCAATCAATTGGATGGATGGATCGATGGATGGGTGAAAATTATTTCTTTGCTCTATATAATAATTATAGGTAGGTACTAACATTCATGCATAACGTAGGTGTAGGTAGGTAGGTAGGTAGTCAGTTCACCTATTTATATAAAATATTATTATCGTACGTATCGTAGGTTTAGTTAGGCGGTGGTAGATCTAGGACAGCAATGGGATTTGCTAACCTACATTACGTAGGTCTGAGTTGGCACCTAGTTTATGTTACTTGTAATCAGGACTGTGGTGGTTGGTGTACCTTTCTCTCTATTTTTATATTATAATCTCGTCTCTAAAGAAACATCATCATCGCTCTGTGAGCGACGAATCGTTCGAAACGTTTGTTAGCCCTGAAAAGGGCTGTTTTAGCGTATAATATGCCGCCGATAATTAGCGCGCACGATGGACAGAGTAAAGAGTAAAGTCTCGGGGCGGCGCGGCTTCGTCCTACTGTTCGCATCGTATTATCGTAGCTTAGTTTCGTCGTCGTGACGGGGGCGGGGGCATCGTCGTCGTCGTCGTCACCGACTAAGACACCACCACCGCCATCACCACAACGGCAACAACAAAAACTACAATAAATAACAACGAACGTATAGATTAGACCGACCACCACCGACGACTCACTACTATTGCTCACATCATCCTCCTCCTCCTCCTCCTCACTTTTTCCCAGCGGATTTCTTCGAAGCTGCCGCCTTAGACTTCGGCGTGGCCGCCGCTGCCTTCTTCGGTTTGGGAGCTTTCGGTTTCTTCGTCGGTGGCTTCGTAGTCTTCTTAGCCTTGGGAGCGGCGGCGCTCTTCGCCTTCTTAGCGGGCGAGGAGGCGGCGGCGGCTTTCTTCGCTGCGGCCGGGGCCGGTTTCTTCTTGGCAGCGGCGGCTTTCTTGTCTCTCGTCGTAGCCTTGACGCCGGCTTTCGACGGAGATGCGGCGGCGGCGGCGGATGCGGCGGGCTTCTTCTTCGAGGCCGCCGAGGCGCTCCTCTTCTTCGATGCCGGCGATTTCGCGGCCGACGCTGACGCCTTCTTCGCTGCCGCCGGCTTCTTCTTAGAATCGGAGGCCTTCTTCGATCCGGCCGTCGACGACGACGAAGACTTTGAAGTTTTCGATTCTAATTTGAAAGAACCGCTAGCGCCTCGTCCCTTCGTCTGTATCAAAGCGCCCGATTCGACGGCGCTCTTCAAGTATTTTCTGATAAAAGGCGCTAATTTCTCAGCGTCGACTTTGTACTGCGCCGTAATATACTTTTTGATCGCCTTCAACGAGGATCCGCTGCGCTCCTTCAACTCTTTGATGGCTTGATTCACCATCTCAGAGGTTTTCGGATGAGTCGGTGCGGCCTTCGGTTTCTTAGCTCCGCCGGCGGCGGCGGCGGACGCCTTAGGTTTCTTCGCCGGGGTCGCCGGTGCCGGTGCTTCAGCTGCTACTGCCGTGTCTGCCATTATTAGCTGGTAAGTATCTTCTTCTTTCTTCTTACAAAAAAACGTTAAAACAATAGTAAAGTTATAGTAAAACTTTTACTTGAGTAATCTCTATCGATCGATTGATTAGTGAGAACGGAACGAAAGAGAGACATAGAGGGCGCTCCATATGACCGACGCTAAGGTACTCGATAGCTTTACCTTAAAGAGAACACCACACTCGAGATACTATTTCCCGTACGAACGCTCTCAACTTTTCACTAACATACATCTAATTAAATATATTTTTAATACTTTTATAAAGGTGAAAAGTTAATGAACGATTAATATCTGAACTGTATCACATTATCGAAATAATATTGTAACGATATAGTTACGTGTTATCGTATTATAGTGAATTATTCACGTCACTCTCGGCCTCGAATAGGTCGGACGATGTTTAAATCACTTATATCTTCATCGATTATGTATTTAAAACGTTTCCATCTCGATAGATAAACGTCGAAGATATCGTTCATATTATAAATTATATAAACAAGTCGGATCGGATAATCGAACGTCGAATTAATAGCGAATTTCTGAAGCCTCGTAAAACACCGAGTAGTCTCATCGAGTACGAGATCGCGTCTCTAACGAATATAATAAGCTTTTAAAACACATTCAAGTATCAGTATGAAAACATCGCTATTAGGTTATTAGTAGTTCTTTAAGTAAAGTATAAAGTATACGATAAACTTAGAATGCTGTGTTTACATTCAAATAATCCTAAAACAACGACTCTATATTCAAGTTTTATAAATAATAAAATTTATACCTATAAGTAAATGCGTGCTTACCTAAGTACTTAAGTAATCAATTACTATTGTATAGGTACTTATTAATAATTTTACTTAAGTAAAAAAAAAAGAAAAAAAAAACAACTAGGCAGTAGGTCTGTACTTACTTACTTAGGTAAGTAAGTACCTACATAATATTAAGTACCTATCTAAGTACTTACTACTTATATACTCATACTTACCCCCTTACTTGAGTAGGTAGATATGTAATAGGTACCTAAGTAAGTAAGTAAGTAAGTAAGTAAGTAAGTAGGTAGGTAGGAGTCAGTAGAAGAAAATCTATTAAGTTAGGTACATATTATATCTAAGTATATAGATACCTACTTACATAATTATTATTGTAATTAATAAGTAAAACCAGGTATTATTTATGTACTTAGGTACTTGCTTACTGTTTAAAAATTACCTATAAGTACTTATTTAATACTTGAGACGTATAATCGTTTAAGCACCTTTAAAATGTAGGTAACGAATGTGCATTATAGTATAGGCACCCTCATAGGATGATAATATTATTATGTAAGTAGGTAGGACTTCGTTTGATTGTCATTATAATATTCTTATGAAAAACAATAAACGGACCTGTGCCCGTAGAGGTGTATGTATTATGTACGTACAGTGCAGTACAGTACATAACCACATAACGTACCTCTACGTCTTGTAGATAGATAAATAGCTAGTACTTACCTACCTACCTAGATATTATTAAGTATTATGTATTTGTATGTAAGTGTAGAGGTACTTTGTTTACTTAATAATTATTGAAGTAGGTCTGTGTACGTAGTATGTACGTAGGTACAGACAGGTACATTACATATTATATACAGCTAGCTGACACTTGTAATATTTAAAAGGTGGGTACCTATTTAAGTAGGTATACATACTTAATAAAATTTATCAACCTAGTTTATATAATATATAAAATAGTATGTGTATGTAGAGAGCTAAGTTTACTTTTCTAAATCACAAAAACAATATCGCCGTCCCTCTCGCTCGTTCGACTATTTATTAGTTGTTACTTTCCGTCCCCGTCTCGCTCACGTTCGCGTATGAAACATTCAATTTTTATCGAATACCTATTGATACAATTAATATTAGTTGTAAAATTCTAATTGGTAGAAGACTACCCCTAGTTAAAAGTTATATTATTATGTATGTAGGTAGGTAGGTACCTACCTATCCAACGTAACTTAGGTAACTCGATTAGAAAATGTAATTAATGTTACGTACTTTTTTAAAATAAGAAAGTCGATAAGAAACATTTCTTATACAACTCAATTAATGAGTTATAAGTGTATAAGTACCGCTGAAACATGTGTGGCCCTGAAAAGGGCCTTTTTTTTTAATGTAATCTGGTGTTTTCACGCTTCGATCACGATGCGTCGTCGTTTTATCGCGACAGTGGCTGTAATTAATTAATCAATTAACCGCCGAAACCGTACAGAGTACGTCCCTGACGTTTCAGAGCGTAGACGACGTCCATAGCGGTTACGGTCTTCCTCTTCGCGTGCTCCGTGTAAGTTACAGCGTCACGGATCACGTTCTCTAGGAACACTTTCAGCACGCCGCGGGTCTCCTCGTAGATCAGACCGGAGATACGCTTGACGCCTCCTCTGCGGGCGAGACGACGGATGGCCGGTTTAGTGATACCCTGGATGTTATCACGGAGAACTTTCCTGTGACGTTTGGCACCACCTTTCCCCAGACCCTTTCCTCCCTTACCGCGACCAGTCATCTTGCTGCTTGTTCAAATATGTAATACGAACGAATACGAATGTGCCGAACACGGTCGTTGCCTGAGCGCGACTGGAACAAGTCCGTACGGGTACCCCTCTTATATTTATACGAAACGATAGCGACAGAGAAGGTAGATATGTTAGAGTCGATCAGAAAGAGACCGACGTAATCTCATATTCAACAAATTTCTGTTATTTTTTTCGTTCGACTAACATTATTATTGTGTATGGTAGATAGGTAAGTACTTATCTAATAGTAATTTTATTTTTTTTAAATATTCTAATGGTAGGTAAGCAACAACTCTAATATTTAAAATCAAATCTTTATAGGGTACTTACTTACCTTCGTATACATACAAACAATTACATTATATAGGTAGGTGTACTACATTACATTACTAAGAGTAATGTAACTTACCCATGTTATATTTTAGGGTAAGTACGATTTAATTTAAAATAGGCACAACGTATATTATTATACCCTACCTGTCTTATAAAATTCTTCAAAATTAGGTACATATTATTTATATTAAATATAAATATTTATTAATTCTTCATACTGTTATAGGTGTATATATATATACCCGCCTGGATAGGCGATATACCTAATAATATAATAATAGGTAAGTCTATGCTTCTCCCGAGTGAGTACTTATTATGTACCTACTTAAGTACCCCTAAATTATATAGGTATTATATTATGCTCGGACGCGAATACTTACTTATGCATCTATCTATCTATTCTATTACCCCGACGACTGGAAGAAATGCACCGCACAATACGTCATGGTGAATGTAAGTAGGTAAGTAAGTAATATATTTTAATGTCATCTGGTTGTGAAATGGTTAACCCTATATACCTATTTATATTGTAAGTATTATATTTGTATCTGTCGTTAAGAAACATTCAATCGATTATACGCACGTAAATATTATTATTATATTATTAAGTAGGTACGCATTATATCGATTTTATTAGAAACATATGTGGCCCTGAAAAGGGCCTTTTTGTTGTTTGTCAGTTAACAAGTTTGTCGACACGACCGGGGCGTCTTCGTCTTGAAGTAATTAGGTACCTACTTAGGCACGTTCACCGCGGATACGACGGGCCAGCTGGATGTCCTTCGGCATGATGGTGACGCGCTTAGCGTGGATAGCGCACAGGTTCGTATCTTCGAATAGACCGACGAGATAAGCCTCGCTAGCCTCCTGGAGAGCCATAACGGCGGAGCTCTGGAAACGTAGATCGGTCTTGAAGTCCTGAGCGATCTCGCGCACTAGACGCTGGAAGGGTAGCTTCCGGATCAGAAGCTCGGTACTCTTCTGATAACGACGGATCTCACGTAGGGCGACGGTACCGGGCCTGTAACGATGAGGCTTCTTAACACCGCCGGTGGCGGGCGCGCTCTTACGGGCGGCCTTCGTCGCTAGCTGTTTGCGGGGCGCCTTACCACCGGTCGATTTACGAGCAGTCTGCTTGGTACGTGCCATCTTAGAAAATAAATTCTATCCGTGCGTGGTGCGTAACGTACGATCGAAAGAGAATCGAAAAGTCGAATGGAACGTGAGCATGCGGTTCACCCTCTTATTATATAGTCGCGAGAGAGGGCGAGCGATAAAACGTCATATCCCGTCTCTCTCTATCTCTAATAAAGAGAGCTCTCTTCTTCGTCGTATTCTATCTATCTATAGATATTTAATAAATAAATAATCATCATTTATGTACATAAAGTAATATAATGTTAAAATATATATTTTAATATTACATTACATACCTACTTATTCACGTAGGTAGTAGGTCTGAAAAGTACATCTATAATACGTTAATACATTTTATGTCTATAATAATTTATTATGAATGTACCTAATTTTAAACCTAAATTCATAATAATTAAATATAATATTATATACATATACATGCATTCATCGATTAGTAAGATTAAGTAACGTTCGTAATTCGTAAGTTTATAATATATAACATTATTCATTAGAGGTAGGTACCTATCTATATTTGTGTATTTACTCATTAAAATAATACCTAGGTACTTACCTACGGTGTAAAAACGGTATTAGTAAAATTTATGTTCCATCCGATTCGTCGTTCGTTCGTTCGTCTAGACAAGAACTAACTAACACCTACAACATCTAAGTAAACAAAACGATTTTAGGATGCAAGACCTACACAATTTACTTACTATTATTTTATTATTAAGTAGGCTTACCTATATTATAATTTTTTTTTTTTAATTCTTGTCTACTAGAATTAGACAGAATTACAGACCTACATTATTCGATCCATATAATATACTTAATTATAACCTACCCTTGTTATCATTATGTATAGGTACCTAATTATTTATTATACTCTTATACTCTGTAATTACGATGACGTAGTAGGTAGGTATGTATTATTATAACGATAGCTTTCAAGAAACAAAATATAATAATAACTCGATCGATTCGCTCGAGTGTAAATATTATATTATATAGAAGCATATTGTGGCCCTGAAAAGGGCCGTTTTTTCTTTATTGTTCGTCGAATGTTGCTCAGCTGACGACAGACGACGAGAGAGGAGAGACGAGTCGCCGCCGCCGCCGCCGCGTCGCTAACACAACAAGCTCACTCACCACTATCTACTTCGAGCTAGTGTATTTGGTGACGGCCTTTGTGCCTTCGCTCACGGCGTGCTTGGCGAGCTCACCGGGCAGGAGAAGTCGTACGGAGGTCTGGACCTCCCTCGACGTGATCGTCGAACGCTTGTTGTAGTGAGCGAGACGCGAAGCCTCCGCAGCGATACGTTCGAAGATATCGTTCACGAACGAATTCATGATCGACATCGCCTTCGAAGAGATACCGGTGTCCGGGTGGACTTGCTTCAACACCTTGTAGATGTAGATAGCGTAACTCTCCTTCCTCTTATGCTTCTTCTTTTTCTTGTCAGTCTTCGAGATGTTCTTCTGGGCTTTGCCAGATTTCTTCGCGGCCTTTCCACTAGTCTTGGGCGGCATGATGGGTTAGTATCAGTTTCACAAAACTACGTAAGTACGTGCGTCGACCGGAGTCGCTGCGGAAATAATACGATCACCGCAGGGAATTTTTCGAGTTTTATTAACCACGTCCCCCTCGTTTGTTATCGTAAACGTAACCACGTTTCAAAAGCGGCGACCAATAGCGTTAGCGGAATCGATGAACGAGACGACACTACACTACACCCGTTTCACTCGACCGTCGTTATAGTAGATAGAACGAGCGCGAATATAATTAGAAAGGGAAGTAAACTGTGTAGTTAATTTATTTATTTTTATTAAATTATAATACTAATATAATTTCTTCTATGGTTTTCGCGATTTTGCATAATAAAACACTCAGTCAACCTTGAAAAATCCAACTTAAAAGTTGGCGAAAGCTCGGTTCAAATAATGAATAAAAACGCGATAAAACCGGATAAATAAAGTGTTTTATTATATTAAATATAAATTTTATTAGTAGGTATGAAGGTGTACCTACTACTCTACTTAAATAACTATCTATTGTGTGAATAGTACTTATCCAATAATAAAATTATAGGTAGGTAATGTAGTAAGCAGTACCTACCGTACTTAGTGCACTGTTCTATCAATATAATTATTATCTATCAATGAACGTACACCTACTTACCTAGCTAAAACTAGATTTCGGTGCGAAAAAAAAAAAAAAAAAAGAAAAAGAAACTTAGGTATGTCTACCTACCTATATAACTACTCAGATAATTATTATTATAGGTAATTATAAATTTAGTAGGTTAGGTACACCTACTTAACAGGTTATTGAGTTTTTTTTTTTTTTTTAAATGGTTAGTATCTATGTATTTATTAGTATTATCTACTTTAACTAGGTACATACTATTAAGTACTTGTATACGATAATATTATATAGGTAGGTAGACATTTATTTATATCCGAACTTGTATAATTAATTATTTATACCGTCGTCGACTTGTATTCAGTGTATAATTTTTTAAGAAACATAAATTGTCATCTCTCACTCGGGCGTGAGCGAGAGAATAAAATTCATCGAAACATATTGTGGCCCTGAAAAGGGCCGTTTGTTTTAATGTAATTTGCGCGTTTGTATTGTGTGTGACCAATAAACAAACGCGACGTCGCGAAGTTTTTTTCCGATACTCCTACTTAAGCCTTCTTCTCGGTCTTCTTCGGCAAGAGTACGGCCTGGATGTTAGGCAATACACCGCCCTGAGCGATTGTAACACCGGAGAGTAGCTTGTTCAACTCCTCGTCGTTCCTTATCGCCAGCTGCAAATGACGCGGGATTATTCTAGTCTTCTTGTTGTCTCTCGCCGCGTTACCGGCCAACTCGAGAACCTCGGCCGCCAGGTACTCCATCACGGCAGCTAGGTACACCGGGGCTCCGGCACCGACGCGCTCCGCATAATTGCCGTTTCTGAGTAAACGATGGATACGACCGACTGGAAACTGTAGACCGGCACGGTTCGAACGAGACTTTGCCTTCCCCTTAACTTTACCGCCCTTTCCGCGTCCAGACATGATGGATGAGTCAGTAAAAAGTAAAATACGTTAACGTAAGTATAAACGGTGAAATGCGACGAAGCGTCCGTCCGACTAACGTAACGAATGATTCGAACATAAAGTGGTCCCCTCGTATATATAGTAAATTTCGAACGTCCGTATACGCGCACGAACGAGAGAGACTATCGTCAAGGTTAGAACGAGCTAGCGATATATCCTAATCGACAGAGTCCGTTTCATTCTCTCGTTCGTTAGGACGAAACGAAACGAGACGATAGTGTTTCAGAATTAATAAACTAATAAAAAAATATTTAGGTTTAAAAAGAAAAAAGAAAAAAAAAAAAAAAAAAACTTCACTTTAGTACGGGAGTCGGGCGTACGGGACGGGCGCGGGGGCTCGTTCGTTCGTTCGAAAAAATAATTTGCAGCGTTTTATTATTAGCATTATTAATTGACGATCGATACACCTAGAATAAAATATCATCTACCTATTTATTATACCTATAGGTATAAGGTACCTAACTAACTATACGATATGAAGAAGAATCGGTAAGGTAGGTAGGTAGTAAAGGAGAACTAAACCTGGATCGAGTACTTACCTATAGGTAGTTGTACCGGACGGACCAGATTTTTTAAATTGTGTATCTATAATTATGTAGGTACTTACCTACGTACATACTACGAGGAATGTAGTATGTACCTACCTAATAGTTACTCGTCAGTATAACGTACTTTTAAGGTAGGTTTACGTAAGCACGTTACATTGTAGGTACAGACAGACCTACGTGTACTAGACACGCTTGTATAAGTACACGTACTTACCCAGTCATGGGTCATCCATCTAGCCTCTAGCTCTAGCTCTAGCTCTAGCAGCGCGTGCGGTACCTCTTAACCTGGCTATAAAATATGATAAGAGCAACGCCTGGTAACCTACCTAACAATGGATCGGTAGCGTCAGTCGGTCATCCATCAATCAATTGGATGGATGGATCGATGGATGGGTGAAAATTATTTCTTTGCTCTATATAATAATTATAGGTAGGTACTAACATTCATGCATAACGTAGGTGTAGGTAGGTAGGTAGGTAGTCAGTTCACCTATTTATATAAAATATTATTATCGTACGTATCGTAGGTTTAGTTAGGCGGTGGTAGATCTAGGACAGCAATGGGATTTGCTAACCTACATTACGTAGGTCTGAGTTGGCACCTAGTTTATGTTACTTGTAATCAGGACTGTGGTGGTTGGTGTACCTTTCTCTCTATTTTTATATTATAATCTCGTCTCTAAAGAAACATCATCATCGCTCTGTGAGCGACGAATCGTTCGAAACGTTTGTTAGCCCTGAAAAGGGCTGTTTTAGCGTATAATATGCCGCCGATAATTAGCGCGCACGATGGACAGAGTAAAGAGTAAAGTCTCGGGGCGGCGCGGCTTCGTCCTACTGTTCGCATCGTATTATCGTAGCTTAGTTTCGTCGTCGTGACGGGGGCGGGGGCATCGTCGTCGTCGTCGTCACCGACTAAGACACCACCACCGCCATCACCACAACGGCAACAACAAAAACTACAATAAATAACAACGAACGTATAGATTAGACCGACCACCACCGACGACTCACTACTATTGCTCACATCATCCTCCTCCTCCTCCTCCTCACTTTTTCCCAGCGGATTTCTTCGAAGCTGCCGCCTTAGACTTCGGCGTGGCCACCGCTGCCTTCTTCGGTTTGGGAGCTTTCGGTTTCTTCGTCGGTGGCTTCGTAGTCTTCTTAGCCTTGGGAGCGGCGGCGCTCTTCGCCTTCTTAGCGGGCGAGGAGGCGGCGGCGGCTTTCTTCGCTGCGGCCGGGGCCGGTTTCTTCTTGGCAGCGGCGGCTTTCTTGTCTCTCGTCGTAGCCTTGACGCCGGCTTTCGACGGAGATGCGGCGGCGGCGGCGGATGCGGCGGGCTTCTTCTTCGAGGCCGCCGAGGCGCTCCTCTTCTTCGATGCCGGCGATTTCGCGGCCGACGCTGACGCCTTCTTCGCTGCCGCCGGCTTCTTCTTAGAATCGGAGGCCTTCTTCGATCCGGCCGTCGACGACGACGAAGACTTTGAAGTTTTCGATTCTAATTTGAAAGAACCGCTAGCGCCTCGTCCCTTCGTCTGTATCAAAGCGCCCGATTCGACGGCGCTCTTCAAGTATTTTCTGATAAAAGGCGCTAATTTCTCAGCGTCGACTTTGTACTGCGCCGTAATATACTTTTTGATCGCCTTCAACGAGGATCCGCTGCGCTCCTTCAACTCTTTGATGGCTTGATTCACCATCTCAGAGGTTTTCGGATGAGTCGGTGCGGCCTTCGGTTTCTTAGCTCCGCCGGCGGCGGCGGCGGACGCCTTAGGTTTCTTCGCCGGGGTCGCCGGTGCCGGTGCTTCAGCTGCTACTGCCGTGTCTGCCATTATTAGCTGGTAAGTATCTTCTTCTTTCTTCTTACAAAAAAACGTTAAAACAATAGTAAAGTTATAGTAAAACTTTTACTTGAGTAATCTCTATCGATCGATTGATTAGTGAGAACGGAACGAAAGAGAGACATAGAGGGCGCTCCATATGACCGACGCTAAGGTACTCGATAGCTTTACCTTAAAGAGAACACCACACTCGAGATACTATTTCCCGTACGAACGCTCTCAACTTTTCACTAACATACATCTAATTAAATATATTTTTAATATATTTATAATACTTTTATAAAGGTGAAAAGTTAATGAACGATTAATATCTGAACTGTATCACATTATCGAAATAATATTGTAACGATATAGTTACGTGTTATCGTATTATAGTGAATTATTCACGTCACTCTCGGCCTCGAATAGGTCGGACGATGTTTAAATCACTTATATCTTCATCGATTATGTATTTAAAACGTTTCCATCTCTATAGATAAACGTCGAAGATATCGTTCATATTATAAATTATATAAACAAGTCGGATCGGATAATCGAACGTCGAATTAATAGCGAATTTCTGAAGCCTCGTAAAACACCGAGTAGTCTCATCGAGTACGAGATCGCGTCTCTAACGAATATAATAAGCTTTTAAAACACATTCAAGTATCAGTATGAAAACATCGCTATTAGGTTATTAGTAGTTCTTTAAGTAAAGTATAAAGTATACGATAAACTTAGAATGCTGTGTTTACATTCAAATAATCCTAAAACAACGACTCTATATTCAAGTTTTATAAATAATAAAATTTATACCTATAAGTAAATGCGTGCTTACCTAAGTACTTAAGTGATCAATTACTATTGTATAGGTACTTATTAATAATTTTACTTAAGTAAAAAAAAAAGAAAAAAAAACAACTAGGCAGTAGGTCTGTACTTACTTACTTACTTAAGTAAGTACCTACATAATATTAAGTACCTATCTAAGTACTTACTACTTATATACTCATACTTACCCCCTTACTTGAGTAGGTAGATATGTAATAGGTACCTAAGTAAGTAAGTAAGTAAGTAAGTAAGTAAGTAAGTAAGTAAGTAGGTAGGTAGGAGTCAGTAGAAGAAAATCTATTAAGTTAGGTACATATTATATCTAAGTATATAGATACCTACTTACATAATTATTATTGTAATTAATAAGTAAAACCAGGTATTATTTATGTACTTAGGTACTTGCTTACTGTTTAAAAATTACCTATAAGTACTTACTTATTTAATACTTGAGACGTATAATCGTTTAAGCACCTTTAAAATGTAGGTAACGAATGTGCATTAGGTATAGTATAGGCACCATATCATAGGATAATATTATTATGTAAGTAGGTAGGACTTCGTTTGATTGTCATTATAATATTCTTATGAAAAACAATAAACGGACCTGTGCCCGTAGTAGAGGTGTATGTATTATGTACGTACAGTGCAGTACAGTACATAACCACATAACGTACCTCTACGTCTTGTAGATAGATAAATAGCTAGTACTTACCTACCTACCTAGATATTATTAAGTATTATGTATTTGTATGTAAGTGTAGAGGTACTTTGTTTACTTAATAATTATTGAAGTAGGTCTGTGTACGTAGTATGTACGTAGGTACAGACAGGTACATTACAATATATATACAGCTAGCTGACACTTGTAATATTTAAAAGGTGGGTACCTATTTAAGTAGGTATACATACTTAATAAAATTTATCAACCTAGTTTATATAATATATAAAATAGTATGTGTATGTAGAGAGCTAAGTTTACTTTTCTAAATCACAAAAACAATATCGCCGTCCCTCTCGCTCGTTCGACTATTTATTAGTTGTTACTTTCCGTCCCCGTCTCGCTCACGTTCGCGTATGAAACATTCAATTTTTATCGAATACCTATTGATACAATTAATATTAGTTGTAAAATTCTAATTGGTAGAAGACTACCCCTAGTTAAAAGTTATATTATTATGTATGTAGGTAGGTACCTACCTATCCAACGTAACTTAGGTAACTCGATTAGAAAATGTAATTAATGTTACGTACTTTTTTAAAATAAGAAAGTCGATAAGAAACATTTCTTATACAACTCAATTAATGAGTTATAAGTGTATAAGTACCGCTGAAACATGTGTGGCCCTGAAAAGGGCCTTTTTTTTTAATGTAATCTGGTGTTTTCACGCTTCGATCACGATGCGTCGTCGTTTTATCGCGACAGTGGCTGTAATTAATTAATTAACCGCCGAAACCGTACAGAGTACGTCCCTGACGTTTCAGAGCGTAGACGACGTCCATAGCGGTTACGGTCTTCCTCTTCGCGTGCTCCGTGTAAGTTACAGCGTCACGGATCACGTTCTCTAGGAACACTTTCAGCACGCCGCGGGTCTCCTCGTAGATCAGACCGGAGATACGCTTGACGCCTCCTCTGCGGGCGAGACGACGGATGGCCGGTTTAGTGATACCCTGGATGTTATCACGGAGAACTTTCCTGTGACGTTTGGCACCACCTTTCCCCAGACCCTTTCCTCCCTTACCGCGACCAGTCATCTTGCTGCTTGTTCAAATATGTAATACGAACGAATACGAATGTGCCGAACACGGTCGTTGCCTGAGCGCGACTGGAACAAGTCCGTACGGGTACCCCTCTTATATTTATACGAAACGATAGCGACAGAGAAGGTAGATATGTTAGAGTCGATCAGAAAGAGACCGACGTAATCTCATATTCAACAAATTTCTGTTATTTTTTTCGTTCGACTAACATTATTATTGTGTATGGTAGATAGGTAAGTACTTATCTAATAGTAATTTTATTTTTTTTAAATATTCTAATGGTAGGTAAGCAACAACTCTAATATTTAAAATCAAATCTTTATAGGGTACTTACTTACCTTCGTATACATACAAACAATTACATTATATAGGTAGGTGTACTACATTACATTACTAAGAGTAATGTAACTTACCCATGTTATATTTTAGGGTAAGTACGATTTAATTTAAAATAGGCACAACGTATATTATTATACCCTACCTGTCTTATAAAATTCTTCAAAATTAGGTACATATTATTTATATTAAATATAAATATTTATTCATTCTTCATACTGATATAGGTATATATATATACCCGCCTGGATAGGCGATATACCTAATAATATAATAATAGGTAAGTCTATGCTTCTCCCGAGTGAGTACTTATTATGTACCTACTTAAGTACCCCTAAATTATATAGGTATTATATTATGCTCGGACGCGAATACTTACTTATGCATCTATCTATCTATTCTATTACCCCGACGACTGGAAGAAATGCACCGCACAATACGTCATGGTGAATGTAAGTAGGTAAGTAAGTAATATATTTTAATGTCATCTGGTTGTGAAATGGTTAACCCTATATACCTATTTATATTGTAAGTATTATATTTGTATCTGTCGTTAAGAAACATTCAATCGATTATACGCACGTAAATATTATTATTATATTATTAAGTAGGTACGCATTATATCGATTTTATTAGAAACATATGTGGCCCTGAAAAGGGCCTTTTTGTTGTTTGTCAGTTAACAAGTTTGTCGACACGACCGGGGCGTCTTCGTCTTGAAGTAATTAGGTACCTACTTAGGCACGTTCACCGCGGATACGACGGGCCAGCTGGATGTCCTTCGGCATGATGGTGACGCGCTTAGCGTGGATAGCGCACAGGTTCGTATCTTCGAATAGACCGACGAGATAAGCCTCGCTAGCCTCCTGGAGAGCCATAACGGCGGAGCTCTGGAAACGTAGATCGGTCTTGAAGTCCTGAGCGATCTCGCGCACTAGACGCTGGAAGGGTAGCTTCCGGATCAGAAGCTCGGTACTCTTCTGATAACGACGGATCTCACGTAGGGCGACGGTACCGGGCCTGTAACGATGAGGCTTCTTAACACCGCCGGTGGCGGGCGCGCTCTTACGGGCGGCCTTCGTCGCTAGCTGTTTGCGGGGCGCCTTACCACCGGTCGATTTACGAGCAGTCTGCTTGGTACGTGCCATCTTAGAAAATAAATTCTATCCGTGCGTGGTGCGTAACGTACGATCGAAAGAGAATCGAAAAGTCGAATGGAACGTGAGCATGCGGTTCACCCTCTTATTATATAGTCGCGAGAGAGGGCGAGCGATAAAACGTCATATCCCGTCTCTCTCTATCTCTAATAAAGAGAGCTCTCTTCTTCGTCGTATTCTATCTATCTATAGATATTTAATAAATAAATAATCATCATTTATGTACATAAAGTAATATAATGTTAAAATATATATTTTAATATTACATACCTACTTATTCACGTAGGTAGTAGGTCTGAAAAGTACATCTATGATACGTTAATACATTTTATGTCTATAATAATATTATTATGAATGTACCTACTTTTAAACCTAAATTCATAATAATTAAATATAATATTATATACATATACATGCATTCATCGATTAGTAAGATTAAGTAACGTTCGTAATTCGTAAGTTTATAATATATAACATTATTCATTAGAGGTAGGTAGGTACCTATCTATATTTGTGTATTTACTCATTAAAATAATACCTAGGTACTTACCTACGGTGTAAAAACGGTATTAGTAAAATTTATGTTCCATCCGATTCGTCGTTCGTTCGTTCGTCTAGACAAGAACTAACTAACACCTACAACATCTAAGTAAACAAAACGATTTTAGGATGCAAGACCTACACAATTTACTTACTATTATTTTATTATTAAGTAGGCTTACCTATATTATAATTTTTTTTTTTAAATTCTTGTCTACTAGAATTAGACAGAATTACAGACCTACATTATTCGATCCATATAATATACTTAATTATAACCTACCCTTGTTATCATTATGTATAGGTACCTAATTATTTATTATACTCTTATACTCTGTCTGTAATTACGATGACGTAGTAGGTAGGTATGTATTATTATAACGATAGCTTTCAAGAAACAAAATATAATAATAACTCGATCGATTCGCTCGAGTGTAAATATTATATTATATAGAAGCATATTGTGGCCCTGAAAAGGGCCGTTTTTTCTTTATTGTTCGTCGAATGTTGCTCAGCTGACGACAGACGACGAGAGAGACGAGTCGCCGCCGCCGCCGCCGCGTCGCTAACACAACAAGCTCACTCACCACTATCTACTTCGAGCTAGTGTATTTGGTGACGGCCTTTGTGCCTTCGCTCACGGCGTGCTTGGCGAGCTCACCGGGCAGGAGAAGTCGTACGGAGGTCTGGACCTCCCTCGACGTGATCGTCGAACGCTTGTTGTAGTGAGCGAGACGCGAAGCCTCCGCAGCGATACGTTCGAAGATATCGTTCACGAACGAATTCATGATCGACATCGCCTTCGAAGAGATACCGGTGTCCGGGTGGACTTGCTTCAACACCTTGTAGATGTAGATAGCGTAACTCTCCTTCCTCTTATGCTTCTTCTTTTTCTTGTCAGTCTTCGAGATGTTCTTCTGGGCTTTGCCAGATTTCTTCGCGGCCTTTCCACTAGTCTTGGGCGGCATGATGGGTTAGTATCAGTTTCACAAAACTACGTAAGTACGTGCGTCGACCGGAGTCGCTGCGGAAATAATACGATCACCGCAGGGAATTTCTGCTCCGCTGTGAGCGGGGGTTAGCTCCTTCGGGCCGATGGCCCATGGGTGCGGTTTCGATCGGCGGTCGCTAAGACGACCGCGTCACTGGGTTGGCACTGGGTGCCGGGTGGACGTCTTCCACCAAGTCCTCGTCCTTTACCAACTCACGTTGGTACGGGCGGCCCCTCTCCGGGCGGTCGAACTGCTCGGCAATCCCGACCAGGTGTGGGTATCTCGAGGCATCGGCACGCTTGAACATGGCTTTCGCGAGGCGGGCGATGAACTCGTCCAGGCTTTCTATCTTCAGGTCCCGCGCTATGGTAGCGTTCCTGACGAATCTCGGAGCGTCGGTGATGGTTCTCAGAGACAGCGACTGCTGAGCTCTGAGGGAGGTCCGGTGTCCTTCGGCGAGGAACGCATACCAGGCCGGGGCGGCGTACGTAAGGCGGGATCTGATGTACTGTTTGTACACCCCGACCTTTGTGCGGAGCGGGAGAGAAGATGAAAGCACAGGACGGAGGATAGCACGCGCCGCGCGGGTGTTCTGCACGACGGTCCTCGCGTGTTTGGCCATGTTCAGCCTCCTGTCAATGGTCACCCCGAGATACTTGACGTCCCTTTTCCAGGGGATCCGGGTGTCGAGCAGTTGGAGGGGGGGAGGGAGCATCCGCTTCGCGGAGAAGGCGATCGCCTGGGTCTTCTGGACGTTCACCGATAGGCGCCACCTGTCCAGCCAGGTGGGTAGAGAATCCAGCGTCAGCTGCATCTTCGTGGCCGCGTGCTGCAGCTTGAAGGAGGCGGTGATGTAGGCGGCGTCATCGGCGTACAGGGCCAGGAGTGCATTTCCGGGGTTCGGGATGTCGTCCGTGTACATGGAGTAGCACGACGGAGACAAGACGCTCCCCTGAGGCACTCCGGCTCTGATTGGACGGTCCTCCGAGAGGCTGTCTTCGACTCGCACCCTGAACGTCCGGTCGGACAGGAACGAGTCGACGAGGCGGACGAATCTTCTCGGGAGGTCGCGGGCATCCAGTTTGTAGACCAGGCCGTCGTGCCAGACCCGGTCGAAGGCCTTCTCCATGTCTAAGAGTACTGCAACTGCGTGTTCCTTCTTGTTTAGAAGTACCGCGATGTGGTGCAGTACCCTGGACAGCTGAAGCGTTGTACTGTGCTCCGATCTAAAGCCGAACTGTTCGGTCCTGGGTGTGAGCCGATCCGACATCCTTTGCAGGAGTAGGCGCTCGAACACCTTGGACAGGCAGGGCAGCAGCGGACAGGCAGGGCAACAATACGATCACCGCAGGGAATTTCTTCTCCGCTATGGGCGGGGGGTAAGCTCCTTCGGGCCGATGGCCCATGGGTGCGGTGTCAATCGGCGGTCGCTAAGACGACCGCGTCACTGGGTCATCGGCTCCGATAGGAGCCGGGCGGACGTCGTCCGCTTGGTGTCCGTCGCTGTCCTCAGATGCTTCCTCCGGGTCGGGTGTCTCCGCGGGGCTGACGGCGAGCTCCCTCGGGTATGGGCGGCCCCTCTCCGGGCGGTCGTACTGCTCGGCGATGCCGATCAGGTGTCCGTATCTAGAGGCGTCTGCTCGTTTGAACATGGCCTTTGCCAAGTGTCCGATGAAATCGTCCAGGCTCTCAACTCCCAGGTCTCTCGCTATGGTAGCGTTCCTGACGTATCTGGGCGCGTCGGTGATGGTCCTCAGGCTCTGCGATTGCTGTGCTCTGAGGGACTTCCGGTGGGTCTCGGCCAGGAATGCATACCAGGCCGGGGCGGCGTACGTGAGTCGGGATCGGATGTACTGCTTGTACACCCCGACCTTCGTACGGAGCGGGAGAGCAGAGGAGAGCACGGGACGAAGGATGGCACGCGCCGCGCGAGTGGTCGCTGCGACGTTCTTGGCGTGTCGGGCCATGTTCAGTCTCCTGTCTATCGTCACCCCTAGATACTTCACATCCCTTTTCCAGGGGATGGGCACGCCGAGCAGTTTGAGGGGTTGAGGAAGCATCTTCTTGGTGGAGAAGGCAATCGCCTGCGTCTTCTTCACGTTGACCGACAGACGCCATCTGTCTAGCCAGCTGGGTAGGGCCTCCAGTGTCGTCTGCATCTTGGTCGTGGCGTGATGCAGTTTGAAGGACGCGGTGATAAAAGCGGCATCGTCAGCGTACAGGGCCAGGAGTGCATTTCCGGGGCACGGGATGTCGTCCGTGTACATGGAGTAGCACGACGGAGACAAGACGCTCCCCTGAGGCACTCCGGCTCTGATTGGTCGGTCCTCCGAGAGGCTGTCTTCGACTCGCACCCTGAACGTCCGGTCGGACAGGAACGAGTCGACGAGGCGGACGAATCTTCTCGGGAGGTCGCGGGCATCCAGTTTGTAGACCAGGCCGTCGTGCCAGACCCGGTCGAAGGCCTTCTCCATGTCCAAGAGTACTGCAACTGCGTGTTCCTTCTTGTTTAGAAGTACCGCGATGTGGTGCAGTACCCTGGACAGCTGAAGCGTTGTACTGTGCTCCGATCTAAAGCCGAACTGTTCGGTCCTGGGTGTGAGCCGATCCGACATCCTTTGCAGGAGTAGGCGCTCGAACACCTTGGACAGGCAGGGCAGCAGGGTGATGGGACGGTAGCTCCCGGGCTGCAGTACGTTCTTCTGTGGTTTCGGGATCATGATGACCACTCCCCGCTTCCAGGCGGCGGGGAAGTGTCCGGTCCTGGTGATCCCGTTGAAGAGTCTCGTGACTGCAGCGACGGACTTGGCTGGTAGGTGACGTAGGGCGGCGTTGGAGACGTCGTCCTCCCCCGGCGCCTTGCGGGGTTTGGTCTGAAGCAGAGCTTTCCAAACCTGCCGGGGGCTGAAGACGATGGGCGAGTCTTCGGCGTTCAGGGGAGCATTCCGTAACTCCGAAACTCGCGCTGCAACGGCTGTTGCGTGGGCGAGGTCGGTGGTGTCTGAGGGACGGAATTGCTCCGCGAGGTGTTCAGCGAAGATAGTCGCTCGGTCCGCGGCCCTGTACCGTGGCTTTCCGTCCGGGTGGAGGAGAGGTCTGACGGGCTCAGCGGAGTTGCGGAAGAGGCGGCACAGCTTGTGCACCTCATTCCAGTCGTCGCTGGCCTGCTCGATCCTCCGGTCCCATTTGGCTGCTGCATCGCTCTCCAGTTCGGCTTTAACCCTCTCCGTAAGCCGGTTCAGGATAGTCCTTGTGGTAGGATCCCTGGTTGTCTGCCAGACCTTCCGCACCCGTCGTTTCTCGGCAATCAACCTCGCAATGTGGCGAGGGACTGGCCTGAGTTTTCCGGGCGCGGGAGGTTGCGAGGACTCCATGACGGCCGATTTGATGGAGGCCGCGATGTCGGCGGCCATTGTGTCCACGTCGTCGGGGGTGGAGACCGGGAAGGTGGGAACTCGATCCGCGTGTAGGCTCGCGAAGAGTTCCCAGTCGGTCCTCGGTCTAGGCGTGCGGGGCGCAGCCCTCACGGGATGCGTGCTGATGGACATCATCACCGGCTGGTGGTCGGACCCCATCTCGTAATCGAGGGTCTCCTGCATGGTCTGCACTCCTGAGAGTCCCTGCAGGACCGCTATGTCGATAACGGATGGGGCGCAACTGCGGTCATCCGGATAGTGGGTGGGAGTCTCCGGGCCCTCCACCACGTAGCCGCTTCTGTCGGCGTCCTCGAAGAGCCGGCGTCCATAATCGCAGGTCCGGTGTGAATTCCATCCCTGGTGATGGGCATTCCAGTCACCTGCCGCGATAGTAGGCAGCGGGGGGACCGCGTGGAGTTGCAGGACTTCGTGGACCTCAGCGAAGTCTATTCGGATTTTTCCGGGGCGGTAGACGGCGAAGATCCGCAGGGCACGTCCTATCCACACCTCGACCCCCAAAGCGTAAAGAGAGGTGTACGCCTGGGGGGAGATCGGCTGGTGGACAATGGATCTGCGGACCAGGACCGCCAGGCCCCGGTATGGGCCGTTCGTCTGCGAGTTCCACTCGTCCTTGCGGTAGCCTATATAGCCAGGGATCTTCAGGCTGTCGGAAGGGCTAAGGAGGGTCTCTGACACCAAAGCGACATCGACCCTCTGCTCCTTCAGCACCATCTTTAATAGGGTGGCCTTGCGGAGGAGTCCCCTGGCGTTCCAGTGCATCACCCGCAATGCACTGGAGAGTTGGTCGGTGGAGGCTACCGCTGGTGAGGGGCTGCGGTCGCGTCCATGGACCGCAGCATCTCCTGCAGCATCCCTAGGGCCGCCTGGATCGTCTGGCGGTCGTAGGGTGGTGAAGGGGCTGGTGGGGGAGGGGGGTTCATAGTCGGAACCCTCCTCGCTGGTGGCGCCGTCATCTGTTGAGACGGCTGGGGAGCAGTCGTCTCCGCCGCCTCTGAGGCGGGCAGGGGCGCTGCTGGCTTGGTGGGGGGAGGGACCGACTGGGCCCCTCGACCCCCTCTCCGACGTCTCCGGCCTCTGGAGGGAGGCTTAGAGCGGTCGGTGGCCGCATTTGCCGGCGCCATAAGCGACGCGTGGGCCGTGTCACTGACAGTGGCCGGTTGTGCGTCGGTCGGGACAGCCGGCCGTGGCTGCTCGGGACGTGGGCGAGGACGGGTCTGCTGGCTAGCAGGGGCCGTCCTGGCGATGGTGCCCGCCGTCCTGTTGCGGGCTTCCCGTTTGAACACCCGGCACTTTGTATAGTTGGCCGGGTGTGGCTCCCCGCAGTTCGCGCAGGTGGCGGGTTCCTCTCGGGGGCGAGGGCACTCCCCCGCGGTGTGATGGCCACCGCACCGGACGCAGGCCAGCGGGCGGTGGCAGTTGTGGGAGGAGTGTCTGAAGGCCTGGCAACGATGGCATTGTGCCGGGCCCTTCTTCCCCCTCCAGGCCTCAATCTTTACGCCCGGCATACAGAGCAACTCAGTTACTCCGTAGATGCCGGGGGTGAGGTCAGGAGTGCGGCGCAGCTGCGCAAAGAAAATGCAGCCGGGACGTCCGCGACGCGCGCTGATATGCCGGACGTACTCCGGCTCGAAACCAAGCGCGCGCAGCTCCGCTTCGATCTCGGCGGGCGGGGAGTCAGCGGGGAGGCCGGTGATCGCCACCTTGAGTCCCCTGTCTTCGGGGAGCGAGTACGAGAACCAGACGATCTGTTCTCGCTTCTCGAGCTCCCCGAGGTAGCTTTGGACGACGCGGTACTCGTCGCCGTCCGTGGGAGAAAAGCGGACCCCCTTGCCAAAAGGTCTGGCGTTGGGGGTCCGACCGAGGGTTGTCTTCAGGGCCCGCATGTGTTCCACCCAGTTGGGGAACACCTCGACCACTAGGGGAGGGTACCGTTTAGTACCCCCCGTGGGAGCGGCTGGCCCTGTGGGTTGGGTCGGCTGGGTCGGCTGCTGGTGGCCCGACGTGGACGCTTGTGCGGCAGCCACCGCAGCGTAGCTGATCGTGGGCGGCGCGGGGGCTGGGGGTGCTCCACTAGAGCTGGTGGGTTGTGCGGAGGCCTGAGGGCGTATCCGCGGGTCGCGGGGCCGCTGGGGAAGCGGAGCCGGGCCTCTCCTCTCGCCGGCAGCGGCGGGGGCGGCGACATTGTCCTGGACGGGGGTGGCGGCTGCGGCGGCGGCGACGGCATCGCGCTTCTTGGAGGTGCGCCGTTCGACGGCCAGTCTTTCCGCCGCGGCCAGTTTGGCGGCGGCGGCGTCACGCTCCTCCAGGGCGCGCTTAGCGGCGGCCTCGTGGTCGGCCTCGGCGCACCTGGCACGCTCGAGAGACGTGCTCGAGGAAGGCCGCTCGATACGTTGGAATATCGGCGGCGGTTCCTCGACGCTGGCGGACACCGACCGGCGGCGTTTGCCACCGCGGGACGGAGTGTCGGGAGTCGGGGGGCGGGCAGTCGCGCGCGTCAGAGACCGACTGGTCTCACGACTGGGCTCGCGGGGGTACGGCACTGGCACCACCGGAGGCGGCAAATCAAAACGGCCGTGCGCGGCGTCGATTAGCGACCGCCTGTCTCCCTCGTCGATCGGTACCGACGAGTAAGTCGCCTCGACGAGCCGAAGGTATAGCGACATCCATCGCATCATCGGCTCGTCGAAGAAGTGCGGGCGTATAGGCAGCACCAACATCTTAGAGAGCGCCTCACAGTTACGCTCGTGTCTTGCCCTCGGAGACAGCGAGGGGGAGGAGGCGGGGGTGCGCAGGAACTCTGCGGCCCTCCTTTGGGCACTGGGGGTGCGCTGAGCAGGCAGCACAGCGCGCGGCTTTGTGGTCGCAGTTCGACCACGGTGCGCCTCGGGCGGGGGCCTCGAGGTGCAGGGGGTGACGAATACGTCACTGAGAGTCGGCGTCGGCTCGGACTCTGTGCGGGCCTGGCTGGGAGTGCGGGCGGGCGTCACGCTCTCAAGCGAGCGCGTCGGCGCTCCGGTGGCCGAGCCTGCCGCTCGGGGAGCGGTGGGCTTCGGGATTTTGGTTTTGCCCTTCGCTGGCCGGGCAGGGGCCGGCGGCGGCGGGGGCGGCGGTGGGGGTGGAGTTGAGTCCATCCTTATATTGTGTTCAAGTACACACAAACACAAACAAACTGTCTCAGGCACAAATTAGCACTGGCAGAAATCGTCCACCATCTCCCTTCACACACACACGTTAAACGCGGGGGACGGGGAGAGGTTCGCGAGGGGGGGGGGGTTCGCGGCGCGGGAGGCGCGGGGAGTTGCCCGGGGCGTGACGTTCGAGCCAACTCGCAGTTCACACCGAACGTTCGACGGGGCTTGCCGCTGGTGGCAGACCGTCGAACGCCGATGCTACTACACTCGTCGGCCCGGACTCACTTGAGGGGTGGGTTCCTCCGCCGCATGCAAGGCACACGGGTGCACGGGTCTACGCGCACTTTACAAGTAAAGTGGCGGACACTGGCGTGGTTGGGTCACTACTGCTTGTACCGCTGGAACGTCCGTACGCTGGCGAACACGAACGAATTCATGATCGACATCGCCTTCGAAGAGATACCGGTGTCCGGGTGGACTTGCTTCAACACCTTGTAGATGTAGATAGCGTAACTCTCCTTCCTCTTATGCTTCTTCTTTTTCTTGTCAGTCTTCGAGATGTTCTTCTGGGCTTTGCCAGATTTCTTCGCGGCCTTTCCACTAGTCTTGGGCGGCATGATGGGTTAGTATCAGTTTCACAAAACTACGTAAGTACGTGCGTCGACCTGAGTCGCTGCGGAAATAATACGATCACCGCAGGGAATTTCTTCTCCGCTATGGGCGGGGGGTAAGCTCCTTCGGGCCGATGGCCCATGGGTGCGGTGTCAATCGGCGGTCGCTACGACGACCGCGTCACTGGGTCATCGGCTCCGATAGGAGCCGGGCGGACGTCGTCCGCTTGGTGTCCGTCGCTGTCCTCAGATGCTTCCTCCGGGTCGGGTGTCTCCGCGGGGCTGACGGCGAGCTCCCTCGGGTATGGGCGGCCCCTCTCCGGGCGGTCGTACTGCTCGGCGATGCCGATCAGGTGTTCGTATCTAGAGGCGTCTGCTCGTTTGAACATGGCCTTTGCCAAGTGTCCGATGAAATCGTCCAGGCTCTCAACTCCCAGGTCTCTCGCTATGGTAGCGTTCCTGACGTATCTGGGCGCGTCGGTGATGGTCCTCAGGCTCTGCGATTGCTGTGCTCTGAGGGACTTCCGGTGGGTCTCGGCCAGGAATGCATACCAGGCCGGGGCGGCGTACGTGAGTCGGGATCGGATGTACTGCTTGTACACCCCGACCTTCGTACGGAGCGGGAGAGCAGAGGAGAGCACGGGACGAAGGATGGCACGCGCCGCGCGAGTGGTCGCTGCGACGTTCTTGGCGTGTCGGGCCATGTTCAGTCTCCTGTCTATCGTCACCCCTAGATACTTCACATCCCTTTTCCAGGGGATGGGCACGCCGAGCAGTTTGAGGGGTTGAGGAAGCATCTTCTTGGTGGAGAAGGCGATCGCCTGCGTCTTCTTCACGTTGACCGACAGACGCCATCTGTCTAGCCAGCTGGGTAGGGCCTCCAGTGTCGTCTGCATCTTGGTCGTGGCGTGGTGCAGTTTGAAGGACGCGGTGATAAAAGCGGCATCGTCAGCGTACAGGGCCAGGAGTGCATTTCCGGGGCACGGGATGTCGTCCGTGTACATAGAGTAGCACGACGGGGACAACACGCTCCCCTGAGGCACCCCGGCTCTGATTTGGCGGTCTTCTGAGAAGGCGTCTTCAACTCGTACCCTAAACGTCCGGTGGGACAGGAACGAGTCGACGAGGCGGACGACTCTTCTCGGCAGGTCGCGGGCGTCGAGCTTAAATATCAGGCCGTCGTGCCAGACCCGGTCGAAAGCCTTCTCCATGTCCAGGAGTACTGCAACTGCGTGTTCCTTCTTGTTGCGAAGTACCGCGATGTGGTGCAGTACCCTGGATAGTTGGAGCGTGGTACTATGTTCCGACCGGAATCCGAACTGCTCCGTTCTTGGCGTCAGGTGTTGTGCCATTCTCCCCAGCAGCAGGCGCTCAAACACCTTTGAGAGGCAGGGCAGCAGGGTGATGGGCCGGTAGCTACCGGGCTGCAGCACGTTTTTTTGGGGCTTCGGGATCATGATGACCACTCCCCGCTTCCAGGCAGCAGGGAAGTGTCCGGTCCTAGTGATCCCGTTAAAGAGCCTCGTGACAGCAGCGACGGCTTTTGGTGGCAGGTGGCGAAGAGCGGCGTTAGATACCTCGTCCTCCCCCGGTGCCTTTCGAGGTTTGGTGTGAAGCAAGGCTTTCCGAACCTGCCAGGGGGAGAACACGATGGGGGCGTCTTCTGGGTCGAGGGGCAAGTTCCGCAGTTCCAACACTCGCGTCGCAACGGTTGTTGCATGGGCGAGGTCGGTGGTGTTCGTGGGGCGGAATTGCTCCTCGAGGTGATCCGCGAAGATGGTGGCGCGGTCCGTAGCCCTGTAACGCGGCTTTCCGTCTGAGTGGAGGAGAGGCCTGACGGGCACAGGCGAGTTTCGGAAGAAGCGGCACAGTTTGTGCACCCCGTTCCAATCCTCGCTGGCCTCCTCGATCCTCCGGTCCCAGTTGGCTGCTACATCCTGCTCTAACTCGGCCTTTACCCTCTCGGCGAGCCTGTTGAGGATGGTCTTCGTCGTGGGGTCTCTGGTTGTCTGCCAAATCTTCCGCACCCGTCTTTTCTCAGCAATCAACCTCGCGATGTGTCGAGGGATTGGCTTGAGTCTTCCAGGCGCGGAGGACTCTGAGGACTCTTCGACGGCCGACCTGATGGAGGCGGCAATCCCGGCGGCCAGTGTGTCCACGTCGTCGGGAGTGGAGACCGGGGAGGTGGGGACTCGATCCGCGTGTATACTCGCGAAGAGTTCCCAGTCGGTCTTCGGTCTGGGCGTGTGGGGCATGGCTCGGACGGGGCGCGTGCTGATGGTTAGCAGCACCGGTTGATGGTCGGACCCCATCTCGTAATCGAGGGTCTCCTGCATGGTCTGCACTCCTGAGAGTCCCTGCAGGACCGCTATGTCGATGACAGATGGGGTGCGACTGCGGTCGTCCGGATAGTGTGTGGGAGTCTCCGGGCCCTCCACCACATAGCCGCTTCTATCGGCGTCCTCGAACAGGCGGCGTCCGTACTCGCAGGTCCGGTGCGAGTTCCACCCCAGATGATGGGCGTTCCAATCCCCTGCTGCGATGGTAGGCAGCGGAGGGACTGCGTGGAGCTGCAGGACTTCGTGGACCTCGGCGAAGTCAATTCGGGTTTTACCGGGGCGGTAGACGGCGAAGATCCGCAGGGCTCGTCCTATCCACACCTCGACCCCCAAAGCGTAAAGAGAGGTGTACGCCTGGGGGGAGATCGGCTGGTGGACAATGGATCTGCGGACCAGGACCGCCAGGCCCCGGTATGGGCCGTTCGTCTGCGAGTTCCACTCGTCCTTGCGGTAGCCTATATAGCCAGGGATCTTCAGGCTGTCGGAAGGGCTAAGGAGGGTCTCTGACACCAAAGCGACATCAACCCTCTGCTCCTTCAGTACCATCTTTAGTAGGGTGGCCTTGCGGAGGAGTCCCCTGGCGTTCCAGTGCATCACCCGCAATGCACTGGAGAGTTGGTCGGTGGAGGCTACCGCTGGTGAGGGGCTGCGGTCGCGTCCATGGACCGCAGCATCTCCTGCAGCATCCCTAGAGCCGCCTGGATCGTCTGGCGGTCGTAGGGTGGTGAAGGGGCTGGTGGGGGAGGGGGGTTCACAGTCGGAACCCTCCTCGCTGGTGGCGCCGTCATCTGTTGAGACGGCTGGGGAGCAGTCGTCTCCGCCGCCTCTGAGGCGGGCAGGGGCGCTGCTGGCTTGATGGGGGGAGGGACCGACTGGGCCCCTCGACCCCCTCTCCGACGTCTCCGGCCTCTGGAGGGAGGCTTGGAGCGGTCGGTGGCCGCATTTGCCGGCGCCATAAGCGACGCGTGGGCCGTGTCATTGACAGTGGCCGGGTGTGCGTCGGTCGGGACAGCCGGCCGTGGCTGCTCGGGACGTGGGCGAGGACGGGTCTGCTGGCTAGCAGGGGCCGTCCTGGCGATGGTGCCCGCCGTCCTGTTGCGGGCTTCCCGTTTGAACACCCGGCACTTTGTATAGTTGGCCGGGTGTGGCTCTCCGCAGTTCGCGCAGGTGGCGGGCTCCTCTCGGGGGCGAGGGCACTCCCCCGCGGTGTGATGGCCACCGCACCGGACGCAGGCCAGCGGGCGGTGGCAGTTGTGGGAGGAATGTCTGAAGGCCTGGCAGCGATGGCATTGTGCCGGGCCCTTCTTTCCCCTCCAGGCCTCAATCTTTACGCCCGGCATACAGAGCAACTCATTTACTCCGTAGATGCCGGGGGTGAGGTCAGGGGTGCGGCGCAACTGGGCAAAAAATATGCAGCCGGGTCGGCCGCGACGCGCGCTGATATGCCGGACATACTCCGGCTCGTAGCCCAGCGCCCGCAGCTCCGCCTCGATCTCAGCGGGCGGGGAGTCGGCGGGGAGGCCGGTGATCGCTACCTTTAGTCCCCTGTCTTCGGGGAGCGAGTACGAGAACCAGACGATCTGTTCTCGCTTCTCGAGCTCCCCGAGGTAGCTTTGGACGACGCGGTACTCGTCGCCGTCCGTGGGAGAGAAGCGGACCCCCTTGCCAAAAGGCCTGGCGTTGGGGGTCCGACCGAGGGCTGTCTTTAGGGCCCGCATGTGCTCAACCCAGTTGGGGATCACCTCGACCACTAGGGGGGGGTACCGCTTGGTGCCCCCCGTGGGAGCGGCTGGCCCTGTGGGTTGGGTCGGCTGGGTCGGCTGCTGGTGGCCCGACGTGGACGCTTGTGCGGCAGCCACCGCAGCGTAGCTGATCGTGGGCGGCGCGGGGGCTGGGGGTGCTCCACTAGAGCTGGTGGGTTGTGCGGAGGCCTGAGGGCGTATCCGCGGGTCGCGGGGCCGCTGGGGAAGCGGAGCCGGGCCTCTCCACTCGCCGGCAGCGGCGGGGGGAGCGGCAGCGTGGTCGGCGCCATCGTCGGCGTCCATGCTGACCTGGTCAGCGGCGCGCGCTTTGGCAGCGTGCCGTTCGGCGGCGACTTTCTGCGCCGCGGCCAGTCTGGCGGCGGCGGCGTCGCGTTCTTCGACCGCTCGTTTAGTGGCGGCTGCGTGGTCGTCAATGGAGCAGCTCGAAGCGCTCGAAGCGCTGTCGAGGGAAGCGCGTCCGTGAGTTGCGCGCTTCGCGGCGTGCACGGCATCAACGGCTGGGACTTCGTAGAGACGTGCGCCGGGCGGCGCGCGCGGCTGTGGTGGCGACTCGTCGGCGCCGGCGGACACCGACCGGCGGCGCTTGCCACTGCGGGACGGCGTGTCTGGAGTTGACGGGCGTGTCGGCAAGCGCGTTAGCGAGCGGCTGATCTCGCGAGTGCGCTGTGTCGGCACCACTGGGGGCGGCAGGTCGAAGTGACCGTTCGCGGCACTAAGGAGGGCCTGCTTGTCCTCCTCTGCGATGGGCGCAGCTGAGTACGCCGCCTCGACGAGCCGCGTATACAGCGTCATCCAACGCAGTATCGGCTCGTCGAAGAAGCGGCTACCAGGGCGCGCCGGCATCTCCAACAGCCGCGTCAGAGCGAGACAGTTGCGCTCATGACGGGCCCTCGGGGAGAGCGAGGGGGAGGAGGCGGGGGTTCCGAAGAACTCGGCGGCCCTACCGCCGGCGGCGGTGAGGCGCTGTGCTGGCGCGGCGGGAGCGCTAGGCGTCGGCACCGGCGCAGGGTTGCGCGCAGATGATGCGCCCGACGACGGGCGCGCCGGCGTCCTTGGCTCCGAGCCTGACGAGTGGGAGGCTGTGGGTTTCGGAATCTTAGTCCGGGTTTCCTTCGCTGGCCGGGCGGGGGCCGGCGGCGGTGGAGGCGGCAGCGGTGGAGTCGGGTCCATCCTTATGTGTTCCGGTACACACAGTACACACAAACACAAACAAACTGTCTCAGGCACAAATTAGCACTGGCAGAAATCGTCCACCATCTCCCTTCACACACACACGTAAAACGCGGGGGACGGGGAGAGGTTCGCGAGGGGGGGGGGGGGGGGTTCGCGGCGCGGGAGGCGCGGGGGAGTTGCCCGGGGCGTGACGTTCGAGCCAACTCGCAGTTCACACCGAACGTTCAACGGGGCTTGCCGCTGGTGGCAGACCGTCAAACGCCGATGCTACTACACTCGTCGGCCCGGACTCACTTGAGGGGTGGGTTCCTCCGCCGCATGCAAGGCACACGGGTGCACGGGTCTACGCGCACTTTACAAGTAAAGTGGCGGACACTGGCGTGGTTGGGTCACTACTGCTTGTACCGCTGGAACGTCCGTACGCTGGCGCGGGCAAGGCCGATCCACGATCACCGCAGGGAATTTTTCGAGTTTTATTAACCACGTCCCCCTCGTTTGTTATCGTAAACGTAACCACGTTTCAAAAGCGGCGACCAATAGCGTTAGCGGAATCGATGAACGAGACGACACTACACTACACCCGTTTCACTCGACCGTCGTTATAGTAGATAGAACGAGCGCGAATATAATTAGAAAGGGAAGTAAACTGTGTAGTTAATTTATTTATTTTTATTAAATTATAATACTAATATAATTTCTTCTATGGTTTTCGCGATTTTGCATAATAAAACACTCAGTCAACCTTGAAAAATCCAACTTAAAAGTTGGCGAAAGCTCGGTTCAAATAATGAATAAAAACGCGATAAAACCGGATAAATAAAGTGTTTTATTATATTAAATATAAATTTTATTAGTAGGTATGAAGGTGTACCTACTACTCTACTTAAATAACTATCTATTGTGTGAATAGTACTTATCCAATAATAAAATTATAGGTAGGTAATGTAGTAAGCAGTACCTACCGTACTTAGTGCACTGTTCTATCAATATAATTATTATCTATCAATGAACGTACACCTACTTACCTAGCTAAAACTAGATTTCGGTGCGAAAAAAAAAAAAAAAAAAGAAAAAGAAACTTAGGTATGTCTACCTACCTATATAACTACTCAGATAATTATTATTATAGGTAATTATAAATTTAGTAGGTTAGGTACACCTACTTAACAGGTTATTGAGTTTTTTTTTTTTTTTTTTTTAATGGTTAGTATCTATGTATTTATTAGTATTATCTACTTTAACTAGGTACATACTATTAAGTACTTGTATACGTTTTCACTTGTATACGATAATATTATATAGGTAGGTAGACATTTATTTATATCCGAACTTGTATAATTAATTATTTATACCGTCGTCGACTTGTATTCAGTGTATAATTTTTTAAGAAACATAAATTGTCATCTCTCACTCGGGCGTGAGCGAGAGAATAAAATTCATCGAAACATATTGTGGCCCTGAAAAGGGCCGTTTGTTTTAATGTAATTTGCGCGTTTGTATTGTGTGTGACCAATAAACAAACGCGACGTCGCGAAGTTTTTTTCCGATACTCCTACTTAAGCCTTCTTCTCGGTCTTCTTCGGCAAGAGTACGGCCTGGATGTTAGGCAATACACCGCCCTGAGCGATTGTAACACCGGAGAGTAGCTTGTTCAACTCCTCGTCGTTCCTTATCGCCAGCTGCAAATGACGCGGGATTATTCTAGTCTTCTTGTTGTCTCTCGCCGCGTTACCGGCCAACTCGAGAACCTCGGCCGCCAGGTACTCCATCACGGCAGCTAGGTACACCGGGGCTCCGGCACCGACGCGCTCCGCATAATTGCCGTTTCTGAGTAAACGATGGATACGACCGACTGGAAACTGTAGACCGGCACGGTTCGAACGAGACTTTGCCTTCCCCTTAACTTTACCGCCCTTTCCGCGTCCAGACATGATGGATGAGTCAGTAAAAAGTAAAATACGTTAACGTAAGTATAAACGGTGAAATGCGACGAAGCGTCCGTCCGACTAACGTAACGAATGATTCGAACATAAAGTGGTCCCCTCGTATATATAGTAAATTTCGAACGTCCGTATACGCGCACGAACGAGAGAGACTATCGTCAAGGTTAGAACGAGCTAGCGATATATCCTAATCGACAGAGTCCGTTTCATTCTCTCGTTCGTTAGGACGAAACGAAACGAGACGATAGTGTTTCAGAATTAATAAACTAATAAAAAAATATTTAGGTTTAAAAAGAAAAAAGAAAAAAAAAAAAAAAAAAACTTCACTTTAGTACGGGAGTCGGGCGTACGGGACGGGCGCGGGGGCTCGTTCGTTCGTTCGAAAAAATAATTTGCAGCGTTTTATTATTAGCATTATTAATTGACGATCGATACACCTAGAATAAAATATCATCTACCTATTTATTATACCTATAGGTATAAGGTACCTAACTAACTATACGATATGAAGAAGAATCGGTAAGGTAGGTAGGTAGTAAAGGAGAACTAAACCTGGATCGAGTACTTACCTATAGGTAGTTGTACCGGACGGACCAGATTTTTTAAATTGTGTATCTATAATTATGTAGGTACTTACCTACGTACATACTACGAGGAATGTAGTATGTACCTACCTAATAGTTACTCGTCAGTATAACGTACTTTTAAGGTAGGTTTACGTAAGCACGTTACATTGTAGGTACAGACAGACCTACGTGTACTAGACACGCTTGTATAAGTACACGTACTTACCCAGTCATGGGTCATCCATCTAGCCTCTAGCTCTAGCTCTAGCTCTAGCAGCGCGTGCGGTACCTCTTAACCTGGCTATAAAATATGATAAGAGCAACGCCTGGTAACCTACCTAACAATGGATCGGTAGCGTCAGTCGGTCATCCATCAATCAATTGGATGGATGGATCGATGGATGGGTGAAAATTATTTCTTTGCTCTATATAATAATTATAGGTAGGTACTAACATTCATGCATAACGTAGGTGTAGGTAGGTAGGTAGGTAGTCAGTTCACCTATTTATATAAAATATTATTATCGTACGTATCGTAGGTTTAGTTAGGCGGTGGTAGATCTAGGACAGCAATGGGATTTGCTAACCTACATTACGTAGGTCTGAGTTGGCACCTAGTTTATGTTACTTGTAATCAGGACTGTGGTGGTTGGTGTACCTTTCTCTCTATTTTTATATTATAATCTCGTCTCTAAAGAAACATCATCATCGCTCTGTGAGCGACGAATCGTTCGAAACGTTTGTTAGCCCTGAAAAGGGCTGTTTTAGCGTATAATATGCCGCCGATAATTAGCGCGCACGATGGACAGAGTAAAGAGTAAAGTCTCGGGGCGGCGCGGCTTCGTCCTACTGTTCGCATCGTATTATCGTAGCTTAGTTTCGTCGTCGTGACGGGGGCGGGGGCATCGTCGTCGTCGTCGTCACCGACTAAGACACCACCACCGCCATCACCACAACGGCAACAACAAAAACTACAATAAATAACAACGAACGTATAGATTAGACCGACCACCACCGACGACTCACTACTATTGCTCACATCATCCTCCTCCTCCTCCTCCTCACTTTTTCCCAGCGGATTTCTTCGAAGCTGCCGCCTTAGACTTCGGCGTGGCCGCCGCTGCCTTCTTCGGTTTGGGAGCTTTCGGTTTCTTCGTCGGTGGCTTCGTAGTCTTCTTAGCCTTGGGAGCGGCGGCGCTCTTCGCCTTCTTAGCGGGCGAGGAGGCGGCGGCGGCTTTCTTCGCTGCGGCCGGGGCCGGTTTCTTCTTGGCAGCGGCGGCTTTCTTGTCTCTCGTCGTAGCCTTGACGCCGGCTTTCGACGGAGATGCGGCGGCGGCGGCGGATGCGGCGGGCTTCTTCTTCGAGGCCGCCGAGGCGCTCCTCTTCTTCGATGCCGGCGATTTCGCGGCCGACGCTGACGCCTTCTTCGCTGCCGCCGGCTTCTTCTTAGAATCGGAGGCCTTCTTCGATCCGGCCGTCGACGACGACGAAGACTTTGAAGTTTTCGATTCTAATTTGAAAGAACCGCTAGCGCCTCGTCCCTTCGTCTGTATCAAAGCGCCCGATTCGACGGCGCTCTTCAAGTATTTTCTGATAAAAGGCGCTAATTTCTCAGCGTCGACTTTGTACTGCGCCGTAATATACTTTTTGATCGCCTTCAACGAGGATCCGCTGCGCTCCTTCAACTCTTTGATGGCTTGATTCACCATCTCAGAGGTTTTCGGATGAGTCGGTGCGGCCTTCGGTTTCTTAGCTCCGCCGGCGGCGGCGGCGGACGCCTTAGGTTTCTTCGCCGGGGTCGCCGGTGCCGGTGCTTCAGCTGCTACTGCCGTGTCTGCCATTATTAGCTGGTAAGTATCTTCTTCTTTCTTCTTACAAAAAAACGTTAAAACAATAGTAAAGTTATAGTAAAACTTTTACTTGAGTAATCTCTATCGATCGATTGATTAGTGAGAACGGAACGAAAGAGAGACATAGAGGGCGCTCCATATGACCGACGCTAAGGTACTCGATAGCTTTACCTTAAAGAGAACACCACACTCGAGATACTATTTCCCGTACGAACGCTCTCAACTTTTCACTAACATACATCTAATTAAATATATTTTTAATATATTTATAATACTTTTATAAAGGTGAAAAGTTAATGAACGATTAATATCTGAACTGTATCACATTATCGAAATAATATTGTAACGATATAGTTACGTGTTATCGTATTATAGTGAATTATTCACGTCACTCTCGGCCTCGAATAGGTCGGACGATGTTTAAATCACTTATATCTTCATCGATTATGTATTTAAAACGTTTCCATCTCGATAGATAAACGTCGAAGATATCGTTCATATTATAAATTATATAAACAAGTCGGATCGGATAATCGAACGTCGAATTAATAGCGAATTTCTGAAGCCTCGTAAAACACCGAGTAGTCTCATCGAGTACGAGATCGCGTCTCTAACGAATATAATAAGCTTTTAAAACACATTCAAGTATCAGTATGAAAACATCGCTATTAGGTTATTAGTAGTTCTTTAAGTAAAGTATAAAGTATACGATAAACTTAGAATGCTGTGTTTACATTCAAATAATCCTAAAACAACGACTCTATATTCAAGTTTTATAAATAATAAAATTTATACCTATAAGTAAATGCGTGCTTACCTAAGTACTTAAGTAATCAATTACTATTGTATAGGTACTTATTAATAATTTTACTTAAGTAAAAAAAAAAGAAAAAAAAAACAACTAGGCAGTAGGTCTGTACTTACTTACTTAGGTAAGTAAGTACCTACATAATATTAAGTACCTATCTAAGTACTTACTACTTATATACTCATACTTACCCCCTTACTTGAGTAGGTAGATATGTAATAGGTACCTAAGTAAGTAAGTAAGTAAGTAAGTAAGTAAGTAGGTAGGTAGGAGTCAGTAGAAGAAAATCTATTAAGTTAGGTACATATTATATCTAAGTATATAGATACCTACTTACATAATTATTATTGTAATTAATAAGTAAAACCAGGTATTATTTATGTACTTAGGTACTTGCTTACTGTTTAAAAATTACCTATAAGTACTTACTTATTTAATACTTGAGACGTATAATCGTTTAAGCACCTTTAAAATGTAGGTAACGAATGTGCATTAGGTATAGTATAGGCACCATATCATAGGATAATATTATTATGTAAGTAGGTAGGACTTCGTTTGATTGTCATTATAATATTCTTATGAAAAACAATAAACGGACCTGTGCCCGTAGAGGTGTATGTATTATGTACGTACAGTGCAGTACAGTACATAACCACATAACGTACCTCTACGTCTTGTAGATAGATAAATAGCTAGTACTTACCTACCTACCTAGATATTATTAAGTATTATGTATTTGTATGTAAGTGTAGAGGTACTTTGTTTACTTAATAATTATTGAAGTAGGTCTGTGTACGTAGTATGTACGTAGGTACAGACAGGTACATTACAATATATATACAGCTAGCTGACACTTGTAATATTTAAAAGGTGGGTACCTATTTAAGTAGGTATACATACTTAATAAAATTTATCAACCTAGTTTATATAATATATAAAATAGTATGTGTATGTAGAGAGCTAAGTTTACTTTTCTAAATCACAAAAACAATATCGCCGTCCCTCTCGCTCGTTCGACTATTTATTAGTTGTTACTTTCCGTCCCCGTCTCGCTCACGTTCGCGTATGAAACATTCAATTTTTATCGAATACCTATTGATACAATTATAATATTAGTTGTACAATTCTAATCGGTAGAAGACTACCCCTAGTTAAAAGTTATATTATTATGTATGTAGGTAGGTACCTACCTATCCAACGTAACTTAGGTAACTCGATTAGAAAATGTAATTAATGTTACGTACTTTTTTAAAATAAGAAAGTCGATAAGAAACATTTCTTATACAACTCAATTAATGAGTTATAAGTGTATAAGTACCCCCTGAAACATGTGTGGCCCTGAAAAGGGCCTTTTTTTTTAATGTAATCTGGTGTTTTCACGCTTCGATCACGATGCGTCGTCGTTTTATCGCGACAGTGGCTGTAATTAATTAATCAATTAACCGCCGAAACCGTACAGAGTACGTCCCTGACGTTTCAGAGCGTAGACGACGTCCATAGCGGTTACGGTCTTCCTCTTCGCGTGCTCCGTGTAAGTTACAGCGTCACGGATCACGTTCTCTAGGAACACTTTCAGCACGCCGCGGGTCTCCTCGTAGATCAGACCGGAGATACGCTTGACGCCTCCTCTGCGGGCGAGACGACGGATGGCCGGTTTAGTGATACCCTGGATGTTATCACGGAGAACTTTCCTGTGACGTTTGGCACCACCTTTCCCCAGACCCTTTCCTCCCTTACCGCGACCTGTCATCTTTCTTGCTGCTTGTTCAAATATGTAATACGAACGAATACGAATGTACCGAACACGGTCGTTGCCTGAGCGCGACTGGAACAAGTCCGTACGGGTACCCCTCTTATATTTATACGAAACGATAGCGACAGAGAAGGTAGATATGTTAGAGTCGATCAGAAAGAGACCGACGTAATCTCATATGATCAACAAATTTCTGTTATTTTTTCGTTCGACTAACATTACCTATTATTGTGTATGGTAGATAGGTAGGTAAGTACTTATCTAATAGTAATTTTTTTTTTTTTTAAATATTCTAATGGTAGGATTGGTAGGTGGTAAGCAACAACTCTAATATTTAAAATCAAATCTTTATAGGGTACTTACTTACCTTCGTATAGATACAAACAATTACATTATATAGGTAGGTGTACTACATTACATTACTAAGAGTAATGTAACTTACCCATGTTATATTTTAGGGTAAGTACGATTTAATTTAAAATAGGCACAACGTATATTATTATATTATAGGTGGTAGGTAAGTAGATAGACCTAACTGTCTTATTAAATTCTTCAAAATTATGTACATATTATTTATATTAAATATAAATATTTATTCATTCTTCATACTGATATATATACCCGCCTGGATAGGCGATATACCTAATAATAATAATAATAATAATAGGTAAGTCTATGCTTCTCCCGAGTGAGTACTTATTATGTACCTACTTAAGTACCCCTAAGTTATATAGGTATTATATTATGCTCGGACGCGAATACTTACTTATGCATCTATCTATCTATCTATTCTATTCTATTACCCCGACGACTGGAAGAAATGCACCGCACAATACGTCATGGTGAATGTAAGTAGGTAAGTAATATATTTTAATGTCATCTGGTTGTGAAATGGTTAACCCTATACCTATTTATATTGTAAGTATTATATTTGTATCTGTCGTTAAGAAACATTCAATCGATTATACGCACGTAAATATTATTATTATTATATTATTAAGTAGGTACGCATTATATCGATTTTATTAGAAACATATGTGGCCCTGAAAAGGGCCTTTTTGTTGTTTGTCAGTTAACAAGTTTGTCGACACGACCGGGGCGTCTTCGTCTTGAAGTAATTAGGTAGGTACCTACTTAGGCACGTTCACCGCGGATACGACGGGCCAGCTGGATGTCCTTCGGCATGATGGTGACGCGCTTAGCGTGGATAGCGCACAGGTTCGTATCTTCGAATAGACCGACGAGATAAGCCTCGCTAGCCTCCTGGAGAGCCATAACGGCGGAGCTCTGGAAACGTAGATCGGTCTTGAAGTCCTGAGCGATCTCGCGCACTAGACGCTGGAAGGGTAGCTTCCGGATCAGAAGCTCGGTACTCTTCTGATAACGACGGATCTCACGTAGGGCGACGGTACCGGGCCTGTAACGATGAGGCTTCTTAACACCGCCGGTGGCGGGCGCGCTCTTACGGGCGGCCTTCGTCGCTAGCTGTTTGCGGGGCGCCTTACCACCGGTCGATTTACGAGCAGTCTGCTTGGTACGTGCCATCTTAGAAAATAAATTCTATCCGTGCGTGGTGCGTAACGTACGATCGAAAGAGAATCGAAAAGTCGAATGGAACGTGAGCATGCGGTTCACCCTCTTATTATATAGTCGCGAGAGAGGGCGAGCGATAAAACGTCATATCCCGTCTCTCTCTATCTCTAATAAAGAGAGCTCTCTTCTTCGTCGTATTCTATCTATCTATAGATATTTAATAAATAAATAATCATCATTTATGTACATAAAGTAATATAATGTTAAAATATATATTTTAATATTACATTACATACCTACTTATTCACGTAGGTAGTAGGTCTGAAAAGTACATCTATAATACGTTAATACATTTTATGTCTATAATAATTTATTATGAATGTACCTAATTTTAAACCTAAATTCATAATAATTAAATATAATATTATATACATATACATGCATTCATCGATTAGTAAGATTAAGTAACGTTCGTAATTCGTAAGTTTATAATATATAACATTATTCATTAGAGGTAGGTACCTATCTATATTTGTGTATTTACTCATTAAAATAATACCTAGGTACTTACCTACGGTGTAAAAACGGTATTAGTAAAATTTATGTTCCATCCGATTCGTCGTTCGTTCGTTCGTCTAGACAAGAACTAACTAACACCTACAACATCTAAGTAAACAAAACGATTTTAGGATGCAAGACCTACACAATTTACTTACTATTATTTTATTATTAAGTAGGCTTACCTATATTATAATTTTTTTTTTTTAATTCTTGTCTACTAGAATTAGACAGAATTACAGACCTACATTATTCGATCCATATAATATACTTAATTATAACCTACCCTTGTTATCATTATGTATAGGTACCTAATTATTTATTATACTCTTATACTCTGTAATTACGATGACGTAGTAGGTAGGTATGTATTATTATAACGATAGCTTTCAAGAAACAAAATATAATAATAACTCGATCGATTCGCTCGAGTGTAAATATTATATTATATAGAAGCATATTGTGGCCCTGAAAAGGGCCGTTTTTTCTTTATTGTTCGTCGAATGTTGCTCAGCTGACGACAGACGACGAGAGAGGAGAGACGAGTCGCCGCCGCCGCCGCCGCGTCGCTAACACAACAAGCTCACTCACCACTATCTACTTCGAGCTAGTGTATTTGGTGACGGCCTTTGTGCCTTCGCTCACGGCGTGCTTGGCGAGCTCACCGGGCAGGAGAAGTCGTACGGAGGTCTGGACCTCCCTCGACGTGATCGTCGAACGCTTGTTGTAGTGAGCGAGACGCGAAGCCTCCGCAGCGATACGTTCGAAGATATCGTTCACGAACGAATTCATGATCGACATCGCCTTCGAAGAGATACCGGTGTCCGGGTGGACTTGCTTCAACACCTTGTAGATGTAGATAGCGTAACTCTCCTTCCTCTTATGCTTCTTCTTTTTCTTGTCAGTCTTCGAGATGTTCTTCTGGGCTTTGCCAGATTTCTTCGCGGCCTTTCCACTAGTCTTGGGCGGCATGATGGGTTAGTATCAGTTTCACAAAACTACGTAAGTACGTGCGTCGACCGGAGTCGCTGCGGAAATAATACGATCACCGCAGGGAATTTCTTCTCCGCTATGGGCGGGGGTAAGCTCCTTCGGGCCGATGGCCCATGGGTGCGGTGTCAATCGGCGGTCGCTACGACGACCGCGTCACTGGGTCATCGGCTCCGATAGGAGCCGGGCGGACGTCGTCCGCTTGGTGTCCGTCGCTGTCCTCAGATGCTTCCTCCGGGTCGGGTGTCTCCGCGGGGCTGACGGCGAGCTCCCTCGGGTATGGGCGGCCCCTCTCCGGGCGGTCGTACTGCTCGGCGATGCCGATCAGGTGTTCGTATCTAGAGGCGTCTGCTCGTTTGAACATGGCCTTTGCCAAGTGTCCGATGAAATCGTCCAGGCTCTCAACTCCCAGGTCTCTCGCTATGGTAGCGTTCCTGACGTATCTGGGCGCGTCGGTGATGGTCCTCAGGCTCTGCGATTGCTGTGCTCTGAGGGACTTCCGGTGGGTCTCGGCCAGGAATGCATACCAGGCCGGGGCGGCGTACGTGAGTCGGGATCGGATGTACTGCTTGTACACCCCGACCTTCGTACGGAGCGGGAGAGCAGAGGAGAGCACGGGACGAAGGATGGCACGCGCCGCGCGAGTGGTCGCTGCGACGTTCTTGGCGTGTCGGGCCATGTTCAGTCTCCTGTCTATCGTCACCCCTAGATACTTCACATCCCTTTTCCAGGGGATGGGCACGCCGAGCAGTTTGAGGGGTTGAGGAAGCATCTTCTTGGTGGAGAAGGCGATCGCCTGCGTCTTCTTCACGTTGACCGACAGACGCCATCTGTCTAGCCAGCTGGGTAGGGCCTCCAGTGTCGTCTGCATCTTGGTCGTGGCGTGGTGCAGTTTGAAGGACGCGGTGATAAAAGCGGCATCGTCAGCGTACAGGGCCAGGAGTGCATTTCCGGGGCACGGGATGTCGTCCGTGTACATAGAGTAGCACGACGGGGACAACACGCTCCCCTGAGGCACCCCGGCTCTGATTTGGCGGTCTTCTGAGAAGGCGTCTTCAACTCGTACCCTAAACGTCCGGTGGGACAGGAACGAGTCGACGAGGCGGACGACTCTTCTCGGCAGGTCGCGGGCGTCGAGCTTAAATATCAGGCCGTCGTGCCAGACCCGGTCGAAAGCCTTCTCCATGTCCAGGAGTACTGCAACTGCGTGTTCCTTCTTGTTGCGAAGTACCGCGATGTGGTGCAGTACCCTGGATAGTTGGAGCGTGGTACTATGTTCCGACCGGAATCCGAACTGCTCCGTTCTTGGCGTCAGGTGTTGTGCCATTCTCCCCAGCAGCAGGCGCTCAAACACCTTTGAGAGGCAGGGCAGCAGGGTGATGGGCCGGTAGCTACCGGGCTGCAGCACGTTTTTTTGGGGCTTCGGGATCATGATGACCACTCCCCGCTTCCAGGCAGCAGGGAAGTGTCCGGTCCTAGTGATCCCGTTAAAGAGCCTCGTGACAGCAGCGACGGCTTTTGGTGGCAGGTGGCGAAGAGCGGCGTTAGATACCTCGTCCTCCCCCGGTGCCTTTCGAGGTTTGGTGTGAAGCAAGGCTTTCCGAACCTGCCAGGGGGAGAACACGATGGGGGCGTCTTCTGGGTCGAGGGGCAAGTTCCGCAGTTCCAACACTCGCGTCGCAACGGTTGTTGCATGGGCGAGGTCGGTGGTGTTCGTGGGGCGGAATTGCTCCTCGAGGTGATCCGCGAAGATGGTGGCGCGGTCCGTAGCCCTGTAACGCGGCTTTCCGTCTGAGTGGAGGAGAGGCCTGACGGGCACAGGCGAGTTTCGGAAGAAGCGGCACAGTTTGTGCACCCCGTTCCAATCCTCGCTGGCCTCCTCGATCCTCCGGTCCCAGTTGGCTGCTACATCCTGCTCTAACTCGGCCTTTACCCTCTCGGCGAGCCTGTTGAGGATGGTCTTCGTCGTGGGGTCTCTGGTTGTCTGCCAAATCTTCCGCACCCGTCTTTTCTCAGCAATCAACCTCGCGATGTGTCGAGGGATTGGCTTGAGTCTTCCAGGCGCGGAGGACTCTGAGGACTCTTCGACGGCCGACCTGATGGAGGCGGCAATCCCGGCGGCCAGTGTGTCCACGTCGTCGGGAGTGGAGACCGGGGAGGTGGGGACTCGATCCGCGTGTATACTCGCGAAGAGTTCCCAGTCGGTCTTCGGTCTGGGCGTGTGGGGCATGGCTCGGACGGGGCGCGTGCTGATGGTTAGCAGCACCGGTTGATGGTCGGACCCCATCTCGTAATCGAGGGTCTCCTGCATGGTCTGCACTCCTGAGAGTCCCTGCAGGACCGCTATGTCGATGACAGATGGGGTGCGACTGCGGTCGTCCGGATAGTGTGTGGGAGTCTCCGGGCCCTCCACCACATAGCCGCTTCTATCGGCGTCCTCGAACAGGCGGCGTCCGTACTCGCAGGTCCGGTGCGAGTTCCACCCCAGATGATGGGCGTTCCAATCCCCTGCTGCGATGGTAGGCAGCGGAGGGACTGCGTGGAGCTGCAGGACTTCGTGGACCTCGGCGAAGTCAATTCGGGTTTTACCGGGGCGGTAGACGGCGAAGATCCGCAGGGCTCGTCCTATCCACACCTCGACCCCCAAAGCGTAAAGAGAGGTGTACGCCTGGGGGGAGATCGGCTGGTGGACAATGGATCTGCGGACCAGGACCGCCAGGCCCCGGTATGGGCCGTTCGTCTGCGAGTTCCACTCGTCCTTGCGGTAGCCTATATAGCCAGGGATCTTCAGGCTGTCGGAAGGGCTAAGGAGGGTCTCTGACACCAAAGCGACATCAACCCTCTGCTCCTTCAGTACCATCTTTAGTAGGGTGGCCTTGCGGAGGAGTCCCCTGGCGTTCCAGTGCATCACCCGCAATGCACTGGAGAGTTGGTCGGTGGAGGCTACCGCTGGTGAGGGGCTGCGGTCGCGTCCATGGACCGCAGCATCTCCTGCAGCATCCCTAGAGCCGCCTGGATCGTCTGGCGGTCGTAGGGTGGTGAAGGGGCTGGTGGGGGAGGGGGGTTCACAGTCGGAACCCTCCTCGCTGGTGGCGCCGTCATCTGTTGAGACGGCTGGGGAGCAGTCGTCTCCGCCGCCTCTGAGGCGGGCAGGGGCGCTGCTGGCTTGATGGGGGGAGGGACCGACTGGGCCCCTCGACCCCCTCTCCGACGTCTCCGGCCTCTGGAGGGAGGCTTGGAGCGGTCGGTGGCCGCATTTGCCGGCGCCATAAGCGACGCGTGGGCCGTGTCATTGACAGTGGCCGGGTGTGCGTCGGTCGGGACAGCCGGCCGTGGCTGCTCGGGACGTGGGCGAGGACGGGTCTGCTGGCTAGCAGGGGCCGTCCTGGCGATGGTGCCCGCCGTCCTGTTGCGGGCTTCCCGTTTGAACACCCGGCACTTTGTATAGTTGGCCGGGTGTGGCTCTCCGCAGTTCGCGCAGGTGGCGGGCTCCTCTCGGGGGCGAGGGCACTCCCCCGCGGTGTGATGGCCACCGCACCGGACGCAGGCCAGCGGGCGGTGGCAGTTGTGGGAGGAATGTCTGAAGGCCTGGCAGCGATGGCATTGTGCCGGGCCCTTCTTTCCCCTCCAGGCCTCAATCTTTACGCCCGGCATACAGAGCAACTCATTTACTCCGTAGATGCCGGGGGTGAGGTCAGGGGTGCGGCGCAACTGGGCAAAAAATATGCAGCCGGGTCGGCCGCGACGCGCGCTGATATGCCGGACATACTCCGGCTCGTAGCCCAGCGCCCGCAGCTCCGCCTCGATCTCAGCGGGCGGGGAGTCGGCGGGGAGGCCGGTGATCGCTACCTTTAGTCCCCTGTCTTCGGGGAGCGAGTACGAGAACCAGACGATCTGTTCTCGCTTCTCGAGCTCCCCGAGGTAGCTTTGGACGACGCGGTACTCGTCGCCGTCCGTGGGAGAGAAGCGGACCCCCTTGCCAAAAGGCCTGGCGTTGGGGGTCCGACCGAGGGCTGTCTTTAGGGCCCGCATGTGCTCAACCCAGTTGGGGATCACCTCGACCACTAGGGGGGGGTACCGCTTGGTGCCCCCCGTGGGAGCGGCTGGCCCTGTGGGTTGGGTCGGCTGGGTCGGCTGCTGGTGGCCCGACGTGGACGCTTGTGCGGCAGCCACCGCAGCGTAGCTGATCGTGGGCGGCGCGGGGGCTGGGGGTGCTCCACTAGAGCTGGTGGGTTGTGCGGAGGCCTGAGGGCGTATCCGCGGGTCGCGGGGCCGCTGGGGAAGCGGAGCCGGGCCTCTCCACTCGCCGGCAGCGGCGGGGGGAGCGGCAGCGTGGTCGGCGCCATCGTCGGCGTCCATGCTGACCTGGTCAGCGGCGCGCGCTTTGGCAGCGTGCCGTTCGGCGGCGACTTTCTGCGCCGCGGCCAGTCTGGCGGCGGCGGCGTCGCGTTCTTCGACCGCTCGTTTAGTGGCGGCTGCGTGGTCGTCAATGGAGCAGCTCGAAGCGCTCGAAGCGCTGTCGAGGGAAGCGCGTCCGTGAGTTGCGCGCTTCGCGGCGTGCACGGCATCAACGGCTGGGACTTCGTAGAGACGTGCGCCGGGCGGCGCGCGCGGCTGTGGTGGCGACTCGTCGGCGCCGGCGGACACCGACCGGCGGCGCTTGCCACTGCGGGACGGCGTGTCTGGAGTTGACGGGCGTGTCGGCAAGCGCGTTAGCGAGCGGCTGATCTCGCGAGTGCGCTGTGTCGGCACCACTGGGGGCGGCAGGTCGAAGTGACCGTTCGCGGCACTAAGGAGGGCCTGCTTGTCCTCCTCTGCGATGGGCGCAGCTGAGTACGCCGCCTCGACGAGCCGCGTATACAGCGTCATCCAACGCAGTATCGGCTCGTCGAAGAAGCGGCTACCAGGGCGCGCCGGCATCTCCAACAGCCGCGTCAGAGCGAGACAGTTGCGCTCATGACGGGCCCTCGGGGAGAGCGAGGGGGAGGAGGCGGGGGTTCCGAAGAACTCGGCGGCCCTACCGCCGGCGGCGGTGAGGCGCTGTGCTGGCGCGGCGGGAGCGCTAGGCGTCGGCACCGGCGCAGGGTTGCGCGCAGATGATGCGCCCGACGACGGGCGCGCCGGCGTCCTTGGCTCCGAGCCTGACGAGTGGGAGGCTGTGGGTTTCGGAATCTTAGTCCGGGTTTCCTTCGCTGGCCGGGCGGGGGCCGGCGGCGGTGGAGGCGGCAGCGGTGGAGTCGGGTCCATCCTTATGTGTTCCGGTACACACAGTACACACAAACACAAACAAACTGTCTCAGGCACAAATTAGCACTGGCAGAAATCGTCCACCATCTCCCTTCACACACACACGTAAAACGCGGGGGACGGGGAGAGGTTCGCGAGGGGGGGGGGGGGGGGGGTTCGCGGCGCGGGAGGCGCGGGGGAGTTGCCCGGGGCGTGACGTTCGAGCCAACTCGCAGTTCACACCGAACGTTCAACGGGGCTTGCCGCTGGTGGCAGACCGTCAAACGCCGATGCTACTACACTCGTCGGCCCGGACTCACTTGAGGGGTGGGTTCCTCCGCCGCATGCAAGGCACACGGGTGCACGGGTCTACGCGCACTTTACAAGTAAAGTGGCGGACACTGGCGTGGTTGGGTCACTACTGCTTGTACCGCTGGAACGTCCGTACGCTGGCGCGGGCAAGGCCGATCCACGATCACCGCAGGGAATTTTTCGAGTTTTATTAACCACGTCCCCCTCGTTTGTTATCGTAAACGTAACCACGTTTCAAAAGCGGCGACCAATAGCGTTAGCGGAATCGATGAACGAGACGACACTACACTACACCCGTTTCACTCGACCGTCGTTATAGTAGATAGAACGAGCGCGAATATAATTAGAAAGGGAAGTAAACTGTGTAGTTAATTTATTTATTTTTATTAAATTATAATACTAATATAATTTCTTCTATGGTTTTCGCGATTTTGCATAATAAAACACTCAGTCAACCTTGAAAAATCCAACTTAAAAGTTGGCGAAAGCTCGGTTCAAATAATGAATAAAAACGCGATAAAACCGGATAAATAAAGTGTTTTATTATATTAAATATAAATTTTATTAGTAGGTATGAAGGTGTACCTACTACTCTACTTAAATAACTATCTATTGTGTGAATAGTACTTATCCAATAATAAAATTATAGGTAGGTAATGTAGTAAGCAGTACCTACCGTACTTAGTGCACTGTTCTATCAATATAATTATTATCTATCAATGAACGTACACCTACTTACCTAGCTAAAACTAGATTTCGGTGCGAAAAAAAAAAAAAAAAAAGAAAAAGAAACTTAGGTATGTCTACCTACCTATATAACTACTCAGATAATTATTATTATAGGTAATTATAAATTTAGTAGGTTAGGTACACCTACTTAACAGGTTATTGAGTTTTTTTTTTTTTTTTAAATGGTTAGTATCTATGTATTTATTAGTATTATCTACTTTAACTAGGTACATACTATTAAGTACTTGTATACGATAATATTATATAGGTAGGTAGACATTTATTTATATCCGAACTTGTATAATTAATTATTTATACCGTCGTCGACTTGTATTCAGTGTATAATTTTTTAAGAAACATAAATTGTCATCTCTCACTCGGGCGTGAGCGAGAGAATAAAATTCATCGAAACATATTGTGGCCCTGAAAAGGGCCGTTTGTTTTAATGTAATTTGCGCGTTTGTATTGTGTGTGACCAATAAACAAACGCGACGTCGCGAAGTTTTTTTCCGATACTCCTACTTAAGCCTTCTTCTCGGTCTTCTTCGGCAAGAGTACGGCCTGGATGTTAGGCAATACACCGCCCTGAGCGATTGTAACACCGGAGAGTAGCTTGTTCAACTCCTCGTCGTTCCTTATCGCCAGCTGCAAATGACGCGGGATTATTCTAGTCTTCTTGTTGTCTCTCGCCGCGTTACCGGCCAACTCGAGAACCTCGGCCGCCAGGTACTCCATCACGGCAGCTAGGTACACCGGGGCTCCGGCACCGACGCGCTCCGCATAATTGCCGTTTCTGAGTAAACGATGGATACGACCGACTGGAAACTGTAGACCGGCACGGTTCGAACGAGACTTTGCCTTCCCCTTAACTTTACCGCCCTTTCCGCGTCCAGACATGATGGATGAGTCAGTAAAAAGTAAAATACGTTAACGTAAGTATAAACGGTGAAATGCGACGAAGCGTCCGTCCGACTAACGTAACGAATGATTCGAACATAAAGTGGTCCCCTCGTATATATAGTAAATTTCGAACGTCCGTATACGCGCACGAACGAGAGAGACTATCGTCAAGGTTAGAACGAGCTAGCGATATATCCTAATCGACAGAGTCCGTTTCATTCTCTCGTTCGTTAGGACGAAACGAAACGAGACGATAGTGTTTCAGAATTAATAAACTAATAAAAAAATATTTAGGTTTAAAAAGAAAAAAGAAAAAAAAAAAAAAAAAAACTTCACTTTAGTACGGGAGTCGGGCGTACGGGACGGGCGCGGGGGCTCGTTCGTTCGTTCGAAAAAATAATTTGCAGCGTTTTATTATTAGCATTATTAATTGACGATCGATACACCTAGAATAAAATATCATCTACCTATTTATTATACCTATAGGTATAAGGTACCTAACTAACTATACGATATGAAGAAGAATCGGTAAGGTAGGTAGGTAGTAAAGGAGAACTAAACCTGGATCGAGTACTTACCTATAGGTAGTTGTACCGGACGGACCAGATTTTTTAAATTGTGTATCTATAATTATGTAGGTACTTACCTACGTACATACTACGAGGAATGTAGTATGTACCTACCTAATAGTTACTCGTCAGTATAACGTACTTTTAAGGTAGGTTTACGTAAGCACGTTACATTGTAGGTACAGACAGACCTACGTGTACTAGACACGCTTGTATAAGTACACGTACTTACCCAGTCATGGGTCATCCATCTAGCCTCTAGCTCTAGCTCTAGCTCTAGCAGCGCGTGCGGTACCTCTTAACCTGGCTATAAAATATGATAAGAGCAACGCCTGGTAACCTACCTAACAATGGATCGGTAGCGTCAGTCGGTCATCCATCAATCAATTGGATGGATGGATCGATGGATGGGTGAAAATTATTTCTTTGCTCTATATAATAATTATAGGTAGGTACTAACATTCATGCATAACGTAGGTGTAGGTAGGTAGGTAGGTAGTCAGTTCACCTATTTATATAAAATATTATTATCGTACGTATCGTAGGTTTAGTTAGGCGGTGGTAGATCTAGGACAGCAATGGGATTTGCTAACCTACATTACGTAGGTCTGAGTTGGCACCTAGTTTATGTTACTTGTAATCAGGACTGTGGTGGTTGGTGTACCTTTCTCTCTATTTTTATATTATAATCTCGTCTCTAAAGAAACATCATCATCGCTCTGTGAGCGACGAATCGTTCGAAACGTTTGTTAGCCCTGAAAAGGGCTGTTTTAGCGTATAATATGCCGCCGATAATTAGCGCGCACGATGGACAGAGTAAAGAGTAAAGTCTCGGGGCGGCGCGGCTTCGTCCTACTGTTCGCATCGTATTATCGTAGCTTAGTTTCGTCGTCGTGACGGGGGCGGGGGCATCGTCGTCGTCGTCGTCACCGACTAAGACACCACCACCGCCATCACCACAACGGCAACAACAAAAACTACAATAAATAACAACGAACGTATAGATTAGACCGACCACCACCGACGACTCACTACTATTGCTCACATCATCCTCCTCCTCCTCCTCCTCACTTTTTCCCAGCGGATTTCTTCGAAGCTGCCGCCTTAGACTTCGGCGTGGCCGCCGCTGCCTTCTTCGGTTTGGGAGCTTTCGGTTTCTTCGTCGGTGGCTTCGTAGTCTTCTTAGCCTTGGGAGCGGCGGCGCTCTTCGCCTTCTTAGCGGGCGAGGAGGCGGCGGCGGCTTTCTTCGCTGCGGCCGGGGCCGGTTTCTTCTTGGCAGCGGCGGCTTTCTTGTCTCTCGTCGTAGCCTTGACGCCGGCTTTCGACGGAGATGCGGCGGCGGCGGCGGATGCGGCGGGCTTCTTCTTCGAGGCCGCCGAGGCGCTCCTCTTCTTCGATGCCGGCGATTTCGCGGCCGACGCTGACGCCTTCTTCGCTGCCGCCGGCTTCTTCTTAGAATCGGAGGCCTTCTTCGATCCGGCCGTCGACGACGACGAAGACTTTGAAGTTTTCGATTCTAATTTGAAAGAACCGCTAGCGCCTCGTCCCTTCGTCTGTATCAAAGCGCCCGATTCGACGGCGCTCTTCAAGTATTTTCTGATAAAAGGCGCTAATTTCTCAGCGTCGACTTTGTACTGCGCCGTAATATACTTTTTGATCGCCTTCAACGAGGATCCGCTGCGCTCCTTCAACTCTTTGATGGCTTGATTCACCATCTCAGAGGTTTTCGGATGAGTCGGTGCGGCCTTCGGTTTCTTAGCTCCGCCGGCGGCGGCGGCGGACGCCTTAGGTTTCTTCGCCGGGGTCGCCGGTGCCGGTGCTTCAGCTGCTACTGCCGTGTCTGCCATTATTAGCTGGTAAGTATCTTCTTCTTTCTTCTTACAAAAAAACGTTAAAACAATAGTAAAGTTATAGTAAAACTTTTACTTGAGTAATCTCTATCGATCGATTGATTAGTGAGAACGGAACGAAAGAGAGACATAGAGGGCGCTCCATATGACCGACGCTAAGGTACTCGATAGCTTTACCTTAAAGAGAACACCACACTCGAGATACTATTTCCCGTACGAACGCTCTCAACTTTTCACTAACATACATCTAATTAAATATATTTTTAATATATTTATAATACTTTTATAAAGGTGAAAAGTTAATGAACGATTAATATCTGAACTGTATCACATTATCGAAATAATATTGTAACGATATAGTTACGTGTTATCGTATTATAGTGAATTATTCACGTCACTCTCGGCCTCGAATAGGTCGGACGATGTTTAAATCACTTATATCTTCATCGATTATGTATTTAAAACGTTTCCATCTCGATAGATAAACGTCGAAGATATCGTTCATATTATAAATTATATAAACAAGTCGGATCGGATAATCGAACGTCGAATTAATAGCGAATTTCTGAAGCCTCGTAAAACACCGAGTAGTCTCATCGAGTACGAGATCGCGTCTCTAACGAATATAATAAGCTTTTAAAACACATTCAAGTATCAGTATGAAAACATCGCTATTAGGTTATTAGTAGTTCTTTAAGTAAAGTATAAAGTATACGATAAACTTAGAATGCTGTGTTTACATTCAAATAATCCTAAAACAACGACTCTATATTCAAGTTTTATAAATAATAAAATTTATACCTATAAGTAAATGCGTGCTTACCTAAGTACTTAAGTAATCAATTACTATTGTATAGGTACTTATTAATAATTTTACTTAAGTAAAAAAAAAAGAAAAAAAAAACAACTAGGCAGTAGGTCTGTACTTACTTACTTAGGTAAGTAAGTACCTACATAATATTAAGTACCTATCTAAGTACTTACTACTTATATACTCATACTTACCCCCTTACTTGAGTAGGTAGATATGTAATAGGTACCTAAGTAAGTAAGTAAGTAAGTAAGTAAGTAAGTAGGTAGGTAGGAGTCAGTAGAAGAAAATCTATTAAGTTAGGTACATATTATATCTAAGTATATAGATACCTACTTACATAATTATTATTGTAATTAATAAGTAAAACCAGGTATTATTTATGTACTTAGGTACTTGCTTACTGTTTAAAAATTACCTATAAGTACTTATTTAATACTTGAGACGTATAATCGTTTAAGCACCTTTAAAATGTAGGTAACGAATGTGCATTATAGTATAGGCACCCTCATAGGATGATAATATTATTATGTAAGTAGGTAGGACTTCGTTTGATTGTCATTATAATATTCTTATGAAAAACAATAAACGGACCTGTGCCCGTAGAGGTGTATGTATTATGTACGTACAGTGCAGTACAGTACATAACCACATAACGTACCTCTACGTCTTGTAGATAGATAAATAGCTAGTACTTACCTACCTACCTAGATATTATTAAGTATTATGTATTTGTATGTAAGTGTAGAGGTACTTTGTTTACTTAATAATTATTGAAGTAGGTCTGTGTACGTAGTATGTACGTAGGTACAGACAGGTACATTACATATTATATACAGCTAGCTGACACTTGTAATATTTAAAAGGTGGGTACCTATTTAAGTAGGTATACATACTTAATAAAATTTATCAACCTAGTTTATATAATATATAAAATAGTATGTGTATGTAGAGAGCTAAGTTTACTTTTCTAAATCACAAAAACAATATCGCCGTCCCTCTCGCTCGTTCGACTATTTATTAGTTGTTACTTTCCGTCCCCGTCTCGCTCACGTTCGCGTATGAAACATTCAATTTTTATCGAATACCTATTGATACAATTAATATTAGTTGTAAAATTCTAATTGGTAGAAGACTACCCCTAGTTAAAAGTTATATTATTATGTATGTAGGTAGGTAGGTACCTACCTATCCAACGTAACTTAGGTAACTCGATTAGAAAATGTAATTAATGTTACGTACTTTTTTAAAATAAGAAAGTCGATAAGAAACATTTCTTATACAACTCAATTAATGAGTTATAAGTGTATAAGTACCGCTGAAACATGTGTGGCCCTGAAAAGGGCCTTTTTTTTTAATGTAATCTGGTGTTTTCACGCTTCGATCACGATGCGTCGTCGTTTTATCGCGACAGTGGCTGTAATTAATTAATCAATTAACCGCCGAAACCGTACAGAGTACGTCCCTGACGTTTCAGAGCGTAGACGACGTCCATAGCGGTTACGGTCTTCCTCTTCGCGTGCTCCGTGTAAGTTACAGCGTCACGGATCACGTTCTCTAGGAACACTTTCAGCACGCCGCGGGTCTCCTCGTAGATCAGACCGGAGATACGCTTGACGCCTCCTCTGCGGGCGAGACGACGGATGGCCGGTTTAGTGATACCCTGGATGTTATCACGGAGAACTTTCCTGTGACGTTTGGCACCACCTTTCCCCAGACCCTTTCCTCCCTTACCGCGACCAGTCATCTTGCTGCTTGTTCAAATATGTAATACGAACGAATACGAATGTGCCGAACACGGTCGTTGCCTGAGCGCGACTGGAACAAGTCCGTACGGGTACCCCTCTTATATTTATACGAAACGATAGCGACAGAGAAGGTAGATATGTTAGAGTCGATCAGAAAGAGACCGACGTAATCTCATATTCAACAAATTTCTGTTATTTTTTTCGTTCGACTAACATTATTATTGTGTATGGTAGATAGGTAAGTACTTATCTAATAGTAATTTTATTTTTTTTAAATATTCTAATGGTAGGTAAGCAACAACTCTAATATTTAAAATCAAATCTTTATAGGGTACTTACTTACCTTCGTATACATACAAACAATTACATTATATAGGTAGGTGTACTACATTACATTACTAAGAGTAATGTAACTTACCCATGTTATATTTTAGGGTAAGTACGATTTAATTTAAAATAGGCACAACGTATATTATTATACCCTACCTGTCTTATAAAATTCTTCAAAATTAGGTACATATTATTTATATTAAATATAAATATTTATTAATTCTTCATACTGATATAGGTGTATATATATATACCCGCCTGGATAGGCGATATACCTAATAATATAATAATAGGTAAGTCTATGCTTCTCCCGAGTGAGTACTTATTATGTACCTACTTAAGTACCCCTAAATTATATAGGTATTATATTATGCTCGGACGCGAATACTTACTTATGCATCTATCTATCTATTCTATTACCCCGACGACTGGAAGAAATGCACCGCACAATACGTCATGGTGAATGTAAGTAGGTAAGTAAGTAATATATTTTAATGTCATCTGGTTGTGAAATGGTTAACCCTATATACCTATTTATATTGTAAGTATTATATTTGTATCTGTCGTTAAGAAACATTCAATCGATTATACGCACGTAAATATTATTATTATATTATTAAGTAGGTACGCATTATATCGATTTTATTAGAAACATATGTGGCCCTGAAAAGGGCCTTTTTGTTGTTTGTCAGTTAACAAGTTTGTCGACACGACCGGGGCGTCTTCGTCTTGAAGTAATTAGGTACCTACTTAGGCACGTTCACCGCGGATACGACGGGCCAGCTGGATGTCCTTCGGCATGATGGTGACGCGCTTAGCGTGGATAGCGCACAGGTTCGTATCTTCGAATAGACCGACGAGATAAGCCTCGCTAGCCTCCTGGAGAGCCATAACGGCGGAGCTCTGGAAACGTAGATCGGTCTTGAAGTCCTGAGCGATCTCGCGCACTAGACGCTGGAAGGGTAGCTTCCGGATCAGAAGCTCGGTACTCTTCTGATAACGACGGATCTCACGTAGGGCGACGGTACCGGGCCTGTAACGATGAGGCTTCTTAACACCGCCGGTGGCGGGCGCGCTCTTACGGGCGGCCTTCGTCGCTAGCTGTTTGCGGGGCGCCTTACCACCGGTCGATTTACGAGCAGTCTGCTTGGTACGTGCCATCTTAGAAAATAAATTCTATCCGTGCGTGGTGCGTAACGTACGATCGAAAGAGAATCGAAAAGTCGAATGGAACGTGAGCATGCGGTTCACCCTCTTATTATATAGTCGCGAGAGAGGGCGAGCGATAAAACGTCATATCCCGTCTCTCTCTATCTCTAATAAAGAGAGCTCTCTTCTTCGTCGTATTCTATCTATCTATAGATATTTAATAAATAAATAATCATCATTTATGTACATAAAGTAATATAATGTTAAAATATATATTTTAATATTACATTACATACCTACTTATTCACGTAGGTAGTAGGTCTGAAAAGTACATCTATAATACGTTAATACATTTTATGTCTATAATAATTTATTATGAATGTACCTAATTTTAAACCTAAATTCATAATAATTAAATATAATATTATATACATATACATGCATTCATCGATTAGTAAGATTAAGTAACGTTCGTAATTCGTAAGTTTATAATATATAACATTATTCATTAGAGGTAGGTACCTATCTATATTTGTGTATTTACTCATTAAAATAATACCTAGGTACTTACCTACGGTGTAAAAACGGTATTAGTAAAATTTATGTTCCATCCGATTCGTCGTTCGTTCGTTCGTCTAGACAAGAACTAACTAACACCTACAACATCTAAGTAAACAAAACGATTTTAGGATGCAAGACCTACACAATTTACTTACTATTATTTTATTATTAAGTAGGCTTACCTATATTATAATTTTTTTTTTTTAATTCTTGTCTACTAGAATTAGACAGAATTACAGACCTACATTATTCGATCCATATAATATACTTAATTATAACCTACCCTTGTTATCATTATGTATAGGTACCTAATTATTTATTATACTCTTATACTCTGTAATTACGATGACGTAGTAGGTAGGTATGTATTATTATAACGATAGCTTTCAAGAAACAAAATATAATAATAACTCGATCGATTCGCTCGAGTGTAAATATTATATTATATAGAAGCATATTGTGGCCCTGAAAAGGGCCGTTTTTTCTTTATTGTTCGTCGAATGTTGCTCAGCTGACGACAGACGACGAGAGAGGAGAGACGAGTCGCCGCCGCCGCCGCCGCGTCGCTAACACAACAAGCTCACTCACCACTATCTACTTCGAGCTAGTGTATTTGGTGACGGCCTTTGTGCCTTCGCTCACGGCGTGCTTGGCGAGCTCACCGGGCAGGAGAAGTCGTACGGAGGTCTGGACCTCCCTCGACGTGATCGTCGAACGCTTGTTGTAGTGAGCGAGACGCGAAGCCTCCGCAGCGATACGTTCGAAGATATCGTTCACGAACGAATTCATGATCGACATCGCCTTCGAAGAGATACCGGTGTCCGGGTGGACTTGCTTCAACACCTTGTAGATGTAGATAGCGTAACTCTCCTTCCTCTTATGCTTCTTCTTTTTCTTGTCAGTCTTCGAGATGTTCTTCTGGGCTTTGCCAGATTTCTTCGCGGCCTTTCCACTAGTCTTGGGCGGCATGATGGGTTAGTATCAGTTTCACAAAACTACGTAAGTACGTGCGTCGACCGGAGTCGCTGCGGAAATAATACGATCACCGCAGGGAATTTCTTCTCCGCTATGGGCGGGGGGTAAGCTCCTTCGGGCCGATGGCCCATGGGTGCGGTGTCAATCGGCGGTCGCTACGACGACCGCGTCACTGGGTCATCGGCTCCGATAGGAGCCGGGCGGACGTCGTCCGCTTGGTGTCCGTCGCTGTCCTCAGATGCTTCCTCCGGGTCGGGTGTCTCCGCGGGGCTGACGGCGAGCTCCCTCGGGTATGGGCGGCCCCTCTCCGGGCGGTCGTACTGCTCGGCGATGCCGATCAGGTGTTCGTATCTAGAGGCGTCTGCTCGTTTGAACATGGCCTTTGCCAAGTGTCCGATGAAATCGTCCAGGCTCTCAACTCCCAGGTCTCTCGCTATGGTAGCGTTCCTGACGTATCTGGGCGCGTCGGTGATGGTCCTCAGGCTCTGCGATTGCTGTGCTCTGAGGGACTTCCGGTGGGTCTCGGCCAGGAATGCATACCAGGCCGGGGCGGCGTACGTGAGTCGGGATCGGATGTACTGCTTGTACACCCCGACCTTCGTACGGAGCGGGAGAGCAGAGGAGAGCACGGGACGAAGGATGGCACGCGCCGCGCGAGTGGTCGCTGCGACGTTCTTGGCGTGTCGGGCCATGTTCAGTCTCCTGTCTATCGTCACCCCTAGATACTTCACATCCCTTTTCCAGGGGATGGGCACGCCGAGCAGTTTGAGGGGTTGAGGAAGCATCTTCTTGGTGGAGAAGGCGATCGCCTGCGTCTTCTTCACGTTGACCGACAGACGCCATCTGTCTAGCCAGCTGGGTAGGGCCTCCAGTGTCGTCTGCATCTTGGTCGTGGCGTGGTGCAGTTTGAAGGACGCGGTGATAAAAGCGGCATCGTCAGCGTACAGGGCCAGGAGTGCATTTCCGGGGCACGGGATGTCGTCCGTGTACATAGAGTAGCACGACGGGGACAACACGCTCCCCTGAGGCACCCCGGCTCTGATTTGGCGGTCTTCTGAGAAGGCGTCTTCAACTCGTACCCTAAACGTCCGGTGGGACAGGAACGAGTCGACGAGGCGGACGACTCTTCTCGGCAGGTCGCGGGCGTCGAGCTTAAATATCAGGCCGTCGTGCCAGACCCGGTCGAAAGCCTTCTCCATGTCCAGGAGTACTGCAACTGCGTGTTCCTTCTTGTTGCGAAGTACCGCGATGTGGTGCAGTACCCTGGATAGTTGGAGCGTGGTACTATGTTCCGACCGGAATCCGAACTGCTCCGTTCTTGGCGTCAGGTGTTGTGCCATTCTCCCCAGCAGCAGGCGCTCAAACACCTTTGAGAGGCAGGGCAGCAGGGTGATGGGCCGGTAGCTACCGGGCTGCAGCACGTTCTTTTGGGGCTTCGGGATCATGATGACCACTCCCCGCTTCCAGGCAGCAGGGAAGTGTCCGGTCCTAGTGATCCCGTTAAAGAGCCTCGTGACAGCAGCGACGGCTTTTGGTGGCAGGTGGCGAAGAGCGGCGTTAGATACCTCGTCCTCCCCCGGTGCCTTTCGAGGTTTGGTGTGAAGCAAGGCTTTCCGAACCTGCCAGGGGGAGAACACGATGGGGGCGTCTTCTGGGTCGAGGGGCAAGTTCCGCAGTTCCAACACTCGCGTCGCAACGGTTGTTGCATGGGCGAGGTCGGTGGTGTTCGTGGGGCGGAATTGCTCCTCGAGGTGATCCGCGAAGATGGTGGCGCGGTCCGTAGCCCTGTAACGCGGCTTTCCGTCTGAGTGGAGGAGAGGCCTGACGGGCACAGGCGAGTTTCGGAAGAAGCGGCACAGTTTGTGCACCCCGTTCCAATCCTCGCTGGCCTCCTCGATCCTCCGGTCCCAGTTGGCTGCTACATCCTGCTCTAACTCGGCCTTTACCCTCTCGGCGAGCCTGTTGAGGATGGTCTTCGTCGTGGGGTCTCTGGTTGTCTGCCAAACCTTCCGCACCCGTCTTTTCTCAGCAATCAACCTCGCGATGTGTCGAGGGATTGGCTTGAGTCTTCCAGGCGCGGAGGACTCTGAGGACTCTTCGACGGCCGACCTGATGGAGGCGGCAATCCCGGCGGCCAGTGTGTCCACGTCGTCGGGAGTGGAGACCGGGGAGGTGGGGACTCGATCCGCGTGTATACTCGCGAAGAGTTCCCAGTCGGTCTTCGGTCTGGGCGTGTGGGGCATGGCTCGGACGGGGCGCGTGCTGATGGTTAGCAGCACCGGTTGATGGTCGGACCCCATCTCGTAATCGAGGGTCTCCTGCATGGTCTGCACTCCTGAGAGTCCCTGCAGGACCGCTATGTCGATGACAGATGGGGTGCGACTGCGGTCGTCCGGATAGTGTGTGGGAGTCTCCGGGCCCTCCACCACATAGCCGCTTCTATCGGCGTCCTCGAACAGGCGGCGTCCGTACTCGCAGGTCCGGTGCGAGTTCCACCCCAGATGATGGGCGTTCCAATCCCCTGCTGCGATGGTAGGCAGCGGAGGGACTGCGTGGAGCTGCAGGACTTCGTGGACCTCGGCGAAGTCAATTCGGGTTTTACCGGGGCGGTAGACGGCGAAGATCCGCAGGGCTCGTCCTATCCACACCTCGACCCCCAAAGCGTAAAGAGAGGTGTACGCCTGGGGGGAGATCGGCTGGTGGACAATGGATCTGCGGACCAGGACCGCCAGGCCCCGGTATGGGCCGTTCGTCTGCGAGTTCCACTCGTCCTTGCGGTAGCCTATATAGCCAGGGATCTTCAGGCTGTCGGAAGGGCTAAGGAGGGTCTCTGACACCAAAGCGACATCAACCCTCTGCTCCTTCAGTACCATCTTTAGTAGGGTGGCCTTGCGGAGGAGTCCCCTGGCGTTCCAGTGCATCACCCGCAATGCACTGGAGAGTTGGTCGGTGGAGGCTACCGCTGGTGAGGGGCTGCGGTCGCGTCCATGGACCGCAGCATCTCCTGCAGCATCCCTAGAGCCGCCTGGATCGTCTGGCGGTCGTAGGGTGGTGAAGGGGCTGGTGGGGGAGGGGGGTTCACAGTCGGAACCCTCCTCGCTGGTGGCGCCGTCATCTGTTGAGACGGCTGGGGAGCAGTCGTCTCCGCCGCCTCTGAGGCGGGCAGGGGCGCTGCTGGCTTGATGGGGGGAGGGACCGACTGGGCCCCTCGACCCCCTCTCCGACGTCTCCGGCCTCTGGAGGGAGGCTTGGAGCGGTCGGTGGCCGCATTTGCCGGCGCCATAAGCGACGCGTGGGCCGTGTCATTGACAGTGGCCGGGTGTGCGTCGGTCGGGACAGCCGGCCGTGGCTGCTCGGGACGTGGGCGAGGACGGGTCTGCTGGCTAGCAGGGGCCGTCCTGGCGATGGTGCCCGCCGTCCTGTTGCGGGCTTCCCGTTTGAACACCCGGCACTTTGTATAGTTGGCCGGGTGTGGCTCTCCGCAGTTCGCGCAGGTGGCGGGCTCCTCTCGGGGGCGAGGGCACTCCCCCGCGGTGTGATGGCCACCGCACCGGACGCAGGCCAGCGGGCGGTGGCAGTTGTGGGAGGAATGTCTGAAGGCCTGGCAGCGATGGCATTGTGCCGGGCCCTTCTTTCCCCTCCAGGCCTCAATCTTTACGCCCGGCATACAGAGCAACTCATTTACTCCGTAGATGCCGGGGGTGAGGTCAGGGGTGCGGCGCAACTGGGCAAAAAATATGCAGCCGGGTCGGCCGCGACGCGCGCTGATATGCCGGACATACTCCGGCTCGTAGCCCAGCGCCCGCAGCTCCGCCTCGATCTCAGCGGGCGGGGAGTCGGCGGGGAGGCCGGTGATCGCTACCTTTAGTCCCCTGTCTTCGGGGAGCGAGTACGAGAACCAGACGATCTGTTCTCGCTTCTCGAGCTCCCCGAGGTAGCTTTGGACGACGCGGTACTCGTCGCCGTCCGTGGGAGAGAAGCGGACCCCCTTGCCAAAAGGCCTGGCGTTGGGGGTCCGACCGAGGGCTGTCTTTAGGGCCCGCATGTGCTCAACCCAGTTGGGGAACACCTCGACCACTAGGGGGGGGTACCGCTTGGTGCCCCCCGTGGGAGCGGCTGGCCCTGTGGGTTGGGTCGGCTGGGTCGGCTGCTGGTGGCCCGACGTGGACGCTTGTGCGGCAGCCACCGCAGCGTAGCTGATCGTGGGCGGCGCGGGGGCTGGGGGTGCTCCACTAGAGCTGGTGGGTTGTGCGGAGGCCTGAGGGCGTATCCGCGGGTCGCGGGGCCGCTGGGGAAGCGGAGCCGGGCCTCTCCACTCGCCGGCAGCGGCGGGGGGAGCGGCAGCGTGGTCGGCGCCATCGTCGGCGTCCATGCTGACCTGGTCAGCGGCGCGCGCTTTGGCAGCGTGCCGTTCGGCGGCGACTTTCTGCGCCGCGGCCAGTCTGGCGGCGGCGGCGTCGCGTTCTTCGACCGCTCGTTTAGTGGCGGCTGCGTGGTCGTCAATGGAGCAGCTCGAAGCGCTCGAAGCGCTGTCGAGGGAAGCGCGTCCGTGAGTTGCGCGCTTCGCGGCGTGCACGGCATCAACGGCTGGGACTTCGTAGAGACGTGCGCCGGGCGGCGCGCGCGGCTGTGGTGGCGACTCGTCGGCGCCGGCGGACACCGACCGGCGGCGCTTGCCACTGCGGGACGGCGTGTCTGGAGTTGACGGGCGTGTCGGCAAGCGCGTTAGCGAGCGGCTGATCTCGCGAGTGCGCTGTGTCGGCACCACTGGGGGCGGCAGGTCGAAGTGACCGTTCGCGGCACTAAGGAGGGCCTGCTTGTCCTCCTCTGCGATGGGCGCAGCTGAGTATGCCGCCTCGACGAGCCGCGTATACAGCGTCATCCAACGCAGTATCGGCTCGTCGAAGAAGCGGCTACCAGGGCGCGCCGGCATCTCCAACAGCCGCGTCAGAGCGAGACAGTTGCGCTCATGACGGGCCCTCGGGGAGAGCGAGGGGGAGGAGGCGGGGGTTCCGAAGAACTCGGCGGCCCTACCGCCGGCGGCGGTGAGGCGCTGTGCTGGCGCGGCGGGAGCGCTAGGCGTCGGCACCGGCGCAGGGTTGCGCGCAGATGATGCGCCCGACGACGGGCGCGCCGGCGTCCTTGGCTCCGAGCCTGACGAGTGGGAGGCTGTGGGTTTCGGAATCTTAGTCCGGGTTTCCTTCGCTGGCCGGGCGGGGGCCGGCGGCGGTGGAGGCGGCAGCGGTGGAGTCGGGTCCATCCTTATGTGTTCCGGTACACACAGTACACACAAACACAAACAAACTGTCTCAGGCACAAATTAGCACTGGCAGAAATCGTCCACCATCTCCCTTCACACACACACGTAAAACGCGGGGGACGGGGAGAGGTTCGCGAGGGGGGGGGGGTTCGCGGCGCGGGAGGCGCGGGGGAGTTGCCCGGGGCGTGACGTTCGAGCCAACTCGCAGTTCACACCGAACGTTCAACGGGGCTTGCCGCTGGTGGCAGACCGTCAAACGCCGATGCTACTACACTCGTCGGCCCGGACTCACTTGAGGGGTGGGTTCCTCCGCCGCATGCAAGGCACACGGGTGCACGGGTCTACGCGCACTTTACAAGTAAAGTGGCGGACACTGGCGTGGTTGGGTCACTACTGCTTGTACCGCTGGAACGTCCGTACGCTGGCGCGGGCAAGGCCGATCCACGATCACCGCAGGGAATTTTTCGAGTTTTATTAACCACGTCCCCCTCGTTTGTTATCGTAAACGTAACCACGTTTCAAAAGCGGCGACCAATAGCGTTAGCGGAATCGATGAACGAGACGACACTACACTACACCCGTTTCACTCGACCGTCGTTATAGTAGATAGAACGAGCGCGAATATAATTAGAAAGGGAAGTAAACTGTGTAGTTAATTTATTTATTTTTATTAAATTATAATACTAATATAATTTCTTCTATGGTTTTCGCGATTTTGCATAATAAAACACTCAGTCAACCTTGAAAAATCCAACTTAAAAGTTGGCGAAAGCTCGGTTCAAATAATGAATAAAAACGCGATAAAACCGGATAAATAAAGTGTTTTATTATATTAAATATAAATTTTATTAGTAGGTATGAAGGTGTACCTACTACTCTACTTAAATAACTATCTATTGTGTGAATAGTACTTATCCAATAATAAAATTATAGGTAGGTAATGTAGTAAGCAGTACCTACCGTACTTAGTGCACTGTTCTATCAATATAATTATTATCTATCAATGAACGTACACCTACTTACCTAGCTAAAACTAGATTTCGGTGCGAAAAAAAAAAAAAAAAAAGAAAAAGAAACTTAGGTATGTCTACCTACCTATATAACTACTCAGATAATTATTATTATAGGTAATTATAAATTTAGTAGGTTAGGTACACCTACTTAACAGGTTATTGAGTTTTTTTTTTTTTTTTAAATGGTTAGTATCTATGTATTTATTAGTATTATCTACTTTAACTAGGTACATACTATTAAGTACTTGTATACGATAATATTATATAGGTAGGTAGACATTTATTTATATCCGAACTTGTATAATTAATTATTTATACCGTCGTCGACTTGTATTCAGTGTATAATTTTTTAAGAAACATAAATTGTCATCTCTCACTCGGGCGTGAGCGAGAGAATAAAATTCATCGAAACATATTGTGGCCCTGAAAAGGGCCGTTTGTTTTAATGTAATTTGCGCGTTTGTATTGTGTGTGACCAATAAACAAACGCGACGTCGCGAAGTTTTTTTCCGATACTCCTACTTAAGCCTTCTTCTCGGTCTTCTTCGGCAAGAGTACGGCCTGGATGTTAGGCAATACACCGCCCTGAGCGATTGTAACACCGGAGAGTAGCTTGTTCAACTCCTCGTCGTTCCTTATCGCCAGCTGCAAATGACGCGGGATTATTCTAGTCTTCTTGTTGTCTCTCGCCGCGTTACCGGCCAACTCGAGAACCTCGGCCGCCAGGTACTCCATCACGGCAGCTAGGTACACCGGGGCTCCGGCACCGACGCGCTCCGCATAATTGCCGTTTCTGAGTAAACGATGGATACGACCGACTGGAAACTGTAGACCGGCACGGTTCGAACGAGACTTTGCCTTCCCCTTAACTTTACCGCCCTTTCCGCGTCCAGACATGATGGATGAGTCAGTAAAAAGTAAAATACGTTAACGTAAGTATAAACGGTGAAATGCGACGAAGCGTCCGTCCGACTAACGTAACGAATGATTCGAACATAAAGTGGTCCCCTCGTATATATAGTAAATTTCGAACGTCCGTATACGCGCACGAACGAGAGAGACTATCGTCAAGGTTAGAACGAGCTAGCGATATATCCTAATCGACAGAGTCCGTTTCATTCTCTCGTTCGTTAGGACGAAACGAAACGAGACGATAGTGTTTCAGAATTAATAAACTAATAAAAAAATATTTAGGTTTAAAAAGAAAAAAGAAAAAAAAAAAAAAAAAAACTTCACTTTAGTACGGGAGTCGGGCGTACGGGACGGGCGCGGGGGCTCGTTCGTTCGTTCGAAAAAATAATTTGCAGCGTTTTATTATTAGCATTATTAATTGACGATCGATACACCTAGAATAAAATATCATCTACCTATTTATTATACCTATAGGTATAAGGTACCTAACTAACTATACGATATGAAGAAGAATCGGTAAGGTAGGTAGGTAGTAAAGGAGAACTAAACCTGGATCGAGTACTTACCTATAGGTAGTTGTACCGGACGGACCAGATTTTTTAAATTGTGTATCTATAATTATGTAGGTACTTACCTACGTACATACTACGAGGAATGTAGTATGTACCTACCTAATAGTTACTCGTCAGTATAACGTACTTTTAAGGTAGGTTTACGTAAGCACGTTACATTGTAGGTACAGACAGACCTACGTGTACTAGACACGCTTGTATAAGTACACGTACTTACCCAGTCATGGGTCATCCATCTAGCCTCTAGCTCTAGCTCTAGCTCTAGCAGCGCGTGCGGTACCTCTTAACCTGGCTATAAAATATGATAAGAGCAACGCCTGGTAACCTACCTAACAATGGATCGGTAGCGTCAGTCGGTCATCCATCAATCAATTGGATGGATGGATCGATGGATGGGTGAAAATTATTTCTTTGCTCTATATAATAATTATAGGTAGGTACTAACATTCATGCATAACGTAGGTGTAGGTAGGTAGGTAGGTAGTCAGTTCACCTATTTATATAAAATATTATTATCGTACGTATCGTAGGTTTAGTTAGGCGGTGGTAGATCTAGGACAGCAATGGGATTTGCTAACCTACATTACGTAGGTCTGAGTTGGCACCTAGTTTATGTTACTTGTAATCAGGACTGTGGTGGTTGGTGTACCTTTCTCTCTATTTTTATATTATAATCTCGTCTCTAAAGAAACATCATCATCGCTCTGTGAGCGACGAATCGTTCGAAACGTTTGTTAGCCCTGAAAAGGGCTGTTTTAGCGTATAATATGCCGCCGATAATTAGCGCGCACGATGGACAGAGTAAAGAGTAAAGTCTCGGGGCGGCGCGGCTTCGTCCTACTGTTCGCATCGTATTATCGTAGCTTAGTTTCGTCGTCGTGACGGGGGCGGGGGCATCGTCGTCGTCGTCGTCACCGACTAAGACACCACCACCGCCATCACCACAACGGCAACAACAAAAACTACAATAAATAACAACGAACGTATAGATTAGACCGACCACCACCGACGACTCACTACTATTGCTCACATCATCCTCCTCCTCCTCCTCCTCACTTTTTCCCAGCGGATTTCTTCGAAGCTGCCGCCTTAGACTTCGGCGTGGCCGCCGCTGCCTTCTTCGGTTTGGGAGCTTTCGGTTTCTTCGTCGGTGGCTTCGTAGTCTTCTTAGCCTTGGGAGCGGCGGCGCTCTTCGCCTTCTTAGCGGGCGAGGAGGCGGCGGCGGCTTTCTTCGCTGCGGCCGGGGCCGGTTTCTTCTTGGCAGCGGCGGCTTTCTTGTCTCTCGTCGTAGCCTTGACGCCGGCTTTCGACGGAGATGCGGCGGCGGCGGCGGATGCGGCGGGCTTCTTCTTCGAGGCCGCCGAGGCGCTCCTCTTCTTCGATGCCGGCGATTTCGCGGCCGACGCTGACGCCTTCTTCGCTGCCGCCGGCTTCTTCTTAGAATCGGAGGCCTTCTTCGATCCGGCCGTCGACGACGACGAAGACTTTGAAGTTTTCGATTCTAATTTGAAAGAACCGCTAGCGCCTCGTCCCTTCGTCTGTATCAAAGCGCCCGATTCGACGGCGCTCTTCAAGTATTTTCTGATAAAAGGCGCTAATTTCTCAGCGTCGACTTTGTACTGCGCCGTAATATACTTTTTGATCGCCTTCAACGAGGATCCGCTGCGCTCCTTCAACTCTTTGATGGCTTGATTCACCATCTCAGAGGTTTTCGGATGAGTCGGTGCGGCCTTCGGTTTCTTAGCTCCGCCGGCGGCGGCGGCGGACGCCTTAGGTTTCTTCGCCGGGGTCGCCGGTGCCGGTGCTTCAGCTGCTACTGCCGTGTCTGCCATTATTAGCTGGTAAGTATCTTCTTCTTTCTTCTTACAAAAAAACGTTAAAACAATAGTAAAGTTATAGTAAAACTTTTACTTGAGTAATCTCTATCGATCGATTGATTAGTGAGAACGGAACGAAAGAGAGACATAGAGGGCGCTCCATATGACCGACGCTAAGGTACTCGATAGCTTTACCTTAAAGAGAACACCACACTCGAGATACTATTTCCCGTACGAACGCTCTCAACTTTTCACTAACATACATCTAATTAAATATATTTTTAATATATTTATAATACTTTTATAAAGGTGAAAAGTTAATGAACGATTAATATCTGAACTGTATCACATTATCGAAATAATATTGTAACGATATAGTTACGTGTTATCGTATTATAGTGAATTATTCACGTCACTCTCGGCCTCGAATAGGTCGGACGATGTTTAAATCACTTATATCTTCATCGATTATGTATTTAAAACGTTTCCATCTCGATAGATAAACGTCGAAGATATCGTTCATATTATAAATTATATAAACAAGTCGGATCGGATAATCGAACGTCGAATTAATAGCGAATTTCTGAAGCCTCGTAAAACACCGAGTAGTCTCATCGAGTACGAGATCGCGTCTCTAACGAATATAATAAGCTTTTAAAACACATTCAAGTATCAGTATGAAAACATCGCTATTAGGTTATTAGTAGTTCTTTAAGTAAAGTATAAAGTATACGATAAACTTAGAATGCTGTGTTTACATTCAAATAATCCTAAAACAACGACTCTATATTCAAGTTTTATAAATAATAAAATTTATACCTATAAGTAAATGCGTGCTTACCTAAGTACTTAAGTAATCAATTACTATTGTATAGGTACTTATTAATAATTTTACTTAAGTAAAAAAAAAAGAAAAAAAAAACAACTAGGCAGTAGGTCTGTACTTACTTACTTAGGTAAGTAAGTACCTACATAATATTAAGTACCTATCTAAGTACTTACTACTTATATACTCATACTTACCCCCTTACTTGAGTAGGTAGATATGTAATAGGTACCTAAGTAAGTAAGTAAGTAAGTAAGTAAGTAAGTAGGTAGGTAGGAGTCAGTAGAAGAAAATCTATTAAGTTAGGTACATATTATATCTAAGTATATAGATACCTACTTACATAATTATTATTGTAATTAATAAGTAAAACCAGGTATTATTTATGTACTTAGGTACTTGCTTACTGTTTAAAAATTACCTATAAGTACTTATTTAATACTTGAGACGTATAATCGTTTAAGCACCTTTAAAATGTAGGTAACGAATGTGCATTATAGTATAGGCACCCTCATAGGATGATAATATTATTATGTAAGTAGGTAGGACTTCGTTTGATTGTCATTATAATATTCTTATGAAAAACAATAAACGGACCTGTGCCCGTAGAGGTGTATGTATTATGTACGTACAGTGCAGTACAGTACATAATATTATACACCACATAACGTACCTCTACGTCTTGTAGATAGATAAATAGCTAGTACTTACCTACCTACCTAGATATTATTAAGTATTATGTATTTGTATGTAAGTGTAGAGGTACTTTGTTTACTTAATAATTATTGAAGTAGGTCTGTGTACGTAGTATGTACGTAGGTACAGACAGGTACATTACATATTATATACAGCTAGCTGACACTTGTAATATTTAAAAGGTGGGTACCTATTTAAGTAGGTATACATACTTAATAAAATTTATCAACCTAGTTTATATAATATATAAAATAGTATGTGTATGTAGAGAGCTAAGTTTACTTTTCTAAATCACAAAAACAATATCGCCGTCCCTCTCGCTCGTTCGACTATTTATTAGTTGTTACTTTCCGTCCCCGTCTCGCTCACGTTCGCGTATGAAACATTCAATTTTTATCGAATACCTATTGATACAATTAATATTAGTTGTAAAATTCTAATTGGTAGAAGACTACCCCTAGTTAAAAGTTATATTATTATGTATGTAGGTAGGTAGGTACCTACCTATCCAACGTAACTTAGGTAACTCGATTAGAAAATGTAATTAATGTTACGTACTTTTTTAAAATAAGAAAGTCGATAAGAAACATTTCTTATACAACTCAATTAATGAGTTATAAGTGTATAAGTACCGCTGAAACATGTGTGGCCCTGAAAAGGGCCTTTTTTTTTAATGTAATCTGGTGTTTTCACGCTTCGATCACGATGCGTCGTCGTTTTATCGCGACAGTGGCTGTAATTAATTAATTAACCGCCGAAACCGTACAGAGTACGTCCCTGACGTTTCAGAGCGTAGACGACGTCCATAGCGGTTACGGTCTTCCTCTTCGCGTGCTCCGTGTAAGTTACAGCGTCACGGATCACGTTCTCTAGGAACACTTTCAGCACGCCGCGGGTCTCCTCGTAGATCAGACCGGAGATACGCTTGACGCCTCCTCTGCGGGCGAGACGACGGATGGCCGGTTTAGTGATACCCTGGATGTTATCACGGAGAACTTTCCTGTGACGTTTGGCACCACCTTTCCCCAGACCCTTTCCTCCCTTACCGCGACCAGTCATCTTGCTGCTTGTTCAAATATGTAATACGAACGAATACGAATGTGCCGAACACGGTCGTTGCCTGAGCGCGACTGGAACAAGTCCGTACGGGTACCCCTCTTATATTTATACGAAACGATAGCGACAGAGAAGGTAGATATGTTAGAGTCGATCAGAAAGAGACCGACGTAATCTCATATTCAACAAATTTCTGTTATTTTTTTCGTTCGACTAACATTATTATTGTGTATGGTAGATAGGTAAGTACTTATCTAATAGTAATTTTATTTTTTTTAAATATTCTAATGGTAGGTAAGCAACAACTCTAATATTTAAAATCAAATCTTTATAGGGTACTTACTTACCTTCGTATACATACAAACAATTACATTATATAGGTAGGTGTACTACATTACATTACTAAGAGTAATGTAACTTACCCATGTTATATTTTAGGGTAAGTACGATTTAATTTAAAATAGGCACAACGTATATTATTATACCCTACCTGTCTTATAAAATTCTTCAAAATTAGGTACATATTATTTATATTAAATATAAATATTTATTCATTCTTCATACTGATATAGGTATATATATATACCCGCCTGGATAGGCGATATACCTAATAATATAATAATAGGTAAGTCTATGCTTCTCCCGAGTGAGTACTTATTATGTACCTACTTAAGTACCCCTAAATTATATAGGTATTATATTATGCTCGGACGCGAATACTTACTTATGCATCTATCTATCTATTCTATTACCCCGACGACTGGAAGAAATGCACCGCACAATACGTCATGGTGAATGTAAGTAGGTAAGTAAGTAATATATTTTAATGTCATCTGGTTGTGAAATGGTTAACCCTATATACCTATTTATATTGTAAGTATTATATTTGTATCTGTCGTTAAGAAACATTCAATCGATTATACGCACGTAAATATTATTATTATATTATTAAGTAGGTACGCATTATATCGATTTTATTAGAAACATATGTGGCCCTGAAAAGGGCCTTTTTGTTGTTTGTCAGTTAACAAGTTTGTCGACACGACCGGGGCGTCTTCGTCTTGAAGTAATTAGGTACCTACTTAGGCACGTTCACCGCGGATACGACGGGCCAGCTGGATGTCCTTCGGCATGATGGTGACGCGCTTAGCGTGGATAGCGCACAGGTTCGTATCTTCGAATAGACCGACGAGATAAGCCTCGCTAGCCTCCTGGAGAGCCATAACGGCGGAGCTCTGGAAACGTAGATCGGTCTTGAAGTCCTGAGCGATCTCGCGCACTAGACGCTGGAAGGGTAGCTTCCGGATCAGAAGCTCGGTACTCTTCTGATAACGACGGATCTCACGTAGGGCGACGGTACCGGGCCTGTAACGATGAGGCTTCTTAACACCGCCGGTGGCGGGCGCGCTCTTACGGGCGGCCTTCGTCGCTAGCTGTTTGCGGGGCGCCTTACCACCGGTCGATTTACGAGCAGTCTGCTTGGTACGTGCCATCTTAGAAAATAAATTCTATCCGTGCGTGGTGCGTAACGTACGATCGAAAGAGAATCGAAAAGTCGAATGGAACGTGAGCATGCGGTTCACCCTCTTATTATATAGTCGCGAGAGAGGGCGAGCGATAAAACGTCATATCCCGTCTCTCTCTATCTCTAATAAAGAGAGCTCTCTCTTCTTCGTCGTATTCTATCTATCTATAGATATTTAATAAATAAATAATCATCATTTATGTACATAAAGTAATATAATGTTAAAATATATATTTTAATATTACATTACATACCTACTTATTCACGTAGGTAGTAGGTCTGAAAAGTACATCTATAATACGTTAATACATTTTATGTCTATAATAATTTATTATGAATGTACCTAATTTTAAACCTAAATTCATAATAATTAAATATAATATTATATACATATACATGCATTCATCGATTAGTAAGATTAAGTAACGTTCGTAATTCGTAAGTTTATAATATATAACATTATTCATTAGAGGTAGGTACCTATCTATATTTGTGTATTTACTCATTAAAATAATACCTAGGTACTTACCTACGGTGTAAAAACGGTATTAGTAAAATTTATGTTCCATCCGATTCGTCGTTCGTTCGTTCGTCTAGACAAGAACTAACTAACTAACACCTACAACATCTAAGTAAACAAAACGATTTTAGGATGCAAGACCTACACAATTTACTTACTATTATTTTATTATTAAGTAGGCTTAACTATATTATAATTTTTTTTTTTTTTTAATTCTTGTCTACTAGAATTAGACAGAATTACAGACCTACATTATTCGATCCATATAATATACTTAATTATAACCTACCCTTGTTATCATTATGTATAGGTACCTAATTATTTATTATACTCTTATACTCTGTAATTACGATGACGTAGTAGGTAGGTATGTATTATTATAACGATAGCTTTCAAGAAACAAAATATAATAATAACTCGATCGATTCGCTCGAGTGTAAATATTATATTATATAGAAGCATATTGTGGCCCTGAAAAGGGCCGTTTTTTCTTTATTGTTCGTCGAATGTTGCTCAGCTGACGACAGACGACGAGAGAGGAGAGACGAGTCGCCGCCGCCGCCGCCGCGTCGCTAACACAACAAGCTCACTCACCACTATCTACTTCGAGCTAGTGTATTTGGTGACGGCCTTTGTGCCTTCGCTCACGGCGTGCTTGGCGAGCTCACCGGGCAGGAGAAGTCGTACGGAGGTCTGGACCTCCCTCGACGTGATCGTCGAACGCTTGTTGTAGTGAGCGAGACGCGAAGCCTCCGCAGCGATACGTTCGAAGATATCGTTCACGAACGAATTCATGATCGACATCGCCTTCGAAGAGATACCGGTGTCCGGGTGGACTTGCTTCAACACCTTGTAGATGTAGATAGCGTAACTCTCCTTCCTCTTATGCTTCTTCTTTTTCTTGTCAGTCTTCGAGATGTTCTTCTGGGCTTTGCCAGATTTCTTCGCGGCCTTTCCACTAGTCTTGGGCGGCATGATGGGTTAGTATCAGTTTCACAAAACTACGTAAGTACGTGCGTCGACCGGAGTCGCTGCGGAAATAATACGATCACCGCAGGGAATTTTTCGAGTTTTATTAACCACGTCCCCCTCGTTTGTTATCGTAAACGTAACCACGTTTCAAAAGCGGCGACCAATAGCGTTAGCGGAATCGATGAACGAGACGACACTACACTACACCCGTTTCACTCGACCGTCGTTATAGTAGATAGAACGAGCGCGAATATAATTAGAAAGGGAAGTAAACTGTGTAGTTAATTTATTTATTTTTATTAAATTATAATACTAATATAATTTCTTCTATGGTTTTCGCGATTTTGCATAATAAAACACTCAGTCAACCTTGAAAAATCCAACTTAAAAGTTGGCGAAAGCTCGGTTCAAATAATGAATAAAAACGCGATAAAACCGGATAAATAAAGTGTTTTATTATATTAAATATAAATTTTATTAGTAGGTATGAAGGTGTACCTACTACTCTACTTAAATAACTATCTATTGTGTGAATAGTACTTATCCAATAATAAAATTATAGGTAGGTAATGTAGTAAGCAGTACCTACCGTACTTAGTGCACTGTTCTATCAATATAATTATTATCTATCAATGAACGTACACCTACTTACCTAGCTAAAACTAGATTTCGGTGCGAAAAAAAAAAAAAAAAAAGAAACTTAGGTATGTCTACCTACCTATATAACTACTCAGATAATTATTATTATAGGTAATTATAAATTTAGTAGGTTAGGTACACCTACTTAACAGGTTATTGAGTTTTTTTTTTTTTTTTTTTTAATGGTTAGTATCTATGTATTTATTAGTATTATCTACTTTAACTAGGTACATACTATTAAGTACTTGTATACGTTTTCACTTGTATACGATAATATTATATAGGTAGGTAGACATTTATTTATATCCGAACTTGTATAATTAATTATTTATACCGTCGTCGACTTGTATTCAGTGTATAATTTTTTAAGAAACATAAATTGTCATCTCTCACTCGGGCGTGAGCGAGAGAATAAAATTCATCGAAACATATTGTGGCCCTGAAAAGGGCCGTTTGTTTTAATGTAATTTGCGCGTTTGTATTGTGTGTGACCAATAAACAAACGCGACGTCGCGAAGTTTTTTTCCGATACTCCTACTTAAGCCTTCTTCTCGGTCTTCTTCGGCAAGAGTACGGCCTGGATGTTAGGCAATACACCGCCCTGAGCGATTGTAACACCGGAGAGTAGCTTGTTCAACTCCTCGTCGTTCCTTATCGCCAGCTGCAAATGACGCGGGATTATTCTAGTCTTCTTGTTGTCTCTCGCCGCGTTACCGGCCAACTCGAGAACCTCGGCCGCCAGGTACTCCATCACGGCAGCTAGGTACACCGGGGCTCCGGCACCGACGCGCTCCGCATAATTGCCGTTTCTGAGTAAACGATGGATACGACCGACTGGAAACTGTAGACCGGCACGGTTCGAACGAGACTTTGCCTTCCCCTTAACTTTACCGCCCTTTCCGCGTCCAGACATGATGGATGAGTAAAAAGTAAAATACGTTAACGTAAGTATAAACGGTGAAATGCGACGAAGCGTCCGTCCGACTAACGTAACGAATGATTCGAACATAAAGTGGTCCCCTCGTATATATAGTAAATTTCGAACGTCCGTATACGCGCACGAACGAGAGAGACTATCGTCAAGGTTAGAACGAGCTAGCGATATATCCTAATCGACAGAGTCCGTTTCATTCTCTCGTTCGTTAGGACGAAACGAAACGAGACGATAGTGTTTCAGAATTAATAAACTAATAAAAAAATATTTAGGTTTAAAAAGAAAAAAGAAAAAAAAAAAAAAAAAAACTTCACTTTAGTACGGGAGTCGGGCGTACGGGACGGGCGCGGGGGCTCGTTCGTTCGTTCGAAAAAATAATTTGCAGCGTTTTATTATTAGCATTATTAATTGACGATCGATACACCTAGAATAAAATATCATCTACCTATTTATTATACCTATAGGTATAAGGTACCTAACTAACTATACGATATGAAGAAGAATCGGTAAGGTAGGTAGGTAGTAAAGGAGAACTAAACCTGGATCGAGTACTTACCTATAGGTAGTTGTACCGGACGGACCAGATTTTTTAAATTGTGTATCTATAATTATGTAGGTACTTACCTACGTACATACTACGAGGAATGTAGTATGTACCTACCTAATAGTTACTCGTCAGTATAACGTACTTTTAAGGTAGGTTTACGTAAGCACGTTACATTGTAGGTACAGACAGACCTACGTGTACTAGACACGCTTGTATAAGTACACGTACTTACCCAGTCATGGGTCATCCATCTAGCCTCTAGCTCTAGCTCTAGCTCTAGCAGCGCGTGCGGTACCTCTTAACCTGGCTATAAAATATGATAAGAGCAACGCCTGGTAACCTACCTAACAATGGATCGGTAGCGTCAGTCGGTCATCAATCAATTGGATGGATGGATCGATGGATGGGTGAAAATTATTTCTTTGCTCTATATAATAATTATAGGTAGGTACTAACATTCATGCATAACGTAGGTGTAGGTAGGTAGGTAGATAGTCAGTTCACCTATTTATATAAAATATTATTATCGTACGTATCGTAGGTTTAGTTAGGCGGTGGTAGATCTAGGACAGCAATGGGATTTGCTAACCTACATTACGTAGGTCTGAGTTGGCACCTAGTTTATGTTACTTGTAATCAGGACTGTGGTGGTTGGTGTACCTTTCTCTCTATTTTTATATTATAATCTCGTCTCTAAAGAAACATCATCATCGCTCTGTGAGCGACGAATCGTTCGAAACGTTTGTTAGCCCTGAAAAGGGCTGTTTTAGCGTATAATATGCCGCCGATAATTAGCGCGCACGATGGACAGAGTAAAGAGTAAAGTCTCGGGGCGGCGCGGCTTCGTCCTACTGTTCGCATCGTATTATCGTAGCTTAGTTTCGTCGTCGTGACGGGGGCGGGGGCATCGTCGTCGTCGTCACCGACTAAGACACCACCACCGCCATCACCACAACGGCAACAACAAAAACTACAATAAATAACAACGAACGTATAGATTAGACCGACCACCACCGACGACTCACTACTATTGCTCACATCATCCTCCTCCTCCTCCTCACTTTTTCCCAGCGGATTTCTTCGAAGCTGCCGCCTTAGACTTCGGCGTGGCCGCCGCTGCCTTCTTCGGTTTGGGAGCTTTCGGTTTCTTCGTCGGTGGCTTCGTAGTCTTCTTAGCCTTGGGAGCGGCGGCGCTCTTCGCCTTCTTAGCGGGCGAGGAGGCGGCGGCGGCTTTCTTCGCTGCGGCCGGGGCCGGTTTCTTCTTGGCAGCGGCGGCTTTCTTGTCTCTCGTCGTAGCCTTGACGCCGGCTTTCGACGGAGATGCGGCGGCGGCGGCGGCGGATGCGGCGGGCTTCTTCTTCGAGGCCGCCGAGGCGCTCCTCTTCTTCGATGCCGGCGATTTCGCGGCCGACGCTGACGCCTTCTTCGCTGCCGCCGGCTTCTTCTTAGAATCGGAGGCCTTCTTCGATCCGGCCGTCGACGACGACGAAGACTTTGAAGTTTTCGATTCTAATTTGAAAGAACCGCTAGCGCCTCGTCCCTTCGTCTGTATCAAAGCGCCCGATTCGACGGCGCTCTTCAAGTATTTTCTGATAAAAGGCGCTAATTTCTCAGCGTCGACTTTGTACTGCGCCGTAATATACTTTTTGATCGCCTTCAACGAGGATCCGCTGCGCTCCTTCAACTCTTTGATGGCTTGATTCACCATCTCAGAGGTTTTCGGATGAGTCGGTGCGGCCTTCGGTTTCTTAGCTCCGCCGGCGGCGGCGGCGGCGGACGCCTTAGGTTTCTTCGCCGGGGTCGCCGGTGCCGGTGCTTCAGCTGCTACTGCCGTGTCTGCCATTATTAGCTGGTAAGTATCTTCTTCTTTCTTCTTACAAAAAAACGTTAAAACAATAGTAAAGTTATAGTAAAACTTTTACTTGAGTAATCTCTATCGATCGATTGATTAGTGAGAACGGAACGAAAGAGAGACATAGAGGGCGCTCCATATGACCGACGCTAAGGTACTCGATAGCTTTACCTTAAAGAGAACACCACACTCGAGATACTATTTCCCGTACGAACGCTCTCAACTTTTCACTAACATACATCTAATTAAATATATTTTTAATATATTTATAATACTTTTATAAAGGTGAAAAGTTAATGAACGATTAATATCTGAACTGTATCACATTATCGAAATAATATTGTAACGATATAGTTACGTGTTATCGTATTATAGTGAATTATTCACGTCACTCTCGGCCTCGAATAGGTCGGACGATGTTTAAATCACTTATATCTTCATCGATTATGTATTTAAAACGTTTCCATCTCGATAGATAAACGTCGAAGATATCGTTCATATTATAAATTATATAAACAAGTCGGATCGGATAATCGAACGTCGAATTAATAGCGAATTTCTGAAGCCTCGTAAAACACCGAGTAGTCTCATCGAGTACGAGATCGCGTCTCTAACGAATATAATAAGCTTTTAAAACACATTCAAGTATCAGTATGAAAACATCGCTATTAGGTTATTAGTAGTTCTTTAAGTAAAGTATAAAGTATACGATAAACTTAGAATGCTGTGTTTACATTCAAATAATCCTAAAACAACGACTCTATATTCAAGTTTTATAAATAATAAAATTTATACCTATAAGTAAATGCGTGCTTACCTAAGTACTTAAGTAATCAATTACTATTGTATAGGTACCTACTTATTAATAATTTTACTTAAGTAAAAAAAAAAGAAAAAAAAAACAACTAGGCAGTAGGTCTGTACTTACTTACTTAGGTAAGTAAGTACCTACATAATATTAAGTACCTATCTAAGTACTTACTACTTATATACTCATACTTACCCCCTTACTTGAGTAGGTAGATATGTAATAGGTACCTAAGTAAGTAAGTAAGTAAGTAAGTAGGTAGGTAGGAGTCAGTAGAAGAAAATCTATTAAGTTAGGTACATATTATATCTAAGTATATAGATACCTACTTACATAATTATTATTGTAATTAATAAGTAAAACCAGGTATTATTTATGTACTTAGGTACTTGCTTACTGTTTAAAAATTACCTATAAGTACTTATTTAATACTTGAGACGTATAATCGTTTAAGCACCTTTAAAATGTAGGTAACGAATGTGCATTATAGTATAGGCACCCTCATAGGATGATAATATTATTATGTAAGTAGGTAGGACTTCGTTTGATTGTCATTATAATATTCTTATGAAAAACAATAAACGGACCTGTGCCCGTAGAGGTGTATGTATTATGTACGTACAGTGCAGTACAGTACATAACCACATAACGTACCTCTACGTCTTGTAGATAGATAAATAGCTAGTACTTACCTACCTACCTAGATATTATTAAGTATTATGTATTTGTATGTAAGTGTAGAGGTACTTTGTTTACTTAATAATTATTGAAGTAGGTCTGTGTACGTAGTATGTACGTAGGTACAGACAGGTACATTACATATTATATACAGCTAGCTGACACTTGTAATATTTAAAAGGTGGGTACCTATTTAAGTAGGTATACATACTTAATAAAATTTATCAACCTAGTTTATATAATATATAAAATAGTATGTGTATGTAGAGAGCTAAGTTTACTTTTCTAAATCACAAAAACAATATCGCCGTCCCTCTCGCTCGTTCGACTATTTATTAGTTGTTACTTTCCGTCCCCGTCTCGCTCACGTTCGCGTATGAAACATTCAATTTTTATCGAATACCTATTGATACAATTAATATTAGTTGTAAAATTCTAATTGGTAGAAGACTACCCCTAGTTAAAAGTTATATTATTATGTATGTATGTAGGTAGGTACCTACCTATCCAACGTAACTTAGGTAACTCGATTAGAAAATGTAATTAATGTTACGTACTTTTTTAAAATAAGAAAGTCGATAAGAAACATTTCTTATACAACTCAATTAATGAGTTATAAGTGTATAAGTACCGCTGAAACATGTGTGGCCCTGAAAAGGGCCTTTTTTTTTAATGTAATCTGGTGTTTTCACGCTTCGATCACGATGCGTCGTCGTTTTATCGCGACAGTGGCTGTAATTAATTAATCAATTAACCGCCGAAACCGTACAGAGTACGTCCCTGACGTTTCAGAGCGTAGACGACGTCCATAGCGGTTACGGTCTTCCTCTTCGCGTGCTCCGTGTAAGTTACAGCGTCACGGATCACGTTCTCTAGGAACACTTTCAGCACGCCGCGGGTCTCCTCGTAGATCAGACCGGAGATACGCTTGACGCCTCCTCTGCGGGCGAGACGACGGATGGCCGGTTTAGTGATACCCTGGATGTTATCACGGAGAACTTTCCTGTGACGTTTGGCACCACCTTTCCCCAGACCCTTTCCTCCCTTACCGCGACCAGTCATCTTGCTGCTTGTTCAAATATGTACTTAATACGAACGAATACGAATGTACCGAACACGGTCGTTGCCTGAGCGCGACTGGAACAAGTCCGTACGGGTACCCCTCTTATATTTATACGAAACGATAGCGACAGAGAAGGTAGATATGTTAGAGTCGATCAGAAAGAGACCGACGTAATCTCATATTCAACAAATTTCTGTTATTTTTTTCGTTCGACTAACATTATTATTGTGTATGGTAGATAGGTAAGTACTTATCTAATAGTAATTTTATTTTTTTTAAATATTCTAATGGTAGGTAAGCAACAACTCTAATATTTAAAATCAAATCTTTATAGGGTACTTACTTACCTTCGTATACATACAAACAATTACATTATATAGGTAGGTGTACTACATTACATTACTAAGAGTAATGTAACTTACCCATGTTATATTTTAGGGTAAGTACGATTTAATTTAAAATAGGCACAACGTATATTATTATACCCTACCTGTCTTATAAAATTCTTCAAAATTAGGTACATATTATTTATATTAAATATAAATATTTATTCATTCTTCATACTGATATAGGTATATATATATACCCGCCTGGATAGGCGATATACCTAATAATATAATAATAGGTAGGTAAGTCTATGCTTCTCCCGAGTGAGTACTTATTATGTACCTACTTAAGTACCCCTAAATTATATAGGTATTATATTATGCTCGGACGCGAATACTTACTTATGCATCTATCTATCTATTCTATTACCCCGACGACTGGAAGAAATGCACCGCACAATACGTCATGGTGAATGTAAGTAGGTAAGTAAGTAATATATTTTAATGTCATCTGGTTGTGAAATGGTTAACCCTATATACCTATTTATATTGTAAGTATTATATTTGTATCTGTCGTTAAGAAACATTCAATCGATTATACGCACGTAAATATTATTATTATATTATTAAGTAGGTACGCATTATATCGATTTTATTAGAAACATATGTGGCCCTGAAAAGGGCCTTTTTGTTGTTTGTCAGTTAACAAGTTTGTCGACACGACCGGGGCGTCTTCGTCTTGAAGTAATTAGGTACCTACTTAGGCACGTTCACCGCGGATACGACGGGCCAGCTGGATGTCCTTCGGCATGATGGTGACGCGCTTAGCGTGGATAGCGCACAGGTTCGTATCTTCGAATAGACCGACGAGATAAGCCTCGCTAGCCTCCTGGAGAGCCATAACGGCGGAGCTCTGGAAACGTAGATCGGTCTTGAAGTCCTGAGCGATCTCGCGCACTAGACGCTGGAAGGGTAGCTTCCGGATCAGAAGCTCGGTACTCTTCTGATAACGACGGATCTCACGTAGGGCGACGGTACCGGGCCTGTAACGATGAGGCTTCTTAACACCGCCGGTGGCGGGCGCGCTCTTACGGGCGGCCTTCGTCGCTAGCTGTTTGCGGGGCGCCTTACCACCGGTCGATTTACGAGCAGTCTGCTTGGTACGTGCCATCTTAGAAAATAAATTCTATCCGTGCGTGCGTGGTGCGTAACGTACGATCGAAAGAGAATCGAAAAGTCGAATGGAGAACGTGAGCATGCGGTTCACCCTCTTATTATATAGTCGCGAGAGAGGGCGAGCGATAAAACGTCATCTCCCGTCTCTCTCTATCTCTAATAAAGAGAGCTCTCTTCTTCGTCGTATTCTATCTATCTATAGATATTTAATAAATAAATAATCATCATTTATGTACATAAAGTAATATAATGTTAAAATATATATTTTAATATTACATTACATACCTACTTATTCACGTAGGTAGTAGGTCTGAAAAGTACATCTATAATACGTTAATACATTTTATGTCTATAATAATATTATGAATGTACCTAATTTTAAACCTAAATTCATAATAATTAAATATAATATTATATACATATACATGCATTCATCGATTAGTAAGATTAAGTAACGTTCGTAATTCGTAAGTTTATAATATATAATAACATTATTCATTAGAGGTAGGTACCTATCTATATTTGTGTATTTACTCATTAAAATAATACCTAGGTACTTACCTACGGTGTAAAAACGGTATTAGTAAAATTTATGTTCCATCCGATTCGTCGTTCGTTCGTTCGTCTAGACAAGAACTAACTAACACCTACAACACCTAAGTAAACAAAACGATTTTAGGATGCAAGACCTACACAATTTACTTACTATTATTTTATTATTAAGTAGGCTTACCTATATTATAATTTTTTTTTTTTTTAAATTCTTGTCTACTAGAATTAGACAGAATTACAGACCTACATTATTCGATCCATATAATATACTTAATTATAACCTACCCTTGTTATCATTATGTATAGGTACCTAATTATTTATTATACTCTTATACTCTGTAATTACGATGACGTAGTAGGTAGGTATGTATTATTATAACGATAGCTTTCAAGAAACAAAATATAATAATAACTCGATCGATTCGCTCGAGTGTAAATATTATATTATATAGAAGCATATTGTGGCCCTGAAAAGGGCCGTTTTTTCTTTATTGTTCGTCGAATGTTGCTCAGCTGACGACAGACGACGAGAGAGACGAGTCGCCGCCGCCGCCGCCGCGTCGCTAACACAACAAGCTCACTCACCACTATCTACTTCGAGCTAGTGTATTTGGTGACGGCCTTTGTGCCTTCGCTCACGGCGTGCTTGGCGAGCTCACCGGGCAGGAGAAGTCGTACGGAGGTCTGGACCTCCCTCGACGTGATCGTCGAACGCTTGTTGTAGTGAGCGAGACGCGAAGCCTCCGCAGCGATACGTTCGAAGATATCGTTCACGAACGAATTCATGATCGACATCGCCTTCGAAGAGATACCGGTGTCCGGGTGGACTTGCTTCAACACCTTGTAGATGTAGATAGCGTAACTCTCCTTCCTCTTATGCTTCTTCTTTTTCTTGTCAGTCTTCGAGATGTTCTTCTGGGCTTTGCCAGATTTCTTCGCGGCCTTTCCACTAGTCTTGGGCGGCATGATGGGTTAGTATCAGTTTCACAAAACTACGTAAGTAAGTACGTGCGTCGACCGGAGTCGCTGCGGAAATAATACGATCACCGCAGGGAATTTCTTCTCCGCTATGGGCGGGGGGTAAGCTCCTTCGGGCCGATGGCCCATGGGTGCGGTGTCAATCGGCGGTCGCTAAGACGACCGCGTCACTGGGTCATCGGCTCCGATAGGAGCCGGGCGGACGTCGTCCGCTTGGTGTCCGTCGCTGTCCTCAGATGCTTCCTCCGGGTCGGGTGTCTCCGCGGGGCTGACGGCGAGCTCCCTCGGGTATGGGCGGCCCCTCTCCGGGCGGTCGTACTGCTCGGCGATGCCGATCAGGTGTCCGTATCTAGAGGCGTCTGCTCGTTTGAACATGGCCTTTGCCAAGTGTCCGATGAAATTGTCCAGGCTCTCAACTCCCAGGTCTCTCGCTATGGTAGCGTTCCTGACGTATCTGGGCGCGTCGGTGATGGTCCTCAGGCTCTGCGATTGCTGTGCTCTGAGGGACTTCCGGTGGGTCTCGGCCAGGAATGCATACCAGGCCGGGGCGGCGTACGTGAGTCGGGATCGGATGTACTGCTTGTACACCCCGACCTTCGTACGGAGCGGGAGAGCAGAGGAGAGCACGGGACGAAGGATGGCACGCGCCGCGCGAGTGGTCGCTGCGACGTTCTTGGCGTGTCGGGCCATGTTCAGTCTCCTGTCTATCGTCACCCCTAGATACTTCACATCCCTTTTCCAGGGGATGGGCACGCCGAGCAGTTTGAGGGGTTGAGGAAGCATCTTCTTGGTGGAGAAGGCAATCGCCTGCGTCTTCTTCACGTTGACCGACAGACGCCATCTGTCTAGCCAGCTGGGTAGGGCCTCCAGTGTCGTCTGCATCTTGGTCGTGGCGTGATGCAGTTTGAAGGACGCGGTGATAAAAGCGGCATCGTCAGCGTACAGGGCCAGGAGTGCATTTCCGGGGCACGGGATGTCGTCCGTGTACATGGAGTAGCACGACGGAGACAAGACGCTCCCCTGAGGCACTCCGGCTCTGATTGGTCGGTCCTCCGAGAGGCTGTCTTCGACTCGCACCCTGAACGTCCGGTCGGACAGGAACGAGTCGACGAGGCGGACGAATCTTCTCGGGAGGTCGCGGGCATCCAGTTTGTAGACCAGGCCGTCGTGCCAGACCCGGTCGAAGGCCTTCTCCATGTCCAAGAGTACTGCAACTGCGTGTTCCTTCTTGTTTAGAAGTACCGCGATGTGGTGCAGTACCCTGGACAGCTGAAGCGTTGTACTGTGCTCCGATCTAAAGCCGAACTGTTCGGTCCTGGGTGTGAGCCGATCCGACATCCTTTGCAGGAGTAGGCGCTCGAACACCTTGGACAGGCAGGGCAGCAGGGTGATGGGACGGTAGCTCCCGGGCTGCAGTACGTTCTTCTGTGGTTTCGGGATCATGATGACCACTCCCCGCTTCCAGGCGGCGGGGAAGTGTCCGGTCCTGGTGATCCCGTTGAAGAGTCTCGTGACTGCAGCGACGGACTTGGCTGGTAGGTGACGTAGGGCGGCGTTGGAGACGTCGTCCTCCCCCGGCGCCTTGCGGGGTTTGGTCTGAAGCAGAGCTTTCCAAACCTGCCGGGGGCTGAAGACGATGGGCGAGTCTTCGGCGTTCAGGGGAGCATTCCGTATCTCCGAAACTCGCGCTGCAACGGCTGTTGCGTGGGCGAGGTCGGTGGTGTCTGAGGGACGGAATTGCTCCGCGAGGTGTTCAGCGAAGATAGTCGCTCGGTCCGCGGCCCTGTACCGTGGCTTTCCGTCCGGGTGGAGGAGAGGTCTGACGGGCTCAGCGGAGTTGCGGAAGAGGCGGCACAGCTTGTGCACCTCATTCCAGTCGTCGCTGGCCTGCTCGATCCTCCGGTCCCATTTGGCTGCTGCATCGCTCTCCAGTTCGGCTTTAACCCTCTCCGTAAGCCGGTTCAGGATAGTCCTTGTGGTAGGATCCCTGGTTGTCTGCCAGACCTTCCGCACCCGTCGTTTCTCGGCAATCAACCTCGCAATGTGGCGAGAGACTGGCCTGAGTTTTCCGGGCGCGGGAGGTTGCGAGGACTCCATGACGGCCGATTTGATGGAGGCCGCGATGTCGGCGGCCATTGTGTCCACGTCGTCGGGGGTGGAGACCGGGAAGGTGGGAACTCGATCCGCGTGTAGGCTCGCGAAGAGTTCCCAGTCGGTCCTCGGTCTAGGCGTGCGGGGCGCAGCCCTCACGGGATGCGTGCTGATGGACATCATCACCGGCTGGTGGTCGGACCCCATCTCGTAATCGAGGGTCTCCTGCATGGTCTGCACTCCTGAGAGTCCCTGCAGGACCGCTATGTCGATAACGGATGGGGCGCAACTGCGGTCATCCGGATAGTGGGTGGGAGTCTCCGGGCCCTCCACCACGTAGCCGCTTCTGTCGGCGTCCTCGAAGAGCCGGCGTCCATAATCGCAGGTCCGGTGTGAATTCCATCCCTGGTGATGGGCATTCCAGTCACCTGCCGCGATAGTAGGCAGCGGGGGGACCGCGTGGAGTTGCAGGACTTCGTGGACCTCAGCGAAGTCTATTCGGATTTTTCCGGGGCGGTAGACGGCGAAGATCCGCAGGGCACGTCCTATCCACACCTCGACCCCCAAAGCGTAAAGAGAGGTGTACGCCTGGGGGGAGATCGGCTGGTGGACAATGGATCTGCGGACCAGGACCGCCAGGCCCCGGTATGGGCCGTTCGTCTGCGAGTTCCACTCGTCCTTGCGGTAGCCTATATAGCCAGGGATCTTCAGGCTGTCGGAAGGGCTAAGGAGGGTCTCTGACACCAAAGCGACATCGACCCTCTGCTCCTTCAGCACCATCTTTAATAGGGTGGCCTTGCGGAGGAGTCCCCTGGCGTTCCAGTGCATCACCCGCAATGCACTGGAGAGTTGGTCGGTGGAGGCTACCGCTGGTGAGGGGCTGCGGTCGCGTCCATGGACCGCAGCATCTCCTGCAGCATCCCTAGGGCCGCCTGGATCGTCTGGCGGTCGTAGGGTGGTGAAGGGGCTGGTGGGGGAGGGGGGTTCATAGTCGGAACCCTCCTCGCTGGTGGCGCCGTCATCTGTTGAGACGGCTGGGGAGCAGTCGTCTCCGCCGCCTCTGAGGCGGGCAGGGGCGCTGCTGGCTTGGTGGGGGGAGGGACCGACTGGGCCCCTCGACCCCCTCTCCGACGTCTCCGGCCTCTGGAGGGAGGCTTAGAGCGGTCGGTGGCCGCATTTGCCGGCGCCATAAGCGACGCGTGGGCCGTGTCACTGACAGTGGCCGGTTGTGCGTCGGTCGGGACAGCCGGCCGTGGCTGCTCGGGACGTGGGCGAGGACGGGTCTGCTGGCTAGCAGGGGCCGTCCTGGCGATGGTGCCCGCCGTCCTGTTGCGGGCTTCCCGTTTGAACACCCGGCACTTTGTATAGTTGGCCGGGTGTGGCTCCCCGCAGTTCGCGCAGGTGGCGGGTTCCTCTCGGGGGCGGGGGCACTCCCCCGCGGTGTGATGGCCACCGCACCGGACGCAGGCCAGCGGGCGGTGGCAGTTGTGGGAGGAGTGTCTGAAGGCCTGGCAACGATGGCATTGTGCCGGGCCCTTCTTCCCCCTCCAGGCCTCAATCTTTACGCCCGGCATACAGAGCAACTCAGTTACTCCGTAGATGCCGGGGGTGAGGTCAGGAGTGCGGCGCAGCTGCGCAAAGAAAATGCAGCCGGGACGTCCGCGACGCGCGCTGATATGCCGGACGTACTCCGGCTCGAAACCAAGCGCGCGCAGCTCCGCTTCGATCTCGGCGGGCGGGGAGTCAGCGGGGAGGCCGGTGATCGCCACCTTGAGTCCCCTGTCTTCGGGGAGCGAGTACGAGAACCAGACGATCTGTTCTCGCTTCTCGAGCTCCCCGAGGTAGCTTTGGACGACGCGGTACTCGTCGCCGTCCGTGGGAGAAAAGCGGACCCCCTTGCCAAAAGGTCTGGCGTTGGGGGTCCGACCGAGGGTTGTCTTCAGGGCCCGCATGTGTTCCACCCAGTTGGGGAACACCTCGACCACTAGGGGAGGGTACCGTTTAGTACCCCCCGTGGGAGCGGCTGGCCCTGTGGGTTGGGTCGGCTGGGTCGGCTGCTGGTGGCCCGACGTGGACGCTTGTGCGGCAGCCACCGCAGCGTAGCTGATCGTGGGCGGCGCGGGGGCTGGGGGTGCTCCACTAGAGCTGGTGGGTTGTGCGGAGGCCTGAGGGCGTATCCGCGGGTCGCGGGGCCGCTGGGGAAGCGGAGCCGGGCCTCTCCTCTCGCCGGCAGCGGCGGGGGCGGCGACATTGTCCTGGACGGGGGTGGCGGCTGCGGCGGCGGCGACGGCATCGCGCTTCTTGGAGGTGCGCCGTTCGACGGCCAGTCTTTCCGCCGCGGCCAGTTTGGCGGCGGCGGCGTCACGCTCCTCCAGGGCGCGCTTAGCGGCGGCCTCGTGGTCGGCCTCGGCGCACCTGGCACGCTCGAGAGACGTGCTCGAGGAAGGCCGCTCGATACGTTGGAATATCGGCGGCGGTTCCTCGACGCTGGCGGACACCGACCGGCGGCGTTTGCCACCGCGGGACGGAGTGTCGGGAGTCGGGGGGCGGGCAGTCGCGCGCGTCAGAGACCGACTGGTCTCACGACTGGGCTCGCGGGGGTACGGCACTGGCACCACCGGAGGCGGCAAATCAAAACGGCCGTGCGCGGCGTCGATTAGCGACCGCCTGTCTCCCTCGTCGATCGGTACCGACGAGTAAGTCGCCTCGACGAGCCGAAGGTATAGCGACATCCATCGCATCATCGGCTCGTCGAAGAAGTGCGGGCGTATAGGCAGCACCAACATCTTAGAGAGCGCCTCACAGTTACGCTCGTGTCTTGCCCTCGGAGACAGCGAGGGGGAGGAGGCGGGGGTGCGCAGGAACTCTGCGGCCCTCCTTTGGGCACTGGGGGTGCGCTGAGCAGGCAGCACAGCGCGCGGCTTTGTGGTCGCAGTTCGACCACGGTGCGCCTCGGGCGGGGGCCTCGAGGTGCAGGGGGTGACGAATACGTCACTGAGAGTCGGCGTCGGCTCGGACTCTGTGCGGGCCTGGCTGGGAGTGCGGGCGGGCGTCACGCTCTCAAGCGAGCGCGTCGGCGCTCCGGTGGCCGAGCTTGCCGCTCGGGGAGCGGTGGGCTTCGGGATTTTGGTTTTGCCCTTCGCTGGCCGGGCAGGGGCCGGCGGCGGCGGGGGCGGCGGTGGGGGTGGAGTTGAGTCCATCCTTATATTGTGTTCAAGTACACACAAACACAAACAAACTGTCTCAGGCACAAATTAGCACTGGCAGAAATCGTCCACCATCTCCCTTCACACACACACGTTAAACGCGGGGGACGGGGAGAGGTTCGCGAGGGGGGGGGGGGTTCGCGGCGCGGGAGGCGCGGGGAGTTGCCCGGGGCGTGACGTTCGAGCCAACTCGCAGTTCACACCGAACGTTCGACGGGGCTTGCCGCTGGTGGCAGACCGTCAAACGCCGATGCTACTACACTCGTCGGCCCGGACTCACTTGAGGGGTGGGTTCCTCCGCCGCATGCAAGGCACACGGGTGCACGGGTCTACGCGCACTTTACAAGTAAAGTGGCGGACACTGGCGTGGTTGGGTCACTACTGCTTGTACCGCTGGAACGTCCGTACGCTGGCGCGGGCAAGGCCGATCCAATACGATCACCGAGAGAATTTTTCGAGTTTTATTAACCACGTCCCCCTCGTTTGTTATCGTAAACGTAACCACGTTTCAAAAGCGGCGACCAATAGCGTTAGCGGAATCGATGAACGAGACGACACTACACTACACCCGTTTCACTCGACCGTCGTTATAGTAGATAGAACGAGCGCGAATATAATTAGAAAGGGAAGTAAACTGTGTAGTTAATTTATTTATTTTTATTAAATTATAATACTAATATAATTTCTTCTATGGTTTTCGCGATTTTGCATAATAAAACACTCAGTCAACCTTGAAAAATCCAACTTAAAAGTTGGCGAAAGCTCGGTTCAAATAATGAATAAAAACGCGATAAAACCGGATAAATAAAGTGTTTTATTATATTAAATATATATTTTATTAGTAGGTATGAAGGTGTACCTACTACTCTACTTAAATAACTATCTATTGTGTGAATAGTACTTATCCAATAATAAAATTATAGGTAGGTAATGTAGTAAGTAGTACCTACCGTACTTAGTGCACTGTTCTATCAATATAATTATTATCTATCAATGAACGTACACCTACTTACCTAGCTAAAACTAGATTTCGGTGCGAAAAAAAAAAAAAAAACTTAGGTATGTCTACCTACCTATATAACTACTCAGATAATTATTATTATAGGTAATTATAAATTTAGTAGGTTAGGTACACCTACTTAACAGGTTAATGAGATTTTGTTAGGTTTTTTTTTTTTTTTTTTTAAATGGTTCTACTTTAACTAGGTACATACTATTAAGTACTTGTATACGTTTTCACTTGTATACGATAATATTATATAGGTAGGTAGACATTTATTTATATCCGAACTTGTATAATTAATTATTTATACCGTCGTCGACTTGTATTCAGTGTATAATTTTTTAAGAAACATAAATTGTCATCTCTCACTCGGGCGTGAGCGAGAGAATAAAATTCATCGAAACATATTGTGGCCCTGAAAAGGGCCGTTTGTTTTAATGTAATTTGCGCGTTTGTATTGTGTGTGACCAATAAACAAACGCGACGTCGCGAAGTTTTTTTTCGATACTCCTACTTAAGCCTTCTTCTCGGTCTTCTTCGGCAAGAGTACGGCCTGGATGTTAGGCAATACACCGCCCTGAGCGATTGTAACACCGGAGAGTAGCTTGTTCAACTCCTCGTCGTTCCTTATCGCCAGCTGCAAATGACGCGGGATTATTCTAGTCTTCTTGTTGTCTCTCGCCGCGTTACCGGCCAACTCGAGAACCTCGGCCGCCAGGTACTCCATCACGGCAGCTAGGTACACCGGGGCTCCGGCACCGACGCGCTCCGCATAATTGCCGTTTCTGAGTAAACGATGGATACGACCGACTGGAAACTGTAGACCGGCACGGTTCGAACGAGACTTTGCCTTCCCCTTAACTTTACCGCCCTTTCCGCGTCCAGACATGATGGATGAGTAAAAAGTAAAATACGTTAACGTAAGTATAAACGGTGAAATGCGACGAAGCGTCCGTCCGACTAACGAATGATTCGAATATAAAGTGGTCCCCTCGTATATATAGTAAATTTCGAACGTCCGTATACGCGCACGAACGAGAGAGACTATCGTCAAGGTTAGAACGAGCTAGCGATATATCCTAATCGACAGAGTCCGTTTCATTCTCTCGAAACGAAACGAGACGATAGTGTTTCAGAATTAATAAACTAATAAAAAAATATTTAGGTTTAAAAAGAAAAAAGAAAAAAAAAAAAAATTAAAACTTCACTTTAGTACGGGAGTCGGGCGTACGGGACGGGCGCGGGGGCTCGTTCGTTCGTTCGTTCGTTCGAAAAAATAATTTGCAGCGTTTTATTATTAGCAATATTAAAATATCATCTACCTATTTATTATACCTATAGGTATAAGGTACCTAACTAACTATACGATATGAAGAAGAATCGGTAAGGTAGGTAGGTAGTAAAGGAGAACTAAACCTGGATCGAGTAGGTACTTACCTATAGGTAGTTGCACCGGACGGACCAGATTTTTTAAATTGTGTATCTATAATTATGTAGGTACTTACCTACGTACATACTACGAGGAATGTAGTATGTACCTACCTAATAGTTACTCGTCAGTATAACGTACTTTTAAGGTAGGTTTACGTAAGCACGTTACATTGTAGGTACAGACAGACCTACGTGTACTAGACACGCTTGTATAAGTACACGTACTTACCCAGTCATGGGTCATCCATCTAGCCTCTAGCTCTAGCTCTAGCTCTAGCTCTAGCAGCGCGTGCGGTACCTCTTAACCTGGCTATAAAATATGATAAGAGCAACGCCTGGTAACCTACATAACAATGGATCGGTAGCGTCAGTCGGTCATCAATCAATTGGATGTATGGATCGATGGATGGGTGAAAATTATTTCTTTGCTCTATATAATTATAGGTAGGTACTAACATTCATGCATAACGTAGGTGTAGGTAGGTAGGTAGGTAGGTAGGTAGTCAGTTCACCTATTTATATAAAATATTATTATCGTACGTATCGTAGGTTTAGTTAGGCGGTGGTAGATCTAGGACAGCAATGGGATTTGCTAACCTACATTACGTAGGTCTGAGTTGGCACCTAGTTTATGTTACTTGTAATCAGGTGGTGGTTGGTGTACCTTTCTCTCTATTTTTATATTATAATCTCGTCTCTAAAGAAACATCATCATCGCTCTGTGAGCGACGAATCGTTCGAAACGTTTGTTAGCCCTGAAAAGGGCTGTTTTAGCGTATGATATGCCGCCGATAATTAGCGCGCACGATGGACAGAGTAAAGAGTAAAGTCTCGGGGCGGCGCGGCTTCGTCCTACTGTTCGCATCGTATTATCGTAGCTTAGTTTCGTCGTCGTGACGGGGGCGGGGGCATCGTCGTCGTCGTCGTCGTCACCGACTAAGACACCACCACCGCCATCACCACAACGGCAACAACAAAAACTAAAATAAATAACAACGAACGTATAGATTAGACCGACCACCACCGACGACTCACTACTATTGCTCACATCATCCTCCTCCTCCTCCTCCTCCTCCTCACTTTTTCCCAGCGGATTTCTTCGAAGCGGCCGCCTTAGACTTCGGCGTGGCCGCCGCTGCCTTCTTCGGTTTGGGAGCTTTCGGTTTCTTCGTCGGTGGCTTCGTAGTCTTCTTAGCCTTGGGAGCGGCGGCGCTCTTCGCCTTCTTAGCGGGCGAGGAGGCGGCGGCGGCTTTCTTCGCTGCGGCCGGGGCCGGTTTCTTCTTGGCAGCGGCGGCTTTCTTGTCTCTCGTCGTAGCCTTGACGCCGGCTTTCGACGGAGATGCGGCGGCGGCGGCGGCGGATGCGGCGGGCTTCTTCTTCGAGGCCGCCGAGGCGCTCCTCTTCTTCGATGCCGGCGATTTCGCGGCCGACGCTGACGCCTTCTTCGCTGCCGCCGGCTTCTTCTTAGAATCGGAGGCCTTCTTCGATCCGGCCGTCGACGACGACGAAGACTTTGAAGTTTTCGATTCTAATTTGAAAGAACCGCTAGCGCCTCGTCCCTTCGTCTGTATCAAAGCGCCCGATTCGACGGCGCTCTTCAAGTATTTTCTGATAAAAGGCGCTAATTTCTCAGCGTCGACTTTGTACTGCGCCGTAATATACTTTTTGATCGCCTTCAACGAGGATCCGCTGCGCTCCTTCAACTCTTTGATGGCTTGATTCACCATCTCAGAGGTTTTCGGATGAGTCGGTGCGGCCTTCGGTTTCTTAGCTCCGCCGGCGGCGGCGGCGGCGGACGCCTTAGGTTTCTTCGCCGGGGTCGCCGGTGCCGGTGCTTCAGCTGCTACTGCCGTGTCTGCCATTATTAGCTGGTAAGTATCTTCTTCTTTCTTCTTACAAAAAAACGTTAAAACAATAGTAAAGTTATAGTAAAACTTTTACTTGAGTAATCTCTATCGATCGATTGATTAGTGAGAACGGAACGAAAGAGAGACATAGTAGAGGGCGCTCCATATGACCGACGCTAAGGTACTCGATAGCTTTACCTTAAAGAGAACACCACACTCGAGATACTATTTCCCGTACGAACGCTCTCAACTTTTCACTAACATACATCTAATTAAATATATTTTTAATATATTTATAATACTTTTATAAAGGTGAAAAGTTAATGAACGATTAATATCTGAACTGTATCACATTATCGAAATAATATTGTAACGATATAGTTACGTGTTATCGTATTATAGTGAATTATTCACGTCACTCTCGGCCTCGAATAGGTCGGACGATGTTTAAATCACTTATATCTTCATCGATTATGTATTTAAAACGTTTCCATCTCGATAGATAAACGTCGAAGATATCGTTCATATTATAAATTATATAAACAAGTCGGATCGGATAATCGAACGTCGAATTAATAGCGAATTTCTGAAGCCTCGTAAAACACCGAGTAGTCTCATCGAGTACGAGATCGCGTCTCTAACGAATATAATAAGCTTTTAAAACACATTCAAGTATCAGTATGAAAACATCGCTATTAGGTTATTAGTAGTTCTTTAAGTAAAGTATAAAGTATACGATAAACTTAGAATGCTGTGTTTACATTCAAATAATCCTAAAACAACGACTCTCTATATTCAAGTTTTATAAATAATAAAATTTATACCTATAAGTAAATGCGTGCTTACCTAAGTACTTAAGTAATCAATTACTATTGTATAGGTACTTATTAATAATTTTACTTAAGTAAAAAAAAAAGAAAAAAAAAACAACTAGGCAGTAGGTCTGTACTTACTTACTTAGGTAAGTAAGTACCTACATAATATTAAGTACCTATCTAAGTACTTACTACTTATATACTCATACTTACCCCCTTACTTGAGTAGGTAGATATGTAATAGGTACCTAAGTAAGTAAGTAAGTAAGTAAGTAAGTAAGTGTGAACTATTGTCCACTGTTAGTATGGGTATACCTAACGCAGGACAGCTGCTGCAGATCTCGAAGAAAACTCAAAATTCCAAATACACATCAACTCCTTTTATTCATACAAACCAAAATTTTGTCCTCTCAATTCTTCGCGGGAATCCAACAATGGTCCCTTTTTTTTACATGGCAACTTGACAAAAACCAACCTTTGTGGCGGGAAAACCTAGCCCGCCGATTGGCGGACTAGATCGTATGTTGTCTCTGACGTCACCCGATTGTTGAACGATCTTTTGTTCCCGCCACAAATTCGGCCAATCACGTTCACTATTCAATATGGTATTGCCATCATTAAATAGCAAACGTGATAATATAAACCATAGACTAAAAATAATATTTAAAAACAAAACAAAACTCAAATCTAAACGTTTCATTACATTTTCTTAAATATAATAATTACCAAAACTAATGAACCTAACAATCGACCGTCCTGACAACGTGTGCCGTCCCCGCACACGACACCAGGTGGAGACCTTAATAACCTAACAATGGCACATCCTAAATATTATTTGCTAATAATTATTCTAAATTTACAGTATCACTGAATATTAAAAGCTATCAGTGATTTCTGACAAGACAAACAACGATTAGTGCAAACACTTTCGGAGAAAATCAATTATTAATGCCTGGTTAATAGGTAATAGGCCATCAATAGGTATTTCCTTAGTATAGTTACCTTAAATTAAATAATATTAAGTATGAAACAAGTATTATTAACTGTACATATTAATCATACACTAGCTAAAATACAATATTACATCTGAACATCTCAAGAACAACAAAAATTACTATACAAATTGTTTTTTTTATTTTTATTTATCGGAATCGATTTAAGTGACTTACTGACAAAATTTTAAAAATAATGTAATTTATAAATTGAGATATCAAACAAAATTACAGAATAGCGATAGAGTTTTTTTAATTGAATTTAGTGAACTGACATCGATTCATTGAACTACTAAGCATTAAAACAAAATCACGACCGATCGATTATGTCGTAACTTATACAATTGTAAATCGAACTGGTATTCTGAACGATCGATTAATCAGAATACCTTATTTCCCTGAACGATCGATTAATCAGGGTGCCCTACTTCCTGAACGATCGATTAATCAGGATGCCTATCGGCGCCGGTCCGAGCCGATCGATTAATGCTCGTGATGGCAGCCGAAGGACTTGCTGTGACACTTGTTACACCAAGCCGCGAACCGATCGATTCTCGCGTACTTGATCTGTAACGGAAACAAAAACACTGTGGTATATATAAAGTTATTTACTATTCTAACAAACATAAAACCTGCATTCTAATTCGAATTATCGTCAACATCGCTTTCAATAGCTTTGTTATTTTCTGTTTCATCAACCTCCAGAGCGGCCACATGTATCCATGGTTTCATGCGGTCAGCAGCAACGGTCGTTGACCGTCTGTTTTCTGTATCGATTAACCCGCGTATTGGAGCTACGATGTAGCGGTCATTGCCTAAAACTTTGCTAACACGATACGGTCCTACGAAAGAGGGCATTAATTTCTTGCTCTGTCCATCATTACTAAAACTAGTTTTTGTTATTCTTACGAGATCTCCTTCATTATAGGTACGGGCAGGTTTCCTGCCCACGTCGTACCTGTCTTTTTGCTTCGCCTGTTCCTGATCTATCCTAGTTTTGACATTTTCGCGTATTTGGCTCAAGTCTTCAATGTTTCGTGTACTAGAGGTGACGTCGTTAAGCATAGGATTAATTTCGCTGTTCATAAGAGTTCCGAACAGCACCTCAGACGGTGTCCTACCTATAGTTTTCTGGTAGGTGTTGTTCAGTCCCCATTGTATGCGTCCTAAGTGGATATCCCAACTTTTCTCGCCATGTTTAACGCTTAATGCCTTGAGAGAGTCCAAAACTGTGCGGTTGTACCGCTCAACTTGGCCGTTAGACCTGGGGCTAGCGACTGCATTTAAGATATGCTTTATTCCTCTATCAAGACAAAAACGCTTAAACATGTGTGAGGTGAAACAACTACCCCGGTCACTAACGAGTCTATCAGGGTTTCTAAAAATACTAAAAATATCATCTAACACCTTGACTAAGTTTTGCGCATTAGTATTCCTGACAGCTTTTAGAAAACAAAATTTAGTGAAGCCGTCGACAATCACCAGCAAATGCGTAAAACCTCTATTCGACTTTACAAAGGGTCCAAGGTGATCCACATGAAGAGTGTGGAAAGGAATTTGTACTTTCTCAATGGGGTGCAGTAAGCCTTCGCGAGCGCCAGCATTGTTTTTTGCGTACGCACACTCAATACAAGCACCCACGTACTTTTTGACGAATCTGGACATTTTGGGGAAATAATAATTGCTTCGAATTCGTTCCAGGGTCTTTTCTACACCAAAATGTCCAATGTCGTCGTGGTTGAGCTTACACACCTGCCACCTGGCACCCTTTGGTACCACCCACCTAATCTTTTTTTCATCTCCATCTAAACAACGAAACAGACGATTATCCCTGATGATATAATTCTCCCTTATATACTTTAGTCCCTTTTCATCAACATCACTTTTCAAAATTTCCATTATTCTACAAAGCTCTGTATCACCTAACTGTAGTGTCTGAAGCCAATCTTCGCTACTGATAGACATTACCGCTGGAAACTGATCATCGAGAGATTCTGCTGGTTCCACAGGATTACGAGATAATGCGTCAACGTGGCACATTTTAACTCCAGCCCTATACTCAATAGTACAATTGAACTCCTGAAATGTTAGCCACCAGCGTGCTATTCTCGGTATCAAATCGCGCTTTGAAAATGTAGAACGCAATGCACTGCAGTCGGTTACGACCTTAAATTCCTTTCCTAATAGATAAACCCTGAATTTACGAAGCGAGCACACTACAGCCAGTGTTTCTAGTTCGTAAGAGTGAAAGTTTTTCTCTTCGGGAGAAGTCTGCCGACTGTAAAATGCTACTGGATGTAAATGTTCGCTGCTTTGCATTCGTTGCAACAGGATACTGCCGATCCCTAATCTACTGGCATCTGTATGTAACTCAAATTCAGCCAAAGGATGATATATAGCAAGAACCGGTCTATCTACCAAGATCGACTTTAAATTGTCAAACGCTCGTTCTTGTTCTTCAGTCCACTGCCATGCTACATCCTTTTTCAAAAGTCTACTGAGTGGGAACGATATTTGAGCAAAGTTTTTAATGAATTTTCGGAAGTAACTGGCTAAGCCAAGGAATTGCCTTACATTGTGTACATTCTGGGGACGAGGAAAATCAACAACGCTAGCAATCTTCTTTTCACCCGGTCTAATACCGCTGGCGCTAATCTCATAACCTAGATAATCCACCTTGTTCCGGAGAAACTCGCATTTTGACAGATTCAATGTGAGATTGGCCCTTTCAAACATCTGTAACACTTCTTCAAGGCGTTCAAGACACTGGGCGTAGTCCTTACCATAGATAAGTACATCATCGATGTATGCGGTAGCCTTATCAAACCGAGCCGGACCAAGAATCGTGTTTATCATGCGTTGGAAAACCGCTGGCGCATTTGCCAGTCCAAACGGCATACGATTGAACTCGTATTGGCCGTCTGGCGTAACGAAAGACGTCAGATGTTTGCTTCGCTCAGAGATTGGCACTTGGTAATAGCCAGATGCGAGATCAAGGACCACAAAACACGATTGACCCGCAAGACGTGCTATCTCATCTTCAATGATTGGCATTGGGTACCGCTCTTTAATTGTTACCGAATTCAGCATACGGTAATCAACGCACAGCCTTGAAGTGCCATCCTTCTTACGTACTAGAATAATAGGGCTTGCGTAATCTGAAACCGATTCTCGAATCACACCAGCGCCAAGCATATCTCCAACCATCGATCGTACCTTCTCCCTTTCGTGGTGTGACAACCTGTATGGACGGTAAACGACAGGACGCTGACTATTAAGCTCTATACTCATCTCGGTGACACTTGTACAACCTAAATCTATCAAGGTCGAGGCAAAGCGATGCTGATATTTCCTTAACAACTCCATTAGAGTTTTCCTTACGCCGGCTGGCACTTCCTCACCAACATGCACTAGACTTTCATCTAACTCCTGCCTACAACGCATCTCAGTCGGCGATGATGGTCTATTCATTATTCGATTAACAACTTCGACGTTTTCCGCACGACAGAAGACTAGCTTAGCCAATATGCGACAAAACCCTGAAAATGGCACGACCAGTACATTAATGTATCCGTTTACAGACCGATGCAGACCACCAGTAATAAAATACTGCTCATTCAGTTTTCCGACTATACTATTTTTCAACAGCACGGTACCATCAAACTTCGATTGATTTCTAACCTTAACAGACGCTGCACCGTAGATCTCGATCGTATTGGCTGGGTAAAAAGTCAACAGGGCGTCACTCACATCCACAATTTCGGAGGTAGGAAACTCGTCCCCTAAATTGCAAGTAAGGAATTGTAATGTATTTTTATCCTTGTAGACCGATATATGCGATTGTTCTGTGAACGTTCGTCCCACAAGGACAGGGATATCTAACCAACGATCATCTACAACCTTGAACACTACGCTAGCTTCCACTCCATCGATGCTAAGGTCAACAGCTAGGTTACCAAGTGATTGAACTAAACCGTTACCAAATCCTCTCATAATGTTTCGGGCGTTATCGTGAGACAGGCCTAACTCCCTAGCAGTTGATTCCCTAATGATCGAAGTATAGCTACCAAAATCTATGAACGCTTTCACCTCAACACCATTGACCTTTATAAACTTAAAATATTTAGTACCTTGGGTGTCGATACTATTTGCATCTTCTTTGAAGTCGATCCGCATAGTTTTCTGCACTGCACCAGTAGTGTTTTCTTGTGCTTTGTAGCTTGATTTAACGAAACATTTTTCCGCAACGTGACCAACTTTATTACACCGTATACATTTAAGTAGCGGTTTGGGGCAGTGCAAGAAACCATGGCCCCTTTCCTTGCAGTTATAACATCCGGTGATATGGCCTGCTCTGTTGCCAGGTTTTGGGTTTCCTGTGTAAAGAGCGACCGAATTATCTGAATTCCTATTCTTAACATAAGGTCGATCTATCTGAGTAGGCTGATTATAATCTCTGTTACTAATCAAGTACTGTAATAGTTGGTCGGGATGGGTACAACGTAGTGTCAAAGCACCAGACTTCAGCGTTTTATCTGTTATACCGTGTATTATGCACTCTGCAGCGCGTGTACCTACAATTTCGCATCGATTCACTAAACTCAACTTCTCATAATAATACACTTCTATGGATTCATTGTACCTACTCTTTCTTTTAATCATATCCTCTAAAGCCTGGCCATAGTTCTGTTCACATGGAAATGCGGTCAACAGCTTTTCCTGCCACTCTGGCCATGTGAACAGAATAGAATCCAAGCTTTCGTACCAAGTTTGAGCTAAACCTTGTAACTTTTGCATAGCAAAATGCGTTGTAGTTCTTTCATCCCATCCGTAAACCGAAGCGCACTCATTTACCTTTTTTAACCACACATTCATTCTTTGATTTTTAGATGTAGGATCAAAATTTGGCAATATATTTTTATGATCTATTTTCTGCAGTGGTTGTGGTGCACCCTGGTTTACGGACGGCGATACATAACCATTCCGTAAATGTTTAAATATATCGACTAAGTCCCTCTTAGTAATAGTAGGGCTACATGACCTGTCATTACGTTGCACGCCATCGCGTTGCCGTGAACCTCTCGCAGCCCGTCGCTCTGCATCTCGTCGCTCTGCTGCCCGGTGCTCTGCCGACCGCCGCTCTGCCGACCGCCGCTCTGCCGACCGCCGCTCTGCCGACCGCCGCTCTGCCGACCGCCGCTCTGCCGACCGCCGATCTGCCGACCGCTGATCTGCCGACCGCCGCTCTGCCACCCGGCGCTCTGCCGACCGCAGCTCTGTCGACCGCCGCTCTGCCGCCCGGCGCTCTGCCGCCCGACGCTCTGCACCCCGACGCGTGGCTGACTCGGAGGTGTTTTGACGACGGTTATCCACTTCGGCCTGGCTGTCACGTAGATCTTCGGCAATACGCAAGCGGTGACGTCCGCGTCGCACTTCTTCCTCCAGCAACCGCAGTCGTTCGAATTCAAGGTCAGCATCCAACTCTGGCCAGTGTCGACTGTTGCTTCGGTCCCGCAAGCGGCTACGACTCCGCGCGGACGACACAGCATGCCTGCGGTCCGGAGTCACAAGGTTTCGTCGTCGGCATGGGGGTTCCGACATTATCTGAAATCTTTCAACCAGGGATTTAAGAACCATAGGTATAGTACAAATTATTTTAGATTATTTAGGGGCTAAGCAATAGGTTCAACCTTGAAAAAAAAATGATATTGCACCACACTAAACCGAACCTAAGCGCCAGGCTTGTATATATATACTAAACAACGGAGTCACTACATATAAACCTATTTTTTTTTTTTAAATACATACATAAAATATGATACCCACATAGAAAAATGTTTTGCATTTGTGCCAATAGATTACCCCCATATTGATTTCTTAAACGCAAATCATACATCAATTAATCATCACAAATAAAAATGTTTTAGTGTCGAGATTTTTATTTGACTCTCAATCGTAAAACATCTACAGCGTACCTACTGTCTATAATACGATTAACGACAATTCGTAGTAAAGTATGATGTAGGTAAGTATGAAATTATTGTTATAATAAACTAGGTGCGCCCCGCTGTTTCACTCGTTCAAGTCCCGATCCCGAGAGAATATCAGGTCAGGATGTGTTATCGATATTAAACCTTCATTATTATTTAGGTCATATTCAATACCTACACATTATTAAATTTTGACGACATTTAATTTAAAAGACAGACTTTGCGAGCGACTTTGTTTTATACTATGTGATGACGTGACGGTACATTTTGTCTATTTACCCTGATCACCGTGGTATCAGGTCACAGATCTAACATTTTGCATCCTCAATCGGGATTCGAACCCAATTTACAACAACATTAACATAAGATTCATTTACGAGATAAAAGCATGCATGAAACACTAGATAGGTAGGTAATCATTTTCCCACAAGAAAGCAAATTTAGCTTTAACACATACCTAGTAGGTATCCGCAAAATGCATGTACCTACATGGTGGTATGATTATTGATAACTGTATGTAATTCGATTCTAGTAAAGATTGAAAAATGAATACCTATAAGTGATCTAGGAATTTAACTAACTTTTAATAATATGAACAATCACTTCAAATAAGCTTATTATTTGGGCGTGTACTTACGTTTTAATTGTTCATCCCACTTCTGAATTGTGAACTATTGTCCACTGTTAGTATGGGTATACCTAACGCAGGACAGCTGCTGCAGATCTCGAAGAAAACTCAAAATTCCAAATACACATCAACTCCTTTTATTCATACAAACCAAAATTTTGTCCTCTCAATTCTTCGCGGGAATCCAACAATGGTCCCTTTTTTTTACATGGCAACTTGACAAAAACCAACCTTTGTGGCGGGAAAACCTAGCCCGCCGATTGGCGGACTAGATCGTATGTTGTCTCTGACGTCACCCGATTGTTGAACGATCTTTTGTTCCCGCCACAAATTCGGCCAATCACGTTCACTATTCAATATGGTATTGCCATCATTAAATAGCAAACGTGATAATATAAACCATAGACTAAAAATAATATTTAAAAACAAAACAAAACTCAAATCTAAACGTTTCATTACATTTTCTTAAATATAATAATTACCAAAACTAATGAACCTAACATAAGTAAGTAAGTAGGTAGGTAGGAGTCAGTAGAAGAAAATCTATTAAGTTAGGTACATATTATATCTAAGTATATAGATACTTACATAATTATTATTGTAATTAATAAGTAAAACCAGGTATTATTTATGTACTTAGGTACTTACTTACTGTTTAAAAATTACCTATAAGTACTTATTTAATACTTGAGACGTATAATCGTTTAAGCACCTTTAAAATGTAGGTAACGAATGTGCATTATAGTATAGGCACCCTCATAGGATGATAATATTATTATGTAAGTAGGTAGGACTTCGTTTGATTGTCATTATAATATTCTTATGAAAAACAATAAACGGACCTGTGCCCGTAGAGGTGTATGTATTATGTACGTACAGTGCAGTACAGTACATAATATTATACACCACATAACGTACCTCTACGTCTTGTAGATAGATAAATAGCTAGTACTTACCTACCTACCTACCTAGATATTATTAAGTATTATGTACCTATTTGTATGTAAGTGTAGAGGTACTTTGTTTACTTAATAATTATTGAAGTAGGTCTGTGTACGTAGTATGTACGTAGGTACAGACAGATACATTACAATATATATACAGCTAGGTGACACTTGTAATATTTAAAAGGTGGGTACCTATTTAAGTAGGTATACATACTTAATAAAATTTATCAACCTAGTTTATATAATATTTATAAAATAGTATGTGTATGTAGAGAGCTAAGTTTACTTTTCTAAATCACAAAAACAATATCGCCGTCCCTCTCGCTCGTTCGACTATTTATTAGTTGTTACTTTCCGTCCCCGTCTCGCTCACGTTCGCGTATGAAACATTCAATTTTTATCGAATACCTATTGATACAATTAATATTAGTTCTAAAATTCTAATTGGTAGAAGACTACCCCTAGTTAAAAGTTATATTATTATGTATGTATGTAGGTAGGTACCTACCTATCCAACGTAACTTAGGTAACTCGATTAGAAAATGTAATTAATGTTACGTACTTTTTTAAAATAGGAAAGTCGATAAGAAACATTTCTTATACAACTCAATTAATGAGTTATAAGTGTATAAGTACCGCTGAAACATGTGTGGCCCTGAAAAGGGCCTTTTTTTTTTAATGTAATCTGGTGTTTTCACGCTTCGATCACGATGCGTCGTCGTTTTATCGCGACAGTGGCTGTAATTAATTAATCAATTAACCGCCGAAACCGTACAGAGTACGTCCCTGACGTTTCAGAGCGTAGACGACGTCCATAGCGGTTACGGTCTTCCTCTTCGCGTGCTCCGTGTAAGTTACAGCGTCACGGATCACGTTCTCTAGGAACACTTTCAGCACGCCGCGGGTCTCCTCGTAGATCAGACCGGAGATACGCTTGACGCCTCCTCTGCGGGCGAGACGTCGGATGGCCGGTTTAGTGATACCCTGGATGTTATCACGGAGAACTTTCCTGTGACGTTTGGCACCACCTTTCCCCAGACCCTTTCCTCCCTTACCGCGACCAGTCATCTTGCTGCTTGTTCAAATATGTAATACGAACGAATACGAATGTACCGAACACGGTCGTTGCCTGAGCGCGACTGGAACAAGTCCGTACGGGTACCCCTCTTATATTTATACGAAACGATAGCGACAGAGAAGGTAGATATGTTAGAGTCGATCAGAAAGAGACCGACGTAATCTCATATTCAACAAATTTCTGTTATTTTTTCGTTCGACTAACATTATTATTCTGTATGGTAGATAGGTAAGTACTTATCTAATAGTAATTTTATTTTTTTTTAAATATTCTAATGGTAGGTAAGCAACAACTCTAATATTTAAAATCAAATCTTTATAGGGTACTTACTTACCTTCGTATACATACAAACAATTACATTATATAGGTAGGTGTACTACATTACATTACTAAGAGTAATGTAACTTACCCATGTTATATTTTAGGGTAAGTACGATTTAATTTAAAATAGGCACAACGTAGGTATATTATTATATTATAGGTGGTAAGTAGATAGACCTACCTGTCTTATAAAATTCTTCAAAATTAGGTAAGTACATATTATTTATATTAAATATAAATATTTATTCATTCTTCATACTGATATATATATACCCGCCTGGATAGGCGATATACCTAATAATATAATAATAGGTAAGTCTATGCTTCTCCCGAGTGAGTACTTATTATGTACCTACTTAAGTACCCCTAAGTTATATAGGTATTATATTATGCTCGGACGCGAATACTTACTTATGCATCTATCTATATATTCTATTACCCCGACGACTGGAAGAAATGCACCGCACAATACGTCATGGTGAATGTAAGTAGGTAAGTAATATATTTTAATGTCATCTGGTTGTGAAATGGTTAACCCTATACCTATTTATATTGTAAGTATTATATTTGTATCTGTCGTTAAGAAACATTCAATCGATTATACGCACGTAAATATTATTATTATATTATTAAGTAGGTACGCATTATATCGATTTTATTAGAAACATATGTGGCCCTGAAAAGGGCCTTTTTGTTGTTTGTCAGTTAACAAGTTTGTCGACACGACCGGGGCGTCTTCGTCTTGAAGTAATTAGGTACCTACTTAGGCACGTTCACCGCGGATACGACGGGCCAGCTGGATGTCCTTCGGCATGATGGTGACGCGCTTAGCGTGGATAGCGCACAGGTTCGTATCTTCGAATAGACCGACGAGATAAGCCTCGCTAGCCTCCTGGAGAGCCATAACGGCGGAGCTCTGGAAACGTAGATCGGTCTTGAAGTCCTGAGCGATCTCGCGCACTAGACGCTGGAAGGGTAGCTTCCGGATCAGAAGCTCGGTACTCTTCTGATAACGACGGATCTCACGTAGGGCGACGGTACCGGGCCTGTAACGATGAGGCTTCTTAACACCGCCGGTGGCGGGCGCGCTCTTACGGGCGGCCTTCGTCGCTAGCTGTTTGCGGGGCGCCTTACCACCGGTCGATTTACGAGCAGTCTGCTTGGTACGTGCCATCTTAGAAAATAAATTCTATCTATCCGTGCGTGGTGCGTAACGTACGATCGAAAGAGAATCGAAAAGTCGAATGGAACGTGAGCATGCGGTTCACCCTCTTATTATATAGTCGCGAGAGAGGGCGAGCGATAAAACGTCATCTCCCGTCTCTCTCTATCTCTAATAAAGAGAGCTCTCTTCTTCGTCGTATTCTATCTATCTATAGATATTTAATAAATAAATAATCATCATTTATGTACATAAAGTAATATAATGTTAAAATATATATTTTAATATTACATTACATACCTACTTATTCACGTAGGTAGTAGGTCTGAAAAGTACATCTATAATACGTTAATACATTTTATGTCTATAATAATATTATGAATGTACCTAATTTTAAACCTAAATTCATAATAATTAAATATAATATTATATACATATACATGCATTCATCGATTAGTAAGATTAAGTAACGTTCGTAATTCGTAAGTTTATAATATATAATAACATTATTCATTAGAGGTAGGTACCTATCTATATTTGTGTATTTACTCATTAAAATAATACCTAGGTACTTACCTACGGTGTAAAAACGGTATTAGTAAAATTTATGTTCCATCCGATTCGTCGTTCGTTCGTTCGTCTAGACAAGAACTAACTAACACCTACAACATCTAAGTAAACAAAACGATTTTAGGATGCAAGACCTACACAATTTACTTACTATTATTTTATTATTAAGTAGGCTTACCTATATTATATTTTTTTTTTTTTTTAAATTCTTGTCTACTAGAATTAAGACAGAATTACAGACCTACATTATTCGATCCATATAATATACTTAATTATAACCTACCCTTGTTATCATTATGTATAGGTACCTAATTATTTATTATACTCTTATACTCTGTAATTACGATGACGTAGTAGGTAGGTATGTATTATTATAACGATAGCTTTCAAGAAACAAAATATAATAATAACTCGATCGATTCGCTCGAGTGTAAATATTATATTATATAGAAGCATATTGTGGCCCTGAAAAGGGCCGTTTTTTCTTTATTGTTCGTCGAATGTTGCTCAGCTGACGACAGACGACGAGAGAGACGAGTCGCCGCCGCCGCCGCCGCGTCGCTAACACAACAAGCTCACTCACCACTATCTACTTCGAGCTAGTGTATTTGGTGACGGCCTTTGTGCCTTCGCTCACGGCGTGCTTGGCGAGCTCACCGGGCAGGAGAAGTCGTACGGAGGTCTGGACCTCCCTCGACGTGATCGTCGAACGCTTGTTGTAGTGAGCGAGACGCGAAGCCTCCGCAGCGATACGTTCGAAGATATCGTTCACGAACGAATTCATGATCGACATCGCCTTCGAAGAGATACCGGTGTCCGGGTGGACTTGCTTCAACACCTTGTAGATGTAGATAGCGTAACTCTCCTTCCTCTTATGCTTCTTCTTTTTCTTGTCAGTCTTCGAGATGTTCTTCTGGGCTTTGCCAGATTTCTTCGCGGCCTTTCCACTAGTCTTGGGCGGCATGATGGGTTAGTATCAGTTTCACAAAACTACGTAAGTAAGTACGTGCGTCGACCGGAGTCGCTGCGGAAATAATACGATCACCGAGAGAATTTTTCGAGTTTTATTAACCACGTCCCCCTCGTTTGTTATCGTAAACGTAACCACGTTTCAAAAGCGGCGACCAATAGCGTTAGCGGAATCGATGAACGAGACGACACTACACTACACCCGTTTCACTCGACCGTCGTTATAGTAGATAGAACGAGCGCGAATATAATTAGAAAGGGAAGTAAACTGTGTAGTTAATTTATTTATTTTTATTAAATTATAATACTAATATAATTTCTTCTATGGTTTTCGCGATTTTGCATAATAAAACACTCAGTCAACCTTGAAAAATCCAACTTAAAAGTTGGCGAAAGCTCGGTTCAAATAATGAATAAAAACGCGATAAAACCGGATAAATAAAGTGTTTTATTATATTAAATATATATTTTATTAGTAGGTATGAAGGTGTACCTACTACTCTACTTAAATAACTATCTATTGTGTGAATAGTACTTATCCAATAATAAAATTATAGGTAGGTAATGTAGTAAGTAGTACCTACCGTACTTAGTGCACTGTTCTATCAATATAATTATTATCTATCAATGAACGTACACCTACTTACCTAGCTAAAACTAGATTTCGGTGCGAAAAAAAAAAAAAAAAACTTAGGTATGTCTACCTACCTATATAACTACTCAGATAATTATTATTATAGGTAATTATAAATTTAGTAGGTTAGGTACACCTACTTAACAGGTTAATGAGATTTTGTTAGGTTTTTTTTTTTTTTTTTTTTTAAATGGTTCTACTTTAACTAGGTACATACTATTAAGTACTTGTATACGTTTTCACTTGTATACGATAATATTATATAGGTAGGTAGACATTTATTTATATCCGAACTTGTATAATTAATTATTTATACCGTCGTCGACTTGTATTCAGTGTATAATTTTTTAAGAAACATAAATTGTCATCTCTCACTCGGGCGTGAGCGAGTGAATAAAATTCATCGAAACATATTGTGGCCCTGAAAAGGGCCGTTTGTTTTAATGTAATTTGCGCGTTTGTATTGTGTGTGACCAATAAACAAACGCGACGTCGCGAAGTTTTTTTTCGATACTCCTACTTAAGCCTTCTTCTCGGTCTTCTTCGGCAAGAGTACGGCCTGGATGTTAGGCAATACACCGCCCTGAGCGATTGTAACACCGGAGAGTAGCTTGTTCAACTCCTCGTCGTTCCTTATCGCCAGCTGCAAATGACGCGGGATTATTCTAGTCTTCTTGTTGTCTCTCGCCGCGTTACCGGCCAACTCGAGAACCTCGGCCGCCAGGTACTCCATCACGGCAGCTAGGTACACCGGGGCTCCGGCACCGACGCGCTCCGCATAATTGCCGTTTCTGAGTAAACGATGGATACGACCGACTGGAAACTGTAGACCGGCACGGTTCGAACGAGACTTTGCCTTCCCCTTAACTTTACCGCCCTTTCCGCGTCCAGACATGATGGATGAGTAAAAAGTAAAATACGTTAACGTAAGTATAAACGGTGAAATGCGACGAAGCGTCCGTCCGACTAACGAATGATTCGAATATAAAGTGGTCCCCTCGTATATATAGTAAATTTCGAACGTCCGTATACGCGCACGAACGAGAGAGACTATCGTCAAGGTTAGAACGAGCTAGCGATATATCCTAATCGACAGAGTCCGTTTCATTCTCTCGTTCGTTAGGACGAAACGAAACGAGACGATAGTGTTTCAGAATTAATAAACTAATAAAAAAATATTTAGGTTTAAAAAGAAAAAAGAAAAAAAAATTAAAACTTCACTTTAGTACGGGAGTCGGGCGTACGGGACGGGCGCGGGGGCTCGTTCGTTCGTTCGTTCGTTCGAAAAAATAATTTGCAGCGTTTTATTATTAGCAATATTAAAATATCATCTACCTATTTATTATACCTATAGGTATAAGGTACCTAACTAACTATACGATATGAAGAAGAATCGGTAAGGTAGGTAGGTAGTAAAGGAGAACTAAACCTGGATCGAGTAGGTACTTACCTATAGGTAGTTGTACCGGACGGACCAGATTTTTTAAATTGTGTATCTATAATTATGTAGGTACTTACCTACGTACATACTACGAGGAATGTAGTATGTACCTACCTAATAGTTACTCGTCAGTATAACGTACTTTTAAGGTAGGTTTACGTAAGCACGTTACATTGTAGGTACAGACAGACCTACGTGTACTAGACACGCTTGTATAAGTACACGTACTTACCCAGTCATGGGTCATCCATCTAGCCTCTAGCTCTAGCTCTAGCAGCGCGTGCGGTACCTCTTAACCTGGCTATAAAATATGATAAGAGCAACGCCTGGTAACCTAACAATGCATCGGTAGCGTCAGTCGGTCATCAATCAATTGGTTGGATGGATGGATGGGTGAAAATTATTTCTTTGCTCTATATAATTATAGGTAGGTACTAACATTCATGCATAACGTAGGTGTAGGTAGGTAGGTAGTCAGTTCACCTATTTATATAAAATATTATTATCGTACGTATCGTAGGTTTAGTTAGGCGGTGGTAGATCTAGGACAGCAATGGGATTTGCTAACCTACATTACGTAGGTCTGAGTTGGCACCTAGTTTATGTTACTTGTAATCAGGTGGTGGTTGGTGTACCTTTCTCTCTATTTTTATATTATAATCTCGTCTCTAAAGAAACATCATCATCGCTCTGTGAGCGACGAATCGTTCGAAACGTTTGTTAGCCCTGAAAAGGGCTGTTTTAGCGTATAATATGCCGCCGATAATTAGCGCGCACGATGGACAGAGTAAAGAGTAAAGTCTCGGGGCGGCGCGGCTTCGTCCTACTGTTCGCATCGTATTATCGTAGCTTAGTTTCGTCGTCGTGACGGGGGCGGGGGCATCGTCGTCGTCGTCGTCGTCGTCGTCGTCGTCACCGACTAAGACACCACCACCGACATCACCACAACGGCAACAACAAAAACTACAATAAATAACAACGAACGTATAGATTAGACCGACCACCACCACCACCGACGACTCACTACTATTGCTCACATCATCATCCTCCTCCTCCTCCTCACTTTTTCCCAGCGGATTTCTTCGAAGCGGCCGCCTTAGACTTCGGCGTGGCCGCCGCTGCCTTCTTCGGTTTGGGAGCTTTCGGTTTCTTCGTCGGTGGCTTCGTAGTCTTCTTAGCCTTGGGAGCGGCGGCGCTCTTCGCCTTCTTAGCGGGCGAGGAGGCGGCGGCGGCTTTCTTCGCTGCGGCCGGGGCCGGTTTCTTCTTGGCAGCGGCGGCTTTCTTGTCTCTCGTCGTAGCCTTGACGCCGGCTTTCGACGGAGATGCGGCGGCGGCGGCGGCGGATGCGGCGGGCTTCTTCTTCGAGGCCGCCGAGGCGCTCCTCTTCTTCGATGCCGGCGATTTCGCGGCCGACGCTGACGCCTTCTTCGCTGCCGCCGGCTTCTTCTTAGAATCGGAGGCCTTCTTCGATCCGGTCGTCGACGACGACGAAGACTTTGAAGTTTTCGATTCTAATTTGAAAGAACCGCTAGCGCCTCGTCCCTTCGTCTGTATCAAAGCGCCCGATTCGACGGCGCTCTTCAAGTATTTTCTGATAAAAGGCGCTAATTTCTCAGCGTCGACTTTGTACTGCGCCGTAATATACTTTTTGATCGCCTTCAACGAGGATCCGCTGCGCTCCTTCAACTCTTTGATGGCTTGATTCACCATCTCAGAGGTTTTCGGATGAGTCGGTGCGGCCTTCGGTTTCTTAGCTCCGCCGGCGGCGGCGGCGGACGCCTTAGGTTTCTTCGCCGGGGTCGCCGGTGCCGGTGCTTCAGCTGCTACTGCCGTGTCTGCCATTATTAGCTTCTTTCTTCTTACAAAAAAACGTTAAAACAATAGTAAAGTTATAGTAAAACTTTTACTTGAGTAATCTCTATCGATCGATTGATTAGTGAGAACGGAACGAAAGAGAGACATAGTAGAGGGCGCTCCATATGACCGACGCTAAGGTACTCGATAGCTTTACCTTAAAGAGAACACCACACTCGAGATACTATTTCCCGTACGAACGCTCTCAACTTTTCACTAACATACATCTAATTAAATATATTTTTAATATATTTATAATACTTTTATAAAGGTGAAAAGTTAATGAACGATTAATATCTGAACTGTATCACATTATCGAAATAATATTGTAACGATATAGTTACGTGTTATCGTATTATAGTGAATTATTCACGTCACTCTCGGCCTCGAATAGGTCGGACGATGTTTAAATCACTTATATCTTCATCGATTATGTATTTAAAACGTTTCCATCTCGATAGATAAACGTCGAAGATATCGTTCATATTATAAATTATATAAACAAGTCGGATCGGATAATCGAACGTCGAATTAATAGCGAATTTCTGAAGCCTCGTAAAACACCGAGTAGTCTCATCGAGTACGAGATCGCGTCTCTAACGAATATAATAAGCTTTTAAAACACATTCAAGTATCAGTATGAAAACATCGCTATTAGGTTATTAGTAGTTCTTTAAGTAAAGTATAAATTATACGATAAACTTAGAATGCTGTGTTTACATTCAAATAATCCTAAAACAACGACTCTATATTCAAGTTTTATAAATAATAAAATTTATACCTATAAGTAAATGCGTGCTTACCTAAGTACTTAAGTAATCAATTACTATTGTATAGGTACTTATTAAATAATTTTACTTAAGTAAAAAAAAAAGAAAAAAAAACAACTAGGCAGTAGGTCTGTACTTACTTACTTAGGTAAGTAAGTACCTACATAATATTAAGTACCTATCTAAGTACTTACTACTTATATACTCATACTTACCCCCTTACTTGAGTAGGTAGATATGTAATAGGTACCTAAGTAAGTAAGTAAGTAAGTAAGTAAGTAAGTAAGTAGGTAGGTAGGAGTCAGTAGAAGAAAATCTATTAAGTTAGGTACATATTATATCTAAGTATATAGATACTTACATAATTATTATTGTAATTAATAAGTAAAACCAGGTATTATTTATGTACTTAGGTACTTACTTACTGTTTAAAAATTACCTATAAGTACTTATTTAATACTTGAGACGTATAATCGTTTAAGCACCTTTAAAATGTAGGTAACGAATGTGCATTATAGTATAGGCACCCTCATAGGATGATAATATTATTATGTAAGTAGGTAGGACTTCGTTTGATTGTCATTATAATATTCTTATGAAAAACAATAAACGGACCTGTGCCCGTAGAGGTGTATGTATTATGTACGTACAGTGCAGTACAGTACATAACCACATAACGTACCTCTACGTCTTGTAGATAGATAAATAGCTAGTACTTACCTACCTACCTACCTAGATATTATTAAGTATTATGTACCTATTTGTATGTAAGTGTAGAGGTACTTTGTTTACTTAATAATTATTGAAGTAGGTCTGTGTACGTAGTATGTACGTAGGTACAGACAGATACATTACAATATATATACAGCTAGGTGACACTTGTAATATTTAAAAGGTGGGTACCTATTTAAGTAGGTATACATACTTAATAAAATTTATCAACCTAGTTTATATAATATTTATAAAATAGTATGTGTATGTAGAGAGCTAAGTTTACTTTTCTAAATCACAAAAACAATATCGCCGTCCCTCTCGCTCGTTCGACTATTTATTAGTTGTTACTTTCCGTCCCCGTCTCGCTCACGTTCGCGTATGAAACATTCAATTTTTATCGAATACCTATTGATACAATTAATATTAGTTGTAAAATTCTAATTGGTAGAAGACTACCCCTAGTTAAAAGTTATATTATTATGTATGTAGGTAGGTAGGTACCTACCTATCCAACGTAACTTAGGTAACTCGATTAGAAAATGTAATTAATGTTACGTACTTTTTTAAAATAAGAAAGTCGATAAGAAACATTTCTTATACAACTCAATTAATGAGTTATAAGTGTATAAGTACCGCTGAAACATGTGTGGCCCTGAAAAGGGCCTTTTTTTTTAATGTAATCTGGTGTTTTCACGCTTCGATCACGATGCGTCGTCGTTTTATCGCGACAGTGGCTGTAATTAATTAATTAACCGCCGAAACCGTACAGAGTACGTCCCTGACGTTTCAGAGCGTAGACGACGTCCATAGCGGTTACGGTCTTCCTCTTCGCGTGCTCCGTGTAAGTTACAGCGTCACGGATCACGTTCTCTAGGAACACTTTCAGCACGCCGCGGGTCTCCTCGTAGATCAGACCGGAGATACGCTTGACGCCTCCTCTGCGGGCGAGACGACGGATGGCCGGTTTAGTGATACCCTGGATGTTATCACGGAGAACTTTCCTGTGACGTTTGGCACCACCTTTCCCCAGACCCTTTCCTCCCTTACCGCGACCAGTCATCTTGCTGCTTGTTCAAATATGTAATACGAACGAATACGAATGTGCCGAACACGGTCGTTGCCTGAGCGCGACTGGAACAAGTCCGTACGGGTACCCCTCTTATATTTATACGAAACGATAGCGACAGAGAAGGTAGATATGTTAGAGTCGATCAGAAAGAGACCGACGTAATCTCATATTCAACAAATTTCTGTTATTTTTTTCGTTCGACTAACATTATTATTGTGTATGGTAGATAGGTAAGTACTTATCTAATAGTAATTTTATTTTTTTTAAATATTCTAATGGTAGGTAAGCAACAACTCTAATATTTAAAATCAAATCTTTATAGGGTACTTACTTACCTTCGTATACATACAAACAATTACATTATATAGGTAGGTGTACTACATTACATTACTAAGAGTAATGTAACTTACCCATGTTATATTTTAGGGTAAGTACGATTTAATTTAAAATAGGCACAACGTATATATTATTATACCCTACCTGTCTTATAAAATTCTTCAAAATTAGGTACATATTATTTATATTAAATATAAATATTTATTCATTCTTCATACTGATATAGGTATATAATAATATATATACCCGCCTGGATAGGCGATATACCTAATAATATAATAATAGGTAAGTCTATGCTTCTCCCGAGTGAGTACTTATTATGTACCTACTTAAGTACCCCTAAATTATATAGGTATTATATTATGCTCGGACGCGAATACTTACTTATGCATCTATCTATCTATTCTATTACCCCGACGACTGGAAGAAATGCACCGCACAATACGTCATGGTGAATGTAAGTAGGTAAGTAAGTAATATATTTTAATGTCATCTGGTTGTGAAATGGTTAACCCTATATACCTATTTATATTGTAAGTATTATATTTGTATCTGTCGTTAAGAAACATTCAATCGATTATACGCACGTAAATATTATTATTATATTATTAAGTAGGTACGCATTATATCGATTTTATTAGAAACATATGTGGCCCTGAAAAGGGCCTTTTTGTTGTTTGTCAGTTAACAAGTTTGTCGACACGACCGGGGCGTCTTCGTCTTGAAGTAATTAGGTACCTACTTAGGCACGTTCACCGCGGATACGACGGGCCAGTTGGATGTCCTTCGGCATGATGGTGACGCGCTTAGCGTGGATAGCGCACAGGTTCGTATCTTCGAATAGACCGACGAGATAAGCCTCGCTAGCCTCCTGGAGAGCCATAACGGCGGAGCTCTGGAAACGTAGATCGGTCTTGAAGTCCTGAGCGATCTCGCGCACTAGACGCTGGAAGGGTAGCTTCCGGATCAGAAGCTCGGTACTCTTCTGATAACGACGGATCTCACGTAGGGCGACGGTACCGGGCCTGTAACGATGAGGCTTCTTAACACCGCCGGTGGCGGGCGCGCTCTTACGGGCGGCCTTCGTCGCTAGCTGTTTGCGGGGCGCCTTACCACCGGTCGATTTACGAGCAGTCTGCTTGGTACGTGCCATCTTAGAAAATAAATTCTATCCGTGCGTGGTGCGTAACGTACGATCGAAAGAGAATCGAAAAGTCGAATGGAACGTGAGCATCAGCAGCAGAATCTCTTCTCCCTCTTTGGAGGGGGGTTTGCTCCTTCGGGCCTAGGGCCCATGGGTGCGGGTTCTACTCGGCGGCCGCTACTACGGCCGCGTCTGTGTGCCGGAGCATGTTTGCTCCGGGTCTGAGGACGCCTCCGACTCCAGTCGGCGGGCAGCGACCTCGCGGGGGTAGGGGAGTCCCCCCTCTGGCCTCTCAAACTGCTCGGCGATGCCGGCCAGGTGTTGGTACCTCGAGGTGGCGGCTCTCTTGAACATGGCCCTCGCTTGGACCGTGATGAAGTCGTCCAGGCTCTCGACTCTAAGGTCCCTCGCTATGGTTGCGTTCCGGACGAAACGGGGAGCGTCTACAATCGTCCTCAGGGCTTGCGACTGCTGTGCCCTGAGTGTCTTCTTGTGGGTTTCGGCCAGGAACGCGAACCAGGCCGGGGCGGCGTAAGTGAGACGGGATCTCACGTAAGTCTTGTACACCCCGACCTTCGTGCGAAGCGGGAGCGCAGAGGAGAGCACAGGACGAAGGATCGAGCGGGCAGCACGCACCTGCTGGGTAACGGTGTCGGCGCCGAAGAATATTGAAGAAACAACACCGACAAATGTTTATATAGTTTTTAATGAGAATTCACAATACATAAATAGTACTTAACGTCGCGCGCGATACATCGAAGTCGATATTATGAAGACAAGTATACGTGTAATTCGCGACGCGGCTAAGGTGAATCTGCCGGGCGGCGGTCAGCGCTCGCGCAGCCTCCCTCCTGCCGTCTCGTCCCGCACCTCACTCCGAAGCCATCTGACGCGCGGGCGTAGACATCCTGGGGGGCGTTGGAAGCTTGCTTTCAACAATTTGCAGCAGCAGGGTGATGAAAAGCCTCTCATATTTGAGGGCCACAAGAAGTTGACGATGCAAATGGATTCGTTCGATATAAAACGGCCGAATAATCTTGAAGGGCCTCATAAGGAAGAAGCCAATGTAGAAGCTCGTATAAATGGAGCGACATGTCATTGTTGGCTGTCCGTATTAGGTTCGGACAATGGTAATAGGCACATCCGGTTGACCGCTCTCTTCACGGTTCCTTTAGCGGTGTAGACGTCAGCAACTCTGCAGATGTTATCTTTGCCTTCATATAATTTGCTGACTCTTCCCATTCTCCAGTGAAGTGGCGCTAGATTGTCATCCTTCAGTAGGACAAGATCTCCGACTTGAATAGGAGGCTGATCTCTTCTCCATTTGGAACGGTTTTGTAACTCCGCCATGAATTCGCGACGCCATCTCTCCCAAAACAGTTGCCGGATCTGCTCAATGCGTTGGTATCGGTTAGGTCTCGCCACAGTAATAGGTGGTGACGGTACGGACATTAGCGGACGACCGATCAAGAAATGCCCGGGAGTTAAGGGAGAAAGATCAGTAGGGTCAGACGATAAAGGAGAAATAGGGCGGGAGTTGAGGATAGCCTCTATCTGTGTGAATAGCGTCGACAACTCCTCAAAAGTTAAGGAGGCGTTGCCAGCAACGCGTTTTAAATGAAACTTGGCGCATCGAACGCCAGATTCCCAGATCCCTCCAAAGTGAGGGGAATAAGCTGGGGAAAACATGAATTTAATGCTCTCGTTAGCCATATAATTAAAAACTGGTTGGCGACTGGATCGTATAACCCTACCCAACCCATTGTTAGCACCCACAAAATTCTTGCCATTATCGCAATAAATTACGTAAGGTTTGCCGCGGCGTGATACGAACCTGCGTAGGCACGATAAAAGGCATCAGTGCTAAGGTCGCTGACAACCTCTAAGTGGATAGCCTTAGTAACGAGGCAAACAAAAACACATAAGTAGGCCTTCGTTATGCGATTACCACGACCCTTTCTAGAAGAAATCATAAACGGTCCAGCAAAGTCAATACCACATGAATTAAAAGGAAAGTCTGGACTGATTCTAATATAAGGCAAGTCCCCCATCTTAGGCTGTATAGTCTGGCCGCGCATACGAGCACAGACGACACAACTTCTGCATGTAGAGCGAGCAAGAATTCTACCACCAATAGGCCAGTAATTTTCGCGTACTGAAGACAGAAGTAGTTGAGGGCCTGCATGAAATAAACGTAAATGTTCATACTGTAATATAAGTTTAGTTAGGTGGTGTTTAGCATCTAATACAATGGGATATTTTTTATCGTACTCGCAATCTGACTGAGATAATCGACCACCTACCCTTAACAAAAAGTTTGCATCTAAAAAAGGATCGAGTGGCAGCAATTTACTTTTACAGTGCAATGTCTTACCGTTTTTTAATTGCTTAATATCTTGCAAGAAAGACTCTGCCTGACACTGTTTTATCAAAACTATTAAGGAGCGTTCAAGTTCATTAACCTGCAACGGTCCGGTAAGTTTATTCTTATTAATTTGACAGTTATTTATAAAACGTAAAACATAGGCATAACTTCGTTTTAATCTTAAAAAACTTGAATAATCACTAAATTTTATATATGATTCGTATGATATTTCATTTTGACTAATCAATATTTTTATTTCAGGTAAATCAGTTGGCGTAGTGTAGGGTTGGGCAGGCCAAGCATTCTGACCTTCCTTCAGGAATGAAGGTCCCTCCCACCACAAAATAGAAGCCTGTAAGCTTTGTGGGTCGATGCCCCGAGAAGCAAGATCTGCAGGATTGAAATTAGTCGGAACATGGTTCCATTTACAATGTAAGGTGAGTTCATTTATTTTGTTGACTCGATTTCGAACGAAAGTCTGCAAATTTTTACTCTGAGTCTTGAGCCAGCCAAGTACCACCGTGGAATCTGTCCACATATATTTGGACGCTACTGGATACGGTATGGATTTTAAGACTTTTACAGTCAATTGTGCTCCTAACAACGCCGCAGTCAACTCTAACCGCGGAATAGTCAGAGTTTTAATAGGCGCGACTCGCGATTTGGCGCACAGTAGCCACACACTAACCTGTTCACCATTATTAAACGAACGCAAGTATACACAAGCTCCATAGGCTTGTTGAGAAGCATCGACAAAACAATGTAATTCAATCAACTGGGAGTCGGAACAATCGCCCAAAACGCAACGAGGAATTGTTATATTAGATAAATGATGAAGATTTTTTAGGAAGATGTCCCACCGTCTTGCAAACTGCTCAGGCACTGGGTCATCCCAATTTAACTTGGCACTCCATAAATTTTGGAGTAAAATTTTTGGCTTTATTACACAACAACTAACCAACCCTAGTGGGTCAAAGAGTTTACATGTAGTAGAAATAATAGTTCTTTTAGTAACTTTAGTTGTAGTTTCTATTTCACTAGGAAAATGTAATTGGTCTGCCTTGGGAGACCATTTTAAACCTAGAACCGTAGCCTTTTCATGAAGTTCAAGGCAATTCGACGAACCTGACTGATCATTTAATATTTGAGGACAGTTGGTACGGAACTTTCTCAGTGGAAAACACGCTGAGTCGAGTACCTTGGTGACGTTTAGATAGATATGTTTTAATTCGTCTGTACTCGAAGAACCAGTATTTAAATCATCAATGTAAAAGTCATTTTTAATAACATTAGCGATTACAGGGTCAGGACATTCATTAGCCAATTGGATTAGGCATCTCGTACTCAAAAAGGGAGCAGAAGCCATTCCATACGTCACAGTTTGTAATTGTAGAATTTTAATGGGCTGGCTTACTTGATCTCTCCACAAGATTAGCTGTAAGTTACGTTGAGACTCATGTAAGGAGACTTGCCGATAAAACTTATTTATATCTGCCGTCAAAACAAATTTGTGAGTTCTAAAGCGTAATAGAATGGAGAAAAGATCGTTTTGTACTACGGGACCTAAAGCCTGGAGGTCATTTAACGACTTCCCTGAACTGGTCTGAGCAGAAGCATCGTAGACCACTCTAAGACGGGTAGTTTCCCGTTGTTCTTTTATAACGCAATGATGAGGAAGAAAATACCCAAATTCAGGCCTATTTATCTCCCTTAAGTGTCCTAAGTCACCATATTCTTGAATAAAATCGCTATATTGTTTTTTAATGTTCTCATTTTTATTTAATTTTCTCTCTAGGTTTATAAAACGTTTCATCGCAATAGGGAATGAGTTACCGAGTGCCAGCTCCGGGACCTCCTTCAGCGGCATCATAACTGAGAACCGACCATCAGGTAAGCGACAAGTATTTTTTATAAAATGAGTTTCACAAAACTGTTCATCTGTTGAATATTCATTTTGATCGGAAGGTAATTCTTCTACCTCCCAAAATCTTTTAATGGATTTATCAATATCTTGAAATAATTGAGAATCATAGTGTGTGTCTTGAAGTGACACTAAAAAAGGCTCTGAGCAATCTTGAAGTGACGTCAGATTAACATTACTGTGGATGTCTTCGACTGACATCCTAGATTCGTCATGGAAGTCTTGAAGTGAGTCCATGGAATAAGTAGTAAAATCTTGAAGTGATTTCACAGAATTACTATGCACAAAGTTACATTGAATTTTCGAAGTAGGATTAAGGTACGAGCTACCAGTAGGACCCGCTACTATCCACCCCAACAGACTCTGTTGAAGTATAGGTTTGTTGGGACCTAACTTCATTTGAGCAGGACAAATAATGTCAAAGAATATGTCCGCCCCTAATAACATATCAATCTCGGAAGGTTCATGAAAAGAAGGATCGGCAAGAACAATATCATCTGGTAACATTAATTTCTGAATATCGACTTGAACGTTAGGCATAGTGCCCGTTATCTTGGGTAAGACAAAACAATTAACACTAACTGTAAATGAATTCACGCGGGACTTTAATATAATGTCACATCTCTCAGACACTCCACACGCTACATTACTTATTCCAGAAACGTTAAAACTTTTTATTTCATCCGTTACTAACCCTATTTTTTGTTTCAGATCATCAGTGATAAATGACGCTTGACTACCTGAATCCAGCAGCGCACGGGCGAGGTAAGTACGATTATTACGTTTATTAATTATTTCGACTCGAGCTGTGCACAGTAGGACTTGACCAGGTCCCGCGACTGAGAAACTTACCGGACCATTGCAAGCCACAGACTCGACGCTCGATGTAGCCACTTTGGTACCAAAATTATTATTATTATTATTTACGTGTAAAGCTGTGTTATGATTTTCTCGACAGATGCGGCAAGAGCCCTTTAAGGTGCACCCTGCACCCCCAGCATGACGGCGCAAACAAACCTGGCACAGGTTCAGTTTTGATACTGCAGAAAGTCTGTCGCCTATATTCATGGCCCTGAATTTGTAACACTGGTGTACTAAATGGTTAGGTTTATTACAGATAAGACATGCCTTTTTACTAGAATCCTCCGAAACAATAAAAGACTTCACATTTTGATAACGATTATTTTTATGAGTTGTATTATTTTTATTTTCAACGTAATTATTATTAGCAGTAGAAGTTTCCAAAGTATTAGCTCGATTTTGAAGAAAAGACTTAAATTCTAAAAGTGTAGGCAAGCTAGATAAGCGACCCTTGTAATCTTCCCATTTTCTACCAGTTATGGGATCTAACTTAGCTGAGACTAAATATAAAATTATAGGGTCCCAACCGGTAGTGGAAATATCTAGACTATTGAGTGCACTTAAATTTTTAAATACTTGATCACATAAATATCTCAAAGCACCGTATGATTCCTTCTGTATAGGGTGTAGATTCACTATCGCCTTTAAATGATTGTTTATTAAAATATTTTTGTTATTGTACCTATCACATAAGGTGTTCCACGCAAGTTCGTAATTATTAGCGGAAAAATCAATGGATCGAATAACTATAGACGCACTACCATTTAAAGATTGTCTCAAATAATGGAATTTATTAATCGGTGCAATCGAGTCGTTGTCATGAATCAACGACTTGAATAAATCGCGAAACTCCAGCCACCTAATATAATTACCGTCAAAGGTAGGTAAGTTTATAGTAGGTAATTGTATCGATCTATCATTATAAGAGTGACAACAACTCGACTTGCTACCCCTATCTGACTTTTCCGATCCACGATCCGATTTATCTTGGGTTGAAAATGAGTCAATTATTACTTGCGCCAAAGCGATTTGAGAATCAAAGTCCCTTTGCGTGATGTCACGCTCAACGAGTTGTTCATCTAAATTTTCAGAAAGGTCCTCTATTTCCAGTTGTACGGCATCAAAGTTGGATGCTAATTCTTGTACTCGAGCTAAATTTAACGATAATTCTTTTATTTGTACAGTAGTGTAAGTTGAAACATCACTTAAATGATAATTTTGTAAAAAACTTTTAAAATAAGTTAATCTTGTTCTAATAGTGCCTCGTTTCCTAGCTAATTTCTTTAATTGTTCTTTAATAGAATCCAATCCTGATGGGTCAACCACCAATAGTGGAACAGGACTTTTAGAACGTTTTGACTCACTTTCAGCCATAATTAAAAGTTATAAAATTAATATAATCGACTGAACAATGAGTTAGGTATGTTAATTTAAATATACTATGCAATCTGACCGTATTCCCATCCAGTCGTCATCCAATCCGAACTACAGCCACGGCCGCCGAGCCCGTCAACCGCACAAGCTGCGTCGAGCGGAGCCCGCCGAGCGCACGAACTGAGAGCTGCGTCCGCGCAGGGCGTAGGTACCGACTGCCGCTGACGCGTCACGGACGTACGTAGGTTTTAACAACGGCGCTGGAACAGGTCGGCCAAAATATCGTTGAAATAAAATAACTAAAAGACATATAAGACAAATTGGGATTATTTGCGTATTAATCGTAGGAAACTTTAAGTACTTATTTATAGCAATCTATTAATTACAATCCTCACGACGACACAAATTCAAAGTGATTGTAATATTATTATAAAATTTCGCTAATGAGTGCATGGAAAATTGAAACGAACTTTAGGCATGTAAGTAGGTATTAAGACAGTTCGCTGGTAAGAAGTATATTAAATACCCATGCAAGCGACAACGATTATGTGTTTATGAATTAATGATTTACTATGATAAACCTACAGAGAGCGAAAATAGAATAGGTATTTTTTAGAATAATCAACCTATAATAAAGGGGTTGATATTGAAAAATGAAACTGTATAACAGCATATAAAGGGTAGGTACACTTAAGGGTAGGTACCTACAAGATAGAATGACTGTGCAAATATGAAATTATGAAGGCGAGAAGATGCGCATTTAGCAAGACACCTCCTCAAAAGCCGCGAAGCAGCTAGGCATTCACACAGACAAAAGTTGGGACTTGGAATTATAAGAAGGAAAGCAAAGGGAAAGGCTTACTTCCTCAATGACCGGTCGCCGTCCGTACTCACTCACTGACACGTAGACTGGATCGATCCGGTTTCGTCTCCAAAGTCCGCAGGATCTTCTTTGCACGGTCGCCAATTCTTGTCGGCGCCGAAGAATATTGAAGAAACAACACCGACAAATGTTTATATAGTTTTTAATGAGAATTCACAATACATAAATAGTACTTAACGTCGCGCGCGATACATCGAAGTCGATATTATGAAGACAAGTATACGTGTAATTCGCGACGCGGCTAAGGTGAATCTGCCGGGCGGCGGTCAGCGCTCGCGCAGCCTCCCTCCTGCCGTCTCGTCCCGCACCTCACTCCGAAGCCATCTGACGCGCGGGCGTAGACAACGGTCTTTGCGTGCTGGGCCATGTTCAGCTTGGTGTCGATGGTGACCCCGAGGTACTTGGCTTGCGCCGTCCAGGGGATAGCTTCGTCGAACAACTTGAGAGGAGGTGGTGGGCTTCTTTTTGCCGAAAAGATGATGGCCTGTGTCTTGCCAACGTTGACGGTAAGTCGCCACGCGTCAAGCCAGTTGGGCAGCTCCGACAGCAAGACCTGCATCTTCTCGGCAGCGTGGCCTGGGTTCACCGACGTGGTCAGGAAGGCGGCGTCGTCGGCGTAGAGGGCGAGGTGCGCATATGCAGGGGTAGGTATGTCGTCCGTGTAGATGGAGTAACACGTCGGCGACAGTACGCTACCCTGCGGCACCCCAGCTCTGATGATCCGGTCGTCAGAGAGGGACTCCTCCACCCTGACTCTGAAGGTCCTCTCGGTTAGGAAGGAGTCGATGAGCTTGACGAACCGGAGGGGAATCTGCGCGGCGTCCATTTTTACAATGAGGCCCTCATGCCAGACCCGGTCGAAGGCCTTCTCCATGTCCAGGAGCACCGCAACCACATGTTCCCTCTTATTTCTGGCCACGGCGATGTGGTGCAGTACTCTGGCCAGCTGGAGAGTCGTGCTGTGCTCCGACCGGAATCCGAACTGCTCGTTCCTGGGGGTGTAGTAGGCCGACATCTTCTCGAGCAGCATGCGCTCGAACACCTTCGACAGGCACGGGAGGAGGGTGATGGGGCGGTAGCTCGCGGGGAGGAGGATATTCTTCCCCGGTTTCGGGATCATTATCACCACACCTCTCTTCCACGCCGCCGGGAAGTGGCACGTGCGGACGATGCCGTTGAAGAGCCGGGCGATGGCGGCTACTGCTCGGGGTGGTAGGTGGCGCAGCGCTACGTTTGTGATTGTGTCCTCTCCAGGCGCCTTGCGAGGTTTGGTCTTGAGCAGGGCCCTCCGAACCTGCCATGGAGAGAACACAATGGGGTCGTCGCTGGGTTGGAGCTGCTTTAGTCGCAGCTCGCTGAGGCGGTCTAGAACCTCGGCGGTGTGTGCGAGGTTGCGGGACTCCACTGGCTGGAACTGGGCTTCCAGGTGCTCGGCGAAAATCTGCGCCCTATCTTCTGCCTTGTACCTGGGGGTTCCGTCGCGGTGCAATAGAGGTCGCACAGGAGGAGGGGCGCCGCGGACGAGCCGGCAGATTTTGTGCAGCTCGTTCCAATCCTCACTGGCGGTCTCTATGCGACGGTCCCAGTCCCGGGCTGCCACGTTCTCCAGCTCCGTCTTCACCCGTTCGGCGAGGTGGTTGAGCCGGGTTTTGAGGGCCGGGTCTCTCGTAGTTTGCCAGGCCTTCCTGGTCCTCCGCTTCTCTGCGATCAAGCGCGCGAGGTAGGCGGGGATCGGTTTCAGCCGGTGAGGATCAGGGGGCCTGGAGCACTCAGCGGTGGCGGCGCGCACTGCGTCCGAGATCTCGTCGGTAAGGGTCTCCACGTCCGACGAGTTAGTGACTGGACGAGTGGCGACCCGGGCGTCAATGGCAGAGGCGAATGCCTCCCAATCGGTCCTTGGTTTTGGGGGGCGGCGTGCGACGCGTGTCGGTGTCGATGCCGTCGTCAGCAGGATCGGCTGGTGGTCCGACCCGGTCTCGTAATCCAGCACGTCCTGAGCTGGGGAAGACGGGAGACCGTGGTGGACGGCGATGTCGATGACTGACGGCATCAACGTGGTGTCCTCGGGGTAGTGAGTCGGGGTTTCAGGGCCTTCCACAAAGTAGCTCGACCTGCTCGCGTCCTCGAAGAGGCGGCGTCCTTGGGAGCATACCTTGTGGGAGTTCCAGGCCAGGTGATGGGCGTTCCAGTCGCCCGCAGCTATGGTGGGCGGGGGATGGTCATCCTGAAGGGAGAGGAGGCTGTGGACATGGCTGAAGTCTATCGGGAGCTGGCCCGGCCGATAGACCGCGAAGATGCGGAGGTTCGCCCCGTCGGCCCAGACCTCCACACCCAGGGCGTAGATCGACGAGTGCTGGGCCGCGGGGATAGGCTGGTGGACTATCGACCTCCGGACGAGGACCGCTAGGCCGCGGAACGGGCGCATTGCGGTGTCGCTCCACTCGTCCTTCCGGTAGGTCGAGTACCCCGGGATGTTGAGGCGGTCTGATGGGCCGAGCATGGTCTCCGATATTAGAGCCACGTCGATGCGTTGCTCCTTCAGGATGAGTTTCAGCATCGTCCGCTTCCGGGCGATGCTGCGGGCGTTCCAGTGAAGGATGCGCAGTGGGAGAGGGCCGTCGTCCACTACTGTGGCCGCTGCAGCTGCTGGGTGAGGCGGGTGACCTCTCCCAGGATAGCGGGGATCGGGTCCGTCCCCGACCGAAGGGCTTGTAGGACCTCCAGCAGGGCTTCTATCGACGAGTCTATCGTCGAGAGTCCCTGCGGGGGCGCTGCCGGTGTCGTCTTCACCGTCTGAGAGGACGGGTGGGGTGTCGGGCCATGAGGGGTTTGAGCTGGCGTCGTCCGGCTCCGGCTCCGGTTGCGGCGAGCAGGCGCGGCCTCCGCCCCTAAGGCGACAGGGGGCGCCGGCGCTGCTGGCGTCTCTCGCCGAGGGACCGGCGCTGGTGTGGGTGGCGGCTGCCGTCTGTTGCGGCGGGCCCTTGCCCGTCTGGTCGGGCGGTGTCCCTCCGCGGGGTTGTTTGCCGGAGCCATCAGCGTTGTGGGTGCCGTGGCTCCGGGGGCGCTGAAAGACACGCGCGGGGGCACACGCGTCTCAGCCGGACGCTGTTGTTGGCCCGATATGGCGCTCTGGCCCGGGCGGGCGCGGGTACGTGGTGGGGGATCTTGGGTGCGGGCAACTGTGCCGGCCGCCTTGTTCCGCAGCTCGCGCCGGAAGACGGGGCATCCCGAGTAGTTGGCGGGGTGCGCGGCTGCGCAGTTGGCGCACGTAGCAGGCTGCTCGAGCGGGCGGGGGCAATCCCCGGCCGCGTGCTGTCCACCGCAACGTACGCAGGCCTGCGGCCGGTGGCAGTTGTGGCTGCTGTGCCGGAAAGTCTGGCACCTGTGGCACTGTGCCGGGCCTCTCTTGCCACGCCAGGCCTCTATCTTGATGCCCGGCATGCAGAGCAGTTCGTCGATTTGATAGATGCCGGGCGTGAGGTCGGGGGTGCGGCGGAGCTGGGCGTAAAATATGCACCCCGGTCTACCCCTACGGGCGTTGATATGTCTCACGTACTCCGGCTGGAAGCCGAGAGCCGTGAGTTCTCGCTCAATGTCGGCCGGGGGGGTGTCGCTCGGCAGCCCGGTGATGGCCACCTTGAGGCCCTGGTCTTCCGGGAGGGAGTACGAGAACCATACTAGGGATGGTTCTCGCTTCTCCAGGTCGCTCAAGTACCGCTGCACGAGGCGGTACTCTTCTCCGTCTGCCGGGGTGAAGCGCACGCCCTTGCCGAAAGGGCGCGCGGTGGGGGCTCGGCCCAGGGCCGTTTTGAGGGCCCTGAAATGAGTGGGCCACTGCGGTAGGGATTCTACCACGAGTGGTGGGTACCTTTTGTCCCTCGCCCGCTCGGTCCCGCTCAGGGGGGGCGGGGTGTTGGCGGGGGCGGGGGCTGCTGCTTCACGGCGTGGGGGGGGAGCACGGCCAACCGCGGTCGCGTAGCTGACCGCGGGCGGCGCGCTGGGCTCCGCCTCCATGGACTCAACAGGTTCGAGTTGAGGGCTGGCGGGGGCTTCTGGCCGCTGCTGGGCTGGGGGAGGGACCCTCGGGTCCGGCCTGGCCCGCTGAGGTTGCGGGGGGAGAGTGCGGTTCGCGGCAGCACGCTGCGCCGCGGCGGTGTGTTCAGCCGTCGCGGCGTGGACGGCCGCAGTGGCGCGCTTAGTGGCGGCCTTTGCGGCGGCGGTGTCGGCGGTACGCGCCGCGCCGTCGGCGCGGTTCACGGCGGCGGCGTATAGAGCAGTTAGGGCCCGCTCGGCGTCAGCGGCGCGCTCGACCGCCGCACCGCAAATGGCGGCGGCGGCGGTGTCGGCGGCGGCGATCGCCCGTTCGGCGGCGGTCGCGCGCACGGCCGCAGCGGCACTCATGGCGGTGGCGCGCGCATCAGCGGCGGCGCGCTCGGCGTCAGCTGCTCGTGCGGCGGCGGCAGCGAAATCTTGGGCCGCGGCAGCGTCGCTGCTTGCGGCGGTGGAGCGCCGCACGGCAGCAGCGTGCTCGGCGGCGGCGTACTCGGCGTCGCGCGCCGCCGCGGTTTCCCGCAGAGCAGTCGCGGCGCGCTCGGCCTCGGCGGCGCGTTCGGCGGCCGCCGCCGCGTCGCGTTTAGCGGCGGCGGCCCGCCCCATCGCGGCGGCGCGTGCGTTGGCGGCCTGCTGAGCAGCCCGCTTCGAGGCGGCGGCGCGGACCGCGTCCGTAGCCTCGCGGCCGGACTCGTAATCGCGCGCGGCCTCGGTCGCGAGCGCGGCCGCCGCAGCAGCGTCGCGCTCTGTGGCGGCCGCTCGTTTAGCGGCCGCAGCGCTCTCGGCGGCGGCGTGTTGGGCGGCGTACCTGACGGCGGCTGTGTTTTCGGCGTCGGCGGCGCGGCCGTCCTCAATGTTGCGCTCGGCGGCGTCGGCGCGGTCGTATTCGGCCGCGGCGTCGCGTTCCGCTTTCGCGGCGTGGGCGGCGTACGCGGCGCAATCGTCGGCGGCCCTCTTTGCTGCGGCCTCGGCGGCGACGGCGCGCTCGGCAGCGGCGTCTAAATCGGCGCCAGAGGTGCCGGCGGGCGGGTGTGCGGCGCGGGCGTTGCGCTCGGCCGCCGCATGGGCGGCCTCGCGCTGTTCACTAGTAGTGGCGGGGGTAGCGGGGGCTTCGATGCGCCTCACTACGTGGGGTGGACTGGGGTCACTGGCGGACCACCTGCGGCGACGCTTGTTTGGCGTCGCGGGGGTCTCGGGGACGGTTGTCGCCACCGGGTGGGCCCTCGGGAGGCCCGGACTCGGGAGCATGACCCGTCCCTGCGTCGCCGACTCGAGCGCCCTCAGGTCGGCGGAGGGGATCGGGTCCCCGTTTAAGTGCGCCTCGCAGAGGCGCGTGTAAAGGCACATCCATTTGAGCATGCCCTGGTCGAAGAAAGCCGTCCTTTCTTCCCCCTCCAATATGCGCGCGAGCGAAATCAAATTTCGCTCGTGGCATGCGCGCGGGGAAAGGTCGGAGTCCGGCTCCGCTTCGAACAGGCTGCGGGACACGCGGGACGAGGCTTGTCTCGTCGGCGTCATGGGTTTCGGCGCTGCTGAAGTCGCCACGGCGGCGGCGGCCGGGCCGGCTGAGCGCGGGCCCGACGCGGACGGCGTCGTTGTTGGCGGAAGGCTCCGCAGAGGGGAATCGGGCGGTGAGGTAGGGGGGGTGTCCTTGGACACCACACTCGTACTGTCACTATCACTCGCACTGTGAGTGTCACTGTCACTAGAGTCACTGTCTCCACTTTTGGTATCGTCCGCCATCTCGCTTCACGCACACATGCACTAGGCACGGGGGACGGCGAGATGGTTCGCGAGGGGCGCGACGCGGAAGCTGCGGGGTGATGCCCTGGCGCGACGTCTGGTGTCACCCGAGTGTTTCGCTGCAAGCGCCGGCGGGGGGCTTGACGCTGGTGTCAGACCCCGCGGACGCCTGCGAGCTACTACTCGGGGAGACCGGATTCGCTAACGATGGGAATCTACCGCCGCGTGAGTCGCACGCGGGTGCGCGGGTCGAGTGGGATTTTCTGCACGAAAATACACACGACGCTGGCTTGTGGGAACGGTACGTCCGAGCGCGGGCAGGGCATAGCCGATCCAACGTGAGCATGCGGTTCACCCTCTTATTATATAGTCGCGAGAGAGGGCGAGCGATAAAACGTCATATCCCGTCTCTCTCTATCTCTAATAAAGAGAGCTCTCTTCTTCGTCGTATTCTATCTATCTATAGATATTTAATAAATAAATAATCATCATTTATGTACATAAAGTAATATAATGTTAAAATATATATTTTAATATTACATTACATACCTACTTATTCACGTAGGTAGTAGGTCTGAAAAGTACATCTATAATACGTTAATACATTTTATGTCTATAATAATTTATTATGAATGTACCTAATTTTAAACCTAAATTCATAATAATTAAATATAATATTATATACATATACATGCATTCATCGATTAGTAAGATTAAGTAACGTTCGTAATTCGTAAGTTTATAATATATAACATTATTCATTAGAGGTAGGTACCTATCTATATTTGTGTATTTACTCATTAAAATAATACCTAGGTACTTACCTACGGTGTAAAAACGGTATTAGTAAAATTTATGTTCCATCCGATTCGTCGTTCGTTCGTTCGTCTAGACAAGAACTAACTAACACCTACAACATCTAAGTAAACAAAACGATTTTAGGATGCAAGACCTACACAATTTACTTACTATTATTTTATTATTAAGTAGGCTTACCTATATTATAATTTTTTTTTTTTAATTCTTGTCTACTAGAATTAGACAGAATTACAGACCTACATTATTCGATCCATATAATATACTTAATTATAACCTACCCTTGTTATCATTATGTATAGGTACCTAATTATTTATTATACTCTTATACTCTGTAATTACGATGACGTAGTAGGTAGGTATGTATTATTATAACGATAGCTTTCAAGAAACAAAATATAATAATAACTCGATCGATTCGCTCGAGTGTAAATATTATATTATATAGAAGCATATTGTGGCCCTGAAAAGGGCCGTTTTTTCTTTATTGTTCGTCGAATGTTGCTCAGCTGACGACAGACGACGAGAGAGGAGAGACGAGTCGCCGCCGCCGCCGCCGCGTCGCTAACACAACAAGCTCACTCACCACTATCTACTTCGAGCTAGTGTATTTGGTGACGGCCTTTGTGCCTTCGCTCACGGCGTGCTTGGCGAGCTCACCGGGCAGGAGAAGTCGTACGGAGGTCTGGACCTCCCTCGACGTGATCGTCGAACGCTTGTTGTAGTGAGCGAGACGCGAAGCCTCCGCAGCGATACGTTCGAAGATATCGTTCACGAACGAATTCATGATCGACATCGCCTTCGAAGAGATACCGGTGTCCGGGTGGACTTGCTTCAACACCTTGTAGATGTAGATAGCGTAACTCTCCTTCCTCTTATGCTTCTTCTTTTTCTTGTCAGTCTTCGAGATGTTCTTCTGGGCTTTGCCAGATTTCTTCGCGGCCTTTCCACTAGTCTTGGGCGGCATGATGGGTTAGTATCAGTTTCACAAAACTACGTAAGTACGTGCGTCGACCGGAGTCGCTGCGGAAATAATACGATCACCGCAGGGAATTTTTCGAGTTTTATTAACCACGTCCCCCTCGTTTGTTATCGTAAACGTAACCACGTTTCAAAAGCGGCGACCAATAGCGTTAGCGGAATCGATGAACGAGACGACACTACACTACACCCGTTTCACTCGACCGTCGTTATAGTAGATAGAACGAGCGCGAATATAATTAGAAAGGGAAGTAAACTGTGTAGTTAATTTATTTATTTTTATTAAATTATAATACTAATATAATTTCTTCTATGGTTTTCGCGATTTTGCATAATAAAACACTCAGTCAACCTTGAAAAATCCAACTTAAAAGTTGGCGAAAGCTCGGTTCAAATAATGAATAAAAACGCGATAAAACCGGATAAATAAAGTGTTTTATTATATTAAATATAAATTTTATTAGTAGGTATGAAGGTGTACCTACTACTCTACTTAAATAACTATCTATTGTGTGAATAGTACTTATCCAATAATAAAATTATAGGTAGGTAATGTAGTAAGCAGTACCTACCGTACTTAGTGCACTGTTCTATCAATATAATTATTATCTATCAATGAACGTACACCTACTTACCTAGCTAAAACTAGATTTCGGTGCGAAAAAAAAAAAAAAAAGAAACTTAGGTATGTCTACCTACCTATATAACTACTCAGATAATTATTATTATAGGTAATTATAAATTTAGTAGGTTAGGTACACCTACTTAACAGGTTATTGAGTTTTTTTTTTTTTTTTAAATGGTTAGTATCTATGTATTTATTAGTATTATCTACTTTAACTAGGTACATACTATTAAGTACTTGTATACGTTTTCACTTGTATACGATAATATTATATAGGTAGGTAGACATTTATTTATATCCGAACTTGTATAATTAATTATTTATACCGTCGTCGACTTGTATTCAGTGTATAATTTTTTAAGAAACATAAATTGTCATCTCTCACTCGGGCGTGAGCGAGAGAATAAAATTCATCGAAACATATTGTGGCCCTGAAAAGGGCCGTTTGTTTTAATGTAATTTGCGCGTTTGTATTGTGTGTGACCAATAAACAAACGCGACGTCGCGAAGTTTTTTTCCGATACTCCTACTTAAGCCTTCTTCTCGGTCTTCTTCGGCAAGAGTACGGCCTGGATGTTAGGCAATACACCGCCCTGAGCGATTGTAACACCGGAGAGTAGCTTGTTCAACTCCTCGTCGTTCCTTATCGCCAGCTGCAAATGACGCGGGATTATTCTAGTCTTCTTGTTGTCTCTCGCCGCGTTACCGGCCAACTCGAGAACCTCGGCCGCCAGGTACTCCATCACGGCAGCTAGGTACACCGGGGCTCCGGCACCGACGCGCTCCGCATAATTGCCGTTTCTGAGTAAACGATGGATACGACCGACTGGAAACTGTAGACCGGCACGGTTCGAACGAGACTTTGCCTTCCCCTTAACTTTACCGCCCTTTCCGCGTCCAGACATGATGGATGAGTAAAAAGTAAAATACGTTAACGTAAGTATAAACGGTGAAATGCGACGAAGCGTCCGTCCGACTAACGTAACGAATGATTCGAACATAAAGTGGTCCCCTCGTATATATAGTAAATTTCGAACGTCCGTATACGCGCACGAACGAGAGAGACTATCGTCAAGGTTAGAACGAGCTAGCGATATATCCTAATCGACAGAGTCCGTTTCATTCTCTCGTTCGTTAGGACGAAACGAAACGAGACGATAGTGTTTCAGAATTAATAAACTAATAAAAAAATATTTAGGTTTAAAAAGAAAAAAGAAAAAAAAAAAAAAAAAAACTTCACTTTAGTACGGGAGTCGGGCGTACGGGACGGGCGCGGGGGCTCGTTCGTTCGTTCGAAAAAATAATTTGCAGCGTTTTATTATTAGCATTATTAATTGACGATCGATACACCTAGAATAAAATATCATCTACCTATTTATTATACCTATAGGTATAAGGTACCTAACTAACTATACGATATGAAGAAGAATCGGTAAGGTAGGTAGGTAGTAAAGGAGAACTAAACCTGGATCGAGTACTTACCTATAGGTAGTTGTACCGGACGGACCAGATTTTTTAAATTGTGTATCTATAATTATGTAGGTACTTACCTACGTACATACTACGAGGAATGTAGTATGTACCTACCTAATAGTTACTCGTCAGTATAACGTACTTTTAAGGTAGGTTTACGTAAGCACGTTACATTGTAGGTACAGACAGACCTACGTGTACTAGACACGCTTGTATAAGTACACGTACTTACCCAGTCATGGGTCATCCATCTAGCCTCTAGCTCTAGCTCTAGCTCTAGCAGCGCGTGCGGTACCTCTTAACCTGGCTATAAAATATGATAAGAGCAACGCCTGGTAACCTACCTAACAATGGATCGGTAGCGTCAGTCGGTCATCAATCAATTGGATGGATGGATCGATGGATGGGTGAAAATTATTTCTTTGCTCTATATAATAATTATAGGTAGGTACTAACATTCATGCATAACGTAGGTGTAGGTAGGTAGGTAGGTAGTCAGTTCACCTATTTATATAAAATATTATTATCGTACGTATCGTAGGTTTAGTTAGGCGGTGGTAGATCTAGGACAGCAATGGGATTTGCTAACCTACATTACGTAGGTCTGAGTTGGCACCTAGTTTATGTTACTTGTAATCAGGACTGTGGTGGTTGGTGTACCTTTCTCTCTATTTTTATATTATAATCTCGTCTCTAAAGAAACATCATCATCGCTCTGTGAGCGACGAATCGTTCGAAACGTTTGTTAGCCCTGAAAAGGGCTGTTTTAGCGTATAATATGCCGCCGATAATTAGCGCGCACGATGGACAGAGTAAAGAGTAAAGTCTCGGGGCGGCGCGGCTTCGTCCTACTGTTCGCATCGTATTATCGTAGCTTAGTTTCGTCGTCGTGACGGGGGCGGGGGCATCGTCGTCGTCGTCACCGACTAAGACACCACCACCGCCATCACCACAACGGCAACAACAAAAACTACAATAAATAACAACGAACGTATAGATTAGACCGACCACCACCGACGACTCACTACTATTGCTCACATCATCCTCCTCCTCCTCCTCACTTTTTCCCAGCGGATTTCTTCGAAGCTGCCGCCTTAGACTTCGGCGTGGCCGCCGCTGCCTTCTTCGGTTTGGGAGCTTTCGGTTTCTTCGTCGGTGGCTTCGTAGTCTTCTTAGCCTTGGGAGCGGCGGCGCTCTTCGCCTTCTTAGCGGGCGAGGAGGCGGCGGCGGCTTTCTTCGCTGCGGCCGGGGCCGGTTTCTTCTTGGCAGCGGCGGCTTTCTTGTCTCTCGTCGTAGCCTTGACGCCGGCTTTCGACGGAGATGCGGCGGCGGCGGCGGATGCGGCGGGCTTCTTCTTCGAGGCCGCCGAGGCGCTCCTCTTCTTCGATGCCGGCGATTTCGCGGCCGACGCTGACGCCTTCTTCGCTGCCGCCGGCTTCTTCTTAGAATCGGAGGCCTTCTTCGATCCGGCCGTCGACGACGACGAAGACTTTGAAGTTTTCGATTCTAATTTGAAAGAACCGCTAGCGCCTCGTCCCTTCGTCTGTATCAAAGCGCCCGATTCGACGGCGCTCTTCAAGTATTTTCTGATAAAAGGCGCTAATTTCTCAGCGTCGACTTTGTACTGCGCCGTAATATACTTTTTGATCGCCTTCAACGAGGATCCGCTGCGCTCCTTCAACTCTTTGATGGCTTGATTCACCATCTCAGAGGTTTTCGGATGAGTCGGTGCGGCCTTCGGTTTCTTAGCTCCGCCGGCGGCGGCGGCGGACGCCTTAGGTTTCTTCGCCGGGGTCGCCGGTGCCGGTGCTTCAGCTGCTACTGCCGTGTCTGCCATTATTAGCTGGTAAGTATCTTCTTCTTTCTTCTTACAAAAAAACGTTAAAACAATAGTAAAGTTATAGTAAAACTTTTACTTGAGTAATCTCTATCGATCGATTGATTAGTGAGAACGGAACGAAAGAGAGACATAGAGGGCGCTCCATATGACCGACGCTAAGGTACTCGATAGCTTTACCTTAAAGAGAACACCACACTCGAGATACTATTTCCCGTACGAACGCTCTCAACTTTTCACTAACATACATCTAATTAAATATATTTTTAATATATTTATAATACTTTTATAAAGGTGAAAAGTTAATGAACGATTAATATCTGAACTGTATCACATTATCGAAATAATATTGTAACGATATAGTTACGTGTTATCGTATTATAGTGAATTATTCACGTCACTCTCGGCCTCGAATAGGTCGGACGATGTTTAAATCACTTATATCTTCATCGATTATGTATTTAAAACGTTTCCATCTCGATAGATAAACGTCGAAGATATCGTTCATATTATAAATTATATAAACAAGTCGGATCGGATAATCGAACGTCGAATTAATAGCGAATTTCTGAAGCCTCGTAAAACACCGAGTAGTCTCATCGAGTACGAGATCGCGTCTCTAACGAATATAATAAGCTTTTAAAACACATTCAAGTATCAGTATGAAAACATCGCTATTAGGTTATTAGTAGTTCTTTAAGTAAAGTATAAAGTATACGATAAACTTAGAATGCTGTGTTTACATTCAAATAATCCTAAAACAACGACTCTATATTCAAGTTTTATAAATAATAAAATTTATACCTATAAGTAAATGCGTGCTTACCTAAGTACTTAAGTAATCAATTACTATTGTATAGGTACCTACTTATTAATAATTTTACTTAAGTAAAAAAAAAAGAAAAAAAAAACAACTAGGCAGTAGGTCTGTACTTACTTACTTAGGTAAGTAAGTACCTACATAATATTAAGTACCTATCTAAGTACTTACTACTTATATACTCATACTTACCCCCTTACTTGAGTAGGTAGATATGTAATAGGTACCTAAGTAAGTAAGTAAGTAAGTAGGTAGGTAGGAGTCAGTAGAAGAAAATCTATTAAGTTAGGTACATATTATATCTAAGTATATAGATACCTACTTACATAATTATTATTGTAATTAATAAGTAAAACCAGGTATTATTTATGTACTTAGGTACTTGCTTACTGTTTAAAAATTACCTATAAGTACTTATTTAATACTTGAGACGTATAATCGTTTAAGCACCTTTAAAATGTAGGTAACGAATGTGCATTATAGTATAGGCACCCTCATAGGATGATAATATTATTATGTAAGTAGGTAGGACTTCGTTTGATTGTCATTATAATATTCTTATGAAAAACAATAAACGGACCTGTGCCCGTAGAGGTGTATGTATTATGTACGTACAGTGCAGTACAGTACATAACCACATAACGTACCTCTACGTCTTGTAGATAGATAAATAGCTAGTACTTACCTACCTACCTAGATATTATTAAGTATTATGTATTTGTATGTAAGTGTAGAGGTACTTTGTTTACTTAATAATTATTGAAGTAGGTCTGTGTACGTAGTATGTACGTAGGTACAGACAGGTACATTACATATTATATACAGCTAGCTGACACTTGTAATATTTAAAAGGTGGGTACCTATTTAAGTAGGTATACATACTTAATAAAATTTATCAACCTAGTTTATATAATATATAAAATAGTATGTGTATGTAGAGAGCTAAGTTTACTTTTCTAAATCACAAAAACAATATCGCCGTCCCTCTCGCTCGTTCGACTATTTATTAGTTGTTACTTTCCGTCCCCGTCTCGCTCACGTTCGCGTATGAAACATTCAATTTTTATCGAATACCTATTGATACAATTAATATTAGTTGTAAAATTCTAATTGGTAGAAGACTACCCCTAGTTAAAAGTTATATTATTATGTATGTAGGTAGGTACCTACCTATCCAACGTAACTTAGGTAACTCGATTAGAAAATGTAATTAATGTTACGTACTTTTTTAAAATAAGAAAGTCGATAAGAAACATTTCTTATACAACTCAATTAATGAGTTATAAGTGTATAAGTACCGCTGAAACATGTGTGGCCCTGAAAAGGGCCTTTTTTTTTAATGTAATCTGGTGTTTTCACGCTTCGATCACGATGCGTCGTCGTTTTATCGCGACAGTGGCTGTAATTAATTAATTAACCGCCGAAACCGTACAGAGTACGTCCCTGACGTTTCAGAGCGTAGACGACGTCCATAGCGGTTACGGTCTTCCTCTTCGCGTGCTCCGTGTAAGTTACAGCGTCACGGATCACGTTCTCTAGGAACACTTTCAGCACGCCGCGGGTCTCCTCGTAGATCAGACCGGAGATACGCTTGACGCCTCCTCTGCGGGCGAGACGACGGATGGCCGGTTTAGTGATACCCTGGATGTTATCACGGAGAACTTTCCTGTGACGTTTGGCACCACCTTTCCCCAGACCCTTTCCTCCCTTACCGCGACCAGTCATCTTGCTGCTGCTTGTTCAAATATGTAATACGAACGAATACGAATGTGCCGAACACGGTCGTTGCCTGAGCGCGACTGGAACAAGTCCGTACGGGTACCCCTCTTATATTTATACGAAACGATAGCGACAGAGAAGGTAGATATGTTAGAGTCGATCAGAAAGAGACCGACGTAATCTCATATTCAACAAATTTCTGTTATTTTTTTCGTTCGACTAACATTATTATTGTGTATGGTAGATAGGTAAGTACTTATCTAATAGTAATTTTATTTTTTTTAAATATTCTAATGGTAGGTAAGCAACAACTCTAATATTTAAAATCAAATCTTTATAGGGTACTTACTTACCTTCGTATACATACAAACAATTACATTATATAGGTAGGTGTACTACATTACATTACTAAGAGTAATGTAACTTACCCATGTTATATTTTAGGGTAAGTACGATTTAATTTAAAATAGGCACAACGTATATATTATTATACCCTACCTGTCTTATAAAATTCTTCAAAATTAGGTACATATTATTTATATTAAATATAAATATTTATTCATTCTTCATACTGATATAGGTATATATATATACCCGCCTGGATAGGCGATATACCTAATAATATAATAATAGGTAAGTCTATGCTTCTCCCGAGTGAGTACTTATTATGTACCTACTTAAGTACCCCTAAATTATATAGGTATTATATTATGCTCGGACGCGAATACTTACTTATGCATCTATCTATCTATTCTATTACCCCGACGACTGGAAGAAATGCACCGCACAATACGTCATGGTGAATGTAAGTAGGTAAGTAAGTAATATATTTTAATGTCATCTGGTTGTGAAATGGTTAACCCTATATACCTATTTATATTGTAAGTATTATATTTGTATCTGTCGTTAAGAAACATTCAATCGATTATACGCACGTAAATATTATTATTATATTATTAAGTAGGTACGCATTATATCGATTTTATTAGAAACATATGTGGCCCTGAAAAGGGCCTTTTTGTTGTTTGTCAGTTAACAAGTTTGTCGACACGACCGGGGCGTCTTCGTCTTGAAGTAATTAGGTACCTACTTAGGCACGTTCACCGCGGATACGACGGGCCAGTTGGATGTCCTTCGGCATGATGGTGACGCGCTTAGCGTGGATAGCGCACAGGTTCGTATCTTCGAATAGACCGACGAGATAAGCCTCGCTAGCCTCCTGGAGAGCCATAACGGCGGAGCTCTGGAAACGTAGATCGGTCTTGAAGTCCTGAGCGATCTCGCGCACTAGACGCTGGAAGGGTAGCTTCCGGATCAGAAGCTCGGTACTCTTCTGATAACGACGGATCTCACGTAGGGCGACGGTACCGGGCCTGTAACGATGAGGCTTCTTAACACCGCCGGTGGCGGGCGCGCTCTTACGGGCGGCCTTCGTCGCTAGCTGTTTGCGGGGCGCCTTACCACCGGTCGATTTACGAGCAGTCTGCTTGGTACGTGCCATCTTAGAAAATAAATTCTATCCGTGCGTGGTGCGTAACGTACGATCGAAAGAGAATCGAAAAGTCGAATGGAACGTGAGCATGCGGTTCACCCTCTTATTATATAGTCGCGAGAGAGGGCGAGCGATAAAACGTCATATCCCGTCTCTCTCTATCTCTAATAAAGAGAGCTCTCTTCTTCGTCGTATTCTATCTATCTATAGATATTTAATAAATAAATAATCATCATTTATGTACATAAAGTAATATAATGTTAAAATATATATTTTAATATTACATTACATACCTACTTATTCACGTAGGTAGTAGGTCTGAAAAGTACATCTATAATACGTTAATACATTTTATGTCTATAATAATTTATTATGAATGTACCTAATTTTAAACCTAAATTCATAATAATTAAATATAATATTATATACATATACATGCATTCATCGATTAGTAAGATTAAGTAACGTTCGTAATTCGTAAGTTTATAATATATAACATTATTCATTAGAGGTAGGTACCTATCTATATTTGTGTATTTACTCATTAAAATAATACCTAGGTACTTACCTACGGTGTAAAAACGGTATTAGTAAAATTTATGTTCCATCCGATTCGTCGTTCGTTCGTTCGTCTAGACAAGAACTAACTAACACCTACAACATCTAAGTAAACAAAACGATTTTAGGATGCAAGACCTACACAATTTACTTACTATTATTTTATTATTAAGTAGGCTTACCTATATTATAATTTTTTTTTTTTTTAAATTCTTGTCTACTAGAATTAGACAGAATTACAGACCTACATTATTCGATCCATATAATATACTTAATTATAACCTACCCTTGTTATCATTATGTATAGGTACCTAATTATTTATTATACTCTTATACTCTGTAATTACGATGACGTAGTAGGTAGGTATGTATTATTATAACGATAGCTTTCAAGAAACAAAATATAATAATAACTCGATCGATTCGCTCGAGTGTAAATATTATATTATATAGAAGCATATTGTGGCCCTGAAAAGGGCCGTTTTTTCTTTATTGTTCGTCGAATGTTGCTCAGCTGACGACAGACGACGAGAGAGGAGAGACGAGTCGCCGCCGCCGCCGCCGCGTCGCTAACACAACAAGCTCACTCACCACTATCTACTTCGAGCTAGTGTATTTGGTGACGGCCTTTGTGCCTTCGCTCACGGCGTGCTTGGCGAGCTCACCGGGCAGGAGAAGTCGTACGGAGGTCTGGACCTCCCTCGACGTGATCGTCGAACGCTTGTTGTAGTGAGCGAGACGCGAAGCCTCCGCAGCGATACGTTCGAAGATATCGTTCACGAACGAATTCATGATCGACATCGCCTTCGAAGAGATACCGGTGTCCGGGTGGACTTGCTTCAACACCTTGTAGATGTAGATAGCGTAACTCTCCTTCCTCTTATGCTTCTTCTTTTTCTTGTCAGTCTTCGAGATGTTCTTCTGGGCTTTGCCAGATTTCTTCGCGGCCTTTCCACTAGTCTTGGGCGGCATGATGGGTTAGTATCAGTTTCACAAAACTACGTAAGTACGTGCGTCGACCGGAGTCGCTGCGGAAATAATACGATCACCGCAGGGAATTTTTCGAGTTTTATTAACCACGTCCCCCTCGTTTGTTATCGTAAACGTAACCACGTTTCAAAAGCGGCGACCAATAGCGTTAGCGGAATCGATGAACGAGACGACACTACACTACACCCGTTTCACTCGACCGTCGTTATAGTAGATAGAACGAGCGCGAATATAATTAGAAAGGGAAGTAAACTGTGTAGTTAATTTATTTATTTTTATTAAATTATAATACTAATATAATTTCTTCTATGGTTTTCGCGATTTTGCATAATAAAACACTCAGTCAACCTTGAAAAATCCAACTTAAAAGTTGGCGAAAGCTCGGTTCAAATAATGAATAAAAACGCGATAAAACCGGATAAATAAAGTGTTTTATTATATTAAATATAAATTTTATTAGTAGGTATGAAGGTGTACCTACTACTCTACTTAAATAACTATCTATTGTGTGAATAGTACTTATCCAATAATAAAATTATAGGTAGGTAATGTAGTAAGCAGTACCTACCGTACTTAGTGCACTGTTCTATCAATATAATTATTATCTATCAATGAACGTACACCTACTTACCTAGCTAAAACTAGATTTCGGTGCGAAAAAAAAAAAAAAAAGAAACTTAGGTATGTCTACCTACCTATATAACTACTCAGATAATTATTATTATAGGTAATTATAAATTTAGTAGGTTAGGTACACCTACTTAACAGGTTATTGAGTTTTTTTTTTTTTTTTAAATGGTTAGTATCTATGTATTTATTAGTATTATCTACTTTAACTAGGTACATACTATTAAGTACTTGTATACGTTTTCACTTGTATACGATAATATTATATAGGTAGGTAGACATTTATTTATATCCGAACTTGTATAATTAATTATTTATACCGTCGTCGACTTGTATTCAGTGTATAATTTTTTAAGAAACATAAATTGTCATCTCTCACTCGGGCGTGAGCGAGAGAATAAAATTCATCGAAACATATTGTGGCCCTGAAAAGGGCCGTTTGTTTTAATGTAATTTGCGCGTTTGTATTGTGTGTGACCAATAAACAAACGCGACGTCGCGAAGTTTTTTTCCGATACTCCTACTTAAGCCTTCTTCTCGGTCTTCTTCGGCAAGAGTACGGCCTGGATGTTAGGCAATACACCGCCCTGAGCGATTGTAACACCGGAGAGTAGCTTGTTCAACTCCTCGTCGTTCCTTATCGCCAGCTGCAAATGACGCGGGATTATTCTAGTCTTCTTGTTGTCTCTCGCCGCGTTACCGGCCAACTCGAGAACCTCGGCCGCCAGGTACTCCATCACGGCAGCTAGGTACACCGGGGCTCCGGCACCGACGCGCTCCGCATAATTGCCGTTTCTGAGTAAACGATGGATACGACCGACTGGAAACTGTAGACCGGCACGGTTCGAACGAGACTTTGCCTTCCCCTTAACTTTACCGCCCTTTCCGCGTCCAGACATGATGGATGAGTAAAAAGTAAAATACGTTAACGTAAGTATAAACGGTGAAATGCGACGAAGCGTCCGTCCGACTAACGTAACGAATGATTCGAACATAAAGTGGTCCCCTCGTATATATAGTAAATTTCGAACGTCCGTATACGCGCACGAACGAGAGAGACTATCGTCAAGGTTAGAACGAGCTAGCGATATATCCTAATCGACAGAGTCCGTTTCATTCTCTCGTTCGTTAGGACGAAACGAAACGAGACGATAGTGTTTCAGAATTAATAAACTAATAAAAAAATATTTAGGTTTAAAAAGAAAAAAGAAAAAAAAAAAAAAAAAAACTTCACTTTAGTACGGGAGTCGGGCGTACGGGACGGGCGCGGGGGCTCGTTCGTTCGTTCGAAAAAATAATTTGCAGCGTTTTATTATTAGCATTATTAATTGACGATCGATACACCTAGAATAAAATATCATCTACCTATTTATTATACCTATAGGTATAAGGTACCTAACTAACTATACGATATGAAGAAGAATCGGTAAGGTAGGTAGGTAGTAAAGGAGAACTAAACCTGGATCGAGTACTTACCTATAGGTAGTTGTACCGGACGGACCAGATTTTTTAAATTGTGTATCTATAATTATGTAGGTACTTACCTACGTACATACTACGAGGAATGTAGTATGTACCTACCTAATAGTTACTCGTCAGTATAACGTACTTTTAAGGTAGGTTTACGTAAGCACGTTACATTGTAGGTACAGACAGACCTACGTGTACTAGACACGCTTGTATAAGTACACGTACTTACCCAGTCATGGGTCATCCATCTAGCCTCTAGCTCTAGCTCTAGCTCTAGCAGCGCGTGCGGTACCTCTTAACCTGGCTATAAAATATGATAAGAGCAACGCCTGGTAACCTACCTAACAATGGATCGGTAGCGTCAGTCGGTCATCAATCAATTGGATGGATGGATCGATGGATGGGTGAAAATTATTTCTTTGCTCTATATAATAATTATAGGTAGGTACTAACATTCATGCATAACGTAGGTGTAGGTAGGTAGGTAGGTAGTCAGTTCACCTATTTATATAAAATATTATTATCGTACGTATCGTAGGTTTAGTTAGGCGGTGGTAGATCTAGGACAGCAATGGGATTTGCTAACCTACATTACGTAGGTCTGAGTTGGCACCTAGTTTATGTTACTTGTAATCAGGACTGTGGTGGTTGGTGTACCTTTCTCTCTATTTTTATATTATAATCTCGTCTCTAAAGAAACATCATCATCGCTCTGTGAGCGACGAATCGTTCGAAACGTTTGTTAGCCCTGAAAAGGGCTGTTTTAGCGTATAATATGCCGCCGATAATTAGCGCGCACGATGGACAGAGTAAAGAGTAAAGTCTCGGGGCGGCGCGGCTTCGTCCTACTGTTCGCATCGTATTATCGTAGCTTAGTTTCGTCGTCGTGACGGGGGCGGGGGCATCGTCGTCGTCGTCACCGACTAAGACACCACCACCGCCATCACCACAACGGCAACAACAAAAACTACAATAAATAACAACGAACGTATAGATTAGACCGACCACCACCGACGACTCACTACTATTGCTCACATCATCCTCCTCCTCCTCCTCACTTTTTCCCAGCGGATTTCTTCGAAGCTGCCGCCTTAGACTTCGGCGTGGCCGCCGCTGCCTTCTTCGGTTTGGGAGCTTTCGGTTTCTTCGTCGGTGGCTTCGTAGTCTTCTTAGCCTTGGGAGCGGCGGCGCTCTTCGCCTTCTTAGCGGGCGAGGAGGCGGCGGCGGCTTTCTTCGCTGCGGCCGGGGCCGGTTTCTTCTTGGCAGCGGCGGCTTTCTTGTCTCTCGTCGTAGCCTTGACGCCGGCTTTCGACGGAGATGCGGCGGCGGCGGCGGATGCGGCGGGCTTCTTCTTCGAGGCCGCCGAGGCGCTCCTCTTCTTCGATGCCGGCGATTTCGCGGCCGACGCTGACGCCTTCTTCGCTGCCGCCGGCTTCTTCTTAGAATCGGAGGCCTTCTTCGATCCGGCCGTCGACGACGACGAAGACTTTGAAGTTTTCGATTCTAATTTGAAAGAACCGCTAGCGCCTCGTCCCTTCGTCTGTATCAAAGCGCCCGATTCGACGGCGCTCTTCAAGTATTTTCTGATAAAAGGCGCTAATTTCTCAGCGTCGACTTTGTACTGCGCCGTAATATACTTTTTGATCGCCTTCAACGAGGATCCGCTGCGCTCCTTCAACTCTTTGATGGCTTGATTCACCATCTCAGAGGTTTTCGGATGAGTCGGTGCGGCCTTCGGTTTCTTAGCTCCGCCGGCGGCGGCGGCGGCGGACGCCTTAGGTTTCTTCGCCGGGGTCGCCGGTGCCGGTGCTTCAGCTGCTACTGCCGTGTCTGCCATTATTAGCTGGTAAGTATCTTCTTCTTTCTTCTTACAAAAAAACGTTAAAACAATAGTAAAGTTATAGTAAAACTTTTACTTGAGTAATCTCTATCGATCGATTGATTAGTGAGAACGGAACGAAAGAGAGACATAGAGGGCGCTCCATATGACCGACGCTAAGGTACTCGATAGCTTTACCTTAAAGAGAACACCACACTCGAGATACTATTTCCCGTACGAACGCTCTCAACTTTTCACTAACATACATCTAATTAAATATATTTTTAATATATTTATAATACTTTTATAAAGGTGAAAAGTTAATGAACGATTAATATCTGAACTGTATCACATTATCGAAATAATATTGTAACGATATAGTTACGTGTTATCGTATTATAGTGAATTATTCACGTCACTCTCGGCCTCGAATAGGTCGGACGATGTTTAAATCACTTATATCTTCATCGATTATGTATTTAAAACGTTTCCATCTCGATAGATAAACGTCGAAGATATCGTTCATATTATAAATTATATAAACAAGTCGGATCGGATAATCGAACGTCGAATTAATAGCGAATTTCTGAAGCCTCGTAAAACACCGAGTAGTCTCATCGAGTACGAGATCGCGTCTCTAACGAATATAATAAGCTTTTAAAACACATTCAAGTATCAGTATGAAAACATCGCTATTAGGTTATTAGTAGTTCTTTAAGTAAAGTATAAAGTATACGATAAACTTAGAATGCTGTGTTTACATTCAAATAATCCTAAAACAACGACTCTATATTCAAGTTTTATAAATAATAAAATTTATACCTATAAGTAAATGCGTGCTTACCTAAGTACTTAAGTAATCAATTACTATTGTATAGGTACCTACTTATTAATAATTTTACTTAAGTAAAAAAAAAAGAAAAAAAAAACAACTAGGCAGTAGGTCTGTACTTACTTACTTAGGTAAGTAAGTACCTACATAATATTAAGTACCTATCTAAGTACTTACTACTTATATACTCATACTTACCCCCTTACTTGAGTAGGTAGATATGTAATAGGTACCTAAGTAAGTAAGTAAGTAAGTAGGTAGGTAGGAGTCAGTAGAAGAAAATCTATTAAGTTAGGTACATATTATATCTAAGTATATAGATACCTACTTACATAATTATTATTGTAATTAATAAGTAAAACCAGGTATTATTTATGTACTTAGGTACTTGCTTACTGTTTAAAAATTACCTATAAGTACTTATTTAATACTTGAGACGTATAATCGTTTAAGCACCTTTAAAATGTAGGTAACGAATGTGCATTATAGTATAGGCACCCTCATAGGATGATAATATTATTATGTAAGTAGGTAGGACTTCGTTTGATTGTCATTATAATATTCTTATGAAAAACAATAAACGGACCTGTGCCCGTAGAGGTGTATGTATTATGTACGTACAGTGCAGTACAGTACATAACCACATAACGTACCTCTACGTCTTGTAGATAGATAAATAGCTAGTACTTACCTACCTACCTAGATATTATTAAGTATTATGTATTTGTATGTAAGTGTAGAGGTACTTTGTTTACTTAATAATTATTGAAGTAGGTCTGTGTACGTAGTATGTACGTAGGTACAGACAGGTACATTACATATTATATACAGCTAGCTGACACTTGTAATATTTAAAAGGTGGGTACCTATTTAAGTAGGTATACATACTTAATAAAATTTATCAACCTAGTTTATATAATATATAAAATAGTATGTGTATGTAGAGAGCTAAGTTTACTTTTCTAAATCACAAAAACAATATCGCCGTCCCTCTCGCTCGTTCGACTATTTATTAGTTGTTACTTTCCGTCCCCGTCTCGCTCACGTTCGCGTATGAAACATTCAATTTTTATCGAATACCTATTGATACAATTAATATTAGTTGTAAAATTCTAATTGGTAGAAGACTACCCCTAGTTAAAAGTTATATTATTATGTATGTAGGTAGGTACCTACCTATCCAACGTAACTTAGGTAACTCGATTAGAAAATGTAATTAATGTTACGTACTTTTTTAAAATAAGAAAGTCGATAAGAAACATTTCTTATACAACTCAATTAATGAGTTATAAGTGTATAAGTACCGCTGAAACATGTGTGGCCCTGAAAAGGGCCTTTTTTTTTAATGTAATCTGGTGTTTTCACGCTTCGATCACGATGCGTCGTCGTTTTATCGCGACAGTGGCTGTAATTAATTAATTAACCGCCGAAACCGTACAGAGTACGTCCCTGACGTTTCAGAGCGTAGACGACGTCCATAGCGGTTACGGTCTTCCTCTTCGCGTGCTCCGTGTAAGTTACAGCGTCACGGATCACGTTCTCTAGGAACACTTTCAGCACGCCGCGGGTCTCCTCGTAGATCAGACCGGAGATACGCTTGACGCCTCCTCTGCGGGCGAGACGACGGATGGCCGGTTTAGTGATACCCTGGATGTTATCACGGAGAACTTTCCTGTGACGTTTGGCACCACCTTTCCCCAGACCCTTTCCTCCCTTACCGCGACCAGTCATCTTGCTGCTGCTTGTTCAAATATGTAATACGAACGAATACGAATGTGCCGAACACGGTCGTTGCCTGAGCGCGACTGGAACAAGTCCGTACGGGTACCCCTCTTATATTTATACGAAACGATAGCGACAGAGAAGGTAGATATGTTAGAGTCGATCAGAAAGAGACCGACGTAATCTCATATTCAACAAATTTCTGTTATTTTTTTCGTTCGACTAACATTATTATTGTGTATGGTAGATAGGTAAGTACTTATCTAATAGTAATTTTATTTTTTTTAAATATTCTAATGGTAGGTAAGCAACAACTCTAATATTTAAAATCAAATCTTTATAGGGTACTTACTTACCTTCGTATACATACAAACAATTACATTATATAGGTAGGTGTACTACATTACATTACTAAGAGTAATGTAACTTACCCATGTTATATTTTAGGGTAAGTACGATTTAATTTAAAATAGGCACAACGTATATATTATTATACCCTACCTGTCTTATAAAATTCTTCAAAATTAGGTACATATTATTTATATTAAATATAAATATTTATTCATTCTTCATACTGATATAGGTATATATATATACCCGCCTGGATAGGCGATATACCTAATAATATAATAATAGGTAAGTCTATGCTTCTCCCGAGTGAGTACTTATTATGTACCTACTTAAGTACCCCTAAATTATATAGGTATTATATTATGCTCGGACGCGAATACTTACTTATGCATCTATCTATCTATTCTATTACCCCGACGACTGGAAGAAATGCACCGCACAATACGTCATGGTGAATGTAAGTAGGTAAGTAAGTAATATATTTTAATGTCATCTGGTTGTGAAATGGTTAACCCTATATACCTATTTATATTGTAAGTATTATATTTGTATCTGTCGTTAAGAAACATTCAATCGATTATACGCACGTAAATATTATTATTATATTATTAAGTAGGTACGCATTATATCGATTTTATTAGAAACATATGTGGCCCTGAAAAGGGCCTTTTTGTTGTTTGTCAGTTAACAAGTTTGTCGACACGACCGGGGCGTCTTCGTCTTGAAGTAATTAGGTACCTACTTAGGCACGTTCACCGCGGATACGACGGGCCAGTTGGATGTCCTTCGGCATGATGGTGACGCGCTTAGCGTGGATAGCGCACAGGTTCGTATCTTCGAATAGACCGACGAGATAAGCCTCGCTAGCCTCCTGGAGAGCCATAACGGCGGAGCTCTGGAAACGTAGATCGGTCTTGAAGTCCTGAGCGATCTCGCGCACTAGACGCTGGAAGGGTAGCTTCCGGATCAGAAGCTCGGTACTCTTCTGATAACGACGGATCTCACGTAGGGCGACGGTACCGGGCCTGTAACGATGAGGCTTCTTAACACCGCCGGTGGCGGGCGCGCTCTTACGGGCGGCCTTCGTCGCTAGCTGTTTGCGGGGCGCCTTACCACCGGTCGATTTACGAGCAGTCTGCTTGGTACGTGCCATCTTAGAAAATAAATTCTATCCGTGCGTGGTGCGTAACGTACGATCGAAAGAGAATCGAAAAGTCGAATGGAACGTGAGCATGCGGTTCACCCTCTTATTATATAGTCGCGAGAGAGGGCGAGCGATAAAACGTCATATCCCGTCTCTCTCTATCTCTAATAAAGAGAGCTCTCTTCTTCGTCGTATTCTATCTATCTATAGATATTTAATAAATAAATAATCATCATTTATGTACATAAAGTAATATAATGTTAAAATATATATTTTAATATTACATTACATACCTACTTATTCACGTAGGTAGTAGGTCTGAAAAGTACATCTATAATACGTTAATACATTTTATGTCTATAATAATTTATTATGAATGTACCTAATTTTAAACCTAAATTCATAATAATTAAATATAATATTATATACATATACATGCATTCATCGATTAGTAAGATTAAGTAACGTTCGTAATTCGTAAGTTTATAATATATAACATTATTCATTAGAGGTAGGTACCTATCTATATTTGTGTATTTACTCATTAAAATAATACCTAGGTACTTACCTACGGTGTAAAAACGGTATTAGTAAAATTTATGTTCCATCCGATTCGTCGTTCGTTCGTTCGTCTAGACAAGAACTAACTAACACCTACAACATCTAAGTAAACAAAACGATTTTAGGATGCAAGACCTACACAATTTACTTACTATTATTTTATTATTAAGTAGGCTTACCTATATTATAATTTTTTTTTTTTTTAAATTCTTGTCTACTAGAATTAGACAGAATTACAGACCTACATTATTCGATCCATATAATATACTTAATTATAACCTACCCTTGTTATCATTATGTATAGGTACCTAATTATTTATTATACTCTTATACTCTGTAATTACGATGACGTAGTAGGTAGGTATGTATTATTATAACGATAGCTTTCAAGAAACAAAATATAATAATAACTCGATCGATTCGCTCGAGTGTAAATATTATATTATATAGAAGCATATTGTGGCCCTGAAAAGGGCCGTTTTTTCTTTATTGTTCGTCGAATGTTGCTCAGCTGACGACAGACGACGAGAGAGGAGAGACGAGTCGCCGCCGCCGCCGCCGCGTCGCTAACACAACAAGCTCACTCACCACTATCTACTTCGAGCTAGTGTATTTGGTGACGGCCTTTGTGCCTTCGCTCACGGCGTGCTTGGCGAGCTCACCGGGCAGGAGAAGTCGTACGGAGGTCTGGACCTCCCTCGACGTGATCGTCGAACGCTTGTTGTAGTGAGCGAGACGCGAAGCCTCCGCAGCGATACGTTCGAAGATATCGTTCACGAACGAATTCATGATCGACATCGCCTTCGAAGAGATACCGGTGTCCGGGTGGACTTGCTTCAACACCTTGTAGATGTAGATAGCGTAACTCTCCTTCCTCTTATGCTTCTTCTTTTTCTTGTCAGTCTTCGAGATGTTCTTCTGGGCTTTGCCAGATTTCTTCGCGGCCTTTCCACTAGTCTTGGGCGGCATGATGGGTTAGTATCAGTTTCACAAAACTACGTAAGTACGTGCGTCGACCGGAGTCGCTGCGGAAATAATACGATCACCGCAGGGAATTTTTCGAGTTTTATTAACCACGTCCCCCTCGTTTGTTATCGTAAACGTAACCACGTTTCAAAAGCGGCGACCAATAGCGTTAGCGGAATCGATGAACGAGACGACACTACACTACACCCGTTTCACTCGACCGTCGTTATAGTAGATAGAACGAGCGCGAATATAATTAGAAAGGGAAGTAAACTGTGTAGTTAATTTATTTATTTTTATTAAATTATAATACTAATATAATTTCTTCTATGGTTTTCGCGATTTTGCATAATAAAACACTCAGTCAACCTTGAAAAATCCAACTTAAAAGTTGGCGAAAGCTCGGTTCAAATAATGAATAAAAACGCGATAAAACCGGATAAATAAAGTGTTTTATTATATTAAATATAAATTTTATTAGTAGGTATGAAGGTGTACCTACTACTCTACTTAAATAACTATCTATTGTGTGAATAGTACTTATCCAATAATAAAATTATAGGTAGGTAATGTAGTAAGCAGTACCTACCGTACTTAGTGCACTGTTCTATCAATATAATTATTATCTATCAATGAACGTACACCTACTTACCTAGCTAAAACTAGATTTCGGTGCGAAAAAAAAAAAAAAAAGAAACTTAGGTATGTCTACCTACCTATATAACTACTCAGATAATTATTATTATAGGTAATTATAAATTTAGTAGGTTAGGTACACCTACTTAACAGGTTATTGAGTTTTTTTTTTTTTTTTAAATGGTTAGTATCTATGTATTTATTAGTATTATCTACTTTAACTAGGTACATACTATTAAGTACTTGTATACGTTTTCACTTGTATACGATAATATTATATAGGTAGGTAGACATTTATTTATATCCGAACTTGTATAATTAATTATTTATACCGTCGTCGACTTGTATTCAGTGTATAATTTTTTAAGAAACATAAATTGTCATCTCTCACTCGGGCGTGAGCGAGAGAATAAAATTCATCGAAACATATTGTGGCCCTGAAAAGGGCCGTTTGTTTTAATGTAATTTGCGCGTTTGTATTGTGTGTGACCAATAAACAAACGCGACGTCGCGAAGTTTTTTTCCGATACTCCTACTTAAGCCTTCTTCTCGGTCTTCTTCGGCAAGAGTACGGCCTGGATGTTAGGCAATACACCGCCCTGAGCGATTGTAACACCGGAGAGTAGCTTGTTCAACTCCTCGTCGTTCCTTATCGCCAGCTGCAAATGACGCGGGATTATTCTAGTCTTCTTGTTGTCTCTCGCCGCGTTACCGGCCAACTCGAGAACCTCGGCCGCCAGGTACTCCATCACGGCAGCTAGGTACACCGGGGCTCCGGCACCGACGCGCTCCGCATAATTGCCGTTTCTGAGTAAACGATGGATACGACCGACTGGAAACTGTAGACCGGCACGGTTCGAACGAGACTTTGCCTTCCCCTTAACTTTACCGCCCTTTCCGCGTCCAGACATGATGGATGAGTAAAAAGTAAAATACGTTAACGTAAGTATAAACGGTGAAATGCGACGAAGCGTCCGTCCGACTAACGTAACGAATGATTCGAACATAAAGTGGTCCCCTCGTATATATAGTAAATTTCGAACGTCCGTATACGCGCACGAACGAGAGAGACTATCGTCAAGGTTAGAACGAGCTAGCGATATATCCTAATCGACAGAGTCCGTTTCATTCTCTCGTTCGTTAGGACGAAACGAAACGAGACGATAGTGTTTCAGAATTAATAAACTAATAAAAAAATATTTAGGTTTAAAAAGAAAAAAGAAAAAAAAAAAAAAAAAAACTTCACTTTAGTACGGGAGTCGGGCGTACGGGACGGGCGCGGGGGCTCGTTCGTTCGTTCGAAAAAATAATTTGCAGCGTTTTATTATTAGCATTATTAATTGACGATCGATACACCTAGAATAAAATATCATCTACCTATTTATTATACCTATAGGTATAAGGTACCTAACTAACTATACGATATGAAGAAGAATCGGTAAGGTAGGTAGGTAGTAAAGGAGAACTAAACCTGGATCGAGTACTTACCTATAGGTAGTTGTACCGGACGGACCAGATTTTTTAAATTGTGTATCTATAATTATGTAGGTACTTACCTACGTACATACTACGAGGAATGTAGTATGTACCTACCTAATAGTTACTCGTCAGTATAACGTACTTTTAAGGTAGGTTTACGTAAGCACGTTACATTGTAGGTACAGACAGACCTACGTGTACTAGACACGCTTGTATAAGTACACGTACTTACCCAGTCATGGGTCATCCATCTAGCCTCTAGCTCTAGCTCTAGCTCTAGCTCTAGCTCTAGCAGCGCGTGCGGTACCTCTTAACCTGGCTATAAAATATGATAAGAGCAACGCCTGGTAACCTACATAACAATGGATCGGTAGCGTCAGTCGGTCATCAATCAATTGGATGTATGGATCGATGGATGGGTGAAAATTATTTCTTTGCTCTATATAATTATAGGTAGGTACTAACATTCATGCATAACGTAGGTGTAGGTAGGTAGGTAGGTAGGTAGTCAGTTCACCTATTTATATAAAATATTATTATCGTACGTATCGTAGGTTTAGTTAGGCGGTGGTAGATCTAGGACAGCAATGGGATTTGCTAACCTACATTACGTAGGTCTGAGTTGGCACCTAGTTTATGTTACTTGTAATCAGGTGGTGGTTGGTGTACCTTTCTCTCTATTTTTATATTATAATCTCGTCTCTAAAGAAACATCATCATCGCTCTGTGAGCGACGAATCGTTCGAAACGTTTGTTAGCCCTGAAAAGGGCTGTTTTAGCGTATGATATGCCGCCGATAATTAGCGCGCACGATGGACAGAGTAAAGAGTAAAGTCTCGGGGCGGCGCGGCTTCGTCCTACTGTTGTTCGCATCGTATTATCGTAGCTTAGTTTCGTCGTCGTGACGGGGGCGGGGGCATCGTCGTCGTCGTCGTCGTCGTCGTCACCGACTAAGACACCACCACCGCCATCACCACAACGGCAACAACAAAAACTACAATAAATAACAACGAACGTATAGATTAGACCGACCACCACCGACGACTCACTACTATTGCTCACATCATCCTCATCCTCATCCTCCTCCTCCTCCTCCTCCTCACTTTTTCCCAGCGGATTTCTTCGAAGCGGCCGCCTTAGACTTCGGCGTGGCCGCCGCTGCCTTCTTCGGTTTGGGAGCTTTCGGTTTCTTCGTCGGTGGCTTCGTAGTCTTCTTAGCCTTGGGAGCGGCGGCGCTCTTCGCCTTCTTAGCGGGCGAGGAGGCGGCGGCGGCTTTCTTCGCTGCGGCCGGGGCCGGTTTCTTCTTGGCAGCGGCGGCTTTCTTGTCTCTCGTCGTAGCCTTGACGCCGGCTTTCGACGGAGATGCGGCGGCGGCGGCGGATGCGGCGGGCTTCTTCTTCGAGGCCGCCGAGGCGCTCCTCTTCTTCGATGCCGGCGATTTCGCGGCCGACGCTGACGCCTTCTTCGCTGCCGCCGGCTTCTTCTTAGAATCGGAGGCCTTCTTCGATCCGGCCGTCGACGACGACGAAGACTTTGAAGTTTTCGATTCTAATTTGAAAGAACCGCTAGCGCCTCGTCCCTTCGTCTGTATCAAAGCGCCCGATTCGACGGCGCTCTTCAAGTATTTTCTGATAAAAGGCGCTAATTTCTCAGCGTCGACTTTGTACTGCGCCGTAATATACTTTTTGATCGCCTTCAACGAGGATCCGCTGCGCTCCTTCAACTCTTTGATGGCTTGATTCACCATCTCAGAGGTTTTCGGATGAGTCGGTGCGGCCTTCGGTTTCTTAGCTCCGCCGGCGGCGGCGGCGGCGGACGCCTTAGGTTTCTTTTACTTGAGTAATCTCTATCGATCGATTGATTAGTGAGAACGGAACGAAAGAGAGACATAGAGGGCGCTCCATATGACCGACGCTAAGGTACTCGATAGCTTTACCTTAAAGAGAACACCACACTCGAGATACTATTTCCCGTACGAACGCTCTCAACTTTTCACTAACATACATCTAATTAAATATATTTTTAATATATTTATAATACTTTTATAAAGGTGAAAAGTTAATGAACGATTAATATCTGAACTGTATCACATTATCGAAATAATATTGTAACGATATAGTTACGTGTTATCGTATTATAGTGAATTATTCACGTCACTCTCGGCCTCGAATAGGTCGGACGATGTTTAAATCACTTATATCTTCATCGATTATGTATTTAAAACGTTTCCATCTCGATAGATAAACGTCGAAGATATCGTTCATATTATAAATTATATAAACAAGTCGGATCGGATAATCGAACGTCGAATTAATAGCGAATTTCTGAAGCCTCGTAAAACACCGAGTAGTCTCATCGAGTACGAGATCGCGTCTCTAACGAATACTTATAATAAGCTTTTAAAACACATTCAAGTATCAGTATGAAAACATCGCTATTAGGTTATTAGTAGTTCTTTAAGTAAAGTATAAAGTATACGATAAACTTAGAATGCTGTGTTTACATTCAAATAATCCTAAAACAACGACTCTATATTCAAGTTTTATAAATAATAAAATTTATACCTATAAGTAAATGCGTGCTTACCTAAGTACTTAAGTAATCAATTACTATTGTATAGGTACTTATTAATAATTTTACTTAAGTAAAAAAAAAAGAAAAAAAAAACAACTAGGCAGTAGGTCTGTACTTACTTACTTAGGTAAGTAAGTACCTACATAATATTAAGTACCTATCTAAGTACTTACTACTTATATACTCATACTTACCCCCTTACTTGAGTAGGTAGATATGTAATAGGTACCTAAGTAAGTAAGTAAGTAAGTAAGTAAGTAAGTAGGTAGGTAGGAGTCAGTAGAAGAAAATCTATTAAGTTAGGTACATATTATATCTAAGTATATAGATACCTACTTACATAATTATTATTGTAATTAATAAGTAAAACCAGGTATTATTTATGTACTTAGGTACTTGCTTACTGTTTAAAAATTACCTATAAGTACTTATTTAATACTTGAGACGTATAATCGTTTAAGCACCTTTAAAATGTAGGTAACGAATGTGCATTATAGTATAGGCACCCTCATAGGATGATAATATTATTATGTAAGTAGGTAGGACTTCGTTTGATTGTCATTATAATATTCTTATGAAAAACAATAAACGGACCTGTGCCCGTAGAGGTGTATGTATTATGTACGTACAGTGCAGTACAGTACATAACCACATAACGTACCTCTACGTCTTGTAGATAGATAAATAGCTAGTACTTACCTACCTACCTAGATATTATTAAGTATTATGTATTTGTATGTAAGTGTAGAGGTACTTTGTTTACTTAATAATTATTGAAGTAGGTCTGTGTACGTAGTATGTACGTAGGTACAGACAGGTACATTACATATATACAGCTAGCTGACACTTGTAATATTTAAAAGGTGGGTACCTATTTAAGTAGGTATACATACTTAATAAAATTTATCAACCTAGTTTATATAATATATAAAATAGTATGTGTATGTAGAGAGCTAAGTTTACTTTTCTAAATCACAAAAACAATATCGCCGTCCCTCTCGCTCGTTCGACTATTTATTAGTTGTTACTTTCCGTCCCCGTCTCGCTCACGTTCGCGTATGAAACATTCAATTTTTATCGAATACCTATTGATACAATTAATATTAGTTCTAAAATTCTAATTTAAAAGTTATATTATTATGTATGTAGGTAGGTACCTACCTATCAAACGTAACTTAGGTAACTCGATTAGAAAATGTAATTAATGTTACGTACTTTTTTAAAATAAGAAAGTCGATAAGAAACATTTCTTATACACAACTCAATTAATGAGTTAAAAGTGTATAAGTACCGCTGAAACATGTGTGGCCCTGAAAAGGGCCTTTTTTTTTAATGTAATCTGGTGTTTTCACGCTTCGATCACGATGCGTCGTCGTTTTATCGCGACAGTGGCTGTAATTAATTAATTAATTAACCGCCGAAACCGTACAGAGTACGTCCCTGACGTTTCAGAGCGTAGACGACGTCCATAGCGGTTACGGTCTTCCTCTTCGCGTGCTCCGTGTAAGTTACAGCGTCACGGATCACGTTCTCTAGGAACACTTTCAGCACGCCGCGGGTCTCCTCGTAGATCAGACCGGAGATACGCTTGACGCCTCCTCTGCGGGCGAGACGACGGATGGCCGGTTTAGTGATACCCTGGATGTTATCACGGAGAACTTTCCTGTGACGTTTGGCACCACCTTTCCCCAGACCCTTTCCTCCCTTACCGCGACCAGTCATCTTGCTGCTTGTTCAAATATGTAATACGAACGAATACGAATGTACCGAACACGGTCGTTGCCTGAGCGCGACTGGAACAAGTCCGTACGGGTACCCCTCTTATATTTATACGAAACGATAGCGACAGAGAAGGTAGATATGTTACGAGTCGATCAGAAAGAGACCGACGTAATCTCATATATTCAACAAATTTCTGTTAGTTTTTCGTTCGACTGACATTATTATTATTGTGTATGGTAGATAGGTAAGTACTTATCTAATAGTAATTTTATTTTTTTTAAATATTCTAATGGTAGGTAAGCAACAACTCTAATATTTAAAATCAAATCTTTATAGGGTACTTACTTACCTTCGTATACATACAAACAATTACATTATATAGGTAGGTGTACTACATTACATTACTAAGAGTAATGTAACTTACCCATGTTATATTTTAGGGTAAGTACGATTTAATTTAAAATAGGCACAACGTATATTATTATATATTATAGGTGGTAAGTAGATAGACCTACCTGTCTTATAAAATTCTTCAAAATTAGGTACATATTATTTATATTAAATATAAATATTTATTCATTCTTCATACTGATATATATATATATATATATATATACCCGCCTGGATAGGCGATATACCTAATAATATAATAATAGGTAAGTCTATGCTTCTCCCGAGTGAGTACTTATTATGTACCTACTTAAGTACCCCTAAGTTATATAGGTATTATATTATGCTCGGACGCGAATACTTACTTATGCATCTATCTATCTATTCTATTACCCCGACGACTGGAAGAAATGCATGCACCGCACAATACGTCATGGTGAATGTAAGTAGGTAAGTAATATATTTTAATGTCATCTGGTTGTGAAATGGTTAACCCTATACCTATTTATATTGTAAGTATTATATTTGTATCTGTCGTTAAGAAACATTCAATCGATTATACGCACGTAAATATTATTATTATATTATTAAGTAGGTACGCATTATATCGATTTTATTAGAAACATATGTGGCCCTGAAAAGGGCCTTTTTGTTGTTTGTCAGTTAACAAGTTTGTCGACACGACCGGGGCGTCTTCGTCTTGAAGTAATTAGGTACCTACTTAGGCACGTTCACCGCGGATACGACGGGCCAGCTGGATGTCCTTCGGCATGATGGTGACGCGCTTAGCGTGGATAGCGCACAGGTTCGTATCTTCGAATAGACCGACGAGATAAGCCTCGCTAGCCTCCTGGAGAGCCATAACGGCGGAGCTCTGGAAACGTAGATCGGTCTTGAAGTCCTGAGCGATCTCGCGCACTAGACGCTGGAAGGGTAGCTTCCGGATCAGAAGCTCGGTACTCTTCTGATAACGACGGATCTCACGTAGGGCGACGGTACCGGGCCTGTAACGATGAGGCTTCTTAACACCGCCGGTGGCGGGAGCGCTCTTACGGGCGGCCTTCGTCGCTAGCTGTTTGCGGGGCGCCTTACCACCGGTCGATTTACGAGCAGTCTGCTTGGTACGTGCCATCTTAGAAAATAAATTCTATCCGTGCGTGGTGCGTAACGTACGATCGAAAGAGAATCGAAAAGTCGAATGGAACGTGAGCATTTTTTTTTTTTTTTTTTTTTTTTTAAATCTCCCTCTCTCGAGGGGGGTTTGCTCCTTCGGGCCTAGGGCCCATGGGTGCGGGTTCTAGTCGGCGGCCGCTACTACGGCCGCGTCTGTGTGCCGGAGCATGTTTGCTCCGGGTCTGAGGACGCCTCCGACTCCAGTCGGCGGGCAGCGACCTCACGGGGGTAGGGGAGTCCCCCCTCTGGCCTCTCATACTGCTCGGCGATGCCGGCCAGGTGTTGGTACCTCGAGGTGGCGGCTCTCTTGAACATGGCCCTCGCTTGGACCGTGATGAAGTCGTCCAGGCTCTCGACTCTAAGGTCCCTCGCTATGGTTGCGTTCCGGACGAAACGGGGAGCGTCTACAATCGTCCTCAGGGCTTGCGACTGCTGTGCCCTGAGTGTCTTCTTGTGGGTTTCGGCCAGGAACGCGAACCAGGCCGGGGCGGCGTAGGTGAGACGGGATCTCACGTAGGTCTTGTACACCCCGACCTTCGAGCGAAGCGGGAGCGCAGAGGAGAGCACAGGACGAAGGATCGAGCGGGCAGCACGCACCTGCTGGGTAACAGTCTTTGCGTGCTGGGCCATGTTCAGCTTGGTGTCGATGGTGACCCCGAGGTACTTGGCTTGCGCCGTCCAGGGGATGGCTTCGTCGAACATCTTGAGAGGAGGTGGTGGGCTTCTTTTTGCCGAAAAGATGATGGCCTGCGTCTTGCCAACGTTGACGGTAAGTCGCCACGCGTCAAGCCAGTTGGGCAGCTCCGACAGCAAGACCTGCATCTTCTCGGCAGCGTGGCCTGGTTTCATCGATGTGGTTAGGAAGGCGGCGTCGTCGGCGTAGAGGGCGAGGTGCGCATATGCGGGGGTAGGTATGTCGTCCGTGTAGATGGAGTAACACGTCGGCGACAATACGCTACCCTGCGGCACCCCAGCTCTGATGATCCGGTCGTCAGAGAGGGACTCCTCCACCCTGACTCTGAAGGTCCTCTCGGCTAGGAAGGAGTCGATGAGCTTGACGAACCGGAGCGGAATCTGTGCGGCGTCCATTTTGACGATGAGGCCCTCATGCCAGACCCGGTCGAAGGCCTTCTCCATGTCCAGGAGCACCGCAACCACATGTTCCTTCTTATTTCTGGCCACGGCGATGTGGTGCAGTACTCTGGCCAGCTGGAGAGTCGTGCTGTGCTCCGACCGGAATCCGAACTGCTCGTTCCTGGGGGTGTAGTAGGTCGACATCTTCTCGAGCAGCATGCGCTCGAACACCTTCGACAGGCATGGGAGGAGGGTGATGGGGCGGTAGCTCGCGGGGAGGAGAATATTCTTCCCCGGTTTCGGGATCATTATCACCACACCTCTCTTCCACGCCGCCGGGAAGTGGCACGTGCGGACGATGCCGTTGAAGAGCCGGGCGATGGCGGCTACTGCTCGGGGTGGTAGGTGGCGCAGCGCTACGTTTGTGATTGTGTCCTCTCCAGGCGCCTTGCGAGGTTTGGTCTTGAGCAGGGCCCTCCGAACCTGCCATGGAGAGAACACAATGGGGTCGTCGCTGGGTGTGAGCTGCTTTAGTCGCAGCTCGCTGAGGCGGTCTAGAACCTCGGCGGTGTGTGCGAGGTTGCGGGACTCCACTGGCTGGAACTGGGCTTCCAGGTGCTCGGCGAATATCTGCGCCCTGTCTTCTGCCTTGTACCTGGGGGTTCCGTCGCGGTGCAATAGAGGTCGCACAGGAGGAGGGGAGGAGGGGCGGACGAGCCGGCAGATTTTGTGCAGCTCATTCCAATCCTCACTGGCGGTCTCTATGCGACGGTCCCAGTCCCGGGCTGCCACGTTCTCCAGCTCCGTCTTCACCCGTTCGGCGAGGTGGTTGAGCCGAGTTTTGAGGGCCGGGTCTCTCGTAGTTTGCCAGGCCTTCCTGGTCCTCCGCTTCTCTGCGATCAAGCGCGCGAGGTAGGCGGGGATCGGTTTCAGCCGGTGAGGATCAGGGGGCCTGGAGCACTCAGCGGTGGCGGCGCGCACTGCGTCCGAGATCTCGTCGGTAAGGGTCTCCACGTCCGACGAGTTAGTGACCGGACGAGTGGCGACCCGGGCGTCCATGGCAGAGGCGAATGCCTCCCAATCGGTCCTTGGTTTTGGGGGGCGGCGTGCGACGCGTGTCGGTGTCGATGCCGTCGTCAGCAGGATCGGCTGGTGGTCCGACCCGGTCTCGTAGTCCAGCACGTCCTGAGCTGGGGAGGACGGGAGACCGTGGTGGACGGCGATGTCGATGACTGACGGCATCAGCGTGGTGTCCTCTGGGTAGTGAGTCGGGGTTTCAGGGCCTTCCACAAAGTAGCTCGACCTGCTCGCGTCCTCGAAGAGGCGGCGTCCTTGGGAGCATACCTTGTGGGAGTTCCAGGCCAGGTGATGGGCGTTCCAGTCGCCCGCAGCGATGGTGGGCGGGGGATGGTCATCCTGAAGGGAGAGGAGGCTGTGGACATGGCTGAAGTCTATCGGGAGCTGGCCCGGCCGATAGACTGCGAAGATGCGGAGGTTCGCCCCGTCGGCCCAGACCTCCACACCCAGGGCGTAGAGCGACGAGTGCTGGGCCGCGGGGATAGGCTGGTGGACTATCGACCTCCGGACGAGGACCGCTAGGCCGCGGAACGGGCGCATTGCGGTGTCGCTCCACTCGTCCTTCCGGTAGGTCGAGTACCCCGGGATGTTGAGGCGGTCTGATGGGCCGAGCATGGTCTCCGATATTAGGGCCACGTCGATGCGTTGCTCCTTCAGGATGAGTTTCAGCATCGTCCGCTTTCGGGCGATGCTGCGGGCGTTCCAGTGAAGGATGCGCAGTGGGAGAGGGCCGTCGTCCACTACTGTGGCCGCTGCAGCTGCTGGGTGAGGCGGGTGACCTCTCCCAGGATAGCGGGGATCGGGTCCGTCCCCGACCGGAGGGCTTGTAGGACCCCCAGCAGGGCTTCTATCGACGAGTCTATCGTCGAGAGTCCCTGCGGGGGCGCTGCCGGTGTCGTCTTCACCGTCTGAGAGGACGGGTGGGGTGTCGGGCCATGATGGGTTTGAGCTGGCGTCGTCCGGCTCCGGCTCCGGTTGCGGCGAGCAGGCGCGGCCTCCGCCCCTAAGGCGACAGGGGGCGCCGGCGCTGCTGGCGTCTCTCGCCGAGGCACCGGCGCTGGTGTGGGTGGCGGCTGCCGTCTGTTGCGGCGGGCCCTTGCCCGTCTGGTCGGGCGGTGTCCCTCCGCGGGGTTGTTTGCCGGAGCCATCAGCGTTGTGGGTGCCGTGGCTCCGGGGGCGCTGAAGGACACGCGCGGGGGCACACGCGTCTCAGCCGGACGCTGTTGTTGGCCCGATATGGCGCTCTGGTCCGGGCGGGCGCGGGTACGTGGCGGGGGGTCTTGGGTGCGGGCGACTGTGCCGGCCGCCTTGTTCCGCAGCTCGCGCCGGAAGACGGGGCATCCCGAGTAGTTGGCGGGGTGCGCGGCTGCGCAGTTGGCGCACGTAGCGGGCTGCTCGAGCGGGCGGGGGCAATCCCCGGCCGCGTGCTGTCCACCGCAGCGTACGCAGGCCTGCGGCCGGTGGCAGTTGTGGCTGCTGTGCCGGAATGTCTGGCACCTGTGGCACTGTGCCGGGCCTCTCTTGCCGCGCCAGGCCTCTATCTTGATGCCCGGCATGCAGAGCAGTTCGTCAATTTGATAGATGCCGGGCGTGAGGTCGGGGGTGCGGCGGAGCTGGGCGTAGAAGATGCACCCCGGTCTGCCCCTGCGAGCGTTAATATGTCTCACGTACTCCGGCTGGAAGCCGAGAGCCGTGAGTTCTCGCTCAATGTCGGCCGGGGGGGTGTCGCTAGGCAGCCCGGTGATGGCCACCTTGAGGCCCTGGTCTTCCGGGAGGGAGTACGAGAACCATACTAGGGATGGTTCTCGCTTCTCCAGGTCGCTCAAGTACCGCTGCACGAGGCGGTACTCTTCTCCGTCTGCCGGGGTGAAGCGCACGCCCTTGCCGAAAGGGCGCGCGGTGGGGGCTCGGCCCAGGGCCGTTTTGAGGGCCCTGAAGTGAGTGGGCCACTGGGGTAGGGATTCTACCACGAGTGGTGGGTACCTTTTGTCCCTCGCCCGCTCGGTCCCGCTCAGGGGGGGCGGGGTGTTGGCGGGGGCGGGGGCTGCTGCATCACGGCGTGGGGGGGGGGCACGGCCAACCGCGGTCGCGTAGCTGACCGCGGGCGGCGCGCTGGGCTCCGCCTCCATGGACTCAACAGGTTGGAGTTGAGGGCTGGCGGGGGCTTCTGGCCGCTGCTGGGCTGGGGGAGGGACCCTCGGGTCCGGCCTGGCCCGCTGAGGTTGCGGGGGGAGGGTGCGGTTCGCGGCAGCACGCTGCGCCGCGGCGGTGTGTTCAGCCGTCGCGGCGTGGACGGCCGCAGTGGCGCGCTTAGTGGCGGCCTTTGCGGCGGCGGTGTCGGCGGTACGCGCCGCGCCGTCGGCGCGGTTCACGGCGGCGGCGTATAGAGCAGTTAGGGCCCGCTCGGCGTCAGCGGCGCGCTCGACCGCCGCACCGCAAATGGCGGCGGCGGCGGTGTCGGCGGCGGCGATCGCCCGTTCAGCGGCGGTCGCGCGCACGGCCGCAGCGGCACTCATGGCGGTGGCGCGCGCATCAGCGGCGGCGCGCTCGGCGTCAGCTACTCGTGCGGCGGCGGCAGCGAAATCTTGGGCCGCGGCAGCGTCGCTGCTTGCGGCGGTGGCGCGCCGCACGGCAGCAGCGTGCTCGGCGGCGGCGTACTCGGCGTCGCGCGCTGCGGCGGTTTCCCGCAGAGCAGTCGCGGCGCGCTCGGCCTCATCGGCGCGTTGGGCGGCCGCCGCCGCGTCGCGTTTAGCGGCGGCGGCCCGCCCCATCGCGGCGGCGCGTGCGTTGGCGGCCTGCTGTGCAGCCCGCTTCGAGGCGGCGGCGCGGACGGCGTCCGTAGCCTCGCGGCCGGACTCGTAATCGTGCGCGGCCTCGGTCGCGAGCGCGGCCGCCGCAGCAGCGTCGCGCTCTGTGGCGGCCGCTCGTTTAGTGGCCGCAGCGCTCTCGGCGGCGGCGTGTTGGGCGGCGTACCTGACGGCGGCTGTGTTTTCGGCGTCGGCGGCGCGGCCGTCCTCAATGTTGCGTTCGGCGGCGTCGGCGCGGTCGTATTCGGCCGCGGCGTCGCGTTCCGCTTTCGCGGCGTGGGCGGCGTATGCGGCGCAATCGTCGGCGGCCCTCTTTGCTGCGGCCTCGGCGGCGACGGCGCGCTCGGCAGCGGCGTCCAAATCGGCGCCAGAGGTGCCGGCGGGCGGGTGTGCGGCGCGGGCGTTGCGCTCGGCCGCCGCATGGGCGGCCTCGCGCTGTTCGCTAGTAGTGGCGGGGGTAGCGGGGGCTTCGATGCGCCTCACTACGTGGGGTGGACTGGGGTCACTGGCGGACCACCTGCGGCGACGCTTGTTTGGCGTCGCGGGGGTCTCGGGGACGGTTGTCGCCACCGGGTGGGCCCTCGGGAGGCCCGGACTCGGGAGCATGACCCGTCCCTGCGTCGCCGACTCGAGCGCCCTCAGGTCGGCGGAAGGGATCGGGTCCCCGTTTAAGTGCGCCTCGCAGAGGCGCGTGTAAAGGCACATCCATTTGAGCATGCCCTGGTCGAAGAAAGCCGTCCTTTCTTCCCCCTCCAATATGCGCGCGAGCGAAATCAAATTTCGCTCGTGGCATGCGCGCGGGGAAAGGTCGGACTCCGGCTCCGCTTCGAATAGGCTGCGGGACACGCGGGACGAGGCTTGTCTCGTCGGCGTCATGGGTTTCGGCGCTGCTGAAGTCGCCACGGCGGCGGCGGCCGGGCCGGCTGAGCGCGGGCCCGACGCGGACGGCGTCGTTGTTGGCGGAAGGCTCCGCAGAGGGGAATCGGGCGGTGAGGTAGGGGGGGTGTCCTTGGACACCACACTCGCACTGTCGCTATCACTCGCACTGTGAGTGTCACTGTCACTAGAGTCACTGTCTCCACTTTTGGTATCGTCCGCCATCTCGCTTCACGCACACATGCACTAGGCACGGGGGACGGCGAGATGGTTCGCGAGGGGCGCGACGCGGAAGCTGCGGGGTGATGCCCTGGCGCGACGTCTGGTGTCACCCGAGTGTTTCGCTGCAAGCGCCGGCGGGGGGCTTGACGCTGGTGTCAGACCCCGCGGACGCCTGCGAGCTACTACTTGGGGAGACCGGATTCGCTAACGATGGGAATCTACCGCCGCGTGAGTCGCACGCGGGTGCGCGGGTCGAGTGGGATTTTCTGCACGAAAATACACACGACGCTGGCTTGTGGGAACGGTACGTCCGAGCGCGGGCAGGGCATAGCCGATCCCAACGTGAGCATGCGGTTCACCCTCTTATTATATAGTCGCGAGAGAGGGCGAGCGATAAAACGTCATCTCCCGTCTCTCTCTATCTCTAATAAAGAGAGCTCTCTTCTTCGTCGTATTCTATCTATCTATAGATATTTAATAAATAAATAATCATCATTTTTATGTACATAAAGTAATATAATGTTAAAATATATATTTTAATATTACATACCTACTTATTCACGTAGGTAGTAGGTCTGAAAAGTACATCTATAATACGTTAATACATTTTATGTCTATAATAATATTATGAATGTACCTACTTTTAAACCTAAATTCATAATAATTAAATATAATATTATATACATATACATGCATTCATCGATTAGTAAGATTAAGTAACGTTCGTAATTCGTAAGTTTATAATTATATAATAACATTATTCATTAGAGGTAGGTACCTATCTATATTTGTGTATTTACTCATTAAAATAATACCTAGGTACTTACCTACGGTGTAAAAACGGTATTAGTAAAATTTATGTTCCATCCGATTCGTCGTTCGTTCGTTCGTCTAGACAAGAACTAACTAACACCTACAACACCTAAGTAAACAAAACGATTTTAGGATGCAAGACCTACACAATTTACTTACTATTATTTTATTATTAAGTAGGCTTACCTATATTATAATTTTTTTTTTTAAATTCTTGTCTACTAGAATTAGACAGAATTACAGACCTACATTATTCGATCCATATAATATACTTAACTATAATAACCTACCCTTGTTATCATTATGTATAGGTACCTAATTATTTATTATACTCTTATACTCTGTAATTACGATGACGTAGTAGGTAGGTAATAGTATGTATTATTATAACGATAGCTTTCAAGAAACAAAATATAATAATAACTCGATCGATTCGCTCGAGTGTAAATATTATATTTGTACGGTACTCGTACGTACCTACATCCGTCCATTTGACACCGTGCGCGTGCGACCTTATTTCGCAATACTTACTTTGAATGGACTTTATTAATTTTAGTATTCTTTCGTACTCGTAGCAATAAGCAACAAACATTATCTTATAGTAACCAAACATTAAATCATTTTCAAACATTAAACAGGATTTTAATCATAAACAATTAAGGTGTCTCGAACATCTTTGGTCCTTCGTCGTAACCAGTGGACCAGTTACAGTGAACTTAGTGTTTGTGTGTAAGTGGTTCAAATTGGATTGCAGTGCATTAAAGGAGGTCAACTTTCAAGTAAGGTCTCTTTATATATTACTGCTTGAACATCTCAATAAACACCTTCAAACATGGAAGACATTCTCAAACATCAGAATCAGCTTATGAGCGCAATCAATGATCTTCTGACTAACTTCAAAAAGGACGGTGCTGACAGGAAAACTCCGTCTCGTATCAAGAATAGAATAGAAACACTTGATAGTTATTGGAAGGATTTCCAATATAATCATAACCGGCTGCTAGAATATGAAGATCAAAATCATGCTTATTTTATAGAAAATTGTTATGACCGTACTGTAGCATTTTACAAGGACGCTCGCACCTATCTGGTGAACTATTATGAGTCTAGGAAAGAGAGCAGTCCTCTCATTAAACCCGCAACTCTAGCGATACCTAAACATGTAGATAACCCATCAGCTCCGACCTCACCAGCAAACCCTGCTGGACCGAAATCCCCGTTGCAATATCAAACAGTAACATTTGATTTGCCATCAGTATCAGGTAAATCTGAAGCTACTCATTTTACATCTACAGGCTCTAACAGCAAACTAGACGAAATGTTACGCTATCAAAAAAGTAATTTCAAAGCGTTTTCTCATACCATCTCAAACATCGACTACGGTTCCATGACCGAACGCTACGAATTAGAAGAGTTTCTTAAGAGTATCAACTCGCGCTGGTCTGCTATTGACTCTCTACACTGGAAAATAGACAGCGAAATGCAAGAAGAAAATCTTGAATACGAAAACGCATATAATCAGTATGAAAAGAAGTACCGTGAAATCAAGAAACAAGTTATTCTCAAGATGTCTTCTGCGAGTCATAGAGAAAGAGCAACACCACAAACAGAAATACCTATTTTCAGCAACGATTTTCACAAATGGGTCACTTTCAAGGACTTATATACCGAAGCAATTCATAACAACGGTTCAATGTCTGACTGTCAAAAGATGCAGTTTTTGAAAAGCAAACTCAGAGGAGAAGCAGAGCAGATTGTTTCCCACCTACATATCACATCGGACAACTACAAGATTTGTTGGGAAATATTAAACAACCGGTTCCAAAACAACAAACTAATTTTTGGCTCGTACATAGGTATTATTACGAACCTTCCGGTCATGCAACAACAATCAATCGCGCAACTGAAAAGGATGCACGACTGTGTCGTCGAAGCTCTAAGCTCAATTAAAAACATGGGGATAGATATCAAATCATGGGATCCTATAGTAATGTATCTATTAGAAGAGAAGCTGGATCATGAAACAAAAAAAGAGTACTGTGCGTCATTGAAAAATCCAAAGGATCTGCCTTCCGTGCGAGATTTCATCGATTTTTTGGCTGGCAAGTTCATATCATTGGAGTCGACCGAACGAACAAACATGAAACAAAACAATGCAACTAGGTCAGGCCCACAAACAGGTCAATCTTTCCAAAAATCTAACAATTATCAAAAACCAACCATTTCCAAATCAAATCATTTTAACTACAATCAAAGACAAATGAATAATATTATACAAAAACAAACTCAAACAGGATGCAAAATATGCAAAAAAGAACATGGAATTTACCATTGCAGTGAATTTCTCAAATTACTGCCTACAGAACGGAAAGACATAATTGCGAAATTAAAATTATGTTTTAATTGTCTAAATGACCACTTCGGTAAAAGATGCTTACAAGACAAATGTTGCCGCACGTGCCAAGCTCGACACAATACTTTGTTACATGATGCCTTTGTCAATAAGCTACCTACGGAAAACGATAGAAACAGGAATGTTACGCATGTGATTCAGGATGATTTTTCTGAAATCCTGTTAGCGACAGCTATGGTAAATGTGACCTCCGCTGACGGGACTATAATCAAATTACGTGCCTTGATCGATCAGGGCTCGCAAATCTCTCTTATTTCCGAAAATGCTGCACAGATGCTCAAATTACCAAGACAGTGGTGCAAAGGAGTTATTTTTGGAGTAGGAGCTAAAGAAAACAACTGTAAAGGCGTTCTCCATATAACCTGCGCATCAATCTACAATGAATATCAATTTCACACCGATGTTTGTGTTATGAAACAGTTGATAAACAATTTACCTAGCCGTACTTTCAGTAAACCAGCCTGGTCATCTTTAGAAGGGATTCAATTAGCCGACCCTGAATACAACGTCAACCGACCAGTCGATTTACTACTAGGAGCTGACGTCTACTCTCGTATCATGTTGAGTGGATTCATTCCGTCGGATCAATCAATGCCAGTCGCCCAACAGACAAAACTTGGTTGGATTTTATGCGGTAATGTAAAATCGTACCAATGTAATGTGATTGTCAACAATGTGGAGGAAATTCAACGTTTCTGGGAAATCGAGGACATCCCTAGTGACAATTCATTGTCTCAAGAAGATGCCTACTGCCTGGAATACTTCAAAAACACCACGACTCGGCAGCCTGATGGAAAATATGTCGTCAGACTACCTTTGATACCTAAAGCAAAAGAATACCTTGGTGAATCAAAATCAAAGGCGGTTGCGCAGTTCAAACAGTTAGAAAATAAATTTGCAAAAAATCAGGACATTGAAAAGGATTACAAATCATTTATCCACGAATATATGGATCTAAAACATATGCTTCCCCTCAGTGTATCAAACAACATGAAACCTGTGTATCTTCCGCATCACTGTGTAATCAAAGATTCCACGACTACAGCTCTACGCGTTGTTTTTAATGCGTCCTCTAAAACATCAAGCGGCCGCAGTTTAAATGACGTCATGCTCCGCGGGCCTAACCTTCAACAAGATATAATGTCGCTAATAATCAAGTGGAGACAGTATCGATTCGCCTACACAGCAGATATCGAGAAAATGTTTAGATTTGTAGCTGTGCATCCAGCTGATCAACACCTACAAACAGTCTTGTGGCGCGACTCTCCGTCGGATTACCTAAAACAATATCAACTTTCCACAGTTACTTACGGTACAAAAGCTGCACCATTTCTTGCCATGATGGTTTTAAAACAGTTAGCTGACGATGAAGGTCACAAATTTCAGAAGAGCACTGCCGCAAAAACCCTGAAAGACTCCTTTTACATGGACGATCTTTTAAGTGGAAACCACGACATACAAAGTGCTAAACAACTACAAAACGATTTAATACAATTACTGCAAGCAGGAGGTTTAAATTTAAGAAAATGGACATCAAACACAACTGAACTACTCCAAAATGTTAGTACGGCAAGCATGACTGAACAATCATACGACTTTAATCATGATGTGTCAACGAAGACTTTTGGGCTCCGCTGGCACCCACACTCAGATGAATTTACATTCGATCAAAAAATCAACATGTCAGATCATAAAAGGTACACAAAACGCAATCTACTATCTGATATATCGAAGCTTTTCGACCCGCTCGGCTGGCTTACTCCAGTAACAACAAAGTTCAAGCTACTATTTCAGCTGGTTTGGTTACATAATGTGGGATGGGATGATGAACTTCCATCTAAATTATATAACGAGTGGTTAAAAATCAGGGGTGATTTAAAAAACATCAATGAGATTCGTATACCAAGATGGTTACAAACATGTAAAAATGACGTCATAGAGTTGCATGGATATTGTGACTCATCGATCCATTGTTATGCCTGTGTGATATATTGTAAAGTAATGAAAGAAAATCAAAACAACTCAGTAGTTCTAGTTGCCGCAAAGTCAAGATTAGTACCACCAAACAAAGGTATCACATTACCGAGACTAGAACTCAGCGCGACCTTACTACTATCACAACTTATGCGTAAAGTACAATCATGTTTATCGGAGTACAAAATTAAGATCTTTGGTTGGTGTGACTCGACAGCCGTACTAGGTTGGTTGCAGGGTGACCCGGGACGCTGGAAAACCTTTGTAGCTAACAGAGTAGTTCAGGTAACAAAAGTTTTACCACCAGAAACATGGCGCTATGTGAAATCAAGCGAGAATCCAGCTGACTGTGCCAGCAGAGGAATAACCATGGAGCAGCTCTCAAAACATCCCCTTTGGTGGAGGGGACCAAAATCATTATCTACGTTTAATCCAGATCAACCCAATCAACACTTTATCACAGACGAAGAAATCAAGAAAACAAAACAAAGCAACGTTACAATTACTTATGCTCCTGAGGATGACGTCATCCTGTCATTGCTCGATAAAAACAGCTGTTGGTCTCGGGTGACACGTATTATAGCTTATGTGTTACGTTTTAAACAAAACAATAAACAAACGTTCCTAACAGTTACGGAACTTAAAACAGCACGGTTAAAAATCATTAAACATGTACAAAGCATCGAATTTGATAGAGAGATAACGTCTTTACTTCAAAATAAACAAATCGACTCGAAAAGCAAAATTTTATGTTTGACTCCATTCTTAGATCAGGAAGGCCTCCTTAGAGTGGGAGGTAGAATCAGGAATGCCTTTATAAGCAAAGACATGATGCATCCATTGATCTTGCCACACAAACATCGAATGACAACCCTACTGATTGATCACGCACATCATTTAACATATCATGGTGGACCTCGCGTTACACTAGCGAGACTGCGCCAACAATATTGGATACTTGGTGGTAATCAAGCTGTGAAATTTCGTCTACGCCGATGTATTATTTGCAGACGAAACAACCCTTCGAAACATAGTCAGATCATGGGCAATTTGCCAGAAGCAAGAATAAATCCTTCTAGACCATTCCACCATACTGGCGTGGATTTCACAGGCCACGTCTTTGTAAAAGCAAGCAAAGGAAGAGGCATGAAAACATACAAGGGATATATTTCAGTCTTTATATGTATGGCTACAAAGGCCGTACATCTCGAGTTGGTTTCAGATTTAACCGCGTCCGCATTTTTAGCAGCATTAAGACGAATGGCCGCGAGACGCGGGGCTCCGGCACATATCTACAGCGACAATGGAACGAATTTTGTAGGTGCAAACCGAGTCCTGAAACAAGAAGCAGTCAATTTAAAAAACATGATCAATGAAGAGTTCCTATCAAAAATCAATGAGATGGAGATAACCTGGCACTTTGGAACACCCCTAAATCCAAGCGCAAACGGGTTATGGGAACGAGCCGTTCGTAGTCTAAAACACCATCTTCGGCGCGTTATAGGCGAGCAAAAACTCACCTTTGAAGAGTACACTACCCTTCTCGCCCAGCTAGAAGCCTGTCTAAATTCTAGACCGCTCTGCCCGCTTACAGAAGACCCAGACGATGTTGATTATCTCACTCCTTCTCACTTTTTATCAAGCGGTCCAGTGTTAAGCATTATAGAGACTGAAAGAGATCAAAGAACCAGATGGCAGCTAACTCAAAAAATATTCGGAGACATCTGGAAACGTTGGAAAGCAGAATATCTAACACAATTATCATCTCGAAGCAAGTGGCTGCAACCAAAACCAAACATGAAGGTCGATGATGTCGTCGTAATCCACGACGCTAATCTGCCCCCTGGGAGGTGGGCCCTTGGCAGAGTCATCGAGCTACACCCTGGCACCGACGGCTATGTACGAGTTGTCACGGTGAAAACAAAAAATGGAACAATTAAGCGACCCATAACGAAGTTATCAATACTACCAGTCTACACCGAAACAATAGAAACTCAGAAACATGAAGATGTAGATCAAAACGATATCAATGAACAAGTTCCCAAGGTCACAAATAAAAGAAAACAATCAACCTATAAACTAACCAACTTTATATTTACACTACTACTAATGTTCACTATGTGCTCGCAGTCTATACATTGTGCATATAACGTAACATACTTCCAAGAAAACCAAGCCCTTTATTTTGATCAGCTGTCAAACATGCGTCTCATTAGAGATCAATGGAAAGTAATCGTGTATTATGATATGAAACCTTATTGGATTGGATCTAAGTTATTGCTTCAATACATTAACCACCTAGACGGCTCATGTTCAAAACAAAAACAACGTGCTCAATGTGACGTGGTCTTATTACAATTACGTCACGGGTACACCGAGTTGCAATACTACGCTCAGCTGTTACTTAGTCAGCACTCGAGCTCAAGTATTACACGGCGAGTACGTAGAGGTCTTATCAACGGAGTCGGAAACGTCGCGCATGCACTGTTTGGAGTTTTAGATGATGATTTCGCACAACAATATCAGGAAGACATTGAACTCGTTAGAAAGAATCAGCAACATCTCGCCAATCTATGGAAGAACCAAACATCTGTTATCGAAGCACAGTTTAACTTTTTGAAACGAATGGAAATTACGGTAGAAACACAGCGTAAACTATTCAATCAACATTTGAAGACTCTTGAAAACCAAAACAATATTTTGAAGCATGAGATAGAGAACACAATGGAAACAACAGAATTTACTTTATCGTCAGTTATCGCTAACAACATTTTAAACAATTTAAAGCAGATTCAAGATACACTTCTAGATACTGTAACCGATATTTATCACGGGAAATTCAATATACATATATTATCACCTGATCAGTTGAGAGACGAGTTGAGCACGATTTCGTGTCAGCTATCTAAGGAGGTAGCATTACCTATAGACGATATTCATAGTGGAGCTGGGTTATCAAAACTTTATCAGTTGCTAAGGGTTAAGGTAAGAGTCACAGATCAATACCTATTATTTGAAATTAAAATTCCACTCGTAACCAGAGAAAACTACGACATCTTTAAGGTTATACCTATTCCTCAAATGGTAGAAGCCAAGATGGTAAACATTGTTCCAGTCGCCGAGTTCATGGCCATAAACATTCAACACGACTCATACTTACCTATGACTGATAGCGATTTACAAACATGTTCGCACCTAGATCAAACAACGAAACTTTGTGAACTGCAGAGTCCTATTTATCACTTGCCAAGCGGTCAAATGTTATGGCAAAAGTTTGTAACGCGTCAAACAATAACAAAACAATGCGAAAACAATTGGAATGCACTAAACAACATAAACGAATACATGTTCTATTGCTGTGAGGAATGTGCAATAAGAATAATGTGTAGCGGTCAAGTTACATTAGTCCGCGTCATCAAAGCCGGTCTACTATCAATCAGCAGCGACTGTGTATTAAAGGGAGACAAATTTACAATTTACTCTCACAATCATCATGTCAACAACCTACATGTAAAAGCCGATGTCATAACTATCGACATTCCTCAAGTGAACCACATAATCAATTTGACTGTACCATTCAACAACGATGAGATAAAAACAGACGTCGAAGTCGAAGATCAACAGAAGTCGCTAAACGCAATACAGAAGCAAATCGAACAGATGAAAACAGAAAAAGCAGAGATCGATCAAATGTCCAAACATGATTTACATCATTACGTGGTTACATATACATTAGTTGCGGTATGCCTCGGAGCAATCTTCGCGTTCCTGATCAAGCGAGTGCGGAGGGCGCGGGGGCGCGGCAGCCGCAGCCAGGAGCGGTGCGTCGCCGCCGAACCCGCCACCGCCGCTACTACGGGAGTACCGGCACCGCCGCCACTACCGACGCCGACGCCGGCTCCTCGAAACTCTATATCGGACATATCTCGTGCGTGTGTCGATGACAATCAAGTTGATAGTGTACCTAGTGAATCAAGTGTGTGTGTAAAACCAAAAATCGTGTCCGCGATTTTTGGTTGCCGCCGCGCGGGTGTTCTGCACGACGGTCCTCGCGTGTTTGGCCATGTTCAGCCTCCTGTCAATGGTCACCCCGAGATACTTGACGTCCCTTTTCCAGGGGATCCGGGTGTCGAGCAGTTGGAGGGGGGGAGGGAGCATCCGCTTCGCGGAGAAGGCGATCGCCTGGGTCTTCTGGACGTTCACCGATAGGCGCCACCTGTCCAGCCAGGTGGGTAGGGAGTCCAGCGTCAGCTGCATCTTCGTGGCCGCGTGCTGCAGCTTGAAGGAGGCGGTGATGTAGGCGGCGTCATCGGCGTACAGGGCCAGGAGTGCATTTCCGGGGCTCGGGATGTCGTCCGTGTACATGGAGTAGCACGACGGAGACAAGACGCTCCCCTGAGGCACTCCGGCTCTGATTGGTCGGTCCTCCGAGAGGCTGTCTTCGACTCGCACCCTGAACGTCCGGTCGGACAGGAACGAGTCGACGAGGCGGACGAATCTTCTCGGGAGGTCGCGGGCATCCAGTTTGTAGACCAGGCCGTCGTGCCAGACCCGGTCGAAGGCCTTCTCCATGTCCAAGAGTACTGCAACTGCGTGTTCCTTCTTGTTTAGAAGTACCGCGATGTGGTGCAGTACCCTGGACAGCTGAAGCGTTGTACTGTGCTCCGATCTAAAGCCGAACTGTTCGGTCCTGGGTGTGAGCCGATCCGACATCCTTTGCAGGAGTAGGCGCTCGAACACCTTGGACAGGCAGGGCAGCAGGGTGATGGGACGGTAGCTCCCGGGCTGCAGTACGTTCTTCTGTGGTTTCGGGATCATGATGACCACTCCCCGCTTCCAGGCGGCGGGGAAGTGTCCGGTCCTGGTGATCCCGTTGAAGAGTCTCGTGACTGCAGCGACGGACTTGGCTGGTAGGTGACGTAGAGCGGCGTTGGAGACGTCGTCCTCCCCCGGCGCCTTGCGGGGTTTGGTCTGAAGCAGAGCTTTCCAAACCTGCCGGGGGCTGAAGACTATGGGCGAGTCTTCGGCGTTCAGGGGAGCATTCCGTATCTCCGAAACTCGCGCTGCAACGGCTGTTGCGTGGGCGAGGTCGGTGGTGTCTGAGGGACGGAATTGCTCCGCGAGGTGTTCAGCGAAGATAGTCGCACGGTCCACGGCCCTGTACCGTGGCTTTCCGTCCGGGTGGACTAGTCTTGGTCCTTTCCACTAGTCTTGGGCGGCATGATGGGTTAGTATCAGTTTCACAAAACTACGTAAGTACGTGCGTCGACCGGAGTCGCTGCGGAAATAATACGATCACCGAGAGAATTTTTCGAGTTTTATTAACCACGTCCCCCTCGTTTGTTATCGTAAACGTAACCACGTTTCAAAAGCGGCGACCAATAGCGTTAGCGGAATCGATGAACGAGACGACACTACACTACACCCGTTTCACTCGACCGTCGTTATAGTAGATAGAACGAGCGCGAATATAATTAGAAAGGGAAGTAAACTGTGTAGTTAATTTATTTATTTTTATTAAATTATAATACTAATATAATTTCTTCTATGGTTTTCGCGATTTTGCATAATAAAACACTCAGTCAACCTTGAAAAATCCAACTTAAAAGTTGGCGAAAGCTCGGTTCAAATAATGAATAAAAACGCGATAAAACCGGATAAATAAAGTGTTTTATTATATTAAATATATATTTTATTAGTAGGTATGAAGGTGTACCTACTACTTAAATAACTATCTATTGTGTGAATAGTACTTATCCAATAATAAAATTATAGGTAGGTAATGTAGTAAGCAGTACCTACCGTACTTAGTGCACTGTTCTATCAATTTATAATTATTATCTATCAATGAACGTACACCTACTTACCTAGCTAAAACTAGATTTCGGTGCGAAAAAAAAAAAAAAAAAAACTTAGGTATGTCTACCTACCTATATAACTACTCAGATATTTATTATTATAGGTAATTATAAATTTAGTAGGTTAGGTACACCTACTTAACAGGTTAATGAGATTTTGTTAGGTTTTTTTTTTTTTTTTTTTTTTTTTTTTTTTTTAAATGGTTAGTATCTATGTATTTATTAGTATTATAAAAGAGTCAAAATTTTATTACCGCTAAATCAAATAGTTACAAAAATAATATTAAAACTAAAATAAAACTAATTACTTAAATTAAAATTAAACTAATTTAAAAACTAAACTATATCTAAATCAGCTAAACCCTTGGTGGAGGGAAAAGTGGCCAAAATGCTGGCTGCATTGCCCCGTTGTATGCAAATACTTATTTTTTGGGCAAAATACAAGCCAGCATTCCGGTCACCCGATGCCTCCACCAAATAATATTATTAGATATTAATAATATTAGTATTATTAATATCTACTTTAACTAGGTACATACTATTAAGTACTTGTATACGTTTTCACTTGTATACGATAATATTATATAGGTAGGTAGACATTTATTTATATCCGAACTTGTATAATTAATTATTTATACCGTCGTCGACTTGTATTCAGTGTATAATTCTTTAAGAAACATAAATTGTCATCTCTCACTCCGGCGGGCGTGAGCGAGAGAATAAAATTCATCGAAACATATTGTGGCCCTGAAAAGGGCCGTTTGTTTTCATGTAATTTGCGCGTTTGTATTGTGTGTGACCAATAAACAAACGCGACGTCGCGAAGTTTTTTTTCGATACTCCTACTTAATTAAGCCTTCTTCTCGGTCTTCTTCGGCAAGAGTACGGCCTGGATGTTAGGCAATACACCGCCCTGAGCGATTGTAACACCGGAGAGTAGCTTGTTCAACTCCTCGTCGTTCCTTATCGCCAGCTGCAAATGACGCGGGATTATTCTAGTCTTCTTGTTGTCTCTCGCCGCGTTACCGGCCAACTCGAGAACCTCGGCCGCCAGGTACTCCATCACTGCAGCTAGGTACACCGGGGCTCCGGCACCGACTCGCTCAGCATAATTGCCGTTTCTGAGTAAACGATGGATACGACCGACTGGAAACTGTAGACCGGCACGGTTCGAACGAGACTTTGCCTTCCCCTTAACCTTACCGCCCTTTCCGCGTCCAGACATGATGAATAAAAAGTTAAATACGTTAACGTAAGTATAAACGGTGAAACGCGACGATGCGTAGGTCCGACTAACGAATGATTCGAACATAAAGTGGTCCCCTCGTATATATAGTAAATTTCGAACGTCCGTATACGCGCACGAACGAGAGAGACTATCGTCAAGGTTAGAACGAGCTAGCGATATATCCTAATCGACAGAGTACGTTTCATTCTCTCGTTCGTTAGGACGAAACGAAACGAGACGAGAGTGTTTCAGAATTAATAAACTAATAAAAAAATATTTAGGTTTAAAAAGAAAAAAGAAAAAAAAAAAAAAAAATTAAAACTTCACTTTAGTACGGGAGTCGGGCGTACGGGACGGGCGCGGGGGCTCGTTCGTTCGTTCGTTCGTTCGTTCGTTCGAAAAAATAATTTGCAGCGTTTTATTATCATTATTAATTGACGATCGATACACCTAGAATAAAATATCATCTATCTATTTATTATACCTATAGGTATATAAGACGATAAAGGAGAACTAAACCTGGATCGAGTACTTACCTATAGGTAGTTGTACCGGACGGACCAGATTTTTTAAATTATGTATGTACCTACGTACATACCTACTACGAGGAATGTATGTACCTACCTAATAGTTACTCGTCAGTATAACGACGTAGTTTTAAGGTAGGTTTACGTAAGCACGTTACATTGTAGGTACACAGACCTACGTGTACTTACACACTTGTATAAGTACACGTACTTACCCAGTCATGGGTGATCCATCTAGCCTCTAGCTCTAGCTCTAGCTCTAGCTCTAGCAGCGCGTGCGGTAGGTACCTCTTAACCTGGCTATAAAATATGATAAGAGCAACGCCTGGTAACCTACCTAACAATGGATCGGTAGCGTCAGTCGGTCATCAATCAATTGGATGGATGGATCGATGGATGGGTGAAAATTATTTCTTTGCTCTATATAATTATAGGTAGGTACTAACATTCATGCATAACGTAGGTGTAGGTAGGTAGGTAGTCAGTTCACCTATTTATATAAAATATTTATTATCGTACGTATCGTAGGTTTAGTTAGGCGGTGGTAGATCTAGGACAGCAATGGGATTTGCTAACCTACATTACGTAGGTCTGAGTTGGCACCTAGTTTATGTTACTTGTAATCAGGTGGTGGTTGGTGTACCTTTCTCTCTATTTTTATATTATAATCTCGTCTTTAAAGAAACATCATCATCGTGTAAAGGTTTCATTAATATTAACATAATTTCAATTGATTTTGACAGTGGCAACCTTTTTAATAAAGGTTGACGGCCGAAAAAGAAAAAAAAAGGGAGAGATGAAATGGCGCCTAAAAGCACTCGTGTGTTTATGTTTGGAAAATTTGTTGTAGACTTTAAAAAGAAGGTTTTTAGAAAAGTCAAGCAATGATAAAGATAACGATCGTTTAGTTAAATGTAGTGGTTATAATATCTGAGTTTAGTTGACAAGGAATGTAGTACTATTAATATTAAGATGATCTATCGTTGCAAGTAAACAAGTGTTATTGAAGACATTATGTGAGTATTATTTACTTGAATCCTACTAGGAAAGACAAATCATAACATCTCAGAAGTGACAAGAATCCAAGGTAATATATACGCCCACAGTTATTTAATTTTCACACGTGTTTTAAACTTTGATGACGATTTTAAACTTTGATAATGTTGGTACGTTATGTTTCTACAATACTACCTACTAACGTAGTGATTAACTTCCTCACTGATAAACAATAAGGCATACTAATGTCCTTTTTGGTAATTTGTACCGGTGGTGGCAGTGAACATATAAATTAGTACCCATGATAATTAGTATGAAAATTCCCTATGATTTTACTAATGAATAGAAAATCTATAAATTCAAAGTACTTTTACACCAAATTTTGTGAAGATCGATTTAAAAAAATGCTATCTAAAGAGGATAAACAACATACTGGACTATTGAGGGGTGCTTCGTTAGCATGCATGTTGTATTACCTGTCTCTAAATAAAATGAAGTAAATAAGGAAGATAGGTATCGCTTAGTTCCTTATCTTCAAAAATATTCTATTGCACTTATATTTTATGTTTATAGATATGTAAAATGTTTATTGTGATAGCCCATTCTAAAATAAGTATCTTCAGATTAAGTATTCATGATGCTAAGCATGTTTTTTTGTAATACTATTTTCATAAGATCTCTGACACCAGTCTAGGGTAAATTAAAAATTAACATCAGTACCTAAGAACAGGTAGTATGGGTTTGCTTCAAACTATGTGAACTAGAAACTTCTTTTAAAATTCAGTTGTTGATATAACAAGAGAAGTTGACATTTGCAGTCTATATGTATACACAACCAGAACTTATTCAACTAGGAAATGCAAAGGAAAAGAGACAACACCCTCACCGTCAGGGTTAGGATATGAACAGTTTTTATTGTATTTCATAAAACAAACTGTTTAAAATGTTTTAAACAACTATTTATTTTGACAATTAATATTTATTTAACTAACTACTTAAAACCATCAATTTCAAATCAATTAGGCCAATATAATATTATTATGATATCTACACTTGTTCTAAATTACTAGGTGACTTGTAAATTTAGATGTTCATTAACGATAGGGGAAGCCCCAATATATTATCTTATTGAAGTACCTGCTTTCTTTTGGACTACTATACTTCTAATTTTTCATCTTTGAATACTTTAGTTGATGTAAAAATTGCTTCAAATTGTTTCCTGTTTTACAGAAATGTTTTAGTGAATCTAATTTAATGAACTATGAAACCAAATTATTTGAATATACACTTATTTTGTTTCGGTGTAGTAAAATTTGAGTGAATATTATGAAATTTGAGGGAATTTTATGAGATTTGGCTTAGCTGATAACCAAACTAAGTACAGTAAAACGATTTCAATTAGTAAATTAATCAAGGATAGTACATTCGGATTCTAAACCTAGTATAGCATTTATGAATTGGATTTAAGAAACACCGGGTCACTACATGAATATTCATTTTGTCATCTGAAGTGACACACAATAACTTATTAATTTGCTTTGGTAGATATTGGTAAGAATAACATTTTGACTGCTTAACGTTTTTTTTTTTGCAACTGCACAAAATACTTAGGACCACAATGCATATTAGTCAGGTTAGACCAAGCCATGAAAGAGTTTATCAGGTCTTTTGATTCCACTCGATACTCTAGACGTGAAATTACACAAAACTATATGATTTTATTTAGGTATAGTTGTTAATTGGACTGGAACAAGCTTTTGTGAAAAGTGAAAAGTTGATTAATCCTGGCTATGTCTCACGCAATTGGTCTTCATACAGTGAAGCACAATAAGTAATTTTTTTAAGGGCATATAGTCGTCCGAATTGAGAAACGCATGGCGTGGACATTGAAATGTCATCGGAATAATAAATTTAAAATTTTATTTTATGACTTTTATGAGTGACCAAGAGTGTGGTTGACAATAATATTTTCGAATCCTCCCGTGCTTCCGATGACACATTATACATATGACCCCTGTTGTTATCTGTCAAAAATCATAACAGTCGTTAGAAGATTGAGAACAACCAGAATGTTTTGAGACTAGTGGAGCCACTTTAATATTTTACCAAAATAATAATATTGATGTACGCTTGTGCAAGTTGCCAAAAAGGTACCCTAATAGTTGTCTAAGATTAATTAAGATTTTGAACACTAAATCTAAAGTTATATTTTGACTTGAGCATTGACATAATTTTATGTTTTATCTGGCCATAATTCTGCGCAGTGGATTTTGTTTGTTTGTGCAGATATTAACGATGAAAGTAAGGAGTTTGATACACTTGACGATGTTCAGAGTTGAATATGATAAACCGCAGCAGTAGCCACCCGGTTATGGACGAACGAGTACAGTTATTAGCAGCACTAATTGATGGCTCTTGCTTGAGTCCAGTTGGCACAGATGAAACCAGGTAGCTGCAGATGGGGCTATTTTGACGGATTGACTTGGGTGGACTCGTCCAGATGATTGGACTATGTCTGCCGGATTGACTTGGGGGGACTACGTCCATATGATTGGGCTATGTCTGCCGGATTGACTTGGGTGGACTACGTCCATAATATGATTGGGCTATGTCTACCGGATTGACTTAGGTGGACTACGTCCATATGATTGGGCTATGTCTGCCGGATTGACTTGGGTGGACTACGTCCAAATGATTGGGCTATGTCTGCCGGATTGACTTGGGTGGACTACGTCCATATGATTGGGCCATGTCTGCCGGATTGACTTGGGTAGACTACGTCCATTATGATTGGGCTACGTCTTCCAGATTGACTTAAGTAACTTACGTCCATATGATTGAAATACGATACGATACGATACGATACGATACGATACGATACGATACGATACGATACGATACGATACGATACGATACGATACGATACGATACGATACGATACGATACGATACGATACGATACGATACGATACGATACGATACGATACGATACGATACGATACGATACGATACGATACGATACGATACGATACGATACGATACGATACGATACGATACGATACGATACGATACGATACGATACGAAACGATACGAAACGATACGAAACGATACGAAACGATACGAAACGATACGAAACGATACGAAACGATACGAAACGATACGAAACGATACGAAACGATACGAAACGATACGAAACGATACGAAACGATACGAAACGATACGAAACGATACGAAACGATACGAAACGATACGAAACGATACGAAACGATACGAAACGATACGAAACGATACGAAACGATACGAAACGATACGAAACGATACGAAACGATACGAAACGATACGAAACGATACGAAACGATACGAAACGATACGAAACGATACGAAACGATACGAAACGATACGAAACGATACGAAACGATACGAAACGATACGAAACGATACGAAACGATACGAAACGATACGAAACGATACGAAACGATACGAAACGATACGAAACGATACGAAACGATACGAAACGATACGAAACGATACGAAACGATACGAAACGATACGAAACGATACGAAACGATACGAAACGATACGAAACGATACGAAACGATACGAAACGATACGAAACGATACGAAACGATACGAAACGATACGAAACGATACGAAACGATACGAAACGATACGAAACGATACGAAACGATACGAAACGATACGAAACGATACGAAACGATACGAAACGATACGAAACGATACGAAACGATACGAAACGATACGAAACGATACGAAACGATACGAAACGATACGAAACGATACGAAACGATACGAAACGATACGAAACGATACGAAACGATACGAAACGATACGAAACGATACGAAACGATACGAAACGATACGAAACGATACGAAACGATACGAAACGATACGAAACGATACGATACGAAACGATACGAAACGATACGATACGATACGATACGATACGATACGATACGAAACGATACGATACGATACGATACGATACGATACGATACGATACGAAACGATACGAAACGATACAAAACGATAAGAAACGATACGATACGAAGCGATGCGAAACGATACGAATCGTATCAAAACTTACATAAAAATAGATTAGTTGGTCCGCTATAATGACTTGGGTAATAGGGTCCATATGATTGGACTGTAGATACCAGATTGACTTGGGTGAATTACATACATATGATTGGACTTTGTCTGCCGAATTGACTTGTGACCACTGCATTCTTGTGATTGGACTAAGTTTACTGGGTTGAATTGTGTGGAATGTATCTATCGAATGACAATGACCTGAAATTAAGTAACATTTAATGAAGGTAAAATAGAGGTGGTGGAATAGTTAGAAACTCCTGGGATGGGTCAGAACCCGATACGAAATTCTGAGTTGTATATTATTTTTCTGGACTAAATGACAAAAGTTATTATGAGTAATTCCTTTTGAAAAGTTATATCCTGGAGGATATTGATGATTATAATTATACATATTACTTCAAAAAAATATAAAAACTTAAAGAACACAGATTATACCTTTTGATTAAGTATAAATGTTCTACGTTGATTTGTGTGGAATGTGTCTTTTGAATGACAATGACATGAAATTAAGGAACATCTAATGAAGGTAAAATAGAGGTGTTGGAATAGTTAGAAACTCCTGGGATGGGTCAGAACCCGATACGAAATTCTTAATTGTATATTATTTTTCTAGACTAAATGAAAAAAAGTTATTATGAGTAATTCCTTTTGAAAAGTTATATCCTGGAGGATATTGATGGTTATATACATATTACTTCATAAAAATATAAAAATTTAAAGAACACAGATTACACCTTTTGATTTAGTATAAATGTTCTATGTTGCTCTCAATCAAAACGCCAGCATCTTGGGCACCACGCCTCTAGTGGGCGTTGCCGACAACTTCTTACATATAATTAATTTTACTAATGCTTAACCAGTTGACTGTAGCCAGCCAGGCAGTTGGCCTTACTATGAACAAATCAAAGACTAAAGTAATGACGAATAGAACAGAGACACCCATAACATTAGGAAGTGACAATATTGAGTACGTAAAAAAAAAATATCTACTTAGGCCAGATTATCTCATTCAGTGACCAAACAGACCAAGAAATAGAAAGAAGAATAGGTAATGCTTGGAAGAGGTACTGGTCTCTGAAAGAAGTCCTTAAGAGCAAGCATTTTTCCATGGCAGCTAAGCAAAGAGTTTTCAACTCATGCATCTTACCCTGTCTGACATATGGATGCCAAACTTGGGGACTAACACAGAAACATTACCTTATGCTAAGAACATGTCAGAGGAAGATGGAAAGAAGTATGATGGGCGTCACTTTGAAAGATCGTAAAAGAGCAGAAGAAAAAAGATCAATAACAAAAGTAGAAGATATAATTAAAAAAATTAAACAGCTCAAATGGAGATGGACGGGTCATATGACAAGAGACAGTAGGGAAAAATGGACAAAACTCACTACCGAATGGCTACCAATAGATGGTAAGAGAAGGAGAGGAAGACAGGCCAAAAGATGGGTAGATGATATAAAGAAAATAGGTGGTCCTACCTGGACAAGAAAAGCGAACAACAGATTTGAGTGGAAGGAGTTGGAAGAGGCCTATGTGTCAGACACGCTGATTCAACCAAACTAGATCTATATATTTAATATTAATGTTTTGTAAACGAATCAGCAATAAAGGCTTAATAAATAAAAAAATGTTTTACATATACTTATGTCAAGTAACGAATCTGTTTAGTTTTAGATTTAATAATAATTGTATAATAATTTTGCTAAAAGAAAGTTCTTGGGTTTTAACATACAATGCCTTTTTTTTTAATTGTCTATTAAAACGAATAATGTATTAGAATACCTGATCCGATTAATTGAATTTTGTTGTTTTGTTTTGTTGAAAATTGAGCCTTTGTTATTTTGAATATATTTTTTAAAATATTTAGTTGGAATTTATGAAGTATATGTCAATGAGACAATTTCAGATACGACAAACTGTCGGCGAATATTATCAGAACTCCACCTGAAATTATCTATGATTTAATATAAATTGTATACACGTGAAGCTGACCTTACTTCTATTTTATGAAGATTAGGATTAGTAGTTTTATTTACTGTAGAATTGACAGGAGTTATTTTAGCTAACTCTTCAATTGAAATTACCTTACATTTCCAGAGCATTTTAAAGAGTTACCATTGAATTTATTTAAATTAAGATTGCATGAGTGGCTATTAAGCCGATGTTTTTACTCAACAATTGTTTTTTTTTTAAATTACAAATCTGTTAATGAATTTGAATCTATTTAACTTTATAATGATTATTATTATTTTCTTTTGATTTAGACATATTTTTAAATTCAAAATATGAGGTATATTTTGTCATTTTATTATCATTTTATATGATACTGTACTTGTACTTACCTATAATTAAAGTTTAATGAAACTAACATTTGCATGTTCTATGAAGCATAGTACAAGGACATGATGTAATTATTTTAAGACCTGCCGTAATAGTTACCGTTTGACTGTATTTTGGCAAAGAAGTTCTGAATCTGAATCTCAATTGCCCTATTATATTAATGGCAGAGAGGTAAAATATTTAAGCAATGAAACTAATCGAGTACTTTTTCTTTATTGTTACTATGTTGTAAATGTACTGTCAAAAAGTTGTGATGTTTGCTAAAACACATACTTAATTAAATTGTACAATGAAAATCTTCTGATTTAGAGAATCTGAATTGAAATTAATTATATTTTAAGACATAGCACCTACTGATGAAGAATATGAATAGATTTGACATATATTCATAAAGTCAAAGTCAATAATGCTTTATTCATTAATACCGTGTACTCAATAAGTGTGCATGATTACATTTAATTGCTTATGATTTTAGTTAATTATTAGTTAAATAAATAATTAGATAATTAACTCAATTAAAGTATTATTAATTATTATATTTTAAATTTATAACTGGTATAATTTTGTCATTCTGGTAATTTAATTGATATTTGCATATAAATTCAATTAATTAAAATCTAATTGTACCTAAACCTAAGCCACTTCATTGACCAACGTCTCAAATAGTAATCATCTGTTTAGGAAAAGTTTCTGTATCTGTTTGTCTTGATTATAATGTCGATAGATAGATAATGGCTTTATTTGTGCAACACAAAACAATACAACTATTTACATTACAGTAAAGACAAAGCTTATACCTAATGGATTTATAATTATTATGTTGTGTGATATATTTTATTTTTAAATAAAATACGAACCAGGTACCAAGTGTAGGTAATTAAGAAACGTAAACTTAACTAGTAAAAAAAAAAAAAAAAAATGTTAATTTTATGAAATCTAACTTATGATATTATGTTACAAAGTTTCAACATTGTTAATCTATTAAGTGTACTAAGGAAAATGTATACTAAGGTGATCTTTTTGTAATTTTTTTTTCTTTCCTCTCATGGCCGCACACATGTTTCAAGTGTAAAGGTTTTAGCCCTGATGTCACATGGTGTGACATTATTATGCGTGCATGGGGACATGCACGGTGCCAGGATGGTCGAGTGTAAAGGTTTCATTAATATTAACATAATTTCAATTGATTTTGACAGTGGCAACCTTTTTAATAAAGGTTGACGGCCGAAAAAGAAAAAAAAAGGGAGAGATGAAATGGCGCCTAAAAGCACTCGTGTGTTTATGTTTGGAAAATTTGTTGTAGACTTTAAAAAGAAGGTTTTTAGAAAAGTCAAGCAATGATAAAGATAACGATCGTTTAGTTAAATGTAGTGGTTATAATATCTGAGTTTAGTTGACAAGGAATGTTGTACTAGTGATTAATATTAAGATGATCTATCGTTGCAAGTAAACAAGTGTTATTGAAGACATTATGTGAGTATTATTTACTTGAATCCTACTAGGAAAGACAAATCATAACAATCGCTCTGTGAGCGACGAATCGTTCGAAACGTTTGTTAGCCCTGAAAAGGGCTGTTTTAGCGTATATGCCGCCGATAATTAGCGCGCACGATGGACAGAGTGAAGAGTAAAGTCTCGGGGCGGCGGCTTCGTCCTACTGTTCGCATCGTATTATCGTAGCTTAGTTTCGTCGTCGTGACGGGGGCGGGGGCATCGTCGTTCGTCGTCATCATCACCGACTAAGACACCACCACCGCCATCACCACAACGGCAACAACAAAAACTACAATAAATAAAAACGAACGTATAGATTAGACCGACCACCACCGACGACTCACTACTATTGCTCACATCATCCTCCTCCTCACTTTTTCCCAGCGGATTTTTTCGAAGCGGCCGCCTTAGACTTCGGCGTGGCCGCCGCTGCCTTCTTCGGTTTGGGAGCTTTCGGTTTCTTCGTCGGTGGCTTCGTAGTCTTCTTAGCCTTGGGAGCGGCGGCGCTCTTCGCCTTCTTAGCGGGCGAGGAGGCGGCGGCGGCTTTCTTCGCTGCGGCCGGGGCCGGTTTCTTCTTGGCAGCGGCGGCTTTCTTGTCTCTCGTCGTAGCCTTGACGCCGGCTTTCGACGGAGATGCGGCGGCGGCGGCGGATGCGGCGGGCTTCTTCTTCGAGGCCGCCGAGGCGCTCCTCTTCTTCGATGCCGGCGATTTCGCGGCCGACGCTGACGCCTTCTTCGCTGCCGCCGGCTTCTTCTTAGAATCGGAGGCCTTCTTCGATCCGGCCGTCGACGACGACGAAGACTTTGAAGTTTTCGATTCTAATTTGAAAGAACCGCTAGCGCCTCGTCCCTTCGTCTGTATCAAAGCGCCCGATTCGACGGCGCTCTTCAAGTATTTTCTGATAAAAGGCGCTAATTTCTCAGCGTCGACTTTGTACTGAGCCGTAATATACTTTTTGATGGCCTTCAACGAGGATCCGCTGCGCTCCTTCAACTCTTTGATGGCTTGATTCACCATCTCAGAGGTTTTCGGATGAGTCGGTGCGGCCTTCGGTTTCTTAGCTCCGCCGGCGGCGGCGGCGGACGCCTTAGGTTTCTTCGCCGGGGTCGCCGGTGCCGGTGCTTCAGCTGCTACTGCCGTGTCTGCCATTATTAGCTGGTAAGTATCTTCTTTCTTCTTACAAAAAAACGTTAAAACAATAGTAAAGTTATAGTAAAACTTTTACTTGAGTAATCTCTATCGATCGATTGATTAGTGAGAACGGAACGAAAGAGAGACATAGAGGGCGCTCCATATGACCGACGCTAAGGTACTCGATAGCTTTACCTTAAAGAGAACACCACACTCGAGATACTATTTCCCGTACGAACGCTCTCAACTTTTCACTAACATACATCTAATTAAATATATTTTTAATATATTTATAATACTTTTATAAAGGTGAAAAGTTAATGAACGATTAATATCTGAACTGTATCACATTATCGAAATAATATTGTAACGATATAGTTACGTGTTATCGTATTATAGTGAATTATTCACGTCACTCTCGGCCTCGAATAGGTCGGACGATGTTTAAATCACTTATATCTTCATCGATTACGTATTTAAAACGTTTCCATCTCGATAGATAAACGTCGAAGATATCGTTCATATTATAAATTATATAAACAAGTCGGATCGGATAATCGAACGTCGAATTAATAGCGAATTTCTGAAGCCTCGTAAAACACCGAGTAGTCTCATCGAGTACGAGATCGCGTCTCTAACGAATACTTATAATAAGCTTTTAAAACACATTCAAGTATCAGTATGAAAACATCGCTATTAGGTTATTAGTAGTTCTTTAAGTAAAGTATAAATTATACGATATACTTAGAATGCTGTGTTTACATTCAAATAATCCTAAAACAACGACTCTATATTCAAGTTTTATAAATAATAAAATTTAAATACCTATAAGTAAATGCGTGCTTACCTAAGTACTTAAGTAATCAATTACTATTGTATAGGTACTTATTAAATAATTTTACTTAAGTAAAAAAAAAAGAAAAAAAAACAACTAGGCAGTAGGTCTGTACTTACTTACTTAAGTAAGTACCTACATAATATTAAGTACCTATCTAAGTACTTACTACTTATATACTCATACTTACCCCCTTACTTGAGTAGGTAGATATGTAATAGGTACCTAAGTAAGTAAGTAAGTAAGTAGGTAGGTAGGAGTCAGTAGAAGAAAATCTATTAAGTTAGGTACATATTATATCTAAGTATATAGATACCTACTTACATAATTATTATTGTAATTAATAAGTAAAACCAGGTATTATTTATGTACTTAGGTACTTGCTTACTGTTTAAAAATTACCTATAAGTACTTATTTAATACTTGAGACGTATAATCGTTTAAGCACCTTTAAAATGTAGGTAACGAATGTGCATTAAGTATAGTATAGGCACCATATCATAGGATAATATTATTATGTAAGTAGGTAGGACTTCGTTTGATTGTCATTATAATATTCTTATGAAAAACAATAAACGGACCTGTGCCCGTAGAGGTGTATGTATTATGTACGTACAGTGCAGTACAGTACATAACCACATAACGTACCTCTACGTCTTGTAGATAGATAAATAGCTAGTACTTACCTACCTACCTAGATATTATTAAGTATTATGTATTTGTATGTAAGTGTAGAGGTACTTTGTTTACTTAATAATTATTGAAGTAGGTCTGTGTACGTAGTATGTACGTAGGTACAGACAGGTACATTACAATATATATACAGCTAGCTGACACTTGTAATATTTAAAAGGTGGGTACCTATTTAAGTAGGTATACATACTTAATAAAATTTATCAACCTAGTTTATATAATATATAAAATAGTATGTGTATGTAGAGAGCTAAGTTTACTTTTCTAAATCACAAAAACAATATCGCCGTCCCTCTCGCTCGTTCGACTATTTATTAGTTGTTACTTTCCGTCCCCGTCTCGCTCACGTTCGCGTATGAAACATTCAATTTTTATCGAATACCTATTGATACAATTAATATTAGTTCTAAAATTCTAATTTAAAAGTTATATTATTATGTATGTAGGTAGGTACCTACCTATCAAACGTAACTTAGGTAACTCGATTAGAAAATGTAATTAATGTTACGTACTTTTTTAAAATAAGAAAGTCGATAAGAAACATTTCTTATACACAACTCAATTAATGAGTTAAAAGTGTATAAGTACCGCTGAAACATGTGTGGCCCTGAAAAGGGCCTTTTTTTTTAATGTAATCTGGTGTTTTCACGCTTCGATCACGATGCGTCGTCGTTTTATCGCGACAGTGGCTGTAATTAATTAATTAATTAACCGCCGAAACCGTACAGAGTACGTCCCTGACGTTTCAGAGCGTAGACGACGTCCATAGCGGTTACGGTCTTCCTCTTCGCGTGCTCCGTGTAAGTTACAGCGTCACGGATCACGTTCTCTAGGAACACTTTCAGCACGCCGCGGGTCTCCTCGTAGATCAGACCGGAGATACGCTTGACGCCTCCTCTGCGGGCGAGACGACGGATGGCCGGTTTAGTGATACCCTGGATGTTATCACGGAGAACTTTCCTGTGACGTTTGGCACCACCTTTCCCCAGACCCTTTCCTCCCTTACCGCGACCTGTCATCTTGCTGCTGCTTGTTCAAATATGTAATACGAACGAATACGAATGTACCGAACACGGTCGTTGCCTGAGCGCGACTGGAACAAGTCCGTACGGACGGGTACCCCTCTTATATTTATACGAAACGATAGCGACAGAGAAGGTAGATATGTTAGAGTCGATCAGAAAGAGACCGACGTAATCTCATATATTCAACAAATTTCTGTTATTTTTTCGTTCGACTAACATTATTATTGTGTATGGTAGATAGGCAAGTACTTATCTAATAGTAATTTTATTTTTTTTAAATATTCTAATGGTAGGTAGGTAAGCAATATTTAAAATCAAATCTTTATAGGGTACTTACTTACCTTCGTATACATACAAACAATTACATTATAGTATAGGTAGGTACATTACATTAATTACTAAGAGTAAAGTAAAGCTGTACCTACTTACCCATGTAATATTTTAGGGTAAGTACGATTTAATTTAAAATAGGCACAACGTATATTATTATATTATTATAGGTGGTAAGTAGATACCTACCTGTCTTATTAAATTCTTCATCATTACATAATATTATTTATATTAAATATAAATATTTATTTATTCATTCTTCATACTGATATACCCGCCTGGATAGGCGATATACCTACCTAATAATAATAATAGGTAAGTCTATGCTTCTCCCGAGTGAGTACTTATTATGTACCTACTTAAGTACCCCTAAGTTATATAGGTATTATATGCTCGGACGCGAATACTTACTTATATGTATCTATCTATCTATTCTATTACCCCGACTCTGGAAGAAATGCACCGCACAATACATGGTGAATGTAAGTAGGTAAGTAATATATTTTAATATGTCATCTGGTTGTGAAATGGTTAACCCTATACCTATTTATATTGTAAGTATTATATTTGTATCTGTCGTTAAGAAACATTCAATCGATTATACGCACGTAAATATTATTAAGTACGCATTATATCGATTTTATTAGAAACATATGTGGCCCTGAAAAGGGCCTTTTTGTTGTTTGTCAGTTAACAAGTTTGTTGACACGACACGATATGGCGCTCTGGCCCGGGCGGGCGCGGGTATGTGGCGGGGGGTCTTGGGTGCAGGCGACTGTGCCGGCCGCCTTGTTCCTCAGCTCGCGCCGGAAGACGGGGCACCCCGAGTAGTTGGCGGGGTGCGCGGCTGCGCAGTTGGCGCACGTAGCAGGCTGCTCGAGCGGGCGGGGGCAATCTCCGGCCGCGTGCTGTCCACCGCAGCGTACGCAGGCCTGCGGCCGGTGGCAGTTGTGGCTGCTGTGCCGGAATGTCTGGCACCTGTGGCACTGTGCCGGGCCTCTCTTGCCGCGCCAGGCCTCTATCTTGATGCCCGGCATGCAGAGCAATTCGTTAATTTGATATATGCCGGGGGTGAGGTCGGGGGTGCGGCGGAGCTGGGCGTAAAAGATGCACCCCGGTCTACCCCTACGAGCGTTTATATGTCTCACGTACTCCGGCTGGAAGCCGAGAGCCGTGAGTTCCCGCTCGATGTCGGCCGGGGGGGTGTCGCTAGGCAGCCCGATGATGGCCACCTTGAGGCCCTGTTCTTCCAGGAGGAAGTACGAGAACCATACTAGGGATGGTCCTCGCTTCTCCAGGTCGCTCAAGTACCGCTGCACGAGGCGGTACTCTTCTCCGTCTGCCGGGGTGAAGCGCACGCCCTTGCCGAAAGGGCGCGCGGTGGGGGCTCGGCCCAGGGCCGTTTTGAGGGCCCTGAAGTGAGTGGGCCACTGGGGTAGGGATTCTACCACGAGTGGTGGGTACCTTTTGTCCCTCGCCCGCTCGGTCCCGCTCAGGGGGGGCGGGGGCTGCTGCTTTACGGCGTGGGGGGGGGGCACGGCCAACCGCGGGACCCTCGGGTCCGGCCTGGCCCGCTGAGGTTAGGGGGGGAGGGTGCGGTTCGCGGCAGCACGCTGCGCCGCGGCGGTGTGTTCAGCCGCCGCGGCGTGGACGGCCGCAGTGGCGCGCTTAGTGGCGGCCTTTGCGGCGGCGGTGTCGGCGGTACGCGCCGCGCCGTCGGCGCGGTTCACGGCGGCGGCGTATAGAGCAGTTAGGGCCCGCTCGGCGTCAGCGGCGCGCTCGACCGCCGCACCGCAAATGGCGACGGCGGCGGTGTCGGCGGCGGCGATCGCCCGTTCAACGGCGGTCGCGCGCACGGCCGCGGCGGCACTCATGGCGGTGGCGCGCGCATCAGCGGCGGCGCGCTCGGCGTCAGCGACTCGTGCGGCGGCGGCAGCGAAGTCTTGGGCCGCGGCAGCGTCGCTGCTTGCGGCGGTGGCGCGCCGCACGGCAGCAGCGTGCTCGGCCCTCAGGTCGGCGGAGGGCATCGGGTCCCCGTTTAAGTGCGCCTCGCAGAGGCGCGTGTAAAGGCACATCCATTTGAGCATGCCTTGGTCGAAGAAAGTCGTCCTTTCTTCCCCCTCCAATATGCGCGCGAGCGAAATCAAATTTCGCTCGTGGCATGCGCGCGGGGAAAAGTCGGAGTCCGGCTCCGCTTCGAATAGGCTGCGGTACACGCGGGACGAGGCTTGTCTCATCGGCGTCACGGGTTTCGGCGCTGCTGGCGCGGCTGATGTCGCCACGGCGGCCGGGCCGGCTGAGCGCGGGCCCGACGGCGTCGTTGTTGGCGGAAGGCTCCGCAGAGGGGAGTCGGGCGGTGAGGTAGGGGGGGTGTCCTTGGACACCACACTCGCACTATCACTATCACTCGCACTATGAGTGTCACTGTCATTACGAGAGTCACTATCTCCACTTTTCGAATCGTCCGCCATCTCGCTTCACGCACACATGCACTAGGCACGGGGGACGGCGAGATGGTTCGCGAGGGGCGCGACGCGGAAGCTGCGGGGTGATGCCCTGGCGCTACGTCTGGTGTCACCAGTGTTTCGCTGCAAGCGCCGGCGGGGTGCTTGACGCTGGTGTCAGACCCCGCGGACGCCTGCGAGCTACTACTCGGGGAGACCGGATTCGCTTGCAATGGGGATCTACCGCCGCGTGAATCGCACGCGGGTGCACGGGTCGAGTGGAATTTTCCACATGAAAATACACACGACGCCGGCTTGTGTGAATGGCATGTCCGAGCGCGGCCAGGCAATGCCGATCCAATGTGAGCCCGGGGTTCACCCTCTTATTATATAGTCGCGAGAGGGGCGAGCGAGAATGTCGTCTCCCGTCTCTCTCCTTCTAATCGAGCTTACTTCTTCGTCGTATTCTATAGTGGGTAAATATAAATAATTATTTTTTAGTACCTACCTCTAATACTCAGAATTTTGAATAAATGAATAATTCTAGTAAAGTCTGTACTTGGAAGTAAATTTAAAAAAAAAAGTGGTCTAGTAGAACAAAATTATATAATTTTTAAGATTCATGTCGGCTGTTTCTCTGTCTGTTCCTTATACAATTAAAAACTACTAATCCGATTAAAATCTGGCTTTCAATATTGGATAGTTATATTTTCGAGGAAGGTCGTGGTATACTTTGCATCGAAATCCAATTAGTAGAACCCGAGTAGTGAATGAAAAAAATGGTAACCGCTCGAGAACTGCTCGGCTGCCCGCGCCCTTGTTATCGCGTTTTTCACATTCGCGGGTGAAACCGCAGGGCGCAGCTAGTTAAATACATCTTATCTTACTAATATTACAAATGCGAAAGTTTGTATGTATGTACCTATGTGAGGTTGTTACTCTTTCACACAAAAACTACTAAACCGATTGCGATGAAAATTGGAATATAGGTAGCTGGCTGGATTAACACATAGGCTACGCGGCCCGCGGGAACGAGACTTACGCGGGTGAAACCGCGAGGCGCAGCTAGTAAGTATCTAATTTGACATTATTCAAGTACCTGCCTAAGTACTGGTAGGTAGAGGTACTTACCATATAATATTCGTGTAAACACTAGTAAATGTAGTCTTCTTCTTTAAAAATGGCCTTTTCTTTCGGACATTTGCCAGTGTCAAGTATTATCAATATTTGCAAGTTGTTTGCATTGAACAAAACAGTCAAGTCGTTATAGTTAAAGTCAAGTCGAGGGAATCATTGTAAAAAGAGGGCCATTTTTTACAATGTTTGTTCACGGAGCTTTGGAGATAACACTAAGCTAAAGTACATGTTTTGCACCGGTTTTCACTTTTATTTACACTTGTACACCTTAACGAAACTAAATTGATTAATATGCCCCCGAAATTAAACATTTTACACGCATTTGAACTAAGTTTCACAAAAATGAAAATTTAGCAACACATCTCCTTAACGCATTCCCGCCAAAACTCCTGTAAATGTAGTGTAAAAGTAATGGAGCGAAAAAATATATCATAGACAAAAAGTTTTCTTTTCTTCAAAAAACCGGATGCACATAAAATAAAAAAACACTTTAGTCTCTGATCGTTTAGTCTGTGGAGATTCCGCACATCCGTTCTATATGTTGGTACCGCCGCTCGGAAGTAGATGGTGCACGAGCTTCAGCATCCACTACTAGCGTATAGAGGGCGTTAGTAGGGCTGAAACTCGGACATGGATGTCGATTAAATCGGTCCAGCCGTTTCTTCTTCTTTAAAAATGGCTTTTCCTTTCGGACATTTGCCAGTGTCAAGTATTATCAATATTTGCAAGTTATTTGCATTGAACAAAACAGTCAAGTCGTCATAGTTAAAGTCAAGTCGAGGAAATCATTGTAAAAAGGGGGCCATTTTCAGGGGATGTCAGCTCTTTAACAGACGCATGCCAACACGAGCATTCAATGAGGGTGGGATATTTTGAACTGAGATAAAGCTCTACAAAAGAGCAAGACAGCAAAGATTATGCTTCAACTTACTTCATTTAATATTTCGTCTATGGTTGGAACTGAAACATTTTCAAACAAAATGGCGTTTTTTGAATTTTCAGAAACTTTTCATTGTGTTGTTTTGTTTTGAGTTTTTGCTAGAATTTAATATTGCAGAGTAGTGCTACTATGAAAAAGAGACTCAATTAAGATAATATTTTCGGTGTTTATATTGTGAGAAAGAGACTCCGTTGTGAAATTGTTGATTTTTGTTATAAGTGTGGTATTCGTGCAGAAAGAAGACTCTTCGGTGACTTTTCACCGATTTCCCGAGCCTTCTGTAAATAACTCTTTGTAGTAAGTATCCTTTGCTCCCTGTACACAGAAGAATACCTCTATAAAAATTTCAAGTTTTAAATCATGTGTTTTTATTTTAGGGCTAAAGTATGGTCTACATTTTGTTACCCTGATGAACATTGGTCTTCTGTTCCATCATGGATCAGGTTACACAAACAACACAAAATTCTGTGTGGTGGACATTTTGATAATTCATCTTACACCAGTGATGATAGGAAGAGATTGATAAGTTTGCCATACCTACTGAGGCTCGACACATATTAGTCGAGTTACGAAGTAAGGAGCTTCATTCGTCAACAGCACCACCAACACCAAAAATACAAGTGAGTTGTAACTACGTACATAATATAACTACCTACTTACTTCATGGTCCTATTTCTTTACTAAGTATAGTAAATTTGATCTAATTCTATATAGATATAAATATAACAAACTAGCTGTGCCCCTCGGTATTACTCAGAATAGAATCAAAAGTATGTCCTTCTCCAAGGTCCATCTATCTCAATACCAAAATTCACCAAAATCGGTTCAGCAGTTTAGGCATGAAAACAACACACAAAATTACTTTCACATTTATGATATTAGTGGAATATTCATAAAAAGATGGTCGGCCACAACAACTCATACAAAATGTGCCTATGTGTTTCAGATCGTTCCTGTTGCTAGCACTTCACAAGGTTTAATGTCTTTAGAACAGCCCAATAAAAATATCCCAGTAACCCAAACCAAGGTATTTGGAATTTATTTATTTGTTTATCCTAATTTCTTCTATGGTTTTCGCGATTTTGCCTAATAAAACACTTTATTTATCCGGTTTTATCGCGTTTTTATTTATTATTTGAACCGAGCTTTCGCCAACTTTACGGTTGGCTTTTTCAAGGTTGACTGAGATGTAATTTATCTATTTTAAACATTCTAAAAAGTTACAGTAAACTACCGCCTCATAATTATTGCAATAAAAACGTTCCAGTGTACGCAGACTATAGAGTTATTGTGATAGTTTTCAATTTAAATTATAATTATTTTTATCCCTAACTAGCTCAAAAAAAGCGAAAGCTCGGTTTAAATAATGAATAAAAACGCGATAAAACCGGATAAATAAAGTGTTTTATTTTGTTTATCCTATTTATGATATTAGTAGAATATTCATAAAAAGATTGTTGGCCACAACAATTCAGGGATGATTTATATTACTGTACGGTTCCATACCGTACACGTTTTACTATTCAGCAATATCCGTCATTTATCTACCTATTATACTTTAGTGCAAAATTACAGCGCGAACACGTCACACGCGACTCGCCCGTACTTAACTATAAATAAACAACTACTTATTTGGGAAATCCTGATTTTGTACTCAACAACTAACTAACTAACTACTCATTAATGTACTGTCTAACTGGACCGTACATTATTTGGTCCTTCGAAAAACACACTGTATTCTGTTGGTTAAAGCTACGATAGCAAATCGGTTGCCTGGCTTCCCACAAGCGGGATCCCCCAGGTTAATTGAGAAGGTGCGTATTTCGTAGTGGAGACTGCAGGTATACTGTGTGCAAGGACTTTCGAGTGCAATCTGTCGAAGCAACACTACTAAGGCTCACGGCAGAATACCCTTGAAGAAGAAGATCCGTAACTACATCGCATCTTCGTGTCCTGAACTGAACCCCCGACTGGAAATACAAACTCAACTTTGAACTTACAACCTACAACTCAACTTTAACATGAAACTTTTACATGAACAAGTGATTAGTTTTGAAAACATTAAGACGCTTTGTACCAACTACAAAAAGGACAGTATTACACGGAAAACTCAAAGCTACTTGGAAGATCGCCTTGAAAAATTAGAAGACGCATGGGTGGAGTTTCATGAACGTCATGAAGAGCTCGTGCAAACTATAACTGATCAAACTAACGTCGACTACTTCAGAGGGAGTGTCTATGAAAAAACTAAAGAAATGTACGAGGTTACCAAGAGAAACATTTCCGATCTCCTGATTCAACAAAGGGAACATAAAGAAAAAAGGATAGAATTTGATTTAACTAATATTATTGAAGAACAAAACGACGACAAAATATTAGAACTCATGAATACTCAGGAATGTAACTTTAAAGCTTTATCCAGGGCCATGTCGAAGGTCGACGTCGAATTTATCTCCGAGATGTGGGAAATACAAAGACATCTATCTACTTTAACCTCTAAATGGGAGACAATCGATGGGCTACACTGGAAACTAGAAGGCTTACTGAAAGGATCCCCAACTCTTAACAAATACTATCATACTTTCGAGAACATTGAGAAAAAATATGATAACATTATAAGATCCCTAAATCAAAAACTTAACACTAACATCCACTACCAACGTTCCGCTCCACAAATCGATATTCCAATATTTTCCGGTGACTACATGCAGTGGGCATCTTTTAAGGATCAGTTTACAGACATCATCCATAACAACCCTACTCTTACAAGCTGTCAAAAAATGCAACACTTGAAGACTAAGCTGAGAGGTGAAGCTGAGCGGTTGGTACAACATCTAACTATCAATGGGGATAACTATTTTTCTTGTTGGGATATACTTACCCGACGATACGATAACCGTCGTTTACAATTTACTACGATCATGAATATTATGAACGAGCTACCGGTTATCCAAACTCCTAACAAATATAACCTGAAGAAAATGCACGACGTGATAGTCGAGTGTCTGAACGCTTTAACTAACATGGGCGTAGAAGTATCGACCTGGGATCCAATCGTCGTGTACTACATGTCACAAAAACTAGATTCATCTACTTACGACGAATACTCTAAGGAAATGAAAAACAAACGTGATATACCAGATCTACAAGAATTTCTGAGCTTCCTCGAGAACAAATTCGTCGACTTACAAGCCAACAGAAAAGGTCAAAGGGACTTGATCAACTCTGCGTCTCAAAAACAATTCAACAAAAATTTCCAAAACTACGGAAACAAGAACTCTCACTACAAGAACAACTTTAAAAACTATAATCCCAATCGAAATCATGCCCAAAAATCGATTTCATTTGAGCGCAATAAGGATCTACCGAAAACATTTCATGCCAAATCATATGGCAAGTGTCCATTATGCAACGAGGATCACGTGTTGATGCAATGTGACACGTTCGTGGCCATGAATCCAAAAGAACGAAACAACATTACTGCAAAACTCGACGTATGCAAAAATTGTTTATACAGCCACGGAAATGCAAATTGTAAGTCAATTAAAACTTGTAAGGAATGTAATTTGAAACATCACAGCTTATTACATTCCTACTCATATGAACCGACTGCAAAAAAGGGCGGTAAAGATTCTAACTTCAACTCAACTACTTCGGAGCCGTCTACTTCAAAACAAAAAAGTCTTATCTCACATTATACTTCTACGGACAATGTTGAGATATTACTAACTACTGTCAAGGTCCAGATTCAAGCGGGAAACGGAACTTACATCACGCTTCGAGCTCTACTGGATCAAGGGTCGCAAGTCAACTTAATCACTGAAAATGCAGCACAACGATTGCGTTTGATACGAAGCAAACTGAATGCTACCGTATCAGGAGTAGGCTCAGGACATAAAGAATGTCGAGGCCTTGTGAGACTTACTGGAAGGTCAATCTACTCTGACTACCTATTTAACTCTGAAGCTTTAGTACTGAAGCAAATAACCAATAAACTACCTACTAATACTATGATGAGGGCTAACTGGCCTCACATCGCTACTTTAGAACTTGCCGACCCCGAGTACTACGTGTCTAGCTCCATCGACCTACTTCTAGGAGCGGACATATATGCAGAGATACTTCTTGAAGGTGTCCGAAAAGGTGATGCTCACTCACCCATCGCTCAAAAAACTCAACTGGGCTGGATTCTCTGCGGCAAAATGAAAACCTTCAACTGTCACGTAACTGTCGCCGACTTAAGTGATTTATCACGCTACTGGGAAACTGAGGACATCACCCATGGACCCACTGATATCGATAAGAATGATCAATGTGAACTTTACTATCAAGACTCAACTAAACGGACCTCCGACGGGAAATATATCGTAAAGATGCCAATGATTACAAATTTTGAACAACAACTCGGAAAATCCCGTCCGGCTGCCATTTCACAGTACCTCAAACTAGAAAACCGACTTGAGAAAAACGAAAAACTTTCAAATATGTATAAAAACTTCATTCAAGAATATTGTGACCTTCAACATATGAAGCCCGCGTGTCACATTACAAAAAACGAGGTCTCGGAATGCTTTTTACCCCATCACGGGGTGATACGTGAGAGTTCATCAACCACAAAACTCAGAGTCGTTTTTAATGCATCCCAAAAAACAACCTCTGAAAAGAGCCTAAACTGCCTCATGGAAAAGGGACCAAACCTACAGAAAGACATACAAGAACTTATCTTAAAGTGGAGAACCTATAAGTATGCATTTACCGCTGACATCGAAAAAATGTACAGATGCATTTGGATTGCGGAAGAACAACATCATCTCCAAAAAATAATTTGGCGTAACTCTCCAACTGAACACTTACAAGAATACGCCCTATGTACTGTGACATACGGTACAAAATGTGCGCCGTGGTTAGCTATGCGAACTTTACAACAATTAGCTATCGATGACGGACATAAGTACCCGGCCGCCGCAAAAATATTGCAAAACGAATTCTATGTCGATGATCTAATTTGCGGACATAATTCATTAGAAACTGCCAAGCACATACAAAACGAACTTATCAAACTATTAAACGGAGGCGGCATGAACTTACGCAAGTGGTCGTGCAACAATACGAAACTGTTAGAACAACTACATGCAGATCAAGTTTCAAGTTCAACATATGACTTCAAAAGTGAAGATTCGATGAAGACTCTCGGTCTCGGATGGAATCCTAACTTGGATACTTTTACGTTCACCTGGGACTTAAAAGAAAATGACAAAAAACCACTAACTAAACGAACTCTGCTATCACAGATTTCCAAACTGTATGATCCACTGGGATGGTTCTCACCCGTAACAATTACTGCGAAACTTATGTTTCAAGAAGTTTGGACTCAAAACCTTGACTGGGACCAACAGGTTCCTGCAAACATTCAAGAACATTGGTGCAAACTAAAAGCTGAACTACCTTTACTGAAAACTGTTAAGATAAACAGATGGATCGGCAGCACAACAAACAAAATTGACCTGATGGGATTTTGTGACGCAAGCGAGAAAGCCTATTCTTGCATAATTTTTACTCGTACTATGGATGACGTAACGGGACTACCTATACTTACATTACTTACTGCGAAGACTAGGGTTGCTCCGCTGGCGCAAAAATTATCATTACCACGACTTGAACTTTGCGGTGCATTGTTGCTCGCACAACTTATAACTAAGGTGAAGAATGCACTTAAAGAACATAACTTGACTACTTGGGCTTGGAGTGACTCCAAGGTCGTGCTCGCCTGGATTCAAGGAAAAGAAACAAAGTGGGAAAGATATGTCGAGAACAGAGTGATTAAAATTCGAGATTCAATACCAGAGAGACAATGGAACTACGTGAACTCAAAAAACAATCCCGCTGATTGCGCAACCAGAGGATTGTACCCCAACAAACTTCTCAACTACAAGCTGTGGTGGGAAGGCCCGGAACTGCTGAAAACCTTTAACGATGAACTAAAAGAAATAAGTAACTGTCTGTTTACAACTAACATTGATAAGAAACAAGACTTGACAACCCTAGAACAAACTGATAACAACTTATTAAACAAACTTATTAACAAATATAGCTCGTGGTCACGAGCCATTCGGGTACTTGCATGGATTTTGCGCTTCATTGCAAAAACTCGAACGAAAAATGACACCGTAATGCAATTACCTAACTACCTAACTATAACGGAAATGAACGAAGCGAAAAATGTGTTTGTGAAATACACGCAAAGATGTGATTTTAAAACAGAATACAACTTATTACTAAAAAACGAAACTTTAACGCAGAAGAGTGTGCTATATAAACTAAATACCTACCTAGACAAAGAAGGCATTATGCGCGTCGGTGGACGGCTAAACAGAACTAACTTACCTACGGGAATGAAAAACCCCATAATACTACCTAGAAGTGGAAAAATTACTCAACTACTTATCGAGGAGGCTCACCACGCAACTCTACACGGTGGTGCGCGCCTCACGCTCGCCTTCATTCGCCAACGATATTGGATAGTTGGAGGAAATAGAGCTGTAAAAACTCAGTTACGTTACTGTGTACGTTGCCATCGCTTCAAAACCAACGACAACTATCAGCTAATGGCTGATCTGCCGGCGCAGCGCGCAACCCCCTCCCGCCCTTTCACTCACACAGGGGTTGATTTCACTGGTCACGTGGACGTTAAACTTAACAAAGGTCGAGGAGTACGAACATCAAAGGGCTACATCGCAATATTCGTGTGCATGGCGACCAAAGCCGTGCACATTGAATTAGTATCAGACCTAAGTACTGAAACTTTCATGGCGGCATTTCAAAGGATGTGTGGGAGACGCGGTACTCCGAATCACATTTATTCTGACTGTGGAACAAACTTCATAGGAGCTTCCAAATTGTTACGAAACGAGTACGAACTGTTCCGTCAAGAACTACCTCCTGAATTTTTCGACGAACTAACTAAGATGGAGGTCGAATGGCATTTTAACGCACCAAGCTGGCCTACGGCGGGAGGTTTATGGGAAGCGGCCGTTCGATCAATGAAATATCATTTACGACGAGTTCTGGGCGATCAAAAACTTACATTTGAAGAATTCACCACTCTACTAACTAAAATTGAAGCCTGCATGAACTCCCGGCCGCTCTGTCCCTTAACCGAAGACCCGGAAGAGTTTGAAAACTACCTAACTCCCGGACACTTTCTTACTGGCAGTCCTACTACGACTTTGCCATTATCTAGTTACTTAGATGAACACAGCATCGACCTACGCCAAAGATGGCAACTAACTGAACATATGTTTCATCGTTTTTGGAAATTATGGTCTAGTGACTATCTAACTCAACTTCAAGCTCGAAGTAAATGGCAAAAATCAACACTCAACTTGAAGAATGACGACATCGTATTAGTAAAAGACAATAATTTGCCACCCGGAAAGTGGGCCATGGGTCGTGTAATCGAAGTCCATCCGGGCAGCGACGGTCACGTGCGCGTTGTAAGCATAAAAACGCAAACTAACATAATAAAACGACCGATAACTAAATTGTCACCACTACCTATCAATCAACCAAAGAGCGAGCACAATCAACTTACGATGAAGACTACGCCTTCTGCAGTACCTTCGGCTGCAGCATCGAGGAGGGTGTCGAAGACTTCGGCCCTTACCTTTCTTACACTTCTATTTCTCTGTGTTGGAAGCGGCACCGGCACGCCAAACGTAACTAAAGGAGCTCAGATTACCACTCTGGGAGACAACCGTCCACTGTACTACGATGAGATAGGAGACATACAATTAATTCATGACGAATGGAGACTACTGATGTACTTCAACTTAACTACATACTGGGACGGTGTCGAAAAAATAGAAGCATTCATAAACGAATTACAAATCGTGTGCAAGAAAATACATCCCAAATATTGCGAAACTACTATGCAGCAGTTATATCACGAACTGGAACTTTTGAAACACTACAACGAGTTGCTATTAGTTCCTCACAAGCACCTTTCGGGTCGTTCCAAGCGTGGACTGATCGACGGAGTGGGCTACGTAGCCAACAGCTTGTTTGGAATCTTAGATCAAAGTTTTGCTGAAAAATACGAAAAGGATATCAAATGTATTCAACAAAATGAAAATCACTTACTGGAACTAACTAAAAACCAAACTTCCATCATTGAACTACAAAACGACATTTTAACAAAGAGTGAACGCAATATGAAGAAACAATTTATGCGTTTAAACAAGTATACAAACGAAACCGACATGAGAATAGCAAGAGTAGAATCAGAAGTAGAAATAGTTATGGCTACGAGTTACTTTACCGCTACTTCACTCTCGGCGCATCTACTCCTTAACAACATAAGAAATTTCCAAGAAATGCTCTACAACGCTATCATCGACGTATATCAAGGTCATATCGACGTTCATCTACTAACTCCAGTCAACTTGATAAAACAACTCATGGAGATATCAGGAAAACTACCGAAAACATTGAATTTGCCGATCGAAAATATACAAACAGATATCAAGAACATTTTCAAACTAATTTACGCCAGAGCTCGAGTTACGAACGACTACTTTTTACTTGAAGCGCACATTCCATTAACTGATAACGATGATTATACAATGTACCGAATAATTCCACTGCCTTTAAAATCGCTAACCAACAAGAATGTGATGCTTTCCGCTCAAGTCTCATCGAAGTTCATAGCGGTTAACTTTCGAAAAAACACTTTCGTCACTATGGACAATGACGACATGAAACGATGCGTAGAACGCAGCAGTCGTCACTTCGTGTGCAATTCAAATCTTCCCGTACAGAGTTTGGAGAAAACTAGTATACCTTGCGAAGCTAAACTATTAAGCCATCAAGACACAACATCGCCGTGCTTTATGAAAGGAACGCGGTGCGAATCGAAATGGATCGAGTTACATGCATCAAACAGCTGGCTTACATTCTGTTGTGACTCATGCACTATACGTACTGTATGCAGTGACGTCATTCAAACTCACTTACTCAATACCTCATCCATAGTCACACTGAAACAAGGGTGTTTATTGCAAAGCAAAGACCTTATGATACACTCTCGCAACAACTACAACAGTGATGTGAACTTAAGCTACGACTTCCAAATTCCGTCACTTAATAACACTATCAACGCACTTGTAAGCACTCAACGATCTATGAGATTAGAAATCACTGACAATGAAAAAGAACTAACACTAGTGAAAAAACAACTAGAACAACTAAAAGAAGAAGAAACTATTTCTACGCCAGTTACTATTCACGATGTGCACCAGTACGTCATATGTTACACATTACTAAGTGCTGCTGCTCTAGGCTTAGTCCTCTGGATGGCCAGAAAACGAGGGTGGTGTACTAGACGAGCCAATGTGAACATCAACACAGAACTAAAGACTGGTCAACCAACAAGGAAACTACGTCGATCGCAATCGGAGCGAGGAGCCCCACGAGTGCCTGTTGCTGCTCTCCGTGCCGCCGTGGACCACTCTCCCCGCGCGACTCCGTCTCACCCCGCGGAAATCAAATTTGATTTTAAATAACTTTTATACATATTGATGTTTACTTTTGCCTTTTATTATTTACTTGAATTATTTTTACTTTGTAACTTTTTACTTTTGTACTTACCGGCGAATCTCTTGTGACGTCGCATAACTAACTATTCATCTAATTATGGTACCCTTCCTGAGCTTTTCGGGTTAGGAGTATGTACGGTTCCATACCGTACACGTTTTACTATTCAGCAATATCCGTCATTTATCTACCTATTATACTTTAGTGCAAAATTACAGCGCGAACACGTCACACGCGACTCGCCCGTACTTAACTATAAATAAACAACTACTTATTTGGGAAATCCTGATTTTGTACTCAACAACTAACTAACTAACTACTCATTAATGTACTGTCTAACTGGACCGTACAATTACATTGTCACCGAGCCGAGACGGGCCGATTTTTGTATGAAAATAGCACAGACAACTTCCCAAAACGACAACTTCTGAAAACGACATCTTCCGAAAATGACAACAATGCCTAATTTATAGGAGTTGGCATACTAATGTCGTTTTTGTCAAATGCTTTGGTACAAAAATGCCGATTTTCAAACATTTTTGTTGTGTTAAAATGACTAAGAAATTTTCTAGTAAAAAGACTGACCTATAACTCCAAATGAGTTTGGTTATTGACAATAGACCCTTTCTTAGCGTAAGTGATAGAGACTAGGCTTGAACTACGGGATATTTTTGTAGAGATTATATAGTATTAATCTTTTTCAGACGAATTACCGCAAGAGGCTATTGCCACTGCGGCTGTGGTTTCTATACATAGACTCGTTTAGTTGACCGAAAACGAAGCAAACCCTTACAAACTTACAAACGTGTCCACAACAAGCCTACATGGAACATGCTTCGATCTAAATAAATAATTTCATCATCGAGACTATATTTTATTTATTTCCAGCATTAGTTTGGTTTATAAGTAATTATAATATTATACTTACACCAAACTCGTGGTGCAATCAAACTTGAAAACTCAGTCATCGAACATTTGACGCATAGAATCCACAAGTAATATTGATTGTGTTATCCAACCCATTCATACTGTGCTATGTATGATTCAAATGTTCAATCACTAATTGCCGCACTCAGATACGTTTTATGGTTACTTACAACTATCACTAAATAAAGAATTCGAAAATCTTTACGGTAATGATAGTTTAACCAATAAACGTCTCTGAGTGCGGAAGTAATACTAGCATTTAAATTTCCCTAGCGTTTCCCGCGCGATCGTAGTTCATGTGGGCGGGAACTGCAGCGCTAGGGGGCGCTGTGTTCGCATATCGAATGTATGAACCTATAGTTCTTCTCCGCTAGGAGTAATAGTGTTCTGTGGCCATTTTTCACAATGTTTGTTCACGGAGCTTTGGAGAGAACACTAAGCTAAAGTACATGTTTTGCACCGGTTTTCACTTTTATTTACACTTGTACACCTTCACGAAACTAAATTGATTAATATGCCCCCGAAATTAAACATTTTACACGCATTTGAACTACGTTTCACAAAAATGAAAATTTAGAACACATCTCTTTAACGCATTCCCGCCAAAAACCCATTTTCGATTTCTCCAGCCGTTTCAGAGATTAACGCGCACAAGCGCACAGACAAAAAGATAAACACGGAAAGCGGTCTATTACATTAGTAGGTACATACTAAAAATATTTTTTTTTTAATACGTTTTAAAAACAGACACTGGTAATTTTGTTATTTATGTAGAGTAGCTCTTTAAAACTAGCTTCGCCCCGCGGTTTCACCCGCGTAAGTCCCGTTCCGCGGGAATATCGGGATAAAAAGTAGCCTATGTTGTTATGATTTGTCTTTCCTAGTAGGATTCAAGTAAATAATACTCACATAATGTCTTCAATAATACCTGTTTACTTGCAACGATAGATCATCTTAATATTAATCACTAGTACAACATTCCTTGTCAACTAAACTCAGATATTATAACCACTACCTTTTGCTCATTGCTTGACTTGACTAAAAACCTTCTTTTTTAAAGTCTACAACAAATTTTCCAAACATAAACACACGAGTGCTTTTAGGCGCCATTTCATCTCTGTCTTTTTTTTTTCTTTTTCCGCCGTCAACTTTTATTAAAAAGGTTGCCACTGTCAAAATTAATTGAAATTATGGTAATATTAATAAAACCTTCACAATGTGGTATTCCCGGTATCCAGCTACCTATATTCCTAGTTTCATCGCAATCACTTCAGTAGTTTTTGCGTGAATGAGTAACAACCTGACATACATACATACATACAAACTTTCGCGTTTATATAATATAGCTGTGCCCCGCGGTTTCACCCGCATTCCTATCCCGTAACGTATGTGACGCATCACGTATGTCATACCAAGCGTTGCTCAACCCGTATGATTATTCAAAGTAGGTACCCTATGTCTTATTTCAACCACTAAACTATCCCTGTAACAAATTTCGTTCAAATTGGTTTAACCGTCATTTCTACCCATCACGTATGTCATACCAAGCGTTGCTTTACCCGTACGATCATTTAAAGTATCGTATTTATACCCTTAAAGTAATCCCTGTACCAAATTTCATTCTAATTGGTGCAAATTGGTGCGATTGCACCAATTAGAATGAAATTTGGTACAGGAACGATTGTTCCTGTTGACCCATTACTTATGTGTCACGCCAAGCGTTGCTTAACCCGTACGATCATTAAAAGTACCCTATATCGTATTTATACCCATAAACTAACCCTGTACCAAATTTCATTCTATTTGGTGCGATCGTTCCTGTTGACCCATCACGTATGTGTCACGCCAAGCGTTGCTTAACCCGTACGATCATTTAAAGTACCTTATATCGTATTTATACCCATAAACTAAGCCTTTACCAAATTTCATTCTAATTGGTGCGATCGTTCCTGTTGACCCATCACGTATGTGTCACGCCAAGCGTTGCTTAACCCGTACGATCATTTAAAGTACCTTATATCGTATTTATACCCATAAACTAAGCCTGTACCAAATTTTATTCTAATTGGTGCTATGAGTGCGATCGTTCTTGTTGACCCATCAGGTAATATGTGTCACGCCAAGCGTTGCTTAACCCGTACGATCATTTAAAGTACACTATATCGTATATATAGCCTTAAACTAACCCTGTACCAAATTTTATTCTAATTGGTGCGATCGTTCTTGTTGACACATCAAGTATGTGTCACGCCAAGCGTTGCTTAACCAGTACGATCATTTAAAGTACCCTATATCGTATCTATACCCTTAAACTAACCCTGTACCAAATTTTATTCTAATTGGTGCGATCGTTCCTGTTGACCCATCACGTATGTGTCACGCCAAGCGTTGCTTAACCCGTACGATCATTTAAAGTACCCTATATCGTATATATAGCCTTAAACTAACCCTGTACCAAATTTTATTCCAATTGGTGCGATCGTTCTTGTTGACCCATCAAGTATGTGTCACGCCAAGCGTTGCTTAACACGTACGATCATTTTAAAGTACCCTATATTTTATTTAAACCCCTATACTAACCCTGTACCAAATTTCATTCCTATCGGTTCCGCCGTTCTTGAGATATAAATAGTGTAACTAACACGACTTTCGTTTTTCTGCGTCCCGCGGGATTTACCCTCGTAAGTCCCGACCCCGTAAGAATATCGGGATCAAAAGTAGCCTATAACCTTCCTCGATAAATGGACTATCAAACACAAAAAGAATTTTTCAAATCGGACCAGCAGTTTCTGAGATTAGCGCGTTCAAACAAACAAACAATCAAACAAACAAACTCTTCAGCTTTATAATATTAGTATAGATTGACCGAACAAGTGGCCGTAATGAAATAATGAATCTCCCATTCATTATTTCATTACGTTTGTGAAAGTTGGATTAGCAGGCTGGATAACTACCTCGCTTTGAGATTAAATATGCGGTGGTTCGAACCCTATTCATTCCTCTAATTTTTTAAAGATTAATTAAGTAAGTGATAAGTTAATGAAATTTACTTTAAACTTATTAAGTGTTCAGGACCGAGCCAAGCGCCTGTCCCCTTCTTTAACTTTTGAATTCCTAAATCAGGTTTTTCTTTGTTGGATAAAGTTTGTGTTAAAAACAATAAAACTTTAGTCTTAGATTTTTCCTTCCACTTTTAACTACCCCCCCCCCCCCTTACACAATCACAAGAGTTAGTACTGGGTTAGCTCACTAGCTCGGGGCATGACCTACCTAGTGGAAATAATACAATATAAATTAATTTTCAGTCATAATCATAATTTATTTCCTTCTTAAATGAACATGATACTACATAAATATTAAATAACATTATATTATATTATGAATGTTTGATGAACAGTTTCTTTTTATTGTTTTTTGTACATAGAAAAGAATATTCAAATAGTTAGTGATGTATGTACTTGTACACGTATACATGTACATAGATCTCTTCAAAACACATAACAGGTAGGTGTACCTATGTACTTATATCATCTATAACATACGTTTACATAAGGATATTAATCAATTTATTTCATTCCGTACAATATTACAATAAAAGACATACTTAAACAATAATAACACATTATAATGTATAAACAATAATAATATAGAAATAATAAAGAAACAATTCACTAAAACCGAACTTGTAAACAAAAATCGTCTTTTAGCTGTGGTGTCATCTAATTAGCCATCCACCGCTAGTAGTTGCTAACTTGCAGTACATTGCTGCTTTGGCGTAACGTGGTTGTTACCGGTGATTAAAGCAAAGCAAAATATTAGTTTATGCACCGAGGTACTAAAGTCCTGTCTTATATAGCGGGCGTCATATTGAATCCAAAGCGTACGAAGGACTCTAGAGGGTTAACTCCCGAGCGCAGCGAGGGTGTTAAAAACTTAACTCCTGAGCGAAGCGAAGGAGTTATGTACCTAGAGTCCTGAGTGAAGCGTGGGATTCAAGCGCCCAAGATAAAGACAGACTTTAGTACCGAGGTGAATACTCTACTTTACACATCTACTGCGAGACAATAAAAGGGCTACAAAAATAAGTATTTAACTAACAACAAAAAAATAGAATAATGCAACGTATATGAAATATATTGACAGCTTTATATTAATTAAATTTAACAATGTTACATCAAAATGACGAAACCACACATCGGCCTTAGCTGATGAAAAAAAAAAGTTGGGGCTTTATATTATACTAACCAAAACTTTTTGCTTTACCCTTCCGTCCATGAAAATAGAAAAAATTTGCCCAGTTTTTTTTTAAATGTGTTATGTCTAGGTGGCCAGTTCGAAATGGCCGTATGCTACCAGAACCTTAGTTCCAAATTTAAATTACTTTATGCCCTAGGTGCATAATGTGCACTTTATGCACCTAGGGAATAAAGAGTCGCTTTACGTTGACCTTTTTGGTCAAATAAAGTAACTTTGTAGAGCAGTAGGTGTGTAAAAGTATTTTAAAGCAGCAATGTAGAATACGTAATATGTTTATTAACAGTTAATAGCAACTAGTAGCGGTGGATGCTAATTAGATGATACCACAGCAGGGCGTCCCAATGCGGCATCGTTGCCACTCATTCCCCCTATAGATCAAGCTTACCTTTTAAAAATAGGACACCAGCCAAAGATTTTAGACTTGAGTGGAAGAAAGCCGTGATGAAATTGATGACGAGCTTCATCAGTTTCAAGCGGGTGGCTTGACAGTGAAGCAATTCAAACTCAGTCTCTCTAGTCTAAATTATTTTGCTGAGCCCTTAGTATAAGTTTTGATAGTTTATCGTCTCGATGAAACTGGCAGTTTACTTCCATACTATACTAATAAATACTAATAAAAGACGAAAAGATAAAGTTTGCCCTCAAAATACGACAACAAATCATGCCTTCTCTCACAGCTTCTTCCTGTTTCTTGGACCACTGCTGTACAATAGATTGAATGCAAAATTAAATATTAACCCCCTAAATTATAACTTAACTAAAAAAGTAGTCCAAGAAGCACTACAATGTATGACTTACGATGATACAGAAAATTTACTTAATGTTCTAAAATAATTATAAATTATAGAAATACCTACCTCTTATACCTAATGTTTAGAAAAAGAAATGTTATGTTATATACCTACTCGATTGTTGTACCTACTCTTTTATGCACTATCATTTATTGTAGTATAATAATTTCGTATTTTGTTTGTAAGTGATTTAATTTTAAAATGTAATTTATAAATGACCTACTTCACCTGAAACACAGGTTTCACCTAGTTCAGGTATATGTATTATTTAGTCTTCATAGTAATGTTTAAGTCCTAGGTATAGTCTATTATGTAACAAAAGTTTATGAAATAAATATTTTTTTTTGTTTATTTTTTTTTACATTATTTTAGTTCATAATAGTTACCGCTAGGGGCGCTGATGGAAAATGTATGAAGTAAAATGCCAGTTTCATCGAGACGATAAAGTATCAAAATTCAACTATCATTGTTTGGGTAATTATTCATACACCTTCAAAAATGTTGATTTTTGTTAAAATGACTGAGGTGTGAAATCATTTTACTGTTGTTTAACTTATTCTTAGTTGATATTGTAGATGTCGTAGTGCCCAGTAAAACTCGGTTGAGTTTATGTGGCACTATTTATAATCAAGTTTTTATTGTATTCATTTGATTAAATAAAAAAATAAGAATGATGTTGAGAACGGAGCGACCTAGATTTAGAATGTATATAGCTGTATTTTTGTTTTGTTAGTCGTAAGTTTCGTTTATTGTCATTTTATTGTTTCCCCTTTTTAATATAGAATTGTGTAACTGGCTAGGTAGGTATAGGCTAAGTTAAACTAGAAAAAGATGTAAGAAAAGAGAGGCAAACGTCACGCCCCGGGCAACTCCCCCGCGCCTCCCGCGCCGCGAACCCCCCCCCCCCCCTCGCGAACCTCTCCCCGTCCCCCGCGTTTTACGTGTGTGTGTGAAGGGAGATGGTGGACGATTTCACCTGCCAGTGACAGTGTTTGTGACAAAGACATGGACTCAACTCCACCCCCACCGCCGTCGGCCCCTGCTCGGCCAGCGAAGGGCAAAACCAAGATTCCGAAGCCCACCGCTCCCCGAGCTCCGAGCGGCAGGCTCGGCCACCGGAGCGCCGACGCGCCCGCTTGAGAGCGTGACGCCCGCCCGCACTCCCAGCCAGGCCCGCACAGAGTCCGAGCCGACGCCGACTCTCAGTGACGTCTTCGTCACCCCCTGCACCTCGAGGGCCCCGCCCGAGGCGCACCGTGGTCGAACTGGGTCTGGCACGACGGCCTGATATTTAAGCTCGACGCCCGCGACCTGCCGAGAAGAGTCGTCCGCCTCGTCGACTCGTTCCTGTCCCACCGGACGTTTAGGGTACGAGTTCAGAGGTACGCCAAATCAGAGCCGGGGTGCCTCAGGGGAGCGTGTTGTCCCCGTCGTGCTACTCAATGTACACGGACGACATCCCGTGCCCCGGAAATGCACTCCTGGCCCTGTACGCTGACGATGCCGCTTATATCACCGCGTCCTTCAAACTGCATCACGCCGCAACCAAGATGCAGACGACACTGGAGGCCCTACCCAGCTGGCTGGACAGATGGCGTCTGTTGGTCAACGTGAAGAAGACGCAGGCGATCGCCTTCTCCACCAAGAAGATGCTTCCTCAACCCCTCAAACTGCTCGGCGTGCCCATCCCCTGGAAAAGGGATGTGAAGTATCTAGGGGTGACGATAGACAGGAGACTGAACAAGGCCCAACACGCCAAGAACGTCGCAGCGACCACCCGCGCGGCGCGTGCCATCCTTCGTCCCGTGCTCTCCTCTGCTCTCCCGCTCCGTACGAAGGTCGGGGTGTACAAGCAGTACATCCGATCCCGCCTCACGTACGCCGCCCCGGCCTGGTATGCATTCCTGGCCGAGACCCACCGGAAGTCCCTCAGAGCACAGCAATCGCAGAGCCTGAGGACCATCACCGACGCGCCCAGATACGTCAGGAACGCTACCATAGCGAGAGACCTGGGAGTTGAGAGCCTGGACTATTTCATCGGACACGGCAAAGGCCATGTTCAAACGAGCAGACGCCTCTAGATACGAACACCTGATCGGCATCGCCGAGCAGTACGACCGCCCGGAGGGGCCGCCCATACCCGAGGGAGCTCGCCGTCAGCCCCGCGGAGACACCCGACTCGGAGGAAGCATCTGAGGACAGCGACGGACACCAAGCGGACGACGTCCGCCCGGCTCCTATCGGAGCCGATGACCCAGTGACGCGGTCGACTTAGCGACCGCCGCGCCGCGAATCCCCCCCCCATCGTGTTCTCCCGCGCCACGAACCCCCCCCCCCTCGCGAACCTCTCCCCGTCCCCCGCGTTTAACGTGTGTGTGTGAAGGGAGATGGTGGACGTTATTTTCTGCCAGTGCTAATTTGTGCCTGAGACAGTTTATTTGTGTTTGTGTGTTCTTAAACACAAAATGATGGAAACCCGGACTAAGATCCCGAAGCCTACAGCTTCCCACTCGTCCCATCGTCGAGCGCATCATCTGCGCGTAACCCTGCGCCGGCGCCGACGCCTAGCGCTCCCGCCGCGCCAGCACAGCGCCTCACCGCCGCCCGCGGTAGGGCCGCCGAGTTCCTTGGCACCCCCGCCTCCTCCCCCTCGCTCTCCCCGACAGCTCGTATCCACCACTCGTGGTAGAATCTCTACCTGAGTGGCCCACTCACTTCGGGGCCCTCAAAACGGCCCTGGGCCGAGCCCCCACCGCGCGCCCTTTCGGCAAGGGTGTGCGCTTCACCCCGGCAGACGGAGAAGAGTACCGCCTCATGCAGCGGTACTTGAGCGACCTGGAGAAGCGAGGACCATCCCTAGTATGGTTCTCGTACTTCCTCCCGGAAGACCAGGGCCTCAAGGTGGCTGTTGAGAACGGAGCGACCTAGGTTAAAAATGTATATAGCTGTATTTTGTTTTGTTAGTTATAAGTTTCATTTATTGTTATTATTTTTGTTTACCTTTTGTGCAGGACGAAGCAGCAAAGATATAATAAGTTAGAATAAGATAATTGTAATTAGCTCATAAGTCTATGTAATAGGTTAAGATTGATCTTGAAATAAAGTACCTTTGGTACACTATTAGTAATAAGTAGATAGATAGGATAGGTAGATAACTAAATAGAAAGTAAAACATAGGCAGGTAAATAGGTATAGGAAAAGAGAAAGAGAGAGCATAACTAAGGCGCTCATCCCACTTGGCTCACGAACAAGTCTAAACTTGTCTCAACTTGTTCGTGCGCTAAGATAGAAAGAGACGAATAGAGTCTCCCATCTCTGTCAAGTCCGCAACGTGTTTTTATTGGATGAAAATAATGTAAATAGAAATGTTCTCTGAACACGTTGCGGGCAGGCTTTAAGCCATATTAATAGAGGGGTCAGAGTGCACAAACGACACACACTGGCACCGGACCACCAATACAGAAGAAGTGAAATAGGGAGCAGGAACAATAGGAAGCAGGAATAATAGGAACCTAGGAGTTAAGAATAAAGGACCTATAAAGACCTAGACCTGACTTTTATTGGAAGGCCCCGGTGCTGTCGAGATTAAGATTCGTCAGGTGTCGGGAGTAGGGACTATACATTCGTAACAGATTTTTGTTGTTTCTTACCTACTCCCGACTATCGAGGGGAGAAGCCCCCAGCGACCATTGGAGGGAACCAAGGGTTGTCCGTCGGACCGGGACAGTGGCCATCACCGGGCTGCCTAGCGACACCCCCCCCCGGCCGACATCGAGCGGGATCTCACGGCTCTCGGCTTCCAGCCGGAGTACGTGAGACATATAAACGCTCGTAGGGGTAGACCGGGGTGCATCTTTTACGCCCAGCTCCGTCGCACCCCCGGCATCTATCAAATCAACGAATTGCTCTGCATGCCGGGCATCAAGATAGAGGCCTGGCGCGGCAAGAGAGGCCCGGCACAGTGCCACAGGTGCCAGACATTCCGGCACAGCAGCCACGGGCGCAGATATTCGCCGAGCACCTGGAAGCCCAGTTCCAGCTAGTGGAGTCCCGCAACCTCGCACACACCGCTGAGGTTCTAGACCGCCTCAGCGAGCTGCGACCAAAGCAGCTCCAACCTAGCGACGACCCCATTGTGTTCTCTCCATGGCAGGTTCGGAGGGCCCTGCTCAAGACCAAACCTCGCAAGGCGCCTGGAGAGGACACAATCACAAACGTAGCGCTGCGCCACCTACCACCCCGAGCAGTAGCCGCCATCGCCCGGCTCTTCAACGGCATCGTCCGCACGTGCCACTTCCCGGCGGCGTGGAAGAGAGGTGTGGTGATTATGATCCCGAAACCGGGGAAGAATATCCTCCTCCCCGCGAGCTACCGCCCCATCACCCTCCTCCCGTGCCTGTCGAAGGTGTTCGAGCACATGCTGCTCGAGAAGATGTCGGCCTACACACCCCCAGGAACGAGCAGTTCGGATTCCGGTCGGAGCACAGCACGACTCTCCAGCTGGCCAGAGTACTGCACCACATCGCCGTGGCCAGAAACAAGAGGGAACATGTGGTTGCGGTGCTCCTGGACATGGAGAAGGCCATCGGCGTTTGACGGTCTGCCACCAGCGGCAACCCCCGTTGAACGTTCGGTGTGAACTGCGAGTTGGCTCGAACGTCACGCCCTGGGCAACTCCCCCGCGCCGCGAACCTCTCCCCGTCCCCCGCGTCTAGCATGTTTTTGAGTCGCTGTCTTTGAGAACCATCGCCGACGCTCCGAGATTCGTCAGGAACGCTACCATAGCGCGAGACCTGAAGATCGAAAGCCTGGACGAGTTCATCGCCCGCCTCGCAAAAGCCATATTCAAGCGTGCCGATGCCTCGAGATACCATGAGTTGGTGGAAGACGTCCCGGCACCCAGTGCCAACCCAGTGACGCGGTCGTCTTAGCGACCGCCGATTGAGACCGCACCCATTGGCCATCGGCCCGAAGGAGCTTACTGAGAATTTCTGCTCCGCTGTTAGCCCCCGCTAACTAAATTCTCAGTGTGTGCGTCACGGATCAGCTATGCCCTGCTCGCGCACGGACGTGTCGTTCACACTCGCCAGTGTCGTGTGTATTTTTGTGTGGAAAATTACGCCCGACCCGTGCACCGGCGTGCGACATCACCCCGCAGCTTCCGCGTCGCGCCCCTCGTGCGTGAAGCGAGATGGCGGACGATTCGAAAAGTGGAGAAAATGACTCTCGTAGTGATAGTGACACTCATAGTGCGAGTGATAGTGAGAGTGTGGTGTCCAAGGACACCCCCCCTACCTCACCGCCCGACTCCCCCCTGCGGAGCCTTCCGCTAACAACGATGCAACGGCCGCCGTGGCGACCTCAGCCGCGCCAGCAGCTGCGAAACCTGCGACGCCGACGTGACAAGACTCGTCCCGCGTGTCCCGCAGCCTCTTTGAAGCGGAGCCGGACTCCGACCTTTCCCCCCGCGCATGCCACGAGCGAAATTTGATTTCGCTCGCGCGCATATTGGAAGGGGAAGAAAGGACGGCTTTCTTCGACCAAGGTATGCTTAAATGGATGTGCCTATATACGCGCCTCTGCGAGGCGCACTTAAACGGGGACCCGATACCCACCGCCGACCTGAGGGCGCTCGAGTCGGCGACGCAGGGACGGGTTATGCTCCCGAGCCCGGGCCTCCCGAGGGCCCACCCGGTGGCGACGACCGTCCCCGAGACCCCCGCGACGCCAAACAAGCGTCGCCGCAGGTGGTCCGCCAGTGACCAGTGGGGTCACTGTGGCCGAGCGCAACGCCCGCGCCGCACACACGCCCGCCGGTCCCTCTGGCGCCGATTTAGACGCCGCTGCCGTCCGGAGGTCGATAGTCCACTAGTTGCGGGCGACTGGAACGCCCATCACCTGGGCTGGAACTCCCACAAAGTATGCTCCCAAGGACGCCGCCTCTTCGAGGACGCGAGCAGGTCGAGCTACTTTGTGGAAGGCCCTGAAACTCCGACACACTACCCGGAAGAAACCACGTTGATGCCGTCAGTCATCGACATCGCCGTCCACCACGGTCTCCCGTTCTCCCCAGCTCAGAACATGTTGGACTACGAGACCGGGTCGGACCACCAGCCGATCCTGCTGACGACGGCATCGACACCAACACGCGTCGCACGCCGCCCCCCAAAACCGAGGACTGATTGGGAAGCATTCGCCACTGCCGTGGACGCCCGGATCGCCACTCGTCCAGTCACTAACTTGTCGGACGTGGAGACCCTTACCGACGAGATCTCGGACGCAGTGCGCGCTGCTACCGCAGAGTGCTCCAGGCCCCCTGATCTTCACCGGCTGAAACCGATCCTCGCTTACCTCGCGCGCTTGATCGCAGAAAATCGGAGGACCAGGAAGGCCTGGCAAACAACGAGAGATCCGGCCCTCAAAACACGGCTCAACCACCTCGACGAACGGGTGAAGACGGAGCTGGAGAGCGTGGCAGCCCGGGACTGGGACCGTCGCATAGAGACCGCTAGTGAGGATTGGAACGAGCTGCACAAAATCTGCCGGCTCGTCCGCGGCGCCCCTCCTCCCTCTACTGCACCGAGACGGAATCCCTAGGTACAAGGCAGAAGATAGGGCGCAGATATTCGCCGAGCACCTGGACACCGACCAACTCTCCAGTGCATTGCGGGTGATGCACTGGAACGCCAGGGGACTCCTCCGCAAGGCCACCCTACTGAAGATGGTGCTGAAGGAGCAGAGGGTTGATGTCGCTCTGGTGTCGGAGACCCTCCTCAGCCCTTCCGACAGCCTGAAGATTCCTGGATACATAAGCTACCGCAAGGACGAGTGGACCCCCAGCCAGCCGACCCAACCCACAGGGCCAGCCGCTCCCACGGGGGGTACTAAGCGGTACCCTCCCCTAGTGGTCGAGGTGTTCCTTAACTGAGTTGAACACATGCGGGCCCTGAAGGCAGCATCGGTCGGACCCCCAACGCCAGGCCTTTTGGCAAGGGGGTCCGCTTTTCTACCACGGACGGCGACGAGTACCGCGTCGTCCAAAACTTGAGCTTGAGAAGCGAAAACAGACCTCCCCGAAGACAGGGGGACTTAAGGTGGCGATCACTGGCCTCCCCGCCGACTCCCCGCCCCCCGAGATCGAGGCGGAGCTGCGCGCGCTGGGCTACGAGCCGTAGTACGTCCGGCATATCAGCGCGCGTCGCGGACCCGGCTGCATTTTCTTTGCGCAACTGCGCCGCACCCCTGACCTTTCCCGGCATCTACGGAGTAACTGAGCCCCGGTAAAACCCGAATCGACTTCGCCGAGGTCCACGAAGTCCTGCAGCTCCACGCGGTCCCCCCGCTGCCTACCATCGCGGCAGGGGATTGGAACGCCCATCACCAGGGGTGGAACTCGCACCGGACCTGCGAGTACGGACGCCGGTTGTTCGAGGACGCCGATAGAAGCGGCTATGTGGTGGAGGGCCCGGAGACTCCCACATACTATCCGGACGACCGCAGTCGCACCCCATCTGTCATCGACATACCGGTCCTGCACTCTCAGGAGTGCAGACCATGCAGGAAACCATCAACCGGTGCTGCTGACCATCAGCACGCGCCCCGTTAAAGCCATGCCCCACACGCTCAGACCGAAGACCGACTGGGAACTCTTCGCGAGCATACACGCGGATCGAGTCCCCACCTTCCCGGTCTCCACTCCCGACGACGTGGACACGATGGCCGCCAGTATCGCGGCCTCCATGAAGTCGGCCGTCATGGAGTCCTCACAACCTCCCGCGCGCAACTCACGGACGCGCTTCCCTTGACAGCGCTTCGAGCGCTTCGAGTTGCACCATAGACGACTACGCAGCCGCCACTAAACGAGCGGTCGAAGAACGAGACGCCGCCGCCGCCAGACTGGCCGCGGCGCAGAAAGTCGCCGCCGAACGGCACGCTGCCAAAGCTGACCAGGTCAGCATGGACGCCGACGATGGCGCCGACCACGCTGCCGCTCCCCCCGCCGCTGCCGGCGAGAGGAGAGGCCCGGCTCCGCTTCCCCAGCGGCCCCGCGACCCGCGGATACCCCCACAGGCCTCCGCGCAACCCACCAGTCCTGGTGGAGCACCCCCCGCCTCCGCGCCGCCCGCGATCAGCTACGCGGCGGTGGCCGCCGCACAAACGTCCACCCCGGGCCACCAGCAGCCGACCCAACCCACAGGGCCAGCCGCTCCCACGGGGGGTACTAAACGGTACCCTCTCCTAGTGGTCGAGGTGTTCCCCAACTGGGTGGAACACATGCGGGCCCTGAAGACAACCCTCGGTCGGACCCCCAACGCCTTTTGGCAAGGGGGTCCGCTTTTCTCCCACGGACGGCGACGAGTACCGCGTCGTCCAAAGCTACCTCGGGGAGCTCGAGAAGCGAGAACAGATCGTCTGGTTCTCGTACTCGCTCCCCGAAGACAGGGGACTAAAAGTGGCGATCACTGGCCTCCCTGCCGACTCCCCGCTCGCTGAGATCGAGGCGGAGCTGCGTGCGCTGGGCTACGAGCCGGAGTACGTCCGGCATATCAGCGCGCGTCGCGGCCGACCCGGCTGCATCTTCTTCGCTCAGCTGCGCCGCACCCCTGACCTCACCCCCGGCATTTACGGAGTAACTGAGTTGCTCTGTATGCCGGGCGTAAAGATTGAGGCCTGGAGGGGGAAGAAGGGCCCGGCACAATGCCATCGTTGCCAGGCCTTCAGACACTCCTCCCACAACTGCCACCGCCCGCTGGCCTGCGTCCGGTGCGGTGGCCATCACACCGCGGGGGAGTGCCCCCGCCCCCGAGAGGAACCCGCCACCTGCACGAACTGCGGGGAGCCACACCCGGCCAATTACCAGCCGGCCCAGCCGGTCCCTCTCCCCACCAAGCCAGCAGCGCCCCTGCCCGCCTCAGAGGCGGCGGAGACGGCTGCTCCCCAGCCGTCTCAACAGATGACGGCGCCACCAGCGAGGACGGTTCAGACTATGAACCCCCCTCCCCCACCAGCCCCTTCACCACCCTACGACCGCCAGACGATCCAGGAGATGCTGCGGTCCATGGACGCGACCGCAGCCCCGCTCCAGCTGTAGCCTCCACCGACCAACTCTCCAGTGCATTGCGGGTGATGCACTGGAATGCCAGGGGACTCCGCCGCAAGGCCACATTACTGAAGATGGTGCTGAAGGAGCAGAGGGTTGATGTCGCTCTGGTGTCAGAGACCCTCCTCAGCCCTTCCGACAGCTTGAAGATCCCTGGCTACATAGGCTACCGAAAGGACGAGTGGAACACTCAGACGAACGGCCCATACCGGGGCCTGGCGGTCCTGGTCCGCAGATCCATCGTCCACCAGCCGATCTCCCCCCAGGCGTACACCTCTCTCTACGCTTTGGGGGTCGAGGTGTGGATAGGACGTGCCCTGCGGATCTTCGCCGTCTACCGCCCCGGAAAAATCCGAATAGACTTCGCTGAGGTCCACGAAGTCCTGCAACTCCACGCGGTCCCCCCGCTGCCTACTATCGCGGCAGGTGATTGGAATGCCCATCACCAGGGATGGAACTCACACCGGACCTGCGATTATGGACGCCGGCTCTTCGAGGACGCCGACAGAAGCGGCTACGTGGTGGAGGGCCCGGAGACTCCCACCCACTATCCGGATGACCGCAGTTGCGCCCCATCCGTTATCGACATAGCGGTCCTGCAGGGACTCTCAGGAGTGCAGACCATGCAGGAGACCCTCGATTACGAGATGGGGTCCGACCATCAACCGGTCTTGATGTCCATCAGCACGCATCCCGTGAGGGCTGCGCCCCGCACGCCTAGACCGAGGACCGACTGGGAACTCTTCGCGAGCCTACACGCGGATCGAGTTCCCACCTTCCCGGTCTCCACCCCCGACGACGTGGACACAATGGCCGCCGACATCGCGGCCTCCATCAAGTCGGCCGTCATGGAGTCCTCGCAACCTCCCGCGCCCGGAAAACTCAGGCCAGTCCCTCGCCACATTGCGAGGTTGATTGCCGAGAAACGGCGGGTGCGGAAGGCCTGGCAGACAACCAGGGATCCTACCACAAAGACCATCCTAAACCGGCTTACGGAGAGGGTTAAAGCCGAACTGGAGAGCGATGCAGCAGCCAAATGGGACCGGAGGATCGAGCAGGCCAGCGACGATTGGACTGAGGTGCACAAGCTGTGCCGCCTCTTCCGCAACTCCGCTGAGCACGTCAGACCTCTCCTCCACCCGGACGGAAAGCCACGGTACAGGGCCGTGGACCGAGCGACTATCTTCGCTGAACACCTCGCGGAGCAATTCCGTCCCTCAGACACCACCGACCTCGCCCACGCAACAGCCGTTGCAGCGCGAGTTTCGGAGATACGGAATGCTCCCCTGAACGCCGAAGACTCGCCCATCGTCTTCAGCCCCCGGCAGGTTTGGAAAGCTCTGCTTCAGACCAAACCCCGCAAGGCGCCGGGGGAGGACGACGTCTCCAACGCCGCCCTACGTCACCTACCAGCCAAGTCCGTCGCTGCAGTCACGAGACTCTTCAACGGGATCACCAGGACCGGACACTTCCCCGCCGCCTGGAAGCGGGGAGTGGTCATCATGATCCCGAAACCACAGAAGAACGTACTGCAGCCCGGGAGCTACCGTCCCATCACCCTGCTGCCCTGCCTGTCCAAGGTGTTCGAGCGCCTACTCCTGCAAAGGATGTCGGATCGGCTCACACCCAGGACTGAACAGTTCGGCTTTAGATCGGAGCACAGTACAACGCTTCAGCTGTCCAGGGTACTGCACCACATCGCGGTACTTCTAAACAAGAAGGAACACGCAGTTGCAGTACTCTTAGACATGGAGAAGGCCTTCGACCGGGTCTGGCACGACGGCCTGGTCTACAAACTGGATGCCCGCGACCTCCCGAGAAGATTCGTCCGCCTCGTCGACTCGTTCCTGTCCGACCGGACGTTCAGGGTGCGAGTCGAAGACAGCCTCTCGGAGGACCGACCAATCAGAGCCGGAGTGCCTCAGGGGAGCGTCTTGTCTCCGTCGTGCTACTCCATGTACACGGACGACATCCCGAACCCCGGAAATGCACTCCTGGCCCTGTACGCCGATGACGCCGCCTACATCACCGCCTCCCTCAAGCTGCAGCACGCGGCCACGAAGATGCAGCTGACGCTGGACTCCCTACCCACCTGGCTGGACAGGTGGCGCCTATCGGTGAACGTCCAGAAGACCCAGGCGATCGCCTTCTCCGCGAAGCGGATGCTCCCTCCCCCCCTCCAACTGCTCGACACCCGGATCCCCTGGAAAAGGGACGTCAAGTATCTCGGGGTGACCATTGACAGGAGGCTGAACATGGCCAAACACGCGAGGACCGTCGAGCAGAACACCCGCGCGGCGCGTTCTATCCTCCGTCCTGTGCTTTCGTCTTCTCTCCCGCTCCGCACAAAGGTCGGGGTGTACAAACAGTACATCAGATCCCGCCTTACGTACGCCGCCCCGGCCTGGTATGCGTTCCTCGCCGAAGGACACCGGATCTCCTTCAGAGCTCAGCAGTCGCTGTCTCTGAGAACCATCACCGACGCTCCGAGATTCGTCAGGAACGCTACCATAGCGCGAGACCTGAAGATAGAAAGCCTGGACGAGTTCATCGCCCGCCTCGCGAAAGCCATGTTCAAGCGTGCCGATGCCTCGAGATACCCACACCTGGTCGGGATTGCCGAGCAATTCGACCGCCCGGAGAGGGGCCGCCCGTACCAACGTGAGTTGGTAAAGGACGAGGAGTTGGTGGAAGACGTCCACCCGGCACCCAGTGCCAACCCAGTGACGCGGTCGTCTTAGCGACCGCCGATCGAAACCGCACCCATGGGCCATCGGCCCGAAGGAGCTCACCCCCGCTCACAGCGGAGCAGAAATTCCCACGGTGCACAATCGACACACACTGGCACCGGACCACCAAGACAGAAGAACAATAGGAAGCAGGAACTAGAAGTTAAGAATAAAGGACCTAACCTATACCTGACTTTCATTGGAAGACCCCGGTGCTGTCAAGATCAAAATACAGTCCATCAGGTGTCGGGAGTAGGGACTATACATTCGTAACGGATTTTTGTTGTTTCTTACCTACTCCCGACTATCGAGGGGAGAAGTTCCCAGTGACCGGTGAAGGGAACCAGGGGTTGTCCGTCAGACCGGGACACTTATGTTAGGATAGTGAGCCTTCTACGACGGTATTCTTACTTCCGAATTTTAGTATATAAGGGCCGTCCGGCCATTTTGCTTTCTTTTCCATCGGAGCCTTACTTCTCCTAACTTAGTAAATTAAATCCAGTTTAATTATAAAAAAAGTGCCCGTTTGACCTAGCGGTGAGTTTTCTCTTCATTTATGTGTACTTATTGTTCCTGTTCAATTTTATTTTAACGTATTTTTAAAGCTAGATTTCATTCCATTTCTACGTATTTGAATCCACGTCATATGTACTTAATTAAATATTTCATTTCATTAACTTCATTATTGCTATAAAATGTAATGCAGATTGTTCCGTTTGCGATCTCGTTATGTCGTATTTCGCCGAACGCTTGGCATTACATTTCATTTCTTAATTTTTCAGCATTCTACCTAATGTACTTGGTCTGACCTTTGCTCAGCCACGTGGTTTCACTCGCAATCTACTATGCCTTGCTTTCGATTAGCATGAATTTTAATTGTTTTATAGTACCTACCTGCTATCTATCTTAAATTAATGTATATTTTGTAGCCATAATATTTCGAAGCTGGTGCTATGGTGCCGTAATATTGTTCTAGTGTTGTGCTGCCACGCTACCTTGACACGCACGTGATGGCTTACTAGCACGGATCACCTCTTATTTTCAGAGGATTTTAATCTTTGAAATTGAGGTGGCCAATTTCATCATCATCATCATCTACGCTATTTTTTTACCCTGCTTGCGTGTTTGCCATCTCATTGCACCACCTCCTAGCGCGCTTGGTTAGCAGCCACGTGTTGATTGCGCCATGCCGCATGCCGGGCACCACACCCACTTGACCTCCACGTGTCGCGGCCACGTGGCAATCATGCTTGAACAGGAACAGACCTCGTGGCAGTAACCTACCCTCCTCGCTTTTAATATTTTTTCGTACGCATTCTTCAGAGTTTTTTTGGTTTTTTCAGGGCACTTTTCCCCGGGCACCTGCACACCCTTCCTCCGGACCTCCGACCACCTTCCGCACTTCGGCACACAGCGTCCTTCCGGCGGCGCTCTCCCAGACAGCGGCCGGCTCCGAACGTACTCCGTCACTTAAGCTAAGTTAATTTCTGGGATTTAAGTGCAAGAACCCTAGTCGTACATCGAACCCACGTTTTGCTGAATTAATTTAGAGTCATTTGTTTTAATTTAGCGTCATTTGTTTTAATTTAGAGTCTTTTGTTTTAATTTAGTCTGTTGTACTTGTAATTAAAGTCAATTTTTGTAATAAATCTTTGTAATTGTTGTAACTTTTTTTTTCACTTAGCTCACGATAGGTAGGTTCTAACCTCCTCAAGTAGGCCACCTAATTCTAGCTGCTAACCTTCTGAACCTTAGGGGCACTAAACCCCCAAGCGTTTCAGTGGCACCGCTCAAGCTCGTCTCAATCCCACGACTCGATCTGCAAGCTGCCGTCATGGGTACAAAGACTGGACCGATCGTACAAGCTATACGTCGCCCACAGAATAGCCGCGATCGAGGAAACCACAACTCAGAAAGAGTAGGAGTAGCCGATAGTCAGAGAAAACCTCCTGTCGTCAATGGCAACATCCTACTGTGCAACTGTACATAGACTATGTACACAGAAAACTCCACCACGCCGGAGTTGAGACGACGTTGAACGAGTGGCGCCATCAATACTGGGTCATCCGAGTTCGCCCCGTCGTTAGAAATATCATACGATGGTGCTACAAGTGTCGCATCAGAGGGGAGGCGCTCAGGAACGCCTCGTCAGATCAGTCAAGACCAGCCTCTACGCCATACTGACAGATAAAAAGCTATCAGAGGAAGTGTTGGCAACTCTACTCGCCGAGGTCCTTCACAGTAAACAGCAGGCCACTCACTCACGTTTCGGTCGACCCTAACGACCCGAAACCAATAACCTGCTACACGGCCCGGCGAGAGTTCCAGTCCCTAGTCAATTCGACGACACCGACCTCATCGGCAAGACGCACTGGAGGACATCTCAACGTCTCGCCGACATGTTCTGGGCGAGATGGATTAAAGAATACATGCCCGAGCATCAACAACGGCGGGAGCCCTATGGCCACGGGGAACCGATCTAGCGCGGCGACCTGGTACAGATCGTGGACTCTAACCTACCACGAAACGTACGCGGCAAGGTCGTCGAGGTTTACCCCGGACCCGACGGCATCACCCGAACAATCGACCTACAAACAAAAGGGGGCATCCTGCGTCGGCCTGTCAAGAAGATTATCAACCTACGCATCGACTCATCGAGCATCGAGGCAACTGAAGCGCCGAACGACGAGGTCCGGAGCGCTCTACCTACACAGCCGGACACTTCTGCGAGGACCTCGCACGGCGGGAGAGATGTGCAGGACAAAGAAACTTAGATATAATAAGATAGCTGTAATTATAAGTTTATGTAATAGGTTAAGTTTGAATTTCAATAAAGTACCCTCAGTAATAAGTAGGTAGGCAATACAATATAGAAGTCCCAACAACGAAGGTGTTTTATTAATAGAACAGGGTCGCAGCACACCAGCAATAGCACAAAGTGTACGAGGTGTATTTTCACGGATCCTCGAATAGCTAACGGTTCGAGGGTTCCGCAGGCTGTATCTAGTACAGTATAGTCCAGCAAACAGAGTGTTTTATTTATAGAACGAACTGCAGCATACCAGCAATAGCAAAGTATTTAGTTTGTAAGCAGGTAGGCTTAGTAAATAATCGTTTTTACATCTCTCCTGTTTGGAAAGTTTAATTTTCATGGATAGAAAGCCGGGCTGAAAGTGGCTCATTTCATCCTTAGGGTGGAAAGTATCTTTAATTTTTCAATTATTGCAACGATTTGACAATTCTTTCTATAAATTTTGCCAAATACAAAAAACCAAAACGTCAGATTATAGTCTGAAATTTAAAAAACGTCTTTTTTTTCGTTAAGCTTTGATAATTGAATCACAGACCTACTGTTCTATTCAGCCACTTGCTATTAAGACGTTGTTGAGAACGGAGCGACCTTTAGTTTAAGAGTTGTACATAGCTATTGTTTTGTTTACTTGTTAGTCGTAAGCGTGTTGTTTATTGTTATTTTCTTATTCCCCTTTTTTAATTATAGAACTAGGTAAATAATAACTGGCTAGGTAGGCATAGCCCAAGTTAAAAAGGAAAGAGAGGCAAATAGGCGAACATGTAGAACAGGGAAAAGGCGATCGCGCTATCTCTTACTCGCGTAGAGAAGACTAACCGGATCCGTCGCTAGTTAGCGCTATCGCTTTTCCAATATATCGGGGCCCGGAAAACACATCACGTCACGTTGCGGATCACTGAACCGAGCTCACCGGGTGCCCAGAAGCCTCCATCAAGTCCAGAAGGCAGGAAAACAGGAAGATTCAACTTAGGAACATTGTGAACACGGAATAAAAGAACTACCTACGAAGACCTGACTTTAATTGGAAGGCCCCGGCGCAGATCGGGTTTACGAACTTAACATACAGTCCACCAGGGGTCGGGACTAGACAGTCGTAACGTTTTGTTGTTTCCTACCAACCCCTGACTATCGAAAGAAGAAGCTACCCAGCGACCCTTGGAGTACCACAGTTGTCCATCGGAACCGGGACAGACATGATTGCTTCCTACTTAGATGAACGTTGTGACCAACTCGATTATACTGTAGCCAATAGACAAGTTTTTCGATTTTTTACTAATGTTGGCAGAATGCGTATATTTTAACTTTTTTTTACTCTTAAAATAAATTAAAATAGAAATTGTTCTAAATTTACTTGATATTACAACTGTTTCTCTAACAGGGAGGCAAAACGTTTTGCCGGCGAGTTAGCGTGAGCGCCAGCAAAGGGCTAGTTCCAGCCTAGTTTACTGGGATTGGATCAGCTCTTTTCGAATAGATGTGATGAAAAGTAAATTAAATTAGGAACTATGGTTCTGGGAACATACGGCCATTCGTACGCTTTGGATTCAATATGACAGGGCTTTAGTACCTCGGTGCATAAACTACTAATATTACGACAAACTAACACCCTTATTTATAAAATATTATTTACATATGACTGAGTTATGTGACGTTTGTCTCTGTCTGTCAACTTTGAAACTTCATTTGACAGTAAAAGACAGACGATCCATAGTTATGCAGCGCATTAATAAGCGTTTATAAATAAGGGGGTTAGTACATAGCACAAAGACAATATAGGTCTCAAGCTTAGACTGTTAGGTGCATAGTACATAGGTCTTAGGTAGAACTAATAATATGCAACATAGGTACCTTAAACCAGAGATATTCAGGCAAGTCTGGAATACTTTAAATTACAAACTAAGAAAAACCGCAGAATCCCTGTAGATCCGATGGAGGTCTCAATCCCAGCATCAGTAGGTGTGCGGGAGAATGTCACTCCAAACCACATCCACTGCTCGAAGAACATTGATGACATCATACTCATTTGTCGATTCAAGCACTACCAGCTTCTTGCACATCATTGTAGGCCTGTAATACGAAATGAAAACAATTAATTCAATTTTTTGATATGGAAATGAAATGAGATTATTTATATGCTTAGAAACATAGTATACAGAGTAGGTCTTAATATTAATCACACACAAATATTTTACCAAACAATTGGTATGCAAAATCCTACTAATATTATAAAGCTGAAAGTTTGTGCGTATGTGAGTATGTGTGAAAGTTTGTGAGTACGCACAAAGGCCCAAATGTAAGGCTAATTGCGCTAGCTACGCCCCACGGTTTCACCCGCGTAAGTCCCGCGGGGTTATCGGGATAAAAAGTAACTTATGTGTTATTGCAGGTCTCCAGCTACCTATATTCCAAGTTTTATCGCAATCAGCTCAGCGGTTTTTACGTGATTGTGTAACAAACACACATACTCACAAACTTTCGACTTTACAATATTAGTAGGATTCCCATTTCCGCGGGAATATCAAATCAAATCAAATTAGTTTATTTCCTTTAGATTCTTGTACAACATTAAATGCACATGATCATTTGGCTACGTCTTAGGTGTATTGATTTTAGTGTGGCTTCGGAATGCGCCCTCCGATGAGAAGAAGCCACAAGAAACTCATGGGGTTTTTTTGTGATCATGTGTTAAATTACAATCGTCATAATATAGATATTATCTATAATTCGAACAGGAGCAATCAATAAATTATGTTCATGGATTTTTTTCATTAAGATATGACGACGTATCATAGTACGCCTTTTTACACAAATTCTGTTTAATATATTTTTTCTATATGTTTAATTTATACTAATATTATAAAGCTGAAGAGTTTGTTTGATTGTTTATTTGAACGCGCTAATCTCAGGAACTGCTGGTCCGATTTGAAAAAATATTTTTGTATTTGATAGTTCATTAATCGAGGAAGGTTATAGACTACTTTTGATCCTGATATTCTTACGGGGTCGGGACTAACGAGGGTAAATCCCGCGGGACGCAGCTATAAAAACGAAAGTCGTGTTAGTTACACTATTTATATCTCAAGAACGGCGGAACCGATAGGAATGAAATTTGGTACAGGGTTAGTATAGGGGTATAAATAAAATATAAGGTACTTTAAATGATCGTACGGGTTAAGCAACGCTTGGCGTGACACAAACGTGATGGGTCAACAGGAACGATCGCACCAATTAGAATGAAATTTGGTACAGGGTTAGTTTAAGAGTATAAATACGATATAGGGTACTTTAAGAACCCTATATCGTATTTGGCGTGACGTTTTAGAACTCGTGTTACCCATGTTAACGCATCTAACTTCGTTTAAAGGTGGTCGCAACGAAAATTAGGTAGCGGTTATTTTAAGGTTGTGATAAACCTTAAAATAACCGCTAAAATAACCGAATTGTGATAAAGGTACGGAAACCGTTCGTGCGACTCGCACTTGTCTATTATTTTTTAAATCTATAACAAACCTGTGCGCTCTCGGGTTAAGTCTGGCGTAGTGACAGCTGTAGCAGCAGTCATGACGTTCTGTAACGTCAACAGTCACCGGTACATCTTCTCTGACAGCGGCAATATGTAGCCGAGGCCGCCGTCTAACGTTGCTGGAATAAAAAAAAAATACACGTCAACGCTTTTTATTAATTTTTTAACGGTAATAAATTAATGGCCTGACTTTTCATTCTACAGATAAAATATATCTCGTCGAATAACTTCGAACCCAACCAAATTTAAAAGCCTAAAAATTTTGATCTTCTTCCAAATTTAGATTTTCTTTCTTTTTAAATATCATAGTGACGTTTTCTATTCGGCGGCGTTTCATTTTATTTGTCAGATATTCCGTTCCTGTTGACCCATCACGTATATGTCACGCCAAGTGTTGCTTAACCCGTACGATCATTTAAAGTACCCTATATTGTATTTATACCCTTAAACTAACCCTGTACCAAATTTCATTCTAATTGGCGCGATCGTTCCTATTGACCCATCACGTATGTGTCACGCCAAGCGTTGCTTAACCCGTACGATCATTTAAAGTACCCTATATTTTATTTATACCCTTATACTAACCTTGTACTAAATTTCATTCCTATCGGTTTCGCCGTTCTTGAGATATAAATAGTGTAACTAACACGACTTTCGTTTTTATAGCTGCGTCCCGCGGGATTTACCCTCGTAAGTCCCGACCCCGTAAGAATATCGGGAGCAAAAGTAGCCTATAACCTTACTCGATAAATGGACAAAAATAATTTTTCAAATCGGACCAGCAGTTCCTGAGATTAGCGCGTTCAACCAAACAATCAAACAAACTCTTCAGCTTTATAATAATAGTATAGATCAGATTTTCAAATTACTGTACCACGAATGCCGAAATTCGCAAGCGAAATTAGATATAGAGCACTCTAAAAGTGATTAACTTCGTCTCCATACATGATGAAAAACGTCAGATAGATATTATAATCACCGTCCGTGATTCATCTATATTCGTTGAAGGCATCACATTAGTTTTGGCAACGCAGTCAACAAAGAACGTTCCTCGCGTTCGTTGTTGACTGCACTGACGCGATCACTTCTCGTACACTGGGAGCTGTGACGCTGTGAGGCAAGTGTTCGACGCATGCGCGGTGAAAAACGTGGCTTCCCGCCTCTATACGTGACTGTAGTGATGGGATTTCACGGTCTCGGATACAATTTTTACACCCGAAAATAATAATCTTATCGTAATTTCTTTTATGGTTTTCGCGATTTTGCATAATAAAACACTTTATTTACCGGGTTTATTATGAATAAAAACGCGATTAAACCCGGTAAATAAAGTGTTTAATTAATCTTATCTTACTTATATTATTTGTCAGTTCGTATGAGTTCGTTACTCTTTCACGCAAAACTATTGGAACTATTGCGATGAAACTTGTAATACAGGTAGCTGGAAACCAGGTAAACACACAGGCTTTTTATCCCGATATTCCCGCGGGAACGGGAGTTACATGGGTGAAACCGCGGAGCGCAGCTAGTTTATTATATCGGGATTAAAAGTATCCTATGTCCTTCTCCTGGTTTTAAGTTACCTCCCTATCTATTTTCAGCCAAATTAGTTCAGCGTTCTTGAGTTATAAATAGTTTAACTAACACAACTTTCTTTTGTATACAAGATGTAACGGGTAAGCCCTTTTAAGCCGAAAAGGGTTGTTCTAGACGTCTAGGCGAACAAACTTTTGTTCTACAACTTTTGAAAATTCGAACTTTTTTTGGAAATTAATCGGCTTAAAAGGACTTACCCGTTACATCTTGTATAGATTATTAGTTGGCAACGGATTTGCTCATTGTTAAAGTAAACTACTTTAAAATACATTTTTATCAAAGCCCATATACTCGTAGTATAGAAAGCCAAATCAAAATTAATCTGAAAAATAAACATAACTAATCCAATCAACAATCAATAAGCAGTATCAAAATCCCTATAGAAATCCAATAACGCAAAGAAAACACTCAAACAATAGTAATTAAATTAAATATTACATTACATTACAATTACAATAATTATCCAAATAAGCGAGGGAAAAGTAGGTATGTAATCCCTTATTTCACAATTTTAGGGGATGTACTTTTGAAAAATAGTTTACCCACTGTTATTTATATGTAACAATAAACCCAATTTTCATGTGTCTAACTCTAAAACAAAAAAGTTTCATACAACACTTCAACCCCCATTTTACACCCTTAGGGGGTGAATTTCGAAAAATCCGTTCTAATCCAGCGCCTACGTCCTAAAAGGAAACCCTATGGAAAATTTCAGACTTCTACTACTTGTAGTTTCTGTGATTTCATGATAGGTAAGTGAGCCAGTGATTTTCTCTTTTATTAATATAGATTAGTATGGGTTTATAAATTACTAGCTGTGTCTCACGATTTCGCATTCAAAAGTCCCAATCATAAAAATCTTACTTATCACATGCCTTCATTAATAGACAAATACATAATAGCAAGCCTAGTGCTTAGTTTGGGGCTAGATTGCGCTTGCGCTGTGTGCAATGGTAGTGCAATATTATTTATTTATTTTATTTTATAATATGAAGACCACACTCCCAAATTTCAGTCTCAACTATCAGCAGTTTAGGCATTTTATAGATGTTGAACAATGTAGATTACAAAGGAGTCATATTACTAGAACTAGAAGGCTTACATCGAACTAAAAAGTATTCCGCTACATTGTGCATGCTGTCCCTTTCTAATTACACTATTAGAAAGGGACAGAACTCTGCATTTAACATACTGTCCCTTTCCCTTTGAAGGCCTGTGTCGCGGCGGGCGAAGCTCGGACTGCAACGCAGATTCACGCCGGAAGCAAATACTTCTGCTAACCATAAATGTTTGTTTCTGGTTCTAAGTGTTTTCTATGTATCATATGTATGTAATTACACAAAAAAAGTATAATATGTAGTATATCCGTTGTCTAGTACCCATAGTACAAGCCTAGTGCTTAGTTTAGGGCTAGATAGCGCTGTGTGTAGTATCTTGCATTATTTATTTATTCCTAATTACAAGGACATATGGGACAGAACGCAAAATTGAAGCGGCTCACTTTTAAGTTTCACATCACCATTCTAGTTCTAGTATATAATTTCTTCGGTAGATTATTACAAACTATAAATAATTAGTAAAGTAGGTACTATTTATGATAATTAATTACCTGCTGGTGTAAAAACCACAGAATTGTCTGGTAATTCTTCATCATCATCTGGAGCTTTGCTAATTGTAGTCATTCACTCATAGCATCATGCACTGAAACAATTTTTATTAGTTATTTAAGTTTACTGAATACTTTCCTGTGGCGAGCTAGCAATAATCTCAACAATTTGATTAAAGATACTGACATAGATTTGTTTTGTACTAGTATTTTTTTTTTTTTTTTTTTTTTAAAGTTCCAACTTCTCAGTTGGAGTCTTTTGCTGTCCCTATCATGAACAGGGGACTGTCACTCTTATTTTTATTTGTTCAGCATATGTTATAAAACCCACTTTTGTAGAGGGGTAATAATATATATATAAGTAAAAAGTGTATAATATGATATATTCTAGCTAATATATCTTTTACTACAGTCATTTTTCCTAACCTATGATTAAAATTGTATATTCTAATATATAGTATTGCGTTAAAATTGTATAATTTGTCATATGTGAATAAAAGCGAATAAGTAAAATTATTTAAAATCAATTTAAAATTGCTAAAAACAAAGTGCTTACGTGATTCGTAAAATGTCAATTTAAATAGTCCATAATTAAAACTTAAAACTAAGGTCGATTTTTGAGTATCACAGGTCTCTATCACAATAATTTGCGTCTTCTTTCTCTCTCTTCTTTTTCCGCAGCGTTGCGAAAGAGCTGTACTTCTTTTTCTCATTCCATTTTTGCTGGACTCGGGATTACTCAAAATCCCGTAGCCAGCAAACCATCTTTTAACTTGCCGGTTGCTCTCCGACAGCTCCTTCGCCACGCTCCGGATCAGAGCTAGGGTGGGACAACCGATGTCTTGCTTTACCCGTAGTTTTCCTTTTTCTTCCCATCGAAATTCCACATTTCGTGCGAACAAAATTTGCACACCATCGGTTGCCCCATCCCTTGCACCAAACCAAGATTAGGGTGAACCCCCGAAGGTTGAGCGACAGGTCCCCGTGACCACCTTAGCAGTATGCGACCGCACTCCGCGCAACTTCCTCCCACTTCTTTCGCACGGGGCAGCATCTGTCGAAAGCATTGTGGTTGTACTCGCGTACCCCCGACTTTAGACAGACGCTGCACCGCGCGGGTTCGCCGAGGCGGTCGCATTCTGCCTTTTTGTGGTCGCCGCCACAATGGCTGCAGATCGCCTTTTCCTCCCCCGGGGCTTTGCAGAACCTCCGCCCATGTCCGTAGCCCAAGCACCTTGTGCACTGGACCAGTGGGCTTTGGTCCTGCACGACCACCCGCTGCAGGTCGACATGGATTCGCTCTGCAGCGGTCAGTCGTTGCCAGATGGAGGGAGACGTCTGCAGCACAATGTGGCTGGTCAGCGGGTTCCTCGCCCTCCTTCGGTACTTCACCCGCATCTCCTCCTTCTCTATGTCGACGCCCTTGAAAGTAGCGGTGTTTTGCCGCTTGATGGCCGTTATCAGTTCGTCGTCCGTTATATACGACATGACGTCCTTGATAACGACCATCGGGTTTTTGTTTTGCGCCTGTTTGTACTCCAGTTCCGTTCCTCTTTCTTCTAGACTCTTTATTATCCTGTCCAAATCCTCCCTATCGCGGCAAGACACAACCACTCCTCCCTCTCTCGACTTCCTCACTTTCTCCACTCTGACCCCCGTCTCTCCGGCCTGCACCGCCGTCCTAATTCTCTTCATCACTTCATCGGAGTGCGAGAGGTCCGTCGAAGTCACGATGACCGAATGCAACGCCTTGCGCTGCTGCCGTGCAGGCTCCCCGACGTTTTGAGGAGCCGCCGCTACTTGCGCGTAGGTAGCCTTTTCGGTCAGTCGTGACTCCGCCAGCTCTATCGCCTCCTTCGTCTCGCGGTGCAGGTCCCTATTTCCCCCCACGTCTCTCCCTATCTCCTCTACCACGCTCCTTGTGCCTTTTATCAGGGCAAGTCCCTCATCGGCCTTCCCCTCTAGAATGCTCCGCATGTCCCTCAGCTCTTCGAGGATTCAGGCGGAGCCGTTGGAGCTTCCCGGCGGCGTCTGCGGGACGGGTCTTGTGTCCCGCCGCACGCCGGGCAGCGGTGTCGCCTGCTCCAACTGCCTCACCATGCGGAACATTCTGTCGATGAGGGACTTGACCATAACTTTGATGGTCGTCTTGATGTTCCCCGACTCCTCGAGTTGGAGATAGGCCTCCTCCATGACCCACCGTGCTTCGGCGGTCCGGTTTGGGAAGCCCTTCGGCTCCTCGAGGATCGGGGACGCCTCTGTCGGGGCCTTCGTTGGCGGCCTCCGCTTCGCCTTTTTGTCCTTGAGGACGAAAGTCTTGTCGGTCTCACCCGATGTTGGTCCATCCGGCGAGACCGACAGGGCCCTCGCTTCTGCGTCCTCCCATTCATCGATACTCTTCCTGACACTACGAGTGGTGGCAGGAAGAGCAACGACCGGGGGCCTCGTTGTTGTGGCCCCCTTGACCAGTCTGGAGCGGGTGGTCGGGGGAACGCCGGTGAACGGAGTTGAGGCCGCCAGCGCGCCATCCTTGTTGATTCCCTGCGCGAGGGTGGGGTCGTGACGGGTCGCGGGACCATCTAGGGCCCCCGCGTCCGTCGTCCTAGAAGGGCCAGGTGCGGCCAAGTCTGATGCCGCGGCCTGCGCGACGGTCGATTCGACTAAGTCGTCAATTTTGTCGTTTTTGCCCTTTTGGGCCTGTCCCTGAGGGGTTCTAAACCCAAACATTTTCGAAAATGTGGCCCACTAAAGTGCCCCTATCAAATTAAGGCGATTTGAGTCGCCTCCCACCGAAAAAAGCAAAGTTAAAATTCCCGCCAAGCCAGAAGTCTAGCTTAGCGAGAGACCAAAGGGTGGGTGGGCGGGCAAAAAATGCGTCATTTGTGCGGGATAGGTACGGGATAGGTGTCTGAGGGTTTAGGGGATGTAGGAGGGGGTTGTTTGGAGTAGTTTTGAGGGAGATTCGCGAAAGTTTTCCTAAGAAAATTTCGAGAAAACGGGAAAATTCGCACAAAATTCACTCGAAATATGTAAAATTTGACTAAAATTTCGAAAATAACTGTTATTAACTGTGTCTATTGTATTTTTCAGGAGCAGGGAACACCACCGGGATGCCGCTGTATAGTCAGAAACTCAAAAAGTCTAATGAAAAATTTCCAAAAATCGACGATGTATGAAAAGTTGGTATCGGTTAAGTGAATTTTCTAAGTCCCAAAATAGTAGGTATGCAGGCAAAAATGCGTAATTTGTGCGGGATAGGTACGGGATAGGTGTCTGAGGGTTTAGGGGATGTAGGAGGGGGTTGTTTGGAGTAGTTTTGAGGGAGATTCGCGAAAGTTTTCCTAAGAAAATTTCGAGAAAACGGGAAAATTCGCACAAAATTCACTCGAAATATGTAAAATTTGACTAAAATTTCGAAAATAACTGTTATTAACTGTGTCTATTGTATTTTTCAGGAGCAGGGAACACCACCGGGATGCCGCTGTATAGTCAGAAACTCAAAAAGTCTAATGAAAAATTTCTTACTATTTGCATCCTATATTAGTTCTTAATAATGTAGCTGTTTTTTTCAAATAGGTACAGTAGTGTTTTTAGCCTAAAGTTAAAGTCCTTAAAGAAAGTCGGGCCTTTCTGCCTGACTTGAAATTGTGGGTTTCCTCACAATATTTTCCATCACCGTAAAAGCTATGTTAACAGCACACATCATTTTTTCTTTAAGAAAAAGACTTCTGTGCATGGTTGAGATTCGAAACCACATCCTTCGGAACAAAAGTTGGGATATCTACCACTATAATTATTAAAGTAGATACTATTCATGATAATGAATTACCTGCTGGTGTAAAACTACCGAAGTGTCCGGTAATTCTTCATCCTCATCTGGAGCTTTGCTAATTGTAGTCATTTACTCATAGCATCGTGCACTGAAACAATTATTAGTAGTCAAATATTAGTTATTACTTACTATTTGCATCATTAGTGCTTGATAGTTTAGCTGTATAAGAGTAATTTTTTTTAAATAGGTACAGTAGTGTTTTTAGTCTAAAGTTAAAGTTTTAAACGGTTTTTTTCCACAATTAGCCCTCCTCACGATATTTTCCATCACTATGAGAGCTATGTTAATCGCACACATAATTTTGTCTTATAGAAAAAGACATTGGTGCACGGTTGAGATTCGAAACCACAACCTTCGGAAGAAAAGTCAGAATATTTACAACTAGACCAACATTGCTCTATGGTTTCCTGCCTATTTGTTACAAATAAACAAATCTTTCCTCTTTATAACTATAAATATTTTATAAAGTTGTATACTACAGGGCAACACCCTCCCTTAATAGTTACAACCACTAACTACCTAAATTTAAGCTAAAGTTGTCAAAATAAAAATTAGCAAACTTGAAGGGCTTTAGTGTCCTAAACTTACATCCTCTGTTTCCTTTACAAAATTCTATTTGCCCCTTTCTCCCCTTCCTACTTAAAAGCTCGTTTTCAGTTTCTTAGCGATTCTCATGCAAGACAACTGCGTTCTTCTGAAACCCTACTTCTGCAAGCCCCCAAACACAACTCCTTATTTTATAATAAATCATTTACTGTTCATTCTATGATTCTTTGGAATTCCCTTCCACAACCTATCCGATCTGCCAAGTCCTTACCCATCTTCAAAGCTATGGTGACGAATCATTATCTCAGTATGGTCTGATCTATGGATATGTGTATGTATTATTGTATGTATGGTTTTGTAATGTGTATGTATGTATGCTATATATGCGTGGAAGTGTATTTATATATTATATATATATTGTTTAGTATGACATATGTATTTTCATAGTATTTTAACCTTCTCCAGTTCACACCAATTCAATTATATATTAATATCATTACTCACAACCTGCCACTCATGCTAAAACGGATCTATTCCATCCATAGGTTGCCTGGAAGAAATCGCTTTCAGCGATAAGGCCGCCCATTTGTGCAATTTACGTTTAATCTATGTCTTTACTTCATGTAATGTAATTATTTGTGTTTTTGTTTAAATGTTGTATGTTGTGCAAATAAAGTTATTATCTATCTATCTATCTATCTTATCTATATTGGTTTGTTTGTTATTTTGGGACTTGCAGAAAGAGCAACTTTTGTATGGGGACTTTTACCATATTAATATCATTAATATCATTAAGCGCACGTGCTCCTGGAGTGCCCTTTGCAGGGCAACTCACCTCGGCTCTCCGAGATCTCTTCCCGAGGTAACAAAGAACATTAGGGTCTTTTGGCTTTCCTCGGGGAGTTGGGTTGGCTCGATTGAGCACAAATCCCACCCAGACGCAAAATAGGCGCTCAGACGTCGACTTGCGGAAACCAGCCCGACAAACAAATACAATATCATTAAGTTAAAACCAGTTTTCTTTCGAAAAAATAAATTGCTATACTCACGGTATGAAGGTAGGACTAACTTTTATCATATTTTTATGGGGTAAAGCTTGATTAAACTTGAGAACTGCTTGGCCATTATTATTTTAAGGCGGGTCGCCCACAGGCACACAAGTCGAGGAGCATCGCATCTAGCTTTCCATTATCCTACTAATATTATATGTGAAAGTGTGTGTTTGGATCAGAGATATGTAAAATCTTAAATAAATAACTTAACTTTAATGGAGTCATTGGTTTGGATATTTGTTACTCAATCACGCAAAAACAACTGAACCGATTTCGATGAAATTTGGAATATAGGTAGCTGGATACCGGGAATAACACATAGGCTACTTTTTATCCCGATAATCCCGCTGGATCGGGACTTACGCGGGTGAAACCGCAGGGCGCGGCTAGTAATAACTAAACAGTGCCCTCACTTACAGCGTCGCGGCACGAGTGTCGTAAAGTCGAGATGAGGGCGCGGCGCGGGCTCGGTGGGGGCTCCAATTGCGCAAGCGCCTTTACCCGCGTCATTTTGTTTCGACCATAGTTGTATTTACTTACACAAGTTTCCTCCGCGGCTCTACTCTGATTCGGCCGTGCGCCGCGTGGTCTTTGTAGTGGGCGGCGCGCCTTGGACATAAATTATGAAAAATTAAAAAAATCCTACCGGTTCCAGGTGCTCCACGATTCATTTCGCCTTCATCATGATGGATGAGACATGAGAAAGTCGCAATCTCCAACATCCAATTGTTTCTCACAAGCACGCTTATTTTTCGTCAGATCGATGAGACGAAGGATGTAGGCACTAGTACATCCACAATTCATATTCGAAAACTTTCATCAGTCGCGTTGAAATCACCAACACTACTTACATTTTTTTCTTCGTTCTAAATTGCTCACTATGGTAGTTGTTAACTGTATTTTTGTTACTTTAAGTTACAATGTAACTTAGACAATACACAGTGTACGAATCATAAAAAAACTGTGTTAATTTTCGAGGAGGAATTAGTTATTATCTCAACTCGCGGTATAGCGAGAAAAAATATAGAAAACACGTGCGTTAACTGCGCAGTGAATAATTTGAAAATCAAAGATGGCGCCAAAGTGTTGCCATGCCAGGCATTGAGGCATTGAATGCGATAAAAACTACCATTCTTATAAGAACCATCATAAAAAGTGATTACCTTAGAGTATACATAAGCAGCGCTGGTATGCGAGTATGAACTGTAAGTACCGTTATGAACAGTCAAAAATGACAAAAACGATGTCATCAGTCACCTAGGGTTACGGGAATTTAATGTTTCTCTCGTTAGAATTTATTCTAGTAATAATTATGGTGAATTGTTCAGTGCCGCGGTGTAAAAATGATTCGCGGATCACTATTCAACCTCAACATTTGAATATCTATGTATAGAGCATCTGCTTACACTTTGCGCAGTAGGCAAATACCCATAGGCGCGCTCTATAGTTTGCTTATGTATACTATAAGGTTATTACCCAATTAAAAATATTATTGACCTATCGAGCATAGCCAAAGAAGCATCTCTCTCGACTTCAAGTCTAGCCAAATTTTCTTTTGACTGCCTAAAAACGAGGTATTTACGGAATAGTATTTGTTGCGAAAAAAAAGTTAGTAATCGTATTAACATTAATTGTTTTTATATATAAAATAATGTTATTTTCCCTTATATCTTCTTCTAAGCCGTGCAAAGCGTCCCAGATCCCAGAGTGTCAGAGTTTCTTAACAGGCTTCATAGATACGTGATACTGTACGTATTAATAAATAGGAATATAATATGATAGGATAGGATAGGCCATAGCGACGCGACGCATCGCCACGTTATATGTTTTTTTTCTCTTATTAATATTTTATATTAATATTTCTGTACAAGATCTGGGAAAGTTGGAGTTGTAGAATTAATACCAGAAGTAAAGAAGTAATTATTTTGTCAAGCATAATTTCGTGGCGAAAAATTAAATAGAAAAATTTAAAAAACGCGAAAGTAGAGAAAAAAAAATCTCATTTCTTTTTTTGCGTAAAATGTTAAAACTATTTTTAGTAGGTAAATGTTACCGATGTCTACAGAAATGAGAGAACTTTAAATTCTCTACAAATGTCACAATTTCGAGACAAACCTTGAGAAATTATATCAGCAAACCTCAGATTCTGCACGCCAAAATTTATATTGTAAAGTGTTGGTCTAGTCTAGTGGTAGATTTTCGAAGCCCGACTCACAGCGCACCAATGTCTTTTTCTATAAGAAAAAAAATGTTCGCGCACTTAAAGTGAAGGAAACATGGGAAACCCATGACTTATAGTCACGCAATTAGCCCAGTTGTTGCATAAACACAGTAAAAACTTTAAAAACTATTAACTTTCAATATAAAGTTAAATAAATATCTGCCTACTCCAAACCTTTCGTAGTATTTAGGAACACAATTTAGACGCCTGTCGTCGTCGCCTCGACATTATCGCCAGACGCCTCCACAAAACACAACGACATAATACTAACTAGTGATTCTACGTACCTACTTAAAATAAAATTGGAATAATGCAAAGATGGTGTTATTATATTAGAAAAAAATATAAAAGTGAATTTATTGAACTCGCATAGAGATTATTTTATACCATTTTAGGAGAAACTATCTTATCATGGCAACATTGGCAAAAATGTTTCAGAATTTAGTTATTTGTGACATCAGCAAAAAATAAAAGCATGAGGTTTTAGGATACTTTCTCTTTTTATTCTTCGTCTGTCTTTGTTTAATTTTGAAATAATGCCAGAAGTCGTATACGTATTGTAAAAAAAAAAAAAAAAATTTCAAACATTTTTGAATTTACAAAATATGTACAAAATACCGGGCTTTTCGCTAATGTATTCGATTTCACACACATGTATAACTTAAAAAAAAAAGCGTTTACCTAACTAATTTTATAATTCAACACGATCTAAATCGCCGTTCAGTAAGTAGGTACCTATCCAAAACATTAGTTCCTTTTATTTCAAGCAACGGACATCAAAGATGGGTCAGTGGGTGGACTACGAAAAGTTCTTTTGTAGAAAACAAAATATTGAATCGAAACATTCTCTAACTCCAAGTTTAGTCTAAAAATGATTTTCCAGAAGTTTGACAAATAATAATAAAAAATGCAAGATTGAGTTTTCGGTAGAAATTGTGAACATGGAGAGAAGATTAGACGAGTTGCGTAAAAAATTAAAATTACCCAAAAATTACCTACAGGTTCACACATTGTGATTTTTGTGTTATTATAACGCGTCTGTACACGTCCACTCGGTCGGTACACAGCTCGTGCGGACGGAATCGAAATTTTCGTGCGTGTACGTACGTACGTGCGTGGCCGCTGTGACGGCGTCGGCGGATGAGCTATTATACTACTCTCTGGGATGAGCCATAATGTACGCGAGCGCTGGCATTCGGGATGACGTCATTAGTTTTTTCCGTTCTTACGTTCCGAACGTTAGGTTTTTTTCCGTCCGGAAAACGTACGAATAGTGTGCGCCTTGTTGAATATTTTGTATAAAAGCAGAGCATTCAGGTTTCCTAATCTGAAAACCTAATCAGGAAACCGAACGTATGCGGCCGGCCTTAATTATTTACCAACTCGGCTTGGTTTTAGCGCCATCTACCAGTTATGTAGTGGTTCGATTCCCGCCATGATACAAACTAAATATACCTAACTGTAAAGCAAAAGGTACCGGTTGCAGGTAGGTATGCCTAAAAATAAATATTTTTTTTACAAATCCTCTGCTATTTATGGTTTGTAATGGCGCCTGGATCTGTAACAGTAACAGCCTACTGTCTGCTGCCTAATAAGACAGCCTACTGAAATTCGATAGGTACAGGTCTGTAGGAGTCTACATTTATTTGCTCTGCCTCTTGTAGGGATAGAAATAAAATACTTATTTTGGAACTGAAAGCTGAGTAAAGTGCGTGCCAGATAAATAATCTGGCACGCACTTACTAGATAATCGCTGTCCGCTAACGACTGCCTAACATTTATTTGCATTGATGCAGTGACGAGGCAAGTCAGTGCTGGAATGATGTGTATTTATTCTTATTTATTTTTTACTAGCTGCGCTCTGCGGTTTCAACCACTTTCAAACCAACCATTGAGTAACAAACATCCAAATATCCAAACACACACACTTTCACATTTATAATAGTAGGATTAGTAGATTATAGGCTACTTTTGATTTTTTGTTTTGGTTAAGCCGATTTGAATGAACTTTGGTACAGGGATAGTTTAGTGGTTGAAATAAGATATAGGGTACTTTGAATAATCATACGGGTTAAGCAACGCTTGGTATGACATACGTGAAGCGACCCATACGTTACCGGATAGGAATTTATGCGGGTGAAACCGCGGGGCATAGCTAGTGAACTATAAAACACAAAAATATTTTTTCAATTCGGACCGGTAGTGCCTGAGATTAGCGCGTTCAAACAAACCAACAATCAAAGAAACAAACTCATCAGCTTTTTAATTACTAGGAGTTCGCCCCGAACTAAGACCTCACGACCCCCTATCTCCCCAACCCCCCTACCGATCCGGCTCATCTTCGAACTCATAAATTCTATTGACCTAAAATCTACGCGCATACCAAAATTCATGAAGATCGAAGCTACGATACTCAAGTTATCGTCGAACAAACATACAAAGATACAAGCGACAGGCCCGTCTACACTGGACCTCACTCACTTCGCTCGTTCGGTCAATAATGTTAGTGCAGAATACCTACTTACATATTACTACCTACTTATTATTCAGTGGGTCAGGTAAGGCTGTGTATCAGCGTTCTAACCCTCCTTAATTCCCACAACAATAGGAAGCCTAGGACCGAACTGAGCCTAAGCGACTCGTTGCGTTTTGTTCAACAATAATATATCATTGTATAGTACCTAACCTACTTACATAATATATCCTACCTACCTATGTTTACATATACACAAGCACAAGGTATCTCATCATGTTCTAACATAAACCTAACCTATTTTATTCGGGGTGCTCCGGATAGTTTTTTTCGTGGTTTTAGATATTCTAATACGTACCCCTGTCGACATCGACCAATCAGAGAGCAGCGTGTAATTTTCCATATTTTAATTACTTCAATTACTTAGGTACTAATATTCTCTGCTAGGTCTACCATAATTTTCTATTTTATCTCTAATCCTAAGCTAGGACACCTACTCAAACAAACAAACTATGTCTTTATAAACGACAGTTTCACTGAATTCAGTCAAACGGAAAAACTTATTTATTGTGAAAAGAAGTGTGTGATAGTTTTCAAACAACAAATAAACTAAAATATTTTGAAAAAGATGTTTAAAATAACTACTATTGTAACATTATTACTTATTGGTAAGCTGAGTTTTTCTATTTAATATGAGCCTAGCGTAGACATTTGTGAATGTCTTATTGAATAATAGTTTTTTCTTATGCCAGGCGGCAAAGTTGGTTTTTAGTGCGAGTAGGTACGTGGATTAAAACCTGAGCTAACGAGGGATTCGATAATTGATTAGTAATAGATATTATTATGTACTGCATTTTCAGTAGACTTGCCTAATAGAAAAGTATGAAACAAAAATATTCGAATTTTAAAGTATTTTCAACTTATCTTCAATCGCCCGATAGGCGGTTGTTCTAGACGCTTAGGCGAACAACTTTTGTCCTTTTTTTTTATAATTTTGAGGTTATGTTTCATGGAAAAAACAGCTATTTTTAAAAATAAAGGTAATTGAAGGTTTCATTATAGTAGACTAAACTAAATGAAAGGACAACATAAGGTCAATGACCTTGAACTCTAAGAAACAGCTGATATTCAAGTAAACTATACACTTCAAATTTTCGAAAAGTACTTCGAATTTCCAAAAGTCGTAGAACAAAAGTTGTTCACCTAGACGTCTAGAATAAACCCCTTTCGGCTTAAAAGGGCATACCCGTTACATCTTGTATATTAATATTTATATTTTCCAGAGGGCTACACCGCACGGACAGCTTTAAGTATTCACCTAAGTAAATGTTTGTATTCTGCAGGCATGCTGTACGCTGCTAAGCTGTCGTGCGAGTCGTGTGGGGGAGAATGCGTGTCTTCGTGCGGGTCGAGAAGGTTCCGTGCTTGTTGCTTCAACTACTTGAGGAGGAAGCGGGGGGAGCAGGGGGAGCAGGTATACAGTTCATTATAAATAAACTAATATTATAAAGCTGAAGAGTTTGTTTGATTGTTTGTTTGTTTGTTTGAACGCGATAATCTCAGAAACTGCTGGTCCGATTTGAAAAAATCTTTTTGTGTTTGATAGTCCATTTATCGAGGAAGGTTATAGGCTACTTTTGATCCCGATATTCTTACGGGGTCGGGACTAACGAGGGTAAATCCCGCGGGACGCAGCTATAAAAACGTAAGTCGTGTTAGTTATACTATTTATATCTCAAGAACGGCGGAACCGATAGGAATGAAATTTGGTACAGGGTTAGTATAGAGGTTTAAATAAAATATAGGGTACTTTAAATGATCATCCGGGGAAAGCAACGCTTGGTATGACATACGTGATGGGTAAAAATAACGGTTAAACCGATTTGAACGAAATTTGGTACAGGGATAGTTTAGTGGTTGAAATAAGATATAGGGTACCTACTTTGAATAAACATACGGGTTAAGCAACGCTTGGTATGACATACGTGATGCGTCACATACGTTACGGGATAGAAATATATGCGGGTGAAACCGCGGGGCACAGCTAGTAAATAAATAATAGTCATTGGTTATGTAAGGCTACAAAGTTGATTTTTGGTGCGAGTACTTGGATTGAAACCCAAGGAAACAATAGGACTCGTGAGTGGTTCAAATATTGAATCTTGAGTGAAGCAAATGTTTCAAAAGTACGAGATCCAAAAAAACTTTGCTGCCGAGTAAAATACACAATTTTTTACCTCACTTCAGCGACGAAAACGCTATGTGTTAAACGTCGTGTGTTTTATTCAGTCCAGTGCTGGCACCTGTAAATATTCAAGAAATGATGTTGGCGCACTGGCAAGAAAGAAGAAAGAAAAACATTTATTGACAACAAACACACACTTATGAACAATAGGACATTTGTTACATAGATAATAATATAAGACAAAACAAAGATCGTTTTGTCTTATATTATTATGAAAATATAATAAATAAATAAAACGAATACGAGGTCCAATTAACTGCTACAATGTGAGCAGTGTGCCTGCTGCCAACGAGGATAATCATTAAATGCATTTTAGGTAGACTAGGGTGTTTTGGCGGAAAGCGCTAAAGAAATGTGTATAAATTTTCATTTTCGTAAAGCTAGTTCAAATGCGTGTAAATTGTTCAATTTCGTGGCCATGTTAATCAATTTAGTTTCGTCTAGATTTAACACGTGTAATAAAAGTGAAAACCGTAACAAAACATTAACTTAAGCGTTGTCTCCAAAGCTCCCATCAACCGTCATTGTAAATACCTACCATTCACGACGAATGGACTGTTTCTATGATGCAAATAACTTGCAAATAAATATTAGATATCAGTTTAAATAATCAGTTAAAAATGTAGCCATCGTTAAATAAACACTGGCTACATTTTAAACTGTTTTAATCAGATCATAATAATCGATAAGAAATAAAAATTATAGAAAAGTATGCAATAAAAAGGTTCCATATTTGAAAACTCTTTCCACGTTAGCGCGCAAAATACACTTTTGCACGCAGATTTCTAGTGACAAATAGACATTACCACAGCCCAACTTAACATTAGTAACATTGCACACAGCGATATCTAGCCCCAAACGTATGCCCCAAACTAAGCACTAGGCTTGTACAATATTGTACATACTATAATAATAATTATCATTTATTTCAGATAATATTACATTGTTCTTACATAAATAATGAAGTGGGTGTTTTATTTTATTTGGTGTTATTTAGATTGACATAAAGTCTTACATAATAAAATCAATACTTATTTAAAATTAAAGAGATAGGTAGTAAATTAATTAACTATGGGTACTAGCCAACGGATGTCCTAAACTACATATCCTTTTTTTGTAAACAAACATTTATAGTCAGCACTTGCACCCGGCAGGAATTGAACACGCAACCTTTTGCATAATCGAAACAACACGAGTCCGTCTTTATTAAAGTTTTATAAAACTTGAAAATCTTGTTTCAGATTTACTCAACTGAAGCTAAAGCAATGATTGACTTCCCTGTAAAAGTTGTGGACAACTGGCCATCCGAGTTTATACAATCGAAACCTTATTACAATGACGATGTGGTCGATAATAGATCCACATCTTTTTGAAAAATATCTGTAACAATCCTACATTATGTTGAACCTATTGGAGAATAATGTCAATTTTTAATAAATTCTATACAAGCTACCTTACTGAGTTTTTTTTCATACATTGAGGCATTGATATAAGCAGAGACATGTCACTCGCTTCGCTCCTAAAAGACTGTGCACTTGACAACTTTTGCTAAATCAATTTCAATCATGTTTGTTTAAGCTTAAGGTAGTTTTTGCTTTGGACAAACAAAACGGTCCTATTTAACCCTGTTGGATGCAGTCTGTTCTTATCTAACTAACCGAAACCGACGAACACTAAAGTGAAAAAAGGACTTACTGGGAACTCTGTAACATCAAGCAGGACCGTTTTTATGACCAACTACGCTTTCTAGTTACGAAGTAGTATTATTTTTATGGATATAACCACAGATCACATATATATAACAAAGGGATACTTTCGGTCTAACATTTCCTATTCAATAAATGAAACACTAACATGCGAGTTGTCAAAATCGGAACTAATCACTGTCTTAGGTAAATTAGTGCATAATGTTAGGAGCCAAAATAACTTTTGTAGTAATTCATTCTAGAAACCAACTAGAAACGGCCTCAACTTATCCATCACGTTCGCGTTTTTTACGAAAAAAATTCACACGGTACGGGTACTGTTTGTTGTATTAAGTATTTAGCACAGATGCATTGAGGTCCGTTTTTTTAAATAATAATTGGCTATTTCATCTAATTTTAGATGATTTTAACAGTGCAAGCAACTTTAATTACACGCCCTGCTGTGGTATCATCTCATTAGATGATACCAAAGCTGATGCACTATAATGATGTGTGGTTAAAATCAGTTAAAATCAACAAATTCGATACTTTGCCGCTGGGGTAACGGACACTATGCTTGCTATTTATGTCGCTGCCCGGGACATTGTTCGCTGGAGTAAGCTTGCCCAGCAAACCACCCTCCTAGCTTACTCAGCCATACCCAGAGGAAAGAACTGCAGGGCTATAGATACAAGATGTAACAACTTTTGAAAATTCGAACTTTTTTTTTTGAAAATTTTGAGGTTGTTTCACTGAAAAAACAGCTGCTTTTGGAAATAAAGGTAATTGAAGGTTTGATTGTAGTAGACCAAACTTAATGAAAGGACAACATAAGGTCAATGACCTCAAACTCTAAGAAACAGCTGATCTTCAAGTAAACTTTTACACTTATAATTTTCGAAGTACCAACTTCGAATTTCCAAGTGTTAGAACAAAAGTTGTTAGCCTAGACGTCTAGAACAACCCCCTTTCGGCTTAAAAGGGCTTACCCGTTACATCTTGTATATAATAATGCTGAATCTTATTATTGAAAGCTTTTGCCCGCGGCTTCGCTCGCGTTAAGTATTATTTTTCATCCCCTTGGGGGTAGAATTTATCAAAATCCTTTCTTAGCGGATGCCTACGTCATAACATCTACCTGCATGCCAAATTACAGCCTGATCCGTCCAGTGGTTTGGGCTGTGCGTTGATAGATCACCATGTCAGTCAGTCAGTCACCTTTGAGTTACTTATATATTTTTAAATAGGTCTTCTGATGGTTCGTATGAGCCATCAATTTATGCCCAGGGCCTGTATCTTTGTTGTTTATACAGGTGTAACGGGCAAGCCCTTTTAAGCCGAAAGGGGGTTGTTCTAGACGTCTATGCGAACAACTTTGGTCTATGACTTTTGGAAATTCGAAGTACTTTTCGAAAAATTTAGGTGTAAAGTTTACTTGAAGATCAGCTGTTTCTTAGAGTTCGAGGTCATTGACCTTATGTTGTCCTTTCATTTAGTTTGGTCTACTACAATCAAACCACCAATTACCTTTATTTTCAAAAGCAGCTGTTTCTTCAGTGAAACATAACCTCAAAATTTTCAAACAGGACGAAATTTCAAAAGTCGTAGAACAAAGGTTGTTCGCCTAGACTTCTAGAACAACCGCCTTTCGGCTTAAAAGGGCTTGCCCGTTACATCTTGTATACGAACAGTGACAATTATTTCTCGAGCTTATCAAACTAAATAAAAATCCAATATTGTTCCTCTATATTTATTTAAAAAAAAACGACATACAAGCATAAATAAGACAAATACATTATTCTAGTACATAAAGTAACTATATTTATTTACAATGCTTACTTACTATTTGATCTTTACTACGTAATTTAGGAAAACAAGGAATAATTTGTTAAGACATTATGCAGTAAATTGTTACGGGATCTTCTCTGCCTTCGGATTGTTATTGGTGAGAAAAAAGGATTTCTATAATATGATCCTTAGCTTAAACATCTATTAAAGTTACGGAGTTAAATATAACTGATTTAAAGGAAAGATTTATGCACAAAAACAGCGCATGGCCAATGTAGAGCGGGATTCGAACCAACAACGCATCGCAACCCACTCCGGGGCTAGCGACCAATTAGTCCACCGACGCTGTGTTTATGACGCAGTTCTATGAACGCCCAGTTAAGCTTAAGCAATTAAAATAACAATAATTGGAGTTAAATAGTTATTATTTCTATCCCTAACTAATACAATCTATGTGATTATCTAATTTATTATTCAATCTAGAAATTATATAAGTTCTTATGATAAGAAATTTCGATATATTTATTTGCTTAATCATAATTCTATGAGAGAAACATTTCTATAAAACAATATTTTTTTTTAAGCTGCTTCAATAAGTTTTATTTTAAATTGGCAAAACTGAAAACTTTATTTAATTTTTTGGTCTTATTTATTACATAAAACAAAATCAACGAACCAGGTAGCCGTATTCACAATCGATCCTATGCATGTCTAAATGCTTTGTCTTGCTCTCAAAGTCAAAGACATTTCAAGATGACATTTTGCGAAGTCGTCATTTTAAGAAGTTGACGTTATAAGAAATCTGAATGAACGTCGGTGAAAATATTACAAAAGTCGAATCCACACATAGGCGTTGTTTGTGAGTTGTGCCTGAAAGTCAATAAAATGGTGGTACCAAAATCAAATAAAAACTTTTCCTGCAGTGCATGCAAGCAGTTTTATTCTTTAATTTTAGTTGCATATTTTTAATTGTTCATTTGATTTATTTTTATTATATACTAGCTGCGTTCCCGTGAGATTATCGGGATAAAAAGTATCCTGTGTTATTCTAGGTTTGCAGCTACCTATATTCCAAGTTTCATCACAATCGGTCTAGTAGTTTTGCTTGATTGAGTAAAAAAGTCACATACATACATACAAACAAACCTTCACGTTTATAATATTAGTAAGATTTACATTTTTCCCAGGTTTTATTCTTGTACTTATTATTTTTTTAATTCTTTTCTGCCCGGGTTCCTAGTTTTTTATTTTTTGTGTTTTCCTCTTTCCACTTATCACCACCCATTTTATCTATCCAGTGGACGTCTGACAACAGTGGAAAATGACAGGCACTATGCAGTACATTGCTGCTTTGAGGTAATCACCGGTAATAACCACGTTAAGTCGAAGCAGCAATGTACTGCATAGTACCTGTCAATGTCCACTGTTGTCCGGGGTCCACTGGATAGACAATACGGATGCTGTTCTGAGACACCTATAAATAAGCCATTTTACGCGGTATTTTCCGATACGCACCATTTATCTTGCACATTGGATAAACAAAAATATAAACTACTACAACAATTTTATATAATATTATAAGATTTTTTTATATTTTTCTATACATTTTCATCCATAATATATTTTCTAGAATACATTGTGTTAATTATACAAAGGGTTTTATTTATTAATACAATTCATGTTCTTACACGTTTGTTTTAACTACAAATAAATATTGTTTAATATTGGTGTAATTACCATGTTTTTATTTATTTTACACAGAGCTTGGTATTCCGTCAGTTATTGCAAGTGACTTGTTCACGAGACTGGTTTCGAAATAAAACAAAACATGGTAAAAAGCCCATTATGAAATATAACATTTGTAGATAATTTTGTTGTTTAAATTAATAATTTACCCCCTTGTTTACAAACGTTAATGATTGTGCTGCATAACCATGCATCATTTGTCTTTTACTGTCACATGAAGTTTCACAGTTGACAGACAGAGGCAAACGTCACATAACTTAGTCATGTGTAAATAATATTTTATAATTAAGGGTGTTACTTTTATAATTATAACTATAAGAAAGATTTTACCGCGTGACGTGTATACACGCACGTGTCGTAATTTTAATTAGACTGAGATGTGGATGGGGACTGGCTACTTTTGTACGAGACCAGTTTCAAAAAAAAAACTCATTATCCGGTTGTTTTTTTATCAGCAATGTTGCATTGCCAATCCGACATTTCGTAGCCCATTTCAGACTCCTCTTTCAAGGTATCGTAAAATGCGGTTTAGCTTACTACAAAGTTGCAAAAAAAGTTCTTTTTGCATGTTGTCGTCCAAACCACGTCTGCGCTGTCTTCATACAAAAGTAGGCAATCCCTGCCCCATTCTAATGAGAATCATCCTTAACGCTACGTCCACATAGGCAGGAAGCTTGATTAGCGCCTAGAGGCTAGCAAGTCATGTGACATAAAATAAACGTGGGACCCTATCGCGTCGAATTCAACTCAACGTCGATTTGGTAATACGATGCTGTCGATAACGGGTTTGGAAAAAGCAACCGCGCAAGGAGCGAGCAGAAATTGTCAACGTTAAAGCCATAGACAATTTCTGCTCGCTCCTTGCGCGGTAGGTTTTTTTCAACCCCGTTATCGACAGCATCGTATTCCCAAACCCAACGTCGAGTTGAACTCAACGGGAGTTACGCGGTAGGATCCTTGGCTGTTTACTTCGATGCACGCCAAGGGACTAGCTAATGGCCAAGTACTCAGAGCGAGACTGTTTGTTTTAGTTAGGTGACTCACTAACCTCTGGCCGGTAAGCAAGCCTCCTGTGTATGCTTATGGCTACTCCGCAAGCTTGTTCTGTTCACTATCACTGCACTATCGTGTCACTGTCACCACACTACACTGCACCAGCTGTAGCTGCAGGTGTCACGTGTCACGGGTCATGTGTCAAGTGTCACGTGTCACGGGTCATGTGTCAAGTGTCACTTGTCAAGTGTCACATGTCAAGTGTCACGTGTCATGTGTCAAGTGTCACGCACGGGTCACGCTGTGGTTTAGCGTGACGCCCCCTGGCCGAGATCCTGAGTGAGGAGCGCGGCGGGGGCGGCGCGTCCTCAGCTGCAACACAACAAACAACATTGTTACACAGGGAACTATTTTTAAAAGGCCATCTAAAAAGCTCCAAGGACAATTAACCGCTGGGGAGTAAAAGTCCTCGAGTTGCGACCAACATGCCGATGCGACCGACATTATAGCATTCACAGGGAGTCGTTGGATGGAGGTGGCTCGCAATCGCTTTTTGTGGCATCGTATGGAGGAGGCTTATTATTATTATTTCTAGTAGAGGACGCCAGCGCAGCGCAAACACCAGACGGGTGATAGGTCCTCTCATGTTGGGACCATTTCACCCAGATGGGGGAGGCCTATGTTCAGCAGTGGATAAGGGGCTGAAATTATATTAAACAAACGATGATACTGTATTAAGGAATAGGAATAACAAATAATAGACATGATAAATAATGCACAAATTGAAAATTTATTCTAGTAATTACAATTTTGTTTTTTTTTTTTAAATTTACATACCAATTGTTTGGTGAAATATGTGTGACCAATATTAATATTAAGACTTACCCTGTATACCATGTTTCTAAGCAAATAAAATCATTTCATTTCATATGCCTGCCCTCCCACTTCACTAGGTATATATACAATTTGTAACGGGTAAGCCCTTTAAATCCGAAAGGGGGTTATTCTAGACGTCTAGGCGAACACTTTTTGTTCTACGACATTTGAAAATTCAAACTTTTTTTTGAAAATTTTGAGATTATGTTTCACTGAGAAAACAGCTGCTTTTGAAAATAAAGGTAATTGAAGTTTAGATTGTTAACCATCAAACTAAATAAAAGGACAACATAAGGTCAATGTCCTGGAATTCTCAGAAACAGCTGATTTTCAAGGAAACTTTACACCTAAATTTTTCGAAAAGTACTTCGAATTTCCAAAAGTCGTAGAACAAAAGTTGTTCGCCTAGACGTCTAGAACAACCCCCTTTCGGATTAAAAGGACTTGCCCGTTACAAATGGTATATATATTGTATGTTACCTGCGTCGATGCCTGCGCGCGCGCCGCGGCCCGCGACGTCCGCCCCCCTCCGCCCAGCGCTCGAAGGCGCGCTCCCGCTCCAGCCACTCCTGGTACTTGTACCACCACTCTTCCCACTTCACGTAGTCCGCTAGAGTCAGACCGCGCAGGTAGCCGCGAGCGCGGTAGTACTCGTACCTGGGGACATACGTCACTTGACTACATCACCACTGAATATCTAGTTCTACAGAGAAACAGCTTCATAGAAGCCCGCTGCTTAGATTTATTTATTTATTTATTTGTTTATAGTCAAATAACACGATTATAAAACCAATTACATTAATTGACTAGGAAAAAGTTTCATTCAGTTTTCTCACAAAAGCTCAAGCACACTGACAATATCGATCTCCATTCGTCCGCAAACAGATCGCTTTCGGTACTTGCATCCAAGAGAGCGTTAAACGCGTTGAGGCTGCGCAGAATTGGAGACATAGAGTGAGATACCGTGCGAGATGCTGGTAGCGCCAGAAGGTGATGTTTTCGACCTCGATCGTATTTGACCGGGGCGAACAGTCTGCAGAGAACCGCACTTAATTCAGGAGAGTCAACCATACCCCGAAAATTTTTCAAGCACAATACCATCTGGTCGTAAGCGCGCCGAACCTCAAGTGAATTGTACCCGAGACAACCTAAGAGGAATTTAGTGGGATATATGTAAGGATAGAAACCGTACGTTCTCTTGTATAAGTAACGAAGAAAAGCTTTCTGAACCTTCTCAAGAGTAAGGGCGTAGGTGGCCTCATGCGGATTCCAAATGGAAGCGGCTGCCTCAAGCTTGCTCCGAACCAGCGCGACGAACAAGAGCCTTATGACGCCAACATCCGTAAAGTCACAGGCGTTCCTAAGAACAAATCCTAGACCTAGATACTTCAGTACATGCAGAGACCACCAGAAGACCCTCTCGGCGCACTGTCGGTGAGAGGTCACGCACACATAGCTGCGCATGCGCTCATACGGCGAAGGAACAAGGAAACCCGCGTCTTATTTATTTATTTATTTATTTGGAAACCTAACAGCTAAAAAACAGAAACATGAAAAACAGTGTAAAAACGGAAAGCCAATTACAAGGTTTCACGGCTAAAAAACAACTTAAATAAAATAAAAAAACACAACAAGTGCAAGTCTATTCTAAAGTGTGCATAGTTTGCACTGCATACCTAAATGTACATTAACAAAACTAAAGAATTAGATAAATTAAATTATAAATTATAAATATATAATTTAACAATATAATAATAAATATAAAAAAAAAGATATACAAATATAATACAATATAACAGAGAATGATAAACATAAATGATTACAGGATAGAGAATAGAACATACTTAATATTATCCGCTTTAAAAAATACTCAAATCGTTATTAAAAAATAAGTTACTTAACCGCCGCCTTGCCGACGTAACACTAGTGCAGAACAAATCAAGGTCCACACTATCACACACCTCATTGAAGGCACTGCAGGCTCGCAACACGTAGGCATTCTGCCTGTAATTAGTGACCGCACGCGGCACAAACACAACCCTGCTGGCACGCGTACTCGCCGGTGTTCTCAAATAAATCTTATCCAACAAATCACCGCAATCAACTGAATTTGAAGCTATCCTCAGAAGGAAAATAACATCAGCAATATCACGCCTATTTGACAAAGGAAGAAAATGAAGTTTTCTGCACAGGTCCTCATAAGAATAATTATCGTATGGAATTCGCAACCGATAACATAGATATTTTAGAAACCGACGTTGAATATCTTCTATCCGAGTTGTATACACATTATACCGGGGATTCCATACTTGGGACGCATATTCTAACGTACTCCGAACATAAGCACAGTACAATATTTTAAAAGTCTTTGCGCATTTAAAATCCCTAGAACTCCTCATGACAAAGCCTAATGCCTTTGAGGCTCTTGCGCAAATGTTATCAATATGAGCGTCAAATAAGAGCTTAGAATCATGTACCACCCCCAGGTCCTTAACACAATCAATCCTCTCAAGCATTGTACCCCTCAAGTAATAGTTAGAACTGATTGGTTTACGCCCACGGGTAAACGTGACAACTGAACATTTAGCAGGATTAAGGTCCAACATATTCAACGAACAGTAAGAGTCAAGTCTCGACAGATCCGACTGAAGGTCGGATACGTCAGACAATGAACCAATACTGGCAAATATCTTCATGTCATCCGCGAAACTCAAAAGCTGACTATGACGAAAGCAATCCTCTATATCATTGACAAATATGAGAAACAGTAGGGGTCCAAGCAAGGACCCCTGTGGGACCCCGCTAGGAACTACCACCCAACTCGAAATATAGTTATTTACTACAACAGCTTGAGTTCTATTGTCGATGTAAGATGCAAACCATCGCAAAAGGTCACCCCTAATACCAATCACTTCAAGTTTATAAAGTAGCAGTCTATGGTCTATCCGGTCAAAACACTTACTATAGTCAGTGTAAACAACATCCACCTGTCCACCACCCTCCATAGTTTTAGTCAAAAATTCATCAAGAATTATTAAATTAGATACAGTAGAACGGCCCCGAAGAAAACCATGTTGAGTTGAAGAGAAAGAACAATGGATAGCCCGATATACTTGGTTATATATAATTTTTTCAAATATCTTTGCAATGATACATAATTTAGATATGGGACGATAATTATCTACTTCTTGTTTTGGACCTTTTTTGTGGACCGGAGTGATGAATGCAGATTTCCAAATACAAGGAAAGGTACAAGCAGAAAGTGATTTTTTAAACAAAAGTGCCAAAGGAATCCCAATGGAACCAGCGCATCTTATCAGAAAAATTGAGCTTAAATTATCCGGCCCAGCCGATTTAGATGGATCTAATTTAGAAAGCAACTTTGAAACTTCACACTTATTAATATTAATTTTATGGATATCAGATACAGAGCAACAGCCTACATCGTTACGAGAACCTAAGACCGAGTTTGGGCTATTCGTAGTGGCCAGGAAAGTGGAATGAAAATAACTAGAAAAAGCCTCGCAGATGTCAGGTCCAGTCGAGACCGTTACGCCGCTGTATTTCAAGGTTTGCGGAATTGAACCAGATTTCCGACGCGCTTTAATAAAGGACCAAAATTGCTTAGGATTGGACGCAATGTTATTCTCGATGCTGTCTATGTACTGATCATAACATTTAGCCTCAACGGATCTGGCCCTATTTCGGAGAAGAATAAAAGAGTCTAAATCAGACGAATTCCCGTAAGTCTTGAACTTCCTAAGGAATTTAGACTTTTCTTTAAGTATTTTAATTAAGGCCCGTGAGAACCATTTCGGATACTTGCCGGGACTGGTAAGTCTACTAGGAACATATTTAACCCTAAGCCTGTCTACAGTATCGTAGAAAAAACCAACGGAATCCTCTAAGGACCGCTTATCAAATTCACTTACCCAATCAATATCACTAATTTCATCATTAATAGCTACATAGTTGCCTTTATTATAGAAATAACGCAAATATTTTTCCTGTCTCAAAGAGGGTAGTTGAACAAAATCAAGCTCAATAAAGACCGGCCTGTGAAATGCATCAATAGGTACCAGAGGTTCAAGACATTCCGTTACACATACATCATTATTTGACAAAACTAAGTCTAATATTTTGTTGTTCTTATTCAACACTCCATTGTACTGTTGAAGGTCGCAAAAAGTCAATTCGTCAATAAGAAAACATTCATCGGAACTAGTGTAGTTAGTGGGCTTTAAATATTTGTACGGGGTTGCCTCCCACGTAATATTAGAAAGATTGAAATCTCCGACAACTAAAAATTTATCGACCGGATTAGAAAGTACAATATCGCTCATTTTATTTACAAAGTTCCGCAATTGATCCGAATATGAACAACCTCTATTTTTTTGCTCAATAACATACACGCAACAAATATGCAGGTTCGTACGGTTATTATCAGAGTCTCTAAACGACAATGTAACCCAAATGTCTTCCGCCAACGAGAGGAATGCAGACTGTGAGGTAACGGGAATGTTTTTACGCACTGCAATTAACACCCCTCCCCCATAGATTTGATTCAAGACATCATATTCACGGTCGCGCCTCCAAACTACATAGCGTTCATCAAACAGTGAAGACGTAGCAATCGAGTCTGGCAACCATGTTTCGGTGATTATAACAACGTCATGATCACTAAGACAAAGATTTCGATAGAATAGGGATAACTTCGTTCTAAGCCCCCTAACATTCTGATAATAAATGCGCAAGTTATCAACACTTGAAATTGCAGCAGCCATTGATCATTACAACAATCAATAATTGAGTAAATGTAACAATAAACAAGTTAAAATAATAAAAATGTAAAATACGATAATTAATAAGGTTATTAATGAATAAAATATTTATCAAAATCCCATTATCCAAAAAAATATCAAAAGTTAATAAATCATCAAATAAGAAAAGTACATTTAACAATAAGATTATTTTGAGAATAATAGTATTCATAGGCCAATTATTAAAAGTATTGCTATTGGTAAAACGCGTAATAAAAACAAACAACTGAAGGTTATTTATTTTTATTATAAAAAAAGGCATAGTTTTTACCAGCGGTAAAATGTATTTACCAATCCTGTAACCTGTATCCAGAAATGTATTTCTGCCAATCGAATTGCTTACCACGCGTTTAATGATAAACAAAAATGACTCTGAGATAGCAGAAAAGCAAAGCGGTACCCGTGACGGTACATTCAATATCATAAGGTATATAAGACTCAACAAAGCGAACCTACGTACATGTGCGGAAGAAATTAAAAACAATTGCAAAAAATGTATGAGATTAAAGGTATACTCGTAGTACTCTGAAGAGTAAATTTCTAATTCGCTATAAAATATAATAACTAATAGAGCGACAATATCTTTAATAAAATAGTAATAAGTAAACATCAGTGAAGGTATAATGATAATTGTTGGATAACATTTACTAACCACGCTCCGCATAGAAACAGCCGGGGTAGTAATGAGAAACGTGAGTAACGCAAGTGCAAAAAGGACGAATGATACAGCGCCAGTGCGATCAAATAAGCAATCGATGCATACTTGTTGCGGTGACAGTGCGCATACGCAAAAACATAGACAGCTAGCATTCATTGTCGATGCGACGGTCAAGGCAGGAGTCGTAAACATTTTTTTCAAATAAATAAAATAAACTGATGGTGCAAAAAAACATAAAGAAGTAGTATCAAAGATTAAAATTAAATAGAAATAGGCTAAGAAATTTTGTTTAAATCCTCCTCTCTAGACATGACCAGTATCGGGGATGTATCGTTTCTACGGACATGTATTTTGCCGTGCTTCACCCACACATAATCGAATTTCATCTCTTTGGCTCTAGACTTAGTTTTATTCAGCAAGATCTTAGATTGTTCATTGAGGTGATCATTTACAAAAACACGCTGTTTAGAATTTGCATAGCCCAGATCAGATGCTGACAATGCTTTACACGCTCTCGCTGCCGTCACGAATTCCTCCTTAGCGTACCTATTCATAAATCCAACGATTATGGATTTATCCTTCGTACCATGCAATGGCGATCTGTGAAGAAAGTTGATCTGCGTTTTGACATACTCAAAGTTGGTTTTCTTACATAGTGCCTCAACAATTGCGAATAAGTTTTCGTCCTTTTTTAGAGGTATACCTTTGATCTCAATATTATTGAGGCGAGATCTCTGATCCATAACAGTGAGCTGTAACTTAAGAGAATGCACTTCCAACTCTAATGAGCACACGGTTTTCTTAAGGTCCTCGACTTTAGATACTCGCTTCTGGATCTCCACTAACTGCGAGGCAAAATCGTCGATCTTCCCACTCACGTACTCACTACTTTGCTTAAGTTCCTTGAGCTCCTCCTTAATCGACTTCACATCCCCAATCAAAGAAGGGAGACCGCTAAGCTGGGATTTCATTTCACGGATCTCCTTCAATATGTTCTCCATTACGGCTGAGTCACCCGGCATAGGCGAGGTGGCCCTGCTCCTACAAAAAGGGCATTTCCATGCCAACCTTCGCTCGTTGCCAAGTTTTTTCCACCCCATCTCAGTAATCTGCGCGCAGCCAAAATCAAGATGCTTCAAGCAGACTCCACACTGAACTCCATCACTGAAGTCATCTCCACAAGCAGCACACTTCATAGCTGACCCACGGGTTCACTACCTCTGCGTAAAGAATAATAGATGCACACGATAGCGCTAAGACGTGTTGATTGTGTGAATGCACACACTGAACTGGTCTTAAGACATCATTGTTTCAACGAGCAAAATTGGTGCCCTATTACCAATTTTGCTCTGACTAACTTGCGAATAATTCGGCATTCTTGGTAACCTTTATAGTATATATTATTTTAAGTACCTCACAGTAACATTATCCCACCGGGGGCAGTGATAAGCTTGATTTTTCGTCAGAACTAGAAGTTTATCGCGGAATAACATCGTTAGCGCGATCCAGCACCGTACTCACCTCACAGTAACATCATCCTACCAGGGACAGAGGTAAGCTTGATCTTTCGTCAGAACTAAAAGTTTAATCCGGAATAACATCGTTAGCGCGATCCAGCACCGTACTCATCTCACAGTAACATCATCCCACCGGGGGGCAGTGATAAGCTTGATCTTTCGTCAGAACTAAAAGTTTATCGCGGAATAACATCGTTAGCGCGATCCAGCACCGTACTCAGACTCACCTGACAGTGACATCGTCCCACGACGTCTGCCCTCCGGGCGCGGCCGCCAGCAGCTCCTCCGGATAGGCTCCCAGCTCTGGCGACTCCCCGCCGGGAGCGCCGAGCGGTCCAGGCGGAGCGCCCGGGGCTCCGCCCTCGATGCGGACGTGGAGTCGCGCCTCGCGCCGCGTAATGCGCATGTTCTCGAGCCGGGCCGACCGGTCGGCAGACCACTGAGCCATCTTGCCGAATCTGGCGAGTTCATACGTAGATAAATGACATCAGTGGAGCGTCGTCGGGCGAACGCTTGACTGCAATGCAGAAGGTTGCGGGTTCGATTCCCGCTGGGTGCAAATATTTATGCTTAAAAATAAATATTTGTATCTCGTCTGGGTGTATTTCTATGTATAATTTGTATGTATTTACAAAGAAAAATACATATAAGTAGTTTTTGCGTGAAAGAGTAACACACTCACATACATACAAACTTTCGCGTTTATAATATTAGTAAGAGATAATAAATAATAAATGTCTGTGACCAACACACAGCGCCATCTAGCCCCATGGTAAGCTGCTAAGCTTGTGATACGGTGACTAGACAACGGATACACTAATCATATTTCCTTTTCTTTTGTAAAAACATACATACTATACATACAAATACACCCAGACCAGATACAAATATTTATTTTTAAGCATAAATATTTGCAACCAGCGGGAATCGAACCCGCAACATTCTGCATTGCAGCCAAGCGTTCGGTCAACGCGCTACAGCAGTCGTCAAAAAAAAATAGGTACCTTATGCTTATGAAGAATATCCAAATTACCAAAATAGATACCTTATGATTATGAAGAAAAATGGCAAAATTACCTCTCATGCAGTGTAAGCGTGGGCGGCGTATCATCACTATCACTGTCATGTCTCTGCGCGGTCAATGCGGCGGTGATGGCGGCGGGGGACACGCGGCGACGTCGTGGGTCACGTGGGTCGCGCGGGTCACGTGGGTCGCGTGGGTCACGCGGGTCGCGTGGAGCACCCGCTGCGCCCTCGCGTTTGATAGCCTCCGGTGGAATCGGGACGGGTAACGTGTTGCGTTGCCATTCCAGTACCTATACACATAAATAAATGAATTTATTTTACTTCAAAGGCCCAATTTGTTAGTAAAAAAACACACATAAAATAGTTCGTACAATACAAGATGTAACAGGTAAGCCCTTTTAATCCGAAAGGGGCTTGTTCTAGACGTTTAGGCGAACAACTTTTGTTCTACGACTTTTGAAAATTCGAAGTACTTTTCGGAAAATTTAGGTGTAAAGTTTACTTGAAAATCAGCTGTTTCTTAGAGTTCGAGGTCATTGACCTTATGTTGTTCTTTCATTTAGTTTGGTCTACTACAATCAAACCTTCAATTACCTTTATTTTCAAAAACAGCTGTTTTTCCAGTGAAACATAATCTCAAAATTTTCAAAAAAAAGTTCGAATTTTCAAAAGTCGTACAACAAAAGGTGTTCGCCTAGACGTCTAGAACAACCCCCTTTCGGATTAAAAGGGCTTACCTGTTACATCTTGTATAATTATTAATTACCTTTAACTACTACTAGACTAACTTATATTCAAAAAAACATTTTGATACACCAAAACCGACACAAAGTGTCGTAGCATTGGTGTATCAAACTTACTGGATAACATTCTTGGGATTCTATTGGGACTTTTTCTCATTCTATCAAGTAGAGAGTACGTCTTTTTACGGATAATTGCAGGGAAAATAATAATTAGCCCCAACAAACTCGAATAATATGGAAATAGCAATTCTTTGAAAAAATGTTTCACGCACATGGTGGTTGCGGGACCTAGAACGATGATTCGACCGCCAGTCTGTCACTAAAGATCGTCCGCTATTGGTCGATCCAAACATCGATCATACGTAATACTGTACGGAACATGTCAGTGTGTGTATCTGCTGCTGTGTGAACGTAGAACATCGTTTTTTCGAATTTAATAGGGAAGTCTAACTGCACCTGCCGACTGAGAATGGTCGCGCGGCCATTACTTGGATGTGTGGCCCCGGTTGGGCGGGTTGTGTGTTTGTGTATGTGACTGTGTTTTTGGCATCGTTGCCAGTATACATACCTTCTCCTCCCGGGTCCGCTTGCTGCCCTCTCTTGCTTTGAGCAGCTCTCGTGTGGGCTGCACGGCGCGCGCTCCGCCCGCTCCGCTCCGAGCGCGGGATGGAGATGGGGTCTTGCGACTGAAATCAATATAAGTAAATAAATAATAAATATAGCACGACATTGCACACAGCGCAATCTAGCCCCAAACTAAGCAGTAGGCTTGTACTATGAGTACTAGACAACGGATATCTTACTAATATTATAAACGCGAAAGTTTGTATATGTATGTGAGGTTGTTACTCTTTCACGCAAAAACTACTGAACCGATTGCGATGAAACTTGGAATATAGGTAGCTGGATACCGGGAATAACACATAGGCTACTTTTTATCCCGATATTCCGACGGGAACGGGACTTATGCGGGTGAAACCGCGGGGCGCAGCTAGTACTACATAATTAGGTCGGCTAGTCTTTTAGCATTTTGTATGTATGAACTTGTACGTGCAAAGGACTTAGGGTACCAGGTGCATATTTTAAAGTTTAAATTTTATTACTGGTGGTTTAGTATTTTTTGGTTATACTGCATGAAATTACTAACAGTTAGGATGCTTTAGTGATATCAAGCACAATTATCAACAATTACTGAACCACCATATGTATGTATTTACAAAAGAAAAATAAATATAAGTAGTATATCCGTTGTCTAGTCATCGTAATACAAGCTTAGCAGCTTACTATGGGGCTAGATGGCGCTGTGTGTTAGTCACAGAATTTATTTATTATTGAAAAACATGAAACTTTCAAATATGCACCTAGTACCCTCAGTCCTTTTCTGACTGTACTAAAATATCATACTAAAATAAAAATATAATACTTAGCAGTAGATAGATAGATAGATAGATTAATACTTTATTTGCACAACCAACAACAATACAATTAGTTTACATTTAAAGTAAGACAAATACACAGAAAGCTTAAAAGTAGTAGTAGCAGTTAGTATTTAATTAACTGTCCTCGATCTTACCTCGGTATCTTGGCTCCTTTAGGCGGCGGTGGAGGCGGCGCGCTCTTCTTGTTCTTGGCGGAGCAGACGGAGCAGGAGTCGTCGGAGCAGCTGCTGGCCGAGGAGCGTGAGGAGGGGGAGGCGCGGGGCGGGGCGGCGGGGGACGGCGGGCGGCGGCGGCGCCCCGCCGGCAGCGGGGGGGCCGAGCGACGCGGGGAGCGGGGGGCCACGGCCGTGCTGGGGGGGAGAACATACATTACAAACATTAGTATAGCAAATTAGCAATATTATACATTAGTATTACAATCTTACTAAAATTATAAACGCGAAAGTTTCTATACAAAGTGTAACGGGTAAGCCCTTTTAGGCCGAAAGGGGGTTGTTCTAGACATCTAGGGGAACAACTTTTATTCTACGACTTTTGAAAAATCAATTTTTTTTTTTAAATTTTGAGGTTACTTTTCACTGAAAAAACAGCTGCTATTGAAAATAAAGGTAATTGAAGTTTTGATTATAGTAGATCAAACTAAATGATAGGACAAAATAAGGTCAATGACCTCGAACTCTGAGAAACAGCTGATTTTCAAGTAAACTTTACACTTAAAATTTTCAAAAGTCGTAGAACAAAAGTTGTTTGCCTAGAAGTCCAAAACAACCCCCTTACGGCTTACCCGTTACACTTTGTATATGTATGTGATTTTGTTACTCTTTCACGCAAAAACCACTGAACCGATTGCGATGAAACTTACGAATATACGTAGCCGGCGACAAAATATATAATAACGATAAAGTATATATTTATCTGACACTCAAATGGTCATCTTGACATTATTCATTGCAATTTGCATGTTATTGATGTCTTTCCGTCAATCAACATGGATACTAATAATACTAAACTCATAGTGGAAGAGCTTTGCTCTGGCAAACGTATAAGTTCATTAAGGCCTATTACAAGCACATAACAACAATTGTGGACATGCTGGAAGACTAGTTTGCTGCACTGTAATTACCGGTCCGTTCCTTACTTAATACATTAAAATTTAAGTCACTTAAATAAAAAATTAATGTCATAAACTCTGTTATTAATTATCGTTCAACTATAAATAACTCAAAACAATGAATTGGGAGCTGTTTGTCAAAAACGCGTTTCTAGTCATCACTAGGGTAGTGTCATATGGACTAGGAATTCCATATGACACCACCGGTAGTGTCGTTCTGGTAGTGTCAAGTGGAATGATCGAAGCGACATTACCTGGTTATAAGGGCGCTCACCACTCAACGAGGAGCTAACGACAACCACGCTGGGGCCGGCAGAGAAGGCCCCAGCGCACATCTCCGGAGTGGTACCGGAGCTGTTAAAGGCACGCTCACTTCCCAGCACACATCCGTGTGCCTAACGAGTGACCTACATCCGAGGATCGGACACATCTAGCTTGATGTCATACGCTTTAGGAACCCCGGCACAGCGCAGCCGGGGATGCAGCTAGAGGCCTCCTCAACATACCTGGGCGGCGCACGGCGCGGCGTGCGGCGGCGCGGCGCGGCGTGCGGCGAGCGGCGGGCGGCCGGCGAGCGGCGGCGCGGCGCGGGGCTGCGGGACCGCGAGCGGCGCCCTACGGGGCTCCTGGGGACCACATGCTGTACTACTACACTGTTATATAACTAGGAGTTCGCCCCGAACTGAGACCTCACGACCCCCTATCTCCCAACCCTCATACCGATCCTGCTCATCTTTGAACTCATAAATTCTATTGACCTAATACGCGCACATACTAAAATTCATGAAGATCGGAGCTACGATTACTCAAGTTATCGTCGAACAAACATACAAAGATACAAAGGTGCAAGCGCCAGGCCCGTCTACACTGGACCTCACTCGCTTCGGTCGCTCGGTCGATAAGCTATAGGCTAGTTCCAGACCATGGGCATCCCATGGTCTTTTGCAAGGGACAGGCAGCTCTAAAAAGAGAAAGTATGTATTATAAACTTTTTAGAATGTTAAAATAGACGAATTACATCTCAGTCAACCTAAAAAAAAGCAACTGTTAATTTAGCTAAAGTTTGGTCGTTTAAAAATCATGATTAAAACGCGATTTAACCCGGTAAATAAAGTGTTTTATTATATAATGTTGTTCTACTACTTTTCCAAAGTCCGCTAGACAGCTTTTTTTTAATTTACATCAGAGTACAGACTTTTGTCCTCTCTTCCTTTATTATAAGTATAGATTACCTAGACCTCTCTTTCTTCATTATAAGTATAGATTACCTAGACCTCCTACTGGGCGCAGGCGGCGTGTGGTCACGACGCGGGCTCGTCGACCGGCGCGGCGACTCTAGGTACAGCTGCTTGTAACCCGAGTGACGCCATCTATAACAGAACACACCATTTTAGACAGCTCCTCTCACAAAAAAAAGTCCTACTAACTCTTCCTCAGCCCCAACCAAAGGTTGCCTGGAAGAGACCGCTTTAAGCGATAAGGCCGCCGTTTGTACCACCTAGTTTTAAGTTTTTTATTTTTCTTTTTTATTGCAATTACTAGCTGCGCCCTGCGGTTTCACCCGTGTAAGTCCCGTTCCCGAGGGAATATCGGGATAAAAAGTAGCCTATTTGTTATTCCAAGTTTCATCGCAATCGGTTCAGTAGTTTTTGTGTGAAAGAGTAACAACCTCCCTCACATACATACATACATACTTACATACAAACTTTCGCGTTTATAATATTAGTAAGATTTAATCGTGGTGTGTTGCAATAAAGAATTAATCCATCAATCACCGGTCAAAATCATGAACCCCATATCCCCAAACCTTTTGATTGTTGAAAACACTATTTGTGCTATTTTCATTTTCCAATACTCGCTGGTTTATAAGTACTAGTCGTGGCTCGACCTAACCTGACTCGCCAGCAAACTCGCTGGTTTATACTTTACAAGATGTAACAGGTAAGCCCTTTTAATCCGAAAGGGGGTTGTTCTAGACGTTTAGGCGAACAACTATTGTTCTACGACTTTTGAAAATTCGAAGTACTTTTCGAAAAATTTAGGTGTAAAGTTTACTTGAAAATCAGCTGTTTCTTAGAGTTCGAGGTCATTGACCTTATGTTGTTCTTTCATTTAGTTTGGTCTACTACAATCAAACCTTTATTTTCAAAAACAGCTGTTTTCCAGTGAAATATAATCTCAAAATTTTCAAAAAAAAAGTTCGAATTTTCAAAAGTCGTAGAACAAAAGGTGTTCGCCTAGACGTCTAGAACAACCCCCTTTCGGATTAAAAGGGCTTACCTGTTACATCTGTACAGGGCTCAACCTCATAATTATTTTTACCGGGTCTTATTCGCGTATAATTATTCAGTCACTATCAGTCCCCTCGCGACCAAGATCATTGTAACATGATCGAAACGTCGAGGTAAGAGAATTTAAAAATAATTATACGCGAATAAGACCCGGTAAAAATAATTATGAGTTCAAATCGTGTGAGTTTAAAAAGGCTCAACCTAACCTAACCCACAATCCCACAATGAACAATCCCACAGCCCACAATCGGTAGATCGGATTGTACCCACAATCGTACTTGCTGGTTTATACTATCTGAATCTCAACCTAACCAGACTCACAAATCTTACTCGCTCGTTTATACTATCTCAGGCTCAATCTAAGCTGACCCACGATAATACTCGCAGGTTTATACGTTCCTCGGCTCTAGGTAACCTGGCTCACCTGTTAGGATCCTTCTCCTCAACTTCCAGCAGCTTCAGATCCCAGCTACCAGGCGAAGCTTGTCTCGCTCTCTTCATCACATTGTCTATCTCTTTCCGACGGCCTGCCGGGTTCGATGGATCTAAGAGATGGGGAAAACATGGTCTATTAGTAACAAATGTATACATAATCTATAATATGTATAAATGGCTTTGTTCTAACTGAACTATATTTCAATGCACAGCCTAAATGGCAGGTCTCAGAGACAAGAAATATGGAGTGTCTTCTTTTTGATGGCTAGGCATCCACCAAGTACAGATTTTCCAAAATTCCACCCCTAAGGAATGTAAAAGGGGGGTTCAATTTTGTATGGAATTAAAAAATTCAAAATTTCTTTCATTAATTGGATGTATTCGATCACTTTAAAAACGTCGAGCGTTCTTACAACTATTACTCTAGTATGGCTTCGGAACGCGCCCTCCGATGAAAAGAAGTCACAAGAAACTAATGGTTTTTTTTAGTGGTCATGTCTTTATTTACAATCGTCAAAATATATATATTTTTTACATTTTTTTTTCTTCCAATGATCATATGATTCACATCGGTAAGATTCATATTAAATAAATATTAAATAAATATTTGATTTGATTTAATTGAAACATTTTGTTCCCAGAATAGACATGATAATTTGTACACAGAGTAGGGGGCGGGATAATCCTATCGGGACTTACGCGGGTAAAATCGCGAGATCCAGTCGATAGGCACCAATTACCGGTGGAAAAATTAAAATATTAAAATAATATCTATAAAGAATATCTAGACACGAAGATCTAATATGTATAGATGGTAATAACCAGTAGTTTTGCGAACAGTAGACTTCGCGAGCACGAATTATTTGAAGGACCCTACACTGACTGAATCAAGCAACAGATTTTTAAGTAAGGAGTTTATAATGAAAACCAGGACATCCAACATCTATATGCTAACTTGTAGATAAAGGGAATCGATAGGTAGTAGTCGAAAATTGAGCAATTTACTGTATCTAGAAAATCTACAACCATCTGTTCATCATTTTGAAGATCCTAATTAGATCGTCACAAACTTTATAAGACTAAGTAAAAGTTACTACCTTATAAATTAAAAAAAAATATCTAGTACCCCTATTTGTGGAAGAAATATCAAAAAACCCCCACGACAAAAAAAACCATATGGTCATAGAACTTGTATATCTTCTAGTTTCATCAACATCGGTTGAGAAATATGATTTGTAGAGGAAAACCAACATACTGACAGACAAATGGAAATTTGGCAGGCTTGAAGCAGAGATGCTTCGCTCGCTGAGTCAAAAATGGTAGTATTGTAGCTAACTCACCATTTATCCGGCTATGCGTGGGATTCCGGTCCATGTGGAGCCGGTTCTTGGAGGCAGCCTCCGCCGCTCGAGACACCGACCCGTTGCGTCGAGACGACATCCTGGACCAATATAGCACAATTAGTTATCATTCTAATTCTAACCAATGTTCGAATTTTGTTCAGACTTTTGAGATGTGTTATTTGTATAACCGTAATACAGCAAGAAGTAATGCAGTCTGTAGGTAGGGTTGCCAACCGTACTATATTATATAGTATTGTACTATATTTCAGGTCAACATACTATATACTTTTTAAAAAACATATAGTACGCAAAAATACTTTATTTATAACATACACATTTTTTCAAAGTTATTTTTAATATTCTGGCTTTGTGTAAACGCAACTTGATTACACTCTAATAAAAATATGTGTATTGGAGAGAAGCAAACATCAATTTAATAAAATAAATAGGTTTAATATAAAAAAACGTCGGGTTTTCTTTGACTTAATCTACACAAACACCATTTAATTTTTGGTTTTTTTATCTTTTGCAATCAGTCGGCAAAATACTATATTTTAGGAAAAAAGTGTTGGCAACCCTATCTGTAGGCCATATTACCCGGATAAATCCAGGTTTATTAGGAGTGTCAGTGTCTTAATAAAAGAACAGTATGTAATTATTTTTCCCGGGTCTTATTCGCGTATAATTATTTTTAAATTCTCATACCTCGACGTTTCGATCATGTTACAATGATCTGAATAATTATACGCGAATAAGACCCGGGAAAAATATTTACATACTGTTCTTTTATTAAGATACCTCGACGTTTCGATCATGTTACCATTTCTCATACCTCGACGTTTCGATCATGTTACAATGATCTGAATAATTATACGCGAATAAGACCCGGGAAAAATAATTATGAGTTCAAATCGTGTGAGTTTAAAATGTTTAGAACAGTATGTTTTATACATTATTGTATTAGTACCTCAGTTCCTGCAATACAAGCTTGTGCTTAGTGTAGAGCCGATTTCTAATGTAACTTGATGAATGTTTGGTAAGATTCATATTAATAAATAAATTCGATTAAATTTGATTAAATTCAATTCAGTAGCTGTATCGGTGTTAAAGTTAAGAGTTAAGTTTCTGTAACTAGCTCTAAATATGGGTAAGATGTGTAAGTATTTTCCCCGAACAATTTGACTTGGACACTGACAGAGCATTTTATTTTTCACTGTTATTGACATAGTATTTACAAGATCAAATAATTTTGTATTACATAGGTAATTGAGATTTACTAACTGGACATTTTCAAACACCTCTAAATAGTTAATTATTGGCATCCAACCCACAAAAAGAGGAAACAAGGGAGACCGTACAGACGCTGGGCGGATGAGATCAAGGCGACAGCAGGCAACACATGGTCCAGATCAGCAAGGGACAGAATTCTTTGGAGATGTTTGGGAGAGGCCTTTGCCAAAGAGCAAACGGATGAATCGAGTAACAGTGAAAATAATTTAATTTAATACAAAATAGAATAATTTATTGAATGTGAATTTTATTAGAACTAAGTGGAAAATGTAGAAATCCGAATAAAAGGCTATTATTATTAACTGGACATTAATATTTGTATGCTGATTGAAAGTGCTGGTGAATATGTTGAACTTTATCACTAATTAATAACATCTGTTTGTAACCATATTTTGTGTGAATAAATGACATTCACTTATTCAAACTCGGCGGTCGGAGCCAAAATTAAAATGCTTTACTGTAAGTAGTATATCCATTGTCTAGTCACCGTAACACAAGCTTAGCAGCTTAGCAGCTTACCATGGGGCTAGATGGCGTTGTGTGTTGGTCTCAAAATTTTTTTTATTTATTTATTTACTGTCAAGAGTCTGTCAACCTTCTAGTCTCTTATAACTCATATAATTTCAAATTTAATGCTAAATTACCAACACAGATTTATACCTAGATATAAGGTATTCTTAACAACATTCCAATTATTGTAAAGGTGTGTGAGTAACTTCCTGAACAAATTGTCGTTGGAACTCATGAAGCTCAGCCGCCATAGATGTCTGCATTCTACTGTCCATTTATTTTGAGGTTACTATTTATCCCTATTTCCCATGGGATAAAATTATTCGAGTGAAACCGTAGGGTGCGGGTTGTGTAGAATAATTATTTAAGTAGGCCTCAAATTCAATTGCATTTTATTACAACTCAATTATTAGACTTATTTTAGTATTAGATCTATAACTCCAACTTCCATTCCGAAGGTAGAGACAATGGGTTGGCAGTGCCAACTTATCAACAGTGCAATTGACATTTTCTTAAAGAAAAATAATGCTCATGAATGGCCCTTCGCATACGCACACTATCGTCAATTGAAGATTGTATTACTTTTGTATTGCTCGTGCCACTTCAGACAAATTGAAATAGCTCTGCTGATTTGCCTTCAATGTAGGAGCCCTGCGGCAAGTGGTTGAGACAACTAGTTGCAGGGAGCTGTGTTCGTCTAGTGGCGAATTCCTCGACTTTCATTCCAAAGGTCGTGGTTTTAAAACCAGGCTGCCCATGCACCAATGTTGTTTTATTTAAGAACAATTTATGTGCGCTATTAACGTAACAACGTGAGGAAACCCATGGCTTAAAATCACGCAAAAAGGCCCAGATAGGGCTAGTTGCTTTTCACATAGTTACAAACGTACAAATCGAACTTATAAAATCAATTCTAGAATTAACTCAAACACTACTAAATAACCTAACCAAAGCAAACATGCATTAAAAGCAAAAAAATACATAAGAATTTTTATGTATTGAGAGGAAGGTACACCCACTCATCCTCAATTCTAATTTTTATGTCCACTGTAAAACAATATAAAAATTAGCTACATCCACAAGGGTTATAAAAGAGCTACCATACTGTAGGGTATAGGTAGCTCTTTTAAAATCATTGAGGTTGGAGTCTCCTTCACTTCAAAATCATCTCCTTTTTACAAGTGGAAAAGGTACCTTATTTATTGTACTACTTTCTTTGCATCTTACTTAATATTATAAAGATTATAAAGGCGAAAGTTTGTATGTATGGATGTCTGTGAGTTTGTTACTCAATCATGCAAAAACTACTAGACCGATTGTGATGAAACTTGGAGCTAGGGACCTGAAATAAAGGCTACTTCTTATTCCGACATTCCAGTGGTATCGGGACCTAGGCGGGTGCAGCTAGAGATCAATATATATATACTCATGCAAAGTTCTTAATACTTAAATTCTCTGATCAAAGCCTCAGAGAGATGGAATATGATGACACTTGCCTTGTTACTACAGAAGCCTAAGAATGAGAGAACAAGATCATCTCTTTTTAATAAAAATATATGCTCAGTCCAACGAAAGCTCCGTAAACCTGAAATCCCTACAGTTTTTTGTTGAACACCTGCAGTTTATGTCCAGATAGGGATAATTCTCCTTAGAATGGGCCGTGAAAGAAGCAGGGACAGGATTTGTGATTTACTTGATTGCACCAAAACAAAATAATTATACAAACTTTACAAACAAATTCCAAAATCTAGTGTGGCTAGGGTTACCATCTGACCGGATAAAGCCGGTCTAGACCGGATTTTTACGTGTTAGACCGGACTCCGCCCGGATTTTACGTCAGACCGGATTTTTGTCATACTTGCATGTCCTCCCGCCCGCTCAAGCGACGGGTGCCGCACGCACTGAGCCCGTAAGTGCCGTGAACGCAAGCAATGGTGTATCTTTTTTAATACAATTAACGACAACTCAAGAGTTCCAGAATTTCTGAAGATTTGTCAATATTTCTTTAGTATTTTGCCACACAACACAAATGTGGAGAGGGTCTTTTCTCTCATGACTTCTCAGTGGACCAAAGAGAGAAATAGACTTACAGTGGAGTCAGTGAGAGCCATATTGCTTACGCAAAATAGGTAACTATAAACACGTGACGTGTGAACAATTTTATTGCGAAATAGCTGGAAAAAAACAACTTTTTGCATGCGGTTGCTAGCAACCAAAAATATGGGTCTAAATAATAAAGTAAATAAAAACGTACCTACCTAAATACCGTAAAACGGGGTGTCTTTGACAGCGGGGGCGACTTTAATGATAACTTGAAATTTATATAATTCCGTCAATAACTCCGAAAAACGGAACGCGACTTTATTAATTTTTTTCGTATTGGCAAGACAGATATTTTGAGCATATTATTCTAAAGTGACGCGAATTTCAAACGGCGTGCAAGTACATTTTTAAAATTTTTAAAGATTAGTAAATAAAATTCCAGAAAATTCGACTTATAATACTTTGAACCTGCAACTGTAAGTATTCACATGCCAGTAATAGTGAAAGGTTATAATAAATGTGTATTTTTCTGTAAATAAAATAGTATTTTGACCATTCGCCTTCGGTCGCCATTTTGATTTGAATTACTGATTTTCCAAACCGGGGGTACATTGATAGAGTATATGAGGTGACATTGATAGCTATCAATCTCGTCCCAACTCGTGCCGGATATCTAGCCTAGAAAGATGTATCTTATCAATCTCACCCCATAATATTTTTTTGGCCAAGGCACACCATGGTTAGGACTTTTAAGAAGACTCCTGGCCCCGAAACTATAAAAATTATAAAGTGGATCCGCTCGAGGAACCTTGAGAAAAGTTAGGTTCCAATGATGAATTGACGATCCACGCTGCCTCCGTTTAATAAAACATCCCATTTGGGACTTTATATACCTAATAAATATAAGGGTTTACACGAGCAGACCAAACGTTTTTCAGTCATCAAGAAGATTTTAATTTTCTTTTCATATAGTTTTTTATAACCCAGTTTTATTTTAGAAATTAATAACAAACATTATATTTGATACCAGCCAGCTAAGCAGTCGGGTAGGTCATATCAATGTTACCCCTTGCATCAAAGTAGCCCCTAAAATATAAAAACAGTTTTAATTTTGGAACTATGGTTCTCAATTATCTTTTTTTTGCAGTTTTGGGTTCCTGATCAGGGTGTCTTTCAATATTTAAAAAAAAAACATGTGGTCTCAAAGTAGCCCCAAATGCAATATAATTTTGATAGCGAGGTTTTCTTCTTTTTTATCAAAAACTACTATAAATAATATCAATTTTTTTATTGATAAGGGTAGTACATAGTGTGTCCATCGCTTGTCTATTTTTATTTCTTTTTTAAGTTCAAAAATGTAGAAATGGCGCTCATTTTAATTTTTAAATTAATCAATGACACCTCGTTTTACGGTACTATGATTTTTATTAAATACAGGTGCGTGACCGGACTTTTTTTTCAAAATCAGGATTTTTAGACATGTCAGACAGGATTTTGCATTTTTAAGCCTGGTAACCCTAAGTGTGGCACAATCACGGGCCTTATCACCTAAAGGCAATCACTTCCAGGCAACCAATAAACCGAAAACACGCAAGGCATGGCTTTAATACAAAAAAGCCAGTCCCTGGCATTGCTCATTCTAATCAGAATCATACCTGCCACTTGTCACCAACTCTAACTTAGAAGGTAAGTTATTTAGAGAAAGAAACATCTTTGAATTTGATTTTCTATTCATCATTGTTTAGTTGTAGATACAAAAAAACCGCACACCTTATGCCGCCTCGACAATTTACCGCTAGCTAATCGATCTCAACAATCTAGGTGCCTACTCTGCATAATTACCACTCGTTTTACAAAGAATATCGCATGATTCAACCTAATTTTATCAATTGACTTTCACAAAATGGCTGCCTTGTATTGATTTTCTCCTACAACGAAAATAGAGCACTGACTTACCTTCAAGAAGACCGGGATCAAGGACCGAGCGGAGCGAGGGCTCCGAACGCGCGCGGCGAGACGCGTAGGGCTTCGCCCCTGTGCCACGCGGAGGGCAGTCGCGATGTCCGGCGGCGCCGCCTAAAAAAACCGGCAGACGTCTTAGCATCACGAAAGCGGCGCGCGGACATGAGAGCCCCGCACGCGAAGCGGGGCGATCGCGAACCGAAAACGGCATCTCCGGGGCTGTGATCTCAGCACCCGGGCTCACGCGACCGTGCCCTACGGCGGGCCAACGCGGCACCAGCTCCCTCGTATCCATATCCAGACCTTTGTTCCAACTTCCTTCCTTCCACAGCTCCCTCGATCAAATGCTGAACATCAAAACATAATTTCACCTTATTATTAACCACAAAACAATGTTACGAACCAGTAAGTAAAGAACACCAAAACTTTTTCACTGAAGTTCAATGGCAAAATAGCAGGGGTGACTCGTAAAATCCGCGATGGATGACACGCCTTTCAACTCATTCGAGCATCGGCCATTTTGTTTTGAAAAATTCCCTGCGCACAGGTGTTTGACGCATGGTAGAAAATCACATAAAATGGTAGAATTCTTAGAAAAAAATATAAATTACTAGCAACACCTAAACATTCTAAACCAATCGAAAGTGTGTTTTGCTAATCCACCAATAGAAAACGTGTATTATTTCAATTAACCATTACAACAATACCAACTTTTACGTTCCTATTTTTCTTGCGTTTTTTAGTATATGTACTGCCGAAGCAAGTACTTCTTGGGAGTCTTGGCGGGAACTCGTTGAGGAGATTTGGTGCTAAATTTTCATTTTTGTGAAACCTAGTTCATATGCGTGCAAATAGTTTAATTTCGGGGGCATATTAATCAATTTAGTTTCGTGAAGGTGTACAAGTGGAATGAAAGTGAAAATCGGTGCAAAACATTAACTTAGTGTTGTCTCCAAGGCTCCGTGAAGATTATTTGTAAATGGCCGCCGTGTTTACAAATGATTCCCTAGACTTGACTTTAACTATGACGACTTGACTGTTTCGATGCAAATAACTTGCATAATATATTAGAATACTTGACACTGGCTAATTTCTTAATGGCCATAATCGTTTTATCGGTTCACAACCGATAAGAAATAAAATAAAGTACTTCTTGCGTTTTGTTTCCGCTGCTAATAGTTGACAGTTGCGGCAGTTTCAGTGCTGTCATTGTCAGCACTCATCGGCGGGTGTTGCTTCCTCGTTGTGAATTTGCCGGGTCGTTCGTTGATAAAAACCAACTCTAAACCTTGAAATGGCCTAAGAAAATAACCGAAAACTAATTCAATCCAATTAGCATTTTTTCATCTCTCCTTCCGCACTTCCACACCAATACATTTTATTAAATTTCAAGGTAAGACAAACACTCAATCGTAAGAATCGCACATTTAACTTTCGGACCAAACATTTTATGTAAATTTCTGATTGTTTCAGAAAATGAACAGCTCACAGCGGTACTACGTCCTCCTATTCATTGCTATAGGCGTCTATTTTGCCGCATCAAAATATATCTTCGACAAAATCAACGATACAATTCAAGTCGTTATTGATGAGCTTTTTCATATACCGCAAGCTAAAGCATACTGTGCCGGCAACTATACTCATTGGGATCCAAAGATTACAACTCTACCAGGCCTGTACATTATATCCTCCTTGGTATTAACCTCGTTAGACTGCAGTACATACAACCTTAGGCTTGTAAACCTCCTTACATCGTGTATGAACATCTTTCTTTTCGGATCAATATTAAGATACGTATATTTTATTGATAATAAGCAGTCAAAACCAGTACTACAAGCCTTAAACTTAGCGTTACTGCCTCCTTTGTATTTCTTTTCACATGTATTTTACACCGAGACTCTTTCTCTGACATTTTTATTAATATTCTCTCGGCTGTGCTTTAGTACTAAAAACAAGGTACCAGCTTTATTATTCGGTTTTGCGTCTGTTCTCATGAGACAAACTAACATAGCATGGATAGCGATGGTTCTTGGTCATAAATTACTAGATATTATAATTAAAAGTTCCAGAGTCTTTGGCAACACACATTTAACAAACCTAAAGTTGAGTAAAACCTCTTTGATAGCTCGGGATTTGGATAATTCAAAATTAAGAAGATACTATGGGCTCAATGACCTCTATATCGCTCTAAGATATCATTTATCAAATGGTTTTATCACGGTATTTAAGTTTCTAACCCTCCAAGACTGGTTAGTCATACTTGGCCATAGTATCTTAATAATATCCTTCATTTCCTTCGTCATAGTGAACGGTTCAATAGTCGTAGGGGATAAGACAGCCCACACTGCAACTATCCATATACCTCAGTTACTGTACTTCCTAATTTTCTATGGAGTTTTTGGTTTTCCATACGTTCTGTTCAAGTTGAAATCGACTTTTTCATTGCTATTACAAAATAAGTTAAAAGTTATCTTGTTAGCAATAGCTATGGCTGTGGTAGTTCATTTTGATACAATAGTCCACCCATATTTACTTGCAGATAATCGGCATTTCACATTCTATATTTGGAATCGTTGGTTCGGAAAGTATAATTTTGCAATATATGCTACAATACCAGCATATATATTCCTTCTTTTCAGTCTTTATGACAATCTAAAAGACCAGAATTGTATTTCGTTCCTTCTTTCTTACACAATAATTTTATTTTCAACTTTAGGCCTCCAAAAGTTGATAGAAGTGCGTTATTTTTTGATTCCTTACATTATTTTGAGGCTGCGTTTTGTTAAACCTACTATTGTGATTGTAGTTTTAGAGTTTTTATGGTATGTTGCTATAAATGCCGCTGCATTTTATGTATTTTTTGAAAAAGAAGTACTTTGGAGCGATTTTGATGAGGTACAAAGGATAATCTGGTAGAATTGTATCTACTATACATATTGCAGGCTCACTTATGCCCAGTTCCTCAGGATAAAAATAATCCAAAAAAATGCATTTAGCAATTTTCTATATTTTTTTTGTTATATTTTTAAAGTGTTTCCTACACTTGGATAACTATACTTAAAGAAATGCTTTCCAAAAATTTCACACCCGACAGGACTTGAACCTGCATCTCTGGGGATCCGGCCCAGCGCCTTTCCAATTTGGCCACGGATGCATGTTCAATCGAGTCGAAATTAAGGATTGCATTTCTTATTGTTTTACGTTTTTGGAGGCACGTAGCGCCATCTACTGACAATATTTGCAGACTGCCAACCCAGAGATGCAGGTTCAAGTCCTGTCGGGTGTGAAATTTTTGGAAAGCATTTCTTTAAGTATAATTTTCTATATGTTTAATTAATTATGTCTAATATAATGTAATTGAATAAGTTTAATGGAAAACATATTAATTTAGATATTACCTAAGCTAAAAATAATGTTTTGTATTTGTAAGGTAGTACTTACCTGACACTAGGCTGAAATCTATTGTCGGTATTTTGACTTTGCTCATCAAAAACTTTGTATAAAATTTTTGGTAAATGATCTTCGCCAGTATCCAAAGTTTTTGCTTAGAAAAGTCGAAGTTTTTAAATTTAGAATGTAAACCAATCAAAAATAATGACCTAAATTTTGCTTTAAAATTAAAAAAGTTCTTTTAAATTTTATTCGTTAATTAAAAAATGAATTTCGAGTATAAATTCCAATTCTAAATTTATGCTTAGTTCTTTCTAAGCTCAGTCTGAGCAAAGTCAAAGTACGCGCTATAAATTTCAGCCTAAAAGGGAATGTAGACGCTCGATTAAGCACGCGGGCTTGTGCCTCGACGATTTTATTCGCCTGTGTGTCACTACTAGCTAATTACTTAACTCTGTGGCTTAAAAATCTCGAACAAACCAATTGAAATGTGTGTTTTCACATCATTCAGTAGCAAACAAATGACCATTGCACTTAAAACTAGCGACTGTAACTGTTGTTAGCAATGGAGTAACATAATCAGTGGACGTCTGACAACAGTGGAAAATAACATGCACTATGCAGTACCTACATTACTGCTTTGACTTAACATGGTTATTACCAGTTAGCTCAAAGAAGAAATGTACTGCATAGTGCCTGTTATTTTCCACTATTGTCAGACGACCACTAGATAGATAATCTGGGGGCAGCTAGAAGAACTAGCTTTGTCCAAAACTAGGATTTGATTTGAGGAGCTCTTTGGCCCAGATTCAGCTGCCGATCTTGAATGGTCTTGCGATTAAGCAATGCTTTGCGGAGTCATTACTTTGATAGGTGCCAAATACAGCCCAATATCTGTATAGCAAAAAATCACTTTCCTTAGCTCCACGTTAAGTCGTAAGGTCAAGTTAGAGGCCTTAGGGCGACCTGACAACTCTAACACTAGGTGAGACACACCACTATACGAAAAGAAGAATATTGATTTGATCAATCCTTGTAACATGTTAATTGAGGTCAGCTATCTCCATACCAAATTTGCTTTAAATCAGATAAGCAATTTTTGAGATTAGCGCGCTCAAATGGCACATACCTAGATAAATAGACAACCAGAAAAATATAGAATTAATGAATGAATAAATTCTCTATTGTACACACCATATTTATTACAATACATACAGATAGATAGTCATACACAACTTAAAGCTAGGAGGCACAATGGGCAGCCTTACCGCTGAAAGCGGTCTCTTCCACCCAACCTTTGGTTGAAAGGAAGCTCAGAAAGGTGAGCGGTGGAAATAGTTTATTTTAAGTATCCATAAAATTTGTATTATTTATTATAAACCAAAAACAGACATCCTATTATTTACAATTTTATTATATGTATAAATAAATAAGTTTAAGTTGTATGTTCATAATTTAATTCAATAAATAGTATGTAAGTACCTACCTATCCATATTATATGTATAAAAAGTTACTTCTTACCAATTCTACATCAAAACGAATATCTTTTGTTCTACTACTTGCAAATTGGAACGTTTTTTTCTTAAATGTTTAGCTATGTTTCTAAACAACTGTTTTTGAAAATAAACGCAATTTATGTTTGGAGTTTAGGTTAACCCTAATAAAAAGTTCAAATTAAGGTCAATGACCTCAAACTCTAAAAACACCTGATTTTCAAGTACTTCAACTAAACTGAACAATTTCGATTTTCGAACTAGGTACTTCGAATTTCCAAAAGTCGTAGAACAAAGGGTGATTCGCTTCAGTGTTAGAAAACGACCCCCCTGCATGGTTTTGAATTTGAAAGAAATAACCCTGAATTAATACTTTGATGAGCTGGTTTATAAAAAATTCCTAAAATGGTCTATTAAAAAAATTTAATAAATTTATTTGTAAACTTTTTGCTTTGTTATTTTATTGTTTTTCTTTCTTTCTAAAAATACAGGAATACCTAGTATTTTACCACTGTATAAAATGGAATATTTTTGCCCTTACAAATTAAAATAAACGTTTGATTCCAATGATCAAAAGGTGGGCAAACTAAACCAGAAAGTTCTCAAGTATGTATGTCTGTGACCAGGAACAAAGTATAGGCTTTTTTATCCCGATATTCCTGCGGGAACGGGACTTACGCGTAACATAAGACCAATGGTTTAATCCAAATCTTCAGCTATCTGCATACCAAGTTTCATCCCAACCGGTTCTATAGTTTTTGCGTGATTATAAGACAAAAATCTAAACTTTGACGTTTATAATAACTACTAGCTGCGCCCCGCGGATGTGAAAAACGCGTATTCACGGGCGCGGCGGCTGAGCGTTTCTCGAGCGGTTGCACATTTTCGTTCATTACTCAGGTTAGGTTTAAAGAATTTTATTTACTCATAAAAGACATAAGTCCACTTACAATGAGTATTAGTAAGTACTTAACATAGGTAGGTTAGTTTCAGAACTTTCGGAACTTTATTCAAATATCTTATCTACAATATACTTTCTAAGTTTGTTTTTATAACCAGGAACTGTTTCACACTGTTTTACCTCTTTCGGTAGGTTATTATACATCTGCGCACCATCAAACATTATATTTTTCTTACCATATGTTATTGTTCTAAATTTATGTAACTTTATTTTATCGGTATTTCTAAGATTGTGCTTAAATTTTCTTTTGGTGAATTCTATGTTAATGTGTATTTTATTTGTGAGGATCTTTTTAATTAATATACAGGTTGCAAATGTATACAGTTGTTTTATATTAAACAATTGTGTTTTTTTGTATAGTGCCCTAGTATTAGTTAATTTTTTGTATCTAAATAACGTTTTAATTATTTTGTTTTGTGATATTTGCAAATCTTTAAGGTTTGATTTTGCTGCTGACCCCCAAACTTCAATAAGGTATATTAAATGTGATTTTACCAACGAGTTATATATATTCAGGCATACGTTTCGCGGTATACATCCCGTTGACTTACGTAATAACCCATTCAGTGAGATTAGTTTGGATCTGATATGTTGTATATGTTCATTCCAAGTAAGTTTGTCGTCCAGCAGTAGACCTAAATATCTTTCACAGTGAGACCGGTTTAGTACGGTATTATTTATCGATAAGGGGGGGTAATTTGGAATTCTTTTATTTTTAGCTTTAAATATCATATATGAGGTTTTCTTTGCATTTACTGTGAGAAGATTACTACGGCACCATATGTTGAATGTGAAAAGGTCATTTTGCGCTGCACATATTAAGTTGTCAAGGTTAGGTCCAAAGTAGAAGAGACAGGTATCATCAGCATACATAGTCACATGTCCTGTTAGTCCTATTTTACTAATATTATTAACGTAAATGAGAAATAGTAGGGTTCCTATCACGGAACCCTGTGGAATGCCGTAAGTCAGTTTCTGAGGTGTACTTTCATTCATTTCTATTCGTACGACTTGATTCCTATCACTCAGATATGATTTAAACATTTTTAGTGCTGTGTCTGTTACACCTAAATCTTCGAGTTTTTCTAAAAGAATATTATGGCTGACTGTATCGAACGCTTTTTTGAAGTCTATAAAAATACCTAAACAGAAATTTTTCAAGTCAATATTATTTTTTATCATTGTAACTAAATCAACAGTAGCAGAAAGTGTATTCGATTTTGGTCTGAAGCCATACTGATGTTCGTACAAGAAGTTAAGTTTTACTAAATGTTGATAAAGTCTATTATAAATGATTTTTTCGAAAACTTTTGACATGACAGGCAATACCGAAATAGGCCGATAATTGCTGGGATCCGTTTTAGCGCCAGATTTGTAAATGGGGGTAACCTTTGCGACCTTTAGAGACTCTGGAAAAATGCCATCAATAAAACACTGATTAATAGATTTTGACAAATCGTCGGAAATAAGGTTAGCTATACATTTTAGTGACTTTGTATTTATTCCATCAATACCTGTACTAGTATTTGAATCTAGGCTCTGTATAATTTTAAACACCTCATTTGGAGTGCAAGGACTTAATTCGCTCAGTCGTGCGGGGGGTTCAGTATTCTTGTAAGTCAGACAGTAAGAGTCATTATCAATATGATTTCTTTGAATGTCATTTGCCAATGATTGTCCTATTGATGAAAAAAACGAGTTAAAAATTTCACAAATCTTAGATGGTTCAACGGTGAAGTTATCGTTATCAGTATAAAGTTTTGTAGGTGCGGAGCTGTGTTTATTTTTGTTTGTAACAAGCGTGTTTATTAATTGCCAAATGTTTTTAGGTGTTTTACACATTCTAAATGCGTTCGAAAAATGTGAATTTTTTATAGTTTTAACTAACAAATCTAATTTATTTCTACAACTAATAAAGTCTTCTTTCAATTTTCTATCCTCCTTGTTTTTTTTTAAGCACTGCCAGAGTTTATTTCTTTTCTTTATTCCTTCAAGTATGTTTCTATTTATCCAATCTTCTCGGGGAGTATTTTGCACTTTAATTTTCTTTACTTTATGTGCATTTATTTGGTACTTGATGTGTGTTTCTAGCAATGAATATAAATTATTCTCATTTTTATAGCTTGTTTCGCTCATGCTTTTATACAAATTTGTGTAGTCTACTGCTTCGTACTGAATTTTTTGTTTCTGCGAAAATGTATTTTTTCTCATTTCTAGGTATAACTGCTTGTGATCTGTTAGTGGCGAGTCAATCAAAGTTAAAATTTTAGAAAAATCCGTAATGCTTGTACATGCGTGATGTAAGATAGTTTGAGTTCTGTCGGTTTCGCGAGTACAATAACTTGGTTCAATTTTGTTTAAAACATCATATCCGTTTTCCTGCAACATTGTTAAGTATTTTTTTGTGTTGGTATCGGCAGTCAAAAGGTCAATGTTGAAGTCTCCAAACATTAGTCCTCGAATTCGCTTTTCAAGCTGCTCAGATAATTTGTCTAGAAATTGTTTTGTTTTCTTTTTATCTGGCTTATAAATCGCACCAATGTACAACCCAAGACGCGGCAGAAATACCCATAAAAAGTGCATTCCATACATATATGTTTCTTCTGATAATTCGTACTTGATAGATTTGTGTACATAAATCGACACACCGCCCGCTCCTTTACTTTTTCTATAGCTGTAAATATGTGAGTAATGTTGCAATGAATAGTAGGTACCTTCAGCTTCCGATTTAATCCAAGTCTCTGTCAAAACTATAATATGTATCGTAGTATTAATAGCTTTCAAAATGCATTTCAATTCATCAAACCTGCCTGGTTTTCTAATACTTCTAACATTGGCATAAAAACATTTAAATGTGGTAGAATCCGTTGCAATATTATCGTATGTATATATAATATTATGTTGGCAATTATTCTTATTAGACTTGGGTGTCGCTTTGTTGATCGGTTGTTTGGTTGCGAAATGTTTTTATAATTTTTGGGATACCCTTAACATATTTTATTAGCAAGTTTTTCTCTCCATCACGCTCACGACGCTGTAATTCCTGTTTTAAATTAATGAAGTAATTTCTCTGATAGGGTGTTTGGTCTGAGTATAAACGTATAGTATCTCCACTTAATTTATTTTTATTACGTAGGATGCTAACAGGTACTTCGCTTGTCGCAAAACATACTTTGATCGGGCGATGCTTATCAGCAGCATATTTTCCCAGTCTAATTACTTTCAGGGGTACCGGGCAGTTTGAGAATAGTTGCTTAAAAATCCTCATTACTTCTTGTTGATCATACTTTTGTCTAATATTTAGATCAGAATCATTTTTTTCCGTGATACCCACAACAACAATATTGCACATACGTCGCTGCCGATCTGCAAGTTCGGTGACGATATCGTCGTGAGATGTATAAGGCTGGTTACACATTGGCGTAGCCGACGCTGAGGCTATCGGCGCTGTCTGGGGGATTGCTACGTGGTTTTGGTTGCTGTTACCTTTATTAGTGTATTTTAATGAGGCTACATCTTGTTCTAATGATTTTAATTTTTCTTGGATAAAAACATTCTCAGACATTATATTTGAGATATCGTTATTTAGATCATTATATTTTTGCGTTAATAATTCGGCGGAGGTTTTCAGAGTCTTTATATCGTTTTTAATTTCATTGAGCTCCTTTTTTATTTCAGCTGTATCGTTTTTTTGTGCAACAGCAAATTCTCTGAAGAAAGACATTATTTCGGAACGAAATTCATTCAGTTCAGCTTTGATATTTCCTGTATCGGGATCTTTTCGTTTTCTGTTAGTCGTGGAGGAATGATCCTCATCAGATTGCGTTCTTAAGTTCGGCTGTGATCCGCTCCATGTTACCTTAACGCGATCAACATCAGGTGTGGTCGGCGCGAGTGGTGGACGTTGTGCACTCATCCTAATAGTTGTCCTGTTGTCGCTCGGCGCGCGAGTGAGATGAATTATAGCAATTGTCTCGTTTACCCGAGGAGGTGAAAGGTTCGCGGGGTGCTGCACTTGCGGCTGCGCTCCGGCGGTACAGTTCCGGAATGTTACATATACACTATCACTGATTTAATACAATTTGCGCGTTAATTACTTATTGTTATGACCGATTTTTGTATAGAATGGTAATTAATAATTTGAAATAAAAAACAAATACGTGCACTCTGTTCGAGCTCCGAAAGCAAATTTAACTAATTGGATTTCGATGCAAAGTATACCACGACGTTCCTCGAAAATAGAACTATCCAATATTGAAAACCAGATTTCAATCAGTTAAGCAGTTTTTAATTTTATAAGGAAACAGACAGAGAAATAGACATAAATTTTAAAAATACTTTTATTCTACTACTTTTCCTATGTCCTCTAGACAACTTTTTTTTAATTTACTTCCAAGTACAGACTTTTTGTCCTTTCTTCCTTTATTATAAGTGTAGATAAGATTTTCATAGAATATAATGAGATTATAGAAAGTAATCTGATGAACATTAATTGATTTGAAATTGGTACTTACCGTACCTTTTAAAACGAACGATCTCATTATTTTTTTCAATTACCACTTGTAATTAAACAACTTTATCTATACCAGCAAAGTGCCTTCACTAGTTAGACGGTGGCAGACAGTGTAGCTTATCCACATTCACAGTGGTTGTCGTTCAAAGTTTTTGTAGTTTCGCGCCAATATGTAGATACCTATCTACTTAATATTAGTGGGATTATGTGAATTTGGACTTTGAAATAAATACCGTGTACCCACATTATAATAGTCTAGGTATGTATAGCGACTCTATTACGGGTCGTCATCCGCGGCAGGAGACACTGCTTTATCCCCTTGGTTAATAATCTACTATTCATTGGTAATGGATTGAAAAAACAGTACTTAAATTTAAATTTATTAAAATTTAATAAAATACCTATAAAATTTTAGGAAATTGTATGTCCTGTTGAAAATGGTTCTTCTGCTTACATCGACATGTTACTTGTTGTTCGGGTGTATTTGTTTGGCTGTTCCGATACCACAGATTCCGGAGATGTTCAAGATGCCGAAGAGTCTGTCGGAAGATGCTGAGGTCACTACACAGATTACCACGGGTTAGCTCAAATTATGATTAAATTACGATTACGATTTCATATATTTACACGACTGCCAAGGATTTTAGATGACTGACCGAACGAGCGAAGCGAGTGAGGTCTAGTGTAGACGGGCCCGGCGCTTGTATCTTTGTAACTTTGTTCGACAATAACTTGAGTATCGTAGCTCCGATCTTTATGAATTTTGGCATGCGCGTAGTTTAGGTCAATAGAATTTATGAGTTCGAAGATGAGCCAGATCGGTAGGGGGGTTGGGGAGATAGGGGGTCGTGAGGTCTCAGTTCAAAGCGAACTCCTAGTTTATATAGAGCTAACAACTTTTAATCCATGCTATTTAAATGGCACTAGTGTCCGGAGACATTGTTAGGTGGAGTAGCCATGCCCAGCACCTATAGGTACCCTCTTAGCTTAGTCCATAATTATACTTAGTCAAAATAATAACTATGTAGAGCCGAAGATACGTAAAAATCACTTGTATAAAAAAACAAACAAAAATAATTAAAAAAAAAAGATTTTCCCAAACACGGCTTGTTTGGTTAAATCCTTTTTTTCATCCAACGTCCCCGATACGAAGCTGCCAAGCAAACTAACTGCGTTGCCACGCTGGATGGCAATCGGCAGTCTCTGCATAATTACTTGTATTACATGTTATTGTCTGGCTCTCGTTCACAGAAATGACAACCGAGAATTTCGATAAGACTGATCTCCCCCAACAGCTGATTGACACAGCTCTATTCCACGATTACGGCAAGTACACCCCGCAAACGTTCGACTACCATAACGCGCAAAATGCGAGGTTTCCGCAACACCATGACTACAACGACACGTGCATAGAGAGCTACATGAGATGTCTATTAAATCAGTAAGTATTGACCGAACGAGCGAAGCGAGTGAGGTCCAGTGTAGACGGGCCTGGCGCTTGTATCTTTTTATGTTTGTTCGACGATAACTTGAGTATCGTAGCTCCGATCTTGATGAGTTTGGGTATGCGCGTAGTTTAGATCAATAGAATTTATGAGTCCGAAGATGAGCCGAATCGGTAGGGGGGTTGGAGAGATAGGGGGTCGTGAGGTCTCAGAGCGGGCGAACTCCTAGTTATAGAAATAGTCTAGTAGCGAAGACGACTATGTAACAGCTGTATGGTTATTTCATAATTTGACTATAGTTCGTTTTTTAATTGTAGACTACGATTTGACACTTCTTTCTGAAAAAAAATATGTGAAATACAAGGAACCAAAACGTCTGATTACAGTCTTAAAATAAAAAACGCACGAGGGCGTCCCGAGGGTGCTTCGTATTGCCATCGGTTCTATAAAAAAAAACCGGTCAAATGCAAGTGGAACTCGTGCAAGGGTTTCATACCATTATCACAATTGGGTACCGAATCCTACGGACATTGTTATATACCTACACTTAAATGAACCGATTTCTGCACAAACTCTTTTTTTTTTCTACTTTTTTCTTCTGACGTCTAGCCATTCCATATACATTCCAGTATACACAAAGTACTTTGTGTACATTCCTGTTACTAAATAGGTATTTTAAATTACAGTGATAAAACGGAAGGGGCGTGTGCCATCAACCAACATTTCTATATCAATGCGGATGCTATGGAGAATGTCGATTTTCCAAATACTAAGCAATTTTGGAATGCTCACTCGTATTGCGACATATTTTTCGATAATTGCAGGAGAGGATATCGTGAGTATGCGGCCCTTACCATGATCTCTCTGTGTAGGACCTAGTAATTACCAAATGACTAAATTGAAACAAACGACAAAAGATCGTGGTAGGGCAGGACGTTACAGTCATAGATTCGAACTCGGTTTCGAGTTAATTTTGACAGTATCTGTCTGACTAAAAATGACCTATCTGACTAAAAAAAAACAATCAAAACTAGTTTTGCCTGAGGGTGTTGGTCAAATCTAGTTTTGACTTAAGTATAACGCCAGAACTAGTTTTGAACTTCGTTTTTAGCTAAAAAGACGGATAGTCCGTCTTTTTAGCTAAAACGAAGTTCATTTTCGTGATGGGGTAATAATTTTGAGCAGTGAACTGGTTTTATCGTCTTTGCATAATAATATTACATTTTTCATTCCTTCTTTTCGAGTGTCGCATTGTTCCTCTCTAAGTGGGGCGGTAATGAGATTTGAATTTGGAACGTGCATCTTTCATAGAAAGCAAACGCAACTAGTATGAATTACTTACTGGCCTGCTATATTTTATTTATGTATCTATTATATAAAACTCCGTCTCTTATTTATTTTGTCATGGAAAGGGGATAAAAAGTATAGTAGGTACTTATATGATTCGAGAGCAAATTATTTTTCCCTAGGGCGATGTATTTCGAATCCCTCGATACACTCAGGATTCTACGTTACATTTACATCGTGATTCTTCGTTAGCTCGTGATTTAAAGTAGCGCCCTTGCCGTCAATATACGAAACGAACGTACGAATGGAATAAATTAGGTATATATGTATTTTGATTCAAAGTCGCTCAGCGGGCTATGGAACGAGCTACGCTCGGCGTTTCTCTGAGAGATCGCATCAGAAATAAGGTGATCCGTCAGAAAACTAAAGACTTCGACATAGCTCACCGGAATAGCAAGCTGAAGTGGCAGTGGGTTTGCCATATTAGCCGTAGAACCGACAACCGTTGGGGTAAACGATTCTAGAGTGGAGTCCGCGTCTCGGCCAACGTAGTGTAGGACGTCCTCAGGAGCGTTGGAGCGACGATTTGCGCAAGACGGCTGGCACAAACTGGATGCGAGAAGCCGAAAATAGATCTAGGTGGCGTGCAATTGGAGAGGCCTATGTCCAGCAGTGGACTGCAACAGGCTGATGATGATGTATTTGTATACTTACTATTTTGCGCTTCCTTGTCATACAATCTGAATTTCACAGGTGTCTGGAGGATAATAAATTGGAACGGAAAGTGCGTGTTTAATCAGATCACTAACAGATGGTCTCCATGGATGTATTTTCAACATAAATGGCCATAAATATACTTTTACTTTTTTCTTTTAATATACTTTTATTGAATATCTTCTATCTTACTATACTTATAATAAAGGAAGAGAAGACAAAATTCTGTACCTACTTGGAAGGAAATTAAAAAAAAAAGATGTCTTGGGGACTTAGGAGAAGTGTAGAACAAAATTATATAATTTTTAAAATTCATTACTGTCTGTCTGTTTCTTATACAATTAAAAACTTCTAATCCGATTGAAATCTGGTTTTCAATATTGGATAAGTAGTTCTACGCAGACGAAGTAGCGAGGGCATATTATAGCCGACTTTTTCGTTTATTACTCGGGTTCTACTTATTGGATTTCGATGTAAAGTTCCTCAAAATATCAATATTGAAAACCTGCTTTCAATCGGATTAGTAGTTTTTAATTGTACAAGGAACAAACAGAGAAACAGACAGACAGACATGAAGTTAAAAATTATATAATTTAATTCTACTACTTTTCCAAAGTCCCCTGGACAATTTATTTTTTAATTTACTTCCAAGTAAGTACAGACTTTATATCCTCTCTTCCTTTATTAAAATTTATAAGTATAGAGTATAGAAGAAGAAGAAAAATGTTATATTTTCAAAAAAATAATTTTATCAATTTATTTATTAACTAATTAAATTACAGAGGTTTGTGTAAAAAAGCTGTTTTTATTTTATTTTCACTAGTCACTAATAATTATTAAATCTTATAAACCGCTAACCAACCAGCACCAGATGCAACCGAAACTAACCGGAACCTGTAGCCCGATTCTGTAAAAAAAAATAGCATGCGACAAGTCAGGGCCCTGGCAACCGACGGGATTTGGGCAACATAATAATATGTAATGTAATGATTAATTACCAATAAATGAGTATTTGAGTATGATATTCCGCTACCATGATCGTTTGTCGTTGCTACGTCGTCCTTTTGTCGTTAAAAAAAAAAAAGTTAAATTAAATACCCCGACTACTTTAAAAAACTAGATACTTTTTTTTAAAAATTATTTGATGTGTTTTTATATTTATTTTAATTAGCTGAACAACAACGCGACGACTTATAAGACATCATAGTAGGGCCCTATCTTACTTTACTAATCCATTTTCGAAATCTCGAATCTAATTCGAAACCGTTTATGGGGTGATTCTCCACATCAAAACGAATAACTTTTGTTCTACGACTTTTACAACTTCGAAGTAGTGTTCGAAAATTTTAAGTGTACGGTTTACTTGAAAATCAGCTGTTTCTTAGAGTTAGCGGTCATTAACCTTAAGTTGTCCTTTCTTTTAGTTTGGTCTACTACAACCAATATTAATTGAATTTATTTTTAGAAACAGTTGTTTTCTCACTGAAACATAACCTCAAAATTAAAAAAAAAAACGATTTTCCAAACAAAACAAAAGTTATTCGTTTTGATATATAATGCACATCTTACTAATATTATAAACGCGAAAGTTTGGATGTATGTATTGTTACACTTTCACGCAACAACTACTGAACGGATTGCGATGAAACTTGGAATATAGGTAGCTGGGGACCTGGATTAACACATAGGCATTCCTTTATTTTTTTCCAGACACTTTTTATTCCGTTATTCCCGCGGGAACGGGACTTACGCGGGTGAAACCGCGGGGTGCAGCTAGTATTATAAACGCGAAAGTTTGTATGTAAGTATGTATGTGTGGTTGTTACTCTTTCACGCAAAAACTACTGAACCGATTGCGATGGAACTTGGAATATAGGTAGCTGGAGACCTGGATTAACAAATAGGCTACTTTTAATCCCGATATTCCCGCGGGATCGGGACTTAGCGGGTGAAAGGGCAGGGCGCAGCTAGTTTTACAATTAAAGGAAGCGTTCATGTTTTGTAATAATTTATTATGGGACAACAGCACATAAGAAATAATTTCATTTAGCATCATTTTCATCATCATCAAAACTTAACTCTACTTGTTGTTGTCGACGTCTCGAACTTCTTCCCACGGGATTCTGTAGTTTTCCCGGTAAATTGGGTGCTTTTCCCACGGGATTATCTCGTTTTCCCGGTAAATTAGGTGCCTTTCCCATGGGATTACTCTCAGTAGCTTTTGGTAATTTTCCTGGGCTTGTAGCGCGTCTCAGCGTCTCTTTCTTTGTATTTGAATCCCTATTCTCTTTCGGTTTCATGTTTTCGGTTTGCGTTTTGACAACCTTCTGTGTTTTTTTCGGAATTTTTAATGAGTTCTCGCTTTTTGTATCCTTTTTTGCTTCAATCAGCTTGTCCGTCTGTGTGTCTGTTTGTTTCGGTGTCGAAAACTCGTCTTCCAGTTTCTTTACTATGTTTTGTCGCAGGTTTTTCTTGGTATAAGTTTTGATTGACGTCATGGGGGTGAAGAATTGTTCTGGCGTTTCGTTTGGTGTGAAGAATTCTGCAGTTTTCTTGTTAATAGGCGTTTCTTCAGATGGCTGAGTGATTAGAAGTTTCGGTTTGGACCGTGTTGCAACTGGGGTAGCTAGTTCTAAGCTCGGCACAGTCAATTTTGGAACGGGGACTTTGAAAGCTGACTTTGTTTTTGTGACTTTCGGGGCTTCAAAGTCGTTATTGTCTTCGTCCAAATTGAGTTTTATGACTTTTCGTTTTTTGTAGACTTCTTCGTCTTTCACTATCATTTTTTTGTTCTCTTGTGGTATTTTGACTTTGATTTCTGGAGTTTTCGGCGGTTCCTTTCCGCTACTGAGTTCTAGTTTTTCGAATTGTTCCTCTAGATTTTCTAAATCTATTGTTTTCGATTCGTTTTTCGTTTTTCTTAAGTCTGCAGACGCTACGGTTAGATTTAGAACCTCACTTTTCAGATATTCGTCATCTAAACCATATTCTTTTACAATTTCATATATATTCACTATATATTCATCGACTAAATCAAAATGTTCACTTTTTAGTTCCAAAAACGACATTTCAATCCTAATTTCGACTTCAGTCTCTTTCAATTCTTTCAAATATAAATCAAAAACGTTTTCGACTATAAACTTTTCGTAATTCACGAAATGTTCTTCTTTCATTTGGCTTAACCGATTTTGGGATAGTTCAATCGATTTGATAGCTCCGTCGAAGTAATTTCTTGCTATATCAATCTCACCACTCCTGAAATTAAAATGTAATACATTTTAAATATATATATGTATATATATTTTTTTATTGATAGATAAGCGTCCATCAGGTGGGATAGTGTCCCACCTGATGGAAAGTGACGAAGTGGTCTAAGATGTCGCACGCTTACCTAGGAGATACCTGTTTACTTGTGACTTGAAGATTAAAGCTTTATTGTACAGTCAGAATACTAATAAAGGTACCAGATGCATATTTTAAAGTTTTAAATTTTTTGCAATAACTGTTCATTATTTACTAGAAATATTTTTAAAGGAAAAATTCATCTTCAAAAATTCACTTGCGGCGAGATTTGAACTCGCGTCCCTGGATCAATATTCCAGTGCCTATACCGCTCGGCCACGCAAGTTCCCCCAGTTCAGTTTTTATGCCTTGAGCAATAAAAACAAATTTACGAAATGTTCATTATTTTTTCATTATTCTGCATCTAATAACTTCTTCTTTTCGTGTAGTGGTGTGTCTCACCTAGTGTTAAGAGTTTTTCAGATCGCCTTAACGCCTCTAACTTGACCTAACGACTGTTATCACAAATAACAACCTGGACCAACTGCTCAACGTGCCTTCCAAAGCACGGAGGAGCTCGAGAAAATTGTTTTTCTCGAGCTAAAATTATTTTTATTATTTTATCTAATAACTAAAATTTCTGCAGTTTTGGTGATACGAGCAGAATAATCAACAATAACTGAACCGTTATTGAAAAAAATAAAACTTTAAAATATGCATCTGGTACGTTAATTAGTATTCTGACTGTACCAAAAAACACAAATTAGACAAAATGGCACAATTAGCGGCCTTAACATCTATGGGCGATCTCTTCCAGGCAACCAATGAATGGACAAGACTTAAGCAAGGGGATGGGCGATGTGTTTTAAGCACGTTTGACTCGGAATATCAAGGGTGCAGGTTCAAGCCCTGTCCGGTACAAATTTTTGGGAAGCGTTTCTTCAAAAAAAAAACAACTTTTTGATGGTATTCGCTCGCTCACCTGAAATACACCGCAGCTTCTAGTCCAGCAGTCTTACAGAGCAGCACAAACGCCAGCGGTTCGACGCACGCGTAGCAGCCGCAGTCACGAACATGCAGCACAAACTCCGGGATCCTAAACAAATATTCATAACATTAAGAAAAAAGTATTATTATGTCCGTCGTCTAGTACGTATGCTACAAACATAGTGCTTAGTTTGAGCTGTATGTATTTTACTTTTATTGTATTTTGAAACGTCGAGGTATACGACCTTTCTGGCGCGTCGGGCGAACGCTTGGCTGCAATGCAGCCAAGCGTTCGCCCGGTTGCGGGTTCGATTCCCGCTGGGTGCAAATATTTATGCTTAAAAACAAATATTTGTATCTGGTCTGGGTGTATTTCTATGTATAATATGTAGGTATTTACAAGAAAAATAAATATAAGTAATATATCCGTTGTCTAGTCACTGTAACACAAGCTTAGCAGCTTACCATGGGGCTAGATGGCGCTGTGTGTTGGTCAAAGGATTTATTGACCGAACGAACGAAGCAAAAGAGGTCCATTGTAGACGGGCCTATTTAGCGCTTGTATCTTTGTAACTTTGTATCTTTGTTCGACGATAACTTGAGTATCGTAGCTCCGCGGTAGGGGGGTTGGGGAGATAGGGGTCGTGAGGTCTTAGTTCGAGGCAAACTCCTAGTAATAAATAATAAAATATTAATAAACTAGTATTTCGCCCCGAACTGAGACCTCACGACCCCCTATCTCCCCAACCCCCCTACCGATCCGGCTCATCTTCGAACTCATAAATTCTATTGACCTAAACTACGCGCATACCAAAATTCATGAAGATCGGAGCTACGATACTCAAGTCGTCGAACAAACATACAAGCGCCAGGCCCGTCTACGCTGGACTTCACTCGCTTCGCTCGTTCGGTCAAAAACACAGTGACGCTTTTAACCTTTGAATAACACGATGTAACAAAATATAAATTGTTTTGGGTATGAAACTTATTACCTATTTCACCCGCGTATGTCTTGAGCCCGTGGAAAAATCGTATAGTCTTAAGGACGCGACTCATGTGAAATCCCTTCCGATTGAATAGTTTTATTCATAACCGGTATCAAATAGATCTTTGAACAATGTTTAATGTTATCGTACATGATACAAGAAGTGTCCCCTTCATTTCAAAAACAATAAAAAATAACTTTAAATACCACTATTGTACGGGCAAAGTTACCCCTGTTTTACAAAATAAATCCATTTTTCTTCTAAATCCTTAACCGCTATATTTTATTATAGGCATCATAATATTAGAAAATACAATACCTAGAACCCCTTCATCGCATTTTATAATTTTTTTATTTTAATCTTCGTTAATTGTAGATTTTTTCACGCAATTCCATCTCGCTCATTTATATGCAATCGGACAAGGACCGTTGATTATCATCTGTCGCCGCCTTAAAAGGGCTTACCCGTCACATCTCGTATACATACCTAAAGGTAGGTATGGAGAGACAAGGCATCGTCGGGCTGGTCTGGCTCCTAGTGAAGATATCCCGCATGGGGTCCAGGAGGCGCGGCGCCGGCCGCGGGGCCCCCTTCGCGGGGGGGCGGAGCTCGACGCTGGTCGGGGCTACGGGGGGCTGCAGGCCCAGGATGTGCTTCAGACGGTTGTCGATTCTTGTCTGGACAAACGAACGATACGATAGTCAATTTTTCAATTTTAAAAGATCTTCTCATCGGAGGGCGCGTTCCGAAGCCACACTAAAATCGATACACCTAAGACGTAGCAAAATGATCATGTGCATTTAATGTTGTACAAGAATCTAAAGGAAATCAACTATTTTTTTTAGTAATGAAAAATCAGCTCTAAAGCCTATACAAAATATAACGGGTAAGCCCTTTTAAGCCGAAAGGGGGTTGTTCTAGGCGTCTAGGCGAACAACTTTTGTTCTACGATTTTTGGAAATTCGAAGTACTTTTCGAAAATTTTTAGTGTAAAGTTTACTTGAAGATCAGCTGTTTCTTAGAGTTCGAGGTCATTGACCTTATGTTGTCCTTTCATTTCGTTTAGTCTACTACAATCAAACCTTCAATTACCTTTATTTTAAAAAGCAGCTGTTTTTTCAGTGAAACATAACCTCAAATTTTTCAAAAAAAGTTCGAATTTTCGAAAGTTCTAGAACTAAAGTTGTTAGCCGAGACGTCTCGAACAACCGCCTTTCGGCTTAAAAGGGCTCACCCGTTACATCTTGTATAATACAATTCTAAGTGTAAAAATATCCTTAGATCACATTAACATAATTAATTAAAATAATAAATAAATAAATCCTGTGACAAACACACAGCACCATCTAGCCCCATGGTAAGCTGCTAAGCTTGTGTTACGGTGACTAGACAACGGTTGTACTACTTATATTTATTTTTCTTTTGTAAATACATACATATTATACATAGAAATACACCCAGACCAGATACAAATATTTATTTTTAAGCATAAATATTTGCACCCAGCGGGAATCGAACCCGCAACCTTCTGCATTGCAGCCAAGCGTAAGCCCGACGCGCCGCAGAGGTCGTCAACATAAGTAAGTTACGATGTTTTAAAAACTTTTAAGAATTAAATAGTTAGTCAATTAGATAATAACATTCATTATAAAGTAATTCAAATTTATTAATATAAATAATTTAGTATAATACGAGATTCGATATTATTAAACACTTAGAAGAACATACAACAACACACAATAGAAGTCATCCAGCCATTCTGTTTTCGAAAGCTACCCAATTCTGGAAATATACAATTTAAACTGAATCTGGCGTATTTCTATGTATAATATGTATGTATTTACAAAAGAAAAATAAATATAAGTAGTATATCCGTTGTCTAGTCACCGTAACACAAGCTTAGCAGCTTACCATGGGGCTAGATGGCGCTGTGTGTTGGTCACAGAATTTTTACAGGATTTAATCTTAAGTAAGCTGTTATTTAATATAGCTATCGAAACAGACGGAAAACAATGAAAAAAACTTAGAAATAGGTAGTTAAATATAAGCTTAGATCAAATATAAGTATAATCTTAAGTCCTATGGTATTAGAATGATGAAAGGTAGAGTGTTCAGACAGGAGAAAAAATACTTGATTGATAAGTATTACAATAGTAGTGGTTAAGTATGTTAATGTGTGTTTATCTATGTGTGCGTGCGTGTGTGGTTATCTATACTTATAATAAAGGAAGAGAGGATAAAAAGTCCGTACTTGGAAGTAAATTAAAAAAAAGTGATTTAGGGGACTTACAGCCGAATACAGAAACGTCATTTAAAATTTAAGAGGTTCTTAAATTATTGAGCAGTTTCTAAATTTAAAATTAGTATGGCAATTTTGGAGTTTGAGAGCTGCTTCTTTGTGTAATTAGTTCTCAAATGTTGAGTAGCGTTTCAGTATTCGGCCGTTAGAATACGTGGTAAAACAAAATATATGATTTCTGTCTGTCTGTTTGTCTGTCAGTTCCTTATACAATTAAAAACTACTAATCCAATTGAAATCTCGTTGTCAATATTTGGTAGTTCTATTTTCGAGGAAGGTCGTGGTATATTTTGCATCGAAATCCAATTAGTATAACCCGAATAATGAACGAAAAAGTGCATAGCTCGAGAACCGCTCGGCCGCCCGCACCCATGATAACGCGTCTTCACTTCTGCGGGTGAAACCGCGGGTCGCATAAATAAATATTTGATTTGAAAATATTTCATTTGATGTGTATGTGTGTTTGTATTTATGTATGTGTATGTGTGCGCAAATGTGTGTATTTTTGCGAGTGTATGTATGTGTGTAATTATACAATAGTATAGGTACCTACTTAGCTATCGTGGCCACTGTGTACATCAATATACCCGCTAACAGCCTGCGAGAAGGCGGCGCGTGTGTGAATGTGTGAATGCGTGTGTATGTGTGTAGTTGTGTAGACGGGTCTGGCGCTTGTATCTTTGTAACTTTGTATCTTTGTATGTTTGTTCGACGATAACTTGAGTATCGTAGCTCCGATCTTCATGAATTTTGGTATGCGCGTAGTTTAGGTCAATAGAATTTATGAGTTCGAAGATGAGCCGGATCGGTAGGGGGGTTGGGGAGATAGGGGGTCGTGAGGTCTCAGTTCGGGGCGAACTCCTAGTTATATAACAGTATAGGTAGGTACCTGTGCATCGTCCCCGCCGTGTACATCAGTGTACGCCGCTACGAGTGTGGCGGCGTGTAGCGCGGCGCGTGGCGCGGCGCCGGCCGCCGCCGCGGCCGCCGCGCGCCGCCACAGCTGCAGGCGGCGCGCGCCGAGTGTAGCGCCGAGCGTAGCGCGGGATGCGGACCCGCGGGCCTGCAGCGACCTACTGCGCCGGGAGGACCACGACGAACCTGCAACGTACCAAATCGTGAACGAAAACATTCATTATTTAATTTGTACTATATCCATGTACAGTTTAATTTGACAAAATTAAACTAGAAAAATTAAGAACCCAAACCAAACTTAGCGATGTAACATACTGTATAAAAAATTTAATTTAATTTATTAAAATGGAGGTGGACAGGTCACATGATGAGAAATAACGATGAAAAATGGGCTAGAGACATAACCGAGTGGTACCCAAGACAAAACAAAAGAAAGAGGGGACGGCAACATATGAGATGGGAGGATGATATCCGTAGAATAGGAGGTGGCATGTGGACCAGGTTGTCCAGGAACCGGAAGAAGCGGCAATTTCTAGGGGAGGCCTATGCGACAACGCAAGACAGTCTTAAAAGTGTATAAATTAAGTATAGTAAATATTTTATGTTAAGTAAAATTGTTCAATAAAGGCTATTATTATTATTATTATATCCATGTACAAGCTTCGTGCTCGGTTCGGGGCTAGCTTGCGCTTTTCATTCTAAAATTTAAGTTTTAATAAATATAAATTAAATACAAAATATATACATAACCACAAAACCTACAAACAAAATTCTTTACATAAAAATAAATTTATAGGCCCTGTAAATGATGCATAAATTTTGCACAAAAACAGTAAATTACTATAAAAACCTAAACCTAGGACTTCTAGGTTTCTCTAAAAACCTAAACCTAGAAGTGCGTCGGCAGGAGGGCAGGGCCCAGGCTACCGATGGTTAGGGCCGCAGAGACTGGAATATTCTGACGATACGTGCCGTATCAAGGACGACTGCCTTCTGGATCTGACCCTTGACCCGACCGTCAAGCGAGAGCCTCTTGAAGTGTTGGTCGAGGATCTTATAATTACTAGTAGTTCGCCCCGAACTGAGACCTCACGACCCCCTATCTCCCCAACCCCCCTACCGATCCAGCTCTTCTTCGAACTCATAAATTCTATTGACCTAAACTACGCGCATACCAAAATTAATGAAGATCGGAGCTACGATACTCAAGTTATCGTCGAACAAACATACAAGCGCCAGATCTACACTGGACCTCACTCGCTTCGCTCGCTCATCGACTTCTCATCATCGACTTAGAAAATCATACTTCGTCATTTTTCAAAATTGTCATTAGTAATTTGCTAACCCCTTAGAAGCCAAGTCAAACAATAATCCTTGACCTAAGCGCATCTACTCTCTAGCCAATTTTAACTCACCAGTACTGGCAACACTAATGTAATGCCTCTGGATTCCGTTGACCTCGGTGAGGATTGTCTGTCTGTTTGTCTGTATCTCAGTCTGCATACAGACTTGTAACTGAGCCTCCATCAGTCTGCCGACCGCCATTTCCACTGCAACAAACACCAACACTTGTAATTTCTTCTATGGTTTTCGCGATTTTGCATAATAAAACCAGAGATATGTAAAAACTTCTAGATACTAACAGAGCAAATTTCTTGGCAACACTAATCTAAGCTAACTAGCCAAAGAAGTCTTAGTTCCATCCCAGCTCACGTCACGATCGTTTTAGTAATAAAATTATGACATCTCTTTCTTACGTAATGCAAGTAGCATTGAGTGTTATGTTTTAGAAAGAGATAACAATAGTTTCGTTGTTTAGCATAGTTTGTGCCGCTTTTCAATGATGATTTGTTCTGCAATGGAGTCTTTATAACTTTAATAGACTCATTGGATAAAACACTATTTATCGGGTTATTTAACATTATGAACGATTCATGTTCATAATGTTAAAAAATAGACAAATTACATCTCAGTCAACCAGAAAAAGACCCCTATTCATATTTCCTTCTTCTGGTTTCCTATCAGGTTTTTCATCAACCCACCCATCCCCTAAAAAAAAAATTCTTTTCCATCAAAAGGTTGCTTGGAAGAGATCGCTTTTAGCGATAAGGCCGCCCATTGTACCTAATTGGTTTTTTCTTTAATTGGTTTAAGTATATTGATAATAAAAATTAGTTTATTAGTTTATATGTCACTTAAATGGTTGTATTGTAATTTTTAATGTATTCGTCTATTTTGTAATTTTTATTTGTTTTAATTTGGTACAATAAAGAGTTAATCTAATATAATACATAAAGCCAACTGTAATATTGGCGGAAGCTCGGTTCGTTTAATTTAAAACCATGAATAAAACGCGATTGAACCCGATAAATAAAGTGTTTTACAACACTTGTAAGTTGACGGCCTGTGGCACGTCGAGCGAAGATCCGACTGCAATGCAGAAGGTTGCGGGTTCGATACCCGCCGGGTGCAAGTTATCGGGTTGAATCGCGTTTTATTCTTGGTTTTTAACGAAACGAGCTTTCGCCAACTTTACAGTTGGCTTTTTCAAGGTAGACCGAGATGTAATTTGTCTATTTCACCATTTTAAAAAGTTACAGTAAACTACCGCCTCATAATTATTTGTAACAAAACGTTCCAGTGTACGCAGACTATAGAGTTATTGTAATAGTTTTCAATTTAAATTATAATCATTTTTATCCCTAGCTAGCTCAAAAAAATGTATTAATTACTAGCTGCGCCCCGCGGTTTCACCCCGCATAAGTCCCGTTCCCGCGGGAATATCGGGATAAAAAGTAGCCTATGTGTTAATCCAGGTCCCCAGCTACCTATATTCCAAGTTTCATCGCAATCGGTTCAGTAGTTTTTGTGTGAGAGTAACAACCTCACATACATACATATATACTTACTTACATACAAACTTTCGCGTTTATAATATTAGTAAGATAATTGAGTCTGCGTACACTGGAACGTTTTTCTTACAAATAATTATGAGGCGGTAGTTTACTGTAACTTTTTAGAATGTTAAAAGACAAATTACATCTCAGTCATCCTTGAAAAAGAAGCTCGGTTCGTTTAAAACTATGAATAAAACGCGATTCGCGATTGAACCCGATAAATAAAGTGTTTTAACTTACCGTTTACATCTAGATCTGTATCGTAGACGGCTAGTAACTTCGCTTGTGCGATCTGTACCAATCTCGCGGCCAAACCGATACACCCTCGTTTACAGTAGTATATCTGAAAACACAGTAAAGATGGTTTCATAGAGCTCCGGAGGTGGGATCCGGGGTGGGTCGGATCTGTTGGGCGGGTCGTGTGTTTGTAGATGCGGTTGTGTATTTTTTCTCTCTCTCTCTTTTACAATTTAATTTAACCGATAGACAGAATTACTTTCGAACTTGTCATCTGTTAATCATCGTTTATAAGTAAGGGGGTATTATTAATATAAAAACACAATTGAAGTTTATCTAATTTTCTGGATTTTATTATTTTCAGCATTGTAGCAATGCCGTTCCTACGTTTCGGGGTCTTTACAGACTTCTTCCTCTGGGTAAAGGTTAAAAAAAAGGGATAAAGGCTTACGCACAAAAGGTTCTAAAAAGAGACTAAATGATCTATGACCTTTAGCGCTAAGAAGTGCGCAGGGTCAGAAGCCTTATTATTGAATCACTCGTTGCATTACAGGCAATTTAAATAATTCGATATCTGCTGATTATCGTTTGATGCCGGACTCCTGCTACGAGTGGTTGATACCACTCGTTGTGGGCGTGCGATTCACGTAGAAAAATTACAGAAATTGAACGAAAATCAGTAGAAATCGAGGTATTAAAATCGCTCGAAATGCCTCATTTGGTTCAAAAATAGAGCGCCAGTTCAAATTATTACTAGTAGTTCTGCGAACAGTAGACCTCGCGAGCACCATGCGAACACAGACTTTTTTGAAACAATAGGTATGTATAAACACAAGTATCCAAATACCCTTTTTGTGGAAGAAATACTCCACCAATCAAAAACGTGTTTTGTCGTGGGGGGCCACGACAAAAAAAAAACCAAAGCTCATAGAACTTGTATACAAAGTTTCATCAAAATCGGTTAAGAAATACGACCTGTAGAAGAGAAGCAACATACAGAAAAAACAAAATTAGGCCAACCTGAAGCCGCTTTGCTCGCTCGGTTAATCATGAATCAATTATTTTTTTTTACAAACCAAATAATTTTTTTTTTCATAATAATTCTTTTATTTCATTAAACAGATGCTTAATATTAAGTCAACAAAATGTATGTTACTTACTGCAGAATCACAAATAAACATGATGGAGGCTTCTAAATGTTCATTTCCAGATAATTTGTCCCATTTTTGGCAGCATTTTGTTAAAATATCCTCCATCTCATTGCACGGTGTTGCCATATGATATAATAGGTTGCCAGCATTCGTTATGTAAGCAGGTCTGTGAAAGTAATTTAATCTCTAATTTAATGTAATTTTGAACTCCCTTAATGCGCTGCATAACTATGCATTGTTTGTCTTTTACCGTCACATGAAGTTTCAAAGTTGACAGACAGAGATAAACGTCAAATAACTTAGCCATGTGTAATATTTTATAAGTAAGGGAATTTAAGTAAGTTTTTGGAGGTTTAGGGAAAAAAAGTATCAGTACTTACGCGTCATCCAAATAGTCAGCAATTTGACAACAAATATACGCCAATTGTAATCCCTGAACCATTTTTGATAAATACAAAAATTGGTAAACGAACACTTGGTAGATAGGAAGAGACGTACGGAGATACGATTTTTTCGATACTGAAAAGGAAAAAAAGGTACTTTATAAAATCAAAATTATTTATAGGTTTATTTGACTAATCTACTTTTTAGGCGGACATTAATTGTATTTTGATTTGTATTTACTTAAATTAATTAAATAAGTACATAAATAATATTAAAATTGATATTTATTTCCAAGATTAACATGAGAATAAACCAATTGATATTAAATTATCCTACTAATATTATAAATGTGAAAGCGTGTGTGTTTGGATGTTCAGATGTTTGTTACTCAATCACGCAAAAACTACTGAACCGATTGCGATGAAACTTGGAATATAAGTAGTTGGATACCGGGAAAAACACATAGGCTACATTTTATCCCGATATTCCCGCGGGATTCTTTATAAAATCTAGTTCAGCTAGTTCTTTATAACATATGATAAAGAGGAAATATTTTGACGACATCTGTTGTGCGTCGGGCGAACGCTTGGCTGCAATACAGATGGTTGCGGGTTCGATTCTGGGTGCAAATATTTATGCTTAAAAATAAATATTTGTATCTGGTCTGGGCGTATTTCTATGCATAATATATATGTATTTACAAAAGAAAATTAATATAAGTAGTATATTCGTCTAGTCACCGTAACACAAACTTAGCAGCTTTTATAAATTACCACAAGGCTAGATGGCGCTGTGTGTTCGTCACAGTATTTATTTATTTAATATTTGGTTTGGTTAGGTTTGATGGAGGCATCGGGTGACCGGAATGCTCGCTTGTATTTTGCCCAGAAAATAAGTATTTGCATATAACAGGGCAATACAACCAGCATTCTGGCCACTTTTCCCTCCACCTCTACCTGCAAATATTTGCACCCGACGGGAATCGAACCCGCAGCCCTCTGCATTGCAGTCGAGCGTCCGCCCGACGCGCCACAGATGCCGTCGAAAGCGTGATATGGAATGGTAATATTCTTTACTTCCTTTTTATTTATTGTCATGCAAAATTTAAGAGGTTTTTAAAATTAAGTATTACATTTTAAACTTACAAATATTTTTTTTAGCAAGCAAATATATTTTCAAAAAAAAAACACCATGTGAGGATTCGAACCTGCGTCCTTTCGCTCCAATCCTTTTCTCTGCTTTTTCGTTCGAATCCTGTTATGGGGATTTTTTGGAAATATACAAGGTGCAGCGGGTAAGCTCTTTTAATCCGAAAGGGGGTTGTTCTAGACGTCTAGGCGAACAACTTTTGTTCTACGACTTTTGGAAATTCGAAGTACTTTTTGAAAGATTTAGGTGTTTTTATATTATCCTTTTATTTAGTTTGATGGTTTACGATCAAAACTTCAATTACCTTTATTTTCAAAAGCAGCTGAAGCATTATCTCAAAATTTAAAAAAAAAAAAATTGAATTTTCAATAGTCGTAGAACAAAAGGTGTTCGTCTAGACGTCTAGAACAACCCCCTTTCGGATTAAAAAAGGCTTACCGGCCGTTACAAATTGTATATCCTTGCTAAAAAATATTTCTAAGTTCAAAATGCACAAAAAGAAATATTATTACATTTTACTATAAAAAATTACCAAAATTTTTGCCCTGACCTTTATCTAAGACCTTCAGAGCACCAGTCAACATATCGAGTGCTTCGATCGCTTGTACTATGGCGCTATGCTCCTGCGGGAGCGTTCGGTTTGCGGGGATCAGATCCGGGTCTGATGTTTGTATCTGAAATATGTAAAATTACATCTCAGCCTACCTTGAGGAAGGAGTGTGAAAAGGCACCGAAACGTAGGAACGGCATTGCAATAATTACTCGATTTAAACCGCAAAATTACGTTCATTTCTTTAGTTTCATTTGATTTAATTGGCTTTTAGTTGGTAATTTGTGTCGTCTATTTTTGAAGTTATAGCTGTTGTATTTTCAAATATTGTCGGGTGCATATGCTTAAAAATAAATAATTGGATCTAGTCTGGGTGTATTTCTATGTGTAACATGTATGTATTTACAAAAGAAAAAAAAAATAAGTAGTATATCCGTTGTCTAGTCACCGTAACACAAGCTTAGCTGCTTACCATGGGGCTAGATGGCGCTGTGTGTTGGTCACAGACATTTATTTATTATTTACTAGCTGCGCCCCGCGGTTTTACCCGCGTAAGTCCCGTTCCCGCGGGAATATCGGGATAATAAGTAGCCTATTAGTTATTCCTGGTATCCAGCTACCTATATTCCAAGTTTCATTGCAATCGGTTCAGTAGTTTTTGCGTGAAAGAGTAACAAAGTCACATACATACAAATTTTTGCAAAAATATAATATTAAGTAAGTTGCATTTGTATATATTTATACTAATATAATAATCTATACTAATATTATAAAGCTGAAGAGTTTGTTTGTTTGTTTGAACGCGCTAATCTCAGGAACTGCTGGTCCGATTTGAAAAATTCTTTTTGTGTTTGATAGTCCATTTATTTAGGAAGGTTATAGGCTATATTACATCACGCTACGACTGATAGGAGCGGAGCATCCATGAAATATGTTGCAAAAACGAAAAAAAAAACCCTTTTCCGAGATTCTGTCGCGTGCGCTGAGTAAACGGTCAAAGTTACATAAAAACCATTTATGAGAGAATTCTTCCTCTAAATAGGATATAATAAATAGTCCGCGACAGCATATGTCTAACTCTTAAGGTTGACTCAATATAACATCTTTTAGAGTAATGAAATTTATTGTAGAACAATGCATTGTTTCCGAAGGTAATTTTGTAAATATGATATTAATCCTTATCCAAATAAATACGTTATTCATTAAAAGTATTTAATTTTAAACATAATTGTCCTTAACATCACTTGATTTCAATGAATATCTCACGAGATATTACAGTTTTAAAACAACTCCACAATAAATAATTACTAAGTACCAAGCGTGCATATACATATACACGTAGCGGGCGACGATGATGAGGGTGGCCAGCCAACTCTGTGAGGCATCATGCCGCGCGGCTCAATCGGTCTGCTCCATGCGAGACGGTTGTGTCACCAAACTGCAGTGCTTTTTAATAATTATTTTGCAATATCTCAATGTACTTTTGATTCTTAATATTTTGTTTTATGTTGGTAACTAATATTTTAAAGAGGTTACGTTGGTAACATGTATGTATGTATGTATTTTGGGGGTCATCTCAAAAACTTCTAGACCTATTTCAAAAATTCTTTCACTAATAGAAAACTACATTATCCAGATGTGACATAGGCTACTTTTGATCCCGATATTCCCTCGGGATCGGGACTTACGCAAGTGAAACCGCGGGACGGCAGCTCTGAAAAATAAAGTCGTGTATTTCTATTTCTAACTCAACAACCCGTAAACCGATATGAATGAATTTTGGTACTGGGTTGTTTAGAGGTAGAAATAATATATAGGGTACTTTGGATGATCGTACAGGTTAAGCAACACTTGGTACAACATACGTGATGGGTGAAAAAGAGCAGGTGACCCGATATTCATAAACTTGGTACAGGGTTGGTTTAGAGGTAGAAATATTATATAGTACTTTGAATGATCGTTAAGCAACACCTGGTATGACATACGTGAGGGATCATTAACGTTACGGGATAGGAATTTACGCGGGTGAAACCGCGGGGCGCAGCTAGTAATAAATAAATGTCTGTGACCAACACACAGCGCCATCTACCCCCAGCTGCTAAGCTTGTGGTACGGTGACTAGACAACGGATATACTACTTATATTTACTTTTCTTTTGTAAATACATATTATACATAGAAATACACCCAGACTAGATCCAAATATTTATTTTTAAGCATATGCACCCGGCGGGAATCGAACCCGCAACCTTCTGCATTGCAGCCAAGCGTTCGCCCGACGCGCCACAGTATTGAGGTGTAATTTGTATGTACACATACATACAACCTTTCAGCGTTATAATATTAGTAAGTTAAAATTTCTACCCACTTGCTCGTTGGGTTTCCATTCATATTTCTTACTGGAGGCAGCCAAAACGTATTCAGTGTTGAGGAACAATAACGCTGTGTGAATTATAGTTGATTCTGGAGTCGCCTGAAACATAATTAAAATTAAATAATTTTTATTAATTGTTCTAAACGAACCGAGCTTTCGCCAACTTTACAGTTGACTTTTTCAAGGTTGGTTTGAGTGAACCTTGAAAAAGCCAACTGTAAAGTTGGTTGTAAAGCTGTAAAGTTTAGAACAATGAATAAAAACGCGATTCAATCGGATAAATAAAGTGTTTTATTATGCAAAATCGCGAAAACCATGGAAGAAATTAAAATAAAATAGATAAATATTGTACGACACACATCCCTATCTAGCCCCAAACTAAGCACTAGGCTTGTACTATGGGTACTAGACAACGGATATATTACATAATATACTTTTCTTTACATACATATCTATATATTTAAAAGAAAGTCGTTTTAGTTACACCATTTATAACTCATTTTTAACACTTTTATGACCGATATTCCCGCGGTAACGGGTACGGGACTTACGCGGGTGAAACCGCGGGGCGCAGCTGATATTAGTCGGATTTCACTTTTTTAAATCTTGCACCTAATGTTATTATCAATTAAATTAAAATGCTGTTATTATGAGTAACAAATCATTCCTGTGAGTAAACTTTAAAAGGCGCTGTTTAGTCTAAGAAAGTGTACTTATTGTATGTTATTTATAACTAAATTTGACATTCGTTTTCTTTTTGTTTTAACCTTTTGTCAACTGTGTCAACCAAAAAAGTGTATCCCTTGTCTACCAGCAGTTTCAAGGTCATTCAAGATCACGCGCGCTTTCCCCGCGTTTCGGTTGAAATACTGCGTTTGTCTATCCATCACACAAGGAACTAAGATTTTTTGGAAAGATTGATAACTAACGAACCTAATTTATAGTAATTTGTAGAATAAAAATGGTATGGTTTTTATTTTATTGACCATTATTTATCACAACTCCACCCGCACGTTATTTTGTATTTTGTAAATAGTACTTGTCAACAGGAAAAAAAAACATATTTACATCAAAATAGGATCCAATTTCAGTAAACAAAAATAATAAAAAATAAAATGGCGGGAAAATGACTTTTCCAATCGTGCATTTTTGACAGGCAATATTGATGATATGGACAACTTTTTTTTACGGAAGTTGATTTATTTTCGTAAAGTATTTCAACCTGCCGGCAATGAAACCATATTCACACCAAAATACCCCATAAATCCTACTTAATATTATAAATCCGAAAATCTGTTTGTTTGTTTGTTTGTTCCCTCTTCACGGTCAAACGGCTCGACCGATTTGAGTGAAAATTTGCATAGGGATAGTTTAAATGATGGAGAGTATCATAGGATACTTTTGATCCCGAAAATCCCGCGGGATCGGGATTTACGCAGGTGATAACTATTTATTAGATGAAAATTTGCAGTGATAGTTTAAGTGATAGAGAGTAACATAGGATACTTTTGATCCCGAAAATCCCGCGGGATCGGGTCTTACGCGGGTGATAATATTTATTGGATGAAAATGTGCATAGGGATAGTTTAAATGATGGAGAGTAACATAGGACACTTTTGATCCCGAAAATCTCGCAGGATCGGGACTTACGCGGGTGATAACCATTCAATGAATGAAAATCGACACAGGGGTAAGATAAGTGATGTAGAGTGGCATCATCATCATCGTCATCCATCGTCATCGTCATCCTTCGTCATCGTCATCGTCACTTACTGACGAAATACAAACTTTAACTTACTTCACCTACCTATCGCAGTGCAAAAATCCACACTTAAACGGACGACCAGGGAAGTACTGATGAAGCCAGGCGCGGTAGCGCCTGGCTTCAACAGTACTACAATGGGCGACCGTTTAAGTGTGGATTATTGCATTGCGGTAGGTAGGTGTTCGAACAACGCGGGATCGCGACTTGCGCGGGTGAAATCGCGGGGCGCAGCTAGTAATAAATAAAATCAAATAAACAAAAATCAAAAAATCACAGGACGGATCCGTCCTTCGGTCGACAACGCCTTTGGACGGATCCGTCCTTCGGTCGACAACGCCTTTGGACGGATCCGTCCTTCGGTCGACAACGCCTTTGGACGGATCCGTCCTTCGGTTGAGGAGCGGTATTAAGTTAGTCAATTTATTCACACATAACATTATTTTAATTGTGCTCTTCACCTTGTTCAGGGTGAAGAGTAAGGGTGAAGAGTGAGAAGCTATTGCTGACATTTTACTGAAAACACGTTTAATTAGTAGCTGGCATGACTAAATTCCTCTATTTCTTGACCTATTTCCTGTAAAGTTTCCAAGTTTGCCGCCAGGTGGGGCGAGTGACGCGAATTTCCGCTGAGAGCCGCTGAGAGCGGCATCGACATTTTCTTGTCATTGCGTTGTTGAACATCGCGCTGTCAACACGTTGACTATACTTTGTTCTAATTAGTGAGGTATTTCTGTTGCAGATTTATTTTACTAGATTGAACTTAGAAGCTGGCAGACATCGGAGGAGAAGAATAGACAGCACACTGGAGGAGGAGACAGCAAAACGTCGCCGAAGTCATCGAGATCTTCTTCATCGAGTAGTTCTGACGGTACCGATATTTCGAAAAGCTTCAGCAGCTGCTTCCGAAAATCGGACGGTTCTGAATCCCGTGCACCGTAACTTCGAAAAGAGTTTCAGCAACTCCTACCGAAAGTCGACGATTCTGAATCGCGTGCACCGTAATTTCGAGAAGAGTTACAGCTGCTCATACCGAAAAATCGTGTGCACTTCGAAAAGTAATGTTAAAGTAAAGAGTCATGTAAGTCGGAATAAGTTTTCCAATTATTATAATTGTTCTAATTCTCTATTACCTCTGATATACATCTGAGAAATGAGATTTTTCCGTTACTACTTACCTACCCTACAATTTGGTTAACAAATTTTTTCTGTGGATTATGATCCCAACAACAGAAAAATGAGATTTTTCCATTACTACCTACCCTACCTACAACTAAAATAAGATTTTTCTTTAAAGTTGCTAACCTAGAACTGATAAAAGTAAGAACTAAGAATATTCATCATATTCTTCTTGTGTAGTGGTGTAGCTTCCTTGTCTTAGAGTTTTAAATGTACCCTCTAAGGCCTGTGACTTGGCCTGGGGCGATTGCTACCTGAGATAACAACGTTGACGCATACCGAGGCACGAAGGAGCTCGAGAGGGTGATTTCTTTTGCCACAAATATCTCGTCACCTATCCAAGTAGTAACCGCGCCTGGCGTTGCTCAGGCCGCGCGGCCGTTTAAGATCGGCAGGTTGAGCTAGGCTTAAGTTGAGAATATTCGTAGGGACATTTGTTTATAATGCCGGATAAAAATGCAGCATTTCATTCCTTAGATTGATGTAGTTACAGGGTTTCTATGAAACTGATATATAAACGAAAATTTCCGCCCGATAAAATTTGTTTATCTCAAATTAAACTCCTATTTTCATGTTTGAAATCAAATACTATATTTATTTTTATCCACTCGACACTAGTTTACTAGTAACTGTTTAGCTAATACCTTCAACTATTAAACCACACGGCTATTACATTACTAAATATTTTGTAAGATTAAATATTATTTAAAGTCTTGTATCCATTTCTTTCGAAAATCTATTTTTAAATATATTTATCGGAACCTTCAAAGTCCGGGCAAAGTTCAATAGTCTTGAAAAGTTCAATTCCGGAGTAGAATCTCAGTTGAAAATAGCAGTGTTTTTAGTAGTACAAAGACTCCTTACTGACTTTCGGACTAAAACGGTTAAACCGATGATTTATATTGGTATACATATCTTAATATTTTTAAATGTACTTAATACTGAATTTCTTCTGAACCTGCAAGTAAAAATTACACCTGTCATAAACACAGTTCTATGTGAATGTAAATTAATCAATTGTGTGAAGATCATCGTATCTTGTGCCTTTGGAGATCATAAGCAGGAGCTTTTAGGCCCACACGATATAAGAATTATTGCAAAAATTCGCAGAAGCTAAAATAACAAAGAACGTACGTAGATTTTATTTTTAGGATTTAGGTTATATTGAGGGTACCTACAAGAAAAATACTGAGATTTCGAGACGAGCTTCAGCAGCTTCGATCGAATCATAGTACCGGTACCTACAAGAAAAATACTGAAGTTTCGAGACGAGCTTCAGCTTCGATCGAATTACAGTATTTACTGCAGAGGAAAATACAGATTTCGATGGTTTCAGCAACCGCTTCAGCAGCTTTAATCGAATCACAGTACCGGTACCTACAAGAAAAATACTGAAGTTTCGAGACGAGCTTTAGCTTCGATCGAATTACAGTATTTACTGCAGAGGAAAATACAGATTTCGATGGTTTCAGCAACCGCTTCAGCAGCTTTAATCGAAATAAAAACCAAAATTACCGACATGTGGAAAGACTGTAAGTGTAGTTTTCTTTATTCATCTTCCTTCTGGACGGTGTTTATTTTTATAACAGTAGCCCCAACTGCGTTCTAGTTACCGTTGGGAGCACTGCTGTGTGGGAATGACAGCTACAAATAACCTGTCATTTTAACCTACATGAAAAGCATATCATGACTTACATTAGAGTCAATTTTATTCTCTGATTCAAAAAGCGAACGCACAAAGTTTGTTCTGTCACTGATTTTGCTTACGGCATCCATTATGCCCCGACTGATTTCTAGTTACCGTTGGGAGCACTGCTAGACCCGTTTGTCTATCGGGAGTATGGGAATGACAGCTAAAAATAACCTGTCATTTTAACAGCACCTCTTGGATTATTAGAGTCAATAAGTTTCTTTATTCTCTGATTTAAAAAGCGAACGCACAAAGTTCGTTCCGTCACTGATTTTGCTTACGAGTTGTTTTGACGTCTGGGTCAATTCAACTGCATTCTCGTTGCCGGGAAAATCGCAGAGACTACAGTAATACGTTCCAGAAATTTGGTCTAACAACAATCATAGTTCTGTTTAGATTTGAACAACCTCGCGTGGTACTCCAGTACGTGATGTTGGACTTCAGAGAGCTAAGATGAGCTGCCCAATATTATAGCGCCTTCAGCAGGCGGTGGCTCTAGCAACACGGGTGAATCTGTTTTCTTTTGTCTTACTCATCTTTTTTTTTACTCATTCTTCGTGACGTCTGTTGTCTGAGACGGTCCTGCCGAATATCATAACTCCTTCAGCAAGCGGTGGCTGTACGAACATCAGTAAACATTTTTTTTTTCCCATCGAGCTCGTCATTCATGATTAGAGTTCGTCATTCACCTACTCGGCTATTTAGCTGCAGCATCTGAACGCACCTCGGTGCTTTAAAGCTTTTCGGTCTCGAGAGCAGAGCCATCTGCGGGCCCTGTGAGATTTTGAGCCTTAACGAGACGCTCTGATCAACAACGACTTACTTAAGACTTCCTTTAGGTTCCTGATGGAGGTTTGTCTGATTGTCAATGGCGGTTTATCTTCATTAGTTGGACAACCGCCTAAGTATCACTTCTTTTGAGAGAATGACTTAGTTTTTTAAGCCTGCTTGAACTTGTTGGGTAAAATACGAAATCTTTGTTATTTGAAACCCGAAATAATAGATCTGGCTAAATTCTTAGCAGATTTGACCTAAACCGATGTGTTCGTGGGATTTTGGACACCAATCACTTGCAGAAATCAAATCAGTTTTTTTTTTTTTTTTTTTTTTTTTTTTTTTTTTTTTTTTTTTTTTTTTTTTTTTTTTTTTTTTTTTTTTTTGTACGATAGATACTAATCTCTGTCGCACTGGACCCTAAAGATTAGATAACTTGAAATTTTCTGGTGGTCATTCATTAAAAAATAGCTCCTCTTCTTTGGAAACGCTAGTTTATCGGGAAAAAGTTACCCGAATTTTACATTCGGTAAACTCCAAATTCCCGAATGTAAAATATTTTTCATTACATTCCAGAGTTAGACGAAACAGAATTGTTTTTGTACGTCTCAGGAGAACAAAAAAGAAGGGGGGGGCAACATAACAACTTAACGTTACGAAACGCCTGAAAATCCTGTAGCCGAATTGCACGACGATTGTCGATGTCGTACAGGTAAACTGTTTTGTCGACAATATGGATACCTAGATTTGCATGAGTTGCAAATCGAATTACATTAGGATTTCAATATTGTTTTGTCTAATATAACCTTTTAACACACAGGAAGACGATTGCGATAGTCTTGTCACGGTGAATAACGAGTATCATGGGTTAGTAGACAATTCTGTGCGAATTTTTCAGATGTGTTTACACAAGTTGCTTAAATGATATTATTGGTCATTGGGTAAGATTTAATAAGAATGATTTTGCAGCTATACACGACCGCAAGAAGTTCTGAGATATTCTACGATGACTTGATTAAATTGGTAATGTAATGTTCCAATATTTATTTGTGAATTGTACACAGACTAATACTTTTATTAACTTGTTATTATTTAATTAATTTTGAATCGTAAAATATTCTTTTTATTTGTCCAGATGCCTTTAAAGGCATTAATTGTTCCTCTCGTTTAATTCGATGCGAAGACGTATTATCAGTTCTCATCAAATTGAAATCTATACTCAATGTTAAAATATTATAACATTATCTATCCTTTACAATAAATGCTATTGTACTGGGTCTTACTGGTAAATTAATAATACTTTTTATCTTAATATGTAACAATCGTCTTGGTTTGCTATTTATGCTAAAAAGTTTATACTACATATTATGACATATAATTAGGTATTGGATTACCCAAGTACGGCAGGTACTACAGAGTAGTTTACCTAAAGTCAGCTTACAAAAACTTCGATATGACATTAAATTTTTAATTCTTACTGCCTACATTTCAGCTTTTATTAAAGTTTGTTTGCCTCTTAAAATACCTACCAGGTGATACCAGACACTTCTCACTCTTCACCCTGAACAAGGTGAAGAGCACAATGAAACGGTTTTACCTTTCCAATAAAACCAGCATTGTGCTCCGAGCCTTGTTCAGGGTGATTTCAATTGCTACCTGGTGAGAATCAATGACAAGAAAATGTCGATGCCGCTCTCAGCGGCTCTCAGCGGAAATTCGCGTCACTCGCCCCACCTGGCGGCAAACTTGGAAACTTTACAGGAAATAGGTCAAGAAATAGAGGAATTTAGTCATGCCAGCTACTAATTAAACGTGTTTTCAGTAAAATGTCAGCAATAGCTTCTCACTCTTCACCCTGAACAAGGCTCGGAGCACAATGCTGGTTTTATTGGAAAGGTAAAACCGTTTCATTAAATTATTCCAAATATGACTTATATGAATTTGACATGGTATTTATATTATTATTTTTTATTATTTTTAATTTGACATTGTACATTTGAAATTTCACATTTTTAAATTAAAATTTAATTATTATTATCCTATTGTTGACGTTATGTTTATTTAGATTGATATTAATAATTCTCAATAACTATTTACTTAATTTTGTAATTAGATTCAAAATATATAATTTTGTAATTAAATTCAAAAATCTTAAAAACGACATTTGGATACCAAGTTTAGTGCTGGTGAAATATGTTGGAATATTATTTAAGTGACATCTCTGTAACCATATTTCGAGCAAATAAATGACATTCATTGATTCACTACTTATAAGTTAGTATTTATAATGTTTGTTATTTTATGAAAATAAAGAATTTCAAAAACCAAAAACCAAAGTCGGATTTCACACACATTTTAGGAATAGTCTACAATGAAGGATTTCATACATTTCCAGTAAAATTTATAACAATTGACTGTTTCTTACCTGAATCTGCCGTACAACATTCAAAAGCCCACAGACTATGCTTTCAAAATAGATACTATGTACAGTCCGGACCACAGATGCAGTATCCAACACAATCTCTAACAGAGTCCACAATATAGACTCTTTGTTGACACTAGTCCACTCGTCGTGATCCCCACTGTACAGTGAGTAAAGAGACTTCCAAACGCCCCCGATTGGTGCTATCGACGGCCATAGTTTAGCGTAGTTTTGGAATTCGTGCTTTAATAATACTCTGAAAATAATAAAAATATAATTAAAAAAAACGTACTACTAATATTACTAGGAGTTCGCCCCGAACTGAGACCTCACGACCCCCTATCTCCCCAACCCCCCTACCGATCCGGCTCATCTTCGAACTCATAAATTCTATTGACCTAAACTACGCGCATACCAAAATTTATGAAGATCGGAGCTACGATACTCTAGTTATCGTCGAACAAACATACAAAGTTACAAAGATACAAGCGCCAGGCCAGTCTACAATGGAGCTCACTCGCTTCGCTCGTTCGGTCAATAAAGCTGAAAGTTTGTAAGTATGTTTGTTACTCAAACACGTAAAAACCGCTAAACCGATTGCTATGAAACTTGGAATATAGGTAGCTAAAGGTACCTGTAATAACAAATAGGCTACTTTTTATCCCGATAATCCCGCAGTAACGAGACTTCAGCGGGTGAAACCAGCAGCTAGTAAATTAATAAATGTCTGTGAACAACACACAGCGCCACCTAGCCCCATGGTAAGGTACTAAGCTTGTGTTACGGTGACTAGACAAGGGATTTAATAAAAATATTAAGGGATATAATCTTACTAATATTATAAACGCGAAAGTTTGTATGTATGTGAGGTTGTTACTCTTTGACACAAAAACTACTGAATTGATTGCGATGAAACTTGGAATATAGGTAGCTGGGGACCTGGATTAACACATAGGCTACTTTTTATCCCGATATTCCCGCGGGAACGGGACTCACGCGGGAGAAAACGCGGGGCGCAGCTAGTTAAAATATATGTGCAGAAGGTATGGTCAATGATGAATTGATGACTTACCGACTGCGCCGACCACAAGTAATTTGATGTTTTAGGGATGATTTATATTAGACCGTCACGAGCGCCGGGTCCGAGCTTCGTTGTCCATTGCTCGGCCGCCACTCGGTTGCAACAGACCGATCGCGTGCTCGCCGAGCAATGGACAATGAAGCTCGGACTCGTAACGGTCTAATATAAATCATCCATTCATCTGGTCTGGGTGTCTTTCTATGAAATAATATTTACATATTTACAAAAAAAAGTATAATAATATGTAGTAAATCCGTTGTCTAGTACCCATAGTACAGGCCTAGTGCTTAGTTTGAGGCTAAATTGCGCTGTGTGAAAATGTGGTGCAATTTTATTTATTTATCCCTTAGCAACATCACGAGCGATGAGAAGAAGGCAGAAGGTCTCCAAATAAGTCTACTTACTCAAAAGGCAAATCCTTTAGACACTGTGTCATATCCCCATACAAATTATTCTCCATAGCATACTTCACAGCATCAAGAATTGAAAACATCTGCATCTCATTGTAATCATCTTGATTTTCCGTTTTCGTTTTCAATTCCTTCGACTTTATATCCATAACCAGGACCATTTGTTTATCAGACTTCAAGCCGTCTTCCTTCGAAAATATCAAACTCAAATATGCATCTATGAGTGCATTTTTGTAAAGAGTACTGTCGAGTTGACAAATGCCTTTGTTGTAAAGGGCTCGGCTAACGTTTTTGTAGTCGATTGTACTCTGTTCGAACTCCGATTTCAGGTAAAGATTGAAGAGTTGTATTGAGAACTCGTAGTACTGGGCTTTGTGAAGTGAGATTGCTGAGTTATGTATGTCGGTTTGGTTTTTCCGGTAGCATTTATCATGATTGGAACATCCTAGTTTGTTTAACTCGGACAGAACTCTAGTTTGCTCGTTGATTATATCAATTATTACAGGTTGCAAGTCTGTGATGATTAATTTTTGTGACAGAGATAGATTAATAAAGTTTTTTAGTAAGAAAGATGTTCGTAAAGAGTCGTGTATCCCAGTTTGAATGGTACAGTTTTCACATTTTAACGATTGCTTGCAGTGTTTCAGCTTTTTCATGAGAGTTAACAGGATTTTTAAAGTGACTTCTTGTTCTTTTATATCGAAATAAGTTTTCCATGGCCGTTTAGATATATTTGCAATGTTATATTCGATATAGATTCTTAGGAAATTGTTTAGAAATGGATAAGTAGCATTCAAAGCTGTTTGATCTTCGATTTTTGTAGTTTCAATCGATAGTAATAGACACTTTAGACGTGTTCTTCTGTCTGTTGAGACTTCAGAAGTAAATATATGTTGGAAACAGTTCAAGTAAAATGTTTGGAAGCAATGGAAGAAGACTGGCGATTCCTCTAGTATAGTTATACAGTTTAACACAATTTCATCAAAAATGAACTTCTGAAAGTGTATTTTTGAGGAGTTTTCAACTATGATATACAGGCACTCGTTTAATTTAACGTAGATATTCAAGCTTTCCTCTTTTGATAAGTTTTTGAAGTTTATCAAATCATTTGACGTTATTTTCTTAAATATATCGAGGTAAGCCTCATTCAGTGCCTTAGCACTGTTGTTAGAGAAAAGATAGTGTAACTTTTTCACTAGAAAAAGCAAGACAGTTGAACAAAATTGCACTGTATCATAAATTTCAATGGTTTTCAACAAATCTTCAGTAAATTTTGGCAGTACTTTGGATATGGGTATGTGTTTGAGTTTCTCAATATAGGACATTCTGTCGACCAATATATTCCAGTATGTTTTACTATATTCTTTGAGAAGGTATTTGGAATCAGCTTCGAAGGGCATGAATGATATTTTCAGTACCAACTCTGGTGGTACATGTTTAGTCTGAAATAGAAAGTTTAATCATAAGTATTAAGGACCAAAGTAGCATGCTCTAGGTGAGGCAAATCAATCTATCAACTAATAAAACACTTTATTTACCGGGTTTCATCGCGTTTTATTCATGATTTTTAAACGACCGAGTTTTCGTTAACTTTACAGTTGGCTTTTTCAAGGATGTTAAAGTGTTTTATTATGCAAAATCGAGAAAACCATAGAAGAAAACAATACCAAAAATGTAAAAAATTATGTAGGTAATAAATAAATTTTAGCTACTAGTTAATTGAACCTAGCTGCGAGCTGCGGTATCACCTGCGTAAATTACGATCTGAAGTCTCATCTTATCTCTATACAACAATTCATCAAAATTGGTGAAGCAGTTTAGGTATGAAAGTTTAAGAGACAGAGATACTTAGCATTTAGTACTAGCTGCGCCCCGCGGTTTTACTCGCGTAAGCCCTGATCGATAACAAACACAACAAAAAAAGAATTAGCAAAATCGGTCCAGCCGTTTATGCGTGATGCCATAACCAAGGGAAATAGGGATTCAGATAAGATATAGATTTATTTCTCATTTGCATAAATATTCGTTACGAGCTTATAGTATAATATAGCTAAGTAATAATATAAACTGAGATGATAAGTTAGATAAATACGATAATATGTCATCATAAATTGCTGAAATATCTTACTAATATTATAAACGCAAAAGTTTGTATGTATGTATGTAAGTGAGGTTGTTACTCTTTCACGCAAAAACTACAGAACCGATTGCGATGAAACTTGGAATATAGGTAGCTGGAGACCTGGATTAACACATAGGCTAATTTTTATCCCAATATACCCGCGGGAACGGGACTTAGCGGGTAAAACGGGGTGCAGCTAGTTGTTAATAAAACTAAGTTCGTTAATATCCAACCTGAGTCAATGAATTTGCCCGTTACTACGCCCAGACCTAATACATGAACTCCAAAGACAGACACTGTGATGCCGGTGATGATGACAAAAATCCAATGCTGGTGCTTCCTTTCATGTTCCTGCCTAGGCCTATACAGGGCCCATTCTAATGAGAATCATCCCTTAAATCTGATTTTAGTTTCTATGGTGATGTAGGTCATTAATTTAACAATGTTGAAATATAAAGCACATGCCATAGTAACTTTGACGGGGTTAGTCCTGACCCATAGCATCTACCATGTGTATAACTAAGTTGGATAGCCACTCAACAGCATATTGCTGCTTTACATAATCACTTAACTCAACTTGTTACATCAAAGCATCGATGTACTATAGTGTCTATCAAACAGAGTTACCAACTAGATAGATAATACATGTACTAGTCTTCAAAAACTCACGTGCGTGCGTGAAAGTGTGCGAAGTTCCAAGAAAATAGTACTCACTTGTTTGACGACATGTTTATGAATATGGTAGATGCATGCAAGGGTTTTTATTCTGTCACCGGAGGCCATTGCTCGAGTTTCTCTGATACAGTCTATGCTGAGGTTGAGGAGAGCCCTGCAGTCTACCTGATCCCTCCATGCTGGGGCCTTGTCCAGATTTCTGAAAAGTTCGAATTGACTTGCTTGAACACTGGGTTTAACGTTAAAAAAAACAACTGAAACTGCCAATGAACTATACGACAGACCTGCACAGTGTACACAGCACGTTCAGGGAGAATAAACTCCTATCTTTAGTCGTTAAATTCGATAAAATCACTTTAAAACTTTCGTAAACTTTGTCAATATTTTCGGCATCATTTCTCGCGGTTTCCGATTTCAGTTTCACAATAAATTCATTCGCTTCCATCGTAGGACTACACAATTCACTAAGTTTAGAATATTTTAAGTGTTATTTAGGATTTATCACAGAAAATAACTTTGTTTTTAAACAAATATTTTCCGATCAACCGTTTTATTTTTAAAAGTCCGACGTCTGACTGAAAAATGACATTGACATGTCTGGACGATTCTTTTCACCCAATCAAAACTGTGTTTGATTTTACTTGACCAATAGAAAAATGTGTTTTAAATGTAGAATGCCAACATCATAAAACCAATTAGAGTGAAAACGTTCCAATTCACGCAAAAAATGATTTGTTGGTATTACTGTTTTTTGTACAAGTAGGAGAAACAACAAAACGCATATCGAGAGTTGCCATTTTAGTTTGTACTAAAATAGTAATATTTGTGAATACAAGCATACCTACATTTTTAAGAAATAATTATAAAATGTACCTACCCAACATTTTTGTATTTAGTGCATGAAGGCACTTCTACAAACGAAAGACGTGTAATTTGTTTGTGCAATATTACAATTTTGGCACAAAATACCTAGTTTTTTTACATTTTATAATTTATGTGTTTATTCCTACAACCATCTACTACAAAACAGTGAACTTATTGCTACTCTTTCTACAAAATATTCTGAGATTTCTAAGGTAAGTTTTATTAGTTTTTTATCGCTATCTTTAACGCGTGTTTAACGTAGACAAACAAAATCACGGGCGTGGGCTAGTCTACGACGACAAAGGCGCCACAGGTGGTGTATCGTCCTTGTACAATAATAATCCAGGAACGATGTCTGCGGTTTGTCTGTCTGTCTCAAATTACAGCTACTGTTTATATTACTCATTTATTTACGAATACCTACCTCCCTACCTTTTTTACAGAACTACTTTACGTTTTTAATATTAAAATTAGTCTTTCCAAACCACTTCCAAACCTCCGAACTTAACTTATGTTCCGAACAAACAATTTTTAAATTCTGTGAGCAATCTCTTGGGTTATGTATCAGGAGGAAGCTGGTCCTCTGAAATGTATAGGCGGCCAAAAAATCCAAAGTACTAGCTAATTGGCGCCAACTATTTAAATTTTATATTAATTTTAAACTTTAAAAAAAAATAAAAATATAATCATAAAAAAAAAAACTCTTTTGGCGGGAACGCGTTGAGGAGATGTGTTGCTGAATTTTCATTTTTGTGAAACCTAGTTCAAATGCGTGTAAATTGTTTGATTTCGGAGGCATATTAATTGAGGTCCAGTGTAGATGGGCCTGGGTCTCTATTTTTGAATCGCTCGCGCCACTTTGAGTGATTTGAATACCTGTATTTCTGCTAATTTTTGTTAAGATTTCTGTAATTTTTCTATGTAAATCGCACGACCGCAACGAGTGGTATCAACCATTCGCCGCAGGAGTTAGAGATCGAACGATAAAATCAGTAGATATCGTATTATTTAAATCGCTTGACGAGCAACGAGCAATTCGAAAATAAGGCTCCTGGCGCTTGTATTTTTGTTGTTTGTTCGACGATAACTTGAGTATCGTAGCTCCGATCTTGATGAATTTTGGTATGCGCGTAGTTTAGGTCAATAGAATTTATGAGTTCGAAGATGAGCCGGATCGGTAGGGGGGTTGGGGAGATAGGGGGTCGTGAGGTCTCAGTTCGGGGCGAACACCTAGTGTAATTAGCTTTAGCAGTTGAAATGCAGTTAGTTGCATCTTTAGTTTTTCAAACATTTCGAGTCAACAATGTTTAAATTGCATCTCAATTGCAAATCTAAATGCAATCGAAACTTCATTGATTCTAAAATGTATGACTACAAACCAAGAAAAAGCAAACTGTAAAGTTAGCAAAAGCTCGGTCTTAATAAACCCGGTAAATATTGAGTTTTTTTATCTAATTTTGGTGAATTCCCACGGAAACTGGACTAATTCGGGTGAAACCACAGGACACAGCTAGTTTCTTATAAAACGTGATACATCGTGGTCACATGGCGCGCCTTATCAGTCCCACTGTACCATGTCTTACTGCAAATTGACACCTTAATGTCTAGCTGATAAGGTCTAATTTCATCCTATTGTTGCATTCTTTAGGATTAGCCGCAGATTAATTAATAGTAGGTATCAATACAGGGATTAACCGGCACTTAAGGGGAATGGATACGTACTCGTTCTCCATACAAAATTAAGTCGACTGATTCCTCCCTGGATAGAGATATTATAGCAAATGTGTTTGTAACTAGTAGTTCACCCCGAACTGAGACCTCACGACCCCCTATCTCCCCAACCCCCCTACCGATCCGGCTCATCTTCGAACTCATAAATTCTATTGACCTAAACTACGCGTATACCAAAATTCATGCAGATCGGAGCTACGATACTCAAGTTATCGTCGAACAAACATACAAACATACAAAGAAATGACATACTTAAAAGAAATACAAGGTCCAGTTTATTGGTTAAAATGTGAGCAGAGCAGAAAAGAGAAAATACATCTCAGTTAACTTTGAAAAAGCTTACTGTAAAGTTAGCGAAAGCTCGGTACTTTCGTAATAATGCCGTTATTAAATAAAACTCGAGTAAAACCCGGTAAATATAGTGTTTAAATACGCAAAAACTACTGAACCGATTGCGATGAAATATGGGATATGGGTAGCCGGAAACCTGGAATAACACATAGGCTACTTTTTATCCCGATAATTCCACGGGATCGGGACTTACGCGGGAGAAACCGCGGGAAGCAGCTATTAATTTATAATTATAAACTACTAGCTGCGCTCCGCGGTTTCACCCACGTAAGTCCCTATGCCGCGGGATTTTCGAGATCAAAAGTATCCTATGTTACTCTCCATCTTTTAAACTATCCCAATGCAAATTTTCATCCAAATCGGTCGAGCCGTTTGAACAAACAAACGAACAGACTTTCGGATTTATAATATTAGTAGGATGATCATATTTAAACTACAATAAATATAAATACGGAAACATGATTGCATGTTATTAATAACATGATAATTATTGGGATTAGGTTATGAACCAGAACAAAACAAAGTAAAATGGTTTTATATTTTCGTATATTCAACGTACACTTTTAGTGAAGACACAATTGTCAGATTCGATTATAGACAAGTAATACCATAGATAGGAAAGTAAAGCAGTTTTTAAATGAATGCGTGAGATCCTATTTTACCCGCTTATTCTTCAATTGATTTATTTTTGTATTTTAATTTATATAATTCAACAATAATAAGTACACGACAAAAACAGATGAGAGTCATTTGGCCGAACGAAGCGGGGTCTAATCGGCGAGGTGATGTGACCTAGCTTAATTGGGTATTTTAATGTTACAGATAAAGTTATTTATAGATTACGAATCCTATTTCACTAATATTTTATTTTTGTGAAAGTTTGTTTGTATCTCAAAATCAAATATACTTTTTACCCGCAGCAATAGTCTTTCACTTTTATGATAGAGGTACCTACCTCTATTGTCACCGCTTCAGCGGCTTGTTATATTTATTTCCGTTATATTGTTATAGGATTTTATATATTATATTTACTTAATATATTTACTATATAAACTTCTCATTAAAATAGAAATATAATGTACCTAAATAAAATAATAAAATGCAGTACAATATTTATATTAGGGGTTAAAGTATGAAATTGCCGATTTGTACTGAAAATCTTAATTGTTTATTTTTTAAATTTTTAACAAATTTATTTAATCAAAATAGTTGCCATTATTATCTATACATTGCTGCCATCTAATGGGAAGGTTATTAATGCCTTTGCGATAGAACTCCGACGATCTAGACTGCACAAACTGTGTGAAAGCATTTTGTACTGCCTCCTGGGAAGAAAACTTCTTGTCACGTAGATAATTGTCCAAATCACGAAAAAAATGGTAGTCCGTTGGAGCAAGGTCTGGTGAATACGGAGGATGACGAATGGTTTCTAAGTGCAGTTCCTGAAGGGTCAAAATGGTTTCTCGTGCTGTGTGAGGTCTCGCGTTGTCGTGGAGCAATAATGGTGAAGATCGATTCAAGAGTCGGGGCTGTTTTACTGCTAGTTTTGTCAACATGGTTCGGAGTTCGGCACAATAGACATCTGCCGTAATTGCTTGACCAGATCGAAGAAAACTATAGTGAATAACACCATGCTGAGACCACCAAACAGTTACCATTACCTTTTTATTGGTAAGTTTTGCTTTAGGACACTGTTGTGGCATTTGACCTGGGGTCAGCCATTGCATTTTTCTTTTCCGGTTATCATAAAGAATCCACTTTTCATCACATGTTACAATTCGATCCAATATTCCTTCATTTCTGTACCGGTTCAACAAGGCAACACAAGTTTCAACACGCGTTTCTTTCTGCAGATCAGTCAAATCATGAGGCACCCATTTTTCGTATTTTTTTATTTTATTGATTTGACGCAAGTGAGTCAATAAAGTGGGTAAGGTAACGTTAAACCATGCTGCTAATTCCTGGGTAGTTTGACTAGGATCGGCTTCCACTATCTCTCTTAATTCATCGTTATTCACCTGTGTGGGCGGTCTTCCTCGTGGCTCGTTCTTTAAGTCGAAATTTCCATCACGAAAGCGTTTAAACCAAAATCGCACGGTGCGTTCATTAGTAGACCCCTCTCCAAACGCACCATTGATATTGCGGGCTGTTTCTGCCGCGTTAGTTCCGCGTCGGAACTCGTATTCAAAAATCACTCGAATTTTCGCAGTATCCATCTTTCTTGTCTAAATTGAATAACAAAAACAATTGAAAGTCGATATTCAAATGTTTCACATTTTTTAAAAAAAGAACATCACAGAAACCATTTGATAAAAGTTTCATTCGAAAACCTCAAACCATGAAGATTCTATGTCAATTCAAAGAACCTATTGCAATAAAACGGCAATTTCATAATATAACACCTATTATTTACTTATAATTTTGAAAATTGTGTGTATTCTTCCTACTAATATTATGAACGCGAAAGTTTGTATGTATGTGACTTTGTTACACTTTCACGGAAAAACTACTGAACCGATTGCGAAGAAACCTGAAATATATGAAGCTGGATACCGGATATAACAAATAGGCAAATTTTATCCCGATAATCCCGCGGAAACGGGACTTACGCGAGTGAAACCGCGGGTGCAGCTGAAATGAAATATATATCAAAACGCAGGGGCATAGTGATGACCGATATGGATTTTATGGCATGAACATAATTTTCTTTATGTCTCTATTCAAGGAGTAAACAGTAAACTACATTTGTATGGAAAACAGAGTTGGTATCCTTTACCCTTAATTTTTGTTTTATCTGATGACCACGACGGAGTTTTTGGCAGAAACGCGTTGAGGAGATGTGTTGCTAAATTTTTATTTTTTGTGAAACCTAGTTCAAATGCGTGTAAATTGTTTAATTTCGGGGACATATTATTAATTTAGTGTCGTGAAAGTGTTCAAGTGTAATGAAAGTAAAACCAATGCATAACATGGACTTAAGCGTTGTCTACAAAGCTCCGTGAACAATCATTGTAAATGGCCGCCGTTTTACAATGATTTCCTCGAGTTGATTTTAACTATGACCACTTGACTGTTTCGGTGCAAATAACTTGCAAATATTAATAATACTTGACACTGGCTAATGCCCAAATAGAATATAGCCATATAAAGTTCCGAGCTATCGCTAACATTACACTTAGCTTTTTCAATGTTAACTGAGATGTAATTCGTCTATTTTAATAATTCTAGAAAGTTACTATTAAATAAATAAATACTGCACAACATTACACACATCGCAATCTAGCCCCAAACTAAGCACTAGGCTTGTTCTATGGGTACTAGACAACGGATATACTACATATTATACTTTTTTAGTAAATACATACTTAAGATACCTACATAGATAGACACCCAGACCAGATGCAAATATTTATTTTTAAGCAGAAATATTTGCATCCGGCGGGAATCAAACCTGCGACCTTCCGCATTGCAGTCGGGCATTAGCACGACGCGCCACAGAGGCCGTCTCGTACTAACTTACTATTACTTTTTATAACTTTTTTGTAACTTTTTGTAACTTTTCTACGTGGTAATGCCGCCAGTGTGATGGACACTTTTCGACTCAATGGTCATTCACCTTAGATTATTTATATTGTTAATTATCTTTGTAGTAGGTATTTATTTCTTGTGTAAGTATTTAATCTTTCTTAATAAATAAAACTTTTTAGAATATTAAAATAGACGAATTACATCTCGGTCAACTTTGAAAAAGCTAACTGCGAAAGCTCGGCACTTTGTAATAATGCCGTTATTAAATAAAACGCGAGTGAAACCCGGTAAATATTGTGTTTTATGCAAATTCGCGAACACCTAAGACAAAAATAAATGACTTTTCACCTTCATTATGTACTACTTATTATGTAATCTTAGGTGAAGAGTCAATTTGGAAAATATTTACGTACCTGCTGCTATCACGTTGTTCATAATAAATAATAATATTATGTAGAACTATCTGTGTTATGGGTACAAATAAAATAATAAAAACCTAAAAAAAAACCGTTATTTGTTAATTAGGTTAGAAGAAATTGAATCGGAATGTTCGGAATCAAAGTTGGTAGGTATAATTATGTAACAATTATTATTCGGGCTAAAATGTAGCTCGTAAGTACCTTTCTTTAGACAAGGGCCATGGGCCTCGATTCGGTAAGGACATAGCATGCGAAATGCCGGCGGACTGCAGGCGACGTGCAGGAGATGTACGTTATTTCTTATCCTTTATATGTTATTTTTCTTAATTATTTTAGTAGCCTTCAAAATGAAGGGCTACTTAATTATTTAAATAGCTCCCCTTGTTCCTCAGTCAATTAGTATTAAAATAAGTTATAGATAAGCTATTATTTTTACTCCTGCAACAAATCGACTTCTGCAATGCTCATGCATCCTGCCTATTTGTCGCATGCTATGTTTTTAGAGTATCAGGGCCCTGTGGGTCGATTCTGTAAAAACATAGCATGCGACAAGCAGGCGGTATGCATGAGCATTGCAGAAGTCGATTTGTTGCAGGAGTAAAAATAATAGCTATTCTATAATTTTCTCTAAATACTGATTGGCTGATTAACAAGGGGAGCTCTTTAAATAATTAAGTAGCCCTTAATTATGAAGGCTACGTAGTAATTAAGTAAAATAACACTTACAGAATACGAATTAACGTACATCTTCTGCACGTCGCCTGCATTCCGCATGCTATGTTCTTGCCGAATCGAGCTCCTGAGATGGGAAAACTTTTTCATTCGCATGCTAATATTTACGCAAATAATCTATGGCGGGCCAAGTATTTGAATCCAATCCTATCTTTTCTTAGTAATATTATAAACGCGAAAGTTTGCAAGTATGTATGCGACTTTGTTACTCTTTCTCTCAAAATCTATTGAGCCGATTGCGATGAAACTTAGAATAAGTATATAGATAGCTGGAGACCTGAAAAATCACATAGGCTACTATTTATCTCTATGTTCCCACTTGTTCCTACGTGATTGTATAATACAGGCCGCGGTTAGACTGATACATTTTTATTCAACAAAGTCTGCACTTGATAGAAATTTGGTAGTCGCTGGCCGGACTAAAGCCATTTGCAGGCCGGAGATTGCCCGCGAGCCCTAGTTTGCCCACCACAAAACGATAGGGAAAGCACCAGTGTCCCAGACTCTTGGCACTTTTTTTTTTATTTTTCTTATCGGTTGTAACCCGATTATGGCCATTAGGAAATTAGCCAGTGTCAAGTATTATCAATATACAAGATGTAACAGGCAAGCCGAAAGGGGGTTGTTCTAGACGTCTAGCGAACAACTTTTGTTCTATGACTTTTGGAAATTCGAAGTACTTTTCGAAAATTTTAGGTATAAAGTTTACTTGAAGATCAGCTGTTTTTTTATTAGAGTTCGAGGTCATTGACCTTATGTTGTCCTTTCATTTAGTTTGGTCTACTACAATCAAACCTTGAATTACCTTTATTTTCAAAAACAGCTGTTTTTTCAGTAAAACATAATCTCAAAATTTAAAAAAAAAAGTTTGAATTTTCAAAAGTCGTAGAACAAAAGGTGTTTGCCTAGACGTCTAGAACAACCCCCTTTCGGATTAAAAGGACTTGCCCGTTACATCTTGTATTATGCAAGTTATTTGCATCGAAACAGTCAAGTCGTCATAGTTAAAGTCGAGGGAATCATTTGTAAACACGGCGGCCATTTTTTTACAAAGATTTTTCACAAAGATTTTTCACGGAGCTTTGGAGACAACACTAAGTCCATGTTTTGCACTGATTTTTACTTACAATCCACTTGTACACCTTCACGAAACTAAATTGATTAATATGCCCCCGAAATTAAACAAGTTGCACGCATTTGAACTAGGTTTCACAAAAATGAATATTTAGCACCACATCTCCTTAACGAGTTCCCGCCAAAACTCCTCTCGGCACTTTCCATCCAATTTCTCTGTTGAAATTATTGGAGTGTTATTTTTAAAAAAAGTTTGCCGAATAAAATGATTTATCGAAGAAGTTTGTATTACATTTCCTCTACAAAACGACTGGCTAAAAAGCTTTATTATCTCCTTCCTCTTCTGTGCAAAGCTTAACTTAAAGCCAAATTAAAAATAAATCGATATATTTTTAATCTTGTAACTTTTTTTTATTCAGCCAGTGTAATTTTGAAAGAAGTTTGGCTAATTAAATATTTAACGCAGGTCCTACTTAAAAATTCCCTGGGAACAAAGCTTAAAGCCAAATTAAAAATAAATAGATTTACTTTTATTCTTGTAACTTTTTCTTTCCTTCAATTCGGCCAGTATGTTTTTTGACGATTATTGTAACATGATGGAAAAGTAACAATACGCGAACAAAACCCGGTTAAAATTTTACTAGAACTTTTGTTTTTGACGCGTTAGTGGAAAGTCGTCATGAATTTTTATTTATGCCAAAAATATTTTTTTATTACGTTTAAATTGTTTAATTTCGACGGCATGTTATCAATTTAGTTACGCGAAGTTCAACGAGTTAAGTGAAAATAAAAAACCAGTGCCAAACACCAAAATTAGCACGTTACAAACAAATGTTCCATGGGGTTGCAGAAAAATCGTCGCCATTTTTTCTGCAGCCTTCACGCATTGAAAATTATTTCAAACGATTACAGTATAATAGTGGTAGTTCACTATTAGTACGAGAAACTGACTAAATTGTTCTATATTGCTGACAGAAGCCATAACTAAGAAAAAGAAAATGTTTTACTAAAACTTTATATATATAAAATCTTCTTCTTTAAAAATGGCTTTTCCTTTCGGACATTTGCCAGTGTCAAGTATTATCAATATTTGCAAGTTATTTGCATTGAACAAAACAGTCAAGTCGAGGGAATCATTGTAAAAAATGGGCCATTTTTTACAATGTTTGTTCACGGAGCTTTGGAGAAAACACTAAGCTAAAGTACATGTTTTGAACCGGTTTTCACTTTTATTTACACTTGTACACCTTCACGAAACTAAATTGATTAATATGCCCCCGAAATTAAACATTTTACACGCATTTGAACTAAGTTTCACATAAATGAAAATTTAGCAACACATCTCCTTAACGCATTCCCGCCAAAACTCTTATATATATATATTTAGACAAAGAATATTCGACGTTTTTTCCGACGTTGGCCATCCGAGCCGAGTTTGAAATGCTTTACGGCGAAGCAACCATACCTACGAGTAACCTTCTAATCTAACTAGTATCTGGATCATGGACTATAAATTGCTAATGAAAGTATACTTGGCCCTTTCGCAATCCATTGTAACATATTGTATCCGGGTTTGGGGTAGCGCAGAGACTCATTGGATAAAACAATACTTATGCTTTTGGAGAGAGCACAAAGGGCACTGCTCAAAATAATTAAATTCAAACATAAAAAATATTCCACAAAGGCGCTCTATGAAGAGTGCTCTGTCCTTACAATTAGCCAACTCTTCATCAAAGCTATACTTAATTACCAGACAACACTCCCAGGTTAGTGCATGAGGAGATACTGAAACGGCACAGTCAAAAGAGGAGAGGAAACAGTGCTGTATTTGCTACTATACCAAAAAGAATAACGCAATTCGGCACCAAAAGTATAGAATGTTTGGGTCCAAAACTATACAACCGAATCAGTAAAAGTAAAACAATAATACAATGTAACTAAGGGAACTTAATATTGCATTACAGGAGCATCTTGGCCAGCTAAGTTATGATGAAACTGAACAACTGATATATGGATACTTATAATAACAATAAATGCCTATACAAGATGTAACAGGTAAGCCCTTTTAATCCGAAAGGGGGTTGTTCTAGACGTTTAGGCGAACAACTTTTGTTTTACGACTTTTGAAAATTCGAAGTACTTTTCGAAAAATTTAGGTGTAAAGTTTACTTGAAAATCAGCTGTTTCTTAGAGTTCGAGGTTATTGACCTTATGTTGTCCTTTCTTTTAGTTTGATGTACTACAATCAAAACTTCAATCACCTTTATTTTCAAAAACAGCTGTTTTTCCAGTGAAACATAATCTCAAAATTTTCAAAAAAAAAGTTCGAATTTTCAAAAGTCGTAGAACAAAAGGTGTTCGCCTAGACGTCTAGAACAACCCCCTTTCGGATTAAAAGGGCTTACCTGTTACATCTTGTATAAACACACAAATACACCCTCACATACACAATACACGTTGGACTTAGTAGGTAGACTTAACTTAGTAAAGAAAAAACAGGCTAATGTTACTACTATAATCGCTGATCATACTGGATTGCCAAGGAAGCAACCACTTATATGAGGTCTGAAGCGAATCACTGTGGCCGGCAACACAGGCTCTCTAGAGACCTAGTGCGGTGGACAGGGATACCAGAGGTACCAAGTATATAATGCAAGGACTACAATCTGTTTGTTACCTTTTTTAAATAATTGTATCGCCTTATTCTATTAAGGACGCGACTCATGTGAAATCCCTTCCGCTTGAATAGTTTTCTTCATAGCTGGTATCAAATAGATCTTTAAACAATGTTTAATGTTATTGTACATGATACAAGAAGTGTCCCCTTCATTTCAAAAACAATAAAAAATAACTTTAAATACCACTATTATACAGGCAAAGTTACCACTGTTTTACAAAATAAATCAGTTTTTCTTCTAAATCCTTAACCGCTATATTTTCTTATAGGCATCATAATATTAGAAAATACAATACCTAGAACCCCTTCATCGTATTTTATAAATATATTATTTTAATCTTCGTTAATTATTGATTTTACGAGTAATTGTAGATTTTTTCACGCAATTCCATCTCGCTCATTTATATGCAATCGGACAAGGACCGTTGACTATCATCTATCGCCGCCTTAAGCAAATAAACCTTTTTTTTTATTTTTTTATCTTATCTTATGAGAGACGTGTCTAAATTGTTTCACTTAATTTCTTCTATGGTTTTCGCGATTTTGCATAATAAAACAAGAACCACTGTTCACTGTTGTTGTTACCACTTTTTACCACTTTTTTTCACTTACCATTTTTTTAATTAATACCTACTTGTTATTTGTGTTGAACAATCATGTTAGTTTAAATTATGACAAATCCTTCTTATCACTACTTTAATACGAGTCTGATAAAATACACACACATACACCCTTACCTAAACACACACATACACCCTTACATACACACCCATACACGATAACATAATATTATTACCGAATAACTAGGCAAACTTGACCTTGGCATTCAATTTTAATAATAAGTATTCCTACGATATCGCAGTTCAACGACTTGTAATCTTATCGAAAACGGTTCAGTATTGTTGTTTAAGGTTAATTTTATTCGCTTTGTCACGTTTAGCTTAACCGATAGGCATGGGGGTAGGTCAAAGACTTAACTCGGAGCGGTCGGTCTAGTGGTAGATTCCCCGATTTTTATTCCAAAGGTCGTGGTTTCGAATCCCGGCCGCGAGCCAATGTCTTTTTCTTTAAGAAATAAATATGTGCGCTATTTAACATCGCTCTTACGGTGAAGGAAAACATCGTGAGGAAACCCACGTCTTAAAAAGTCACGCACAAGTACCCAGTAGTAGGGCTAATTGCGGAAACATACAGTCAAAAAAAAACTTCATTCTACTAAATGTAGTATCTTATCTATGTTTCTTAGTGGGAGCTTTGGCCGCGGCTTGTTATCACCCACCTGTCGAAGGCTGAAATCTATAGTCCGTATTTTGACTTTGTATTTATAAAGCGATCTTCGCAACTGTCCAAAGTTTTTGCTTAGTAAAGTCGAAGTTTTTCAAATTTAGTTTGCAAACCAATTAAAAAATAATGACCTAAACTTTGCTTCTCTGTTATGACTATGAAGTTCGTTTTATTTTATTCGTAGGTAAGTACATAAACTTAAAGTAAAAAACGCGTTATCTCGGGCGCAGGCGGCCGAGCGTTTCTCGAGCGGTTGCACTTTTTCGTCCATTACTCGGGTTCTACTAATTGGCTTTCGATGCAAAGACGTATACCACGGCGTTCCTCGAAAATAGAACTATCCAATATTGAAAACTAGATTTCAATTGGATTAGTACTTTTCAATTGTACAAGGAACAGACAGAGAAACTGACAAACAGACAGACAGACATGAATTTTAAATATTATATAAATTTGTTCTACTAAATACTTATCCTTAGTTCCCTAGACCACTTTTTTTTAAATTTACTGTCAAGTATAGACTTTATGTCCTCTCTTCCTTTATTATGAATATTACAAAATAAATTTCGACTATAATATAAGATTATTAACCGAGGGGATATATCAGTGTCTTCTGTCGCGGGTGACGAATTAAATCGCGTAAGGCAACGTAGGACTCGAGGTTTACTCCCGAGCGTAGCGAGGGTGTTAAAATTATTAATCACGAGCGAAGCGAGGGATTTAAGGCGAGTCCTGAGTGTAGCTCGCGATTTAAGTTCACCCAAGACTAAGCACTAGGCTTGTACTATGTGTACTAGACAACGAATTTACTACATAGTATACTATTGTTATGTAAATACATACCTACATGTCATACATAGAAAACACCCAGAACCAGAAACAATCATTTATGGTCAGCAGAAATATTTGTTACCGGCGGGAATCGAGCCCGCAGCATTCTGCGTTGCAGTCGGGCGGGCATTTCATAAAAGCCGTCAATTAATGGAAAAATATAGGTAATAAGGTAGGTACGGTATCTCTTATTTATACCTAACATACCCGTGTAGGTAATAGTCAATAGCTGCTTCATAACCGGTCGAGATCACGCCACATACACTCGCTTACGTCGAATAAAGAATTTTGTATTTTTACTTTGGAGATTAGATATACTGATATACCTACCTACAGTTGTCATGCTAACGCCAATACCTGAATACACAGACGTGATAAAACCTATTGTTTGAATGGTTATTAAACACCTGTCTATATCTGATAAGATTTGTTTTGTGTTGTTTAAATAATAATGTACCTACGTAAAAAGTAATTTAGCACTAGGTGTACGCTCGGAGCGGCAGCAAAAGATGCCGCAAACAAAAAACGGGCCTAAAAGAATGTGCCTATTTCAGTGGAGACTATGAGCTATTGGGGGAAGACGAAAAAAATAATAATTGGGAAATTGGGGGCAGAAAATTAGAGAAAATGGAGGTGACTCCCGCTCCGGCTTGTTTCTGGGGCAAAGGTTAGCCATCGCCATACAGCGCGGCAATGCTGCAAGTGTGATGGGAACCTTTGCACCAGCAACACTAAGGGGCGGGTTATTTGATTAATTCGTTCTTTTTGTTTTTATTATTTAAATTGAAATTTACCTTTCGGGTAAAATGTTAATCTTACTAACAATATGGTATTATTTAATTAAATATTAATTTACCACTACTATCTCCTTCCTTTGTAATTAATACCACATTTAGATATTCAAAATGGCTATCTTACATCATAATCACTGAACTTAAATATGGTACTAGAAATGATTTTCCTTTTCATCATCATTATCATCATCATTCGAGCGATGTTACTCAAGTTATCGCCGAACAAACATACAAAGTTACAAAGATACAAGCGCCAGGCCCTCACTCGCTTCGCTCGTTCGGTCAACTATGAAGTGCTTTTTACTTTACAAAATGAATTTCGAGTAAAAATTCCATTTCGAAGTTAAGCTCAGTCTGAGCAAAGTCAAAGTACGCACTATAGATTGCGATAAGCATGTAAGTTTAAAATGATAATATGGTAACTACATACCTATTTGCCTACCACAAATACCTACACTACTGTCAACAGATATCTAGTTTTCATCACCTTGCATGCACTGACCTTCCAATCGAATCCACATGATAGCAGTAGATCACGTCGTACATAAATGATCCGTGGCTGGTGCCAAATTTTCAACATACCATTTTGCGCCCGTGGGATTTAAGATTCGATTAAGAATTTAAGCCCTTAAAATCCGAGAGAGTTTTGGCGGCAACGCGTTGCGGAGATGTGTTGGTAAATTTTCGTTTTCGTGAAATTTAATTTCCGGGGCATAGTAATCAATTTAGTTTCGTCGTTTCGTAAAGGTGTACAATCTTTGGGGAGTCCGGACCCAACGCCTTAACTATTTTGGCCACAGGAGCTCGTCTAGTCGAGCCGAAATTAAAGGTAGCATCTCTTACAAAGGAAAAACAAAAAATATACTTTTTTTTATTTTATTATTTCTTTATTTCTCTTAAAAAAAATGTTTACGTTATTTTTTTTATTTCTCTTAAAACTTAGTCATCTAAGTGTAGGAAAAACAAAATTACAATATCAAAAAGTTTGAGAACTGTATACCTAGTTAATTGTTGAAGCAGAACCTAAATTTTGAATAGTGTTTCTAATCTGTATTCGGCCGTAAGTCTATTACATACTGTCCCGACTACAAATAACTAGTAGTTCGCCCCGAACTGAGACCTCACAACCCCCTATCTCCCCAATCCCCCTAGCCCCCTACCGATCCGGCTCACCTTCGAACTCATAAATTCTACTGACCTAAACTACGCGCATACCAAAATTCATGCAGATCGGAGCTACGATACTCAAGTTATCGTCGAACAAACATACAACAAATATACAAAGTTTCAAAGATACAATTAAGCGCCAGGCCCGTCTACACTGGACCACTGGTCAATTAGGAGTTTTTGCCTTCCGAAGGGAATGCAACCCAGAAAAACCTCTTCAATTACTGTCTTCAAAAGACACGTTATATTGTGTCGACGAGTAGGTACTAGGTACCTATATTTTATTTAAATAATTTGCATTACAGATTACATCGAGATATAAATAATGAATGCTGATTTGAGTAGATATAAAAGTAAACATAATTTATGTATGCAGGAAACCAAGTTGCAATGATATTATTATGACGAGCTTGTTTCCTGATTAAAGTCTTTGAAGTCGTCGCGGAACCAATTTTTTTTGATAAATCTTCCGCCATTTTTCGGTAGCGGATATTCCGATAGGGTAAGGTTGTCTTCCGCTTTCCACTTTGGTCTATTATATCCACATTCATATTTTCTCGGGTCTTAATCGCGTGATTTTTACTTGTTATTTTTTTTTCTAAAGTTATGAGTTCCAATCATTGTTGGTTTAAATTGTTTAAAAAAAAACTATCACACCCCGCCAAGTTTTGAATTTGTTTTCTTTTCAGTATTTATAAACTATAAACAAATTTCAGAACAAAGAATTAGGTTTGACCGTTCTTTGTTTTGGCGGGAATGCGTTGAGGAGATGTGTTGCAAAATTTTCATTTTTGTGAAACCTAGTTCAAATGCGTGTAAATTGTTTAATTTCCGGGGCATATTAATCAATTTAGTTTCGTGAAGGTGTACAAGTGTAAATAAAAGTGAAAATCGGTGCAAAACATGGACTTTAGCTTAGCTTAGTGTTGTCTCCAAAGCTCCGTAAACAAACATTGTAAAAAAATGGCCCCCTTTTTACAATGATTCCCTTGACTTGACTTTAACTATGACGACTTGACTGTTTCGTTCGATGCAAATAACTTGCAAATATTGAGAATACTTGACACTGGCAAATGTCCGAATGGAAAAGCCATTTTAAAGAAGAAAAAGGTTTGAATTTGTTTTCACTTCAGTGTAAACTATTTTTAGAGCTTATTAAGAAAAAAGGAAGAGGTTTGACGAAGATGGTTTGACTGATTGAGATGGTTCTTTTTTAATGGAAAGGGGGAGCTCCGAGGTGGTCCCATAATTTTTTTGTGAGGATGAGGATCTTCGAAGTGATGAACGGGAATGCTCCTCAAAACGCAGTAATCAATTACATCGTTTAACGATTACTTAAAGATGGCTTGACCGATTAAAATGATCCCTTTTTTGATGATTCATTTATCAATTGTAAAATGTATAATGGCATTATCTTACTACTTACTTTTATTTATTATTTTTTATGTATGTGACTTTGTTACTCTTTCACGCAAAAACTACTGACCCGATTGTGATGAAATTTGGAATATAGGTAGTTGGGGACCTGGAATAACACATAGGCTACTTTTTAATCCGATAATCCCGCGGGAACGAAACTTACACGGGTGAAACCGCGGGGCGTAGCTAATCAAAAATACATCTCCTTTTAAAAAAAGGCAAGCGAGTACAGGTTCGAATTCCGTCATGGAAAATTTTTGATAATGCATCTCCTTGTAAAAATATTTCTAGTTAAGGACGCGACTGATGTGAAATTTCCGATTGAATATTTTTCTTCATAACCGGTATCAAATAGATCTTTAAACAATGTATTATGTTATTGTACGTGATACAAGAAGTGTCCCCTTCATTTCAAAAACAATAAAAAATTACTTTAAATACCACTATTATACAGGCAAAGCCCCTGTTTTATAAAATAAATCAATTTTTCTTCTAAATCTTTAACCGCTATATTTTCTTATAGGCATCATAATATTAGAAAATACAATACCTAGAACCTCTTCATCGCATTTTATAAAAATATTGTTTTAATCTTCGTTATTGATTGATTTTACGAGAAATTGTAGATTTTTTCATGCAATTCCATCTCGCTCATTTATATGCAATCAGAGAAGGACCGATAATTATCATCTATCGCCGTCTTAAAAGGTATTGTGCAATAAAACATAAGTATTTATCTGTTGCTTTAATAAAAGCTTTATTTGCACAACTATTCGTTGTGTTAATAAAAGCATTATTTGCAAGTTTACACAACAAATAATTACAGTTACTTAACCATTGTCGACAAGTCAAGTTGTCACGTCTACCACGCGTGTAACTGAAGCCTAACCACGACTGTAACACGTGATTCTCACGTGTATATTGACCTTATCTCAATAATTTTGTGGAAAATCGTATGTTTTTTTATCTTACCTGATGTCTGGGCTTATGTCTGCATACGCAGTATTATTATTTATCCTGTGGAAAGTAGCTTTTGATCTTGAATCCTTGATAATCCCGCGGAATCGGGACTTACGCGAGATTTATTAAGGAGCCGTAGTAGGCCAGAACTGATGTTTCTAGGGTGAATTACTACAAAAGATATTTGAAAAAAAAATTTTTGAAACCATATTTATTACAGTTGAGGATATTTTCTAACACGTGAATGTCGTGGAAACACGATTCCTGAAAATTATCTTGATAGAAAAAAAATCCAAACTTCCCTCTAAATTGTACAAATAAGTGATATTACTCAGTCAATATTGTACGAAAACTAATAAAACTTTGTATAAGAACTGAACTTAGCTCAATACAGGCAGTGAATGTTTTGAATTTCAAGATTAACGTGTAGTTATCTTGAAACTAGCAATTGTTTGATTCTACGCAATAAAATTTTGCTTAGTCACATCTTACGTCCTTCACTTACACATCTGAAATTCGCTAGCTTTATCCCTGTCACGCTATTAGGGTTATATAGGCCCTTAATTAGCAAATCGAGACGGATCTGAATAAAAATCGAAACAGGGGTAGGGTAAGTGATGTTGGTAGAGTGGCATTATGATCTTCATCCATTACATACTTTATATTTTACCTCCTCCTACGGGCCCTATTTTTGAACCAAATGAGGCATTTCGAGCGATTTTAATACGTTGATTCCTACTGATTTTCGTTTAATTTCTGTAATTTTTCTACGTGAATCGCACGTCCGCAACGAGTGGTGTCAACCACTCGCAGCAGGAGTCTGGCATCAAACGATAATCAGCAGATATCGAATAATTTAAATCGCCTGAAGTGCAACGAGCGATTCAAAAATAAGGCTCCTGGGCGACCGTTTAAAGTGTGGATTTTTGCATTGCGGTAGGTAGGTGTTCGAACTAGCAACGCGGGATGAACCGCGGGGCGCAGCTAGTTTATTATATGATCGTCAGAAATCATCTAACTACCTACCCCCCCTCCACTGGGGGACAATGCAACTAAAACAAAAATATGTGTGTACATCCACCAGTGGGGGACGTTATGTGGTGGACGTTGGGAATAGTCCCGTTTTGTATGTCGAATAATTTCCCTTTTTATATTTATTCGAACCGAACGTTCGCAAAATTTACAATAATAATAATTATATTTATTATAATATTTATAATATTATATTTAAAATATTATAATATTTATAATATTTAATATTATAATAATATATAATATTTAAAAAATAAAGTGTTTATTATAGTTTATTTAATTAACTATGAATTTACTCAATGTTGCCTGGAAGAAAACGGCCCAAGCGGTAAAATTAGGTAATATAAAGTAATATCTATTGTACTTCTACGAGATTAAAAAGGGGGCACACAAGACCTAAACTTATAATTCTGTTTGGATTTATTGAAAATTGTTGATTATTGCACACATACTCACAAACTTTCAGCTTTTTAGTATTAGTAGAATTAGTCTTTTACCCATCATCTATGAAATGTAAGCAATCGCGTCAAACTTTCCCGGTAAATAATGTAACATTTTATCTAACACTCGCACTCGTTACCTCGCTCCGCTGACTCAGTAAATAGGTACCTACTTCATACAACATCGTTACACGCATCATTGGCTACCTTATTTAATTACCTATCTATACATAAATTATCACATTCTATTAATATTTTAAACCAGCTGCGCCCCCCGGCTCGGGATAAAAAGTAGTTTATGTGTTGTTTAAGGTGTCCAGCTACCTATATTCCAAGTTTCATCGCAATCGATTCAGTAGTTTGTGCGTGAAAGAGTAACAAACTCACATACATACAAACTTTCTCGTTTATTATAATACTAGCTACGCCCCGCGGTTTCACCCGCGTAAGTCCCGTTCCCGCGGGATTATTGGGATTAAATATAGCCTATGTGGTATTCCCGATATCCAACTACTTATATTCAAAGTTTTATCGCAATCGGTTCAGTAGTTTTTAAGTGGCAGAGTAACAAACTCACGTTCATAATACACACAAACGTACAAACTTTCTCGTTTATTATAATACTAGCTACGCCCCGCGGTTTCACCCGCTAAGTCCTATTCCCGCGGAAATATCGGGATAAAAGTAGCCGATGTGTTATTCCAGGTTTCCGGATACCTATATTCCAAGTTTTATCGCAATTAGTTTTTGCGTGAAAGAGTAACAAACTCACGTTCATAATACATACATACATACAAATTTTCTCGTTTATTATAATACTAGCTACGCCCTGCGGTTTCACCCGCGTAAGTCCCGTTCGCTCGAGAATATCGGGATAAAAAGTAGGCTCTGTGTTGTTCGAGGTCTCCGGCTACCTATATTCCAAGTTTCATCGCAATCGATTCAGTAGTTTTTGCGTGAAAGAGTAACAAAGTCACATTTATTCATCCTTACAAATTTCTCAGTAAGATTTATAGAAAGTTTAGAGATGTTCATTTAAATATTTTTTCAAGGAAAAATACATCCACAAAAGCACAACGCACGGTCAACGTCGAGCGGGATTCCTTTAAAAAATAGTTTTATGAACTTGAACACCCAGTGCAGGCAATAAGCACTTAAAATAAAATTGAATTTGTTCATTTTTTGGAAGTTTGTATTTCAATCTAACACCAAAACTACTGAACCGATTTTGATGAAATTTTGTATGCAGATAGCTGGACATTTGAGTTAAAACACATGCTTTTTATTCAGTTATTCCTGCAGTTTCTGGAGTAACACGTATTTTGCCCGCGTAACTCCAGAAAGTTACGCGGGCAAAATACGCATACGTTGCTTTGTTTGCTAGTGGCCATTATTCAAGGTATAACAGGTATGCCCTTTTAAGCCGAAAGGGGGTTGTTCTAGACGTCTAGGCGAACAACTTTTGTTCTTCGAAAGGAGGTTGTTTAAGACGTCTAAGCAACGTAAATCCCAAAGCTCTTGACTTCAGCGTTGTCTCCAAAGCTCGCGTGAACCGTCATTATAAAGCGCCACCATTTTTACAATGACTTCCTTGACCTGACTTTTACTACGATGACTTGACTCTTTTATGCACAAATTGTAAATAATTTGCAAAAAATAATAAAACTTGACACTGGCTATTTTCCAAATGGCCATAATCGGTTCTCAACCGATAAGAATTAAAAAGTAGGTAGGTAGGTATTTACTGAAAAAGGAAAAACGAAAATCCCGCGGGATCTGGACTTACGCGGGCGGAACCGCAGAACTCTGCTAGTTTGCTTATACCAACGCGTTCATAAACCGAAAGGCAGTTGTTCAAGCTAGACGTTCTAGGCGAAAAAGTTATGTTCTACGACTTTTAGATACTAAAAGTAAATTCAGTGAACATCACACAGCGCCATCTAGCCTCCATGGTAAGCGATTAAGCTTGTGTTATGGTGACGACACAAATATTTATTTAAAACATAATTATTTACCGGGGTTTTACGAGTGTTTTATTTAATAACGGCATTATTACAAAATTACCGAACTTTCGCTAAGCTTTTTCAAGGTTGACTGAGATGAAAAAGCTAACTGTAAAGTTAGCGAAAGCTCGGTACTTTTGTAATAGTGTCGTTAATTAAATAAAACGTAAAAACTCGGTAAATATTATGTTTTATTATGCAAAATCGCGAAAATCTCTGACAAAATTAAGTAGGTACTTATTTATTTTGAAATCTAAATAACTGTTCTCGATGAGAATAGAATCCGCCTTCTAAATTGCAATTGGCATCTTAACTAGATAATAGACCTACAAACAGGATTTTCGGACTTTTTTCGTGAAATAAATCTATATCTCTTTTCTGTTCATAATTATTATTATTGTAGGTAACATTTTATTTTTTACGTATTTAATTTTTAAATTAATCTAATTATTAACAGTTTAACTAACTAAGTGTGACATTAAATACAAAAATAAGGGTCAATTAAGAAAAAAACTTTCGAGACCCGACAGGTTCCATTTTTAAATATCTCCCGTTCCACGTGTAGACTGTATAGTGACGATCACGCGGCAATAACGCGACTGTGCATGAACACTGCGTGCCAGTAGGGTGACCGTGCTGTGTGGAAGACAGGGATAGTTCACTGTTTGTAAATATTGCTGTTGTGTTAAGTAAGCAGACGGCCTATTCTGGTCTGATATGATCTGAATGGTATGAAACTGTGCAAAATATCATTTTTTTGTGCAAAATATCAAAACATAACAGCATTGCAATTGAGCGTAGCACTGCGGCCAACATTTTGGGCTCACTATATGAGTTCCTATGTGTGTAACTATGTTTTTGAGTAATTATAATAAAATATCCCACTTTCAAAGAAAAATTAAAACACTATTTTTGACTGATACAATTGTTGTTAGTTTTATAAGAAATTAATAACTCTTGAAAAACTTCAGGGACACTTAAAAATTTCCAAAATTATTGAACCGATTTCGAGATCAATTTAACGATGCTAAAGCGATTTTGGGACGATTTTGTTATAAGTACTTAGAATAAATGCCCAAGACGCTGCTGCAATCTTGTATATTGGAGGCCGGTTTTTGTCTACCAAGCCTTCGGTAGGCAAAAACCTTTACTAAAACTAAAAATATCTTCACAACATCGCAAAAATTAAAGTACCTACCCAATAAATGTCTATCATTATATCGTAAACAAATATTTAATATCTTTGTTCCATTTTCAAAAATATCCAAAATCTTTCCGAAATCACAACGAGCACAACAAAGAGATTTAATTCACAGCAGAACAACTACAATTAGTTATATTAGACTCCAGGATTTTTTGTTTATTTAAAAAAAAAATTAAGATGACGCCTTGAAGAATTTCTAGATTTGTCACTATATCTCAGTATTTAGAAAACATCATTTAGGTATTTAATTTATCCTTCTTTGCCTTCATTTTGGAAATTTTGTTTAAGTATACAATTACATAAGTACTTAGTTACTTTTACACTATAAAAAACGCCTCTTTAAATAGACATAGATTTACATTTTACAACGAAACGGGATATACAAAAACAAATATAAAGTACATAAAAATACATATAAATATAAAGTATACATACGGATCTTAGACGCTAAACAAATAAAAACAAAAAATAAAATAAGAAAAAATCATTGAGCCAATATTGTGTATCTTAGATCCGCGCTAGGTCATTTGACCTGTGTCACAGAGTCTAACACATTTTTTGTATTGTCATGATTAGCATAATAAGTTTTACCTAATTAGCCATATAAATTATATTAAATGAGATATTATACTGTTTAGCGCTCACAAAGTCGCAACTAAGCTAGCTAAGCTTTTTAGTTTATGAATGCTTCACTTTAAACTATTTTACTGCCTATTTACAACCTTATTACAATTAACTTATGTTTTACTTTTGTGATTACCTTGTTTATTTACCTCTATTTCACTACAATGTTGATTATCTTTGCTTATAAAATAATAACAATCAGAAAAACCTCGACCTAAATCCGAAAATAAACAAGCCATACATATCCTGTTTTACTTTTTAAATCATGGTCATACGACATGTCGTAGCCGGCGCGTGGATGGCGTCTGCGCCGGTATAAAATAATCGTGACGAGCTGATACCCGTTTAGTCTGTAGCGAACTCTCGCCGAGTAAATACGTTTAAAGAATCGTGTTTGTTGCAGTTATGTGTGCGGCGATCGATATGCTTTCTTCGGAACACTTCTATGGATGCAGTCCACCGGCCGGCTTTTTAGCGGATTACACGCCACCAGTCCGGCGACCTGTCAAGCTAACATCTAGAGGACATTCAGCACCATGTCTGGCTACACTGAAACCAGTTCAGCTCACCCTGAAATCTGCACCAAGATCTTGCATCAGAATAACATCGGAAAAACCGAAGAAAAAGGTCGTTTTTGCAGACGACAAAGGTCTAGCTTTAGTGCAAGTGAAAATCATGACAGAACCATCGCACGTACCACCTTACTGGGCCTTGAAGATCATCTCCAGTCCCACTTTAGAGAGGAAACCTGCTCCGAAGCCAGTCGTTGACATTTGGGAGACTCGATTCAGCCAACCAGCATCAGATTACGTTGAATTCCGTCGAAGAATTACAGAGGACTGTGTAGCATTGGAGAATGTCATCATAAAACAGAACGAATGTGCTTTAGACGGTACAGTTAAAGTGAAAAACATAGATTTTGGTAAGGAAGTTTTCATTCGAGCTTCTTCTGACGGTTGGGCGTCAAGTGAAGACACTTCGTGCATGTTTTTAGAAGCAGGTCCTTTAAATCAAGCTAGACAATCAATATATGATACTTTCGCCTTCAGACTGCAGCTACCAATCCATTCAAGGAGACTAGAATTCTGTGTATGTTTTAAATGTAAAGGCAACGAGTACTGGGATAACAATTATGGGAAAAATTACTGCATAGAAAAATCATCAGTTCGAAATACTCCAGGGGTATCTTGTGCTCGTATAAATTATGGTAACTCATGGACTTCGAGAGAAGGTAGTGGTACTACGCCGTATTGGTGAATGAACAGTGATTGTGCCTTATAAAGGACATTAAGTGGAACGTGCTTTATAAAGGACGTCGGTTGTGCCATTTCGGTGTCTTAGTTAATCAGGATATATCTAGAGGTCTGTATGTCTTTTTGATCTCTTCTTGATTTCATGTCAAGTCATGATATGGATATGGTCAACTGGCGGGACTGGTCGCAAATGAATGCGACGCGATGTATGTTATGCCGGTTGTATATTATTTCAGTTCGGTGATGGAATCCAGTAGGGATTCAATGAATAATCGCGAAATCGGATTGGTTGTCAACTTTTAAATCCAGTGTAACCAATAGAAGCGACCAATTCGACTGTGCCATTGTGATGTTTGTAGAATGTTCATGGTTGGGTTATTTTTACCTGACCTTTTAAAAGAACTTTAACTAGTTTTATCGGGCTGGAATGTACTGAGTATCGGAAAATAAATGGTCTTTAGTTCTAGATCTAAAGGCGCTCTGTAGTCCCTGGGACATGACTTTAACGTCCTGCATAGATTAATGATGGTTAGGGGTTTGAAAAGCAGATCAATAAGTAGATTAAAAAAATCACACGAATCCTATTTTTATTTGTTGATGATTATTATTTATAATGATTATAATTCATATTTATTATTTAACTTTCATAATAATATTCTCCTAAAACCTAATATGTTTTAATTGAAATGGAGAATTATGAAATTATATTTTTACAGATTCTATACTCAGTTATATTAATATACTAATTTAAAAAAATATTTATAAAATGAAATGTATAATTAATTAAATATTTATCATTCAATTTTAATAATTTATGAATGTATTGCATTTAGTTATTATAATACTCAAATATAAATTACTGTAGCTCGATTCTTTATAATAAACATAATATATTACAGAAATACATAATACTGTAATATGTACTAAATAATATACTGTAATATGTAATAAATAATAATTACAGTATTATGCGTTCGAAGCTCAATAGCGCGAACGATAAGATTTTAAGTCATGCCACATTTCTATTAGTCAAGTCATGTGTTCAAATATAATGTCATATTTGTAAAAATTTCCTATGCACAACTTGTAGCTAAACACATTAATTTAATTTCACAAATATTACATTTTTTTTGAATAATACTTTACACGTTAAAAGCTAAAACTACAATTAAAACTTAATACAGCCTATAAAACATTTTTATTAAACTAAAAACTTACATTTCAGTACATTTACCTTCACTCCCTTAAATCTGTCACGCTTCGTCTGAAGGTTGCATTTCCACTAACAACATAAATTTTAAAATTATGCTATAACACAATATATAAAAATTTATAAATGTTATAGTATAATATTTATAAACTTGAAGCTTGTATGCAAGTGCTATGCAATTAGCATTCAAGCAGGTATTGCATAAACAAATCGCGACTTGGAGCCATTTTATGCTATCTTTTCATTGTTATATCACCAATTAGACTAGATGTACTTTTAAAAGGACTAATTTATTCAAAATAAAAGGGCAGGTTTCCCCTATTTTACAGAAAGCTAGGTCCTAGACAAAGTGAAATACCATTCAAAATACAACAAAATAAGAATAATATAGCACAGGAATTTACTATAGACAAGATAATAAGTATTTTCTACAATATTTAAAAGTCCTTATCAACCAAATGAATAAAAGGTATTTAGGTTGGTAAGTATTTCTAAATAAACGTGTTTCTTATCGCAATAAAAATAAATGGTTTATTCGACCTTTCTTTATACACAGGCAAATTTTAATATCTACCTACACCTATTTACTTAGGTGTATGTACCACTGTCAAACGACAAACAAAGTAAATACCTACCTAGCTAGTTTCAAAACAGCTTTTCAGTCTGTATTTAAATAAAGCAGAACTGTAAAGGGTGAACAAGATTGATATACTTATTTAAAAAATAGTGTACTTCAATAATAATAGCTTTGCTAGCTTATTACGCAATTCTGTTGCTAATAAATCTCGATTGAAACAATTGAAATTGTTTATCACGTCATTCAGTAGAAAAAAAAATGTCAAATTGTTTACCTGTAATCGCAAAAGACAACAATTTCAATTTGATTCTGAACAATTTGAAAAGCAACAGATTTACGTTGTCAGGCCACAGAACTGTAAATGATAAATAAGATATACAACTTATTCAAAAAATATTATACCTACCTACCTTAATTAATAATTGCTCAGGCAGGGCGTTTGTGAAACCGTGGCAAGTCACTAGTAAAATAGTGATAATGAAAGATAAAAGATACTAAATTATCATTATCACTATTAATTGTTTGACCTGTAACTAATTAATGCTAATATTTATTATTGTTAAACGGTAGGTAAAAAAATACTTTATCCGATAAAAAACGCCTGTTAAAATAATTTTACTCTTGCAATACCTAAATGACTTCGAGATACGAGATAGGTCATGTATTTTCATACAGATTGCAACAAAAAAACAATGAAATAGATAACAATTTAATTAAATAGATCGAAAACTAATGCCAAAACGAATGTACGTAAAAAAGGTATTCATTGGCATTGGTTAAATATCAGTATAGATATATCTATATCACCTCATTCTACATTATTATATGTACCTACAACCATTTCCTATTTATTACGTCCAGAACTATAAATGCATCACGCCATATGCGCGGGCGTCACACGACGTCACATCATCACATGAATAAATTCGATTTAAACATCATCGGTATGTGAAAAACGTTTATTTTTAGCTAAAACATTTCAAAGAGCGTCAATATTATGTTGGTACGTTCATGAGATTTTTTGTAATTCATCTAATTTAGCTTAATTCACAGAGTTTTGATAGTTTGAGTGTGGTACATACATAAACCCCAGACTAAATATTTTCCAGACACCGCTTTCCGAACAACAAAGTGAAGCCAATTTCAGTTATACTAAATACATGAGTACGTTTCCGCGCTTATTATTAGGCAACCAGCTGTATTAATAATACTCAACATTTAGCGGGTTTTACTCGCGTTTTTATTAATAACGGCTTTATTACAAAGTACCGAGCTTTCACTAACAAGCTGTAAAAGAAAAAAGTTTACTGTAAACTAGCGAAAGCTCTGTACTTTTGTAATAATACTGTTATTAAATAATACACGAGTAAAACCTGGTAAAAATAGTTTTTTATTATGCAAACCTCAGATATAATTACAAGCTGTGTTACTGAAATCGGCTTCACTTTGTTGTTCGGTATGTATGGAATTTATTAAATTACTTAGTCTGAAACATAAACTTACAGGCATATACTTACCATTATTTTTGACAGCTAGGTACCTACTTCACAAAGCAAATCATGGGTAGGTTGAATTCCTACTTACGATTCGTTATAAAATGTTAAGTTTTTGAAATAGTAGTTCAGCTATCTCTGTTTATCAAATGACACATTCAAAAACTAAGAAATTACGGTACAATCACATTACATTACAAATGATACATAAATAATAATAAATAAATCCTGTGACGAACACACAGCGCCATCTAGCCCCGTGGTAAGCTGCTAAGCTTGTGTTACGGTGGCTAGACAACGGATATACTACTTATATTTATTTTTCTTTTGTAAATACATACATATTATACATAGAAATACGCCCAGACCAGATACAAATATTTATTTTTAAGCATAAATATTTGCACCCAGCGGGAATCGAACCCGCAACCTTTTGTATTGCAGCCAAGCGTTCGCCCGCCGCGCCACAGAGGTCGTCGATACATGTTGGTTATTTCAAAATAACCAACATGTATCATTTTCTTCTTAAGAAAAACCCAATAAATAATGAATGACGCATGGTTACCCTATTCTAGTCATGTCATAGATTTTTCCTAAAATTACTCATAAATTACTTTTTTTTTTCATGTTATGTGTTAAGGCAAAATGATTTGTTTACTTAAACTATAGAGCTTAGTTTCGTAACTTTTGTTAAGTAATGTTTTGTCTCGCTCTTGCGAGTGAAATTCGACATTAGCGAAAAGAGACAGAGCATCCCTTAGCTAACAGCCGAAACTGGAAACGCTACTTATAGGATAACTCAGGCCATTTATTCTGTAACTAAAATGTGTTTAAGTTATTCATTTGGTCTCGAACATTTTGTAAATTGCGAACATTAATAATTGCTAAAAAGTATTTGAAATAAATAAATAAACGCAAATTGAAGAGAAGACATTTTAGTATTGGAATATCCTCCTGTACACAGATAATAAATTGTGACGCTGTACCGTCTTCCATAGATAGAATAAAAAATAAATAATTATATTTACTAAAAAAAAAATACAAAAACACAAATCGTTTTTATTTAAAAAAAATGTCTATTGTGTTTTGTCTTTTTTTTTGTAAAGAATAAAAGATGATGCTCGAATTAGTATGTAATTAAAAGTGATTTTTAATGAAAGAACTGATAAATATAATTTAATTTGTAATTAATTTCAATTATTTATAAGTAAATTATATTTTTGTAAGAGATACCTAAGTTAAACTGATTGAATGACAGGATCAACTATTTTTGCAATAAAAAACTTTTATACCTATGTAATATATTGTTTTTTTTTCTACTGCATCACCTTACTTTACCTACCCTTCCGTTTCTTTATGAAGACCATGGCTGAATGGAGGTTTCCATGATATCCTTAATGAATGACCTAAATCGTCCAGCTATTAAAGAAGATCGGCATTTTTTCTCAGAGCTCAGACCTAGGGGGTAGAGAAACATTAATGAAATTTCAAAGGCATTCCTAAAACACAAGATATGGACTATTCAACTGATTTACGTGATCTAAAACCACGGTGTTAGTATTTTCGTTTATTTTCCGCTAAATTAAAAGATATTGTATATTAAAGTTTCACGGTCAGGAGCACCACACCTAAAAATGGCGGCTCAATCTCTCCTAACTTAGGAAAATAGTGTCCTCCTAACTGTGAAACTTTAACATACAATATCTTTCGTAAATTTGTTTTTATTGCTCAAGGCATATTTACTAGAAATATTTTTAAAGGAAAAATTCATCTTCAAAAATTCACTTGCGGCGAGATTTGAACTCGCGTCCCTGTCCCTGGATCAATATTCCAGTGCCTATACCGCTCGGCCACGCAAGTTCCCGCAAGGGAACTTGCGGTATAGGGACGCGAGTTCAAATCTCGCCGCAAGTGAATTTTTGAAGATGAATTTTTCCTTTAAAAATATTTCTAATACAATATCTTTTAATTTAGCGGAAATAAAACGAAAATACTAACACAGTAGCTTTAGATCACAAAAATCTATTGAATAATCCACATTTATTCTTTTTGGAATGAAATAATTTCGTATTAAAAGTTGTTTGAAGGGCCAAATTTGGTATCTGTGGAACTTAGCTGGTCCAACGGTATTCTTAAAGTCCCAGACTACTTGGTACTGCAACTTTGGGTGTCTTTCTATTTATGTATCATATTATGTAAGTATGTATATTTACAAAAAAAAGTATACTAAATAGTAGGTATATTCGTTGTCTAGTACTCATAGTACAAGCCTAGTGCTTGGTTTGGGGCTGGATTGAGCTGTGTGTAATATCTGTGTGTAATATGTGTAAATATATAGCAACATGTATGTATGTACCCTCGACTTTCATTCCGAAGGTCGTGGTTTCAAATACCGGCCGCGCACCAATGTGTTTTTCTTCGATCTTGCGATGAAGGAAAACATCGTGAGAAACCCCACGGCTTAAAATCACGCACAAAAGTCCAGTAGTAGGGCTAATTGCGGAAACACACAAGTTAAAACTTTAACTTTAACTTTTAGTCTATTTTGTAACAAAAGTTTATTGAATAAATATTGATTATTGCCCATCTACACTGGACCTCACTCGCTTCGCTCGTTCGGTCAACAATATTATGAGTTTTCATTAGATATTGTGTAAATGGCTATCTAGAAGATTTGACAAGTTACGTACGTAATATAAATTGAAATGGACAATAACGAAATGTATTTATTAGGCCTAGAATTATAGTTTACGGCTTAATATAGGTATAAGCGACACTGAAATCTTGTTGAATTCATCGTGTAGGGAACCTAGAGTAAGAAAACTTGTTCTTACTGCGTTAAAAATAACTAGCTGCGCCCGCGGTGTCATCCACAAATGCCCTGATGGGAATTACTGGATGGAAGTAGCCTATGTACTTTTCCAAGTCCTATCAGTCTCTATACCAAAAAATATCAAAATTTGTTCAGTAGTCTGTGTGAAACTTAACAGACATACTGGCAGGCAGAGTTACTTTTGCAATTATAATAATACTAGCTGCGCCCCGCGGTTTCACCCGCGTAAGTCTCGTTGCCGCGGCAATATCGAGATTAAAAAAAAATCTACCCATTTTGGTTTTAAAAAAATCTATGTCTATTATACTGGACATTATCAAGTTCAAGAAATTGATGCAGTCCAATCACGTGCAGTATACAGGGTTACAGAAAAAGTCTTGCTAGATCCGTTGAGGGCGTGGAGTACCCATAATTTCTGACTTATTTCACTATGAAACACCCTACCCTAAACTTAACCCTTTTTGAGATATTCGACTTTTAATTTTTTCATTGAAAATTGCCGATATTTAAGCTACTAAATTTATTATTGTTTATTTTGTGTGTCTTATTATTATTATTATTGCATTTTGACATGCGTAATAAGATGCTTAAAGACGTCAATCATTAAAATAGTACATTAGTTAATTGAATAGACCGTAGCAGACAAGTGAAAGTTAAGAAATAAAAAAATAAATTAGAAAGTTTATTTTTCTCTAAGGGATATCTAAAAAAAACTATATGGCAATTGTTCGGCAGATGTTTTTTAAAATATTTACGTTTCATCAGCTATCTAACGACTTATAACAATCTAGGGATTGTATTACATTTCGTGGAAAAAAGGGACGCTCCAGTAGTAGTAGTAGTTCTAACGGTACCGCGCCTATTGTCCTTCAAGTTAAGACGCACCGTGCGAGCGAGACAAGTGACGATTTATGTAGGTGCGAATGAAAGAAAAAATGTGTAGAGACCGGTTAGGGCTGTGAATACAACAAGGGGTATTGTTTTGGTTGTCAGTCAGTCTGCTTTTGTGCTTCGTACATAGTAGATGTGACATTGTATTGCTCTTTTTCTCGACTTGGCTGTGATTCTGGACTGTTTCTTCTGATTTGTGACTACTGTGCTTGTTAACCGGACTCTGATTTGTACCTGCGATACGGAAGTGTTGAAGATGACGTCCTACACACCTGAAGAATATGCTGATATGCTTATTTGTTACGGATACTGCAATTGTGTGTCTGCGCAAGCTCGCAACGAATACATAACTCGCTACCCCGGTCGTCGAGTGCCGGATGTGGCCGTTTTTGACAGAGTTTATCGAAGACTTCGTGAAACTGGCTCTGTTTTGAGACGAAATACAGACATGGGAAGACCACGAATTGACGACGAAGAACAGGACAATGAGATAGTGCAACGCTTTCGAGCGGATCCGACTACTTCCACTAATATTGTTTGCCGTGATCTGGGACTTTCGCAATGGAGAGTGTGGTTTACCGTGCACACTGCTGGCCTATACCCATACCATTATACGCCGGTACACGTTATTGAAGAAGAAGACCCCGCGAGGAGAATGGACTTTTGCAGATTTATGCTAAATGCTGATGTGGAAGACCCAGATTTTCTAAGAAATATCTTGTGGACGGATGAGTCCAAATTTGATAAAGATGGCATAACTAACTATCACAACGCCCATTACTGGGCCCCAAAAGAACTAAGGAATCCCAATAAGAAAAGAGTGAAGGGGTCCCAACGTAGATTCAGCGTGAATGTGTGGATGGGCATTATCTCCAATCATTTGATTGGACCTTACTTTCTCCAGGATAATTTAAATGGGGAAAGCTACGAAAATTTCCTGAGAGCAGACTTGAGTGATTTGCTGGATGATCTGCCACTCAACCTGATCAGGGACATGTGGTTCCAACACGATGGCTGCCCTGCCCATTTCAGAAGAAGTGTCAGAGACTGGCTGGACACAAATTATCCAAACAAATGGATAGGACGAGGTGGGCCGTTGCCATGGCCAGCAAGAAGTCCGGACATTACCCCCATGGATTTTCATGTGTGGGGGTGCATGAAAAGTCTAGTATACAGCGAGCCGAATCCAGTTTCGTCTGTGGAAGACTTAAGACAAAGGATTGTGGATGCAGCTAACAAAATGAGGACCACATTGACCACTGGAGTAGTGAAGACTGGTCTCCGTAGAAGAATGCGACAATGTATCAGAAATAGAGGCGGCCATGTTGAACATGAAATGTAAACAAGAAAAAGTTGTGTGAAAAGCTTTAATAAATAACATTTCATGCTTACCTATTGTTTTATTTTATTTTTTAGGGCTAAGTATAAATTTTCTTCTCCACTGTCGCCTATGAAACTAATTTTTTTTATAATGTATTTGAATAAAACACTTGATTATTATACCTCGTTAGATAGCTGATGAAACGTAGATATTTTAAAAAACATCTGCCGAACAATTGCCATATAGTTTTTTTTAGATATCCCTTAGAGAAAAATAAACTTTCTAATTTATTTTTTTATTTCTTAACTTTCACTTGTCTGCTACGGTCTATTCAATTAACTAATGTACTATTTTAATGATTGACGTCTTTAAGCATCTTATTACGCATGTCAAAATGCAATAATAATAATAATAAGACACACAAAATAAACAAAAATAAATTTAGTAGCTTAAATATCGGCAATTTTCAATGAAAAAATTAAAAGTCGAATATCTCAAAAAGGGTTAAGTTTAGGGTAGGGTGTTTCATAGTGAAATAAGTCAGAAATGATGGGTACTCCACGCCCTCAACGGATCTAGCACGACTTTTTCTGTAACCCTGTATACTTCCCACTGTCGAAGAGAAAGAATAAAATAAACTAGTGATTCCGTAGGAAAATATATATTTAATTTATTTATATTTTATATTTATTATATTAATATTTAGTATTACTTATATTATATATTTAGATTATTTAATTCTATGGTTTTCGCGATTTTGCATAATAAAACACTTTATTTATCCGGTTGTACTTGGTTTATCCGGTTGTGTTTTCAAGGTTGACAACCTTGAAAAAGCCAACTGTAAAGTTTGGCGAAAGCATGTTCGTGAACTTAGCAGAGCATTGTCTAGCAGATCAAAAAATAATGTGAGTTCTATTCGCATGCAGCCGAGTTCTATAGTTCCTGATACTTTTTAAAAATAGTTCCGGCGTTTAAGCCTTAGAAAAGTCAATTAAAAAAATGCTCTGCTAACTTCGCGGTTTATTTCAGCAGAGCATAATATTATTTGATTTCTATATAAATACGGCATAGTTCCACAGTTCCTGATACTTTTTAGAAATAGTTCTGGTCTTTTAAATGAATTAAACTCACATTCAAGTCTCAGCAGAGCATAACATGATGTCATCCAAGTAAACGAAAAAATCCAAAGTCGTCATTTCGAATTCGAAGTATGGGAGAGGCTAGAACTCATTCTTTTTTAGTAGATCTAGCTCAGTTCTACCCCTTACAATTCGATTTGAGTCCAGAACTCACATAAAAGTGTCAGCAGAGCATACCTGAAAATCCAAGTAACGAAAAATTCCCATGTTGTTATTTCAAATTCAAACTATGGGAGAGGCTAGAACTCATTGTTTTTGTATAGATCTAGATCAGCACTACCCGTTACAACTTGATTTAAGTCCAGAACTCCCATAAAAGTGTCAGCAGAGCATACCTGAAAATCCAAGTAACGAAAAATTCTACTGTTTTAATTTCAAATTCAAAGTACGGGAGAGGCCAGAACTCATTCAATCTTAGTAGTTCTAGATCAGTACTACCCGTTACAACTTGATTTAAGTCCAGAACTCCCATAAAAGTGTCAGCAGAGCATACCTGAAAATCCAACTACCGAAAAATTCTAAGGTTGTCAATTTCAATACAAAGTATGGGAGAACCTAGAACTCATTGATTTTGTGTAGATCTAGATCAGCACTACCCATTACAACTTGATTTGAGTCCAGAACTCTCATAAAAGTGTCAGCAGAGCATACCTGAAAATCCAAGTCTCCGCAGAGCATAACATGATGTCATCCAAGTAAACGAAAAATTCTAATGTTGCCATTTTAAGTTCAAAGTATGGGAGAGGGTAGAACTCATGCAATCTTAGTAGTTCTAGATCAGTACTATCCGTTAAAACTTGATTTAAGTCCAGAACTCCCATAAAAGTGTCAGCAGAGCATACCTAAAAATCCAACTACCGAAAAATTCTAATGTTGTCAATTTCAATACAAAGTATGGGAGAACCTAGAACTCATTGATTTTTTGTAGATCTAGACCAGCACTACCCATTACAATTTGATTTGAGTCTAGAACTCTCATAAAAGTGTCAGCAGAGCATACCTGAAAATCCAAGTAACGAAAAATTCTAATGTTGTCAATTTCAATACAAAGTATGGGAGAACCTAGAACTCATTGATTTTTTGTAGATCTAGACCAGCACTACCCATTACAACTTGATTTGAGTCTAGAACTCTCATAAAAGTGTCAGCAGAGCATACCTGAAAATCCAAGTAACGAAAAATTCTAATGTTGTCAATTTCAATACAAAGTATGGGAGAACCTAGAACTCATTGATTTTGTGTAGATCTAGATCAGCACTACCCAATACAACTTGATTTGAGGCCAGAACTCTCATAAAACTGTCAGCAGAGCATACCTGAAAATCCAAGTCTCCGCAGAGCATAACATGATGTCATCCAAGTAAACGAAAAATTCTAATGTTGCCATTTTAAGTTCGAAGTATGGAAGAGGCTAGAACTCATGCAATCTTAGTAGTTCTACATCAGTACTACCCGCTAAAACTTGATTTAAGTCCAGAACTCCCATAAAAGTGTCAGCAGAGCATACCTAAAAATCCAACTACCGAAAAATTCTAATGTTGTCAATTTCAATACAAAGTATGGGAGAACCTAGAACTCATTGATTTTGTGTAGATCTAGATCAGCAATACCCATTACAACTTGATTTGAGTCCAGAACTCTCATAAAACTGTCAGCAGAGCATACCTGAAAATCCAACTACCGAAAAATTCTAATATTGTCAATTTCAATACAAAGTATGGGAGAACCTAGAACTCATTGATTTTGTGTAGATCTAGATCAGCACTACCCATTACAACTTGATTTGAGTCTAGAACTCTCATAAAAGTGTCAGCAGAGCATACCTGAAAATCCAAGTAACGAAAAATTCTAATGTTGTCAATTTCAATACAAAGTATGGGAGAACCTAGAACTCATTGATTTTGTGTAGATCTAGATCAGCACTACCCAATACAACTTGATTTGAGGCCAGAACTCTCATAAAAGTGTCAGCAGAGCATACCTAAAAATCCAACTACCGAAAAATTCTAATGTTGTCAATTTCAATACAAAGTATGGGAGTACCTAGAACTCATTGATTTTGTGTAGATCTAGATCAGCAATACCCATTACAACTTGATTTGAGTCCAGAACTCTCATAAAACTGTCAGCAGAGCATACCTGAAAATCCAAGTCTCCGCAGAGCATAACATGATGTCATCCAAGTAAACGAAAAATTCTAATGTTGCCATTTTAAGTTCGAAGTATGGAAGAGGCTAGAACTCATGCAAACTTAGTAGTTCTACATCAGTACTACCCGTTACAACTTGATTTTAGTCCAGAACTCCCATAAAAGTGTCAGCAGAGCATACCTAAAAATCCAACTACCGAAAAATTCTAATGTTGTCAATTTCAATACAAAGTATGGGAGAACCTAGAACTCATTGATTTTGTCTAGATCTAGATCAGCAATACCCATTACAACTTGATTTAAGTCCAGAACTCCCATAAAAGTGTCAGCAGAGCATACCTGAAAATCCAAGTAACGAAAAATTCTACTGTTTTAATTTCAAATTCAAAGTACGGGAGAGGCCAGAACTCATTCAATCTTAGTAGTTCTAGATCAGTACTACCCGTTACAACTTGATTTAAGTCCAGAACTCCCATAAAAGTGTCAGCAGAGCATACCTGAAAATCCAACTACCGAACAATTCTAATGTTGTCAATTTCAATACAAAGTATGGGAGAACCTAGAACTCATTGATTTTGTGTAGATCTAGATCAGTACTACCCGTTACAACTTGATTTAAGTCCAGAACTCCCATAAAAGTGTCAGCAGAGCATACCTGAAAATCCAACTACCGAAAAATTCTACTGTTTTAATTTCAAATTCGAAGTACGGGAGAGGCCAGAACTCATTCAATCTTAGTAGTTCTAGATCAGTACTACCCGTTAAAACTTGATTTAAGTCCAGAACTCCCATAAAAGTGTCAGCAGAGCATACCTGAAAATCCAAGTAACGAAAAATTCTACTGTTTTAATTTCAAATTCAAAGTACAGGAGAGGCCAGAACTCATTCAATCTTAGTAGTTCTAGATCAGTACTACCCGTTACAACTTGATTTAAGTCCAGAACTCCCATAAAAGTGTCAGCAGAGCATACCTGAAAATCCAACTACCGAAAAATTCGTGTATTATAATTTCAAATTCAAAGTACGGGAGAGGCCAGAACTCATTCAATCTTAGTACTTCTAGATCAGTTCTACCCGTTACAACTTGATTTAGGTCCAGAACTCCCATAAAAGTGTCAGCAGAGCATACCTAAAAATCCAACTACCGAAAAATTCTAATGTTGTCAATTTCAATACAAAGTATGGGAGAACCTAGAACTCATTGATTTTTTGTAGATCTAGACCAGCACTACCCATTACAATTTGATTTGAGTCTAGAACTCTCATAAAAGTGTCAGCAGAGCATACCTGAAAATCCAAGTAACGAAAAATTCTAATGTTGTCAATTTCAATACAAAGTATGGGAGAACCTAGAACTCATTGATTTTGTGTAGATCTAGATCAGCACTACCCATTACAACTTGATTTGAGTCCAGAACTCTCATAAAAGTGTCAGCAGAGCATACCTGAAAATCCAACTACCGAACAATTCTAATGTTGTCAATTTCAATACAAAGTATGGGAGAACCTAGAACTCATTGATTTTGTGTAGATCTAGATCAGTACTACCCATTACAACTTGATTTGAGTCCAGAACTCTCATAAAAGTGTCAGTAGAGCATACCTGAAAATCCAAGTAACGAAAAATTCTAGTGTTTTAATTTCAAATTCAAAGTCCGGGAGAGGCCAGAACTCATTCAATCTTAGTAGTTCTAGATCAGTACTACCCGTTACAACTTGATTTAAGTCCAGAACTCCCATAAAAGTGTCAGCAGAGCATACCTGAAAATCCAACTACCGAAAAATTCTACTGTTTTAATTTCAAATTCGAAGTACGGGAGAGGCCAGAACTCATTAAATCTTAGTAGTTCTAGATCAGTACTACCCGTTAAAACTTGATTTAAGTCCAGAACTCCCATAAAAGTGTCAGCAGAGCATACCTGAAAATCCAAGTAACGAAAAATTCGTGTGTTGTTATTTCAAATTCAAACTATGGGAGAGGCTAGAACTCATTGTTTTTGTATAGATCTAGATCAGCACTACCCGTTACAACTTGATTTAAGTCCAGAACTCCCATAAAAGTGTCAGCAGAGCATACCTGAAAATCCAAGTAACGAAAAATTCTACTGTTTTAATTTCAAATTCAAAGTACGGGAGAGGCCAGAACTCATTCAATCTTAGTAGTTCTAGATCAGTACTACCCGTTACAACTTGATTTAAGTCCAGAACTCCCATAAAAGTGTCAGCAGAGCATACCTAAAAATCCAACTACCGAAAAATTCTAATGTTGTCAATTTCAATACAAAGTATGGGAGAACCTAGGACTCATTGATTTTGTGTAGATCTAGATTAGCACTACCCATTACAACTTGATTTGAGTCTAGAACTCCCATAAAAATGTCAGCAGAGCATACCTGAAAATCCAAGTAACGAAAAATTCTACTGTTTTAATTTCAAATTCGAAGTACGGGAGAGGCCAGAACTCATTAAATCTTAGTAGTTCTAGATCAGTACTACCCGTTAAACCTTGATTTAAGTCCAGAACTCCCATAAAAGTGTCAGCAGAGCATACCTGAAAATCCAACTACCGAAAAATTCGTGTGTTATAATTTCAAATTCAAAGTACGGGAGAGGCCAGAACTCATTCAATCTTAGTAGTTCTAGATCAGTTCTACCCGTTACAACTTGATTTAGGTCCAGAACTCCCATAAAAGTGTCAGCAGAGCATACCTAAAAATCCAACTACCGAAAAATTCTAATGTTGTCAATTTCAATACAAAGTATGGGAGAACCTAGAACTCATTGATTTTTTGTAGATCTAGACCAGCACTACCCATTACAACTTGATTTGAGTCTAGAACTCTCATAAAAGTGTCAGCAGAGCATACCTGAAAATCCAAGTAACGAAAAATTCTAATGTTGTCAATTTCAATACAAAGTATGGGAGAACCTAGAACTCATTGATTTTGTGTAGATCTAGATCAGCACTACCCATTACAACTTGATTTGAGTCCAGAACTCTCATAAAAGTGTCAGCAGAGCATACCTGAAAATCCAACTACCGAACAATTCTAATGTTGTCAATTTCAATACAAAGTATGGGAGAACCTAGAACTCATTGATTTTGTGTAGATCTAGATCAGTACTACCCACTACAACTTGATTTGAGTCCAGAACTCTCATAAAAGTGTCAGCAGAGCATACCTGAAAATCCAAGTAACGAAAAATTCTAGTGTTTTAATTTCAAATTCAAAGTCCGGGAGAGGCCAGAACTCATTCAATCTTAGTAGTTCTAGATCAGTACTACCTGTTACAACTTGATTTAAGTCCAGAACTCCCATAAAAGTGTCAGCAGAGCATACCTGAAAATCCAACTACCGAAAAATTCGTGTGTTATAATTTCAAATTCAAAGTACGGGAGAGGCCAGAACTCATTCAATCTTAGTAGTTCTAGATCAGTTCTACCCGTTACAACTTGATTTAGGTCCAGAACTCCCATAAAAGTGTCAGCAGAGCATACCTAAAAATCCAACTACCGAAAAATTCTAATGTTGTCAATTTCAATACAAAGTATGGGAGAACCTAGAACTCATTGATTTTTTGTAAATCTAGACCAGCACTACCCACTACAACTTGATTTGAGTCTAGAACTCTCATAAAAGTGTCAGCAGAGCATACCTGAAAATCCAAGTAACGAAAAATTCTAATGTTGTCAATTTCAATACAAAGTATGGGAGAACCTAGAACTCATTGATTTTGTGTAGATCTAGATCAGCACTACCCATTACAACTTGATTTGAGTCCAGAACTCTCATAAAAGTGTCAGCAGAGCATACCTGAAAATCCAAGTAACGAAAAATTCTAATGTTGTCAATTTCAATACAAAGTATGGGAGAACCTAGAACTCATTGATTTTGTGTAGATCTAGATCAGCACTACCCAATACAACTTGATTTGAGGCCAGAACTCTCATAAAACTGTCAGCAGAGCATACCTGAAAATCCAAGTCTCCGCAGAGCATAACATGATGTCATCCAAGTAAACGAAAAATTCTAATGTTGCCATTTTAAGTTCGAAGTATGGAAGAGGCTAGAACTCATGCAATCTTAGTAGTTCTACATCAGTACTACCCGCTAAAACTTGATTTAAGTCCAGAACTCCCATAAAAGTGTCAGCAGAGCATACCTAAAAATCCAACTACCGAAAAATTCTAATGTTGTCAATTTCAATACAAAGTATGGGAGAACCTAGAACTCATTGATTTTGTGTAGATCTAGATCAGCAATACCCATTACAACTTGATTTGAGTCCAGAACTCTCATAAAAGTGTCAGCAGAGCATACCTGAAAATCAAACTACCGAAAAATTCTAATATTGTCAATTTCAATACAAAGTATGGGAGAACCTAGAACTCATTGATTTTGTGTAGATCTAGATCAGCACTACCCATTACAACTTGATTTGAGTCTAGAACTCTCATAAAAGTGTCAGCAGAGCATACCTGAAAATCCAAGTAACGAAAAATTCTAATGTTGTCAATTTCAATACAAAGTATGGGAGAACCTAGAACTCATTGATTTTGTGTAGATCTAGATCAGCACTACCCAATACAACTTGATTTGAGGCCAGAACTCTCATAAAAGTGTCAGCAGAGCATACCTAAAAATCCAACTACCGAAAAATTCTAATGTTGTCAATTTCAATACAAAGTATGGGAGTACCTAGAACTCATTGATTTTGTGTAGATCTAGATCAGCAATACCCATTACAACTTGATTTGAGTCCAGAACTCTCATAAAACTGTCAGCAGAGCATACCTGAAAATCCAAGTCTCCGCAGAGCATAACATGATGTCATCCAAGTAAACGAAAAATTCTAATGTTGCCATTTTAAGTTCGAAGTATGGAAGAGGCTAGAACTCATGCAAACTTAGTAGTTCTACATCAGTACTACCCGTTACAACTTGATTTAAGTCCAGAACTCCCATAAAAGTGTCAGCAGAGCATACCTAAAAATCCAACTACCGAAAAATTCTAATGTTGTCAATTTCAATACAAAGTATGGGAGAACCTAGAACTCATTGATTTTGTGTAGATCTAGATCAGCAATACCCATTACAACTTGATTTGAGTCCAGAACTCTCATAAAAGTGTCAGCAGAGCATACCTGAAAATCCAACTACCGAAAAATTCTAATATTGTCAATTTCAATACAAAGTATGGGAGAACCTAGAACTCATTGATTTTGTGTAGATCTAGATCAGCACTACCCATTACAACTTGATTTGAGTCTAGAACTCTCATAAAAGTGTCAGCAGAGCATACCTGAAAATCCAAGTAACGAAAAATTCTAATGTTGTCAATTTCAATACAAAGTATGGGAGAACCTAGAACTCATTGATTTTGTGTAGATCTAGATCAGCACTACCCAATACAACTTGATTTGAGGCCAGAACTCTCATAAAACTGTCAGCAGAGCATACCTGAAAATCCAAGTCTCCGCAGAGCATAACATGATGTCATCCAAGTAAACGAAAAATTCTAATGTTGCCATTTTAAGTTCGAAGTATGGAAGAGGCTAGAACTCATGCAATCTTAGTAGTTCTACATCAGTACTACCCGCTAAAACTTGATTTAAGTCCAGAACTCCCATAAAAGTGTCAGCAGAGCATACCTAAAAATCCAACTACCGAAAAATTCTAATGTTGTCAATTTCAATACAAAGTATGGGATAACCTAGAACTCATTGATTTTGTGTAGATCTAGATCAGCAATACCCATTACAACTTGATTTGAGTCCAGAACTCTCATAAAAGTGTCAGCAGAGCATACCTGAAAATCCAACTACCGAAAAATTCTAGTATTGTCAATTTCAATACAAAGTATGGGAGAACCTAGAACTCATTGATTTTGTGTAGATCTAGATCAGTACTACCCATTACAACTTGATTTGAGTCCAGAACTCTCATAAAAGTGTCAGCAGAGCATACCTGAAAATCCAAGTCTCCGCAGAGTATATCATGATGTCATCCAAGTAAACGAAAAATTCTAATGTTGCCGTTTTAAGTTCAAAGTATCGGAGAGGCTAGAACTCATGCAATCTTAGTAGTTCTAGATCAGTACTACCCGTTACAACTTGATTTAAGTCCAGAACTCCCATAAAAGTGTCAGCAGAGCATACCTAAAAATCCAACTACCGAAAAATTCTAATGTTGTCAATTTCAATACAAAGTATGGGAGAACCTAGAACTCATTGATTTTTTGTAGATCTAGATCAGTACTACCCATTACAACTTGATTTGAGTCTAGAACTCTCATAAAAGTGTCAGCAGAGCATACCTGAAAATCCAAGTAACGAAAAATTCTAATGTTGTCAATTTCAATACAAAGTATGGGAGAACCTAGAACTCATTGATTTTGTGTAGATCTAGATCAGCACTACCCAATACAACTTGATTTACGTCCAGAACTTACATAAAAGTTTCAGCAGAACATACCTGAAAATACAATCCATACCGTGATGTAACGGGTAGTACTGATCTAGAACTACTAAGATTGAATGAGTTCTGGCCTCTCCCGTACTTTGAATTTGAAATTAAAACACTAGAATTTTTCGGTAGTTGGATTTTCAGGTATGCTCTGCTGACACTTTTTTGAGAGTTCTGGACTCAAATCAAAATGTAATGGGTAGTGCTGATCTAGGTTTTCACAAAAACAATGAGTTCTAGCCTCTCCTATACTTTGAATTGAAATTGACAACATTAGAATTTTTCGGTAGTTGGATTTTCAGGTATGCTCTGCTGACACTTTTATGGGAGTTCTGGACTTAAATCAAGTTTTAACGGGTAGTACTGATCTAGAACTACAAAGATTGCATGAGTTCTACCCTCTCCCATAATTTGAACTTAAAATGGCAACATTAGAATTTTTCGTTTACTTGGATGACATCATGTTATGCTCTGCGGAGACTTGGAATTTCAGGTATGCTCTGCTGACACTTTTATGAGAGTTCTGGACTCAAATCAAGTTGTAATGGGTAGTGCTGATCTAGAACTACACAAAATCAATGAGTTCTAGGTTCTCCCATACTTTGTATTGAAATTGACAACATTAGAATTTTTCGGTAGTTGGATTTTTAGGTATGCTCTGCTGACACTTTTATGGGAGTTCTGGACCTAAATCAAGTTGTAACGGGTAGAACTGATCTAGAACTACTAAGATTGAATGAGTTCTGGCCTCTCCCGTACTTTGAATTTGAAATTAAAACACTAGAATTTTTCGGTAGTTGGATTTTCAGGTATGCTCTGCTGACACTTTTATGAGAGTTCTGGACTCAAATCAAAATGTAATGGGTAGTGCTGATCTAGGTTTTCACAAAAACAATGAGTTCTAGCCTCTCCTATACTTTGAATTGAAATTGACAACATTAGAATTTTTCGGTAGTTGGATTTTCAGGTATGCTCTGCTGACACTTTTATGGGAGTTCTGGACTTAAATCAAAATGTAACGGGTAGTACTGATCTAGATCTACACAAAATCAATGAGTTCTAGGTTCTCCCATACTTTGTATTGAAATTGACAATATTAGAATTTTTCAGTAGTTGGATTTTCAGGTATGCTCTGCTGACACTTTTATGAGAGTTCTGGACTCAAATCAAGTTGTAATGGGTATTGCTGATCTAGATCTACACAAAATCATTGAGTTCTAGGTTCTCCCATACTTTGTATTGAAATTGACTACATTAGAATTTTTCGGTAGTTTGATTTTTAGGTATGCTCTGCTGACACTTTTATGGGAGTTCTGGACTTAAATCAAGTTTTAACGGATAGTACTGATCTAGAACTACTAAGATTGCATGAGTTCTACCCTCTCCCATACTTTGAACTTAAAATGGCAACATTAGAATTTTTCGTTTACTTGGATGACATCATGTTATGCTCTGCGGAGACTTGGATTTTCAGGTATGCTCTGCTGACACTTTTATGAGAGTTCTGGACTCAAATCAAGTTGTAATGGGTAGTGCTGATCTAGATCTACACAAAATCAATGAGTTCTAGGTTCTCCCATACTTTGTATTGAAATTGACAATATTAGAATTTTTCAGTAGTTGGATTTTCAGGTATGCTCTGCTGACACTTTTATGAGAGTTCTGGACTCAAATCAAGTTGTAATGGGTATTGCTGATCTAGATCTACACAAAATCATTGAGTTCTAGGTTCTCCCATACTTTGTATTGAAATTGACAACATTAGAATTTTTCGGTAGTTGGATTTTTAGGTATGCTCTGCTGACACTTTTATGGGAGTTCTGGACTTAAATCAAGTTTTAGCGGGTAGTACTGATGTAGAACTACTAAGATTGCATGGGTTCTAGCCTCTTCCATACTTCGAACTTAAAATGGCAACATTAGAATTTTTCGTTTACTTGGATGACATCATGTTATGCTCTGCGGAGACTTGGATTTTCAGGTATGCTCTGCTGACAGTTTAATGAGAGTTCTGGCCTCAAATCAAGTTGTATTGGGTAGTGCTGATCTAGATCTACACAAAATCAATGAGTTCTAGGTTCTCCCATACTTTGTATTGAAATTGACAACATTAGAATTTTTCGTTACTTGGATTTTCAGGTATGCTCTGCTGACACTTTTATGAGAGTTCTAGACTCAAATCAAGTTGTAATGGGTAGTGCTGATCTAGATCTACACAAAATCAATGAGTTCTAGGTTCTCCCATACTTTGTATTGAAATTGACAACATTAGAATTTTTCGGTAGTTGGATTTTTAGGTATGCTCTGCTGACACTTTTATGGGAGTTCTGGACTTAAATCAAGTTTTAACGGGTAGTACTGATCTAGAACTACTAAGGTTGCATGAGTTCTAGCCTCTCCGATACTTTGAACTTAAAATGGCAACATTAGAATTTTTCGTTTACTTGGATGACATCATGATATACTCTGCGGAGACTAGGATTTTCAGGTATGCTCTGCTGACACTTTTATGAGAGTTCTGGACTCAAATCAAGTTGTAATGGGTAGTGCTGATCTAGAACTACTAAGATTGCATGAGTTCTACCCTCTCCCATACTTTGAACTTAAAATGGCAACATTAGAATTTTTCGTTTACTTGGATGACATCATGTTATGCTCTGCGGAGACTAGGATTTTCAGGTATGCTCTGCTGACACTTTTATGAGAGTTCTGGACTCAAATCAAGTTGTAATGGGTAGTGCTGATCTAGATCTACACAAAATCAATGAGTTCTAGGTTCTCCCATACTTTGTATTGAAATTGACAACATTAGAATTTTTCGTTACTTGGATTTTCAGGTATGCTCTGCTGACACTTTTATGAGAGTTCTAGACTCAAATTAAGTTGTAATGGGTAGTGCTGATCTAGATCTACACAAAATCAATGAGTTCTAGGTTCTCCCATACTTTGTATTGAAATTGACAACATTAGAATTTTTCGGTAGTTGGATTTTTAGGTATGCTCTGCTGACACTTTTATGGGAGTTCTGGACCTAAATCAAGTTGTAACGGGTAGTACTGATCTAGAACTACTAAGTTTGCATGAGTTCTAGCCTCTTCCATACTTCGAACTTAAAATGGCAACATTAGAATTTTTCGTTTACTTGGATGACATCATGTTATGCTCTGCGGAGACTTGGATTTTCAGGTATGCTCTGCTGACACTTTTATGAGAGTTCTGGACTCAAATCAAGTTGTAATGGGTATTGCTGATCTAGATCTACACAAAATCAATGAGTTCTAGGTACTCCCATACTTTGTATTGAAATTGACAACATTAGAATTTTTCGGTAGTTGGATTTTTAGGTATGCTCTGCTGACACTTTTATGAGAGTTCTAGACTCAAATCAAGTTGTAATGGGTAGTGCTGGTCTAGATCTACAAAAACTCAATGAGTTCTAGGTTCTCCCATACTTTGTATTGAAATTGACAACATTAGAATTTTTCGGTAGTTTGATTTTTAGGTATGCTCTGCTGACACTTTTATGGGAGTTCTGGACTTAAATCAAGTTTTAACGGGTAGTACTGATCTAGAACTACTAAGGTTGCATGAGTTCTAGCCTCTTCCATACTTCGAACTTAAAATGGCAACATTAGAATTTTTCGTTTACTTGGATGACATCATGTTATGCTCTGCGGAGACTTGGATTTTCAGGTATGCTCTGCTGACACTTTTATGAGAGTTTTGAACTCAAATCAAGTTGTATTGGGTAGTGCTGATCTAGATCTACACAAAATCAATGAGTTCTAGGTTCTCCCATACTTTGTATTGAAATTGACAACATTAGAATTTTTCGTTACTTGGATGACATCATGTTATGCTCTGCGGAGACTTGGATTTTCAGGTATGCTCTGCTGACACTTTTTTGAGAGTTCTGGACTCAAATCAAAATGTAATGGGTAGTGCTGATCTAGGTTTTCACAAAAATAATGAGTTCTAGGTTCTCCTATACTTTGAATTGAAATTGACAACATTAGAATTTTTCGGTAGTTGGATTTTCAGGTATGCTCTGCTGACACTTTTATGGGAGTTCTGGACTTAAATCAAGTTTTAACGGGTAGTACTGATCTAGAACTACTAAGGTTGCATGAGTTCTAGCCTCTCCGATACTTTGAACTTAAAATGGCAACATTAGAATTTTTCGTTTACTTGGATGACATCATGATATACTCTGCGGAGACTAGGATTTTCAGGTATGCTCTGCTGACACTTTTATGAGAGTTCTGGACTCAAATCAAGTTGTATTGGGTAGTGCTGATCTAGATCTACACAAAATCAATGAGTTCTAGGTTCTCCCATACTTTGTATTGAAATTGACAACATTAGAATTTTTCGTTACTTGGATTTTCAGGTATGCTCTGCTGACACTTTTATGAGAGTTCTAGACTCAAATCAAGTTGTAATGGGTAGTACTGATCTAGAACTACTAAGGTTGCATGAGTTCTAGCCTCTCCGATACTTTGAACTTAAAATGGCAACATTAGAATTTTTCGTTTACTTGGATGACATCATGATATACTCTGCGGAGACTAGGATTTTCAGGTATGCTCTGCTGACACTTTTATGAGAGTTCTGGACTCAAATCAAGTTGTAATGGGTAGTGCTGATCTAGAACTACTAAGATTGCATGAGTTCTACCCTCTCCCATACTTTGAACTTAAAATGGCAACATTAGAATTTTTCGTTTACTTGGATGACATCATGTTATGCTCTGCGGAGACTAGGATTTTCAGGTATGCTCTGCTGACACTTTTATGAGAGTTCTGGACTCAAATCAAGTTGTAATGGGTAGTGCTGATCTAGATCTACACAAAATCAATGAGTTCTAGGTTCTCCCATACTTTGTATTGAAATTGACAACATTAGAATTTTTCGTTACTTGGATTTTCAGGTATGCTCTGCTGACACTTTTATGAGAGTTCTAGACTCAAATCAAGTTGTAATGGGTAGTGCTGATCTAGATCTACACAAAATCAATGAGTTCTAGGTTCTCCCATACTTTGTATTGAAATTGACAACATTAGAATTTTTCGGTAGTTGGATTTTTAGGTATGCTCTGCTGACACTTTTATGGGAGTTCTGGACCTAAATCAAGTTGTAACGGGTAGTACTGATCTAGAACTACTAAGTTTGCATGAGTTCTAGCCTCTTCCATACTTCGAACTTAAAATGGCAACATTAGAATTTTTCGTTTACTTGGATGACATCATGTTATGCTCTGCGGAGACTTGGATTTTCAGGTATGCTCTGCTGACACTTTTATAAGAGTTCTGGACTCAAATCAAGTTGTAATGGGTATTGCTGATCTAGATCTACACAAAATCAATGAGTTCTAGGTACTCCCATACTTTGTATTGAAATTGACAACATTAGAATTTTTCGGTAGTTGGATTTTTAGGTATGCTCTGCTGACACTTTTATGAGAGTTCTAGACTCAAATCAAGTTGTAATGGGTAGTGCTGGTCTAGATCTACAAAAACTCAATGAGTTCTAGGTTCTCCCATACTTTGTATTGAAATTGACAACATTAGAATTTTTCGGTAGTTTGATTTTTAGGTATGCTCTGCTGACACTTTTATGGGAGTTCTGGACTTAAATCAAGTTTTAACGGGTAGTACTGATCTAGAACTACTAAGGTTGCATGAGTTCTAGCCTCTTCCATACTTCGAACTTAAAATGGCAACATTAGAATTTTTCGTTTACTTGGATGACATCATGTTATGCTCTGCGGAGACTTGGATTTTCAGGTATGCTCTGCTGACACTTTTATGAGAGTTTTGAACTCAAATCAAGTTGTATTGGGTAGTGCTGATCTAGATCTACACAAAATCAATGAGTTCTAGGTTCTCCCATACTTTGTATTGAAATTGACAACATTAGAATTTTTCGTTACTTGGATGACATCATGTTATGCTCTGCGGAGACTTGGATTTTCAGGTATGCTCTGCTGACACTTTTTTGAGAGTTCTGGACTCAAATCAAAATGTAATGGGTAGTGCTGATCTAGGTTTTCACAAAAATAATGAGTTCTAGCCTCTCCTATACTTTGAATTGAAATTGACAACATTAGAATTTTTCGGTAGTTGGATTTTCAGGTATGCTCTGCTGACACTTTTATGGGAGTTCTGGACTTAAATCAAGTTTTAACGGGTAGTACTGATCTAGAACTACTAAGGTTGCATGAGTTCTAGCCTCTCCGATACTTTGAACTTAAAATGGCAACATTAGAATTTTTCGTTTACTTGGATGACATCATGATATACTCTGCGGAGACTAGGATTTTCAGGTATGCTCTGCTGACACTTTTATGAGAGTTCTGGACTCAAATCAAGTTGTAATGGGTAGTGCTGATCTAGAACTACACAAAATCAATGAGTTCTAGGTTCTCCCATACTTTGTATTGAAATTGACAACATTAGAATTTTTCGGTAGTTGGATTTTTAGGTATGCTCTGCTGACACTTTTATGGGAGTTCTGGACCTAAATCAAGTTGTAACGGGTAGAACTGATCTAGAACTACTAAGATTGAATGAGTTCTGGCCTCTCCCGTACTTTGAATTTGAAATTAAAACACTAGAATTTTTCGGTAGTTGGATTTTCAGGTATGCTCTGCTGACACTTTTATGAGAGTTTTGGACTCAAATCAAGTTGTATTGGGTAGTGCTGATCTAGATCTACACAAAATCAATGAGTTCTAGGTTCTCCTATACTTTGTATTGAAATTGACAACATTAGAATTTTTCGTTACTTGGATTTTCAGGTATGCTCTGCTGACACTTTTATGAGAGTTCTAGACTCAAATCAAGTTGTAATGGGTAGTGCTGATCTAGATCTACACAAAATCAATGAGTTCTAGGTTCTCCCATACTTTGTATTGAAATTGACAACATTAGAATTTTTCGGTAGTTGGATTTTTAGGTATGCTCTGCTGACACTTTTATGGGAGTTCTGGACTTAAATCAAGTTTTAACGGGTAGTACTGATCTAGAACTACTAAGGTTGCATGAGTTCTAGCCTCTCCGATACTTTGAACTTAAAATGGCAACATTAGAATTTTTCGTTTACTTGGATGACATCATGATATACTCTGCGGAGACTAGGATTTTCAGGTATGCTCTGCTGACACTTTTATGAGAGTTCTGGACTCAAATCAAGTTGTAATGGGTAGTGCTGATCTAGAACTACTAAGATTGCATGAGTTCTACCCTCTCCCATACTTTGAACTTAAAATGGCAACATTAGAATTTTTCGTTTACTTGGATGACATCATGTTATGCTCTGCGGAGACTAGGATTTTCAGGTATGCTCTGCTGACACTTTTATGAAAGTTCTGGACTCAAATCAAGTTGTAATGGGTAGTGCTGATCTAGATCTACACAAAATCAATGAGTTCTAGGTTCTCCCATACTTTGTATTGAAATTGACAACATTAGAATTGTTCGGTAGTTGGATTTTCAGGTATGCTCTGCTGACACTTTTATGAGAGTTCTGGACTCAAATCAAGTTGTGATGGGTAGTGCTGATCTAGATCTACACAAAATCAATGAGTTCTAGGTTCTCCCATACTTTGTATTGAAATTGACAACATTAGAATTTTTCGTTACTTGGATTTTCAGGTATGCTCTGCTGACACTTTTATGAGAGTTCTAGACTCAAATCAAGTTGTAATGGGTAGTGCTGGTCTAGATCTACAAAAAATCAATGAGTTCTAGGTTCTCCCATACTTTGTATTGAAATTGACAACATTAGAATTTTTCGGTAGTTGGATTTTTAGGTATGCTCTGCTGACACTTTTATGGGAGTTCTGGACCTAAATCAAGTTGTAACGGGTAGAACTGATCTAGAACTACTAAGATTGAATGAGTTCTGGCCTCTCCCGTACTTTGAATTTGAAATTAAAACAGTAGAATTTTTCGTTACTTGGATTTTCAGGTATGCTCTGCTGACACTTTTATGGGAGTTCTAGACTCAAATCAAGTTGTAATGGGTAGTGCTGATCTAGATCTACACAAAATCAATGAGTTCTAGGTTCTCCCATACTTTGTATTGAAATTGACAACATTAGAATTTTTCGGTAGTTGGATTTTTAGGTATGCTCTGCTGACACTTTTATGGGAGTTCTGGACTTAAATCAAGTTGTAACGGGTAGTACTGATCTAGAACTACTAAGATTGAATGAGTTCTGGCCTCTCCCGTACTTTGAATTTGAAATTAAAACAGTAGAATTTTTCGTTACTTGGATTTTCAGGTATGCTCTGCTGACACTTTTATGGGAGTTCTGGACTTAAATCAAGTTGTAACGGGTAGTGCTGATCTAGATCTATACAAAAACAATGAGTTCTAGCCTCTCCCATAGTTTGAATTTGAAATAACAACACACGAATTTTTCGTTACTTGGATTTTCAGGTATGCTCTGCTGACACTTTTATGGGAGTTCTGGACTTAAATCAAGTTTTAACGGGTAGTACTGATCTAGAACTACTAAGATTTAATGAGTTCTGGCCTCTCCCGTACTTCGAATTTGAAATTAAAACAGTAGAATTTTTCGGTAGTTGGATTTTCAGGTATGCTCTGCTGACACTTTTATGGGAGTTCTGGACTTAAATCAAGTTGTAACGGGTAGTACTGATCTAGAACTACTAAGATTGAATGAGTTCTGGCCTCTCCCGGACTTTGAATTTGAAATTAAAACACTAGAATTTTTCGTTACTTGGATTTTCAGGTATGCTCTGCTGACACTTTTATGAGAGTTCTGGACTCAAATCAAGTTGTAATGGGTAGTACTGATCTAGATCTACACAAAATCAATGAGTTCTAGGTTCTCCCATACTTTGTATTGAAATTGACAACATTAGAATTGTTCGGTAGTTGGATTTTCAGGTATGCTCTGCTGACACTTTTATGAGAGTTCTGGACTCAAATCAAGTTGTAATGGGTAGTGCTGATCTAGATCTACACAAAATCAATGAGTTCTAGGTTCTCCCATACTTTGTATTGAAATTGACAACATTAGAATTTTTCGTTACTTGGATTTTCAGGTATGCTCTGCTGACACTTTTATGAGAGTTCTAGACTCAAATCAAATTGTAATGGGTAGTGCTGGTCTAGATCTACAAAAAATCAATGAGTTCTAGGTTCTCCCATACTTTGTATTGAAATTGACAACATTAGAATTTTTCGGTAGTTGGATTTTTAGGTATGCTCTGCTGACACTTTTATGGGAGTTCTGGACCTAAATCAAGTTGTATCGGGTAGAACTGATCTAGAACTACTAAGATTGAATGAGTTCTGGCCTCTCCCGTACTTTGAATTTGAAATTATAACACACGAATTTTTCGGTAGTTGGATTTTCAGGTATGCTCTGCTGACACTTTTATGGGAGTTCTGGACTTAAATCAAGTTGTAACGGGTAGTACTGATCTAGAACTACTAAGATTGAATGAGTTCTGGCCTCTCCTGTACTTTGAATTTGAAATTAAAACAGTAGAATTTTTCGTTACTTGGATTTTCAGGTATGCTCTGCTGACACTTTTATGGGAGTTCTGGACTTAAATCAAGTTTTAACGGGTAGTACTGATCTAGAACTACTAAGATTGAATGAGTTCTGGCCTCTCCCGTACTTCGAATTTGAAATTAAAACAGTAGAATTTTTCGGTAGTTGGATTTTCAGGTATGCTCTGCTGACACTTTTATGGGAGTTCTGGACTTAAATCAAGTTGTAACGGGTAGTACTGATCTAGATCTACACAAAATCAATGAGTTCTAGGTTCTCCCATACTTTGTATTGAAATTGACAACATTAGAATTGTTCGGTAGTTGGATTTTCAGGTATGCTCTGCTGACACTTTTATGGGAGTTCTGGACTTAAATCAAGTTGTAACGGGTAGTACTGATCTAGAACTACTAAGATTTAATGAGTTCTGGCCTCTCCCGTACTTTGAATTTGAAATTAAAACAGTAGAATTTTTCGTTACTTGGATTTTCAGGTATGCTCTGCTGACACTTTTATGGGAGTTCTGGACTTAAATCAAGCTGTAACGGGTAGTGCTGATCTAGATCTATACAAAAACAATGAGTTCTAGCCTCTCCCATAGTTTGAATTTGAAATAACAACACACGAATTTTTCGTTACTTGGATTTTCAGGTATGCTCTGCTGACACTTTTATGGGAGTTCTGGACTTAAATCAAGTTTTAACGGGTAGTACTGATCTAGAACTACTAAGATTTAATGAGTTCTGGCCTCTCCCGTACTTCGAATTTGAAATTAAAACAGTAGAATTTTTCGGTAGTTGGATTTTCAGGTATGCTCTGCTGACACTTTTATGGGAGTTCTGGACTTAAATCAAGTTGTAACGGGTAGTACTGATCTAGAACTACTAAGATTGAATGAGTTCTGGCCTCTCCCGGACTTTGAATTTGAAATTAAAACACTAGAATTTTTCGTTACTTGGATTTTCAGGTATGCTCTGCTGACACTTTTATGAGAGTTCTGGACTCAAATCAAGTTGTAATGGGTAGTACTGATCTAGATCTACACAAAATCAATGAGTTCTAGGTTCTCCCATACTTTGTATTGAAATTGACAACATTAGAATTGTTCGGTAGTTGGATTTTCAGGTATGCTCTGCTGACACTTTTATGAGAGTTCTGGACTCAAATCAAGTTGTAATGGGTAGTGCTGATCTAGATCTACACAAAATCAATGAGTTCTAGGTTCTCCCATACTTTGTATTGAAATTGACAACATTAGAATTTTTCGTTACTTGGATTTTCAGGTATGCTCTGCTGACACTTTTATGAGAGTTCTAGACTCAAATCAAGTTGTAATGGGTAGTGCTGGTCTAGATCTACAAAAAATCAATGAGTTCTAGGTTCTCCCATACTTTGTATTGAAATTGACAACATTAGAATTTTTCGGTAGTTGGATTTTCAGGTATGCTCTGCTGACACTTTTATGAGAGTTCTGGACTCAAATCAAGTTGTAATGGGTAGTGCTGATCTAGATCTACACAAAATCAATGAGTTCTAGGTTCTCCCATACTTTGTATTGAAATTGACAACATTAGAATTTTTCGTTACTTGGATTTTCAGGTATGCTCTGCTGACACTTTTATGAGAGTTCTAGACTCAAATCAAGTTGTAATGGGTAGTGCTGGTCTAGATCTACAAAAAATCAATGAGTTCTAGGTTCTCCCATACTTTGTATTGAAATTGACAACATTAGAATTTTTCGGTAGTTGGATTTTTAGGTATGCTCTGCTGACACTTTTATGGGAGTTCTGGACCTAAATCAAGTTGTAACGGGTAGAACTGATCTAGAACTACTAAGATTGAATGAGTTCTGGCCTCTCCCGTACTTTGAATTTGAAATTATAACACACGAATTTTTCGGTAGTTGGATTTTCAGGTATGCTCTGCTGACACTTTTATGGGAGTTCTGGACTTAAATCAAGTTGTAACGGGTAGTACTGATCTAGAACTACTAAGATTGAATGAGTTCTGGCCTCTCCTGTACTTTGAATTTGAAATTAAAACAGTAGAATTTTTCGTTACTTGGATTTTCAGGTATGCTCTGCTGACACTTTTATGGGAGTTCTGGACTTAAATCAAGTTTTAACGGGTAGTACTGATCTAGAACTACTAAGATTTAATGAGTTCTGGCCTCTCCCGTACTTCGAATTTGAAATTAAAACAGTAGAATTTTTCGGTAGTTGGATTTTCAGGTATGCTCTGCTGACACTTTTATGGGAGTTCTGGACTTAAATCAAGTTGTAACGGGTAGTACTGATCTAGAACTACTAAGATTGAATGAGTTCTGGCCTCTCCCGGACTTTGAATTTGAAATTAAAACACTAGAATTTTTCGTTACTTGGATTTTCAGGTATGCTCTGCTGACACTTTTATGAGAGTTCTGGACTCAAATCAAGTTGTAATGGGTAGTACTGATCTAGATCTACACAAAATCAATGAGTTCTAGGTTCTCCCATACTTTGTATTGAAATTGACAACATTAGAATTGTTCGGTAGTTGGATTTTCAGGTATGCTCTGCTGACACTTTTATGGGAGTTCTGGACTTAAATCAAGTTGTAACGGGTAGTACTGATCTAGAACTACTAAGATTGAATGAGTTCTGGCCTCTCCCGTACTTTGAATTTGAAATTAAAACAGTAGAATTTTTCGTTACTTGGATTTTCAGGTATGCTCTGCTGACACTTTTATGGGAGTTCTGGACTTAAATCAAGTTGTAACGGGTAGTGCTGATCTAGATCTATACAAAAACAATGAGTTCTAGCCTCTCCCATAGTTTGAATTTGAAATAACAACATACGAATTTTTCGTTACTTGGATTTTCAGGTATGCTCTGCTGACACTTTTATGTGAGTTCTGGACTCAAATCGAATTGTAAGGGGTAGAACTGAGCTAGATCTACTAAAAAAGAATGAGTTCTAGCCTCTCCCATACTTCGAATTCGAAATGACGACTTTAGATTTTTTCGTTTACTTGGATGACATCATGTTATGCTCTGCTGAGACTTGAATGTGAGTTTAATTCATTTAAAAGACCAGAACTATTTCTAAAAAGTATCAGGAACTGTGGAACTATGCCGTATTTATATAGAAATCAAATAATATTATGCTCTGCTGAAATAAACCGCGAAGTTAGCAGAGCATTTTTTCAATTGACTTTTCTAAGGCTTAAACGCCGGAACTATTTTTAAAAAGTATCAGGAACTATAGAACTCGGCTGCATGCGAATAGAACTCACATTATTTTTTGATCTGCTGGACAATGCTCTGCTAAGTTCACGAACATGGCGAAAGCTCGGTTCGTTTAAATATTGAATAAAAACGCGATACAACCGGATAAATAAAGTGTCTTCAACATATATTTGGTAAATTGGTCTAATAGTTACATTGGTTACTCTTGCAATACTAATAGTATAATTCTTCTATCGACTTATGTATTCAGCGCGTGAATGTGTGACTTCAATGACTTCAAAAATGATACATAGGATAGTGGTTCAGCCATTATAAGGCCACCGCCACAGATAACCGTGGATGCTAGACGCCCCCTCGTGACATGATACCTACGAATATAAATACAAGTAACTGCCATGTTCGCAGATAACACCTTGACTCAAGATAACAACACAGACAGTTAGGTACTGACGAGTCTGTGCTGTTATAAGTAACCTATATATACCTACCGACAAGAAATATTGGATAAAATCATATTATTAATAATGCTTTTTACCTACTCCATTGCATTGGGGGATCCTGTAAAATAGCTGTAGTTGTTTTTGAAATAAATAAATAAATAAATAAATATTCGCCACTAGCGGCAAAGTTTGAAGTCGCGCCTCTATTTTTAAAAATCCACTCAAGACGGGCGAGATTTAAACTCGCTCCTCCAGCCCCCTGATTATCTATCCAGTGGACGTCTGACAACAGTGGAAATTGACAGGCACTATGCCGTACATTGCTGCTTTGACGTGGTTATTACCAATGATCACCTCAAAGCAGCAATTGTGCAGACTAAAAAATATGCAATAAAACCAGCATATATTAAATATAGTAGTACATTTAGAAGATGGATAGTCAGAAAAACAGGGGCTCGACCGCGCCAGCTCCGCGGGTTCAACTCTACGTCGCTTTGGGATACACACTGCGCAAAGGAAAAACCTGCGCGAATCATGCGCGTCGAGAACCATGGCATGAATTTGAAGGCGACGACGCGCAGTACAGTAGATTTGCCGTCGAATTCAGCTGTCATTGAATGCGGCTTCGGGACGACGCGTCGCATTGAACTCAACGACAGGTTTTTCCTTTGCGCAGTGTGTATCCCAAAGGTACGTCGAGTTGAACCCGACTAAGCTTGCGCGGTCGAGCCCCAGGTCCATAAAATGTTTCGACGTTGCTTTAACTAGTAGTTCGCCCCGAACCATCTTTCCAACCCCCTACCGATACGGCTCATCTTCGAATTCATAAATTCTATTGACCTAAACTACGCGCATACCGAAATTCATGAAGATCGGAGCTACGATACTTAAGTTATCGTCGAACAAACATACAAAGATACAAGCGCCAGGCCCGTCTACACTGGACCTCACTCGCTTCGCTCGTTCGGTCAATTATTTAGCTTCTTTCTATATATATTTTTTCGGAACCGGTTCAACCATATTTTAGAACTTTGGAAAGATTTCGCTAAAGCTGTCAAAGTGCGGATTCTCGAAGTCTTTTAAAACAATAGTTAAACGGGAAAAATATGAGTTTTCATTAGATATTGTGTAAATGGCTATCTAGAAGATTTGACAAGTTACGTACGTAATATAAATTGAAATGGACAATAACGAAATGTATTTATTAGGCCTAGAATTATAGTTTACGGCGTAATATAGGTATGAGCTACACTGAAATCTTGTTGAATTCATCGTGTAGGGAACTTAGAGTAAGAGAACTTATTCTTGCTGCGTTAAAAATAACTAGCTGCGCCCGCGGTCCCTCCACATATGCCCTGATGGGAATTACTGGTTGGAAGTAGCCTATGTACTTTTCCAAGTCCCATCAGTCTCTATACCAAAAAATATCAAAATTTGTTCAGTAGTCTGTGTGAAACTTAACAGACATACTGGCAGGCAGAGTTTCTTTTGCAATTATAATAATACTAGCTGCGCCCCGCGGTTTCACCCGCGTAAGTCTCGTTGCCGCGGCAATATCGGGATAAAAAGTAGCCTATGTGTTAATCCAGGTCCCCAGCTACCTATATTCCAAGTTTCATCGCAATCGGTTCAGTAGTTTTTGTGTGAAAGAGTAACAACCTCACATACATACATACAAACTTTCGCGTTTATAATATTAGTAAGATTAATCTTAAAACACCTGAAAGTCCTAAAACTGGAATGACGAAATAAAAACACATTTTGCAAAATATAAATATATTTCGAATATAATTTATGCAAAATTAAACATTTAGGTACTTTAATATTTTAAAAGATAATGCTGATATTATTATATCCTTTGATATTCATTATTATTGTATAGGTATTCATATTTCATTTCAACATCATTACAATTGAATTGAAACTATTATCTAAGTTGCGAAAATCAGTATATTCGCCAAAGATTTTTTTTCTGAAAAATATCAATATCATAATATTTTTTTGCGAATAAGAGCAGGTTTACATTGATCCAGTAACTAGATCAAGCGACGAGGTATAAACTGCCCCCATATTATCTATTCTGTGGAGGTCTAACAACAGTGGAAAATGACAGGCACTACGCAATACATTGTTGTTTTGAGATAAACACCGGTAATACGCACTTAACGTCAAAACAGCAACGTATTGCGTAATGCATGTCATTTTCCACTAGTGTCAGACGTCCACAGGATATAATGGGGGCTGATCTGAAGCCTTTCCAGCGTTTTCGCGCCAGCGCTGGATTCAATATTCCCAAAAGAATTTTTCCTTTCAGTGCTGGACTGCCTCGTCACTGGATCAATGTAAATCAGCTTTAAGGGTACAGTTTCGTGTTACACAGGTACCTACATAGTTTTTAAAAATTATCCCCCTTATAAACGATGATTAACAGTTGACCAACTTATGTAACGTTTGTCTCTGTCTGTCAACTTTAAACCTTTCATGTCTCAGTAAAAGACAAACGATACATAATATTTATGTAGCTTTTAACCAGCGTTTATCAGTAAGAGGATATAAAATGGCCTTACTCAGCCTAAATAAGTTATATTACTAGAACTTGTGAGTAATATACTAAATATGGAACTAATAATTTGACGTTTGACTAGTAATATTATAAATTATTTGAATTTCTTCTTTGAGTCATAGCCTCATATGGCATGCAATTAAAGAGATTTTTCTATGGTTGTCAAAAGTCAAACGTCAAATTTGAAATTAAAGATTGACTGCTATTGAATGATATTGAAATGATATATTTAGGATATTTTACGAGAATAGGCCATCAGTACGCCAGTTTAGCGACAGACTATCCGCCACAGTCTGAATGGCCTACAAATTGGGAATAAGTAATAATTGTTCAGAAAATAAAACACAATATTTACCGGGTTGTTTCAATGCACGTCCCAACGTTTCGTTAACTTTACAGTCAGCTTCATCAAGGTAAACAGCTGTGGTATCATGTAATTAGCATCCACCGCTGTCAGTTGCTATTTGCTGTCAAAAAGCATATTTTGTATTGTACATTGCTGTTTGAAGTAATCACCAGTAACAACCACGTTACGTCAAAGCAGCTATGTACTGCAACTTAGCCACTAGTAACGGTGGATGCTAATTACATGATACCACAGCAGATGTAATAAGCATTTTTAGGATATAAAATCGACGAATTTCATCTCAGTTTACCCTATATAGTCTCCCGATCCCGCATGAATATGGGGATAAAAAGTAGCCTATGTGTTATTCCAGGTTCCCAGCTACCTATATTCTTTCATCCCAATCGGTTCACTAGTTTTTGCGTGAAAGAGTAACAAAGTCACATACATGAATACAAACTTTCACGTTTATAATATTAGTAAAATAGTCAGTTACTCAATGCCGTTAATAAATAAAACCCGGTAAATATTGTGTTTTATTAAAATGCAAAATGGCGGAAACAAGAAAAAACTATGGTTCAGATATGTATGTAATATTCCAACAGTTACAATAAACAATATAAAATATAGGCAATATGTTATATTACACTAAAATATAGTATTAAGAGGAAGGGATACCTACTCGGTTCTCCATACGAATGTTTTGTTTATCTGTTTCTCCATACAAACCTGTAGGTTGGCACCCTTGATTTGTGTTGCCTTATAAAGAAAAAAGAAAGAAAAAACGACGGAAGTAATAATTTTGTATTTTCTTCATTTTATGACATTGGCAGAATTTGTGATCACTGATCACACAAAGCCTCGGAAAAAAAGTGCTCCTAAATGAAGCCGTAAATAAATACATTTTTTAAATTATCGTTTTAACTGTTTGCAAAAGCGGGACTGTCGACCTCGACCGGCGCTCGACCGCGCAAGTCTAGTTTAACTCGACGGAGCTTGAAACCTTCTGCGCAAAGGAAAAACCTGCGCGGCGGTTCGTGCATCGAGTTTATTGAGTTGTTTTGCATGCATTTGAAGGCGACGGCGCGTAGTACAGTACATTTGCGTTGCGTGCACCGTCGAGTTCAATGCGACGTCCCTTGAGCTGTCGCATTAAAATGCACGCAAAACAACGCAATGATTATCGCCGCTTAGGTTTTCCCTTTGCGCAGTGTGTATCCGAAACCGACGTCGAGTTGAAGCCGACGGAGCTTGCGCGGTCTACTGGCGGGTCAAACTGCCTGAAAGCGGGACTGTCCCGCCCAAAGCGAGACGTATGGTCACGTTAGCCATGACGTTTTTTTTCATATTCTTAGCAAATGAAAAAAAAATCTTAAAACGAGGGTCTTGGCAGGCATAGGTTTGACGCAAGAAACATTTTTTCTCTAATATAAATATAAAACGTAATACATCAAAACACAATATTTACAGGGTTTAAATAGCGTTTTATTAAATAAAACGCGAGTAAAACCCTGTAAACGTTGTGTTTTATTATGGAAAATCGCGAAAACCTTAGACAAAATTACGTAATTCATAGTTAGTTGGTTACCATTAAAATGTACTTTGCTCTTGAGTAGATTTCCATTCATTCTTCCAAAGAATGAATGGAGAATGAGTAGGTATCCTTTCCTCTTAACTAAGCGTGTAAATAAAGATCTCAAGTGCAAATAACTAGAATTTTACATAGGTATTTTATTATAATAATATAAATATAACATTTTTTAATTTTTTTTTGTATAATAAAAATAATTAAACTTATGAGGGTGGCTTGAAAAGTTCGAGACGAAATTTAGTTATATTTTTCAGGTCTTAACCGTGTATTATTATTTATCTTCTTATCTCAACTTTAAAACTAAGTTACAATAGTCTTGGTAGCGAGGAGACTGATAATATTAGGATCTAAGCGAGGTTGCGAACTTTTAAATCCACCCTATTTACTTAGCTAATATATTTTTCTAATTTTGTTTGTTTTTTTTTTCTAATGTGATTTTCTAATTTTGTTGTTTTAAGGTAACACAGAAACAAGGCAAAGTTTATACTGTCAATAAATACCTAGATATTCATGATAACACAGCACGTAGAACAAAAAAAAAACAAGTACTCTATGGTCACTTTTTTTTTTTTTACAAAAATAATTCGGCAAAGGTTTGTGGCATTTATTCTGCAAATGTCGCATCAAAAATTTCGGTCATTCTCAGTATGCCAGTCGCATTTGGGCCACGGTTGCATGCGGACGTATACCGTATGGTCGTTCGCCATGTATTTATGCGTAATACTCCACCAGATCTAAACGATTTTCAGCACGCCAGACAAATCCTCGAGATTTATGGCCCGCATTTTGTTTTTTAAGTATTTCATTAGTTAATTTTCAATAATAAAAAAAAATTATATCATAATGCGACACGTTTTAGAGAAAAGTTTTTGTTTGAAATATTTAGTAGGAAAAATAGCGACTTCTCTTGGCCAAAGTGTTAACTGTGAGTTAATCATCGGCGCAGGTAAATGAGAATCAATCGAGCCTTAGTCGAAAATGGTAGACAGGAGCAACATTCATATTCTTAAATTCGCTGCTCGAGATGGGAACTCGTGTAACCGAGTGGTTGAGGCACTGGAGTATTGATCCAGGGACGCGAGTTCAAATCTCGCCGCGAGTGAATTTTTGAAGATAATATTTTCCTTAAAAAAATTCTAGGAAATTATTAATTTAAAATCCTGGGTCTCATTCGCGTATATCTATTTTTAAATCACTTACCTCGACGTTTCTAGAGTACAAATCGTGTGAGTTTAAAATGTTTATTAAAAGGAAATTGTTTGAAAGTTATATAAAACGTCATATGGCGGATGGGTTCGTCTACCAAACGGAAGACAAAATCAAACCAAACAATCTTTGCCTTCAAACTAAACCGTCACGTAACAAACTTATTCAAGAGTTCAGATTTAAAACCGTCCGAATGTTTTGGATATCGACATGTCACGGAATAAAATGTATCGAGTATCACTCGAAAGAATACGACAAACCACACATCTTTTGCCTTCAGGACATACTTCTATTCGTAAACCGTCACACAACAGAGTTATTGGCGGAATAAAATGTATTGAGTATCGGTCGAAAGAACACGCGAAACCATCTATTTTTTGCCTTCAGACCATACCTAATTCTAAACCGTCAGACAACAGAGTTATTGGCGAAATTAAGAATTTGCATAGTGGATTATGTTGACGCATGTTGAAACGTAAGTATTTATTGACTATATAATCCTCACCGTAGATATACAGACATTAGTACAAAATGTATTGTTATACTTTTATTTTATATTATAAGTAATTTAGTTTTAAAAATACGTATAAATTCAATTCTGATATTATTATATTTATTTATACATTAGATATGAGCCATACATGCTTAATTTTAGTTAAATTCAACTTGATGGTGTTTTTTAGGGTTCCATATTCCAAAATTACGTATATTATACTCAGTACTACGAGAATTTGTGTTTGCTTTCAATCATCTTCCGAGCTTTGTATATGAAATTGTTCAGCCAATTCATTGGCTATTATAATTTTTATCGCATCCGTAATGATTTTGTCGATCTCACTGAAGTCTGTATCGCTGAAATCGTCAGATTTCACTTCTCTCCTGTCAATTTTGACATCTGCCACTTCAGTTTTGACAGACCTTGTGCCGTTTTTGATGGTTTTGACAAAGCTGTCTGCTTTCAAGGACGACGTAGCGCTGATTTCGACTGAATTAGGTGGGGTTTTAGGCACTGGTCTGTTCTTTTTAGGAGTCTGTGTCGTTTCGTCAGTATTTTGTTCCATGTTGCGAAGTTTTTCGTTCAAAACGCTGTCTTTCTTGTCAAAAATCTCAATGTCATCAAATTGCAAGTCTTCTACGTCATCTAAACTCGCTTGCGTTATCCGATTGTCGATTCTAAGTATTTCGAATTCGTATTTTTTCCGTGGTTTTTTAGTATTCTTGTCTTCTTCTTTCTCATCTATGATTTCCAAACGAGATTTCGAGAAGAAATTGTGTAAATTTTGAAGTTTGTCGAGAGCGCGTTCCTGTTTTTCTGAACTAAAACTCAAAGATGTATCTTCAGTCATGCAGTAAGAGTCATTTCTCCTTGAGAGTTCAGAGATAGAGTCTGAAATTTCTGATGTAGAAGTTGATTTGTTTAGCTTCACGACTTTAGGCTTTATTATCATTGAAGGCGGCAGGTCTGGGATTGATCTTAAATCTATAAGACTGACCGATGATCTTTTTAATTCTATATCAAATTCCGATTCAGAATCTGATTCGAAATGTTTTTGAATTTTGTCTTCTATGTAATCTAATAAATCTTCAGCGGCTAATTTGATTAAAGTTAATCTATCTTCTATCCGAGAAGAAGGATCTAGGCTTTCATCTTCTTCCAATATATCAGATAATTCAACGCTATATGGCATACACTGAATCACATATAGCGGCAAAGGTTTCGTATACGCAGTAAAATTCTCCGCGTCTTCACTGTCAGACATCGTGTCTTCTAGTTCTATTTGCTGTAATTCGAAAACTTTAGCCACGGCCTCTTCGAAAATTTCGTCTAAATCACTTTTGATGTTACTCAAGTCTATAACAGTTTCGGATATACGACGCGAACTTTGAGATTTGTCTGAGATTTCTCTTTCTATAACTGTGTCTTGTGTATGGGTGAGTGTGCTGTCTGATTTCGTTTTGCTGATGTCTGAAAAAGTTTCTAATTTACTTATCGTTATATCTGATTTAGATTTCTCAGACAGACACGGTGTTATTGAGAGTTTTGGTTCTTCGTAATTTTCCATATATTTAATTAATATATCTACTAAATTGTTTGAATCTTTCTCTTCAGTCGGAGTCTCATCTATATAAGTTAATTCGACATTAACATCAGTTTCAGTTATGGTTATCTCATTTTCATTACTATTTCTGTTGGTACTTATGTTCTGTCTATTATCGGAACCGAATAGAAATTCCATGAGGGTGATCTTTTTGTCGTCTTTCTCTTCGTTTTCCATACAACCTGTAGTTGCTAGGAACTCCATGAGCGTCTCCATTTTCTTTTCCAATTCAACATTGACTTGTCGAGGTTTCTTGACCACTTCAGTGGGTGATTCTGTTTTGAAACAAGATCCTGTACTGTTTTTTCGCTCTGTGTTCTGACTTTTGACTATTGTAAAGAAGAAATCTATTAGGTTTGCGATTCGACGGTCGTTACCTTCCTCGGATGATAGGTCTGATTCCTCTTTCACTAAAGGGCATCGTCTTTCGTCATACTTTTTCGAAAATACCGTCTCTTGGACTACCTGAAACAGAAATGGCACATATTTTTTTATAATTTACTTTTTTGACGTCCTCTCTGGCGCCTCTCTGGCGCGTCGTGTGAACGCCGCACGATTGCAGAAGGTTGCGGGTTCGATTCCCGCCAGGTGCAAATATTTTTGCTTAAAAATAAATATTTGTATCTAGTCTGAGTGTCTTTCTATGTATAATATGTATGTAATTACAAAAATAATATAAAAAAATGAAAAATAATATATAAAAAATGAAAAATAATAATAAAAAAATAAATAATTGTATCCGTTGACTAGTCACCGTAACACAAGTTTAATAGCTTAACACGGGGTTGGCTGGCGTTATGCGTTGTTCACAGAAATTATTTATTTATGTTTTGTATAAGTGAACCTTTTAAGCCGGCCTTTCTTCGGGCCATACCTCTAAACCGTCACACAACAGAGTTACTGACGACATAAAATATGGGCCTCTAAAGACGACCTCTGTGGCGCGTCGGGCGAACGCTTGGCTGCAATACAGAAGGTTAAAGGTTCAATTCCCGCTGGGTGCAAATATTTCTGTTTTAAATTCAATATTTGTATCTGGTCTGGGTGTATTTATATGTATAATATGTATGTATTTACAAAAGAAAAATAAAATATGATAAGTAGTATATCCGTTGTCTAGTCACCGTAACAGAAGCTTAGCAGCTTACCATGAGGCTATATGGCGCTGTGTTGGTCACAGACATTTATTTATTTTTTATAGTGCCAGACGGACGGACGGACAGCGAAGTCTCAGTGATAGGGTCCCGTTTTTACTCTTTGGGTACAGAACCCATAAAACAACATGGGCATATAATTTTTTTTATTTTAAATTTTTATTTTATTTTCAAATTTAATAGTTTGTGAAATTGAAATTTACTTGAAGGTAATTAATTAATACTTTATTGTATTATTTATAATGTTATGACTTTTAAATTGTTGTTACGAATAAATGAGTATTTGAGTAAAAGCCGATAAACTCCGTGGCGCGTCAATGCAGAAGGTTTCGTCGGGTGCAAATAAATATTTGTCTTTAGTCTGGGTGTATTCTATGTAACATATTATGTATGTATTTACAAAAAAAAGTATACTATGTAGTATATCCATTGTCTACTACCCATAATACGAGTATAAGCCTAGTGCTTAGTTTGGGGCTAGATTGCTCTGTGTGTAATGTCGTGCAATATTTGTTTATTTATTTTATTGAATAGAATAGAATAGAATAGAATAGTTCAAGTTCAAGTTAAGTTCAAGTTCATTTATTGGTAAATATAACAGATAGAATAGAATAGTGGGTTACGGGACGGGGTGATCATTTATACCGGGTCAAACCGAGAGGAGAAAACTCCACATCATAAAATAGAATAGAATAAATTTATATAATCTTACTAATATTATAAACGCGAAAGTTTGTATGTATGTATGTGAGGTTGTTACTCTTTTACGCTAAAACTACTGAACCGATTGAGATGAAACTTGGAATATAGGTAGCTGGGGACCTGGATTAACACATAGGTTACTTTTATCCCGATATTCCCGCGGGAACGGGACTTAGCGAGTGAAACCGCGGGGCGCAGCTAGTATAAAATATAAATATGGCACAACATTAAACACAGCGCAATCTAGCCACAAACTGAGCACTAGGCTTGTACTATGGGCACTAGACAACGGATATACTACATTTATACAATATAATTAAATAGAATATAATAGAATAGCATAGAATAGAAAATAGTTTATTTGTTCTAAAGCTCCACACACATAGTCTTACAAAAAACATAGAATATTATCAACTTTAAAATATAGGTAGGTACGTCTAAGACGTATTGAAAGTACGTACCTGCAACAAGTCCCTGGCGAGCCTCGTCGGAGTCTTCGGATCGACCGGCTCGTAAGTCGCGGGCGCGGACCGTCGTCTGTCTCTGTCTATCCTGATGAAGTCCCATATAGAGCCCAGCTCGGAGGACAGAGACGCACGATGATTCGCTAGACTTGTGCCGAGGCGCCGGACGGCCTACCGAAGGAAGTTATCTATCTATACTTATAATCAGTGATCGGAGTAGGTAGATTGATTTTGGTACTTGTAAACGGAAATGTTCATAGAAAAATTAACGTGGATAAGCCTTTTTTCCGGAAAGCCATCCCGTTATTTCGAGGCTTAATCAAAGATGGTTTATGTTGGTAGATTACTACAGTTTGAATAACCATTGAAAGGAATCAACGTAATTTAAATAGTTTTGTTTTGCTGTGAATATTTTTACAGTAGCTATTTATTTTTATTTAATCGTAAGTAGATAAGTACATTCAAACTATAATATAACTTTTGAATAATGCATAATTTTATAGTATATACCGAAAAAGGCACGGAGGATTTAATATGAAAGTGAATTATTGTTTTTATATTTAGAGGTCATTTACCTTAAAGGTCGAACCGCACTAGAGCTACACTGTAGTGGAGCGGCGCGGCAAAGTATTCTTTCTACTGTTTAGTGTGTTAGACGTGTAAAACAATCTGAACTAGATGGAGGCTGTCACACGTTATCGGATAATCTAATGCCTCTATAGGGTAAAAACTTGTTGTTGCCGCACATTGCTTTTAGTCGTAACATTAACAAAAAACATTTTATATTATTCCTTAACAACAAAGGTTAAATAAAACCAATATATAGATAAAACTCACCATCGTTTATTTTAAATATACAAAAATATTTTTCACATTTTAATCATCTTCCTTCATTGTTTCATCATTTTCGTAATCTTCGACAGAATTGAAATAAATGACTATCAGTTTCTCTATATTTTCAATTTTCAACCTGTTCCTTTTTACGTAAACGAGTGACATACATACAATCTGTACCAGGCATGTTAACAGCCCGCCCATTGTTTTGATAACCGGTTAGTGCACCATCCACGTTCCTGTGCTCTGATTGGACGTTGGGCTATGTTGAGCGCGTACTCTTGCGATTCATATTTTTAAACAAAACAAAGACCGAGAAACATTTTTGTCAAGCTAGGGTTGTTGTTGCTACACTTGTATTAATCGAGCTGCCTTCTATTCAATTATTTGGAACAAAAGATATTTTCCTAGAATAGATCATAGGATATCCACGGCAGGTGCGGACGGCTTCCTTTGAAAAAATGTCAAATAATAAATACGAGATTTACATAGGCAGAATGTAGGTAGGTAAGTATTTATTCGTTTCAGTAGGTATAGCATTCTGCTAGTTTTTATATGACAGCTTTCAATTTTTGAATTCTGGGTTATAAAATTACAATTCCGGATTTTCAGAGGAATGTCCACATTAACATGTACGTTTCAGATCGTTGACCTCATTTCAATCTACCTACTCCGATCACTGCTTATAATAAAGGAAGAGAGGACGAAACGCCTGTACTTGGATGTAAATTTAAAATTTTATCATTTTTACAACTCTATCATTATGGTAGTTAATTTACATTGGGTCAGTGACAGAAGTCAGTGCCATACGATTTCGAATAAGTCAGTGACTTCCATCACTGACTTAATGTAAATCTATTTTTGAAAAGAAACATACATCCACAATAACCATACCTCCACATCCAACCCTTTTGTTATTTAAAAATAGTGTTACAAACGCCTAGTATTTAAAAATAAAAATAAAATTACATATATGTAAATGTAAATCTTGGACCCTACCGTGCAACTCCCGTCGAGTTCAACTCGACGTCGGATTGGGGACTCTCTTACTGTATCACGAAAAACTTTATCAAAAATATATCTAATATTTATAACTTTATCTTTATATAAGGTTTCCGTGAAAAAGTCTTTCGTGATAAAGTAGATTTGTGAATAAGTTTTCGAAATCAATTTTTTTCGTGATAAAGTTTTTCGTGATACAGTAACAGAACCGGTTTAGGAATACGATGTTGTCAACTGCGAAAGCCAACTGTAAAGTTGGCGACAGCTCGTTTCGTTTAAAAATCATGAATAAAACGCGATAAAACCCGGTGAATAAAGTGTTTCATTATGCAAAATACACCCCGGCTCCGTGGCTTACGCCTACAATAAAAAAGATCATGGGTAGCAGGGATAAAGCAAAGCGTCTTTTAAAAAACAACTCAACACCTGAAAACTTTGAGAACTATAAAAGACTACGCAACCGCTGTAGTAAGATGTGCCGTGACTCCAAACGACGTTATATATTTGGATCTCTTCAGAAGTGCAATTCCAGCCAGATGTGGAGGTTTCTAAAAACTATCGGAGTAGGTAAGGTCGCTGAAGACTCTAAAATCACTCTAGATCTAAATGTAATTAACACTCACTTTTCTAAATCTCCGATCACTTTAGACAGGGGTGTCAAAGCATCGACAATAAACAAAATAAACAGCCTGCCCAGACTAGCGAATTCTTGCTTTGGGTTTACGGAAATCTCGACTAGGCAAATCATCAAATCGATTCAATCCATCACCACCAAGGCAATCGGTACAGATGAAATTCATCTTGATATGATAAAACCCATTGCTAAGGAACTTGCCCCAATCATTTCTCACATCTTAAATTTTTCTCTATCGTCTTGTACATTTCCGTCTGGTTGGAAGTCTGCCGTAGTCATCCCTCTCGCCAAGATTTCAGAGCCTTCCTTGGCATCTCAATTTCGCCCAATATCGATTCTCCCCCTTCTTTCAAAGGTACTTGAAGACGCAGTTCAACAGCAAATCTCATTCTTCTTAAAGCAAAATGGGCTTCTGAACCCGCTCCAGTCCGGTTTTCGTCTTGGCCACAGCACTGTAAGTGCATTGACTAAAGTAACCGATGACATTCGCCGCGCTATAGATAACAGGAAATTGACTATATTAGCGCTTCTAGACTTCAGTAGTGCCTTTAACTCGGTAGACCATGACATTCTCTCCACAATATTTTCGTCTTTAAACTTTTCCCAACCAGTAATCACTTGGCTTAATTCTTACCTGTCAGGCCGCACGCAGTGTGTGCGTACGGTAGACTCACAATCTGACTGGTGTAACATCACTGCGGGTGTGCCTCAAGGCGCGGTTCTCTCCCCTCTTCTGTTTTCAATCTTCATAGACTCGGTTACTAAAGTCATATCATCTAACTATCATCTTTATGCGGATGATCTCCAGATATATCATCATTTCAGAGCCGATGACTTCCCTGGTGGAGTGGAGCACATCAACGAAGATCTGCGCAAAATTAGTACCTGGGCGAAAGAGTATGGACTGCTAGTCAATCCCTCCAAAACCCAAATTCTCTTATTAGGTAACTCCTACCAGTTGTCTGCTGCAGATAATCTGTCTCCCGCACCTTCAATTATGTTCGACAACATGCCACTTTCTTTCTCTGACCATGCCAAGAATTTGGGAGTAGTATTTGATAGGCAATTATCTTGGGTAAACCACATCAACCAAATCAGCCAAAGGGTGAACTACTCATTTCAGTCATTAAAGCGTCTCCAAAAGTTTCTGCCCATTGAAACTAAAATCTATCTCGCTCAATCTCTCCTTCTTCCTATCATCGACTACGCCGACGTGTGTTTCCTTAATGCTAATGAGGATCTTCTTAATAAGCTGGAACGTCTCCAGAATCTCTGCATCAGGTTTATCTATGGACTACGTAAATTTGATCACGTATCTGAATTCCGACGTCAATTAAAATGGCTTCCGATCAGGCAACGCATCAATTTCCACATCCTTATTTTCCTATATAAAATTATTTTCTACCCTCATTATCCCTTGTACCTTCGAGAACAATTTAAGTTCCTGGCTCCCAATGACGGCTCATGTAGAACGCTTAAAACTTTTATACTGTCATGTCCATCTCACAATGCTGCAAGGTTTGGTGATGCGTTTGTTGTGCGGGCAGTCAAGCTTTGGAATGCCCTTCCTCATCCCATTCGCGCTAGCAAAACTCTGGATGCATTTAAGTCCAGAGTGAGAGAACACTATCTAACTTTGTAAATGTACAGTTATATTTATATGTATGTATATGGGTACATATATTTATTTGTTATATTATGTATATTTAATATTTATTTTATTAGAATTTATTTAGGTGGGTATGTATTTCGTATTTATATAGGTATATTTATATTTAAATTTATTTTATTAATATTGTATCATAATTATGTAAGTATTCATGTGTATGAGTATATACTTTATACATATAATTTATCAACATTTTCTTTTCTTTTTTTACTCTTGTTGTATATTTAAACCATTTGCACACCAATTGCCTGCACATCTATCGCCTTTTCTATGCCTCAAGGTTTGCTGGAAGAGAACTCTTGTTAGGGTTAAGCTCGCCTATGTACATGTAATCTCCTAAGCTATGTTTGTATATAATATGGTGTGTACATTAAAGAATAAAGAACAAAATCGCGAAAACCATAGAAGAAATTAAGAAGCTGTTGATAACGGGGTTGAAAAAAGCTACCGAGTAAAAAGCGAGCAGAAATTGTCTATAGCTGTAACGTCGACAATTTCTGCTCGCTCCTTGCGCTGTAGCTTTTTCCAACCCCGTTATCGACAGCATCGTATTCCCAAAGCGACGTCGAGTTGAACTCGACGGGAGCTGCGTGGTAGGGTCGCTGGTCAGTGGTCGTACACCCACCTGCCACACTCAGGAGCGCCAGGCGCGCAGTTTCCGCAGAGAGACACGCTTGAAGCGCGCCACGTGAGCGGACAGAGCGTCCGTCCCCAGCGACCCGCCCGTCGTCTCACCTTCCGAATGTACCTACACACGCATAGGCAGAGCACATAGTGGGAGCAGTATGGATACTGCACATACACACGTCGTGACGCACTCAGCCCCCAGATTATTGACCGAACGAGCGAAGCGAGTGAGGTCCAGTGTAGACGGACCTGGCGCTTGTATCTTTGTAACTTTGTATCTTTGTATGTTTGTTCGACGATAACTTGAGTATCGTAGCTCCGATCTTCATGAATTTTGCCCAACCCCCCTACCGATCCGGCTCATCTACGAACTCATAAATTCTATTGACCTAAACTACGCGCATACCAAAATTCATGAAGATCGGAGCTACGATACTCAAGTTATCGTCGAACAAACATACAAAGATACAAAGTTACAAAGATACAAGCGCCAGGCCCGTCTACACTGGACCTCACTCGCTTCGCTCGTTCGGTCAATAATCTGGGGGCAGTACTGACTTAGTTATTCTATTGCGATACAAGCATTTGTTTAGTGCAAGGCCGCAGTCACATATTGTACAAGATAATCTTTTTTATTCATTTATGTATCCTAATTGTAAGCTCCTAATTGTATGCACGTTTATTCACCTTAGTTTGTATGTATAAGACCTTGTTACTTCTTTTTTTTGGCAATTAAACTTTATTGTTATTATATTTACCTCTCTATTGGCGGTGCGTTTCGATAATACGTTAAAATCCTCAATTCCATTCCCAAAATGTTGACTTCCCAATACGTTGAAATACAAAAATGACAAATTTCCAAAATAGTGTATTCCCTTAGTTAGAACATCAAATTACCCTATATATTTACCTCTCTATTAGCGGTGCGTTTCTCCAATACGTTAATATCTTCAATTCCTTTCCCAAAATGTTGCCTTCTCAAAACGTTGAAATACCCCAAAATTTTCCAATACGTTGAAATACAAAAATGACAAATTTCCAAAATAGTGTATTCCCTTAGTTAGAACATCAAATTACCCTATATATTTACCTCTCTATTAGCGGTGCGTTTCTCCAATACGTTAATATCTTCAATTCCTTTCCCAAAATGTTGCCTTCTCAAAACGTTGAAATACCCCAAAATTTTCCAAAATGTAGAATTTCCAGAACATGAAATTACCCTACATATTTACCTCTCTATTGGCGGTGCGTTTCTGCATATAGCTTCTCATATCCTTGTCGGAATGTCCTTTGGAACGTCCGATACCTTTACCGAGGGGGGTCGATGACACTCTCCTGGAAAACAAAATATTCATATTTACACATTTAGTATTATAAGTCATATTATTATACAATGTGTAACGGGTAAGCCCTTTTAATCCGAAAGGGGGTTGTTCTAGACTTCTAGGCGAACAACTTTTGTTCCACGACTTTTGGAAATTCGAAGTACTTTTTGAAAAATTTAGGTATAAACATTACTTGAAAATCAGCTGTTTCTGAGAGTTCGAGGTCATTGACCTTATGTTGTCCTTTCATTTAGTTTGGTCTACTACAATCAAAATTTGAATTACCTTTATTTTCAAAAGCAGCTGTTTTTTCAGTGAAAACAGTTTACCTCAAAATTTGCAAAAAAAGTTCGAATTTTCAAAAGTCGTAGAACAAAAGTTGTTCGCCTAGACGTCTAGAACTACCACCTTTAAGCTTAAAAGGGCTTGCCGGTTACATCTTGTATAAGTATTTTTATTCTCCTGATCCAAATTTCTAACGAAAAACACATTACCCATCCACTTCCTTAAGTATTTTCCATTCAATGGTTGCCTGGAAGAGATCGCCCATAGGCGATAAGGCCGCCCTTTGTACCATTTTAGTTTTTAAGATCTAAAATGTAAGCTTTTTATAATTTGTGTTTTTTCGTACAATAAAGTGTTAATCAATCAATCAATCAATCATTTTCCCGGGTCTTAATCGCGTGAAATTCAACACATCCGGGAAAATGTGTAAATATGGGTTCTAATCTTCTTCTTCTTCTTCTTTAAAAAATGGCTTTTCCTTTCGGACATTTGCCAGTGTCAAGTATTATCAATATTTGCAAGTTATTTGCATTGAATAAAACAGTCAAGTCGTCAGAGTTAAAGTCAAGTCGAGGGAATCATTGTAAAAAGGGGGCCATTTTTACAATGTTTGTTCACGGAGCTTTGGAGACAACACTAAGCTAAAGTCCATGTTTTGCACCGATTTTCACTTTTATTTACACTTGTACACCTTCACGAAACTAAATTGATTAATATGCCCCCGAAATTAAACATTTTACACGCATTTGAACTAAGTTTCACAAAAATGAAAATTTAGCAACACATCTCCTTAACGCATTCCCGCCAAAACTCCGATCATTGGTTTTGGAAACAGATATACATGGGTTCTAATCGAGTTTCTTTAAAAGAGTCTTAAAATAAAATATGGTCAAGCACGAGTCGAACTCGGACGCCGAGGGTTCCAATTGTGACCAATATCACAATTTAAATAAAATATTAAATAAATATATTCTGTGACCAACACACAGCGCCATCTAGCCCCGTGGTAAGCTGCTAAGCTTGTGCTAAAGTGACTAGACAACGGATATACTACTTATATTTATTTTTCTTTTGTAAATACATACATATTATTTCGGGCGATCTCTTCTAGGCAATTGGTTGCCTGGAAGAGATCGCCCATAGGCGATAAGGCCGCCCATTGTGCCACTTCAGTTTTTAAGTTTTCCTATGTCTAAATCGTTGTTATTTGTGTTTTTGGTACAATAAAGTGTTAATCAATATTATACATAGAAATACACCCAGACACAAAGGAATAAAAAATAAATATTTGTATCTGGTCTGGGTGTATTTCTATGCATAATATGTATGTATTTACAAAAGAAAATTAAATAAGCTGTATATCCGTTGTCTAGTCACCGTAACACAAGCTTATTATGAGGCTAGAAGGCGCTGAGTGTTGGTTACTGAAAAAAAAAACAAATGCCACTGGGTCAAAGCTTTGGTTCTCCTACAAAACTTAAATATTCCATATCTGACCTGCAATGTGTGGGGTCGCTGTGAACCGATTGTACGGGAGTCTTCGCTTCGTGGTCTGAACCGAAACTGCTCAGTGGAAACCCGGTGCCTCCTGCAACATGATGTCATGCATGCATTTGACAAAATTTATTAATAATATAAGAATAATAAAAACGCGATAAAACCGGATAAATAAAGTGTTTTAAAATTTATTAATATTTAATTTAATTGAATTGATTGACTTTATTATTATGGTTTTGTAAATTGACATGCCAATATTATGCAATGTAATTTTATGGTGAAATAAATGAATTGAATTGAATCATCAAAACGTTAAGGAAAACAAAGTATTCATATTTACACATTTTCCCGGGTCTTAATAACGTGAAATTCAACACATCCGGGAAAATGTGTAAAAATGAGTTCTAATTGTGTTTGTTTGTAATTGTTGAGCGAAGCGAGTGAGGTCCAGTGTAAACTACGCGCATACCAAAATTCATGAAGATCGGAGCTGCGATACTCAAGTTGTCGTCGAACAAACATACAAAGATACAAGGGCCAGGCCCGTCTACACTGGACCTCACTCACTTCTCGGTCAATTATTATATAAATAGAGTACACTCGTCCTTCTCGAAAGCTATTTAAATATGTTATAGCGTCCCCACCGTCCCACCCGTTCCGTCCCGTCCCGTCTAGCATTGGGGACTAGATCCGTCTTAAGGACGCGACTCATGTGAAATCCCTTCCGATTGAATAGTTTTCTTCATAGGCGGTATCAAATAGATCTTTAAACAATGTTTAATGTTATCGTACATGATACAAGAAGTGTCCCCTTCATTTCAAAAACAATAAAAAATAACTTTAAATACCACTATTATACAGGCAAAGTTACCCCTGTTTTACAAAATAAATCAATTTTTCTTCTAAATCCTTAACCGCTATATTTTCTTATAGGCATCATAATATTAGAAAATACAATACCTAGAACCCCTTCATCGTATTTTATAAAGATATTATTTTAATCTTCGTTAATTATTGATTTTACGAGAAATTGTAGATTTTTTCACGCAATTCCATCTCGCTCATTTATATGCAATCGGACAAGGACCGATCCCAACTAGCAAATTTGTCTTGGAAACAAATCCTTTTAAGTATTATAGTATTATAAAATACTAATACGTATCTTGACTAAAAGATCAAATCTTATTAATGCATAGATTAAAACATTTTGCACTTACAGACCATTCGCACTTTATACCTACGTTTATAGATGTATAAAAGAATTCATTCAAAGATATATATCAGAATAAAGGTTTTACAATTACCTTAAATAAGACTCATTGCTCTTCAGAATTAATGTACACTCAATTAAGCATTTTAGAAGAGAATTAGCTCTTACTAAAGACTGCACTTAGTGTCCCATAATACTTTTGTTCTTACTAAATCTTTGGTTAAGACAATTGTAAGAGCAACAATCAGTAAATTCATTTTTGTCTTAGCAGAGTCGTATTTAAGAACTTAGGTATGTAAATATAATTGTTTAAGGTCATTTTGTCTTTATTTTGCGTTGCTTGAGAACTTTTTATCTAGCTTGTCTCTTGTAAATTCTTTCATAAGGGTTCTATGAGAATATTGTCACTGGCAATTGTCTTGTAAATTCTTTCATAAGTAATAACCTGCTGCACAAGTACAAGTCTTAGCGGCACCACTTGAAGTTAGAGCTGGTAATGATTGTGATGGTTCCGTACAATATAGAAATGAATAGTTGATAGTTCAAGTCACGAAGCAGAAGATGATAGTAGTGAAGATGATTCGGATAGAACGGATAATGTCTAGCGTCACCTACTTATTTATTAATTACAAAGTACTTATTCGTCATGCAATAGTTTTAGTAATAGGTAAAGGTTTTTAAGGCACGTTGATATTGAAAGTATTAGAAGCATAAGCACAAGCAACACATTTTTCCGAAAATATGAAATGCGTTATTATCCAGGACCATCTTACGTTGTTAAGCATTTAAAACCAAATGTTCCTAATACAGTCAACACCCATTAAGACAACCATTATAATAATCTTGACTCAGCTTGGCGGTATTTACTATTAAAACGACATTAAAAAATTATAACAGTAAATAAACAAAAAAATTAAAACAATACATGAACCACCTTCGCAATCATAATATTGTAATTAAGTACTTAAAGACCTACTACTTTGTAATTTTGTGATAGCTTAAAGCGGAACCTTAAAATTATTAAAATGGCTACAATAATTTGTCTCATCTAAGTGTTGTGTAAGACTGACATTCTTTGAGGTGACTTATTAAGTATTACAAAAGATCTTTTAGCCTTAAGCATATCTTAGAGAAGAACAGTAAGTCTTATAAATGGTCGGCCATATATATTTTATCTATACAATCAAATTATGAAACAAATTTTATAAAATTTTATTTCTCTAAATATATTATGAAGAGAGCCCATGAAAATTTAAACAATTACTTTCGAAAAGTACTCGAAAAATTTTTCTTCGCAAGCTTATTACTTGCAATATCAAAGATAAAATTCATTAAAAGCATGCACGATATATTTACAATTATTATTAAAATGGCGATGAAAGTTTATTATTAAGTAAAAACTTAAGTACATTTCAATATAATCTGTGGAATCAACACAGCATAACGTTAAGTATACCGTTTAGAAAATAAACTTACAATTAACTTACCGAGAGTGATACGAAGTCAAATCACTCTTACGGTGGCTTTAGTACGAACTTTCGAAGAGTGATTGCCCTTACGACATTCTAATGTAAGGCTCATCTAAGTACAAAATGTTCTTATTTTGGAATTAGCAAAATAGCTGTAAGATGGAATAATCTTAATGAAAACAACTGTAAGACATCAATAAGGGTGTTTTCCCTTATAAATTGTGCCCAAATCGACACTTACAGATGTCTGTAAGTGCCTTATAAGTAACTAAAAATGTTGGTCTTGGGATATTTCTAAGACAATATTTTGCTAGTTGGGATGATTATCATCTATCGCCGCCTTAAACTCGATCCCTGACGTCGCCCTTAGGGATGTACGTTCGGGTACGATAAGTAGAGTAGTGTGTGGGTGTATACCTGTGATGGCTCCCCGCGTCATACTCAACCCGCGCTGTATGCGGGCGATGGCGGCGCGGTGTCGCGGCAGCGGCGCGGTCGAGCCCTTCTCCTGCAGCACGAAGCGACCGAGAGTCTTCCAACTCGCCTGTCAAGATACATACATACAGCGCTATTTCAAACTCAGCACGCTAGACAAATCTTTGTGATTTTTGGCCTGCATTATGTTTTTCAAGTATTATCTTCAATTTTAAATAAAAAAAAACCAAACTAAGCTCTAGGTGCGTACTATGGGTACTAGACAACGGATAGATATATAGATAATACTTTATTTGCACAACCAACAACAATACAATCAGTTTACATTTAATAAATGAGGAGCTCATTGGCCTAGCTGTACCAGCCGATCTTGAATGGTTGTGCAGGTTAAGCAACGCTTGGCGCGGTCATTACTTGGATGGGTGACCTAAAATTTGTGTAGCAAAAAATAATTTTCTCGAGCTCCTCCGTGCTTCGGAAGGCACGTTAAGCAGTTGGTCCCGGTTGTTATCTCTGATAACAGTCGTTAGGTCAAGTTAGAGGCCTGAAGGCGATCTGAGAAACTCTAACATCAAGTGAGCCACACCACTACACGAAAAGAAGAAGAAGAATTTAATAAATAAATAAATAAAATAAGCCTTTATTGCTGTTGAAATTATAGACTAATGCTCTATTACATTTTGATGAACAAATACATGTTTTTCTAATCTATTCTACGCTATATTATTCTATCTATCTATTTAATTACTTTTAAAATATTGTACTATATTGGAGCCTTATTGTTCTATCGGTCCTCATTATTTTTATTTTTCTACAGCTTGTCTTTCGACAAAGGCCTCCTCTAAAGCCCTCCATTTATGTATATCTTCAATGTTTTTCTTTGTCTTTAGAGGGTAGTGGTCAGTTTACATTTAAAGTAAGACAAATACACAGAAAGCATAATGATATAAGTTGCAGAAATGGGCAATCTTATCGCTAAAAGCGATATACTACATATTATTCTCTACTAGCTGCACCCTGCGGTTTCACCCGCGAAAGTCCCGTGCCCGCGGGAACCAGAAACGAACATTTATGGTCAGCAGAAATATTTGTTCCCGGCGGGAATCGAACCCGCAACATTCTACGTCGTAGTCCGAACATCGCCCGACACATAGATCATACAATGTTATGTTTCGTCGGTATAAATGTCGGACGACACGTGTCCCCAGAGATGTCGCCTATGACGACATCGTGCGATGTCTAAAGGTAAGGGATTTACTTCAAACGAACATAGAACAAGAACAAGAGCATTCTTTCTTAATCTTGTTACAAAAGATAATTTATTTACTACAACCGCTCAGTGTCGCGAACACTTCCGAACGAGCAAAAACGCTCTAAACAACTGTTCGCGCGCTCTTGCGCCTTTAGATGGATAGATAGATAGATTAACACTTTATTTGCACAACCAACAATAATTAAATCAGTTTACACTATAATTAATAAGAAAGACAAAATACACAGAAAGCTTAAAAGTAAAACTTAATACAAATGGGCAACCTTATTGTTAAAAGTGATTTCTTCGAGGCAACCTTTGGATCGAGACGGTCAGTAACGAATATTGTGTGGTAGGCAGAGAAATCTTACTAATATTATAAACGTGAAAGTTTGATGTATGATAGCGACACTATGAGTAGAAATCTATTTATTGTAAGTACTTCACTATTAACACAAAATAATATTCAAAAATCAAACTGTCACACCTCACTTTTGTTTATATTTGAGATTTCAATGAGGTTAAACAAATCGTATAATTGAATTGAATATTAGATTTGTTTATGTTAAATAATGTAATCTATTACTTATTTATTAATATTCTAAAAATCATTAATTAATTTATCATAACGAAACAAAATTATAACGAAGTTGTAATTTTAAATTAAGTATAATTAATATTTCTTTTTGTTTTTATTGCTCAAGGCATTTTAAACATAGAAATATTTTTAGCAAGGAAATATATTTCCAAAAAATCCCCATGACATTGGAAATATATTTCCTTGCTAAAAATTTTTCTATGTTAAGAATAATTGTGAAGATACATTTTGATTTGAGGCACGAACTTAGAAAATTGCACTTTACTGTTTAAATTTAGCTTTTAAAATTCAATGTTTCCCTTGTTTGGATAACTCATGTGATTTAACATCAAATTTAATTAATTACAGATAAAATCATTGTAAATTTCTTGTATTTACAAAATTGTGTTGGCCACGCCCCATCTGGTCGAGGCAGGGGAATTTGCCTTATATAGCGTGTGATTTGAGTTAGAAGGATATAATTTTCTGGGGCTGAAGTAAGAGAAAAACTCGAAAGAAGTGGAAGTGTTTTTATTATAATTAAACTATAGAATAAAATAAAGGTGATTTTGGATACACAGTGTTTCTTTATAGATCATGGACCAATCCGCTCTAACATGTATGTATGTGAGTTTGTTACTCTTTCACGCAAAAACTACTGAACCGATTGCGATGAAACTTGGAATATAGGTAGCTGGGGACCTGGATTAACACATAGGTTACTTTTTATCCCGATATTCCCGCGGGAACGGGACTTAGCGGGTAAAACCGCGGGGGGCATATAGAATATGTATGACATGGTATAAATAGTGGATACAAATACTTAAATAGGCCGTTTACATCGAGCGAGCGCGCATTCTTAGAATATTCTATAGAATCTTTGCTAACGCACTAGAAGCAACGAGAGAATGCTCCACGCCTGTTCTGTTTACACTAAAAGAATTTGATGTAGTGGGGGTAGAATGAGCATTAAATAAATATTGCACGACATTACGCACAGCGCAATCTAGCCCCAAATTAAGCTCTAGTCTTGTACTATGGGTACTAGACAATGGATATACTACATAATATACCTTTTCTTTTGTAAATACATACATATTATACATAGAAAGACACCCAGACCAGATACAAATATTTTATTTTTAAGCATAAATATTTGCACCCGACGGGAATCGAACTCGCAGCTTTCTGCATTGCAGTCAGGCGTTCGCCCGACGCGCCACAGAGGCCGTCATTCGCTTGTTAGATGTCAATCCACCTTTAAGGGACTAGTTTTGGCCTAACCTAACCTAACCTACCTGATAGTTGTATGATATCATCACCCACCTGCGCTCCATAAACCACCTCATCATCAGCCAGGGCCCGCACCTGCGGTCCGCCGCCCGCCCTCCCTCCCCACTCCAGTTCCTCCACCAACACAAACCTGGAGACATAAACATCATACATATCCAACTAATATTACTAGACCTCACGACTCCCTATCTCCCCAACCCCCCTACCGATCCGGCTCATCTTTTACGAACCCATAAATTCTACTGACCTAAACTACGCGCATACCAAAATTCATGAAGATCGGAGCTACGATACTCAAGTTATCGTCGAACAAACATACAAAGATACAAGCGCCAGGCCCGTTTACATTGGACCTCACTCGCTTTACTCGTTCGGTCAATTACTCGGGTTCTACTAATTGGATTTCGATGTAAAGTCTACCACGAGGTTCCTGAAAAACAGAACTATCCAATATTGAACCAGATTTTAATTAGATCAGTAGTTTTTGATCGTATAAGGAACAAACAGACATGAACTTTAAAAATTATATTATTTTGTTCTACTATTTTTCCTGAGTCCCCTAGACAACTTTTTTTAACCGGCTGCAAGGTAAGGGTTATGTTTTTCGCTACTGTCTTGTATGTTTTTTAATTTACTTCCAAGTACAAACTTTTTTGACCTCTCTTCCTTTATTACTAGGAGTTCGCCCGAACTGAGACCTCACGACCCCCTATCTCCCTAACCCCCCTACCGATCCGGCTCATCTTCGAACTCATAAATTCTACTGACCTAATCTACGCGCATACCAAAATTCATGAAGATCGAAGCTACGATACTCAAGTTATCGTCGAACAAACATACAAAGATACAAAGTTACAAAGATACAAGCGCCAGGCCCGTCTACAATGGACCTCACTCGCTTCGCTCGTTCGGTCAATAAGTATAGATATACAAGATATAAATGTGACCAACACACAGCGCCATCTAGCCCCATGGTAAGCTGCTAAGCTTGTGTTACGGTGACTAGACAACGGATATACTATTTATATTTATTTGTCTTTTGTAAATACATACATATTATACATAGATGACTTAAGCAGCGACATTACCGCCGTAGATGATGATACGGGAGCGACGTCTGCCACAAAATGTCGCAAAAATACTGTGTGCCCGGGAATTAAGGACGCAACTCATGTGAAATCCCTTCCGATTGAATAGTTTTCTTTAAAACCGGTATCAAATAGATCTTTAAACAATGTATTATATTATTGTACGTGAGAAGTGTCCCCTTAATTTCAAAAACAATAAAAAATAACTTTAAATACCAAAATTATACAGGCAAAGTTACCCCTGTTTTACAAAATAAATCAATTTTTCTTCTGAATCCTTAACCGCTATATTTTCTTATAGGCATCAACATATTAGAAAATACAATACCTAGAACCTCTTCATCGCATTTTTTAAAAATATTAATTTTAATCTTCGTTAATGATTGATTTTACGAGAAATTGTAGATTTTTTCATGCAATTCCATCTCGCTCATTTATATGCAATCGGACTAGGACCAATAATAATCATCTATCGCTGCCTTAAACACAATTCATTGTGTTTTAAGGATGTTAGTGTACCTAGCGGCTGTCTAAGCTTACCTTTTAGGATCGTCATGACACCTGGCCTTCGTCAGAGCTTGGTGGACGACGAAAGACGCTGTCGCATTTAGTGGAACCTGAAATAAGAATAACACATTTTAGGGCTATCAGTTTATTAGCAGAGCGTCTCAAACTCAAGTCAAAACTCAAAATGTTTCTATACTTTTAAATATTTTTACAATTTTTTTTAGAAACGTCAAGTAAACTACTTGTGTTCGCAACGCGATCTCAAATAAGAGGAAGACAAAAAACTCATGGGGTTATTTTTTTGTTTCTTTTTTGTTGCAATGATCATGTGACACAATATCGCGTTTAATTGATTAACGGCATTATTTTTAAATCGACCGAGCTTATGGCAACCTAAAATCTTAGACAAAATTATGATCATAGTTTTGTCTCAAAATCAAAATTATGATCATAAATTTGTCTCTAAAATCAAAATTATGATCATAATTTTGTCTCAGGTTTTCGTGATTCACATTGTCGTATATTTAGGGCTGTAGTGGAACCGGAGCAATATTCTACAATAATACAAAAAACAGAGAGATAAATCAATCACTTCCAAGGATCTAAAAAAAGAATATTACAAACGTACAAATATAGGCGAGAAAATATAACCTTTTCAGGATACAAAGAAGAATTTCGATGTCAGGTTGTGTTCAATATTATACAAGATGTAACAGGTAAGCCCTTTTAATCTGAAAGGGGGTTGTTCTAGACGTCTAGGCGAACAACTTTTGTTCTACGACTTTTGAAAATTCGAAGTACTTTTCGAAAAATTTAGGTGTAAAGTTTACTTGAAAATCAGCTGTTTCTTAGAGTTCGAGGTTATTGACCTTATGTTGTTCTTTCATTTAGTTTGGTTTACTACAATCAAACCTTCAATTACCTTTATTTTCAAAAACAGCTGTTTTTCCAGTGAAACATAATCTCAAAATTTTCAAAAAAAAGTTCGAATTTTCAAAAGTCGTAGAACAAAAGGTGTTCGCCTAGACCTCTAGAACAACCCCCTTTCGGATTAAAAGGGCTTACCTGTTACATCTTGTATATCGAACGGCATAACCATTATAAGTGTTTTGTAAGTAAAGTCAAGAGATGGCGCTAGCGTCGAGTTAAAACACGTTATCGATGCGTACTGTACGTTTACCTTAGGGAATGCGATCTTTTTGAATACACATCGACGTTTGTACCTACATTTGGTTGTTTTATTTGGATTAGTACCTTTTGGGACGTGTACAGGTTAATTATAAGTTTAATCGTAATCATTTATTGATTCACACAAAATAGAGTAAATAATAATTAGATCTTACAAAAAATTGAATTTAAATTAAAAAATTTAATTATTTAAACGTGTACGGTACCTTTAAAATAGCGTAAGGTATTTGTATGGACACATTATGAACGCACACGAGGAAAGTGTCGGTCGGTTTCCTCGGTTCCTCGTCGTGCGTACTCGATTCCTCGTCCGACGGCAGAGTGCGTTCCCTCGAGCGGTCGGAAGAAGCCGAACTGGAAATAGTGTTGCAAACAGTTTTGAAATTATGTTAAACTAGCTGTAACACCCGCCTAAGTCCCGTTCCCGCGGGATTATCGGGATAAAAAGTAGCTTATGTGTTATTCCCGGTATCCAACTACCTATATTAAAAGTTTCGTCGCAATCGGTTCAGTAGTTTTTGCGTTAAAGAGTAACAAACTCACACACATACATACTTACATACATACAAACTTTCGCGTTTATAATATTAGTAAGAAGTAAGATGCTGCAAAAAGAATGTGGTATTAATAAAATGTGAAATTCACGAAATATTGCTTTCCTTAAAAGGTGGAATGGTATCGTAATATTGATTTCCCAAAACAAAACACGTTTCCAAAAAGTTTGATTCCCAAAATCTTGAATTCACAAAATAAAATAAAATAAATTAATAAATGAATTCTGTGACCAACACACAGCGCCATCTAGCCCCATGGTAAGCTGCTAAGCTTGTGTTACGGTGACTAGACAACGGATATACTACATATATTAATTTTCTTTTGTAAATACATTCATATCTTATATAGAAATATACCCGAGCAGATACAAATATTTATTTTTAAGCATAAATATTTGCACCCAGCGGGAATCGAACCTGCAACCTTCTGCAAATTAAAAGTAAGGAGATAAAATTCTAAAAATGCTTTCATGGCTGCTTTCAGCACTCTGTAAAAAAAGGTTTTATCTCAAATGCTCACCGAATGCTCGTAAGCCAAGCACGACTGCTCGGATCATCGCCCACTCGCTTCAGCAGCAACCTCGGGGCCGGTCTGGCTGTGGCCGCCTTCAGCACTCGCTCATGAGGGCCGAGCACTCGCTGAGTTGGGGTCCGAGATGCCAGCTCTTCCACTAGGACGTAACTTCCGCGGGAAGTGCGGCAGACACCCACTTTGCTAAGGCATTGGGCTATAGCCTAGAACAATATAAATGGTAATAACATAGATAGATAGATTAACACTTTATTTGCACAACCAACAACAATTAAAATCAGTTTACATTAAAATTAATAAGTGAGACAAATTACACAGAAAGCTTAAAAGTAAAAAGTTGTACAAATGGGCGACCTTATCGCTAAAAGCGATTTCTTCCAGGCAACCTTTGGATGGAGAAGGACAGTAAGGATTGTGTGGTAGGCATACCCCCTTACTTATAAATGCCAATTGATGCGCTGCATAACTATGCATCGTTTGTCTTTTACTGTCACATGAAGTTTCACAGTTGACAGATAGAGACAAACGTCACATTACTTAGTCATGTGTAAATAATATTTTTTATGTAAAGGAGGTAGTCACTAAGATGTTTACTTTCATAAAAAAGTTTGGAGGTACGAAAATGTGCTTAATTTTCATTTTTGCGAAACCTGGTCAAATGCGTGTTAATTGTTTAATTTCAGGGGCATATTAATCAATTTAGTTTTGTGAAGGTGTACAAGTGGAATGAAAGTAAAAATCGGTGCAAAACATGGACTTTAGCGTTGTCTCCAAAGCTCCGTGAACAATCTTTGTGGCCGCCGTGTTTACAAATGATGCCCTAGACTTGACTTTCACTATGACGACTTGACTGTGTTGATGCAAATAACTAGCAAATATTAATAATATTGACACTGGCAAATGTCCGAATGGAAATGCCATATTGAAGAAGAAGAAGATTAAATAAAACAGGACAGACGGGTGATGTCAAATAAAAGTTAAAAAAACGCCAACTTAAGAAATGTATTAAGTTAAAACAAAATTAAACAATGGCCTAGGTACCAAAATATCTTCAGAAACACAGTAAAAACCATAAAAAACTTATCAAAATAAAAAAATACTAAAAACAAACAAGGATGGCCGAGATTTTTTCGGATTAAAAGTTATAACTAACCTCATTTGCAGTCGTGTCTTGAGTGACTTTCAATATAGAGTACGGTTCGTGTCTAGACACGGCATAGACAACCAGGAAGTGTATCTTTCTATCGTGAGGGGAAGTGGGCTCGCCTCTGTCGCTTGCTAACTCTTCCGAAAGGCGGGAAAATATTAATAAAGACGCCATGTTTAGAGGTTGATTTGTAGGGGACCTGAAAAAAAAACCAAAATATACAAGATGTTACGGGTATGCCCTTTTAAGCCGAAAGGGGGTTGTTCTAGACGTCTAGGCGAACAACTCTTGTTCTACGACTTTTGGAAATTCGAAGTACTTTTCGAAAATGTTAAGTGTAAAGTTTACTTGAAGATCAGCTGTTTCTTAGAGTTCGAGGTCATTGACTTCATGTTGTCCTTTCATTTAGTTTGGTCTACTACAATCAAAACTTCAATTACCTTTATTTTCAAAAGCAGCTGTTTTTCAGTGAAACATAACCTCAAAAATTAAAAGTAGAACAAAAGTTGTTTGCTTTGACGTCTAGAACAACCACCTTTCGGCTTAAAAGGGCACACCCGTTACACTTTGTATAGGACCTCTTGAGTCAAATAGCAGTTTAGGATAATGGTGGCAATTCTGCTGTCACAAAATGCAAAAATTTAACCAAACAATTTTGGAGTTTTTGTGTTGAGGTGTTGTGTTGCTAAATTTTCATCTTCATTTCGGGGGCATATTAATCAATTTAGTTTCGTGAAGGTGTACAAGTGGAATGAAAGTGAAAATCTGTGCAAAACATGGACTTTAGCGTTGACTCCACAGCTCCGTGAACAATCTTTGTAAATGGCCGCCGTGTTTACAAATGATTCCCTAGACTTGACTTTAACCATGACGACTTGACTGTTTCGATGCAAATAACTTGCATAATATTTAATAATACTTGACACTGGCTACTTTCGAAATGGCCATAATCGGTTCACAACCGATAAGAAAAAAAAGAAAGGAGTTATGAATAGTCTTACCTTAATCTCACATGCCTGTACCCCGGTCTAAGACACTGCAAAGGAATAACTCGCTGAGACAGCATATAGTTCGTATCCGCGTCGTATATCTCAAACCTTATAAACGCCAGTTCCGGGAAATTTACCTGAAAAAGTAAATATTTTCAACACAATATTTACCGGGTTTTACTCGTTTTATTCAATAACGGCATTATTACTAAAGATCGAGCTTTCGCTAACGTAACAGTTAGCTTTCTCAAGGTTGAGATAACTGTAAAGTTAGCGAAAGCTCGGTCTTTAGTAATAATGCCTTTATTTGGTAATATGCGAGTTAAACTCGTTAAATATTGTGTTTTATTATGCAAAACCGGGAAAACTTTAGACAAGTACAATATTTTCATTTAACACAATATTTTCCGGTTTAACTTGCGTTTTATTTATTAACAGCATTGTTACAATGCTGTACCAACGTTTTGCTGACTTTACAGCCAGCTTTATCGCGGTATTTTTATTTAGGTAAATCACACAGCGACATCTATCTATTAAGCGACTAAGTTTGTCTCTTATAAAAAAAGGAATCAAACTTAAAGACATTTCATCATTCCCTCTTTAGTTTATTCCATTTTGTGCACCTGGGTGTAGGAAGTGGAAATTTTAGTCTTCATATAACCTTGGGAGTCATTTCACCCAGGTGAACAAAGGCGACCTTGTTTTTTTGTCTAATAGACTAGTAAACATCGAGTTGCCTAAGCCTATTAACTAGTTTTATTTAATTAGCATTATTTTACGTGGACGATAAAAGTCCACATAGCGAAAAAAACAAAATCGCCTTTGTTCACCTGGGTGAAATTATTCCGAGGTGATATGAAGACTTTCCTCTCCTTGTTGGTTTTGGAAAAGCTTGGGTTTACAAAATAAATCTTTGAGTTCCTCCAGGTAATCGCCTTTTAGCAGTGGACCGCCAAGTTTGTCGCTTTAATTCCCGTCGATGACAAGTACGTAGGTACTCATGTTGACCATAAATATAAGTTATTTATTTGGTTGTGTTGTTAATTTAATAATGTTTAGAAATATTTTTAGCAAGGAAATATATTTCCAAAAAATCCCTATGACAGGATTCGAACCTGCGTCCTTTCGCTAACCAGGCGACTGCTCTAACTACTGAGCTACATAGGAATCATGACACACAATCATGACAGTAAGCTACACAGGATTCCTGTGTAGCTCAGTGGTTAGAGCATTCGCCTGGTTAGCGAAAGGACGCGGGGATTTTTTGGAAATATATTTCCTTGCTAAAAATATTTCTATGTTTAGAATGCCTTGAGCAATAAAAACAAGAAAGAAATATTAATAATGTTTGTTATAAAATTAACAACACATATCTCTTTCTTTCAACATATATCTTGTTCTTGACGTGACCAAGTGTTCTTATATAATATTTTATATTATTGTGATCTTCCGACAGTCTAATTAAATGAATATTAATTTGAGTATTGTTTAAATCTATAAAGTGGAATGAAACTAAAATGTCCACTTCCTTCACCCAGGTGCACAAATTGAAATAAATCTCAAAAGGGAATGATGAAATGTGCTTTAGTTCGATTCCTCTTTTTACTAGAGACAAACTTAGTAGCGTACCGAATAGATGTCGCTATGTGATTTAGAATGAGGGCACTAAAATTTCTACTCCCATCACCCAGGTGAACAAAGTGGAATAAACCCGTTTTTTTCTTAACTAATTTTTCTTAAACTCACCTTGAAATTAAACGTATCATTCCAGAGTGGGTTTAGGGCGTTTCTTCTAGCAACTTTGGTTCTAATTTTGCTACAATCGGCCGGAACACCTAACACTTCGACTTCGACAAAGGCGTTGTAGAATGAATATACATTTTCAGCGACATATTGCCCTGAAATCACTCCCAGAGTGAGATGGCATGCGTGGACGCCGTCAAATTCTTTTTCCATCGGGTTGAAACTGAAACAATAAATATAAAAGCTAATTTCTTCTATGGTTTTCGCGATTTTGCATTTTAAAACACTTTATTTATCGGGTTGAATCGCGTTTTATTCATGGTTTTAAACGAACTGAGCTTTCCCCAACTTTACAGTTGGCTTTTTCAAGGTTTACTGAGATGTGGAAGCGTGAATAAAACGCGATTTAACCCGATAAATAAATTGTTAAAGCTGTTAAAAAAAAGGTCTCCAAATTTAATAAAAAAATTTTCAATTGTAGAAAATCATTTTACTTCTTACTTAATATTATGACGCGAAAGTTTTAATGTATGTATGCGACTTTGTTACTCTTTCACGCAAAAACTACTTAACCGATTTCGATGAAACTGGTAGCTGGACCTGGAATAACACATAGGCTACTTTTTATCCGGATTTTCCTGCGGCAACGGGACTTACGCGGAAGAAACCGCGGGGCGCAGCTAGTAAAAATAATATAAAACAATTGAAATTAAAAATTCGTTATCCGCCATTTTGTGGCGGTCGCTATTTTTAAATAAAAAAAAAATGGTCAAAATGACTTTTAAATAGCGAAGCGGTTAACGTTGGAACAGAAATCTACCGGTAATGAGTCGAATTCTGGAAGTAATAATTTTGGAAAGAAATAGAAATTCATTTGAAACCCTCTTCAAATGAAAAACCAGAATAACAAGTAACTAAATATTAACTTAATTAACAAAAATAAAAACATAAAATGAACCATAGAGAATATGAAAGAAACGAAAAAGCATCAACAACTAAAGATGGCTGTGATTTATATTTAATTTAAACAACAACCATATTTTCTAACTTACCATCTGTAAGATATATTGTAAAGCTAGGTTTTATGCAAACCAATAAAAAATACAAATAAATTACCTAAAAACACAATCATAGAAACATAAAACCATCCAAACAAAAAAAAAACAACAAAAAATGACTAATAAAAAAAAACTAAAAATTTTAGATTTAAAACAACAATAATATTTTTTTACTCACCGTCTATCAACTATATGGTATGGGTCCCATATAATGCTAGGTTTTACGCAAACTAAAACACAATCCTACTTCCTACTTATATAATATTAATATTTAATATTTTAATATTATAAATCCGAAAATCTGTTTGTTTGTTTGTTTGTTCCCTCTTCACGGTCAAACGGCTCGACCGATTTGGATGAAAATTTGCATAGGGATAGTTTAAATAATGGAGAGTAACATAGGATACTTTTGATCCCGAAAATCCCGCGGGATCGGGACTTACGCGAGTGATAATATTTATTGGATGAAAATTTGCATAGGGATAGTTTAAATGATGGAGAGTAACATAGGATACTTTTGATCCCGAAAATCCCGCAGGATCGGGACTTACGCGGGTGATAACCATTCAATGAATGAAAATCGACACAGGGGTAGGATAAGTGATGTAGAGTAGCATCATCATCATCGTCATCCATCGTCATCGTCATCCTTCGTAATCGTCATCGTCACTTACTGACGAAATACAAACTTTAACTTACTTCACCTACCTACCGCAGTGCAAAAATCCACACTTAAACGGACGACCAGGGAAGTACTGATGATGCTGATGTTTCAACAGTACTTCAATGGGCGACCGTTTAAGTGTGGATTATTGCATTGCGGTAGGTAGGTGTTCGAACAACGCGGGATTGCGACTTGTGCGGGTGAAACCGCGGGGCGCAGCTAGTAAAAACATAAAACAAACCACAGAGAAAACAACAAAACCAAAAAACACCAAAAACAATTAAAGATGGCCGAGATAATCCGGATTTAAAACAACAACCGTATTTTCCAACTCACCGTCTATAGACTATATGATGTGGGTCCCACAAAAAGTTAGGTTTTACCCAACTTAAAATACAATCTTAAAAACATAACACGAATTATAGAGAAAACAACAAAACCAAAAAACACCAAAAACAATTAAAGATGGCCGAGATTTTTCCGGATTTAAAACAGCAACCATATTTTCTAACTCACCGTCTATAAGCTATATGATGTGGGTCCCACATAACGCTAGGTTTTCTCACAAAACCGGCCCCTCCATTGCTCTCAAACATGGCGGCATTTATTGCCATCGCCGCGTCTTCGGTTTGATAATTTAGCGCCACCATTTGAACCCCGCACGCCCAGAACGCTATAGGATCGAGGTTTGAAGAGTCTATACGAAGTCTGGAAGAAAAAAAACAAAGAAAACCACAGTGATATTACGTTATTAAAAAAAATGTCATGCATTTTCGCGATTTTGCATAATAAAACACAATATTTACCGGGTTTTACTCGCGTTTTATCTAATAAAGGCAATAATGTCGTGAGTAAAAACCGGCAAATATCGTGTTTTATAAAAAAAAAAACATTAAAAAATACAACATCACTCCGTTTTTTTCAAAAAAACTCGAATACAAGATGTAACAGGTAAGTCCTTTTAATATGAAAGGGGGTTGTTCTAGACGTTTAGGCGAACAACTTTTGTTCTACGACTTTTGAAAATTCGAAGTACTTTTCGAAAAATTTAGGTGTAAAGGTTACTTGAAAATCAGCTGTTTCTTAGAGTTCGAGGTCATTGACCTTATGTTGTTCTTTCATTTAGTTTGGTCTACTACAATTAAACCTTCAATTACCTTTTTTTCAAAAACAGCTGTTTTTCCAGTGAAACATAATCTCAAAATTTTCAAAAAAAAAGGTCGAATTTTCAAAAAGTCGTAGAACAAAAAGTGTTCGCCTAGACGTCTAGAACAACCCCCTTTCGGATTAAAAGGGCTTACCTGTTACATCTTGTATAATTAATTATACGAGTATGGAAGTAGCATTTCCTTTGAAAAAATATTCCACACAAACGGATACTCCTTACTTATAAACGCTGGTTAAAAACTGCATAACTATGTGTCGTTTAAGTTTTCTTGTTTTATTGCTCAAAGCATATTTATTAGAGCCAAGCTAGTCAGTAGTTGTAAAACTTAACTAGTAGATGGCGCTAAAACCAAGCCTCAGTTGGTATAAACAATTAGCAGGGTCGAAAATTATAACATGACACGTGATTTCGTGTAGCTCAGTGGTTAGAGCACTCGCCAGGATTGCGAGAGGGGGGCACAGGTTTGAATCATGTCATTGATTTTTTTTAAAAATATGTTTACTTGCGAAAAATATTTCTATGTCTCGTTTGTCTTTTACTATGACATGAAGTTCCAAAGTTGACAGACAGAGACAAACGTCACATAACTTGGTCATCTGTTAATCATCGTTTATAAGTAAGGGGGTTTATGTTTGGTGTTTTGGAAAATATGGCATAGGGACGAAAGTCGGCATCTAGCCCTATAACTCACTGAGTGGTCGTGAGTTACAAATAAACCTGGTAAACTAGTTGACCGAACGAGCTAAGCGAGTGAGGTCCAGTGTAGACGGGCCTGGCGCTTGTATCTTTGTATGTTTGTTCGACGATAACTTGAGTATCGTAACTCCGATCTTCATGAATTTTGGTATGCGCGTAGTTTAGGTCAATAGAATTTATGAGTTCAAAGATGAGCCGGATCGGTAGGGGGGATGAGGAGATAGGGGGTCGTGAGGTCTCAGTTCGGGGCGAGCTACTAGTAGTGAACTCACCCGGCGGGATACGTCCGCACCAGCTGTGTCTCAGTATGTGCAATGAGCGCTATAGAATGCTTCCTGCATATCTTCTTGCCGATGGCCTCGTTGACGGAGGAGCATCTGTAGCAGGGGTGGTGGGAGGCGGGGATGTTGAGGCAGCGTCCGCGGGGTTGACTCGCTATTTGCTGGGAAAACATACATTAAGTTGAAATAAAACTGAGTTTGCGGAGTTGGCGGACCGGGAACCCCACCGCGTAGCTTCCGTCGAGTTCAACTCGACGTCGATTTGGGAATACGATGCTGTCGATAACGGGGTTGGAAAAAGCTACCGCGCAAGGAGCGAGCGAAAATTGTCTATGGCTTTAACGTCCACAATTTACGCGGCAGCTTTTTCCAACCCCGTTATCGACAGCATCCTATTCCCAAATCGACGTCGAGTTAAACTCGGCGGGAGTTACGCGGTAGGCAGGCGGTACGTGTTCGTTCTTGTAGGTGCCAGACTTTGGGACCTATGTAGACAGAGGCCTCTACATTTTTCGCTCAGAGATTCGGTTTGGCTATCCAGAGGGGGAATGTCGCTATTCGACGTGCCTTCTGGGCACGATGCCTCAGGCAGACGTCCTGCCCCCAAATAATCTATCCATTGGACGTCTGACAACAGTGGAAAATGACAGCCCCACATTGCTGCCTTGACGTAACGTGGTTATTACCGGTAGTCATCTCAAAGCAGAAAAGTACTGCATAGTGCCTGTTATTTTCCACTGTTGTCAGACGTTAACTGGATAGATAATCTGGGGGCTGGAGGGGGTTTTTGACTTACAAGTGTGTTTAGTTTACAAATTTCGTTTTAGTTTTTGATTTTAAGTTATTGTTGTGTGTCGGTTATATTTTGATTTGTAATTTTGTAATTTTATGTTTAATTGAATAAATGATTTCAGAACTTTCTTTTTAATCGCGTTGTTATTATTATTTTAAGCATTGCTGCAATGCTATTCTAACGTTTACCACAATCGTGATTCAGACGTTCGAGGAGTAACATAGGCTAGTTTTGGTCCCGATATTCCCTCGGGAACGGGACTTAAACCGCAACTCGACGAACTCGAATACATATGGAAGTAGCCATCCTTTGAAAAAATGTTCCACACAAACGTTGGTTGCGGGGCCTAGAACGATGATTCGACCGCCATTGGTCGATCGAAAGGTCGATCATACGTAATACTATACGGAACATGTCAGTGTGTGCATCTGCTGCTGTGTCACCGTGGAACATGGTTTTTTTCGAATTTAATAGGGAAGTTAGATCTCTATTCAGTTTAGTTTTATTCCTCGAAGCCGCAACTAACCTAGAATATTATCCTATCTTACCGTGCCAGTACTATCGCTGCTTTCTGAAGACTCGAAGCTGCTACCCGGGGCCGTCTCCTTAGGCGCAGCGGACGGTTGCTGCTTCACTGACGAACGTGGGGATAGCGGGTTCAGGCCACGGAATTTTATTGCCTGCGAGATTTAGGTACCTATTTAGAGTTTTTTTAATGTGCCTTATACAAGATGTAACGGGTAAGCCCTTTTAAGCCGAAAGGGGGTTGTTCTAGACATCTAGGGGAACAACTTTAATTCTACGACTTTTGAAAATTTGGAGGTTATGGTTCATTAAAAACCGCTGCTTTTGATAATAAACGTACTTTTAGTTTCGATTGTTGTCGACTAAACTAAATGAAAGGACAAGATAAGGTCAATGACCTCGAACGGGTTAGGGGTAAAGTTGCCCCCCTCTAAAACCAGAAATCACTTGCTTGCTACATTGGGACGACTAAACTACATATTAATACTTTCTAGGGTTGAAGTGGTCCCAATAAAAAAATACTCAAGTAAAAAAAAAGACTTGGTAAATTTAGAAGTACAAAAAAAAGTTATAAAAAAATACGTTATTTACCGGGTTTAATTGCGATTAAAATGGGCTTTCGCCAACTTTACAATTCGCTTCTTCAAGCTCGTTCGTTTAAAAATCATTAATTTTTAATTTACCGCGATTAAACCCGGTAAAAAAGTGTTTTATTATGGAAAAATCGCGAAAGATAATTTCATCTATGGCTTTCGCGATTTTGCCAACTGTAAATTTGACGAAAGCTAGGTTCGTTTAAAAATCATGAATAAAACGCGATTAAACCCGGTAAATAAAGTGTTTTATTAACCATAGAAGGAATTAAAAAAAGTTATTTTTCAAGTATATTCACCTGTACATACGTGACCATATCGCTAAGTTCTCGAGCAATCTGCTCGCTTCGCTTCCGCCGGCGGCTTTCCCCGTCTTCCCTCCTCAGATGAGCGTAAACTGATACAGACGTACGACACCATTTGTCTTCCATTGAGGACAGGATCTTGTGGAGTTCTTTTTCTGTAATAGATAAACTGCGTTTACACCTTAAATAACATAAAATAAATGTCTGTGACGAACACACAGCGCCATCTAGCCCCATGGTAAGCTGCTAAGCTTGTGTTACGGTGACTAGACAACGGATATAGTACTTATATTTATTTTTCTTTTGTAAATACATACATATTATACGAATAGTATAGATAAATTATTAGTTACAATTAATCGTCTTTGGTTTAATAATAATATTAATAATAATTACACGACATTACACACAGCGCAATCTTGCCCCAAACTAAGCTCTAAGCTGGTACTATGGGTACTAGACAACGGGTATACTACATATTAAACTTTATTTAAGAAACATATTATACATAATAGACACCCAGACCAGATACAAATATTTATTTTTAAGCATAAATATTTGCACCCGACGGGAATCGAACCCGCAGCCTTCTGCATTGCAGTCGAGCGTCCGCCCGAAGCGCCACAGAGGCCGCCGGTTTACACATATGATGTGTTTTTGACGACGTGTGAATAGACCTGATAGGTAACAGAAAGTGTTCAACCTTCAAAATGTTAAAGTTTAACTGTGTTTCCGCAATTTAAGCCCTACTATTGGGCCTTTGTGCGTGATTTTAAGCCGTGGGTTTTCTCACGATGTTTTCCTTCGCCGTAAGAGCGATGTTAATAGAGCCCATAAAAAAACACTTTATTTATCCGGGTTAATCGCGTTTTTATTAATTGTTCCAAACGAACCGAGCTTTCGCCAACTTTACAGTTCGCTTTATCAAGGTTGACTGAGATGTAATTTGTCTAATTTTAACATTCTAAAAAGTTACAGTAAACTACCGCCTCATAATTATTTGCAACAAAACGTTCCAGTGTACGCAGACTATAGAGTTATTACCATAAATTTTTCCTAAACAAAAAGACATTGGTGCGCGACCGGGATTCGAAACCACGACCTTCGGAATGAAAGTCGGTATATCTACCACTAAACCAACACCGCTACCTACCTTCAATGTCTTCATCGTCCTCGTCATTTTCCTCGTCGGAGAAGTATTCCGGTAGAGATGGGATGTGTTTCTGACGCCATTAGACCTGATAGGTATAAAGTGTACCTACCTTCAATGTCTTCATCGTCCTCGTCATTTTCCTCGTCTGAGAAGTATTCCGGTAGAGATGTGTTTCTGACGCCGTTAGACCTAATAGGTATACAGTGTACCTACCTTCAATGTCTTCATCGTCCTCGTCATATTCCTCGTCGGAGAAGTACTCCGTGAGGGAGCTGTTAGCTGACTGCGCCGACATTATAGAGTTGGTGCGACCTTGTTCCGGAAGAGATGATGTGTTTCTAATGCCGTTAGTTCTGGAACAGAATATCGGAATCAGTAAGTTCGCTTCAGTTTTATCCGCCGAAGTCTCGAACCCGCGGGTTAATTGGGATGATAAGTAGCCTATATGTAATTCCAGGTCTCGAACTACCTATGTTCCAAGTTTCATCGCAATCGGTTCAGTAGTTTTTGCGTGATTGAGTAGCAAAGACACAGCCATATATACTTAAATGTAAAGTTTCGCGTTTATAATATTATTAGTCCGTTTTCACGCCAGGAGATGATTTATATTAGTCCGTCACGGGTTCGAGCTTCGTTGTCCATTGCTCGGTGAGCAGTCAATCGGTCTGTTGCAACCGAGTGGCGGCCGAGCAATTGACTGATTGGGTGGACTCTGGTAACTCCGGGTCCTTTCATTTATTTAAACAAATAAATAAATAGAAAATAGAAAAATATATTTTAACTCAGAGAAATTGGTGTTTTTATTGTACTTACCTAAAAGCATTAGACAAGACTCCGCCATAGCTGGCGGAGGCGGCTCCAGTCAGTCCCACAGTCGGGCTCGACTCAATGGGGGGGAGCTTCTTGTTCTTTATTAGTACCTAGAATAATGTAATAATTTTTTGTATAAAGATAGTTTACACACCTACTACTCTACAAAGTCACTTTATTTAACCATTAATCGGTCAAGCCACCTTCGAGTAATCGGTGAACAAACATTAAAAAAATATATATATATACAAGATGTAACGGGTAAGCCCTTGTAGTTAGTTGTGTGTGATTGTTTATTAGAAGCGTAAATGAAAGCCCGACTTACTAATATTATGAAGGTATATTGTCCCAAACACACAAGCAGAAGTAAAAGAAGGCACAACAGAAAAGCACTTAGTATAGGTTGATAGATAGTCTAGGTATTTAAGCACAAAAAGCACAAATCATCAATAAAATAGGTCGCGAGTGGTATACGAGCGCGCAGCGAGCGGTACGTGCATTACGTAGGAGCTAGATAATTCAACTAGCATTAAGGTGGCTGCAGCGCGGGGCGGCTCGCGATGCAGGCGCAACGTGACGTATGCACCTGGACCGGTTTTGAGCGCAGCTCCATTGCACTCGGCGAACGAGGCACCGCGCCTATACCGTGCGTGTTATTTATTAAGTTAGTATTATGTAATGTTATATATTATATGTGTTTGTATGTATTTATTTATTTAGTTTATATTATATATTGTATAAATTAGTAAATATAAATATAGTTAGATTAATATACTTAAATTCTTGTATATTTTATATGTGTACAATAAGTAAGTATTATAATGTGTTGGGGCAATTATATAAAAATGAAAATGGTTATTAACTAATTTAATAAGTGGGTTCCCCACATCACCCCCCTCCAGAGACCGAGTCTACGGGCGATAGTAGTCAGGAAATTTAACTTTTCGTTCTGATCCTTATTTTAAAAACTTTATTTTTACGCTCGATCACTTCGTAGGGACCGGTGTAAGCTGGCTGGAGAGCACCTCTAACAGTATTATCTCGCAAAAATATGTGGGTACAAGATGCAAGGTCTTTGTAAATGAAGATCTTGTCGCGCGAGTGATTTGAAGTGGGCACTGGTTGTAAATTGTTAGCAAATGATCTGATGCGAGCCGTGAAGTCGGTAATATCAGTCGTGCATTTGCCAACATTATCACCAAAGAACTGCCCTGGCAGTCGTAATGGTTCGCCATACACTAATTCAGCGGAAGAACAGCATAAGTCCTCCTTGAAGGAACTTCGTATGCCGAGTAGTACGAATGGCAAGGACTCTGTCCAACTTTCGTCAGCGTGGCACATTATTGCCGCTTTTAACTGACGATGGAACCTTTCGATGAGCCCATTGCACTGCGGATGGTATGCCGTAGTTTTGAGGTGTCTGAAGCCAATTGTTTTCGACAGGTGCTGGAATAGACTCGATTCGAACTGCCTACCGCGGTCTGTTACTATGTCGGCAGGACAACCGAATCGTGCAACCCATCCCGACAAGAACGCTTTGGCCACAGTCTCAGCTGAGATATCGGTAATGGGGACAGCTTCAGTCCATCGTGTAAAACGATCGATGGCTGTCAAGCAGTACCGATACTCGCGAGAAGGTGGAAGAGGTCCGATAAGGTCTAGATGAACGTGTTTGAACCGCGCGCTAGGTAATTCGAAAGTGCCGAGCGGAGTCGACACATGTCGGTTCACTTTCGCGCGCTGGCAAGCCAAACATGCCCTAGACCAATCGCGACAGTTTTTGCGCATTTGTGGCCAAACATAGCGTTCCGCTATTAGTTTAGCGCTGGCGTTAGCGCCGGGATGGCTTAGCGAATGTAAGCTGTCGAAAACTCGCTTGCGTAGAGACTCAGGTATAAATGGCCTGGGAATCGGTGTGCTGACATCGCAGTACAATTGGATTCGACTCCCTGGGATATTTAACCTCTTCAAATGCAAAGCGGTTTCCTTGCTTAGGTAGTCAGCAAGTTCAGGATCTGACTCTTGGAATTTGGCCAACGTCTCTGGATCTACAGGACTCTGCACTTCTTCGATTCGGGAAAGAGTGTCGGCTACGACATTATCTTTCCCGGCGATATGGCGGATGTCCGTGCTAAACTGAGCAATGTAGTCCAGATATCTATACTGCCGCGGGGAACATTTTGTTTTCCGCTCTTGAAATGCGAAGCACAAAGGCTTGTGATCAGTATAGATACTAAATGTTGTTGCCTCTAACCAATGGCGGAAATACTTGATACTCTCGTATATGGCGAGAAGTTCCCTGTCATAGGGGGAGTATTTCCGTTGCGAAGAACTAAGTTTTCGCGAAAAGAAGGCTAGGGGCTGCCAGTTTCCGTCCTTGAACTGCTGTAAGACGCTGCCTAGAGCTTCGTCCGAAGCATCAGTAACCAATCCTAAATGTGATTCTGAGTCAGGATGTGCCAGTAAAGCAGCCGCACACAGACTGTTTTTGCACTCTTCAAAAGCTCTCAATGATTCTCCATTTATGTCGACTGGGTGCGAAGCCTTAATTGAGCCGGTCAGTAGAGCGTTTAAGGGTGCTTGTATGGTAGCCGCATTAGGTAGAAATCTGCGGTAAAAATTTACCATACCTAAAAATCTCCTAAGCTGTTTAGCCGTTTTAGGTACTGGAAATTCCCTAATCGCTTCCACCTTGCTCTCCAGAGGTTTCGTTCCATGTTCAGAAATGTGATATCCCAAGAATTTGACTTCTGTCACCCCAAAAACGCATTTGGACGTATTTACTACTATACCGTAGTCCTTCATTCTGTTGAAAAGGGTACGTAGGTGCGTCATGTGCTCTGTTTTATCACGCGAGAAAACGAGAAAATCATCCAAATATGGGTAACAGAAATCAAGCCCTCGTGTCATCTCATCAACGAACCTCTGAAACGTTTGACCGGCATTTCGCAAACCAAACGTCATAAATGGAAATTCGAAGAGTCCGAAGGGTGTTGTGATTGCAGTCTTCTGGATATCCTGCTCAAAAACTGGGATCTGATTATAGGCCTTGACTAAGTCTATGGTTGAAAATATTTTACAACCAGACAAGTTATAAGCAAAGTCGTGAATGTGACGAATTGGATACTTATCTGGTATTGTCCTCGCGTTCAGCAGCCGGTAATCGCCGCAGGGACGCCAACCATTATCTTTCTTGGGGGCTAAATGCAACGGGGAAGACCAAGGTGATTCCGATGGACGCGCGGTACCATTCGACAACATAGACTCAAATTCAGACTTTGCTATTTTGAGTTTGTCTGGAGCTAGACGTCTAGGAGCTCCAGAGACGGGAGGGCCAGGGGTGGTGCGTATATGATGTACCGTGTTATGTTTGGGTGTGAACAATGCGCCCGCTGGCCGAGTGATTTCCGGAAATTCTGCCAGCAAATCAAAATACTCGCCTCCGCCACTAACGACCTTTACACTTGAAATGATACTGTTACAATCAATTACAGCTAAAGTTGATAATTTAGTAATGCAATCAATTAAGCGCTTATTTCTTATGTCTACCATTAAATTAAAATGTGACAAGAAATCTACGCCTATGATGGCCTTCGTTACGTCGGCCACTACAAAGCGCCACGAAAAGTCTCTTCGCAGGCCTAAATTAAGATTTAGCTGCACGTAACCATACGTGTGAATTGTCGTTCCATTGGCTGCGCACAACTGGTACTCAGTCTTCGCACGGCGTTCACGAAGCGCAGATCGAGGGAAGACGCATAGATCGCTTCCGGTATCCACTAGGAATTGCATCTTCGATCTGCGGTCGGTGACGAACAGGCGACCCGTGGCCGTTGGGCAATCTTCGGTCGCCGCTACTGATTGCCCCTCGAGTTTCCCGCCTTGTAGTCACAGGGTGGGACACATCTGCTAGCTCGTTCTCCATGCTTATGGTGGTACCAACAGAGGGGAAATTTGCGGTAGTTCGATTGAGATCGCCTCGATGGTGTCCTGCTACGTCGACTCTCCGTCTGCCTGGTTCGCGGTCGGGAACGGTCGACTGCTGCGGTGAGTGCGCTGACCTGCTTCGTTAGCACAGCTATTTGTTTCGCCATGACATCCAGTACTGATCCCGACGTTGGTTGACTGCTACGTGAAGAGTATGCAGCGACGGCGGCAACCTGTGATGAGCTCGGTACAACGACGTCGTGTACCCGGTCTGCCAGTTCCGCGAGCTCCTCAAGTGGTAATTTGTGGGCTTGGGATGCGACGATCGTCTGCAGATGTTCAGGAAGCCTGCTGGACCATACTGTACGAAGGAAATCGTTCGGAATAGCCGGTCCGGCCAAATGTCGTAAGTGCCGAAGAAATTGTGAAGGGTTCCTATCACCCATTTCCTCAGACTGGAGTAACTGCTTAACTTTCTTCTCGCTCGACATCGATAAACGCTTGATAAGCTCGTTCTTAAGCTTGTCGTACTTATTTGATGTCGGTGGGGCGATTATTATGTCCTCCACTTCGACGGAATACTGCCGGTCTAAGTGTGCCAACACATGATAAAATTTTGTAGAGTCGTCGGTAATTCTCGCCATAGCGAATTGTCCCTCAATTTGTGAAAACCATAGGTGGGGTTTTTCAGGCCAAAAAGGTGGAATCTTGACGCTCACTCGAAAAAGATCGGATGATGATGATGATTGGTCAATGGAAACGCGCTCGTTTCCATTCGGAGCAAGTGTACTCGTGGAAGATTTTGACTCAGAGCTATCGTCGCTATTCATCTTAAGTGCTTATTTCTTTCTATTCAGTGTTCTTAGTGGGTCACCAATGTAGTTAGTTGTGTGTGATTGTTTATTAGAAGCGTAAATGAAAGCCCGACTTACTAATATTATGAAGGTATATTGTCCCAAACACACAAGCAGAAGTAAAAGAAGGCACAACAGAAAAGCACTTAGTATAGGTTGATAGATAGTCTAGGTATTTAAGCACAAAAAGCACAAATCATCAATAAAATAGGTCGCGAGTGGTATACGAGCGCGCAGCGAGCGGTACGTGCATTACGTAGGAGCTAGATAATTCAACTAGCATTAAGGTGGCTGCAGCGCGGGGCGGCTCGCGATGCAGGCGCAACGTGACGTATGCACCTGGACCGGTTTTGAGCGCAGCTCCATTGCACTCGGCGAACGAGGCACCGCGCCTATACCGTGCGTGTTATTTATTAAGTTAGTATTATGTAATGTTATATATTATATGTGTTTGTATGTATTTATTTATTTAGTTTATATTATATATTGTATAAATTAGTAAATATAAATATAGTTAGATTAATATACTTAAATTCTTGTATATTTTATATGTGTACAATAAGTAAGTATTATAATGTGTTGGGGCAATTATATAAAAATGAAAATGGTTATTAACTAATTTAATAAGTGGGTTCCCCACACCCTTTTAAGCCGAAAGGGGGTTGTTTTAGACGTCTAGGCGAACAACTTTTGTTCTACGACTTTTGGAAATTCGAAGTACTTTTCGAAAATTTTAAGTGTAAAGTTTACTTGAAGATCAGCTGTTTCTTAGAGTTCGAGGTCATTGACCTTATTTTGTTATTTCATTTAGTTTGGTCTACTACAATCAAACCTTCAATTAACTTAATTTTTAAAAACAGCTGTTTTTTCAGTGAAACATAATCTCAAAATTTTCACAAAAAAAAGTTCGAATTTTCAAAAGTCGTAGAACAAAAGGTGTTCGCCTAGACGTCTAGAACAACCCCCTTTCGGATTAAAAGGGCTTACCCGTTACATCTTGTATATACGCGACGAATTGAGAACCTCCTCCTTTTTTGAAGTCGGTTAAAAGAGGTCAACGTAAAGCGAGTCTTTATTCTCTAGGTGCATAAAGTGTTCATTATACACCTAGGGCATACAGTAATTTAAATATGGAACTAAGGTTCTGGTGGTATACGGCCATTTCGAACTGACCACCTAGACATAACACATAAAAAAAATAAAAACCGGGCCAGAGCTAGAGCTGTGAATATATTTCATACACGTTGCATTAATCTATTGTTTTGTTGTTAATTAAATGCTTATTTTTGTAGCCCTTTTCTTGTCTCGCAGTAGATGTGTAAAGTAGAGTATTCATCTCGGTAATAAATCCTGTCTTCGGTGCTTGAATCCCACGCTTCACTCAGGACTCTAGCTACATAACTCATACATAACAGGTTAAGTTTTTAACACCATCACTGCGCTCGGGAGTTAACTCTCTAGAGTCCTTCGTACGCTTTGGATTCAATATGACCCTCGCTATATAAGACAGGGCTTAAAATACTATTAAGTTTAACAAACTTAGAATACTATACAGTAACTTTTGATCCATGTGGACTCGGGACTTACGCGGGTGAAACCACGGGGCGCAGTTAATGTTAGTATAGATTTACCTTATACTTGAGCTGCTCGGGACTGGGCAGCCTCGGCTCGTCCGTATAGTCCGCCTCGAACAGGAACGTGCTCACAAGCTTCTCTCCGAACACTGCCTGGATAAACATGTTGTTAGTCATTGATTTATTTATTTACAATTCTTAGAACTACATTACAGAATAAACCCAAAGCGATAGTGCGCAACATTAGATTAGAAATTAAAAACAGTAAATTATAAACATACAAAAATATAAACATTTCATTTTATGGCATTTTGAAGCTGCCATAACAGATAACATAGTGAGTCACCTACTATATTAAAAAATGAATACACTCCTTTAAGCCGAAAGGGCGTAGTTCTAGACGTTTAGGCGAACAACTTTTGCTCTACGACTTTTGAAAATAAGAACTTAATTTTTGAGGAATAAGTTGCACTGAAAAAACTTAAAAAAACTTTACACTTAAAATTTGCGAAAATATTTCTACATTTAATTTTATTCTACTTATATAAAAACAAATTGGCAGTCCAAAATTAGATCCATCTGTCTGTTTGTTACCGACCTTGGGACCATCTCCACGAACGTTAGAATCGCGGCGATATTATCGTCGAGCCACTTATTTCTATACAATCTCTATGAATGTGTCTCCACATGCAATGTTAACGCAGCAGTGCGTTGTATGGAAATTCCAATTATCGCCGCGATTCTAAAGCTGGTGGAGACGGTCCCTAATGGTTTAGTGGAATGAATTGGAAATCAACATTATATGAATGATAAAAGGAGCCTGTGTCTTCTTGGGACCACAACTAATTGATCATGTTTGGCGAAGTATTGAGGTATTGGCACAATTGCAGCCTTATGGCAAGCTGAAGCCCATAAATAAGAAGAAGAGGAGGTAATTTAACTTTTAATTTAAAAATGTCTACAAACATGATCCCGAAGTTTTAATAAAGACAGAAAATGTGAAAAAAAAATAAGTACGAGAGCTGACCTCAAACGTGCTGGCCATGACCTGCTGCTGCGGCAGACTGCAGTGGTTCTCTATGCTCAGGATCAGAGGATATGGAGACGTTACGAAGGCACTCCTGCACAAACAATCACATACCCACTTACTTATAAACGGTAACACAAAGGTTATGTCAACTTGTAATGAAAGAACAGTCACCCACAACACAAGTTAAATCTTATTGTGGGTGTCTGAGTCTTATAAACACTGCCTTTGTTACTTAAGTTATTGGCTAGTAATGCCTTTAGATTATTTGGGTTTTTGGGATAGTTTTTAATGGTAATAAACAATTTATTTATTATTTAACTTTGAAACTTCAAGTCATTGTAAAAGACAAACATTACTTAGTTTATGCAGTTCTTCGTTTATAAATAAAGTTGACGCTATTGTGGTACCTATAGATCATACATATATTTTATTGATATCTATGAGTCAATAGCTATATATATAGCTATGATCTGCGATTTCACAAGCGTAAGTCACGATCCCGCATGGCTATCGGGAAGCTTGTGTTATTTTAGATCTCTAGCTAATTATATTCTAACTTCTATAGCAATCGGTTCAGTAGTTTTTGCGTTAAGAGCAGCAAACACACATACATAATATTTATAAATAAAATAAGAAGGATTCAAGTAACGCTATAAAAATGCTCCCAAATGGATTCTAAACCCAAGATCTACAGACTGGTACTTAGAGCAGAAGCATAAAACGATGCTAGATAACATTCTCTTATGTTTTCCCGATACAAAGTAATACAAGAAAAAGTTTCCAAGGACTGTTTAAAAATTCGATTTTAACAAAGATGTCAACAAAATATCTGTAACCACTGTGTAGCTATATATTTTAACTATGTTTTTAAAGTAAGAACTAACAAGAAATCCTTCTAAATTACTTAAAAAAAGACGATATACCTGGCAATGGTTTCCACGACCCGGCGAAACGGTATTTTCGTAGTAAAAGTGTGTCCGTGATAGATGACAGGGCTTCCATCGTCGCCGTCCCAGCAGTCCAACTCTACGCACCTGCATCCTGTTAGCAATACCTGACGAAATAAGGAAAATAGAAGCTAAAATATTGTAAAAACGATATTTCGAGGTTATATTCATTTTGTAAACAAATACCATAGACAATTTTTTTTACAATAGTGACAGATAGATAGGGATGTGACTAAAATATCTAGTTTAAAAAACAGTTTTCCAAGATTGAAAACTTTTTAGTTGTTACCTTTTTTTAAAATAGCAGTTAAAAATAGAGTGAAAAGAACCATGCATGGGCAGCTTTTTAAAAGTAATTACGCGCATGCGCAAAAGTATCGATTCGACTGCCCCGTTGACACTAGCTAGCGAAAAATATTTCGATAGCGTCAGTCGATTGTGAATACTCGAAACGTTTATTTCTTTTGCTCTAGTTCGAGGAGTAAAACAGTGGTTTGTCAGAAACGCTCCCACGTCAAAGTCAAAAGCCAACCATAAATATAACCTATTTATAACAACAAGCGTCGTATCGTCGCCGGTTTCCGGGAAAAATAGACTTTTATTGAAAAAGTTCTGAATTATCCGTGAAAATGAAGGAAAATAACGGAGATGTTGATACTAGAAACGTCGTGAAGAACAGGGAGTTGCTATATCGCATGATGATTAGGTAAATCTTTTAAAAACAAATGCCGTGTTTGTTCATTGTTTTACTTGGTTTGTAAATTTACTAAAATCTAAGTAAGTTCTTCGCTACTTGTACAAAAAATTTATTTTACCATTAAATTGTATATTTGTTACAAGTATTCTGAAATTAAAAATGGTATTCACATTCAAAAGGTGTCTCAAATTTCATGCTTAATTATTGGTTTTCTTTGTTGCAGCCAACTATATTATGATGGTTTCCAGCCCATAGCCGCTACTCTGGCTGCAGCCGTGCATGCTGACCCTCCATGCCCACCCAGTGATCGGTAAATTAAAAATGAATAGCCCAGCGCGACTCGGACTTACGGACGAATATCCGTACCATTATCACAAAAAAAACACGTTTGTTGATTAGGAGAGTTAAGTCTTTCATCTTCTTTAATATGGCTTGTCCATTCGGACATTTGCCAGTGTCAAGTACTACTAATATTTGTAATTATTTGCATCGAAACAGTCAAGTCGTCATAGTTAAAGTCAAGTTGAGGGAATCATTTGCATAATAAAACACAATATTTACCAGGTTTTTTACAGGTTTTAAGTCAACCTTGAAAAAGCTAACTGTAAAGTTGGTGAAAGCTCTGTCTTTATAAATAATGCAGTTATTAAATAAAACGCGAGTAAAACCCTTATAAATGTGTTTTATAACATAAACTTTTGATGTATTAATTTATAAATATCACTATGAAATTAAAGTTTAATACTGTATTTAAATAATATACATATTTGTTGTTATTATTACATAGATTATTATTATAATAGGGGTTAAAGTATGAAATTGCCGTTTTATTGCAATAGGTTCTTTGAATTGACATAGAATCTTCATGGTTTGAGGTTTTCGAATGAAACTTTTTTCAAATGGTTTCTGTGATGTTCTTTTTTTAATAAATGTGAAACATTTGAATATCGACTTTCAATTGTTTTTGTTATTCAAATTAGACAAGAAAGATGGATACTGCGAAAATTCGAGTGATTTTTGAATACGAGTTCCGACGCGGAACTAACGCGGCAGAAACAGCCCGCAATATCAATGCTGCGTTTGGAGAGGGGTCTACTAATGAACGCACCGTGCGATTTTGGTTTAAACGCTTTCGTGATGGAAATTTCGACTTAAAGAACGAGCCACGAGGAAGACCGCCCCACACAGGTGAATAACGATGAATTAAGAGAGATAGTGGAAGCCGATCCTAGTCAAACTACCCAGGAATTAGCGGCATGGTTTAACGTTACCTTACCCACTTTATTGACTCACTTGCGTCAAATCAATAAAATAAAAAAATACGAAAAATGGGTGCCTCATGATTTGACTGATCTGCAGAAAGAAACGCGTGTTGAAACTTGTGTTGCCTTGTTGAACCGGTACAGAAATGAAGGAATATTGGATCGAATTGTAACATGTGATGAAAAGTGGATTCTTTATGATAACCGGAAAAGAAAAATGCAATGGCTGACCCCAGGTCAAATGCCACAACAGTGTCCTAAAGCAAAACTTACCAATAAAAAGGTAATGGTAACTGTTTGGTGGTCTCAGCATGGTGTTATTCACTATAGTTTTCTTCGATCTGGTCAAGCAATTACGGCAGATGTCTATTGTGCCGAACTCCGAACCATGTTGACAAAACTAGCAGTAAAACAGCCCCGACTCATGAATTGATCTTCACCATTATTGCTCCACGACAACGCGAGACCTCACACAGCACGAGAAATCATTTTGACCCTTCAGGAACTGCACTTAGAAACCATTCGTCATCCTCCGTATTCACCAGACCTTGCTCCAACGGACTACCATTTTTTTCGTGATTTGGACAATTATCTACGTGACTAAGAAGTTTTCTTCCCAGGAGGCAGTACAAAATGCTTTCACACAGTTTGTGCAGTCTAGATCGTCGGAGTTCTATCGCAAAGGCATTAATAACCTTCCCATTAGATGGCAGCAATGTATAGATAATAATGGCAACTATTTTGTTTAAATAAATTTGGTAAAAATTTATAAAATAAACAATTAAGATTTTCAGTACAAATCGGCAATTTCATACTTTAACCCCTAATATTTATATTTTTATTATTTATTTTAGTTTTTAGGTATTGTGAATTGTATTTTTTCATTTGTGTTGAAGTTATTGCATTTCTATTGACATGCATGTTATAAATTTATTTATTCCATCCACAGTCTCCTAAACCTAATGATGGTAGGACTTCAGCATGAGCCGGAACGAAAAGACCGCCTCGCAGCATCCAGTGGAGCGGAGCATCTGTTAGGAACTACAGGATTTGGTAAGATTATTTCTTCTATGGTTTTCGCGATTTTGCATAATAAAACACTTAATTTATCGGGTTGAATCGTGTTTTATTCATGTACTCTAATAAAACTCAAATAAAACTCTTTATTTATCAGGTTGAATCGCGTTTTATTCATGGTTTTAAACAAACCAAGCTTGAACCAACTTTACAGTTGGCTTTTTAAGGTCGACTGAGATGTAATTTGTCGACCGGATAAATAAAGAGTATTATTTGGTAAGATTATAAAAATCTTGGTTAAAAGCTTTAGAACATTTGATTTATACTTCTTCAGTTTCGAGTTCTCATTTTCCAGTTTTGCTTTGAGTCTAGAAATAGATTTGGGCTGTAATGATCAGGGATCCTACCGCGTAACTCCCTTCGAGTTCAACTCGACGTCGGGTTGGGAATATGATGCTGTCAATAACAGGGTGAAAAACCTACCGCGCAATGAGCGAGCAGAAATTGTCTATGCCTTTAAGGGACCGTAGTAGGCCAGAACTGATGTTTCTAGGTTGAATTACTACAAAAGTTATTTGAAAAAAAGATTTTGAAACCATATTTATTAAAGTCGAGGATATTTACTAACACGTGAATGTCGATTTCTATAAATTTTCTCGATAGAAAAAAATTACAAACTTCCCTCAAAATTGTACAAATAAGTGATATTACTCGGTCAATATTGTACGAAAACTAATAAAACTTTGTATAAGAACTGAACTTAGCTCAATACAGGCAGTGAATGTTTTGAATTTCAAGAATAACATTTAGATATCTTGAAACTAGCAATTGTTTGATTTTACGCACGAAAGTTTTGCAAGGTCGCATCTTACGTCCTTCACTTACACATCTGGAATTCGCTGGCTTTATCCCTGTCACGCTATTAGGGATGTATAGGCCCTTAACGTCGACAATTCGAACTGTCTAGACCTCGAGTTCGAGATGGATGCCTCATCGCTAGCCCCGGAACCAGCCACGTATGAGACAGCTTATGTGACGTCACACAAGATGGCGTGTCGGGCGGGCGCTTTCAGTGTGTGCGGGCAGCTTGTGGCTACGGGCAGTGTCGACGCTTCTATTAAGGTAGGTGGACCATTCTAGCGGACGCAGACCAGCTGTTGTTGTTAGGGTTGAATTGAATTGAATTTTGACTGATGGCGATTGTTGTTAGGGTTTCATTGTCAATAAGAAGCCCTAATAACAATACAAAACTGTCAAATGAAAATGTCTCTAATTGATTGATTGTAATGAAATTTGGTTTGAAGATGGCTGGAAATCTGTATTAACCCATAAGCTATTTTTTATCCCGATTTTCCCGCGCGATCATGAGTTATGCGTATGTAAACCATATACAAGATGTAACGGGTATGCCCTTCTAAGCCGAAAGGGGGTTGTTCTAGACGTCTAGGCGAACAACTTTTGTTCTACGACTTGGAAATTCGAAGTACTTTTCGAAAATTTTAAGTGTAAAGTTTACTTGAAGTCAGCTGTTTCTTAGAGTTCGAGGTCATTAACTTTTCACTTTGACTTTGATCAATCATTTTTTCAGTGAGACATAACCTCAAAATTTTCAAAAGTCGTACAACAAAAGTTGTTCGCCTAGACGTCTAGAACAACCGCCTTTCGGCTTAGAAGGGCTTACCCGTTACATCTTTTATACTGAATCTATTATTACATCTTAGAATATAGATTTAATGCGAAATGGAGTGTTAAAGACCACCTACTTGGTAGACGTAGCTGGGGGGTCGCCATTTGTGGGGTCGTATGGGGCAGGCCTATGTGAGACAGTGGGGGGATACGGGCTGAGATGATGAATTAAGATTCAAGCATCATTTCAGTTTGTAAATAAAAAAAATCGTGTTTAGATTCTGGACGTGGAGCGTATGCTGGCCAAATCAGCTCCCGAGGAGGTAGACCCAGGGAGGGAGCAACAAGGTCATCCCGTCATCAGAACTTTGTAAGTATGATGGGTTAAGTGAGCTGTGCAAAATTCCACACATAAGCTGTGGCTCGTTTAAGTACTGCCATCCTGGCGGTACTAAAAGGGAACAACAGATTTGAGTGGAAGGAGTTGGAAGAGGCATATGTGTCAGACACACTGATTCAACCAAACTAGATCTATACAGGGTTACAGAAAAAGTCGTGCTAGATCCGTTGAGGGCGTGGAGTACCCATCATTTCTGACTTATTTTACTATGAAACACCCTACCCTAAACTTAACCCTTTTTGAGATATTCGACTTTTAATTTTTTCATTGAAAATTGCCGATATTTAAGCTACTAAATTTATTTTTGTTTATTTTGTGTGTCTTATTATTATTATTATTATTATTGCATTTTGACATGCGTAATAAGATGCTTAAAGACGTCAATCATTAAAATAGTACATTAGTTAATTGAATAGACCGTAGCAGACAAGTGAAAGTTAAGAAATAAAAAAATAAATTAGAAAGTTTATTTTTCTCTAAGGGATATCTAAAAAAAACTATATGGCAATTGTTCGGCAGATGTTTTTTAAAATATCTACGTTTCATCAGCTATCTAACGAGGTATAACAATCTAGGGATTGTATTACATTTCGTGGAAAAAAGGGACGCTCCAGTAGTAGTAGTAGTTCTAACGGTACCGCGCCTATTGTCCTTCAAGTTAAGACGCACCGTGCGAGCGAGACAAGTGACGATTTATGTAGGTATTTCTTAACTTTCACTTGTCTGCTACGGTCTATTCAATTAACTAATGTACTATTTTAATGATTGACGTCTTTAAGCATCTTATTACGCATGTCAAAATGCAATAATAATAATAATAAGACACACAAAATAAACAAAAATAAATTTAGTAGCTTAAATATCGGCAATTTTCAATGAAAAAATTAAAATTCGAATATCTCAAAAAGGGTTAAGTTTAGGGTAGGGTGTTTCATAGTGAAATAAGTCAGACATGATGGGTACTCCACGCCCTCAACGGATCTAGCACGACTTTTTCTGTAACCCTGTATATTTAATATTAATGTTTTGTAAAGTAATTAGCAATAAAGGCTTAATAATAATAATAATCCTGGCATCAGGACATTATAAGTATGATGAGACAAGTTAGCTGTGCAAAATTCCACACATAAGCCGTGGCCTATTTAAGTACAACCATCCGGTCCTCTAAGTACGATGAGACAATAAAAAAATTTCAAGGTTGCCTGGAAGAAACCGCTCTCAGCGGTAAGGCCGCCTATTGTGTCACTCTAGATTTAAGTTTCGTTATTTTTATTTACTTATTGTAATTGTATTTTTTTGTGTCATAATAAAGCGTTAAATACATAAATAAAAAAATAAGAATGCAATGGTTTACTACTGTGCAAAATTCCACACTTAAGCAGTGGCCTAATTAAGAAGTGATCTTGTAAAGCGCTGCCGTTTTCCTCCCAGGACATTTTAAGTTCAATTAGACAAGTTAAAATTCAGAGTTGGAGGCCACTGTGCAAAATTCCACACTTAAGCTGTAGCCCTTCAAATAACTAACCGTTTACAGTTATAAGCGAACTAGTTATTAATATATAGTTGTTTTTTATTTTATTTATATGTATAATATGTATGTATTTATAAAAAGAAAAATTTATATAAGTAGTATATCCGTTGTCTAGTCACCGTAACACAAGCTTAGCAGCTTACCATGGGGCTAGATGGCGCTGTGTGTTGGTCACAGGATTTATTTATTTATAATTTTACACGTTTTACGTTGTTTACAATTGTTGAAGGTACGACCACACGGACGAGATAACAGCTCTTGACTTTCATCCGCGGGAACAGATCCTAGTATCCGCCTCGAGAGATTGCTGCATCAAGTTGTTTGACATAACGAAGGCGTCAGCCAAGAAAGCTTACAAGTCTATCACGGTCAGTTCACTAAAACACTAATTTTTTTTTTTATTTCTTATCGGTTGTGAACCGATTATGGCCATTTGGAAAGTAGCCAGTGTCATGTATAATTAATTTATGTAAGTTATTTGCAATTTGCATTAAAACAAGTCGTCGTAGTAGAAGTCAAGTCAAGGAAGTCATTGTAAATGGTGGCTCTTTACAATGACGGTTCACGCGAGCTTTGGAGACAACGCTAAAGTCCATGTTTTGCACCGATTTTCACTTTCATTTCACTTGTACACCTTCACGAAACGAAATCGATTAATATGCCCCCGAAATTAAACAATTAACACGCATTTGAACTAGGTTTCACGAAAGTGAAAATTTAGCAACACATCCCCTCAACGCGTTCCCGCCAAAACTTGAGCTGACGTTTAAAATGTCGTCTAACGTTTTGATTAGCGGAGCGTTGAAAATGACGTGACGAAATGAAAGTCACGTGACGTCATTTTCAACGCTCCGATAACACAACGATAACTTACGATAAACAACGACGACTTACGACGACTTACGACGACTTACGACGACTTACGACGACTTACGACGACTTACGACGACTTACGACGACTTACGACGACTTACGATAAATATTGAGACGCGCTAACGCGCGTCTCAATATTTATCGTAAGTTTAAATGCCTGTAAAATCAAAACTAATAAATATATTTGACTACAACAAAAACTAGTGTATTTGTATACATACAAGCTTTATTGTAACGAACTTTCAACCGATTTGGCATACCTATTAACATTCTTCTTTTACATTTTAATTTAATTTATATGGATGTAAAAATCTGGAATAATTGACCGAACGAGCGAAGCGAGTGAGGTCCAGTGTAGACGGGCCTGGCGCTTGTATGTTTGTTCGACTATAACTAGAGTATCGTAGCTCCGATCTTCATGAATTTTGGTATGCGCGTAGTTTAGGTCAATAGAATTTATGAGTTCGAAGATGAGCCGGATCGGTAGGGGGGTTGGGGAGATAGGGGATCGTGAGGTCTCAGTTCGGGGTGAACTACTAGTAATTAAAGTTTCTTTCTTTCTAGGACGCAGAGCCGGTGCTGTGCGTAGCGTTCCATCCATTGGGTGATCACATAATAGCCACCACCACCCACCCGGTGATACGACTATACGACGTCACTACCAGCCAGTGCTTCGTCTGCCCCATACTCTCCCACCATCACACCGCGCAAGTCAATTCCGTCAGGTGAGATTATGCTTCGTTAGTTTATTCTCGATATTAGCAACGGTTGGAATTAACCAACCCTTAATTCTACTAATATTATAAATGTGAATCATACTATAATAATATAAATGATTTTTAACCGACCGAGCCGTGATTAAACCCGGTAAATAAAGTGTTTTATTATGCAAAATCGCAAAAACCATAGAAGAAATTACCCTGTAATAAACTTAGAAACGGCCCTCGGCGGAACGAGCACCTATAGCCGAATTGGTAAATGAGTTGGCACGGCACGCCAGAGATGCAGGTTCAAGCCCTATCGGGGGCAAGTTTACAGAAGTCGTTTCTTTTAAGAAAAATCATGTTTTTTTTAGAAAATATTTCTAAATACCATTTCATAGTGTTTTCTTTTAATTTTTTGGAAAGCTTTTCTTTAAATACATACAAATTTTTTTTTTGCAATTATTTTTAAATACGAGATGTAACAGGCAAGCCCTTTTAAGCCGAAAGGGGGTTGTTCTATACGTCTAGGCGAACAACTTTTGTTCTACGACTTTTGAAAATTCGAAGTACTTTTCGAAAAATTTAAGTGTAAAGTTTACTTGAAGATCAGCTGTTTCTTAGATTTCGAGGTCATTGACCTTATGTTGTCCTTTCATTTAGTTTGGTCTACTACAATCAAACCTTCAATTACCTTTATTTTCAAAAGCAGCTGTTTTTTCAGTGAAATAAAACCTCAATTTTTTTTTAAAAAAAGTTCGAATTTTTAAAAGTCGTAGAACAAAAGATGTTCGCCTAGACGTCTAGAACAACCGCCTTTCGGCTTAAAAGGGCTTGCCTGTTACATCTTGTATACCTTTGTAAAACTTGTTTTTTTATTTATTTAATTTTCACTAGATTCTCCCCTAACGGCAAATACTTCGCGTCGGGAAGCGCCGACGGCAGCGTCAAGTTGTGGGACACAGTATCCAACAGATGCTTCAACACTTTCATAAACGCACACGACGGGGCCGAAGTCTGCTCTGTCACTTTCACCAGGAACAGCAAGGTCAATATAAGCATTCATTTTTATATATTTATATTACATAACTAGCTGATCCCGCATTGTTCTTACACCTAGCTACCGCAATGCAAAAATCCACACTTAAACGGTCGCCCATTGAAGTACTGTTGAAGCCTACTTCAATGGGCGTAAACAAAATTTGTATGTCAGTAAGTGATGATGACGATGGATGACGATCGATGATGATGGTTCAAAAACAACGAAATTAAGCAATTTTAATTTTTTGTTCGGATATCCGGATAAAAAGTAGCCTTTATGTTAATCGAAGTCTTAAGCTATCTGCATACCAAATTTCATTGAAATCGCCGTTCGAAAATTTCCAAAAGTCGTAGAACAAAAGGTGTTCGCCTAGACGTCTAGAACAACCCCCTTTCGGATTAAAAGGGCTTACCCGTTACACCTTGTATACCATATAATATACTAACAAGCAGTGCATGCGGTGAACTTTTTCGCGTCAAACACTATTATTATAAAACCAGGTCGATATTAGCATATTAGCATACCCTAGCACAGGTCTAGGCCTATATGGGTTGTTTAAATCGCAGGCCGAAAATACATTATATTTGGCTCACAGCTCGTCAACCATAACTTTGGTGTAACTTAGTCATATCAATAATGATGAAATTAATAAATAAATAAATACGCAGGCGGCTTGCAAACGATTTGATAGTACACTATTAAACACGTGAAACTGGCCTAATTTGTTCTGCTTTGTTAGCAGAACGCCCATAAATAATCTAAGGCTGCGGCCGCATAGGCTTGCATACGATTTCAAATCAAATCAAATCAAATATTTATTTATTAACTATGACACTTATTAGACATTACACGATTTATTGATTGATTTGATAGTACACTATTAAACACGTGAAACTGGCCTAAATCGTTCTTCTTTGTTAAGGCATATTCAACTTAGAAATATTTTTCGCAATGAAATATGTATTTTCAAAAAATCCCCATGACAGGATTCGAACCTGCACCCCCTCGCTAACTAGGCGAGTGCTCTTGAGCTACACAGGAATAAGTGGGAAAGTACTTTTAATTTATAGAATTTAATTTTTGATTGGTGGAGTATTTTGCCCACTAAGGGGGGCAAAGTGATTCTTTAAAATGTCCACTGTGTGAAAAAGTCGACTGTGTGGAAACGTCCACTGTGTGGAAAAGTCCATTGTGAAGAAAAGTCCACTAAGTGGACAAATCCACTGTGTGAAAACCTGCAATGTGTGGAAAAGTCCACAGTGTGAAAACGTCCACTGTGTGGAAAAGTCCAATGTGAAGAAAAGTCCATTGAGTGGAAAAGTTCACTGCGTAGAAAAGTCCACTGTGTGGAAAAGTCCACCGTGTGGAAAATACCACTGAGTGGAAAAGTCCACTGAGTGGAAAAGTCCACTGAGTGGAAAAGTTGACCGTGTGGAAAGTTCACTGTGTGGAAAAGTCCACTGAGTGGAGTGGAAACGTCCACAATAATTGTGATATTGTTACAGTACCTTCTGACTTCGGGTCTAGACTCGTCTATCAAGATGTGGGAACTGGCGAGCAGTCGATGTCTTATACAGTACACCGGAGCGGGTACTACAGGTAAGTCATGTTTAAGGTTTATTTTACATTCCACACAGCGCAGCGCAATCTAGCCCCAAACTAAGCGCCGGGATTCTACTATGGGTACTAGACAACGGATATACTACATATTATACTTTTTTTTTAGTAAATACATACATATTATACATAGATAGACACCCAGACCAGATACAAATATTTATTTTTAAGCATAAATGTTTGCACCTGACGGGAATCGAACCCGCAGCCTTCTGCATTGCTGTCAGGCGTACGCCCGAACGCGCCACAGAGGCCGTCAAAGGTATTGAATATAACAAACAAAAGAAAAAAAATATAAGTAGTATATCCGTTGTCTAGTCACCGTAACACATGCTTAGCAGCTTACCATGGGGCTAGATGGCGCTGTGTGTTGGTCACAGGATAGTAGAATATTGCTCTGGTTCCACTATAGCCCTAAATATGCGACAATGTGAATCATATTAATGATCATCGTAAAAAAATGTAAAAAAATATATATTTTTTGACGATTGTAAATAAAAACATGATCACAAAAAAAACCCTATGAGTTTCTTGTGGCTTCTTCTCATCGGAGGGCGCGTTCCGAAGCCACACTAGAGTCATAGTTGTAAGAACACTCGACGTATTTCAAGTGATCGAATACATCCAATTAAATAAAGAAATTTTGATTCTTGATTCTTGATTAAGGTGAACGCAGATTTGTTCCGCGCCGTAAGGAGCCGAAGGAATCGAATTTTATACATTTACTAGCTGCGACCCGCGGTAGTGAAAAACGGGTAGTCACGGGCGCGAGCGGCCGAGCGGTTCTCGAGCGGTTGCACTTTTTCGTTCATTACTCGGGTTCTACTAATTACCACGACCTTCCTCCAAAATAGAACTATCAAAGATTAAAAACCAGCTTTCAATCGGATAAGTAGTTTTTAATTGTATAAGGAACAGACAGAGGAACAGACAAACAGAAAGACAGATATGAATTAAAAAAATATATATTGTTTTGTTCTACTACTTATCCTAGTCCCTAAGTGAAAGGTAATAGATAAAGCTAGTCTACTAGTAAAACTTTAAACATTTCTATCCTACAGGCAAACAGGAGCACCTCGCCCAAGCAGTGTTTAACCATACGGAAGACTACGTAATGTTCCCCGACTTCACCACCACTTCACTGTGTACGTGGCACTCTCGCAGCGCGAGCCGCGCCCAGCTGATGTCGCTCGGGCATAATGGAGCCGTGAGGTGAGCACATGGGGACAGTGGGAATGTTGATGGGGACTGTGAAAATGTTGATGGGGACAGTGGGAATTGTGATGGGAACGTTGATGGGGATAGTCATAATGTTAAAGGGGACTGTGGGAATGTTGTTGGGGGACGGTGGGAATGTTGATGGGAACTGTGTGAATATTGATGGGGATAATGTGAATGTTGATATAGGGACTGTAAGAATGACGATGAGGACTGTGGAATTTCGATGGGAGGCAGTGGAAATGATGGTGGACACAGTAAGGGTAGAAATGATGACAGTGGAATATTGATGGGATACTGGGGATATTGATGGGAACCGTCGGAAAATTGGAATACCATTGGAATATTGATGGAGAGTTTTACTCGCGTTTATTAAATAACGGTATTATTACTAAAGACCGAGCTTTCGCTAACTTTAAAGTTAGCTCGTTCAAGGTTGCCGTTATTAAAGAAAACGCGAGTAAAACCCGGTAAATTTTGTGTTTTATTAATGACCCTGTGGGTGCGTCGAGCAAAGGCCTGACTGCAATGCGATTCCCGTCGGGTGCAAATATTTATGCTTAAAAATAAACATTTGTATCTGATCTGGGTGTCTTTATACGTATAATATGTATGTATTTCCAAAAAAAATTATAATATGTAGTATATCCGTTGTCTAGGACCCATAGTACAAGCCTAATGCTTAGTTTGGGGCTAGATAGCGCTGTGCGTAATGTAATGTCGTGAAATATTTATTTATTATAACCCCCTTACTTATAAAAGCTAATTAATGCGCTGCATAGCTTTGCATCGTTTGTCTCTTACTGTCACATGAAGTTTCAAAATTGACAGACAGTGACAAACGTCACATAACTTGGTCATGTGTAAATAATATTTTAATTTATTTTCATAAATAAAATAAATGAATATTCTGAAAATAATACGTTATGATGTTAAGTCATAGGTATTTATTGTTTTTATTTTTTCGTAAATGGTACGAAAAGTAGAGTATTTTCGTCGGTGATAAAGCTGTCTTCGTCTTGGGTGAACTTAAATCCCTCGCTACACTCAGGACTCGTCTTAAATCCCTCGCTTCGCTCGCGATTTAATTATTTAATTTAAACCTCGAGTCCTACGTTGCGCTTGCGATTTAAGTCGTCACCCGTGACAGAAGACACTGCTTTATCCCCTTGTTTAATAATCTACTAATAAGTAATCAACGTAAAATACAGGTAGTATTGACTAATTTCGTGCTTTTCTTTATAGATTAATCGTTCACTCCGGCACGGCGCCGGCTTTCCTCACTTGCAGCGACGACTATCGCGCCCGGTTTTGGTACCGAAGGAACACACATTAACATACTGACGTACATTCTTACTTTTTGATAGATTGACTTTTATATTGTACGTACATAACTTTTTTTTTTTTTTAGCTTATACTCTGTGGCTCGAGGATTAAAAATAAAATAATTAAAAAAAAGAGTGGTAATATACAATTTGTAACGGGTATGCCGTTTTAATCCGAAAGGGGGTTGTTCTAGACGTCTAGGCGAACAACTTTTGTTCTACGACTTTGAAAAATTCAAACTTTTTATTTGAAAATTTTGAGATTGTGTTTTACTGAAAAAGCAGCTGCTTTTGAAAATAAAGGTAATTGAAGTTTTGATTGTAAACCATCAAACTAAATGAAAGGACAACATAAGGTCAATGACCTCGAACTCTAAGAAACAGCTGATTTTTAAGTAAACTTTATTAAATTTTTCGAGAAGTACTTCGAATTTCCAAAAGTCGTAGAAAAAAAGTTGTTCGCCTAGACGTCTAGAACAACCCCCTTTTGGATTAAAAGGGCTTACCAGTTACACCCTGTATAAGTCTATAATGTAGTGTTAATGGTAATTACTTAAAATAAATAAATATATGCCAAAATTAAGTAACCATTTGTTTCATTTTAACCTGTTACCCGCGACTTCGTCTGCGTAGAAATAGTGCATGGCCGACTTTTTCGTTCATTTCAGTTTCTTAATTATTGTCGTTTTGTTTTTGGCGGGAATGCGTTAAGGAGATGTGTTGCTAAATTTTCATTTTTGTGAAACTTAGTTCAAATGCGTGTAAAATGTTTAATTTCGGGGGCATATTAATCAATTTAGTTTCGTGAAGGTGTACAAGTATAAATAAAAGTGAAAACCGGTGCAAAACATGTACTTTAGCTTAGTGTTTTCTCCAAAGCTCCGTGAACAAACATTGTAAAAAATGGCCCTCTTTTTACAATGATTCCCTCGACTTGACTTTAACTATGACGACTTGACTGTTTTGTTCAATGCAAATAACTTGCAAATATTGATAATACTTGACACTGGCAAATGTCCGAAAGGAAAAGCCATTTTTAAAGAAGAAGAAGAATTATTGTCGTTCTGCCAGTAGTAAAGAATAATTGGGCCAGTTTCACGTGTTTAATAGTGTGCTATCAAATCGCTTGAAACAATTTTAGATGCGTAAGATGGCGGCGATTTTATTGCATCCCAATCCCATGGAAGCATTTGTTGGTAACGCGCAAATACCGTGTTTGGCATGGTTTTTTTATTTTATTATCTTTCGCGAAAATAAATTTGTTAAATGCCACCGAAATTAAACAATTTGCACGCATTTGAACTAGGTTTCACATAAATGAAAATTTAGCAACACAGCACACTAAATTGATTAATATGCCCATATTAATCGATTTAGTTTCGTGAAGGTGTACAAGTGGAATGAAAGTGAAAATCGGTGCAAAACATGGACTTTAGTGTTGTCTCCAAAGCTCCGTGAACAATCTTTGTAAATGGCCGCCGTGTATACAAATGATTCCTGACTTTAACTATGACGACTTGACTGTTTCGATGCAAATAATTTGCATAAGATATTAATAATATTTGACACTGGCTAATTTCCTAATGGCCATAATCGGTTCACAACCGATAAGAAAAAAAAACTTTCTGACTTACCTGACTATACAATTCGACGGACGACTCCCCCTTCAGTTGGTGTCCGGTGAGGTAAGTATTGTGGCTGCTTGCGATGTAATACTGACTGAGGGGACATGTCATCTCTTTGGAGATCACCTTCTCTTCTTCGTCGGGGTTCTGGTTTTTACTGTACAAATAAAAAAGCTTAAGAAAAAGAACTAATTTTTTAAACCCCTAGATGGAGTTTTGGCGGGAATGCGTTGAGGAGATGTGTTGCTAAATTTTTATTTTTGTGAAATTAGTTCAAATGCGTGTAAATTGTTTAATTTCGGGGGCATATTAATCAATTTAGTTTCGTGAAGGTGTACAATAAATAAAAGTGAAAATCGGTGCAAAACATGGACTTTAGCTTAGGATTGTCTTCAAAGCTCCGTGAACAAACATTGTAAAAAATGCCCTCCTTTTTACAATGATTCCCTCGACTTGACTTTAAGTATGACGACTTGACTGTTTCGTTCAATGCAAAAATCGATAATACTTGACACTGGCAAATGTCCGAATGGAAAAGCCATTTTAAAGAAGAAGGAGAAGAAGAAATCCCTAGATTGAGATATTTACCGGGTTTAATCGCGTTTTATTCATGTTTTTAAACGACCGAGCTTTCGCATACTTTACAGTTGGCTTTTTCAAGGTTGACAACCTTGAAAGATCGAAAGTTGAAAGGTGTTTTAAAAATAAAGTGTTTTATGCAACATCGCGAAAACCATAGACGAAATTATAGAGATATCTGACAAATGAAATGAACACCACCGAATTAAAAACGTCACTATAATATTATGACCTTTGACGGCCTCTGTGGCGCGTCGGGCGAACGCTTGGCTGCAATACAGAAGGTTGCGGGTTCGATTCCCGCTGGGTGCAAATATTTATGCTTAAAATTAAAATATATATTTGTATTTGGTCTGGGCGTATTTCTATGTATAATATGTATGTATTTACAAAAGAAAAATAAATATAAGTAGTATATCCGTTGTCTAGTCACCGTAACACAAGCTTAGCAGCTTACCACGGGGCTAGATGGCGCTGTGTGGCCACAGGATTTATTTATTATTATATTTAAAAAGAATAAAAATAATTTCTTCTATGGTTTTCGCGATTTTGCATAATAAAACACTTTATTTATCCGGTTTTATCGCGTTTTTATTCATTATTTTTTGTTATTTAGATTTGTTAATTCTTAGTTTGATGTAAAATTGTTTTTTAAATTTCTGAGCAAAAGAGAACCCCCATGAGTTTCTTCGTGGCTTCATCTCATGTGAGGGCGCGTTCCGAAGCCATGGTAGTTTTTTGAGCTAGTTAGGGATAAAAATAATTATAATTTAAATTGAAAACTATTACAATAACTCTATAGTCTGCGTACACTGGAACGTTTTTATTGCAAATAATTATGAGGCGGTAGTTTACTGTAACTTTTTAGAATGTTAAAAATAGACAAAATAAATTACATCACAGTCAACCTTGAAAAAGCCAACTGTAAAGTTGGCGAAAGCTCGGTTCAAATAATGAATAAAAACGCGATAAAACCGGATAAATAGAGTGTTTTATTAAGAATAAAAATGTTCGAACTTATTAGACAGATATCTTTTATCCGTAGAATAAAAAACAGGCCTTAACAAAACCTTAAGTGCAATGACATTCGGTTGATAACAGTGTACGCTCGCTCATGAGAGTTTGTCGACACAAAACGCGGGGCGCGCTCCTCACCTAAGCACGCTATTTTCAACCGAATGTCATAGAACTTAAGGTATAATTTCAACTGTAATAAGGCTATTGATTTACCTTGTAAAACTAATTCTTCTCTGCTCGGGCACGAAGGCGTAATTGTCTTTGTCACTAAGGAACCTTACGAAACCTTCGAATGAGAGGAAGTTTTCGGCTCTTAGTGCCGGATCCGGTTCGTGTCTCTGTAACAAAATGCAAATCATTTTAGACTAGCTGCGACTGCGGCTTTACCCGCGTAAGTCCTGTTCCCGCGGGAATATCGGGATAAATAGTAGCCTATTGTTATTCCCGGTATCAAGCTACCTATATTCCAAGTTTCGTCGCAATCGGTTCAGTAGTTTTTGCGTGATTGAGTAACAAACATAGGTACCTACATATACACATACTCACAAAATTTTCAGCTGTATAAATTATTAGTAGGATTTAACTGACAGTTCATCTGTACTGACCATTAGTTGCTACGTAAATACAAACACTGTAAAAGGGAATGTAATGTAAACAGTTTGACCACGTACACAGCGCTCTAGCTCCGCGTATTTCTTGCCGCACCAATCGCGACATGTTGGCCGCGCTAACCGATATTTTGCGTAGCGGACATGCCAAAACTGTTCACGTTACAAGTTTACGTTTTTACGTACCAACTCATAGTACGGGGCACTGATGGTTTTTGGCGGAAACGCGTTAACGAGGTGTATTGTTTAATTTTCATGTTTGTGTAACCTAGCAAAAATTCGTGTAGTGTTTAATTTTGGGGAAATATTTATTACCTATTTTGTTTTCTGAAAGTGTAAAGAAGCAGTTTCTAGAGAAGAACGCGTGGCTTCTGTTGTTTTTATAATTTGGACGAATTTATGACCTACAGAGAATATTATTGACTTCTTTCATTAAATTTGTGTTATGATTGACTTTAAAATTATTGACCGAACGAGAGAAGCGAGTGAGGTCCAGTGTAGACGGGCCTGGCGCTTGTATCTTTGTATGTTTGTTCGATGATAACTTGAGTATCGTAGCTCCGATTTTCATGAATTTTGGTATGCGCGTAGTTTAGGTCAATAAAATTTATGAGTTCGAAGATGAGCCGGATCGGTAGGGGGTTTGAGGAGATAGGGGGTCGTGAGGTCTCAGTTCGGGGCGAACTCCTAGTTATTAATTGTATGAACTGAATGCATGAATTGAATAAATTGGACATATTTTATAATATTTGCACACCTAAAGGGTAGAGTAAGGAGGACATATTATTGACCGAACGAGCGAAGCGAGTGAGGTCCAGTGTAGACGGGCCTTGCGCTTGTATCTTTGTATCTTTGTATGTTTGTTCGACGATAACTTGAGTATCGTTGCTTCGATCTTCATGAATTTTGGTATGCGCGTAGTTTAGGTCCATAGAATTTATGAGTTCGAAGATGAGCCGGATCAGTAGGGGGGTTAGAGAGATAGGGGGTGCAAAAAGAGAAAATAATCAAGTTCTAAAAATTTGTCAATAGATGGCGCTCAACATACCTCCTAGATCGCGGTATCGTTGCGTTTGCTTGCGATATATACTCCAAGATCTGACATTTTTGTAGGGAATGTTACAAATTGTGGTCGATTGTCGTAACTAAGAAATAATTCTTGTTATGTTATCGTTTTTCTTGTCTTTCGTAATATTTATTCGTTTAATAATAATTCTTATTTTGTAAAAAAAAAGCTGTTGGTGTTAAAATCCTACAAAAAAACAAAATCTCTGTAAATGGATTCTCGTGAGGTCTCAGTTCGGGGCGAACTACTAGTTACCTACATTTTACCAGGTCCAGTTACTTACATTCCAAATCCGTTTAGCCGTTTTTGCGTGATTGAGTCTAACAAACATCTAACATTTTTTGTAATTATGAAACAGCTTTATTTTTTACATAATAAGAATTATTTTTAAACGAATAAATATAACGAAAGACAAGAAAAACGATAACATAACAAGAATTATTTTTATTTTCTGTAGGGAATGTAAACGTCTATTAGTGTTCAATGTAAATAATTCATGTTTATGTTACAAATTGTGGTCGATTGTCGTAATTAAGGAATAATTCTTGTTGTGTTATCGTATTCTTGTCTTTCTTTATATTATTCGTTTAATAATAATTCTTATTTTGTAAAAAAAAATAAAGCTGCTGGTGTTAAAATCCTACAAAAAACAAAATCTGTAAAAGGATTCTCGCCCCGAACTGAGACCTCACGACCCCCTATCTCCCCAACCCCCCTACTGATCCGGCTCATCTTCGAACTCATAAATTCTATTGACCTAAACTACGCGCATACCAAAATTCATGAAGATCGGAGCTACGATACTCAAGTTATCGTCGAACAAACATACAAAGATACAAAGTTACAAAGATACAAGCGCCAGGCCCGTCTACACTGGACCTCACTCGCTTCGCTCGTTCGGTCAATAAAATTCACTTTCTTAATTACAAAAAATGTTAGATGTTTGTTAGACTCAATCACGCAAAAACGGCTAAACGGATTTGGAATGTAAGTAACTGGACCTGGTAAAATGTAGGTAACTATGTTAACAAATCGTCTGAATTAAAAAAAAGTTTATAATACTTGACACTGGCTACTTTCCAAACGGTCATTGAATAAAAAAAAATAAGTCTTAGCGTGTACTTGAAATCTTAGGCTGAAATTTACAGTGCGTACTTTGACTTTGCGCAAACTGAGCTTAGCAAAAACTTTAAACTGGAATTCATAGACGAATAAAATAAAAGTAGGACTTCATATTCATAGCAGAGAAGCAAAGTTTAGGTCATTATTTTTGATTGGTTTACATTCTAAATTTGAAAAACTTCGACTTTACTAAGCAAAAACTTTGGATAGTTGCGAAGATCGCTTTATAAAATCCAAAAAATGTCTTAGTCAAAGTTTTTGCTTAGCAAAGTCAAAGTATGGACTATTGATTTCAGCCTTAGGAAACAAACCAACCAACCTGTATGATATCCCGGAGCTGCTGGTCAGTCTTCGGTTCGTTTTGTCTCGTCTCACAGAACTTGCCCAGCGTGGGCAGAGACAACACCCTCCCGCCCACTTCTGGACATGCACCTGGAAAAAAACATATACATAAAGCCTTATTAATAAAAGCTGAAGAAGGTAGGAAGTGAAAACATATATTACCATAATCCGGACAAGAACTATTAAAGTTGACAGAAAGTGATGAAATTACTTCGGAGTTTTGGAAAACGCGTTGAGGAGATGTGTTTCTAAATTTTCTAAATCAAAGTTTATGCTTAGTTTTTGCTAAGCTCAGTCTGAGTTGAAAGTTGAAGTAATAGATTTCAGCTTAATTAGGTATACCAACTTACTGGGTACCAACCAGCTAGCAGACAAGATTTCAACGATAGCCGTAAAAATATAACCAGCGCTGAAGCGGCTTTTTATATTTTATTCGCGTAAAAGGAACGAATATACCAGAAATATTTTTAAGGGAAAATTCATCTTCAAAAATGCACACGCGGCGAGGTTTGAACTCGCGTCTCTTGGATACGTCAGGGGCTTACCTGGTAAAGCTGCTGCTGCAAGGAGGTCGAAAGCTTTCTTCCTGCTGGCTTTATCGCTCGGAGGTTCCAGGTCTAGTGATCCATTTCTTGTTAGTAGCCCTGGAAGAAAAAACTTATTGTTCTAAAAAGTTGCTGTAGGTACCTTCTGTAGTAATTTGTCGAGCAGTTTCTTTCTTGTATTTTCAATTTTCTTACGCTTTTATTGCTCGCTTGCTATTTTCGCTTGTTGTAGCTCCATACTGGCCATAGTAATTAAAGACTGTACCTTATAGTTATTAATATTGAAACCCTAGTTCTTAAGATAATGCTACTAACACTATGGACTTTGTCTGAAAATAAATTATTTCAATTTCAATTACTATTAATAATATTATTATAGGTACCTAAGCCTAAAATAAGTAGTTAGATACCGGGAAAAACACATAGGCTACATTTTATCCCGATATTCCCGCGGGAACGGGACTTACGCGGGTGAAACCGCGGGGCGCAGCTAGTGAAATATATTTTGTGAAACTAACTTTACATCCGTTTGTTACTACGCGACTTGTAACACAAAACTATAACAACGAATATGTTTTTTTTAAATTCGATTTCGCATAAGGATAAGGCTGAAATGTGTTTGTTTATGTGAAGCCTATTTTTTTTTTCTTTAATATTTGTAATAACAATCTAATTTATAATTTGGTTATAAACTTTTCATATATTATAATAGTATATGTACAGGTACAGTTTTAAATAATAGATAGGTACCTACTGAAGTAGTTTGTGACATTATAAACTAAGTTTGCGTTTCTCCTGTAGGTAATATATAAAATAATCATTTTAAAAGAAAACTCAGCAACAAATATCTAGATATCTTACCAGTTCTAAAAACAGCCCTGTTCCTATACAACTCTGGGGAACTGCGACTTTTCTCTGCCCCTAGCAATGGGGACCTCGTCCTGGGGACCGCCAACTGCTCGAATATGTCCCTTAATTCCGACCGCATCACTAAACTGTGGACGATAAAACGAGAAACTTGAGTTAAAAAAAACCACATGAGTTTCTTGTGTCTTCTACTCATTAAAGGGCGCGTTCCGAAGACATGATAGATTACTTGACGTTTCTAAAAAATATGTGATTTATGATAATATGTATGTACTTATTTACAAAACAAAATGTATAATAGACGTAGTATATACAATACAAGGTGTGACGGGTATGCCCTTTAAAGCCGAAAGGGGGTTGTTTTGGACTTCTAGGCGAACAACTTTTGTTCTACGACTTTTGAAAATTCGAAGTACTTTTCGAAACATTTTAGTGTAAAGTTTACTTGAAAATCAGCTGTTTTTCAGAGTTCGAGGTCATTGACCTTATGTTGTCCTTTTATTTAGTTTGATGGTTTACAATCAAAACTTCAATTACCTTTATTTTCAAAAGCAGCTGTTTTTTCAGTTAAACATAATCTCAAAATTAAAAAAAAAAGTTTGAATTTTCAAAAGTCGTAGAACAAATGATATTCGCCTAGACGTCTAGAACAACCCCCTTTCGGATTAAAAGGGCATACCTGTTACAAATTGTATTAATAGTACTTGACACTGGCTAGTTTCCAAATGGCCATAATCGGCTCACAACCGATAAGAAATAATGACAGTTAGAATACCTACCTAAAACTCCTGAACAAGGCCACGAAGTCCATGAAGTCTAACTGTGTGTCGTACCCTACGGAACCTGTCCTCAGATGCTTGAGGTTCTCCCAGAAGCGCTCGCTGGTCTCTAATCGGCGTAGACTGGAAAAAAATACATTTTAACGGTTAATGACAGATGATTCAAATCAAATCAAATCTTTATTTACTAGTAGTTCGCCCCGAAATGAGACCTCACGAGAATCCATTTACAGAGTTTTGTTTTTTGTAGGATTTTAACACCAACAGCTCTATTTTTTTTACAAAATAAGAATTATTATTAAACGAATAATTATAACGAAAGACAAGAAAAACGATAACATAACAAGAATTATTCCTTAATTACGACAATCGACCACAATTTGTAACATTCCCTATTCCCTACAAAAATGTCAGATCTTGGAGTATATATCGCAAGCAAACGCAACGATACCGCGATCTAGGATAGATGTTGAGCGCCATCTATTGACCAATTTTTAGAACTTGTTTTTTTCTCTTTATGCACCCCCTATCTCCCCAACCCCCCAACCGATCCGGCTCATCTTCGAACTCATAAATTCTATTGACCTAAACTACGCGCTTAACAAAATTCATGAAGATCGAGGCTACGATACTCAAATTATCGTCGAACAAACATACAAAGATACAAAGTTACAAAGATACAAGCGCCAGGCCCGTCTACACTAGACCTCACTCGCTTCGCTCGTTCGGTCAATTAACTATAACACTTATTAGACATTTCTAAAATTCCATATTATTTCAGACATCGATTCTACACTAACCACAAGCTTGTATTGCAGTAACCGAGGAACCAATACAATGCAATATAGATAGACGCCTAATAAATACATAAAAATATATACCTTATTAACTAACATACATATAAATTATTATTATAACTAAACACGAACTACATAACATGTTGGTGTTACGTGGGTGCGAGATTAGCGGCTGCACCGTTTCCCAGCCGTGCCGGGTCCGAGCTTCGTTGTCCATTGCTCGGCCGCCACTCCGTTGCAACAGACCGATCGACTGCTCACCGAGCAATGGACAAAGGGATTTAAAATAATTCATTTCTGATATTTGCATGCTAGGTTAAGTGCTAGTTAAATATTTTGAACTAAACCTCTTATTGATAACATCTGTTGTAACCATTTTCGTGCAAATAAATGACATTCATTCATTCTTTCCAAGCTCGGCCGGGTGACGGTCTAATGTAAATCATCCCTAAACCTCGTACCTAAATGATAGATCTCAAGTAAGTAGGTTGAAATCTAGAGGACCAAGACTGAATCCTACCCACATTTTAGCTTAACAGTAATATTTTAATCTATACTTCTATACTTATAATAAAGGAAGAGAGGACAAAAAATCTGTACTTGGAAGTAAATTAAAAAAAAAGTTGTCTAGAGGTCTTAGAAAAAGTAGTAGAACAAAATTATATAATTATGAAAATTCATGTCTGTATGTTTGTTTCTCTGTTTGTTTATCTGTCGGTTCCTTAAACAATTAAAACCTACTTATCCGATTGAAATATGATTTTCAATATTGGATAGTTCTATTTTCGAGGAAGGTCGTGGTATACTTTGCATCGAAATTCAATTAGTAGAACCCGAGTAATGAACGAAATAGTGCAACCGCTTGAGAAACGCTCGGCCGCCCACGCCCGTGATATCGCGTTTTTTCACTTCTGCGGGTGAAACCGTGGAGCGCAGCTAGTAATAATATAAGTGTAGCGAAACTGAAATCCAGTGACAAACATGGACCTTTCCATTGCTTCTAATCCTCCTTAAAAGTCATTGTAAATAGCCGCCATTTACCTACAAAGACTCCCTCGACTTGGCTAATACATTAGACGACATGACTAAAGCTTGATACTGCGGCTAATTTAGAAATAACCATAATCGCTAAAAAAAATATAAAGGTAAAATGTTGTGTCTATGGCTGAAATCTATTAGAGTACTGCGTACTTTGAGTTTGTTCAGACTGAGCTTAGCAAAAACTAAGCATAAACTTTGAATTGGAATTTATAGTCGAAATTCATTTTGTAATAAACGAATAAAAAAAAAGAACTTTATAGTCATAACAGAGAAACAAAGTTTAAGTCATTATTTTTTATTGGTATACATTCTAAAAACTTCGACTGTACTAAGCAAAAACTTTGGATAGTTGCGAAGATAGATTTATAAACCAAAAATTGCCTTAAGTCAAAGTTTTTGCTTAGCAAAGTCAAAGTACGGATTATAGATTTCAGCCTAAGTAGGTATACACTAAGTTAAGTAAACGAGAAGGTATGTTTGTTACTGCTTTACGCAAAAACTATTGAACCGATTGCGATGAAACTGATTGATTGATCAATACTTTATTGCAACACACCACAATTAAAACGTTGATGATGTTGGATTGAAATTAAACTTAATTGATTTTATTACATTCTAAATATAAGATAAAACACCACCCGATTAAAATCGAAAACATTGGTTTAATAAAAAAAAATAGGTACAGCTACTTTCTTAAAATAAAAATATTTTTCTAGTATCTGGGTACTATGTAGGTACATGCTTAAAATAAGCAGGTCAAATCGATAACTTTAAAGTTTATCAAGGTCAAAGAAAGTAGGTCAAGGTCATCCAAAAAATCAATAAAAAAAACTCGAGACAATGACGTCGATGTCAATTTTCAAGGTCAAATACAGTAGGTGTCATCATAAACAGAACTAATAATTTATGGGAATTTATTTTATAATTACTATTTACTTTTTATTTTTTCTTTCGGTCACGGTCAATATTAAATCGATTTTACAACTTTAAAATAACCTGCCATGGGCGAGCTCATCATACTATGGATGACTTAGTTAACTAACGGCATTCGAGGTGACCTAACGAACTAACACCCTTCGAAATTACCTGCTTCTGTTAGGCAAGCCCAGAGCCTAGATACTCGTAGTTAGTTCAACTAACTAACGACACTCGAAGTGATCTAATAAACTGACGACTCTCGAAATTACCTGCTTCTGTTAGGCGAGCCCATCATGATACTGGTAGTTAGTTCAACTAACTAACGGCGCTCGAAGTGACCTAATAAACTAACGACCCTCGAAATTACCTGCTTCTGTTAGGCGAGCCCATTATGATACTGGTAGCAGTAGTGGTTAGACTGCTGTGTCGTGGCGCGCAGCCGTAGTACTGACTCATTGTTGCCGAGTAGGAACTGGGAAATAGAACAAAAGTATTCAAAATACTTAAATATCTATACTTATAATAAAGGAAGAGAGGACAAAAAGTCTGTACTTGGCAGTAAATTAAAAAAAAGTGGTCTAGGGGACTTAAAATAAGTAGTAGAACAATATTATATAATTTATAAAATTCATGTTTTTCTGTCTGTTTGCCTGTTTATCTGTCGGTTCCTTATTCAACTAAAAACTACGAATCCCATTGAAATCTGTTTTCGATAGTTTACAGTTCTATTTTCGAGGAAGGCCGCCGTTTTATGTCGAAATCCAATTAGTAGAACCCGAGTAATGAACGAAAAACCGCTCGGCCGCCCGCGCCCGTGACAACTGACATAACGCGTAGTTTATTTAATAAGGCTTCTTACGCTAATGAGGAAAATGAGGCGACTTCTCAGGCGGTCTTTTTCCTTCTAGTCTCTAATAGAGGCCAGTCCGTTGTAAGGGTAAAGGTAAACCTACCTATGTCGTGGTGAGCCTTGGACCTCGTCCTCACTCCTCGTGCCGGAGGTATGTGTGGACCCGTAGCTGCGAGGAGAACTCTTCAGTTCTGATGTTGATTTGTTTTTCTGGAAAATTATAGAAATAGTTTAAACGAAAAATACAAAAATAAAAATGCTGTATTACGACTAAAATTACCTACTTGTTCGCGTTTTTGTCTCGTGAACAAGCTGGTTGAAATTACTAGCGAAATATCGAGCTCCGCGAATAAATTATTTAACATGGTAAACACCCCGTTAATAAGTAATTTTAGTAGTGAAAATAACCATGTTAGTTTAAAATTGCTGTATTACGCTCTCAAATTAGCAAATTGGAATGAAATTTTGTACCGCTATGTCTAAATATTTTACTGTGTTTTAGAAAACTTGAACTATTTAAGTTTTAGCTCGGTTTTGTAACAAGATTTGTTAAAATACATTCTTTTAATGTTTTGTATTTATTACTATCACTAACAGAACAGCCCTCCTCGGTTTCGACAGCATTAGTCCTGATAATAAAAAGCAGCCTTTGTGTTATTCCAGGTCTTTAGCTACTTATATTCCAAGTTTCAGTTCGTTCATTAGTCCAGTAGTGTTTGCGTCAAGAAGTAACAAAGTCACATACATACATACATAGGTACATACCTACTTGCAAACCCCCTACCTCTTACCTTTCTTAGCTTCCTTTCCATCCAAAGGTTGCCTGGAAGAGATCGCTTTTAGCGATAAGGCCACCCATTTGGCCTCCTAAATTTAAGCTGTATTTGTTTCTATCTATTTATTTTATAATTTTATATGGTGTGTACAATAAAGAATTTATTCATTCATTCATTCAAAAGTTCTCGTTTATAATATTAGTAAGATATGTATTAGGAATATCAGCGTCATAAGTTCCAATCTCATGATAATTTAGAAAAATCCTCTTTAAAATACGTGTGCCTACGACCAGCGGCTAGAGTTTTGCGTTGAAATATTTAGGTATTGTTCAGTCTTTAAAACCGTTAATCAGAATAGAAAATCAATACAACAGCGGCCCTAGCCAAAATTCTTATCGAATAACGAAAACGCCAATCGACAGATTTTTTTGTATGAAATTGACATAAGGTAACGCTTGGTTTTTCGCGAGCTTATGTCAATTTCATACAAAAAAATCTGTCGATTGGCGTTTTCGTTATTCGATAAGAATTTTGTCTAGGGCCACCGAATAGTTAGTCAGACTTTGAATTTTATATGTATAGATTGATAATCAGTATCTACCTTAAATTTAATCCCAGAACTCCGCATGGAATCAGAATGAGAATCTACGTTGCCTTTGACAGGTGTTGAGTGAGTTGAACTCCCGTAAGTTGACTCTTTACCTCCGAATACCTGTAAACGAAAACATTTAATGAACTAACGAATTTCAATCAATAACTGTCAATAAATGTCAACTGTTAATAAAATATATACGAATTGATGATAAGTTGATGATCATAAAATTTCTATAAGATGGATTAAAAAAGGCTCTTTTATATTTTTTTACGGAATGCATGCAAAATGTCACCTAAAGATCCTCGAAATCCAATCAACGGACTTAAAATGGTACCTACCCAACATTAAGGCTAGATTTCGCAAATAAGTACAACGAACTAACTGATCTGTATTCTATGTAGCTGCACAGCACAAGCCAGCCTTATTAATCTATAATCTTATTATTTTAACTAATGTCCATGAATTATCAACTAACGAACATCAAACGCACACTAACGAACTTCAACTATTATCTCACGTACCCGAATAGCATCGGAGACCAGTGGCTCGCAACAACACCCGTCCTCATAGTACAAGCCTATGTATTTGTTCTTGAGCCACGCCAAACTTCTGTCCGCCAACTTAGCTTGGCTCATTAGGGCTCTGATGACAGAGTGGAGCCCTACGGCCCATACTCTAGAAAAAAAAGGAAAAATGTTTTGTATTGTAATTTAATTTTAATGCTCTCCAGGCATATCTGCTGGAAATATTTAAAGGTACTTAAAACATATTAGAAATATTTTAAAAGAAAAAATCACCTTCAAAAATTTACTCGCGAAGAGATTTAAACTCGCGTCTCTGCATGATTTTGAATTTTTGGAAGATGAACTTTTCCTTTAAATTATTTCTAGTAGATATGCCTTGAGCAATAAAAAAAACAAATTACAAAATATTGTTAAACATATTTTCAAAAATTTGGTTGCAGCGAGGCTCGGCGTGTCTACGATAGTTTATAACAAGAACAAAAATATTAATATTTTGATTATGATTTATTTTATTATTATGATTAAGTCAGGCCTAAATACTTTATTCATTCCAAAAACAGATTGTTTTGGATGTTGACAACAATAATATAATCTAAAGTAAATTTCCTTTTATTTATATTTTATGTGTGAATTTCTTTCCTTAAAAATCAACTGTTTCTTGGAGTTAGAGGTCGTCGGTCATTTTAGTAAAGGAAGTATGTTTTAATTTTATTTGGAAATTTCCAAAACGGCTTTGAAAATTTCCAAGACGTCTATAACAATCGTACAAAATACCCAGACGTCTAGAACAACCGTTTCTCGGCTTAGATTATTCTTGATAAAATAAATGTATCTACTTTAGTTCTAAGTAGATATTTACCTGAAAGTACTAGAAGGCAGCACAAAATGCACCGTCCTATTATCACTCAACGTCTTCCCATACACTAGAGTTATCATATTATAAGGGTTCTTGTGGCACGCTTGCAGTCCAAACCGGCGGGCGGAGGCAGTCACTTCTGCGATCTCTCTGTGTTCTACCAGAGCGCCACCTATACGCATGTCTTTCACGCATTGGAGGTCTATGAAACTGGAAGAGATAAAACAGTATTAACTAAATATAGGTTTTTCCTTATGTTTTCGCGACTTCAAATAGTCGTAAATATTTCTGATAACCATAAATGTTTGTTTCTGTTTCTGGTTGTGTTATATGTATTACATGTATGTATTTGCAAAAAAGTATAATATGAATTATATCCGTTGTCTATTAATAAATAAATAAATATTGCACGACACGACACGACACACACAGCGCCTCAAACTAACCAATAAGCTTGTACTATGGGTACTAGACAACGGATACTGTTTTTGTAAATACATACATAATATTATACATAGAAATTCCAGATTGAAATATTTATTTCTAAGCATAAATACTTACACCCAGCGGGAATCGAACCCTGCAATGCGATCGAGCGGTCGCCAAACGCGCCAAAGAGGCATAAGTTTCATCATTTTTACAATCAACTAATGAGCTTCGAAGTGAACTAACAAATGTCTAAAAACTAAAAAAAATAGTTATCTCACCCTTCTTCCCCCACTATTCCCGCTTCGCTGTCGTGTGCTAAATGTGTTGTATACTTTAACGGTATTATTTCTTCTGGATTGTATGACAAACTAATTTCAGGTTGCTGAACGTTTTCTGATAATGTGTCTCCTGAAAGATAGATGGGAATCATGCTTAAGATTTAATTAGGGTGTTTTTGTTAGTGACTTTCTGTTTAATTTTTCCTTTTAACTAAGTTTAAAATTAATTTTCTTTAGTTGACGAAAATGACTAGTTAACGAAATAATCGAATTCAATTATCAATTAAATGTTCTTACTTAGTTAACTAATAAGAATCTAACGACCATCGAATGTCAACTAATGACTTTCAAAAATAATACAGCCTAAATTTTGTAAGTAATTTTAATTATGAATGCTAAGTATGTAGTTCGCGATACTATTCTATTAATAAATGGAAAGTTGTAACAATATATTCTTTATTTTTACCTTATGCACTAGTGTTCAGATTGCCTATTTGTTTTATAAAATACTATCTGCGCCCCGCAGTTTCACCCGTGTTTCTCCCGATCCCGCGGGAATATCGGGATAAAAATAGCCAATCTCCAGCTATGTACAATTCGAGTTTCATGGTAATCGGTTCAGCGGTTTTTACGTGATTGACTAACAAACACACACACATACATACTCACAAACTTTCAGCTTTATAATATTAGTAGTATCCAAACGATCATATTAGTATCAAGGCAGCTAGGTTGTATTTCCCAATTTGACGTTTGTCAAATAACGTTTTACTTTAAAATTTTCGTTTTTACGCTGAAGAAAAACTTCGTGCGAAAACTCACGGCTTAAAGTCACGCAAAATGCCCTGTTACATACATAAAAACCTTAACATTAATGTAAAGTTACCGTGCTGTAAATGGTGCGGCGTCTGCGCAGTGTTACACCACGTGAGTAGAGCACAGCCGCGCTCTAACCTCAGCTGCGCGAGCGCACCGCCCCACTCCGGCTCGCCCAGACCCACCACGCACGCCGTGCCGTGGTGCATTATCTGTAGAGGGGGAGGGCAAAGTTAGGTTACGTCCGCAAAGGCAAGCGCCTAGAGCCTATTGAGTCACCTAACTCGAACGAACGGTCTTGCACCGAGCGCATGGCGCCCAGAAGTAAATTAAAAAAAATTTGGAGTTCCAGAAGTCGTAGTACAAAATTTATCTCTTGGGATGTCAGGAGGTAGCCCAGCCCCCAGATTTTCTATCTAGTGGATGTTTGACAACAGTAGAAATTGACAGGCACTATGCAGTAAATGAAAAAAAAAATGAAAAAAATATTTATTAACCAGAAACTTAAGTAACACAGAGTATGGATTAACTACAGCCCCCACACTAGACTGAGTCTGTGTCGTGAGGTGCTCAGTATCGATTCACAAAACATTCGTTCAGCTAGGTAATCGGTTGCCAAACAAAACGGGTTTTGGTTAATTTTGATTGAATAACATAAATTAAACATCAAAATAGAATGGTATTAAATTTAAAATAGAATAAATAAATAAATTAAAATAAATAAACTAAAATAAATAAAGAATAATGTAATATAAACTGCTTATGGATAATCTACTGAGAAAGGCTAACACAAACGAACAAATAAGTTCTCAGTTTGGCCATATGTGAGAGAAGACAGCCAGAGTTTTAATCTTGACTTAGCTTCTGGTAGGTTAAGATTTTTAATATCACACGCTTTTACGACAAAGTTGTATATTAGACGTTCTGAGTAAACCCCAAAACGAAAACATTGCTGCTTTGACGTAACGTGGTTATTACCGGTGAACCAAAGCAGCAATGTACTGCATAGTGCCTGTCATTTTCCACTGTTGTCAGACGTCAACAGATAGATAATATGGGTACAGAAGTAAGTTTTATACCACGTGACTCACTAGGCGACTCTAGCCTCTGCGGGTTCGGGACCTATCCAAGGTGTAACTAACCTGTAATATATGCCTGTCCATCCTTTCGCCATTCTGGGGTGCCAAAGGGAACATGGTGACCCCATGGTCGTGGGGTAGAGGCTGCACGGGGCAATATCCACCCCCTTCCAGTTCGTAGAGGGCTTCGTTCTCAAAATCACACCCTGACGTTTTTTGAGGCCGTTGAGCGAAGACTGGTTCGTCACACGCAGTCATTGCTGATCTGAAGAAAAAAAAATGAAGGTCTAACTGAACATTATTTCTAAAAGTGGCTAAAGTGCAGTGTTTAGCAAACTTATTGAATTTCCAAAAACTCGTATACTCGTCGAGATTTCAACCCACGACTACTGGTATTGCACTGGTTCGAATTACCAGTAATCCCTGGTGAAATTCCACCACACATGAATTTTCCGAAACCATGTGTCCTGGCCAGGGTGTGGTGGTGCTGATGGAAGCTCCATTAAGACCTGGGTCCAAACACCCCCAGACCTTCACTTCCTAAGGATTACTCACTTCAAATAGTCTCCAAAGACAGGTGGCTGTGTCCTGGCCAGGGTGTGATGGTGCTGATGGAAGCTGGCTATGTGATCCATCACGGCCTGAGTCCGGTACACCTTCTCAAGGTTCACCAGACCCTCGGGCCCCACTCGTTTCCACCCGGGGGATTGCTCGCCTTCTTCGTCGAATGATGCTATGTACTGAAAGATGTTATTGTTCGAGAATTTACTTATAAAGTTGCTCTCTCACTGGGAACATTCGTATGTTATGTATTTATTTTATTTTTGCGAATGTAATATTCTGAGAATATAATATTATAAGACCGAACTATCTAAAAGAGACTCAAAACCTTAAATTCTCCACGCGTGGTGGTGAATAAACTGCTCTGGAGGTGGGTTGGTGACAGACAGGCGGCACGCCGTAAAAATATTGCCAAATTTATTAGCAGGACGATGACTTACCGACGGCGCCGATTCTAAGGCTGAAATCAATAGTCCGTACCTACTTTGACTTTGCTAAGCAAAAATTCGGTATTTATAAAGCGATCCTCGCAACTATCCAAAGTTTCTGCTTCATAAAGTCGAAGTTTCTCAAATTCAGAATGTAAACCAATCAAAAATAATGACCTAAACTTTGCTTCTCTGTTATGACTATGAAGTTTTTATTTTTTATTTTATTCGTATATAACAAAATAAATTTCGACTTTGAATTCCAATTCAAAGTTTATGCTTAGTCTCTGCTAAGCTCAGTCTGAGCAAAGTCAAAGTACGCACTGTAGATTTCAACCTAAGTCTTTTACCCCCTTACTTATAAACCTTTCATAAGTAACATTTTTTGCATTACATAGCAGTTAGATAAGGCAGATCTTTACTTATAAACGCAACATACTGTTTCTTAGTTATGGCTTCTGTCAGCAATATAGGACAATTTAGCCAATTTCTCGTACGAATAGTGAACTACTACTATTATACTGTAATCGTTTGAAATAATTTTCAATGTGTGAAGGCTGTAGAAAAAAAGGCGACGATTTTTCTCCAACCCCGCTAATTTCGTGTTTGGCACTGGTATTTTTATTTACACTTAACTCGTTGAACTTCGCGTACTTAACTAAATTGGTAACTTGTTGCCGAAATTAAACAATTTAAACGCAATTAAACAATGTTTTGTAAAAATGAAAATTCAGGACGACATTCCACTAACGCGTAAAAAACAAAAGACTATAGTTAGTCATTAAACAAATCTTACACAAAGTATCTGTCAAATTACAATAACCTTGACCATCATGTTGGGAGTCTAGGCGGGAACTCGTTGAGGAGATGTGGTGCTAATTTTTCATTTTTGTGAAACCTAGTTCATATGCGTGCAAATTGTTTAATTTCGGGGGCATATTAATCAATTTAGTTTCGTGAAGGTGTACAAGTGGAATGAAAATGAAAATCGGTGCAAAACATTGACTTAGTGTTGTCTCCAAGGCTCCGTGAAGATTGTTTGTAAATGGCCGCCGTGTTTACAAATGATTCCCTAGACTTGACTTTAACTATGACGACTTGACTGTTTCGATGCAAATAACTTGCATAATATATTAGAATACATGACACTGGCTAATTTCCTAATGGCCATAATCGGTTCACAACCGATAAGAAATAGAATAAATAGACCATCATGTTATTTTTTTATTTCTTATCGGTTGTGAACCGATTATGGCCATTAGGAAATTAGCCAGTGTCAAGTACTATTAATATATGCAAGTTATTTGCATCGAAACAGTCAAGTCGTCATAGGAATCATTTGTAAACACGGCGGCCATTTATTTACAAAGATTCAGAGCTTTGGAGACAACACTAAGTCCATGTTATGCATTGATTTTCACTTTCATACGGTGTACTAGTGGACATCTTCACGAAACTAAATTGATTAATATGCCCAGAGATATGTAAAAACTTCTAGATACCTACGTAACAGGGCAAATTTCTTGGCAACACAAATCTAAGCTAACTAGCCAAAGAATTCTTAGTTCCATCCCAGCTCACGTCACGATCGCTTTAGTAATAAAATTATGACATTTCTTTCTTACGTAATGCAAGTCGCATTGAGTCTTATGTTTTAGAAAGAGATAATAATAATAGTTTCGTTGTAAAGCATAGTTTGTGCCGCTTTTCAATGATGATTTGTTCTGCAATGGCGTCTCTATAACTTTAATAGACTCATTGAATATGCCCCCGAAATTAAACAATTTGCACGCATTTGAACCAGGTTTCACAAAAATGAAAATTTAGCAACACATCTCGTTAACGCGTTCTCGCCAAAGCTCCCCCTTATGTTTATGTGACACATAACGTATTCCAAAATGGCCGCCGCGTTGTGCAACAGCTGATTTATGTTTTGTGACAATGTTTTAGTGAACCCCAGGGTTCTGAGAGGGGAACATCGCAAGGGATGAGAGGATGGTAGGTCTTACCACTTGTTTGGTAGGTTCTGGCAGTCTCGCATCTCGCTTACAGCTGTCTCTCAAAGGGCTAGTTGTTGTACTTTGGTCCACTCGCTTCCCGCTTTCTCTTCTCGAATCCTTCTTCAACGAGCTTCTGTGTAAGAGAGATAGAAATACATTAGGTTGTGTTTTTCGGCTTTAACATAACATAATCAGCCTGTTAATTTATACCACTGATTGGCAAGGACATTCTCTTCGAGGGGTTAGGCAGTAAGACGCCACAGGAGTCTACCCCGGATTGGCGAATGTCCCATGTCTTCGGACCGTGGTGAGTCCTAGGACATGTCGATTTCCCCACAAAGTTTTCCTTCACCGTAAGAGCGATGTTACTTTATAAATTTTGCACGATATTACACAAAGCGCAATCTAGCCCCAAACTAAGCTAAGCAATAAGCTTGTACTAGGTAACTGATCTGCATAATTACATAATATACCTACTTTTTTTGTAATATTATGTATACATCATATTATTTAAAATAAATATTTTGCACTACTGTACACAGTGCAATTTTCCCCCAAACTAAGCATTAGGCTTGTACTATAAGTACTACCTAACGGATAAAATACTTCATACTATATTTTTTTTTTGTAATGCTCATTATGTATGAGAATGTAATAGAAAAACACCCAGACCAGAAACATATATTTATTTCTAGACATAAAATCTTGCACCCGGAGGGAATCGAACCCGCAACCGTCTGTATTCCAGTTGGGCCTAACGTGCCAGGCCGTCGATACCTGCCAACATTGGTACAATATACAATATTGATATAAATTAATAAAAAAAACTATGACCAACACACAGCGCCATCTAGCCCCGTGGTAAGCTGCTAAGCTTGTGTTACGGTGACAAGACAACGGATCTACTACTTATATTAATTTTTCTTTTGTAAATACATACATATGAGACATAGAAATACACCCAGACCAGATACAAATATTTATTTTTAAGCATAAATATTTGCACCCAGCGGGAATCGACCCCGCAACCTTCTGCATTGCAGTCAAGCGTTCGCCCGACACGCCACAGAGGTCGTCATAGTCATATCAACCTTATACCTCCTCCTCCTGGTTTTGACGACCTCTGTGGCGCGTCGGGCGAACGCTTGGCTGCAATGCAGAAGGTTGCGGGTAGTATATCCGTTGTCTAGTCACCGTAACACAAGCTTAGCAGCTTACCATGGGGCTAGATGGCGCTGTGTGTTCGTCACAGGATTTATTTATTTATTTATACCTAACAGTAAAAGAAGGTTGCGTGTTACCGCCGCGAACATGTACAATACTAACCTGTCATCTTTAACAGAATCTCGCTTGAAATCTCGCCTGTGGTGAGTCGGCGTGGGGGTCACAGAGTGGCTCGTAATAGCTGGCGTTGCAGACAGGATTTCACTGTAACAATTAGAAATGTATAGTACACTAGCTGCGCCCCACGGTTTCCCCCGCGTAAGTCCCGTTCCCGCGGGAATATCGGGATAAAAAGTAGACTATGTGTTAATCCAGGTCCCCAGCTACCTATATTCCAAGTTTCATCGCAATCGGTTCAGTAGTTTTTGTGTGAAAGAGTAACAACCTCACATACATACACACATACATTCAAACTTTCGCGTTTACAATAATAATAAGAAGTAAGATTACTGCAGCGGCCGGCAAGAGAGGGATTGGTGGACGAACGTTTAAGTAGTCCATCAATGCCTAGTTGCGGCCAAGGCTTGTATAGTACTTTTCTCAAATAATGCGCGAAAATTAAACTAAGTACAATTCAGAACTTTTATTTGAAAATACAATTATTGAATGTACAATACTAAAAATTTAAGTTTTTTTTCTTCATTAAACAGCTTTTTATGTGCAAGCCAGTTCGAAATTTAAATTAAACCTTCGATAAGTTACCTCTTTGGTCGCCATTTTTCGGAGTAGAAGATCGTTCCATTTTTAAATTACACGACAAATATGATTTCACCAAATTTTATTTTACATAGTCTTTAGAGTATTAATTTTAATACTAGTAAATAAATGGCCGCAAAACACGACAGATATGGATTTTCATACAACTATTAACAGCAAGTTTGATTTATCTCGAAGAAGGTTGTCAAAATAATGCTCAAATTTCCAAGTATGTTTGAGAAAAAGAATTTTATATGACTCTTGTTCATATTTACGCATTTTCCCGGGTCCTAATCGCGTGACCTTTTACTTTTTTAATTCCCTCCCCCCCTGTTGGTCTCGAGGGGGGGGGGGAGACCAAGATCATTGTAACATGATCGAAACGTCGAGGTAAGTAAGGAAAATTAAAAAAGTTAAATTCAACGTGATTAAGACCCGGGCTAAATGATAGCCTATTACGTATAAAAAAAAAAGTGTAAAATGAGCTCCAGTCGTGTAAGTTTAAAAAGTTTATTACGTCTTTTGTTCTTTACATCTTACTTCCGGCTAATATTATAAACGCTGAAGTTTGTATGTATGTGACTTTGTTACCCTTTCGCGCAAAAACTAATGAACCGATTGCAATGAAACTTGGATTATAGTTAGCTGGATACCGGGAATAACACATAGGCTACTTTTTAGCCAGGCGGTCAGTTAAAATATTGCCAAATCTATTTGCAGTAGGTATGGTCAATTATGACTTACCGACTGCGCCGACCACAAGTAATTTGGTTTTAGCGAACTCCGGGCTCCTTAGATGCAACCGGAAAAATCGCGAGCGATGAGCAGAAAACCAATCGGCCGACTAATAATATGCGGTCTGTGAAGACCTTAATGTGGGATGGAGTAGCAATTTTCATAGTATGATGTGAAATAATGCCTAGAGGATTGTATGGAGGATCGGAATAGGGATGATATTACCAAATTCTCCTACTCTTGATATTTAATTTTTTATAAAAATAGGCAGGTATTTAAATTACTTTTTTTTAAGATTTTTAATCTGTTGTCGCGATGTTGGATTATAATTCGTCTATTAACAAAAGGTCTATTAACTTCTTAAATTCACAGGATTTGTTAACTTAAGTTACAATTTACCGGGTCTTAGTCGTGCATTATTAGCTATTCTCTTACCTCGAGATTTCAACCATGTTACAATAGTCTTGGTCGCGATGTTCCTTTTTAACTTTGTTATTTTATTTCCAAATATAGGGGAACCCCATACTTTAAAATATTGAGTACCGCTAAGAGCCACGTGACGTCATTTACAACGCTCCGCTAACGAAACGTTAAGACGATGTATACTGTGACGCCGCCCTTCTGGGACACCGAGCGGACTGAGCGAGTGTGAGATGACGTCACATATGGAGAGCTGATATACAAAATTAATAATTATTTCCCATTAACTAAATATAAATTTGTAACTATGTTTTTTTCTGAACTCAACACTAAACGTAATAAAAATCTATTAAATTGCATGCTCTACCTAAGGCTTATTAAGTCGATCTTTTAGTTTTTCAAAACTATGCACCTATATAACACCAAACTGTACCTGTATTATGATTATGAACAGTTTAATTTAAATCCAACACCGCAGAACAGAAGATAAATCTTGACGTAATTTATTAGAATAGAATAAAAAACATTTATTGGCAACACAAGAAAAAACAACATTTAACATAGGTACGTCAGAAAAGGACTGTGGGTATCAGGTGCATATTTTGAGGATTTATTTTTCTCAATAATGGTTCAGTAATCGTTGATGATCCTGCTTAATATTACTAAAGCGGCCTAATTGTTCGTAATTTCATACAGAATCACCAAAGAATTACTTAACCATTATTGATAAAATTGAAACTTTCAAATATGCACCTGGTACCCTAAGTCCTTTGCTGACGTACCACAAAAAGAGACATAAACATGGTCCAATCAAAATAGTTCAAGAAGCTGTTGGTAACATCATCTCTATACACATATTAATCATAGTCGGATAACGCCGAGCGACTTTCAATGTGTTATGTTTTAATTACCAAGCGCTTTATTTCGTACCTCATTACTTCTGTTTGCTATTTTATGTTTCACTAGCTTCGCCCCGCGATTTCACTCACGTAGGTCCCAAACCGTGGGAATATCAAAATATGACTTGATTATTTGTTTAAGTAGCCCTCAGATATTAAGCAGATTTTAATTTAGGGAATAAGGTAAGAACTAACCGTAATTCCCTAAGGCTAAAATCTATCGTGCGTACTTTGACTTTGCTCAGACTGAGCTTAGCAAAAACTAAGCGTTAGGTAAAACTTTGAATTTATTTATTTATTTAATTAAATAAATAAATATACCAAAAAAATTGTCTTAAGTCAAAGTTTTTGCTTAGCAAAGTCAATGTACGGACTATAGATTTTAGCCTAAGAAACGCGTCGAAGAATTTTAGAGTCTGAGTGCTGTTTAGTTGTTTAAGTAGCCCTCAAATTTTGACTAGTGTTTCTGTTTTCGGCCATTACTTGTTGACCGAACGAGCGAAGCGAGTGAGGTCCAGTGTAGACGGGCCTGGCGCTTGTATCTTTGTAACTTTGTATGTTGGTTCGACGATAACTTGACTATCGTAGCTCCGATTTTCATGAATTTTGGTATGCGCGTAGTTTAGGTCAATAGAATTTGTGAGTTCGAAAATGAGCTGCATCGGTAGGAGGGTTTAGGGAGATAGGGGGTCGTGAGGTCTCAATTCGGGGTGAACTCCTAGTTATTTCAGTCTATAGGGGGTCGTGAGCATAGCTGGGCATTAACTCGTTAATCCGTTAATCGTTAATTAACGAAGTTAACATTTTGATTAACGGATTACCTTTTAAGTTAACTTTTAAAAATGTTAACGGACACGTTAACTTCCGTTAATATGCAGAAGTCCGTTAATCGTTAATCCAATGCCTACTATTTACCGCACGGCACCGCGGCGCGGCGCGAAAAACAGGTTCAGACAAGTATGAAATGACAAGTGCCGGGCAGCGCGTGGCAGCGCGTGAAACAAAAACAAAACTAGATATATTTGGCCGGCGCGTGCGAGTGAGAAAACTGCGAAGATTTTTTTTTCGTTTGATCATTTTATTACTTAGCACCGGAGCTTATAGTGACGAGTGTTTTGTTTGTGAGTGTAATTTAGTTAGAAAAAGTGTATTGTGCAATGTAGTAATTAAAACCATATCATGGAAGACATGGAATCGAATTCCAGCGATGCTGATGAGAATCCATGGCCACATTTGACTGAGTATGTGGAATTTGTATCCAGATCGGGCCAGCAAATACTTTTTGCGTGTAAGCGATGCTTGCTTGCCAAAATAAAAGTTCATGTATCAAGCCTGAATAACTTGAAACAACATGTAAGAAGGGTACATGAATCACAGTACGTACAGTTTGAAGAGATTGTTAAGGCAGGCTCTAACCGGGGCAAGACAAAAAGGAGAACTCATTCTGACGATGATAGCACAAGTAGCAGTAATCCTAATCCTGTTAAAAGAAGAATACAACAGGGACGACAGCTGAGCATCGGGGAATCATTCGGGATTGCTGCTACTGGCAGCGGTGTGCCCCAAGCCAAAGTGGAAAAATGTATAGTAAATTTATTTGTTTCAAACATGATTCCTTTACATGTTGTCGAAAGCAAGTCATTTGGTGCGTTGATAAAAACCTTAAACCCGAGCAAAAATTCAATTTCAAGAAGAACTTTGGGTAGACGCATTACTGACGAACACATTGAATTGAAGCAACACCTGATTAGGTAAGTATTTATTAAATACAATACTACTTTACCCTCAAGCGCTGCAGTTGAACGTTTGATTTCCACGGGTAAAGACATTTTGACACAAAACGAGCCTCGCTTTCAGACGAGAACTTCAACATGTTAATGTTCATGAAGGGGAATATGCACCTTATGCCCGACGATTAAATTACACATTTGAATTATACAAGTATTCTGTTTTATTCATAACCTGTTAACTTCCAGAACCTAAACCAATAAGTTTTTTATGTTCACTAACGCAACGATATAAAAATGTAATTTTACACATATTATCGGATTAACGATTAACGTTAACTTGCGTTAATTCTTTCGAAATGTAACGCTTTAACGTTTAACGAAGCTAACTTTTTTTGTAGCGGATTAACGATTAACGAAGTTAACTATTTGATTAACGGTGCCCAGCTTTGGACGTGAGGTCTCAGTTCGGGGCGAACTCCTAGTATAAGAACTTACCGTAATTCCCTCAGGAAGGCCCCGAAGAAGGGAATAAGTCGGCACTCCGCCATGGCTAGGGCCCTTCCTAAGGCCCTCTCATACTCCGCTGATAGTAACGCCGCCGATAGGAAGTCCAGCGCCGGTAGCGGCTCGTCGGATATTGAGCACCAGAAGGGTTTCAGTTTGTGAGATCTGTGGAAGAAACAAAAAACATTAAAATAAAATATTTCTAATATTTCTCTTTTCTATTTCTTTTTTTTTTCTTAAAATCAAATATTTCTTTATTGACCGAACGAGCGAAGCGAGTGAGGTCCAGTGTAGGCTGGCCTGGCGCTTGTATCTTTGTATCTTTGTTCGACGATAACTTAAGTATCGTAGCTCCGATCTTCATGAATTCTGGTATGCGCGTAGTTTAGGTCAATATAATTTATGAGTTCGAAGAAGAGCCAGATCGGTAGGGGGGTTGGGGAGATAGGGGGTGCAAAAAGAGAAAAAAATCAAGTTCTAAAAATTTTTCAATAGATGGCGCTCGACATCCCTCTTAGATCGCGGTATCGTTGCGTTTGCTTGCGATATATACTCCAAGATCTGACATTTTTGTAGGGAATGTAAACGTCTATTAGTGTTCAATGTAAATAATTCATGTTTATGTTACAAATTGTGGTCGATTGTCGTAATTAAGGAATAATTCTTGTTGTGTTATCGTTATTCTTGTCTTTCGTTATATTATTCGTTTAATAATAATATTTTGTAAAAAAATAAAGCTGTTGGTGTTAAAATCCTACAAAAAACAAAATCTCTGTAAATGGATTCTCGTGAGGTCTCAGTTCGAGGCGAACTACTAGTTTATTAAGTTGGCGAAAGCTCGGTTCGTTTAAAAATCATGAACATCTCATATTTTCGAAAGCTTGTGAAGTCGAATTATAGTCGTGAAAAACGTTTTCATTGCCTCATTTCATACGCTCGAATGCTTGTGAATTCAACGGTCCTGTTGAACCCAGTTGTATCCAGTCTGTCCTTATCTAACTAACCGACGAACACTAAAGTGAAAGAAGGACAGACTGGGGTCTCTCTAACACTAGGAGTTCGACCCGAACTGAGACCTCACGACCCCCTATCTCCCCAACCCCCCTACCGATCCGGCTCATCTTCGAACTCATAAATTCTATTGACCTAAACTACGCGCATACCAAAATTCAGGAAGATCGGAGCTACAATACTCAAGTTATCGTCGAACAAACATACATACATACAAAGTTACAAAGATATAAGCGCCAGGCTCGTCTACACTGGACTTCACTCGCTTCGCTCGTTCGGTCAATAAAGCCGGAACATTTTTGACGAAGTAAGCTTTCTAGTTACTCTGTAGTAGGTACTATTTCTATGGCTGAGCCATGCATATTTCGTGGCGACCTACATAATTTTATTATGAAATAGCATCTCCATATAGATGACCGTTCCAACATATTTACGCATTACATATTCCCTTTGATTTATAAGGGACTGCTATTTTTAATTTTCTTCAGAATTTGCTGTATTCGGTAGGTCCCATTTGTTTTAAGGAACATGACGTAATAGAACAATTTGAGAAAATATCCTACTAATATTATAAATGTCTTAGTAATAAATAATTGATTTAAAAAAACAACTGGACTATATGTGTGTTTGTTACTCAATCACGTTCAACCGATTGCGATGAAACTTGGAATATAGGTAGCTGTATACCGGGAATAACACATAGGCTTCTTTTTATCCCGATATTCCTTCGGGATCGGGAGCTACGGGGGTGCAACGGCGGGACAAACTCTAAAGCAGGCTACAGACAAGACTATCTACGATAAAAGTTTAATGTACCAAAACAAATATTAGGGGTTAAAGTATGAAATTGCCGATTTGTACTGAAAATCTTAATTGTTTATTTTTTAAATTTTTAACAATTTTATTTAATCAAAATAGTTGCCATTATTATCTATACATTGCTGCCATTTAATGGGAAGGTTATTAATGCCTTTGCGATAGAACTCCGACGATCTAGACTGCACAAACTGTGTGAAAGCATTTTGTTCTGCCTCCTGGGAAGAAAACTTCTTGTCACGTAGATAATTGTCCAAATCACGAAAAATATGGTAGTCCGTTGGAGCAAGGTCTGGTGAATACGGAGGATGACGAATGGTTTCTAAGTGCAGTTCCTGAAGGGTCAAAATGGTTTCTCGTGCTGTGTGAGGTCTCGCGTTGTCGTGGAGCAATAATGGTGAAGATCGATTCATGAGTCGGGGCTGTTTTACTGCTAGTTTTGTCAACATGGTTCGGAGTTCGGCACAATAGACATCTGCCGTAATTGCTTGACCAGATCGAAGAAAACTATAGTGAATAACACCATGCTGAGACCACCAAACAGTTACCATTACCTTTTTATTGGTAAGTTTTGCTTTAGGACACTGTTGTGGCATTTGACCTGGGGTCAGCCATTGCATTTTTCTTTTCCGGTTATCATAAAGAATTGTTATTTTCATCACATGTTACAATTCGATCCAATATTCCTTCATTTCTGTACCGGTTCAACAAGGCAACACAAGTTTCAACACGCGTTTCTTTCTGCAGATCAGTCAAATCATGAGGCACCCATTTTTCGTATTTTTTTATTTTATTGATTTGACGCAAGTGAGTCAATAAAGTGGGTAAGGTAACGTTAAACTATGCCGCTAATTCCTGGGTAGTTTGACTAGGATCGGCTTCCACTATCTCTCTTAATTCATCGTTATTCACCTGTGTGGGCGGTCTTCCTCGTGGCTCGTTCTTTAAGTCGAAATTTCCATCACGAAAGCGTTTAAACCAAAATCGCACGGTGCGTTCATTAGTAGACCCCTCTCCAAACGCAGCATTGATATTGCGGGCTGTTTCTGCCGCGTTAGTTCCGCGTCGGAACTCGTATTCAAAAATCACTCGAATTTTCGCAGTATCCATCTTTCTTGTCTAAATTGAATAACAAAAACAATTGAAAGTCGATATTCAAATGTTTCACATTTTTTAAAAAAAGAACATCACAGAAACCATTTGAAAAAAGTTTCATTCGAAAACCTCAAACCATGAAGATTCTATGTCAATTCAAAGAACCTATTGCAATAAAACGGCAATTTCATACTTTAACCCCTATTATTAACAATATAAAATAAACATTAAGGAAAAAAAATAACATGACATTAAGAAACATATATTTAAACTAAATATTAAAACTATGGTACGGTAAGGGCGGTCTTATTTCTAAAAGAGATCTCTTCAAGGCAACCTTTGAATGGACTAGAAATGATGGGTTGGAACAGTTTTAACAAAGTTTCACAATTTCAGACAGTTTTATGTAATGATATTTCGATTAGATTTTCGGTTCGGACTGTTGTTTTTGACGCGTTAGTGGAGTTTCGTGGTCCTGAATTTTCATTTTCCCTCAACCTAGTTTTAAAGCGTGTATATGGTTTAATTTCGGCGGCAAATTATCAATTTAGTTCCACGAAGTTCAACAAGCGTAGTGAATATAAAATAACTTTACACACCTACTGCTCTACAACGTTACCTTATTTGACCAAAAAGGTCAACGTAAAGCGACTCTTTATTCCCTAGGTGCATAAAGTTCACATTATGCACCTAGGGCATAAAGTAATTTAAATTTGGAACTAAGGTTCTGGTAGCATACGGCCATTTCGAACTGGCCACCTAGACATAACACATAAAAACAATAAAAACTGGGCAATTTTTTTCTATTTTCATGGACGGAAGGGTAAAGCAAAAAGTTTTGGTTAGTATAAAGCCCCAACTTTTTTTTTTCATCGGCTAAGGCCGATGTGTGGTTTCGTCATTTTGATGTAACATTGTTAAATTTAATTAATATAAAGCTGTCAATATATTTCATATACGTTGCATTATTCTATTTTTGTTGTTGTTAGTTAAATACTTATTTTTGTAGCCCTTTTATTGTCTCGCAGTAGATGTGTAAAGTAGAGTATTCACCTCGGTACTAAAGTCTGTCTTTATCTTGGGCGCTTGAATCCCACGCTTCACTCAGGACTCTAGGTACATAACTCCTTCGCTTCGCTCAGGAGTTAAGTTTTTAACACCCTCGCTGCGCTCGGGAGTTAACCCTCTAGAGTCCTTCGTACGCTTTGGATTCAATATGACGCCCGCTATATAAGACAGGACTTTAGTACCTCGGTGCATAAACTACTATTAGTGCCAAACACGGAATTAGTAAAATGTTACCAACAAATGTTCCACTGGAGTTGAAGGAGTGAAAATCGTCGCCATTTTTACTGGACCCTTACTAAAATAGTTTCAAAATATTTGATGGTACATTATTAAACACGGAAATAGTCATTTATGTGTAAAAACACTTTAAAATACAAGATGTAACGGTTAAGCCCTTTTAAGCCGAAAGGCGGTTGTTCTAGACGTCTAAGCGAACAACTTTTGAAAATTCGAACTATTTTTTGAAAATTTTAAGGTTAAGTTTAACTGAAAAAACAGCTGATTTTGAAAATAAAGGTAACTGAAGGGTTGATTGTAGTAGACCAAACTAAATAAAAGGACAACACAAGGTCAATGACCTCGAACTCTAAGAAACAGCTGGTCTTCAAGTAAACTTTAAACTTAAAATTTTCGAAAAGTACTTCGAATTTCCAAAAGTTGTTCCCCTAGATGTCTAGAACAACCCTCTTTCGGCTTAAAAGGGCATACCCGTTACACTTTGTAAAACAAAAACTAATAAAATATAAGTTTACACTTCAAAACTGTACAGTAAATAGTTTTGCCTGCACACGTACGCTTTATCTGTACAAATAAACTGTACCTACAGATAAACTGTCAGATAATTCAAACGTCTGTAGCCCGCTTTCGGCTAGAATAATCTAAACGAAACATAAATTTCATTGTTGTCGCACGTAAAGCCCGTTAAGTATCCGGAACCCTCGAATCTCTAAAGGAGTCGACCTGATCAATAAATAAGGGTCCCTTGGACAAACCCTAAAAAGAAAACGGCGTTTAAACTCCAAGGAGATTAAGTTTTTAACTATAGAGAGGACAGGGAAATGCAAACTTTGGAAAAAAAAATTGAAAAGCCCTTTTTTTAATTTACAAAGAGGATAATTATTCTATGGTTTTCGCGATTTTGCATAATAAAACACTTTATTTATCCGGTTGAATCGCCTTTTTATTCACGTTTTTAAACGAAACGAGCTTTCGCCAACTTTACAGTTGGCATTTTCAAGGTTGACTAACCGATTTAACCGGATAAATAAAGTGTTTTATTATACAAAGAGGATATTAAAAAATAATATACCCTAGATTTTCATAGATGATGGGTATTCTAGTAACAACGGTCGAACTTTGTTCCGACCTTTTTAAAGGTGTGTATTATTAATTTTACGAACAATTTGACCTTGGAGTTGATGAAACTTGGCCGTCTGGATCAATTAGCTTAGCCGCGAGGGAACAGTCCCGGTTAAAATATATAACAAGAGTACCTACAAATTGTGTGAGTTTAAAAAGTTTGTCCAGTCTTTACATAAACAAATTGAAAGTCTTTGATCGAAGTGACCAATAAAAGAGAAACGACATCCAAAAGCCGAAGGTTGGAACTTCAGGCGCTGTTCCCGTCCGATTTTAGGATGATTTATTATTCCGTCACGAGCGCCGCGGCCGGGTCCGAGTTTCGTTGTCCATTGCTCGGCCGCCACTCGGTTGCAACAGACCGATCGACTGCCCGCCGAGCAATGGACAACGAAGCTCGGACCCGTTACGGTCTAATATAAATCATCCCTTTGTTGTGAACAGCTTAAGAACAGCACGTCCGCGCAATTTGCCAGAATGCTATCAAAGGGACCTTATTCAGTGGACTCTACTACATGGGCATCTACAGGGCTTTGAGATTACAAAATCTATATACTTATAATAAAGGAAGAGAAAGTGTAGGAAACACCAGAGATGTGTAAAAACTTCTAGATACGTAATAAATTTCTTGGCTACACAAATCTAAGCTAGCTAGCCAAAGAAGTCTTAGTTCCATCCCAGCTCACGTCACGATCACCCGCTTGTTATCATATCACACAGTACATTTAATTCACTTTCACAACATTATTCACAGACAACAATGCCTTCGTACGTATTTAGGCGATGCACAAATTATACTCCAAAAACTGGCAAAAAGATTTCATTTTATACGTAAGTAAAGCTGTATTTATTTATTTTAGTTTATTTTTTGAAAGTTTTTTTTTCCAAGTTTTTTCCGAGTTTTGGCATCTCTTTCTTACGTTATGCAAGTACCATTGAGTCTTGTGTTTTAGAAAGAGATAACAATAGTTTCGTCTATTTCTTCTTTAAATTATGTGAATGAATATAAATAATGAGGTTGTATAGCATACTTTGTGCCGCTTTTCAATAATGATTTGTTATGCAATGGCGTCTCTATAACTCATTGGGAAACACTTTAAAATATATCAAAAAAGGAAGAGAGGACAAAAAGTCTGTACTTGGAAGTAATTTAAAAAAAAAAATTGTCTAGGGGACTTAGGATAAGTAGTAGAACAAAATTATATAATCTTTAAAATTCAGACAGACGTGAATGTTTCTCTATTTCTCTGTTTGTTCTGTATACAATTAAAAAGTCCATGCGTCTTGGAGCCCCCCGGTTTGAGCCGTACCGACGGTAAGAGGCCCGATGGCCCACTTTGGTTCCCTGGGAGAGGGGAGTTTGTTTGTTGTGGGCTGCCACGTGTGTCAGCACTTTCGTAAAGACTCATGTTGGTCGCACGTCTGGGGAGGCTGCCGCTGCAGCGGAGGTTGCTGCCCTAAAGAAACGAAAGAAATATGCTCCTGTCTTGGATGGGTACTTATTCGTGCCCTTCGCGGTAGAGACAGCGGGTAGTTGGGGAGTGGAGGCAATTGCCTTCTCAAAGGAATTGGGCCGCCGTCTTAGAGGTCGGGGGCTTGACTACCGCTCAGGGTCTTATTTGGTGCAAGGGATAGCTATTGCTATACAAAGAGGCAATGCTGCCAGTATCCTTGGGTCCTTTGCGCCAGGGTCCGGGGTGGTTTATTTGACTGACTATAATTATGTATTATGCATATTCTATGTTTTGTGTTTGTACTTATTTTGTGACATTTATACAATTAAAATATATTATTAAAAACTATTTCGGATAGTTATAGTTTCGAGGAACTTCATGGTATACTTTACATCGAAATCCAATTAGTAGAACCCGAGTAATGAACGAAAAATTGCAACCGCTTGAGAACCGCTCGGCCGCCTGCGCCCGTGCCAACTGAAAACGCATTTTTCACTTCCGCGGGGCGCAGCTAGTGAATGAATAATTTCTTTATTTTACACACCAAATATAAATTACAATAGGTACTCGTATATTGTTTTTACTGCTCAAGGCATATTTATTAGATAAATCAAAAATCACTGGAAAGTGATCCTGTAGATGTCGACTCAATCGAGCCTAAGTCGAAAGAATAGTAGACAGGGAAACATTCATATTCTTAAATTCGCTGCTCGAGATGGAAACTTGCGTGGCCGAGCGGTTAAGGCACTGGAGTATTGATCCAGGGACACGAGTTCAAATCTCGCCGCAAGTGAATTTGTTCTAGTAAATATGCCTTGAGCAATAAAAACAAATTTACGAAATATAGGACAATTTAGCCAATTTCTCGTACTAACTCATACGTAGGTACGTAGTGGTAGTGAACTACCACTATTATACTGTAATCGTTTGAAATAGTTTCAATGCGTGAAGGCTGCAGAAAAAATGGCGACGATTTTTCTCCAACCCCATGGAACATTTGTTTGTAACGTGCTAATTTCGTGTTTGGCACTGGTATTTTTATTTTCACTTAACTCGTTGAACTTCGCGTAACTAAATTGATAACATGCCGCCGAAATTAAACAATTTAAACGCAATAAGACTAGGTTTTTCAAAAATAAATATGCAAGACGACGTTCCACTAACGCGTAAAAAACTAAAGTCCATTCTAGGTACTTCTTATCGGTTGTGAATCGATTATGGCCGTTTAAAAAGTAGCCAGTGTCAAGTATTATTAATATTTGCAAGTTGTTTCTATCGAAACAGTCAAGTCGTCGTAGTAAAAGTCAAGTCAAGGAAGTCATTGTAAATGGTGGCTCTTTACAATGACGGTTAACGCGAGCTTTGGAGACAACGTTAAAGTCCATGTTTTGCACCGATTTTCACTTTCATTACACTTGTACACCTTCCTGAAACTAAATTAATTAATATGCGCCTAAAATTAAACAATTTACACGCATTTCAAATGGGTTTCACGAAAAGTCAAGTCGAGGGGGTCATTGTAAATGGTGGCTCTTTACAATGATTGTTCACGTGAGCTTTGAAGACAACGTTAAAGTCCATGTTTTGCACCGATATTCACTTCCAACAACAAAAACTAGTGTATTTATTTTTGTTTTTATTGCTCAAGGCATTTTAAACTTAGAAATATTTTTAGCAAGGAAATATATTAGCAAGGCAACTGCTCTAACCACTGAGCTACACAGGAATCACGTGACATTACATAACATGTCTAGAAACTAAAAACTAGTGTGTTTGTATACATACAAGCTTTACTGTAACAAACTTTCAACTTATTTGGCATACCTATAAACATTATTCATTTGCAAGTCCGTACTACCCACTACTCGACCCATCAAAGTTGTAAGGTCAACAACCGCTAGAGGGCAGCACATCAACAATGAACATTCACTATAAAGTTTGAGGAACAACATCCTAGTTAGGTTGAGGTCCCATATGTCACTGGGCGGTTGTAATGGCAAAGTTTGTACAGGGATTGACTAAGGGCGAAGTAAAATTAAGGGATCGTCTCCACGAGCGTTAGAATCGCGACGAAATCTCTATGAACTTGACTCCACACGGGGATGTTAAGGGGCCGTAGTAGGCCAGCTGTGGTATCATCTAATTAGCATCCACCGCTAGTAGTTGCCAACTTGCAGTACATTGCTGCTTTGACGTAACGTGGTTGTTACCAGTGATTACTTTAAAGCAGCAATGTAGAATACGAAATATGTTTTTTGACAGTAAATAGCACCTAGTAGCGGTGGATGCTAATTAGATGATACCACAGCTGATGTTTCTAGGGTGAATTACTACAGAAGTTATTTGAAATAAAAGTTTTTGAAACCATGTTTATTAAAGTCGAGGATATTTATTAACACGTGAATATCGTGAAAACACAATACCTGAAAATTTTCTCGATAGAAAAAAAATCCAAACTTATATTACAACTGAGTAAGTGATATTACTCAGTCAATTTTGTACGAAAACTTATAAAACTTTGTATAAGAACTGAACTTAGCTCAATACAGGCAGTGAATGTTTTGAATTTCAATTAGAACGCAATAAAATTTTGCATAGTCGCATCTTCTGTCCTTCACTTACACATCTGAAATTCGCTAGCTTTATCTCTGTCACGCTATTGGGGTTATAATAGGCCCTTAAGTAATTTTAGTAGTAAACTGAATGTAGCAAAAAAAAAAAAAAGAATAAGTTGCCTGAGTATGTCTTCCCGGATGTCTACAACTTAGGAGTCTTCAAGTCACGAGTGAACAGGTATCTCCTAGGTAAGCGTGTAACATCTAAGACCACATCGTCGCTTTCCATCAGGTGAGATAGTGGTCAAACGCTTACCTATCCATTATAAAAAAAACGCGATCAAAAAACATGTCTTACCACTTAAAAGTTAACACTTATTATACAAGATGTAACGGGCAAGCCCTTTTGAGCCGAAAGGGGGTTGTTCTAGACATCTAGGCGAACAACTTTTGTTATACGACTTTTGAAAATTCGAACTTGTTTTTGAAAATGTTGAGGTTATGGTTCACTGAAAAAACAGCTGCTTTTGAAAATAAACGTAATTGTAGTTTCGTTTGTTGTCGACTAAACTAAATGAAAGGACAAGATAAGGTCAACGACCTCAAACTCTGAGAAACAGCTGATTTTTAAGTAAACTTTAAACTTAAAATTTTCAAAAACTACTCCGAATTTCCAAAAGTTGTAGAACAAAAGTTGTTCGCCTAGACGTCTAGAACAACCCCCTTTCGGCTTAAAAGGGCTTACCTGTTACATCTTGTATACAATAATTATCAGGTAGGTACACCAACATACTCATATTTAAATAAAATTAATTAAAATTAAAAATCCAAAAATGCGTCCCTACGTAAGGTACCCAAAAGGCTGGCTGCATTGCCTCTTTGAATTGCTATACCAATTAGTTGGCCAAAATAGCTACCAGCCCTTTTGTCACCCAAAGCTAAAACTAATGATTTTGAAATAAAAAACACTTATTCGAAATTCGAATTTTCGAAAATGTAGACGCCACAAATAAGAATGACGTCTAGACCTTTTTTAGGCTTAAATCACCGTGCCCGTAACACTAAGTATATCCCAGAGCATCCAAAAGTTATTTTAGCAATTTTATTTCAAAAATAATTACATCCGAAGGGCTTACAGTGTATTTTTTATAAAAAATACACCATACGTGATAAAACGAACGGGCGATTAGAAAAATGAGAAAGAAATTAGTTTCCTTAAAAAATGAACGTACATTTACCCCCACCCCCCACCTTTACCCCCTCCCCCTGAATCCACCCCTGTAACCTCCCCCTCCCCCCGGCAAGCCAGCTTGTTTATTTATTGTAGTAATAAAGTGATTTTATACGCCTTTTTACTAGCGCCATAGTAAGGGTTTTCCCGTATTAAGAGGTTAGCTGCTAGTTGCTAACGAAATTCGATTGAAATCATTGAAATTTTTGTCTTTTCCGATTACAGATATACAATTTGATTTGTTATACATTTTTTGCTTAGAACCATGGTATACAAAGTATGTGTTAACACGTTCACAGTCCAGTGTACGCTATCCTGTACACGCGGATGGGTGTACACAAGACCGTGTACTCTATATTGTACACTGATTTACTTTTATGCCAAGTTTTGTATGTTTAATTTATGGATATTATTTCCAAAAAACAACGAAACTAGCCATTGGAATTTAGAACTACAATAAAACGAATGAACATGCTATACAAACATATAAACAAAATAAACATAGGTCTGGCATGAAATGTATTGAACGTACGGATGATTTAAACCATTAGTTAAGGGTGTTGTGAAAGTGTTAATATTAATATTAGTCACACATACTTCATTAAAGAATTGTTATGCAAAATTAGACCAAAATAGATAAATTTCCAATTTGTTCATTATTCATGATATCTATTATTTGTTAGTTCAATACAGTGCCTTTGTTTGTTTAATATTTAAATGTCGAAGTATTCTACGAACTATGACATATATATTTACTAGCTGCGCCCCGCGGTTTCACCCGCGTAAGTCCCGTTCTTGCGGGAATATCGGGATAAAAAGTAGCCTATGTGTTAATCCAGGTCCCCAGCTACCTATATTCCAAGTTTCATCGCAATCGGTTCAGTAGTTTTTGTGTGAAAGAATAACAACCTCACATACATACATACATACTTACATACAAACTTTCGCGTTTATAATATTAGTAAGATACTATTACTTAACATTGAATCAAACAAAGATCGATTTCGGAAATTCCAACGAGATCCTCGACTTAAGGCGATATACCTAATCACGATATTGGCGGCAGTGATCTCAATATTTCTCAGTAATTACAAAACATTCGGAAATACTATTTTAGTATTTTATTTTTCGTTCTTTTATCTCCTTTTGATTTTTTCTTGTTTTATTTTGATAGTTTTCTTTACACGATTGGTTAACTTCTATAACAGACTAAGTGCGCCCCGCGGTTTTACCCGGGTAATTCTTTATAGAAAATTTAGAAATTTGTGGCATAAGATCTTTCTCCTGATGATAACAAACACAATAAAAAAAGAATTAACAAAATCGGTCCAGCCGTTTACGCGTGATGCCGTGACCAAGCAACATAGGGATTCATTTATATACCTATATAAAGATTTTTTTAATCGAAAATAACTCGTTTAAACAATCGAAATTTTCATTGAACGTGACGTATGTATTTAAACCTCTATTTTTTTGTATTAAAGCATAACAACATACACTTGAATTTTTTTGTTGTCTTGTTTTTATCTTGTAATTAATAATTATTTGATTATATTCACTAAAATATTGCATAGTCGCATCTTCCGTCCTTCTTTGACACATCTGAAATTTGCTAGCCCTATCCCTGTCACGTCATTGGGTGAGTATGGGCCCTTAAGGTACGCAACCTTAATAACAACACGGAGGAATGCGACAGTCTAAGCTCTTAAGCTTAGTAAAGAAGAGGATAATATAGTTGGAAATAACTATAGGTAAATGGTGATTCGGAGGTCGAAGTATCCATAAATTGTTGACTAAACGACGTACACGGCACCTATTCTGTAAATAAAGAGTGTTAACTATGCCTCAGTCCAGTTGCACTCATATTTGCAAACAGTAGATCATTTATTTAGTACTATTTGAAAGAAATTACTACAACAGAAATTATTTAATAACTACAAAAATACACCGTAAACGGTTAAGACAGAAAAAGTTTATTTTTCTCTCTTTGTATTGAGAAGTAGGTACACTTCGATTCGAACACCTAGCAGTCGAGTACAGGAACGTCACTTAAAATATGATTTCTACTTAAACAATTAAGCAGCAAACAAACTCAAACAATAATTCAATTCATTATTTATTCTATCTCTGTATTAGATGCACATACAATCGAAACAAAGGACGATCGCCAAACATAAACAAAAGACGATCAAAACACAAACATATTATGTCAATCGAAACATAAACAAAAGACGATCGAGACATAAACAAATGTGGATCGATACAGCAACAAAAAAAAAGCTACACTGCGTCAAATACCTAAACATATAAAATGATGTAGAGCTGTACCCTTCTACTCCAACTCCTATATAGCTCCTAGCCTGACAAATACGTAAACAGATTTGGTCTAATCAGTTATGCAGTGGCATGAACAAAAACCACTGTCCGGCTGTCCGTGTGTTCATTTGTCCATAATGGATTTAAGTAAACAGGTGTAGCGCCGAAAATAGCACCCCCACCTCATAACAATCACTTAAGTAGGCGCCACAGATAATTAATTTGACTTCGACTTGGCTCAGACTGAGCTTAGCAAAAACTAAGCATAAACTTTGAATTGGAATTTATAGTCCAAATTCATTTTGTAATATACGAGTGAAATAAATAGAACTTCATAGTCATGCAGAGAAGCAAAGTTTAGGTCATTATTTTTGATTGATTTACATTATAAGTTTGAAAAACCTCGACTTTACTTAGCAACAACTTTGGATAGTTGCGAAGATCGCTTTATAAAATATATCAAAAATTGTCTAAGTCAAAGTTTTCGCTTAGCAAAGTCAAACTACGGACTATAGATTTCAGCCATAGTTAAATTTTACCCGGAATGAAGTAAGTAAGGATAAATATAGGCGATCCTTACTTCATGACATAGTATAAAACAAAGTCCTTTCGCGCTGTCTGTCTGTATGTATGATTAGATATTTGAAACTACCCAACGGTTTTTGATGCGGTTTCTTTGGCAGACGGAGTTATTTAGTAGGCAGGTTGATATTTATTTATTTACACATGCTGATGTTCCCGCAGGACTGGACCTTACGCGAGTGAAACCGCGGGGCGCTACTAGTAGTTCATATAATCAGCCATTATTTGACTTTTAACCACTACACAAACATACAGAAACCAGAAACTTTTTTTTTTGGCTTTCATTTTGGTAGTTTTGAATAAATGAATATGAATAGTTTTGTTCTTTGACAACACAAAAAAATAAACAATCCATTAAAACCTACGAGGAATAAATTTGAGAGTTTGTTGTTTAAAACAGAGTTTTCCATTTCACAACGACACGGGATGTATTTAATTTTAAACGAGAAAATACTGTTCTGGCGTTTACGAGACATCGTCACTCGAGGCTAGCTATCCATAATAAACTAGTATGAATTTTGGTTCACCAATCCTACATTCTAATATTTTGACGAAACGGCGCGCTCTTAAGCAAGTTTCTACTACGTACCTACGTATGTTTAAAGGGTAGATTGTGAGTGACGCGGGGCTGAAGGGACCTATGTCTCAATTAGGCTGACACCAGACCGGGGCTCCGCGCTAATTTGAGTTATACTTGACTGGGGTTACGATAGGGAGAGATTTGACGCACATTTGTAGTGAAAGCTGAAGAGAAATCACTGGGTGAATTTAGTTAACTATCAGATTTCAATGCGCAGATTTGACTGCGTTTTAACAGTACAGTTTATCTGATAAATCGTAGCTGTGTAGGCAAAACTAAAAACTGTAGGTACAGTTGAAGTTTTAATCGAAGAAGTTATGGATGACGCTGGTTAAAAAACAACGAATTTACTCAATTTTATTTTTTTATCCGGATATCCGGACTTAATGATATTTAGATATAAAGTGCTTGGCTTCCTGGTGATACACGTTAATTTAAACTTCTGTAATAGCTGTTGGATTTCCTAAATGTATATCTTCTATATATATATATATATAAAAGAAAGTCATGTTAGTTACACCATTTATAACTCAAGAACGGCTAAATCGATTCGTCTGAAAATTAGTGGGGAGGTAGCTTAGAACCAGGAGAAGGACATAGGATACTTTTAATCCCCGCGGGAACGGGAACGGGAACGGGACTTACGCGGGTGAAACCACGGGGCGCAACTAGTAATAAATAAATAAATAAAGTACGTTAATCGAAGTCGTAAGCTATCTGCAATAATCTGCATACCAAATTTCATTGCTATCGGTCCAGCCGTTTCCGAGAGTAGCGCGCACAAACGCACAGACAAACGGACAAACAGACAAAAAGTTAAACACGGAAATGGGGTCTGTTACGTAAGTACCCCTAAAAACAGTTTTTTTCAAAATATCTTTCAAAACCAGACACCGCTAAGTTACGATTTTATTATAAGTATAGATAGATTGAGTAGAACGCTCATGTAGAACTAAAAAGTGTACCGTGTAGCCCTCCAGGACTTACGCAGGTAAAACCACGGGGCTGAGTTAGTCTATGATAAGCTAAGATTGGTAAGTATATTTTGTTTGCCATTCTGTATTGTTGTGTTGTATTCTATTGTATTCTATTTCTTGAACCGCGCACCCTTCTATTATTTCCATAGAAAAATAAGTAATATTAAAATGGAAAGTTGCTTTCTAAAATTAATGAAGAACATTTCAGTTGAAAACAATCGACTTGCACAATGCGAGCTAGCGTGCGAGTTGCTGCCTAGCCAATCCCAGCTACTCGCACGCCAGTAAATGAGATAGTGGTCGAACGCTCATTTTCGTATCATTATTTTCTGGGTCTATAGATTAAATTTAGTAAACATAATTTATTAAAAAAAATCAGCGGTAATTTGGGGCTTGATGTAAAATTTTAAAAATTGATTAATCATTTCGTAATTTGTTTTTATTGCTCAAGGCATATTTATTAGAAATATTTTAAAGGAAAAATTCATCTTCAAAAATTCACTTGCGGCGAGATTTGAACTCGCGTCCCTGGATCAGTACCCCAGTGCCTCAACCGCTCGGCCACGCAAGTTCACATTTCGAGCAGCGAATTTAAGAATATGAATGTTTTCCTGTCTACTATTTTTTCGACTATTGATTTATTGATGTAAAAAGATAGTTTAAATTTCTCAGCACAGTGAGAACCCCCATGAGTTTCTTCGTGGCTTCTTCTCATGTTAGGGCGCGTTCAGAAGCCATGGTAGTTTTTTTTTGAGTTAACGTTAACTAGATATAATAAAAATTATAATTTAAATTCAAAACTTTTACCATAACTCTAAAGTCTGCGTACACTGGAACGTTTTGATAGAAATAATTATGAGGCGGTAGTTTACAGTAACTTTTTAGAATATTAAAATGGACGAATTACATCTCAGTCAACCTTGAAAAGTTAACTGTATAGTAGGCTTTTTCAAGGTAAAGTAGGTAGGTACATAAGCAGGCTACCTTTACATGTAACTGTACAGTTTCATAAAATAAATAAACATAAATAAATGAATTCTGTAAACAACACGCAGCGCCATCTAGCACCATGGTAAGCTAAGCTATTTTAATATTATAACGCGAGTAAAACCCGGTAAATAAAGTGTTTTATCCGGTAAATATTGTTATTTAAAATCTGTGATTTAAAAGTAAACCTTTTATATGTTCTTGATTATTCTTCTTTTGTTCTTCATCATCATCTTCATTCATCTTCCTGCTGGTATACAGTTCACCCAGCAAGTAGTTTCCGCCGGCCTACAGTCTCCAAACAGCTGAAGGCCGAAAGAAACCCCTGCTGGCTGCCCTGTTCTCTTCTTTCTTCCTTTCTTTCTTCCTCTAGATTTTATTTCAAATCTTTTTCCAAACTTTATTAGCGTAAAACTTGTGCGTGATTTTTAGCCTCACGATGTTTTCCTTCATCGTAAGAGCAATGTTAATAGTGCACATAAGTTTTTCTTAAAGAAAAACACATTGGTGCGCGGCCGGGATTCGAAACCACGACTACCGGAATGAAAGTCGGGGTATGGACCACTAGATCAACACCGCTCTTTGTAATATATGTAATACTAGCTGCGCCCCGCGGTTTTACCCGCGTAAGTCCCGTTCCCGCGGGAATATCAGGATAAAAAGTAGCGTATGTGTTATACCCGGAGAGCGAATTTTGTAAGTTAAATTTTAACACAGTCTTTTACGGCAAATACTGCATATTTCGCAGAAATATACTGGCGGTGTATTAATTAGACAAACAAAAAAATTTAAACATTTTTAAAAATCAGTCAAATAGCCTATTGTGACAAACCTAACGAAACCATTAAACCTTCATTTGGACTTCTATAGAAGCACACTAAACTGCTAGATCTATACTAATATTATAAAGCTGAAGAGTTTGTTTGATTGTTTGTTTTAACGCGCTAATCTCAGGAACTGCTGGTCCGATTTGAATAATTCTTTTTGTGTTTGATAGTCCATTTATCGAGGAAGGTTATAGGCTTCTTTTGATCCCGATATTCTTACGGGATCGGGACTTACGAGGGTAAATGCCGCGGGACGCAGCTATGAAAACGAAAGTCGTATTAGTTACACTATTTATATCTCAAAAACGGCGGAACCGATAGGAATGAAATTTGGTACAAGGTTAGTACGAGTATAGGGGGAAAAATAAAATATAGGGTACTTTAAATGATCGTACCGGTTAAGCAACGCTTGGCGTGACACATACTTGATGGGTCAACAAGAACGATCGCACCAATTAGAATAAAATTTGGTCCAGGGTTAGTTTAAGGGTATAAATACGATATAAGGTACTTTAAATGATCGTACGGGTTAAGCAACGCTTGGCGTGACACATACGTGATGGGTCAACATTAACGATCGCACCAATTAGAATAAAATTTGGTACAGGGATTAGTGTAAGCTGGTATTGTAATTTTTATGGCAAATAAAAATAAATATAAAAATCTAATAGGCATACGGACTTCTACGACTATACTCGTAGACGTTCGAGCCCAATGGTTTATTGTGCTTGTATTAGCAATCGTAATGGACCGTCATCCCTTCCCGGAAAGTTTGAGTTACAATTCCTTTTCGAGAAAAAAAATATACCTTTTTATTTAACAAAAAGATACCTAGAAATATTTTTTTTAGCAAGGAAATATATTTCCAAAGATACCTATACTTATATTACATAGATTTCATTTTAAATAGGTAGCTTACTGAAGCTTTACCTCAATACTTCACAAATACAATCAATAAATTTCTATTTAGGTACCTACTTCTAATAAAAAAAAGCAAAGAGACATAATTCGAGTTAAGACTTTATTGACTAGATACAAATCCAATTCAAATTCGAAATATTTTTATTATTTTGAATATTCTGCGCTACCATGATCTTTTGTCGTTGCTATATCGTCCTTTTGTCGTTCAAAAAAATAAAGTAAATCTTAAATAAAAAATATCCCGACTACTTTTAAAAACCACAGACAACTTAAAAAAATCTTTAATTTTTTTTTAAGTATGATTTTCTTTTTTTTAACCGACTTCAAAAAAAAGGAGGAGGTTCTCAATTCGTCTGTATGTATAATATATTTTTTTTTCTATGTTCACCGATTACTCGTAGACGGCTTGACCGATTGAGATGATTCTTTTTTTAATGGAAAGGTGGGAGCTCCGAGATGGTTCCATAAAAGTTTGGGATCTGATGAGTATCTTCGGAATGATGGACAGGATAGCATCCCAGAATTAAATAAATTACTCATTTTTTGACTTTTACCAAAAAGAATAGACCCCTAAAGTAAGTACAGATTGATGGGGCACCTGAAACCACCTTCTCATCAGCAAACTTCTCAATAATTTAAAGTTTAAATTTAAATTTAAAGTTTCTGTTATTGGCTTTTCATTCATATTCATATTCATTTATTGATTGCTTTCATGAGTATTACAGATCATATTTTTATAAATATAGCACATACATGATGCCCGTTGGGCTTAGCAACTTTTAATTAATTACATTTTACGTTTATATTGTTGTGGGATTGAAATTTTATAAAAAAGCATTTTTTAATGATTTCCAGTTTGAATTGTTGATCGTGAAACTTTCTGGTAGTCAAAACATTTTTTTATTGTCATATAAATATAATGTTAATATTATTAGTGTGTATTTAATACGAACGTCACCCTGTATATATTCAATGTATTGTATGTCCAAATAATTATTATAAAAGTCATGTCAAATTAATAGATTAGCTTTTACATGTTTAATTCCATTTATTTTAAAGGTCAATCTTATTCAATTTAATGATTTGTTAATGCTTCCTGTTTCTATGCAATGTTTTATAAGTAAATAATAGCTGTTGGATCTCCGAATGAATAAATAATAATAATTGGCCTTTTTCATCTAAATTTAGATGATTTATACAGCGCAAGCAACTTTTTTTTTTTTTAATAAGTATATAAATAAATAATGTCAAATACTCACTTGAGTCCCGCAACGATCTCCATGGCCCCGTTAAAGTTGCCGATGTCCCAACAGACGAGGGCCACTCGCAGCACGCAGGCCAGGGCCACCTTCCGATCCTCGCCTGAATGTGACAGTATCAGCTCTGTCACCCACGCCGATACCTGGTGAATAGGAACACAAGTCTTAGTTGGCTATTTTAATAATCAAGTACACAAGAAATATAAATAATAAATAAATAAATAAATCCTGTGACGAACACACAGCGCCATCTAGCCCCATGGTAAGCTGGTAAGCTTGTGTTACGGTGACTAGACAACGGATATACTACTTATATTTATTTTTCTTTTGTAAATACATACATATTATACATTGAAATACTCCCAGACGAGATACAAATATTTATTTTTAAGCATAAATATTTGCACCCAGCGGGAAGCGTACCCGCAACCTTCTGTATTGCAGCCAAGCGTTCGCCCGACGCGCCACAGAGGTCGTCAGATAATAGTTAATTTATTAATAGTATAGTAATCTTACTAATATTATAAACGCGAAAGTTTGTATGTATGTATGTGAGGTTGTAACTCTTTCACGCAAAAACTATTGAACCGATTGCGACGATACTTAGAATATAGGTAGCTGGGGACCTGGATTAACACATAGGCTACTTTTTATCCCGATATTCCCGCAGGAACGGGACTTAGCGGGTGAAACCGCGGGGCGCAGCTAGTATATATATACCTATATATCAAACCGAGAGGAGAAAACTCCACACTATAATAGTTGTAAATAGTTAATAGGGAATATCGAGCAAGTAACTTAAATGTGTTAAGAAGACGAATCGAAGAATTTGTTGATTTACCCCCCCTATTTATAAACGCTTATGAACGCGCTGCATAACTATGCATCGTTTGTCTTTTACTGTCACATGAAGTTTCAAAGTTGACAGACAGAGACAAACGTCACATAACTGAGTTATGTGTAAATAATATTTTATGGGTAAGGGAGCTTGTGTTTAACGTTTGAGGCTGGTGGGTGGAACCTCCCACCAAGTTGTCCACCCCCCCCCCTCCCGCCACTGTTAGGGCTCGCTAATTACCCTGATTGTACTAAACCTTACACGGGTACATAACTCTCGCTTTAACTCCAAATTTGTTGATAAGCCCGCCATCGCATCGGCCTTTTACTACGGTGGCCATTTATTTAGGGGATTGTGGGATAAGTCTCTTACCAATAAATAAGTAAAATTAAATAAATTCTGTGACCAACACACAGCGCCATCTAGCCCCGTGATAAGCTGCTAAGCTTGTGTTACGGTGACTGGACAACGGATATACTACTATATTACAAGTATACATAGAAATACACCCAGAACAGATACAAATATTTATTTTGAAGCATAAATATTTGCACTCGGCGGGAATCGAGCCCGCAGCCTTCTGCATTGCAGTCGGGCATTGACCCGCCGCACCGCAGAGGCCCTCCAAGGATTCTTTCTATCTATTTTCTTATAATAAAGGAAGAGAGAAAAAAAAGTTAGTACTTATTGGAAGTAAATTAAAAAAAAAGTGGTCTAGGGGACTAAGTATGGGGGAGAATAAGTAGTAGAACAAAATTATAAAATTATTAAAATTCATGTCTGTCTGTCTGTTTGTCTCAGTTTGTGTTTCTCAGTTTATCGGTCAGTTCCTTATACAATTAAAACTACTAATCCGATTGAAATCCGTTTTCACTATTGGATAGTTCTATTTTCAAGGAAGGTCGTGGTATACTTTGCATGAAAATCCAATTAGTAGAACCCGAGTAATGAACGAAAAAGTGCAACCCGCTCGAGAACCGCTCGGCCGCCCGCGCCCGTGATAACGCGTTTTTCACTTTCGCGGGTGAAACCGCGGGGCGCAGCTAGTCATTAATATAATTATGACAACGTCTCACCATCATCATCTCAGTCCTTATCCGTTCACTGCTGAACATAGCCTCCCCCATACGACGCCGCAAATAGCGATCGCAAGTTACTTACTTAAACACAAATGATTGGTTTATTCGCCCTATAACACCCAGGTAATATCACCTAGGTGATAGAATTTTACACGTCTTCATACCACGTTAGAATTGTTTCACCCTGGTGATAATAGGCGACTTTTTGTGTTTCATCTTGTGGAATTTTATCACCCTGAGAAGCCATGCTAATTAAAATAAAAACTTAAATAAATGATTATTTGCGTACAAAAATTAAAATACATTAATGTCACAAAAGCATGGTCACTCCGAATAAATAATCTTTTTGGACTTGTCCCTATTTTGCCTAATCGGCTTTTATGGCTACCCTACCTCGCCAGCGCACGGTAGAGCGCCATTTTAGTAATAGACGCCGACGCTGTCGTGTCGTCGCTTACCATCAGATGAGATGAGGTCAGATGATTGCCTATCGCTTCCCATCAGATGAGATGAGGTCAAATCTATAGCCAATTACCATACCCACCCATACCCGTACCCATAGTACAAGCCTAGTGCTTAAATTGCGCTGTGTGTAATGTCGTGCAATATTTAAATATTTATTTACCCCCTTACTTATAAACGCTAATTAAGGCGCTGCATAACTACTTTGTTTATGTAATTTGTTTTGTATTTTTTGGTACAATAAAGTTTTATCTAATCTAATGTAACCAAAATTAGGAGATCTGTAATAATTCTTTGTTCTGTCGCATCATCAATGTGTGTTGTCGAAATTACATTGACGTCAGCCATCTTTGTTTGAACGTTCAAAATTCTCCGTTTGGTTTATTTTAGGTCAAGCTCAATGTTGGACTGAGGTATTCTCAACAATTGCTTCTAGTTCGGTTTAGTGCCGTTAGATGGCGTTGTGCAGAAGGTGACATTTTGATGAGACGGCTTTTCACATGGCAAAATTTATTTATTTTAATAGGGGTTTATTTTTTCATCTACAGATAAAAGACAAAATAAAATCCTACTAATATTATAAACCTGAAAGTTTGTGAGTATGTGTGTATGGTGTATACGTGTGCATGTGTGTTTGTTACTCAATCACGCAAAAACTACTGAACCGTTTGCGATGAAACTTGGAATATAAGTAGTTGGATACCGGGAATAACACATGGGCTCTTTTATCCCGATATTCCCGCGGGAACGGGCCTTACGCGGGTGAAACCGCAGGGCGCAGCTAGTGCAATATAATGCTATTTCAATATCATAGGTACTTTTTTTATTTACTAAATGGAAACGCGTTAAGGAGATTATGTGTTGCTAAATTTTCATTTTTGTGAAACCTAGTTCAAATGCGTGTAAATTGTTTAATTTCGGGGCATATTAATCAATTTAGTTTCATGAACGTGTACAAGTGTAAAGAAAGTGAAAATCGGTGTAAAACATGGATTTTGGTCAAGCTCAAGCTCGCGTGAACCATCATTGTAAATGGTGTCTACCATTTACAATGACTTCCTTGACTTGATTTTTACTACGACGACGACTTGACTGTTTTGACGAAAATTGCAAATAACTTACAAACATTTATAATACTTGACACTGGCTACTTTCTAAATAGCCATAATTAGTTCACCACAGATAAGAAAAAAAAGAAAAAAAAACCTTACTTCGAAAAGTACTTCTAACCCTAGGTGAGACACAAACTGTACAGAAAGAAGAAATCGACCACTAACAGAGGAAATTAGGTCAATAGGTACGTCTGGGGACAAATAAGAAGCGAATTTCAAATCTTCTGTGTTTATTTTAACATCTATTAACAGTAATTTTGTTTGTTAACAGATTTCAGTTCCCAAAGTGTAAAATCGACCCTTTAACGAAGACTCCATTGTCCGTTTGTCTTTTAATTACCAGTCTGTATCTCATGAGCCGTAATAGCTAGATAATTAAAATTTTCACAGATTACATATTCCTTTTGGCGTTACAAAAACAAATACTAAAAAATAAAATAAAAATTCAGTGGGGCTCCGATGCACGTTAAGGACGCGACTCATGTGAAATCCCTTCCGATTGAATAGGTTTCTTCATAACCGGTATCATGTATTATGTTATTGTACATGATACAAGAAGTGTCCCCTTCATTTCAAAAACCATAAAAAATAACTTTAAATACCACTATTATACCCCTGTTAACTGGCAAAGTTACCCCTGTTTTCCAAATAAATCAATTTTTCTTCTAAATCCTTAACCGCTATATTTTCTTATAGGCATCATAATATTAGAAAATACAATACCTAGAACCTCTTCATCGCATTTTATGAAAATATTATTTTAATCTTTGTTAATGATTGATTTTACGAGAAATTGTAGATTTTTTCATGTAATTCCATCTCGCTCATTTATATGCAATCGGACAAGGACCGATAATTATCATCTATCGCCGCCTTAAGCAGTTGTTCTTGTTTGTTACCTCTGACAAGAAAAACCTGTTGTTTTTTTAAATCAAAGGCAAGTATAGGCAACTTGACTAAAAAAAAAAAACAGACTGCAGTTTTAACTGAAAAGTTAAAAACAAGAGTAACAACACTAGCCTTGAAGTGAATTAGTAATTGTCAAACTGGTCTAATTTGGCTATTCTTCTGATCTCGTAGCTTAGAAATACCTAGGACTTTTGTTAGTGGAACGTCGTCCTGAATTTTTATTTTTACAAAACATAGTTTTATTGCGTTTAAATTGTTTAATTTTGGGCGGCATGTTATCAATTTAGTTACGCGAAGTTCAACGAGTTAAGTGAAAATAAAAATGACAGTGCCAAACAAGAAATTAGCACGTTACAAACAAATGATCCATGGGGTTGGAGAAAAATCGTCGCCATTTTTTTTACAGCCTTCACGCATTGAAAATTATTTCAAACGATTACAGTATAATAGTAGTTCACTATTAGTACGAGAAATTGGCTAAATTGTCCTATATTGCTGACAGAAGCCATACCTAAGAAAAAGAAGAAAGAAGAAATGGCTACAAGTAAAGCAACCTTAAAAATCGTTCGATGCTTCTAGGAGCTTCAGGAATGGTGGATGCAGTCGGATAGGACTCCAAATGAATAAATATCGGGTAGGTGTACAGACAGACAGCAGAAAGCGACTTTGATATATACTATGTATGTTAATAAAGTTTAAAGGATGATTTATCCGGCCGGGTCCGAGCTTCGTAGCCTATTGCTCGGCCGCCACTCGGTTGCAACAGACCGATCGACTGCTTGCCTAGCAATGGACAACGAAGCTCGGCCGGGTGACGGTCTACTCATCCCTAAATGCTATTCGAACACGCGACCGTCCCATAAAAGACATGATATCTACCACTAGACCAAAGCCGCTCTGATTTAAATTTCATTAATAATTTTGTCTTTAATTGTTCAGTTTTAATTATTGAAGCCAAATGATGAGTTTCTTTGAATTTCATTGAGATATCTTAATTGAGATATTAATAATGTATACAGTTTAAGGTATGATTTATATTAGACCTTTTCCCGGCCGTGGCGGGTCCGAGCTTCGTTGTCTGTTGCTCGGCCGCCATACAGTTGCAACAGAGCGATCGACTGCTCGCCGAGCAATGGACGACGAAGCTCGGGCGGGTGACGGTCTAACTTAGATCATTCCTAATTGGTATTCGAACACGCGAAGAAAGACACGATATCTACCACCAGACCCAAGCCGCTCTGATTTAAATTTCATTAATCATTTTGTCTTTAATTGTTCAGTCTTATTAATTGAAGCCAAATTATGAGTTTCATTAAGATTATCTTAATTGAGGTATGAATAAAGTATACAGTTTAAGGGATGATTTATATTAAACGTCTCAAAACTTCAAGAACATTTTGTATGAAACAGTTAATTTGTGTTTATACTACACCGTACCGTGTCCGAGGCTCGGCCGTGCGACGGACGGGACACGGCGGGGAACGGCCGGGCCTCGGTCTAATATAAATCATCCTTAAGAGAGCTGACGTTTATTTGATTGTAATAAATACTTAGGCACGGAAATTACTAGACCGATTTCTAAAATTCTTTCACATAAAGAAAGCTACATTTTCGAGGAGTAACGTAGTTTGATTCCGATAATACGAAATCCCAATCTAGACGCAGCTAGTAAATAATCGAATATTATAAATGCTTGCAAGTATGTACGTGACTTTGTTACTCTTTCACGGAAAAACTACTGAACCGATTGTGTTGTAACTTGGAATATAGATGGATGGTGACCTGAATTAATACAAAGACTTTTTGTCCCGATACCCGGATCGGGACTTACACGGGTGAAACCACGGGACTCTGCTAGTCTTGGTATAACGCTGCTTAAAATTTGATGAATAATTAAATATTAGAGCTTCTAAATTTAAAATTAGCATAAGATTTTCAGTGTTTGAGAGCTGCTTAATTGTTTAAGGAGAACTCAATTCTCGCAACATTTCCCTATACAGCCTTAAGTATGTGATTACTAGCTGCGCCCCGCGGTTTCACCCGCGTAAGTCCCGATCCCGCGGGAATATTGGGATAAAAAGTAGCCTATGTGTTAATCCAGATCCCCAGCTACCTATATTCCAAGTTTCATCGCAATCGGTTCAGTAGTTTTTGTGTGAAAGAGTAACAACCTCACATACATACATACAAACTTTCGCGTTTATAATATTAGTAAGATTTTGTCGTAAAGATGTAAGTTAGATTTTATCGATACATTTTATCGACAAGTAATAACGTCCCTTCTCTAACGTAAGTATAATTATCGGCAACCCAATCATCCCCTATTCATGAGTAACTCGATATTTTTCGAGTTCCCTCACTAGGGTAGAGAAAAAATTGGATTTTAAGTATAGACAAGGTCTTTTCAGGGATGATTGACCAAACGAGCGAAGCGAGTGAGGTCCAGTGTAGACGGGCCTGGCGCTTGTATCTTTGTAACTTTGTATGTTTGTTCGACGATAACTTGAGTATCGTAGCTCCGATCTTCATGAATTTTGGTATGCGCGTAGTTTAGGTCAATAGAATTTATGAGTTCGAAGATGAGCCGGATCGGTAGGGGGGTTGGGGAGATAGATAGATAGATAGATTAACACTTTATTTGCACAACCAACAACAATTAAAATCACAGATAGGGGGTCGTGAGGTCTCAGTTCGGGGCGAACTCCTAGTTATCGTCGACCAAACATACAAATATACAGGCCCGTCTACACATACTATTTAAATATACTACAATGAAATTGAGGTTTTTTAAAAACCCCCTGTCAGCCATTCTGAGTGATGTCTATTACCTTTTAACAAGTGAAATGAGACTGCTTCGTTAAGTTAGGGGTCTTATTTAGATTCTGTGTTAAGTAAGTGACCCTACAACCCTATAATATAGGCACGGGGTAGCGGTAGGGGGTGGATACTTGCCGATAATAAACTGTAGTTATCGAAGACTAGCTGCGCCCGGCTTCACCCGCGTAAGTCCCGTTCCCGCGGGAATATCGGGATAAGAAGTAGCCTATGTGTTGTTCCCGGTATCCAACTACCTATATTCTAAGTTTCGTCGCAATCGGTTCAGTAGTTTTTGCGTGAAAGACTAACAAACTAACGAACTCACATACATACATACATACATACTTACATGCACACAAACTTTCGCGTTTAAAATAGTTATCGAAGATTTAGACGGCGTATGTAGTGCGTTGGGCTTACGCCCGACTGCAATTCAGAAGGCTGAGGGTTCGATTCCCGCCGGGTGCAAATTAGTTTTTGTTTAAAAATAAGTATTTGTATCTTTGTTTTTGTATTTTTTTTTATTTGTTTTGTATGTTTGTCATCTCAGTCAACCTTGAGAAAGCCAACTGTAAAGTTGGCGAAAGCTCAGTTCGTTAGAAAATCATGAACAAAACGCGATTAAGCCCGGTAAATAAAGTGTTTTATTTGTATCTGGTCTGGGTGTAAAATGTAGGAAACAATATCATTTACTAACGCTACAAACGAAAATATTCTAGAACATTACGTTAGAAAATAATTAACAATGAATCTGAATCCTAACCTAACCTAACCGTTTAGTTAAGCTCGGATATATCCCTTAAGTTTGGATATCGAAAGTTCCGCATGCTCCCGCTCGATTTCCCCTTCGGCCGTTTTGGAAACCAAAGGTTCGAAACCAGTTTCGAAAATAGAATTATTTTTCTTATTAGGTAACCTGGTTTCGAATAAAGAGAAATTCAATATTCGTAGCGAGCTCGCTCAATTATTTCGTAGCATTACTTTCGTAGCGCATAATACTTTCGTAGCATTCGTAGCATCGACGTAGCGTGATCGTTCTTTCTTGCCGCTCAGAAGTTACTGAGTAGGCGGACGCCTTATCACATGGCGATTGCCTATTGCGCCTACTTACCTCATTAAACCCTCCTATAAAAGCTCTGACAGTGCTCAGCTGTTGCTGAGGCTAAGTAGGCGGACGCCTTATCACATGGCGATTGCCTATTGCGCCTACTTACCTCATTAAACCTCCGTATAAGAGCTCGGACAGTGCTCCGCTGTTGCTGAGGCTGAGTAGGCGGACGCCTTATCATATGGCGATTGCCTATTGCGCCTACTTACCTCATTAAACCCTCCTATAAAAGCTCTGACAGTGCTCAGCTGTTGCTGAGGCTGAGTAGGCGGACGCCTTATCACATGGCGATTGCCTATTGCGCCTACTTACCTCATTAAACCTCCGTATAAGAGCTCGGACAGTGCTCCGCTGTTGCTGAGGCTGAGTAGGCGGACGCCTTATCATATGGCGATTGCCTATTGCGCCTATTTACCTCATTAAACCTCCGTATAAGAGCTCGGACAGTGCTCCGCTGTTGCTGAGGCTGAGTAGGCGGACGCCTTATCATATGGCGGTCGCCTATTGCGCCTAGTACGCCTTCGCCGCCGAGGTCTAGAGTCACTTGTCTCAGGTAGTCGATTGGTGGTACCTGAAACGAAAAAATGTATTTGAGATTCTGTAGAAAACTTATGGCGAATGCTGCGGTGAGTTATTTTAATTAGCATTGTAAAAATTCATAGATAAATTGAACATAAAACGAGACAGTTTGGGGTGAGTCAAAGACGATGTAATCAGTTGAATGCTCAAGTTCCACTGCCGTTCTGACGCTAAGTTACGATTTTATTTTAAGTATTATATAGATAACTGTTACCCGCGACTTCGTCCGCGTAGAAATAATGCATAGACGATTTTTTCGTTCATTACTCGGGTTCTACTAATTGAATTTCGATATAAAGTATAGGAGTTTTGGCGGGAATGCGTTAAGGAGATGTGTTGATAAATTTTCATTTTTGTGAAACGTAGTTCAAATGCGTGTAAAATGTTTAATTTCGGGGGCATATTAATCAATTTAGTTTCGTGAAGGTGTACAAGTGTAAATAAAAGTGAAAACCGGTGCAAAACATGTACTTTAGCTTAGTGTTGTCTCCAAAGCTCCGTGAACAAACATTGTAAAAAATGGCCCCCTTTTTACAATGATTCCCTCGACTTGACTTTAACTATGACGACTTGACTGTTTCGTTCAATGCAAATAACTTGCAAATATTGATAATACTTGACACTGGCAAATGTCCGAAAGGAAAAGCCATTTTTAAAGAAGAAGAAGATATAAAGTATAACACGAGGTTACTCGAAAATATAACTATACAATATTGAAAAGCAGATTTCAATCAGATTAGTAATTAAAAGATTATATAAGTATTTTTGTTCTACTACGTTTCCTAAGTCCTCTAGACCACTTTTTTTAATTTACTTACAAGTTTAGACGTTTTGAATGAATGTCATTTATTTGCACGAAATATGGTTACAACAGATGTTATCATTTTGAACTAGGTTTCACAAAAACACAAACGCATTTGAACTAGGTTTCACAAAAATGAAAATTTAGCAACAAATCTCAACGCGTTCCCGCCAAAACTAATTCGAATTTTAAATTCGTAAAAAGAACAAACCTAACACTTATATAATAAAGGAAGAGAAGTCAAAGAAGAAGTCAATGTAGGTAGGTATTTAATTTTGTTTGACATTGTTATTAATCTGTATTCATTAATTTAATTTTATCTGTGACATTGTATTCTTTGAAATTACGTAGTTTTAATAGGTAGTCAGTAAGTATATTTGTAAAATCATTAAGTTGACATTAAGATTGATTTAAAATAAGTACTTACTTGATTCTGATATTTGCATGCTAAGTTAAGTGCTGGTGAAATATGTTGAACTATATCTACTGGTTGTTGTGCATTGCAAGACATTAGCTTGATGGGTACATACATGTCTATCTATTAACATTTAAATCAACATAAGTAAAGTAGAAAAGTAAACATCTATACCTTTTTTTTGGCGTTATAGAAAACATAAGATTTACTCGCTAATTTTAAAATTAGAACATTTCGATTAAAATACCTATTCTGGTTGATTTTAAAAATAGAACATTTCGATTGTGCTTTCTTTTATTTTTTCCCGCTTCGACGTGTTTTCTTAATTTGTAGGATAGGTAACGCATCGGCTATTCACAATAAGTCTAGGGCTGAAATCTGTAGTCTGACTTTGCTAAGCAAAACTTTGACTTAACACAATTTTTGGTATTTATAAAGCGACCTTCGCAACTATCCAAAGTTATTGCTTAGTAAAGTCGAAGTTTTTTCAAATTTAGAATGAAAACTAATCTATCTTCTATAGGTACTTATAATAAAGGAAGAGACGACAAAAAGTCTGTACTTGGAAGTTAACAAAAAAAAAGTTGTCTAGAGGACTTAGGAAAAGTAGTAGAACAAAGTTATTATAATTTTTAAAATTCATGTCTGTCTGTCTGTTGCTTTGTCTGTTCCTCATACAATTAAAAGCTACTAATCCGATTGAAATCTGGTTTTTAATATTGAATAGTTCTATTTTCGAGGAACGTCGTGGTATACTTTGCATCGAAATCCAATTCGTAGAACCCGAGTAATGAACGAAAAACTGCAACCGCTCGAGAAACGCTCGGCCGCCCGCGCCCTTGATTACGCGTTTTTTACTTTCGCGGGTGAAACCGCGGGGCGCAGCTAGTTATAAATAATGTCCTATAGCTTTGCCTTTCTGTTTTAACTACTTATAACTATGAAGTTCATTTTATTTTAGTCGTATATTACAAAATGAATTTTAACTATAAATTCCAATTCCAAGGTAGTTAATGCTTAGTTTATGCTAAGCTCAGTCTGAGCAAAGTCAAAGTACGCACTATAGATTTCAGCGTAGGTATAGATAGGTAGGTACTTAAAGCAATGGCCAGTCACAAATATTTGATTACTAGCTGCGCCCCGCGGTTTCACCCGCGTAAGTCCCGTTCCCGCGGGAATATCGGGATAAAATGTAGCCTTTGTTTTATTTCCGGTATCCAGCTACCTATATATTCTTAGTTTCATTGCAATCGGTTCAGTAGTTTTTACGTAATTGGGTAACAAACATCCAAACATCTAAAAGTCCAAACGGGACACACGCGGGTAATCTTACTTCTAACTTTAATATTATAAACGCGAAAGTTTATAATATGTAAGAATGTATGTATGTATGTGAGGTTGTTACTCTTTCATACAAAAACTACTTAACCGATTGCGATGAAACTTGGAATATAGGTAGCTGGGGACCTGGATTAACACATAGGCTACTTTTTATCCCGATATCCCAGCGGGAACGGGACTTAGCCGGTGAAACTGTGGGGCGCAGCTATCCTACTAATATTATAAATCCGAAAATCTGTTTGTTTGTTTGTTTGTTTGTTTGTTCCCTCTTCACGGTCAAACGGCTCGACCGATTTGGATGAAAATTTGCATAGGGATAGTTCAAATGATGGAGAGTAACATAGGATACTTTTGATCCCGAAAATCCCGCGGGATCGGTACTTACACGGGTGATAATATTTATTAGATGAAAATTTGCATAGGGATAGTTTAAATGATGGAGAGTAACATAGGATACTATTGATCCCGAAAATCCCGCGGGATCGGGACTTACGCGGATGATAATATTTATTAGATGAATATTTGCATAGGGATAGTTTAAATGATGGAGAGTAACATAGGATACTTTTGATCCCGAAAATCCCGCGGGATCGGGACTTACGCGGGTGATAATATTAATGGATGAAAATTTGCATAGGGATAGTTTAAATGATGGAGAGTATCATAGGATACTTTGATCCCGAAAATCCCGCGGGATCGGGACTTACGCAGGTGATAACTATTTATTAGATGAAAATTTGCATAGTGACAGTTTAAGTGATAGAGAGTAACATAGGATACTTTTGATCCCGAAAATCCCGCGGGATCGGGACTTACGCGGGTGATAATATTTATTGGATGAAAATTTGCATAGGGATAGTTTAAATGATGGAGAGTAACATAGAATACTTTTGATCCCGAAAATCCCGCAGGATCGGGACTTACGCGGGTGATAACCATTCAATGAATGAAAATCGACACAGGGGTAGGATAAGTGATGTAGAGTGGCATCATCATCATCGTCATCCATCGTCATCGTCATCCTTCGTCATCGTCATCGTCACTTACTGACGAAATACAAACTTTAACTTAGTTCACCTACCTACCGCAGTGCAAAAATCCACACTTAAACGGACTCAATGGGCGACCGTTTAAGTGTGGATTATTGCATTGCGGTATATAGGTGTTCGAACAACGCAAGATCGCGACTTGCGCGGGTGAAACCGCGGGGCGCAGCTAGTAATTTTATAAATAAGGGTGTTGGACGATTAAACTAGATATTAATATTCTGAAGGGGTGAAGTCAACTATTCAGTTGAGATCAATGTATCGAGTGTATTCCTCATTCCATCGAAAAATGAAACAACTTTTCATTACTTATCCAAAAACATGTTGTCAAACAAAACCATCTAGAATATAGGGTACCGTATTAAATAAAATATGTACATAGGTAGGGGACCCTTCCCAATAACCAATATTCGATAAATAATCCAATAGGGCACAGTGTAGTGGAATGGGGGGCAGTAGGATAACTGCTTCAGGGACCGATGAAGAAACTCTATTCAAAATTTGAGTTGTTGTTGAACTCAAATAAGGCAGCTATCAAACGCAAAATATCTCATACTAATTTTGAATTTAGAAACTGCCTAATTGTTTAAGTACCTCTCAAATTTTAAGTGGCGTTTAAGTATTAGGTTTCTTGTGTTTTCTTTACATCGGAAGTCGCTTTCCTAAGTTACACACAATCTATAGAATCTATAAAACAATCAATCAACGAACAAATATATATGGAAGTAGCAATCCTTTGAAAAAAAATTCCACGCAAACGGTGGTTGCGGGGCCTCGATGAACGATGATTCGACCGCCAGTCTGTCACTAAAGATCGTCCGCCATTGGTCGATCCAAAGATCGATCATACATAATACTGTATGGAACATGTCAGTGTGTGCATCTGCTGCTGTCTCACCGTGGAACATGTTTTTTCGAATTTAATAGGGAAGTTAGACCTCCATTCTATTTGACACACTGGCCTGGCGCTTGTATCTTTGTATGTTTGTTCGACGATAACTTGAGTATCTTAGTTCCGATGTTCATGAATTTTGGTATGCGCGTAGTATAGGTCAATAGAATTTATGAGTTCGAAGATGAGTCGGATCGGTAGGGGGGTTGGGGAGATAGGGGGTCGTAAGGTCTCAGTTCGGGGCGAACTCCTAGTTAATACTCGCTCTATACTGTATAACACGAACTGTGTCCCAAAGCACGGTGATTCGGTTTCATCTTTCCTTCGAGAAGCTTTGAAGGTCGCAGTCACTTTGATTTATACACAAATAAGTGACGCTAGGGATGGGGTAATGGCGGCAAATTGCGTTTTAAAAATAAAAATTAATATTAGGTATTTAGAGCCGATTTTTCATTACTCAGATAAAAAATGACACATAATTATTTTCCCCGGGTCTTATTCGCGTATTATTATTTTTAAATTCTCTTACCTCGACGTTTCGATCATGTTACAATAATCTTGGTGGCGAGGGGACCAAGAATTTTTAGACTATTTTTATATATTTTAGACTCTATATTTGGCCTACTTGGCATATGAAATTTCGAAATTTTAACTGAAAATATATATGTCAATTATACATTAATACCCTTATTTATAAACGCTAATGATTGATCTGCATAATTATGCATCGTTTGACTTTTACTGCCACATGAAGTTTCAAAGTTGACAGACAGAGACAAACGTCAAATAACTTAGTCATGTGTAAATAATATTTTATAAATATCGACGCTTAAAAGGTAATAGGGGATAAGCGACACTTTGGTCCAAAATGACTTTTAAATGCAGTCTTACTTGAAATTTTCCGCTCTATCGAATGCGCTCACTCCCGTGGCTCTACGTTGATATTTTTGTCGCTTGAATCCAAGCACTTTTAAATGTCATTTTGGTATTACCGACCGTATTTTAGACCTTTTTTACCATAAAGGTGCTTGTACCATCGTAAAAATAGCACTATTTTTGACTTGTAGTCGGTAATGTCTCTTTACTTTTTACCGGTGTTGAGATTCGGGGTGCTTATGTTTCATTACCATAAACATGTGTTTGAAAAGTTAGAACTTATACCTCTTTACCTTTGTCATCAAAAGTATGAAGCATCGGTTATATCCTACTACCATTCATAAGTTTACAATATAGTTGCCGCTTATACATAACTACCAAAATCGAATATAGTAATGACCTGTCACTTATACCCTACTACCACTTGCAACGTTACAACACCGTTGACGTTTATCCACTATTACTAAAATATAATTTAATGTTAAAGTGTCGGTTATACCCTACTACCAATTACTATTTTCATACAATATTGTCGCTATTGCTGTACTACCTCGTAATGATAATTCGCTCATTGGTGCTTACGCAAACATGCATGCGTGTCCACGCCTTTTCTGAAGTACCTTTTAAGAAGATACGCCTGAATAAGTACATTATATTATTTAAAACATTATTTTTTGGAACTCTGTAACAACTTTTTATAATTGTTTTTAAGTCATCATCATCATATCAGCTGTATGACATCCATTGTTGAACATAGGGCTCCCTCATCGATTTCCAGCCAAGGCGGTTAAATGCAGCCTGCATCCACCCTTGGCTCGCGGTCTTAACCAAGTCATCCGTCGCGTCGGTGGACGGACGCGTCGTTTTCCGGTTAATGGTCTCCACTCGAGAACTTCGCGGCTCCATTGGCCATCCGTTCTCCGGGCTGTATGACCTACCCAGCCACAGCCTACAGTCACGTACAATGGGTCCACTGGAAGACCTAAGTGCAGAAAAAGGGAGCCCAAGAAGACTGAAGACTGAATGACCTACCCATTGCCACTTCAGCCAGCTAATCCGTTGGACTATGTTGGTGACCCTTGTTTCTCCACGTATCTCCTCAATTCTGATTCGATCCCGTAGAGAAATACCAAGCATAGCTCTCTCCATTGCACGTTGAACGACTTTGAGCCTGTACATAAGGCCTATCTATGGTGAAACACCACGTCTCAGATTCGTATGTCATCACTGGTAACACACACTGATTGAAGATCTTTGTCTTCGGGCACTGAATTATTTTGGACGAAAAGATGTTGGAAGTTTCCCGAACGCTGCCCATCCGAGTGATATTCGACGATTGACCTCTTTCTCTAAGTTGGACCTACCTAGCTGGACTGTCTGTCTCAGGTATAAGTAAGCCAACAACTTCGAGAACCAAGTTCACAACTATAACGGGGGCAGGCACAACATGGTCATTTAACATGACTTTCGTCTTGTCCATGTTCATCCTAAGGTCTATCCTTTAGGAGACTCGATTAAGGCCTTCTAGCATATTGCCGAGCTCTTCCATCGTCTTTGCCATGACTACGATATCGAGTGATGTATTCGCCGTTAATGTTGATGCCAAGTCCTTTCCAGTCTATGAGCTTGAAGGCGTCTTCCAGAGCGGCCGTAAACAGTTTCGGAGATATGACATCTCCTTGTCTGACGCGTCTCTTTAAGGGCCTTTGAAGTCTGTTCCTGTACTCGGATTGGCATGATGGCGTTTTTATACAAGCACTTCAACACTTCGATGTGTCGATAGTCAATTCGGCATTGCTGGAGAGATTCGAGCACAGCCCATGTCTCGATCGAATCAAAGGCTTTCTCTTAGTCCGCAAACGCTAAGCAAAGTGGCAAGTTATACTATTCGGTCCTCTGTATAACTTACCGAAGCGTATGGATATGGTCTATGACACTGTAGCCTTTTCGGAACCCGGCTTGTTCGGGCGGCTGGACGTCATCAAGCCTGCGCTCGAGACTATTCGCGATGACCCTTGAAAACAACTTATAAACATAGCTCAAAAGCGAGATGGTTCTTTAGTTCTTTAATAAGGTGTTGTCACCTTTCTTAAAGAACAACACCACCACGCTTTTGTTCCATTCTTTTGGCGTTGTACCATCAAGCAAGACGGCATTGAAGAGTTTCTGAAGGACTTTAAGTACCGGTGATCCACGCGCTCCATTCAGTAGCTCTGTTTTTATCCCGTCTTTGCCCGGCGCCTATGCTTCAGGGCCTCGGATATCCTATTCAGGATATCTCGGACATCAGTCTGTACGACTGATGTCCGAGATATCCTCGGTGTAGTGTCGGGTCATTTTAACTATCGGGTCTCTAGCTAAACTGCTAGCAGGTTTAGCGACCGAATCGTATAACTATCCATAGAACCTTTCGATTTCCCTCAACACTTCGGCTTTAGTGGAGGCTAAGCTGCCGTCATCTTTCTTCAGCTTCGTCATCTGGCTTTGCCCAATAGGCATATCAATTGCGAACACTTTGGAGCCCTTGTTCCACTCGATCGTATCGAACCAATATCGTGACGTAAGGATTTTCAAATTCGTCTATTGAGCAGCCTATGTGAGTCCACATCATCGGGAGACTGCAGTCGCAGTGATCTCCGCTCAGCCATGAGGTTAAGGGTGTGATCAGAGAGTTTCTGAGGCCTATTTGTACGGCGGGTCTTAAAGTACTTAGACCCCACCGTAGGGGAAGTTTCTACAAACTTGCTATTTATATCGTTCACCAATGCAACATTAGCTAGGCAGCCGAAGCGGTTGGACAGCTCAAGTTGAAAGCTTTTGAGGTTTTGGATATGGGCACAAGTAGGACGGAGCGTGGACTTCATCAACCGAGACCGTTCAAGTTTAACGTTCAATGTGCTGCTGGTTTTTAACTCTGTGGATCACAGATAAATCATTGAATAATTATTCGTTTTTTGTTGGTCATGATGAAGTCAGTCTCATTTTTCGTGGAACCATCGGGACTCATCCAGGTCCATTTCCTGTGAGGCGGCTTCTGGAAGAACGAGTTCATCATAAAGAGTCCCTTCTTCTCCAGAAAATCGGCCAGCCTGTGTCCGTATGGTTGCGCTGCTCATAACCAAATTGCCCCACTGTCAACTAATCATCGCTTCTCTTACTCAGGTTTGAGTTTGAAATTCCCCGTAACAACAGTGAAGTGAGTTTTAGCGATATGGTAACGATATCATGTCCTCATACATGGTCTCAACTTCCTCATCTGGGTGTGTCGAGGTCGGTGCATATACCTGAACAACTTTAAGGGAATATCTTTTGGATATTCGAAGTGTTAGGTATGCGACCCTGCTCGACACATTTTCGATGGTAATAATGTTGCCAACGAGGGATTTGTGAACGAGAAACCCTATCCCATTTTGGGATTTTAGGTCTCCTTCCCGGTAGAAGAGCAGGTTGCCGGACTTTAAGATTATCGTATCCCTCTCGCCGGACTTCCGATAAACCTAATATGTTTCATTTTAACCTACTCATTTCTTTTTCCAGCTCATCTATCTTTTCGCCTTCCCTCAAAGTGCGGATGTTGTGTGTTGCCAGGGCTAGTGGTCTCGGTTGGGGGTGATAGCGCAGCATCTGCCGGAGATTGTTAGCACCCCTAGTCCCGCCGTTACCGTGGCCACCACCGTAGTCAGAAATAGCGAGTCCGCCGGGGACTCGGGCCCTGTTTCTTGTCTGCATAATCATGAAGGGGGTTGCAGTACTCGCCACGCTTGGCAGGCGGGTTGGCGAGCGCAGTAAATGATGCGATGTAATACGCCGGAAGACGCTGCTGCTAATCTTTTAGTGTTTGTCCCTCAGACGAGTCCTACGTCTCCCATGGGAAGAGACATTCTAAAGCCGGTACCCGCGGCATTTCTTAAGCCGGTATCCGTGTCTTTAGGTACTTTTCTTTAATAATATTAGTAAAAACGTACTTTTGTTTTCATTAAATAACTTTAATATTAGGCAACACCTGCTTCTCCATCCTTGGATTTTTCCAAGTACGGAGAGAGTGTCGGCGGCGCTATATAGGACAGTAGGTGTATCTGGGTTAGGTGTAATTTTAAGGAAGAATAATGTCGCTTGTGAGTCTAGTGTTTTTAAGACTTAACGTTTAACCCACATTACCATATGCCCTGATAATGTCGTATGTAGGATATCCTTCTTTTCCTCTTGGTATAGAAATTTTGATGTGCGGATGTACCACATTACCTTATTAATTAAGACACTTACAGTGTCGTTAATGTCTAACTTCCTTAAAATGTTTTTGCTAAGCACTGTAGTTTGTCCTTTATTACCCTGTGGCATAATAATGCGAATAGTCTCGTATCCTTCTTTACCTAATTAAGCTATTCTACAGTCATGTGACTTATGCCCTGTTACCTTATCGTATGTAGATATCAAATGATACTAAGGCTTCTGTACTCTTTGGTTTTTTCTGGGTAGATGTAACTTATGCCGTATTACCTCAAATGAAAATCAAGACCATTTGATTTAAGCGCCATCAAACCAGGTAATACAAAGTCTAATCAAATAAAAGAAAATGCCAATTAATGCTTGTCTTTCTCTAGATTTCAAAACTGTTTCCATCTTACAGATATGACAATTAATTTAAAAGTTATGGCCATTTTTCTGAAATTTGAAACTTTAAACTGCTCTCCTGAACAATTTGGTTTTTGTCGCTTAGCCCCTATTACCTTTTAAGCGTCGATATTAAGTGTGTTAAATAACTTACATTACTCACTGGAAAAAAAAACTATTAAAACCTAATCATGAAAATTAGACAAATACCTACCAAAATAAAATAAATTAAAAATTTCAATGTAAATAACGTTCGTAAGGAACTCTAAAACATGGAAGCGTACCGCTTTTATCACGAAAGCAGTTGTGTAAACAGTTTGACAATATATAAATTAAAGCAATAATAAAAAGTTTGTTATTAACTTAAGACTTAGCTTCAAGCTAAACACAATTTAACTTAATGAGGGAAGATCTTGTTGGCTCTTTCTTGTTTCTAACTTAAAATGGTACCGAATTTAACATTTTTCTTGTTTTCGCAATTTTGGAAATGAATTGAAATTGAAAATAATAGTAGTTTATGCACCGAGGTACTAAAGTCCTGTCTTATTATAGCGGGCGTCATATTGAATCCAATGCGTACGAAGGACTCTAAGAGGGTTAACTCCCGAGCGCAGCGAGGGTGTTAAAAACTTAACTCCTGAGCAAAGCGAAGGAGTTATGTACCTAGAATCCTGAGTGACGCGTGGGATTCAAGCGCCCAAGATAAAGATAGGCTTAAGTACCGAGGTGAATACTCTACTTTACACATCTACTGCGAGACAACAAAAGGGCTACAAAAATTTTAGCATTTAACTAACAACAAAAAAATAGATTAATGTAACGTATATGAAATATATTGACAGCTCTATATTATACTTAAAAAAATGCTTTCCAAAAATTTCGCACCCGACAGGACTTGAACCTGCATCTCTGGGAGTATAGTCATCCAAGTGTAGGAAACACTTAAAAATATATCAAAAACAGCTCTATATTAATTAAATTAAACAATATTACATCTTCTTCTTTAAAATGGCTTTTCCATTCGGACATTTGCCAGTGTCAAGTATTATCAATATTTGCAAGTTATTTGCATTGAACGAAACAGTCAAGTCTTCATAGTTAAAGTCAAGTCGAGGGAATCATTGTAAAAAGGGGGATATTTTTTGTACAATGTTTGTTCACGGAGCTTTGGAGACAACACTATGGTAAAGTCCATGTTTTGCACCAATTTTCACTTTTATTTACACTTGTACACCTTCACGAAACTAAATTGATTAATATGCCCCCGAAATTAAACAATTTACACGCATTTGAACTAAGTTTCACAAAAATGAAAATTTACAACACACTCCTCTACGCATTCCCGCCAAAAAACTCAATGTTACATCAAAATGACGAAACCACACATCGGCCTTAGCTGATTAAAAAAAAAGTTGGGGCTTAATACTAACCAAAACTTTTTGCTTTACCCTTCCGTCAGTGATAATTGAAAAAATTAGCCCAGTTTTTATTTTTTTTTATGTGTTATGTCTAGGTGGCCAGTTCGAAATGGCCGTATGCTACCAAAACCTTAGTTCCAAATTTAAATTACTTTATGCCCTAGGTGCATAATGAGCACTTTATGCACCTAGGGAATAAAGAATCGCTTTACGTTGACCTTTTTGGTCAAATAAAGTAACTTTGTAGAGCAGTAGGTGTGTAAACTCATTTATGTATCGGTTTAATTGGTTTAATTCTATTTACCTAGTTTTTTTTTTATTAAGTTGACATTTAGATTGATTGATTAAATTCGTTTTATCTATACATAGATAAAGGAAGAGAGGACAAAAAGTCTGTACTTGGAAGTATATTAAAAAAAAAAGTTGTCTAGAGGGCTTAGGAAAAGCAGTAGAACCAAGGTTGCGCAAGACGTCTGGCACAAACTAGACGCGAGAAGCCGAAAATAGATCTAGGTGGCTTGCAATTGGAGAGGACTATGATACAGATACAGATATTTTATTGGTAACGAGATAAGTTACATGTCATGATAATAAAAACTATTATTATAAATTATTTTACGTAACGTACTTACTCGTAAAAACTATAGTTAATTTATTCAATTAAAATTTAGGTCAATCTATATAAATTTCAACATAATTTCATACAAAAACAGTCAGTATGTCTAGCAGTGGACTGCAACAGGCTGATGATGATGAATAAAATAAATATTGCACGACATTCATTACACACAGCGCTATCTCAAATAAAAAAAATATATATTTATTTATTAAAAAGAATCTTACCAAATATTTCCCTTATTACATTAGAAATCGGTTCTGCACTAAGCATAGCTTGTATCGCAGCAACCGAGATACTAATATAAAATTTTGATAATATTTAATAATGATTCAAATCCAGCCCATGATGATCTAGCCCTAAACTAAGCACTAGGTGCGTACTAGGGGTACGGGACACATATGGGACAACGGATATACTACATATTTTACTTTTTTGTTTTTAAATACATATATGATAGATTGAATACACCTAGAACCAGAAACAAACATTTATGGTCAGCAGAAATATTTGTTCCCGGAGGGAATCGAACCCGCAACCTTATGCGTTGCAATCCGAGCTTCGCCCGCTGCGCCACAGAGGCCGTCAAATTAAATGACATTCATTTATTCATTCAATTGTTATTATCGTAATTTTATTATAATAATTTTTTTTTCAAAATTTTCAAAAGTAAGTATCGATTTTTTTAAAGTCGTAGAACAAAAGTTGTTCGCCTAGACGTCTAGAACAACTCCCTTTTGGCTTAAATGGGTATCCTCGTTACAAATTGTATATCTATATATTTTTTCAATAAACCCTGCTAAAGGGATTCCGGTCCCTTTTCGTCTCAAATAATCGAATGTACGTAACTCGATATTATAAGGATCGAGTTAAGTATTGCTTTTTGGTTGGTTTTAGGGATGCGAAAAGAATTTTAAATTTAAACTACAAATACCTCTACAAGATGTAACGGGTAGGCCCTTTTAAGCCGAAAGGGGGTTGTTCTAGACGTCTAGGCGAACAACTTTTGAAAATTCGAACTTATTTATAAAATTATGAGGTTTTGATTTACTGAAAAAACAGCTGCATTTGAAAATAAAGGTAATTAAAGTTTTGATTGTAGTAGACCAAACTAAATGAAAGGACAACTTAAGGTCAATGACCTCGAACTCTGAGAAACAGCTGATTTTCAAGTAAACTTTACACTTAAAGTGTTCGAAAAGTACTTCGAATTTTCAAAAGTCGTAGAACAAAAGTTGTTTGCCTAGACGTCTAGAACAACCCCCTTTCGGCTTAAAAGTGAATACCCGGTACACCTTGTATATGATAAGGCCATACGAAGTGCGCCAGGTCACTTGGTAAGAATTTAAAACTTTATTACTCTCTCTTACCACTTCTTCCGCTTTTCTGCTTAGAGGTGTGTTTCACCTAGTCTGAGGCTGAAATCTATAGCCCGTACTTTGACTTTGCTAAGCAAAAACTTTGTCTTCAGTCAATTTTTGGTATTTTTAGAGCGACCTTCCAAAGTTTTTGCTTAGTAAAGTCGAAGTTTTTCAAATTTAGAATGTAAACCAATCAAAAATAATGACCTAAACTTTGCTTCTCTGTTATGACTATGAAGTTCTTTTTATTATTTTCGTATGTTACAAAATGAATTTCGACTGTAAATTCCAATTCAAAGTTTGTACTTAGTATTTGCTAAGCTCAGTCTGAGCAAATTAAATTGAATAAAAGTAAATAGGTAAATAATAATTGAAGGGGTTGGGACGTACGCGTGTGAAACCGCGTGGCGTTGCTAGCTTCAAGAAAATAAAAAATCCATAAGCAACGTTTGTGAATCACATGTACCTACCTATTTATTAAATTATAATCAAATATAATATTATTTTCTCCGAGGCGATGTATTCGATTCTAAAATATAATTATATTTTCCATGAAATATAAACCTTTGGCATCGATATTCAATAGCGAACCAATTTTAATTTGCTTTTCTTTATGATCCTTATTTTGTTTTTATGGTTCCGTACGTAAAATGTAAAAACGGGACCATTTTATTAAGACTCCACTGTCCGTCAGTCTGTCGTCATGCAAGTAGTTGAGATTTTCACAGATAATGTGCCTATTTCTGTTACCGCTATAACAACAATTACTAAAAACATAATAAAACGTATATTTAAGGGGGCTCCCATACAACAAACATGATTATCCTTCATAAAAAACCCCACAATATTTACCGGGTTTTACTCGCGTTTTATTTAATAACGCCATTATTACAAAGCACCGAGCTTTCGCTAACTTTACAGTTATCACTCGAATCACTCCTGATAGGCGGTAGAAAAGTTTGCCAGACTTGAAGCAGAGGCGCTTCGCTCGCTCGTCCCTAGTAAGAAGGGATTTTCTCTGAATCGGGTTTGACATGCGGATAAAACCGCGGGCTGTAGCTAGTATAATCATAAACAAATTAATGATGATAGGAATAGCGGTAGCGAATTTCAAATGAGGAAAAAAACAGACAAATATTAAAGCAAATAATCTATACTAATATTATAAAGCTGAAGAGTTTGTATGATTGTTTGTTTGTTTGGTTGAACGCGCTTACCTCAGGAACTGCTGGTCCGATTAGAAAAAATATTTTTGTGTTTGATAGTCAATTTATCGAGAAAGGTTATAGGCTACTTTTGATCCCTATATTCTTACGGGGTCGGGACTTACGAGGGTAAATCCCGCGGGACGCAGCTATAAAAACGAAAGTCGTGTATATCTCAAGAACGGCGGAACCGATGGGAATGAAATTTGGTACAGGGTTAGTATAGGGGTATAAATAAAATATAGGGTACTTACTTTAAATGATCGTACGGGTTAAGCAACGCTTGGCGTGACACATACTTGATGGGTCAACAAGAGTCAAATATAAAGACTAAGTTAAGGCCCCTATACGAGCTAAACTGAAGATCCTTGTCGAATTCATCGAAAATTGTTGATTATTTCTGTCGCAATGTTTTAGAATATTTTCGTTTAAATAGCGTTTGTAAATGGCATTCATCATCATCATCATCATGAGCCTGTTGTAGTCCACTGCTGGACATAGGCCTCTCCAATTGCACGCGACCTTGATCCATTGTCGGCTTCTCGCATCCAGTTTAAAATGTAAAATTTTGTTGAGTACGTATTATCCAAGAAATACAGTTTTTTTATAAAATTGTGTTGAGTACGTATTATCCAAGAAATAAATACAACTTAATTAAATAAATATAAGAATTATTTATTACGTACCTAATTTGTTTTTATTGCTCAAGGCATTTCTACTAGAAAATTTTATAAAAGGAAAAAAAAAAATTCAAAAATATACTTTGTTGAATTGAATGCTCACACAAATCACGAATTTTTAAAGATAATTTTTTCCTTTAAATTTTTTCCAAGAATAACTTTTAATTCAGTAAAACATCTCAAAAACACTAGTTTTTCCTGAGTTTTTCATATTATATTTATACTATCATGTTTTTTTTAATAATAATGTTTTCTCGTTTAGGAAATGAAGTCGCATAGATATTCTATTTCTGGATTTTCATAATTTTTATGACGTGTCTATCATGAATAGTGAGAATGACGACCTCTGTGGCGCGTCGGGCGAACGCTTGGCTGCAATGCAGAAGGTTGCGGGTTGGATTCCCGCTAAATATTTATACTTAAAAATAAATATTTGTATCTGGTCTGGGTGTATTACTATGTATAATATGTATGTATTTACAAAAGAAAATTTAATATAAGTACTACTTATTACACCGTAACACAAGCTTAGCAGCTTACTATGGGGCTACATGGCGCTGTGTGTTGGTCACAGAATTTATTTATTCGCAAAATCGAGTCAAATTGACTATGGCAGACTGTTGAACTATGTCATTTACCACAAACTATTAAAGCAAGTTTAGATTAATTGGGAATGCGGTTAAACTGGCTATATTCGGTTAAGTTGTGGTAATCTGTTAATGGGGTTTGAATTAGGGTAGCAGGTACATGGCTTTAACAATTTGCGGGGAATTCGGATAGAACAATTATTATTCGTCTCTCTACTCCAAATAACCCTACTTTGCGTCGTGCCGTCGGGTTACTTCTAAAACAAATTACTTCTATCAATCTTGGAATTTGTCTCAAACTCAATTTCTTCTCACGTTTGTAGGCATAAAAATCAAGCGAGGCAAACAATGTAGCGTATATATTATATCTATATACTTATCTATCTATCTTCTTCTATACTTATAATAATTATAATAAAGGAAGAGAGGACAGAAAATCTATACTTGGAAGTAAATAACAAAACAAAGTTGTCTAGGGGACTTAGGAAAAGTAAAATTCATGTTTCTTAAACAATTGAAAACTACTTATTAAAATCTGATTTTCAATATTGGATAGTTCTATTTTCGTGGAACCTCGTGGTATACTTAACACCAATTACTTAGTAGAACCCGAATAATGAACTAAAAAGTCGGCTATGCGCTATTTCTACGCACACGAAGTCGCGAGTAACTGATATTATGAATAACTTGATAAGCGCATCTTGTATAGTCATCATCATCATTATCTAAGCCGCCTAATCTATCCACTGCTGAACCTAGGTCCCATACGACGCCACAAATAGCGATCGCGAGCTACCTCCATCCAACTACTTCCCACACCGCTATAACGTCAAAGCAGGTGATCTTCAAACACTTGAAGTGGTATGGTACAGCAGTAGATAAAATATAAACGGCGAGAATTGTGACTAAATTGTTTATTAATCGCTGCAGACTACACACTTGCAAACGTCCACATATGACACACGGATAACAGTGTGGACAAGCACAGAAGGAGAGATTAACACAGGAAGAAACAGTTTATATTGGGAAGATAGACTTAGCATACAGTTCGCGGAAATAAAAGGTATAGCGGGTCGGAGCAAGCGGCATGCGTCTCGCGTCGTATCGTCTAACCGACTGCCGGAGGCCGGAGCCACCGCTCGCGGTGCAGCGGGGGCTTACGCGCCGGTGCATCGCTTCGGGTGCGTTCGGCAAACGTCGGCCGCGCTCGGTCGGCGCGAGCGCCGCCCGCATACCTATGCCGCGACGACGTCACAGGCTGTGTTATCTAATAGTAATCGCGGTCGGTTTGTCCGCGCGTAAACATTTGCTTATACAGTTATAATTATTCTTTTATAAATATTTTGATACATATATTAGTTTTGATAATTTGTAAATAGATTAGGTACTTAGGTAAATTATATATATAGCTCCGCTACACCACCCCCCTCCTGAGACCGTCGCTACGGGCGATAATAGTCTGGGAATCTGACTGTACGTCCCGATCTGGTTATTTTGGTACCGTGACTATGTGTTTGTGTGGTTGATTGAATAGGTGTAGGTGTGTTTGTGTTGTGTGAAGATTGATTATGTGATGTATTCGTGTCAGAGCGTGATGTGTGTGTGTTTGTTTGTGTATCACGAAGTATGTAAGCAGGTTTAATTCTATCGATCGATACTGTGACAGGTTTGTTACTGTAGACTATTTTAAAAAACTTGTCCCCTCTTATGAGAACCTCGTATGGTCCAGTGTAAGCAGGTTTAAGGGAGCCAGCTACGGTGTCATCGCGGAGGAAGACATGAGTACACGTAGCCAGATCCTTAAAAACAAATGGTGAACGATGACCTCCGTGACGCGAAGCCGGAGGCGGCTTGAGTTTGTTCACGAAAGAACGTAATCGAGCCGCATAATCTGTCACGTCAACGGGTTCTTCTTTTGTGGGTAAAAGAAAATCACCAGGAAGGCGTAAGGTTTCTCCATAAAGAAGTTCTGCCGAGGAACATTTAAGGTCCTCCTTGAATGAAGACCTAATGCCAAGTAACACAAGGGGAAGTGACTCAACCCAAGAAGCATCGGAGTGGCAGGTGATGGCGGCTTTGAGCTGCCGGTGGAACCTCTCCACTAGGCCATTTGCTGCTGGGTGGTATGCGGTGGTACGGCTATGAGCGAAACCGGCTATCTGGGACAGCGTTTTGAACAACGCCGACTCAAACTGCCTACCTCTGTCCGTCACTATTTTGACCGGACTACCGAAACGGGCTATCCAGCCACTAAGCAGTGCTTTGGCAACGGTCTCAGCTGTCATATCAGGTATTGGTATTGCCTCAGGCCAACGCGTGAAGCGGTCGATGGCAGTGAGGCAATATCGGTATCCCTGAGATAGTGGTAGGGGGCCGATCAGGTCAATGTGTACCACCTGAAATCGTCCACGTGGTAAAGAGTAGGTAGCGAGGGGTGCAGAGACGTGTCTCGTGATCTTGCATTTTTGACACGCAAGGCAACTGCGTACCCACTCGCGACAGTCTCTACGTACTCCTGGCCAAACATAACGATCTGTGACCATTTTTATTGTCGTTCTAGCTCCGGGGTGGTTCAGGGAATGTAGACTGTCAAAGACTTGTCGCCGGTAGGCTTGCACGACAAATGGTCGTGGAGCTAGGCCACTTACGTCGCAGAAAAGTTCGATGTTAGACCCAGGCATTTTTACCTTACGTAATTGCAGCGCAGTGTGTCCACCGAGTAGCAATTTTAATTCAGGGTCCTGGTTTTGCGCGGTTCCTAATCTTCCTGGGTCAACGGGTTTAGTGATCTCATCGACCCGTGACAAGGTATCGGCAACCACGTTATTCTTACCCGCAATGTGCCTCACATCGGTGGTAAATTGCGAAATAAAGTCCAAGTGTCGAAACTGCCTGGGTGAACAGTTTTCTTTCCGTGAACTGAAGGCGAACGTAAGTGGCTTGTGATCAGTGTAAATAACGAAGTCACGCGCCTCCACCATATGGCGGAAGTGCTTGATGGCTTCGTAGATAGCTAAAAGCTCGCGATCGTAGGGGGAGTATTTTGACTGAGCGGGGCTTAGCTTTCTGGAAAAGAAAGCAAGGGGCTGCCAACTGCCACCTTTCAGCTGTTGAATGACGGCCCCGATGGCGGTATCGGATGCGTCCGTGACCAATGCCATCTGGGCATTGCTGTCTGGGTGCGCTAGCATGGCTGCCTTGCAAAGATCTGCCTTGCATGCCTCGAACGCCTCTCTCTCTGTTACGCTGAAATTTACTGGGTGGGAACCCTTGGCCGTGCCGCTTAATAAAGCGTTTAACGGTGCCTGGTGTGATGCTGCTTGTGGTATAAACCTCCTATAAAAGTTTACCATTCCCAGGAACCTCCGCAACTCTCTGATGGTCTTGGGTGCTGAAAAATTGCCAATGGCCTGAACTTTTTCAGGCAGAGGCTTCGTGCCAGCCGCTGAAATGCGGTACCCAAGGAAAGTCACCTCTGGCGCTCCGAAAACGCACTTGCTCGGGTTTAAAACCATCCCATATTGTCTGAGGCGACTGAAAACTTCATGCAAATGTTTTTCATGACTAGCCTCGTCCGCTGAAAAGACCAAAATGTCATCCAAATATGGGTATACGAAGTCAAGCCCCCGCAAAATCTCATCCACGAAGCGCTGAAAGGTCTGACCGGCGTTACGAAGACCGAACGTCATGTAGGGAAATTCGTACAAGCCGAACGGCGTCGTGATGGCCGTTTTGGCGATATCAGGTGGGTTTACAGGAACTTGATTATAGGCCTTTGTGAGGTCTAGCGTGCTGAAAATAGTACAGTTGGATAAATTGTGGGAAAAGTCCTGTATATTACGTAGCGGATACTTATCCGGAATAGTCCGTGCATTCAATCGGCGGTAATCGCCGCAGGGACGCCATCTATTCTTCTTGGGAGCAAGATGAAGTGGAGATGCCCAAGGTGACTCAGAAGGGCGACAAGTACCTACCTGCAAAATTGCCTCAAATTCTGCCTTCGCAATTCTTAATCTGTCCGGGGCGAGTCTGCGTGGTGCACAAGACTCGGGCGGTCCGGGTGTGGTGCGAATAAAATGTAGCGTGTTGTGATTGGCTGATGAAGAGTGTATGCCTGATGGGCGAGTAATGTCTGGGTATTGTGTAAGTATGTCGTGATACACAGAACAACCGAACAAAACTTTCACCGATGATACACACTCTGACAACTGGGCGAGTGAAGCCGGGGCGGTGAGGGTGCGTTCGGCAAACGTCGGCCGCGCTCGGTCGGCGCGAGCGCCGCCCGCATACCTATGCCGCGACGACGTCACAGGCTGTGTTATCTAATAGTAATCGCGGTCGGTTTGTCCGCGCGTAAACATTTGCTTGTACAGTTATAATTATTCTTTTATAAATATTTTGATACATATATTAGTTTTGATAATTTGTAAATAGATTAGGTACTTAGGTAAATTATATATATAGCTCCGCTACACACTCGTTTCGCATTGCATTGTGGTCACCACTGGAGACCACAATGCTTTTACTTTTAAATAGGTAAATAAATATTGCACGACATTACACACAACGCAATCTAGCCCAAAACTAAGCACTAGGCTTGTACTAGGGTAGGTACTAGACAACGGATATACTATTATATTATCCTTTTTTTAAATACATACATACATATTATACATGACGACCTCTGGCGCGTCGGGCGAACGCTTGGCTGTAATGCGGAAGGTTGCGGGTTCGATTCCCGCTAGGTGCAAATATTTATGCTTAAAAATAAATATTTGTATTTGGTCTGGGTGTATTTCTATGTATAATAATAATATGTATGTATATACAAAAGAAAAATAAATATAAGTAGTATATCCGTTGTCTAGTCACTGTAACACAAGCTTAGCAGCTTACCATGGGGCTAGATGGCGGTGTGTGCTGGTCACAGAATTTATTTATACATAGAAAGACTTGACTTGATACAAATATTTAGTTTTAGGCATAAATATTTGCACCCGACGGGAATCGAACCCGCAGCCTTCTGCATTGCAGTCGAGCGTCCGCCCGACGCGCCACAGGGGCCGTCAAATACTCGTGCAAGTTAAGTACTGCCTGAGTATATCATACCATGGATGGGCGATCGATAATGTAATGTGTGTGGCAAATACATTATCTCTCAATCCTCCGTGCTTCATCGCGCCACGTGTAGCAGTCGTTACTGGTTGTTATCTCTGATTGATCAAGATTGAAGCCGTAGGGCACAGTTTAGGGACCGTCTCTACGAGCGTTAGAATCGCGGCGATATTACCTTATTTCTATACTAGCTGCGCCCCGCGGTTTATACCCGCGGAAGTGAAAAACGAGTTATCACGGGCGCGGGCGACCGAGCGGTTCAATTCAATTCAATTCATTTATTGCGAATAAGCGCACAGTTTGGTATAACATAGTACATAGTTCTTAAAAAGTATAAGATCGCCTCACTCAGCCACTGGGCATGTAATTTAACAGCTTAGTTTAGTTATTTCAGTGAATAACAAATTATAATAATAACAAATTATTTCGAATTTAATAGTATCGCCGCGATTCTTATATACGCTCCTGAAGACGGTCCCTTAGCCTGAAAAATCTAATGACTCTGACCCAGTGTGATCTCTGACACAGTTTACCTTGTAGTTAGCGCCTTGGCACTTCTTACAGTCCCTCAACTTTCGTACAAAGTTTCCCGGAATATTTATTTATTTATTTTTCTCAAACATGCTTGGAAATTTGAGCAATATTTTGACAACCTTCTTCATGATAAATCGAACTTGTTGTACTAGCAATAGCGGCTGGCAATAGTTTTATGAAAATCCATATCTGTCGTGTTTAGCGGCCAAATAAATCACAATGTGAAATTCATGTAAAATCATATTTGTCGTGTAATTTAAAAATGGAACGATCTTCTACTCCGCAAAATGGCGACCAAGGATGTAAATTATCAAAGGCTTAATTTAAATTTCGAATAAAAGCTGTTTAGTGAAAAAAAAAAACTTAAATTTTAAGAATAGTACTACTGTATTTTCAAAAAAAAATCTGAATTGTACTACTATTAGTTTCATTTTCGCGCATTATTTGAGAAAAGTACTTTATTTTTTTAGTGCACAAGAGATATACGCATTTAATAAAAGACATAACATAAACTAATATGAGGTTAGTCTAACCCTATTCGGAGTTATTTGTTAATAGACTTTATTCACAGTACATATAGAAAGGCTGAGGCTGGGGTACAGCAGTATGGAAACTGCCTACAAATGGTCGAAAACGCTTCACTCACACAAGCATGCGCGGCCACGAGCTAAGCTAAGCTAACTAAGGGACCGTCTCCACGAGCGTTAGAGCGCGGCAATATCATCTTATGTCTATACAACGCGGCGGCGCGTTAACATCGTTTCTAAGCAAAAATATTTGCACCTGACGGGAATCGAACCCAGCGGACGCTCGGCTGCAATAGCAGCCTTCTGTATTGCAGTCGAACGTCCGCCCGACGCGCCACAGAGGCCGTCAAATAATGCCGTTATTAAATAAAAAACGCTAGTAAAGAAGAGAGGAAGAAGTAGAGTAACTAAAAAGCCGCAAGAGCTTTCTGCGCAGCACTCAGGCTTTGGCGAAACGGCCAGCTGAGGAGAGGGTGCGATGGAAAATGAAACACTCTGTACCCTCTGGGTTTCTAAACCCTCAGGAGAGGCTCCCTCCTGGGTCTGATCTGCAGTGGTCCACGTGGCAGTCACTTAACAGACTCCGTACTCAAGTGGGACGCTGCAGACAAGACATGAGCAAATAGGGGTTCATTCCACCAACGGAAGAGCAATGCGATTGTGGAGCTCCATCGCAATCCATGTTGCACCTGCTCCAGTGTCCATTGTGCCCGACCACCTGCACAATGGATGATCTCATGGAGGCCAACGATGCCGCGATTGCTGTGGCGGAGCATTGGGCAGGCACAATTTAGTTAGGTCGAACCGAATAATACGAAGAGAAGAAGAGTAGACTCACTTGGTAGAAGAGATGGTACTCAGTGTCAGTCAGCCTCAGCGCTACCTCCTCAGGGAAATGTAGGAGTGCCTTCAGAGACAGCAGTTCCTCACAGCTGCTGTCTTCGCACAGTGAACCTGGGAAGGGAAGAAACTTCTTTGAAATACGTATGAAAATGTGTTTCATGACGGTAATATAAGCCAAAAGGGCGCTCGATAAATATTTACCCCCTTAAAAACGACTGGGTTCTACTAATTGGATTTTGATGCAAAGTATACCACGACGTTACTCGAAAATAGAACTATCCAATATTGAAAACTAGACGTCAATCGTATTTGTAGTTTTTAATTGTATAAGGAACAGACAGAGAAACAGACATGAATTTTAAAAATTATATAATTTTGTTCTACTACTTATTCTAAGTCCCTATCATACCATTAAAGAAAAGTGTTCTATCCACCTTTTTTTTAAATTTAGGTACTTCTAAGTACAGACTGTTTGTACTCTCTTCCTTTATTATAAGTATAGATATAGATGATTAACGCGACTTGCGCGGGTGAACGGTTTCACGTTCATCCGGGGCGCAGCTAGTGTTTTATATTCTATTTTACCACCGAGCCACGGAGCGGTAAGCGAAAACCGGGACAGCCCAGAAAACGATGGGCTGACGATATTGCTAAAACCGCAGGGCGACAGTGGATGCAGAAGGCCAAGAATCGGGAAGAATAGAATAAACTGGAGGAGGCCTATACCCAAAGAGGAGTCCTATACAAGAACAAAACAAACTAGAATAAGTAAATTAAATGTTAGAGTGTTAGTCAGTTTTTAAGAACATAAATGTTATTTAAGCATACCTTAAATAACATTTATGTTCTAGAAAACTGACTAATTTAAGGTATGCTTAAATAACATTTATGTTCTTAAAAACTGACTAACACTCTAACATTTAATTTACTTATTCTAGTTTGTTTTCCCATAGAAAATAAAGGGGCTTTATTATAATTATTATTTCTATATTCTATTTTATAATCTATCTTTTATTATATTAGAATATCTAAACATATGGTCATAGTTTATATATTATTTTTGTGTTGTTGCAATGCTCAGACGTTTTATTTTCAGAGTTTTTACAGACGTGATACGCGAAGAAACCGAAAAATGAGTGTCAATTTTAAATGAACATCGCGAAAACAGAAGGTAAAACTATGTCAACATCATTTCTTCTATGGTTTTCGCGATTTTGCATAATAAAACAATTTATGAGTCAACCTTGAAAAAGCCAATTGTAAAGTAGGCGAAAGCTCGGTTCGTTTAAAACCATGAATAAAAATGCGATTCAACTGGATAAATAAAGTGTTTTACTATGTCAACATCGAGGTACACTTACCATCATCATCTTTGTCGCAATCCTGGCCACTGGCTCCGCTGGGCCCGGGTCTAGACCCGTCTCGCATCTCACACACCGATAGAGATCTCCATTTACCGACATGCACCAATCACGGACCCCTAACACTCTATGTCAATAATTGGAAACTTTCAAGTTGATATTAACTTTTTGATATGCCAATTTTTGTTCATGGATCTTTGAAATTAAATTTGGACCAATAATAGGCCAAATTTCATTGGACCCTTTTCTTTTTATTTCGAAATAGTACTTGAATTTAAAAATATTTTATTTTTGATATTATGAGCCAATCACTGACCACTAACACTGTATGTCATTCATTGGAATTTACAATTTGATATACGACTTTTGATATGTCAATTTTTGGATTTTTTTATTTTAAATTTGGGTCAATAAGAAGTAATCGATTGTTTTTCTTATTTTGAATACTACTTGAAATTATAAGCCTTTCTTTCAAATTATCATAAAAATGAACATTTTGTCTCAGAAAATAATGTGAAGTTTTAGTTTTACGTAGTTCAGCGCCATCTAACGGTTGTTCTGTTAAAGTAGTAGCGACATCTCTTGGTCTAAATGTTGTGTTTGATACATTTTAAGGTTTGATTTATCTGAAACAAAAAAAAACATAGATTAGCCAGTTATTTACTCTACGCGCTTTGAGGACAGTTATTTAAGGCGAAAGGCCAACTTTTTGTTGGAAAACCGAAATATTTCCGTAAATTTTGAGTTTACTTAACGTTTACTTCAAAGCCAACTGTGTCTTAGAATTAGAGGTAATTGACCTTAAGTTGTCCTTTCACTTAGTTTAGACTATTACAATCTAAACATTAATAAAATAAATAGAATAAATAAATATTGCACGACATTGCACACAGCGCTATCTAGCCCCAAACTAAGCACTATAGGCAGGTACTATGGGTACTAGACGACGGATATACTATATAATATAATAGATTGTTCCGTAGTGGAACAGGTTGTTTTTGTTTGAATATTTTTATCATTAGAATTGAGGGTATGTACCTTTGGTAAGAAAACACAACTTGTGGGTAGATATCATAAAATCTATCAAGTTTGAATATCAAACGAACCACTGACACGTTGACTCGCCGCCTTTGGGCGAGAACACCCGTTTGCGCATCATACATTATCGTCTGCGCCGCGTATCACGCGTGGACCTCATCATCATCCTCTCGACACATCCTGCAGTAGAAGATTGAAGACTAGCAGCCTATGGATATTATGCTCAAGGATCGTGGATCAGACGACTCGATAACGTCGATAGTACAGGTCAGTGGTTTACTCCTAGACATAGATTAAATGGTTTACTTTCAAAAACAGGGCATGTAAGAAATAAACTTTTTATTAAACTAACACGATTGGAACTCATCTTTCAATCGGAAAGTTAAAATCACGCGATTAAGACCTGGGAAATGTGTATAAATTATAGCCTGTATGGTCCAGCGGGGCAATCTCGACTGCGGGAAATTTCGACTATTCTTAATAATAAAACACTTTATTTATCCGGTTTTATCGCGTTTTTATTCATTATTTGACCCGAGCTTTCGCCAACTTTACAGTTGGCTTTTTCAAGGTTGACTGAGATGTAATTTGTCTATTTTTAACATTCTAATAAGTTACAGTAAACTACCGCCTCATAATTATTTGCAATAAAAACGTTCCAGTGTACGCAGACTATAGAGTTATTGTAATAGTTTTCAATTTAAATTATAATTATTTTTATCCCTAACTAGCTCTAAAAACTACCATGGCCTCGGAACGCGCCCTCACATGAGAAGAAGCCACGAAGAAACTCATGGGGGTTCTCTTTTGCTCAGAAATTTAAAAAACAATTTTTACATCGAACTAAGAATTAAAAAATCTAAATAACAAATAATACTAAGTCCTACAAAAATGGCTAACGGTATCTTGTGGTCTTGCAGCTGTTGTTGGCTGGGCCTGGGACTTGATCAAATGAAGTACAGGGTCCCAGACAGGTGGCACTTTCCAGCCATCTTCCCTATTGAAATTATTAGGGTGTTTCTGAATTTCAATAGCTTCCCGAAGCATCCTGGGTACATACCGCTTCTCTGTAGCCAGTACCTGTGCTACAAACCACCTACAGTTGATCGAGTCCCGGCTATCCTTCCATACATCAAGGGAGTCACAGACAAAATTGGAGGAATCTTGAAACGAGCTTCGATTAAAACTTACTATAAGCCACACAGAAAGATCCAACAATTGTTAAGACCAGTCAAGTGTAAGATACCCCTGGAGGAAGCAGGCATTTACAAGATCGATTGTGAGTGTGGCGCCTGTTACATAGGGCAAACCCAACGAAGTGTTGCCACTCGTCTAAGAGAGCACATGGCTGATGTGAAGCACAGGCGGTATCAGAAGTCTGCAGTTTGTGAACACACGCTGGACAAGTCTAACCATTTCCTTCGCTTCGATAAAGCACAGGTACTGGCTACAGAGAAGCGGTATGTACCCAGGATGCTTCGGGAAGCTATTGAAATTCAGAAACACCCTAATAATTTCAATAGGGAAGATGGCTGGAAAGTGCCACCTGTCTGGGACCCTGTACTTCATTTGATCAAGTCCCAGGCCCAGCCAACAACAGCTGCAAGACCACAAGATACCGTTAGCCATTTTTGTAGGACTTAGTATTATTTGTTATTTAGATTTTTTAATTCTTAGTTCGATGTAAAAATTGTTTTTTAAATTTCTGAGCAAAAGAGAACCCCCATGAGTTTCTTCGTGGCTTCTTCTCATGTGAGGGCGCGTTCCGAGGCCATGGTAGTTTTTAGAGCTAGTTAGGGATAAAAATAATTATAATTTAAATTGAAAACTATTACAATAACTCTATAGTCTGCGTACACTGGAACGTTTTTATTGCAAATAATTATGAGGCGGTAGTTTACTGTAACTTATTAGAATGTTAAAAATAGACAAATTACATCTCAGTCAACCTTGAAAAAGCCAACTGTAAAGTTGGCGAAAGCTCGGGTCAAATAATGAATAAAAACGCGATAAAACCGGATAAATAAAGTGTTTTATTATGCAAAATCGCGAAAACCATAGAAGAAAATATTCTTAATAACTTCTTCACTTTACATTATATTAAAAAGTGCCATCTATGACCGGATAGCGCAAAAGCAAATAGAACAACCTGGTCACGCCTTATACTCGTATTATTATAGTGTTATATCAAGGTGCCTAATACCTACCTGAAACCTGAAATTTCACCTCTCGTACCTAACTCACTTAATCAGCAGCCTACATTTAATAAGAGGCTATGAACTCGACGGTAAGCTCGCTTCCTGTCTGGGCCGGAAATGACGTGTTTCCGCTCATCCTGTGACCGGAACACGCCGAGCTTGATCACAGTTAAATATAGTGTAATCAGTGAATTCTTTGAAAGGATTTTTAAATCGACTCCCAATGAAATGAAATGAAATGAAATTTATTGTTTGTGGATCTAGATATAAAGAGATGGTTACAAAATTAAAGAATCTCTAGTCCTAACACGTGGGCATACAAACATGGTTCTTAAAAATAATCGTCAATTAGAAAAAATACATTTTTTTTATAGTGACGGTAGACCACTAGCAAGTCCCGTCACTTTGCAGTACGATGTCGGCAGATAAGTTTATTTTAACAAAAAAAAAAACAAGAAACCCGACTGCGTAAAATTTTTATTTTTTAATCGAGTTTTTTACGCAGTCGGGTTTTTTGTTTTTGTATAAATTATTTTTTTTATTTTACGCTTTTTAGTGATTTTCATTTATTGATGGTAGGTAAGTCTCGTAATCTATTCATTTCATTAGGGGGTTATAATGTATACTGTGCATTATTCAGTAGATAACTAATATTATAATTAAGTAGGAAAGTAGGTACTTAATGTTCCAACTTTATTTATTTATATTATTCTATTTCAGTTGGAGTTAAGTTATTTATTGTTTAAATTTATTATTATTCTTTAACGTTATAAATAACGTTTTTAGGTAAGTAAGTACCTGAGTGTTATTAGGCTTTTATTCAGTAGGTAGGTACAATTTATGTAAATACTAGCTGCGCCCCCCGGTTTCATCCTCGTAAGTCCCGTTCCTGCGGGAATATCGGGATAAAAAGTAGCCTATGTGTTAATCCAGGTCCCCAGCTACCTATATTCCAAGTTTCATCGCAATCGGTTCTGTAGTTTTTGTGTGAAAGAGTAACAACCTCACATACATACATACAAACTTTCGCGTTTATAATATTAGTAAGATTTTTTTAGTTTATATCAATACATTCCTGTCACCTGTACCATCACGTCTTATACTTTGATAGTTCCAAGCGTAACTACGTAACAAAAATAAAAACTTGTTCGTTGGTAATAAAAAGCAAGAATACCTAATTGTAAAATAACTTTAAACCGTTATATTTCCTAAACGGTTCTTTAAAATGAAAAATGGTGGAAGAAACCTAATATTTATTTTTAAAAACCCATTCAACGATACCCATCTTGACATAAATTGACGAATTTGGATTTTTTAATTTTGACAATATGGCGTCTGGTTGTGACAAAAGCAACCCGGAAACCTTGCGAATTGAAATTAATAATCGTCGTTTTTAAAATAATCAATATATTTTTTTAATAATTTTATTTAATCATAAGTTTTTCATGTTTTAATAAAGAATAAAGATGAGATTTATACCGCTTTAAATAGTTAGTATACAATTCTTACAATGATATTAGATGTTCTGATTAAACCATGTATTTTCCTCCGCTGTGATATTGATTCATCACAACTACGCACACTAGTGTACTTACTGTATGCATAGTATGAGTTTATACTGACGCCTCTATGTTCAGGCAAAGTATTTGTAATAAGTCACCAGCAGTCACCAACGGGAAACATCTTATCGATCAACTAGCCTGACCATCGGTCTGACAACTAGGAAACACCTTCTGTTGACAAACATGAAGAGGCTGCCTGCCAATTCTTTTTATAATTTCTTCTATAGTTTTCGCGATTTTGCATAATAAAACACTTTATTTATTCTATATTTACCTATATTCCAAGTTTCATCACAATCGGTTCTGTAGTTTTTGTGTGAAAGAGTAACAACCTCACATACATACATACAAACTTTCGCGTTTATAATATTAGTAAGATTTTTTTAGTTTATACATTCCTGTCACCTGTACCATCACGTCTTATACTTTGATAGTTCCAAGCGTAACTACGTAACAAAAATAAAAATTTGTTCGTTGATAATAAAAAGCAAGAATACCTAATTGTAAATTAACTTTAAACCGTTATATTTCCTAAACGGTTCTTTAAAATGAAAAATGGTGGAAGAAACCTAATATTTATTTTTAAAAATCCATTCAACGATACCCATCTTGACATACTTTGACGAATTTAGATTTTTTATTTCGACAATATGGCGTCTGGTTGTGACAAAAGTTAATTTGGATTACTGTCATGTCTTTAACCACACTCGCCAGATTAAGACGAATCGATTGACGTAAGAATCATCAAAATCGGTTCACGCGTTTGGCCTCTAGAACGCAACATAGAAACATCCATACATACATACATACATACATAGACCGATAAACACATTACCCTCCTTTGCGTCGCGCAGTCGGGTAAAAAGGAGATTGTCAATACGGATCATATTTTGTGTGTAAAATCCATGTAAAATCACAGTTGAATGAAATCTGAGGCACAGTATTCTTATAAAGGCTGGGGCATGAGGCACAGCAGTCAGAAAACTACCAACTACCTTGTTTGGAGTGCTTATTCAAGAGCGCCCTTGGCACCTCCCAAATTGCAAATAACTTGCAAAAATTATTAATAAGTACTTGACAATGGCTACTTTCCGAATGGCCATAATCGGTTCACAACCGAAAAGAAAAAAAAAGTACTATCGAAATGGAATTTTTGACAATTCTAATAATCAATAAAGAATTATACCTCCTTTAAGGGTCTCTACATAGTCCCCCCCTCACTTGGCACTATAATATTTCCCATCCTAAGATTGATTGAACAAAATACGACGTATGGTTTGTGTACAGATGGCAAAATAGTAGATCTTAAACTTCTTTTTCTTGAAATCAAAATTGTTTTCCGGTTTAATAACGTTTTTAAGGGACAAATAACCCTTGTGGATAATCGCCAAAATTTGAAAATAAAAAGTCGATCTTTTTGCAGTTTTTTCGATTTTTGACAAGGATGATTTTCATTGACATCATTTTCTAGTCTATTGATGACATAAGTTATTTAATTATTCATTTTTAGAATTATTATTTTTTGACAATGCCCCTTTACAGCAGCTACTACAATGGTATGAATTTAAATATTGATTGACTCCTTTAATTTATTTGTGGCAACTGTTATGTGTTCCGTTTATTGTTTTTTCATTGCTGCCGTGACCAAGTGTTCTTATACAAGATGTAACGGGTAAGCCCTTTTAAGCCAAAAGGGGGTTGTTCTAGACGTCTAGGCGAACAACTTTTGTTCTATGACTATTAGAAATTCGAAGTACTTTTCGAAAATTTTAAGTGTAAAGTTTACTTGAAGATCAGCTGTTTCTTACAGATCGAGGTCATTGACCTTATATTGTCCTTTCATTTAGCTTGGTCTACTACAATCAAACCTTCAATTACCTTTATTTTTAAAAATAGCTGTTTTTTCAGTGGAACATAATCTCAAAAAAGTTCTAATTTTCAAAAGTCGTAGAACAAAAGGTGTTCGCCTAGACGTCTAGAACAACCCCCTTTCGGATTAAACGGACTTGCCTGTTACATCTTGTATAATGTAATATTATTGTAATGTTCCTACGGTCTAAATAAATGAGTATGAGTATGATGCGTTCAGCGCTCGAGGTCACAAACTTGGATTGTTATTTATTTATTTCCAACTAGTTGCGCCCTGCGGTTTCATCCGCGTAAGTCCCGTTCCCGTTTCAGTTCCCGCGGGATTAAAAGTATTTTATGTCCTTCTCCTGGTTCTAAGCTACCTCCCCACCAATTTTCAGACAAATCGATTTAGCCGTTTTTGAGTTATAAATGGTGTAACTAACACGACTTTCTTTTATATAGATAAAGATAATAGCATACATGTCAATTATAGCTAAGTATACAAACAAGTATAAGAAATCCCTATGTGACATGCACCTTGTTCAGGCGTAAATAAAAGACAGGTGGGTATGAACCTCACCCAGAGACCTGTCACTTCGTCGTCTTCGCTCCTAGAAGATTGTGCATTTGACAAGTTTTGAAATATCAATTTTAATCATGTTCTCTAAGGTTAAAGTAATTTATGCTTTGATATATTAAAACGGGCCTGTAAAACCCAGTTGGTTCCAGTCTGTCCTTATTTAACTAACCGACGAACACTAAAGTGAGAAAAGGACAGACTGGGATCTCTCTGACATCAAGCCGGACCGTTATTTTAGTACTATTTCTATGACCTCACCTATGTTTAAAATTTACATACCTATAACAAAATAAAAGAATGTCATAGTCTTCAATTAATAGGATAAGGTGGGACTCACCCTTACTGCGTCACTGGATGAAGCTCCATACTGTACCTAATAGTTATTAATATTCTAACCCTAGTTCTTAAGATAATGTTACTAACACTATGGACTTTGTCTGAAAATAAATTATTTCAATTCAATTCAATTCAATAACCTACTTCAATAATGCTCTGTTACTAAACAAACATGGAATATTATGTAAACAAATTAATACCACTTAATCGACTGCCTAAAATCACAGCAACCGGATTCAACGCAAATCCTGATGTATACCATAACGGAATAAAATATCAAATTAGAAGTAAAGAAAGAAAATAAGTTTATTCAGACAAGTACAGAACTAAACAAAAAGGTATACAAGATCAGAGAAGATGGGAAAATATAAATATATTTATATATATAATGAAAATATAAACAATCAAAAAAAAATACAATCAGGTCAGAAAGAAGTCGTGCGCTGCCCGAATAGGCACAATCTCAGCGAAAAGCTGCTGCTTGTGTACGAATACCTAAGTAGGTACCTACTTACATCTTATCTTATCTTACTAATATCATAAACGCGAAAGTTTGTATGTATGTATGTGAGATTGTTACTCTTTCACACAAAAACTACTGAACCGATTGCGATGAAACTTGGAATATAGGTAGCTGGGGACCTGGATTAACACATAGGCTACATTTTATCCCGTTATTCCCGCGGGAACGGGACTTACGCGGGTAAAACCGCGGGGCGCAGCTAGTAGCTACATAATTACGAATTTTATTTTGCCAACCGTATCTAATTGCTTGTCCAAACTTGTACCTAATATATCGGTACGGTTCAACATCTTTCATTCTCTGCCAACAAACTTTTGATAGGCACTTCACTTCTCTCCAAGATGTTACCTTTACAAGTAAAATAGGTCATGGTGTCGGATTTCTAGATGAACTATTTAGAGTTGAACCGCCCCATGGGTTTCTTGTGAATTCTTCTCTTGTAAGGGCGCGTTCCGATACCACGGTAGTTTTTAAATCCTTACATCCACATATCTACACATATATTAAAATTGTAACTTAGCGGTGTCTGTTTTTGAAAGATAATTTGAAAAATCTTTTTTTAGGGGTATGTACCTGTGTGTTCAACTTTTTGTCTGTTTGTCCGTTTGTCTGTGCGTTTGTGCGCGATAATATCGGAAACGGCTGGATCGATTTCAATGAAATTTGGTATGCAGATAGCTTAAGATTTCGATTGACTTATAGGCTACTATTTATCCGGATATCAAGTCCGGATATCCGGATAAAAAATAAAGATTGCGTAATTTCGTTGTTCTTTAACCATCGTCATCAATCGTCATTCATCGTCATCGATCGTCTTCATCACTTACTGACTTACAAATTTGGCCTTACTTCACCTACCTACCGCAATGCAAAAATCCACACTTAAACGGACGACCAGGGAAGGCTTCAACGGTGTAACAACAACGCGGGGTCGCGACTTGCGCGGGTGAAACCGCGGGGCGCAGCTAGTAAATTATAAATGCGAAAGTAGCCCTCTGTCTCTTTGTTTTCTATTTGTAAATAGAAAAAAATCTAGCTACATTAGAATTTGAAGTTAATGGTCCGAAAAATATCAATATTGCACAACATTACACACAGCGCAATCTAACCCCAAACTAAGCACTAGGCTTGTACTATATGAGGAAATAAACAATCGGGGAAACAACTATTCGGTAAAACAATATATCGGTCAATCGTCTTTGGCGAAAGGTGTTTCGGTGGATAGTGCTTCGAAGTAGCGTAGGGAACCCAAGCTTACAGTACCGGAGGCTCGTTTTACGTAACAAACGTAATTTCCAAACACGCAACCTTCTTTCATTTCATTTCTTTCTATGAATCAACGCGTGACAAATTGCGGTTGAGTGTAAGATCTAATATCCGTCCACTTTTTTATTTTTTATCTACAGGTCAATAGCAAAACAGTTTGCTTCGGCCTATGTTGACTTTACTACGTAGTAAAACCAGAAACTTATATTTCTTTTTGTTTTTATTGCTCAAGGCATTTTTTGGAAATATATTTCCTTGCTAAAAATATTTCTAAGTTTAAAATGCCTTGAGCAATAAAAACAAAAAGAAATATTAGATTGGAGTGAAAGCGCATCTCATGTTAGGTATGTTTACTGTAAAGTGAACCACCTGAACCAGTCAATAAGCTGCAAAGCTTGACCGGCAGATGGCGCTGAAACCAAGCCTTAGTTGGTAAACAATTGGCAAGGAGAGATATGGCCGAGACATTATATCATGACACGTGATTGCTGTGTAGCTCAGTGGTTAGAGCAGTCGCCGTGTTAGCGAAAGGACGCAGCCAGGTTCGAATCCTGTCATGGGGTTTTTTTGGAAATATATTTCCTTGCTAAAAATATTTCTAAGATCAGAAACTTAGTCAAATTCCGTAGTTTAACTACCCCAAACTCTAGTTTAGTAACCTCTAGAGCGGTGTTAGTCTAGTGGTAGATACCCCGACTTTCATACCGAAGGTCGTGGTTTCGAATCCCGGCTTACCGCGCACCAATGTCTTTTTCCTAGCGGAAAAGTTATGTGCGTAAATAACATCGCCCATACGGTGAAGGAAAACATCGTGAGGAAATCCACGGCTTAGTTAGCTCCAGACGTATTGACCAGTTCTTTCCTCTGGACATAGCTGACTAGGCTGGGAGGGTGGTATATGTGCTGGGCAAGCCTACTCCACCTGACAACATCCCGGGCACTACAGCGCCGTAAATAGCATGGATTAAAAGTTGCTTGCGTTGTATAAATCATCTAAAATTAGATGAAAAGGCCAATTATTATTATTATTAGTATGCACTTTCTGCGCTGGTATCAAAATTTGAGTACTGATATTTTTGAAGTACTACTTAAATATTTAAATATTTTATACCAATATGCACGTCCCTGATCTGCGGTCAGTCGTATATAGGGTTGCCAACTTTTTTTTACAAGAAATAAAGAATATTCGGGTCAATGAAGAATATTGAACAGTATTTTCGAAAACTGAACAGTATTGTATTTATTTATTGTTTTATTTTACACATATTTTTTAATAGAGTTTCTCGCCCAACTTACTAATTTACAATCTTTTTAAAAACTTCATACGCCTCATCACAATTATTATTAAAATTAAAATAAACGAGGAGCTCATTTTTTAACCGACTTCAAAAAAAAGGAGGAGGTTATCAATTCGTCTGTATGTATAATTTTTTTTTTTTGTATGTTCACCGATTACTCGAAGACGGCTTGACCGATTAAGATGATTTTTTTTTGATGGCTAGGTGGGTGCTCCAAGATGGTCCCATAAAAATTTGATGTGGGTCTGATGAGGGTCTTCGGAGTGATGAACGGAAATGCTCCTCAAAACGCATTAATCAATCCAGTTGTTTATCGATTACTCGAAGATGGCTTGACCGATTGAGATGATTCTTTTTTTAATGGAAAGGTGGGAGCTCCGAGATGGTCCCCTAAAAAATTGATGAGGATCTTCGAAGTGAGGACCGGGAATGCTCCTCAAAACGCTGTATTCAATTCAATTGTTCATCGATTACACGAAGATGGCTTGACCGATTGATATAGTTCTTTTTTTAATGGAAAGGTGGAAGCTGCGAGGTGGTCCCATGAAAGTTTGGTAAGGATCTGATGAGTATCTTCGAAATGATGGACAGGATAGCATCCCAGAATTCAATAAATTATTTATTAATTCGTTATCATTTTTCATCTTTTGTACACTAAACTTCTCACTGTTATACGTATACCTAATTACTTTTATTTCATTAAAGTTGTAAACAAAAACAAGGTCCACGCGAAAAATGGTTTTCTAAGTGCTTGAGAACGCACACACTCGCATGTCTGTCAGTAAGTGACGGTCTTGAATATTTGATATTAAAAGATTCGTTCAAAAACTCAGTGTGCGACCCCCGCCCTCCGACTAAATCAAAACAAATTTGTGTGAGCGAGCGTCTAAGTATAACACATAGTAATGTGTTCTCATTTTTATGCTGAAAACAGTATTTAGTATACTTTATTTTTGTTCAACAGTAAAAAGTATAATTTAGTGAAAAACAGTATTCAACTGTTTTAAACAGTATTATACTGATTAGAAATATTATTATATTAATTAATAATATTTCTAATAAATATGCCTTGAGCGTTAAAACAAATTACGAAATAACAGTATACTACTGTTTAAAACAGTATGGTTGGCAACCCTAGTCGTATAGCCAAACTAGGCACCAAGGTTGCTAACGATCACATCCCGGTATATTTAATTTAAAAGGTATTTCTCTTTGTAGATTACCAACATTTCCTTACAGTATAACATGACAAGAAGGGCTGTCTGTGAGGGATTACGTTTTTGAAAGGGAGAGCCTTTGGGTGGAAATTGTTATGAAAGCTGGATTTTCTTTCCTAGCCCGGTATTACCACAGTTTATCTAATAGTTGTTACGCCTCGAGCATTGTATAGTACTTTTAACTTATATCAGCTGCGCCCCGCGGTTTCACCCGCGTAAGCCCCGAACCCAATGGAATATCGGGATAAAAAGTAGCCTATGTATTATTCCAGGTCTCCAGCTACTTCTATTCCAAGTTTCAGCGCAATCAGTTCAGTAGTTCTTGCGTGAAAGAGTAACAACGTCACAAGCAAACATACGGTCTATCGTGTTTATAATATTTCTAGCTGCGTTTTCACCCGCGTAAGTCCCGTTCCCGCGGGAATATCGGGATTAAAATAGCGTGTGTGTTACGAACTATCGTGTTTATAATATTTCTATCTGCGCCCCGCGTTTTCACCCGCGTAAGTCCCGATCCCGCGGGATTATCAGGATAAATAAAGCGTGTGTGTTATACTCGGTATCCAGCTACCTATATTCCAATTTTTATAGTAATGGGTTCAGTAGTTTAGCATGTATGTGAGTTTAGTATGTATGTATAGTAGAGTCATAGCTGTAAGAATATTGGACGTATTTAAAGTGATCAATACATCCAATTAATAAGTAAAGAAATTACTTTGACTTTGACTTTGTTAAGACTTAAGAGTAACAAATTCACATACATACAAACTTTCGCGTTTATAATATTAGTAAAATAGTAAGATACATTCCGTGCCACCATGCTCGTTTGCCGTTGCTATGTCGTCCTTTTGTTGTTCAAAAAAATTAAGTAAATTTTAAATTATTATATAATATTAACTTACATGTAAAGTAACCTACACTTTTCTATAAAAATATATTTACACCATTCAATATATTATCAATATTGTAAGGATGAAAAGGGAATGGCACTGTTTGCCCTTATTACCGACTAGCTGCACCCCGCGGTTTCACCCGCGTAAGTCCCGTTCCCGTGGGAATATCGGGATAAAAAGTAGCCTATGTGTTAATCCAGGTCCCCAGCTACCTATATTCCAAGTTTCATCGCAATCGGTTTTGTAGTTTTTGCGTGAAAGAGTAACAACCTCACATACATACATACATACTTACATACAAACTTTCGCGTTTATAATATTAGTAAGATAAGTAAGAAGTAAGATAGTAAGATTTTTATCTTAGATAATCTAGCTAGGGCACCAGTTACAACCTTTAAGAAGGAAATTAGCTATTTTAAAACTTAATTGTAAAACTTTACAAGCAATACTTTTCAAATGTAAATTTACGAAAGAATAAAACATATCGTTTGAGTGAACAATGTTACGCGTTTTCTCTGTTTTTTATGGTCTTTACAAATCTTGGTTAATAGCGTTTTACATCATTTTTTTTTGTTTATTTATTATTTTAATGTATCCTATGTCACTCTCACGGTCATGACGAATCTAACGACGTATCGTTTATCTAAATCGGCCCAGCCGTTTAGGCCCTACGACGGCACAAAAATAGGTCACATACATACATACATACATACATACACTCACGGCAAAAACATAACACTTCCTTTGGCAGTCGTGTAAAAATAGCCTTACATAACTCAAATTGTGAATCACATTCTATTTACTTAGTAGGTACATATTTTATCTTCACCATCTGGAATTTATCACTTTTGACGTTTTTTTTTTTTAATAATTTGATGTGTTTTATTTTTAGTTGAACGACAACGCGACGACTTATAAGACATCATGGTAAGGCCCAATATCTCTAAATACCTACTCCGGTAGGTAAGTACGAGTAGAAGCGAGCGCACTTGAATCAATAGGTTTTTAACAGAATTAGGGGAGGCTTTCAGGCTGAAAGCGTTTGTGTACCGGTGTGATATTGTCATGTAGATAGGTGGAGATGTATGTGCGTATATAGCTGCGAAATATACTGAGCCCTTAGTAGGAGTTTTGATAGTTTATCGTCTCGATAAAACTGGCCGTTTACTTCCATACATTATTTTAGTTCATAATAGTTACCGCTAGGGGCGCTGATGGAAAATGTATGAAGTAAACTGCCAGTTTCATCGAGACGATAAACTATCAAAACTCATACTAAGAGCTCTGGGCTATGGGTTTCGAATTCAAAACCGTTCAGGGGGTAATTTTCCACATCAAAATGAATAACTTTTGTTCTACGACTTTTAGAGATTCGAAGTAGTTTTCGAAAATTTTAAGTTTAAAGTTTACTTGAAAATCAGCTGTTTGGTAGAGTTAGAGGTCATTGACCTTAAGTTGTCTTTTTAATTTAGTCTACTACAATCAAAACTTTAATTGAATTTATTGATTGAACGAGCGAAGCGAGTGAAGTCCAGTGTAGACGGGCCTGGCGCTTATATCTTTGTATCTTTGTATGTTTGTTCGACGTAACTTCAGTAGGTATCATAGCTCCGATCATCATGAATTTTGGTATGCGCGTAGTTTAAGTCAATAGAATTTCTGAGTTCGAAGATGAGCCGGATCGGTAGGGGGGTTGGGGAGATAGGGGTTCGTGAGGTCTCAGTTCGGGGCGAACTCCTAGTAATAATTGAAGTTCAGTGATATATAACTTCAAACTTAAAAAGAAAACGAATTTTCAAAAATCGTAGAACAAAAGGTATTTGTTTTGATGTGGAAAATCACCCCTGAACAGTTTGGATTCAAAACCCATAACCCCGTATACGAGAACTAACTGCACCCCGCAGTTTCACCTACGTAAGCCCCGATTCATTTCGGGTATCGGGATAAAAAAGCTCATGTGTTGTGTTTAAGAAACAGCTGCAGCTGTATAATACTAGGAGTTCGCTCCGAACTGAGACCTCACGACCCCCTATCTCCCCAACCCCCCTACCGATCCGGCTCATCTTCGAACTCATAAATTCTATTGATCTAAACTACGCGCATACCAAAATTCATGAAGATCGAAGCTACGATACTCAAGTTATCGTCGAACAAACATACAAAGATACAAAGTTACAAAGATACAAGCGCCAGGCCCGTCTACACTGGACCTCACTCGCTTCGCTCGTTCGGTCAATAAGTATAGATGACTTTGTTATTCCTTTGCGTAAAAACAACTGAACCGATTGCAATAAAACTTGGAATATAGGTAGCTGGATACCTGGAATAACAGATAGGCTCATTTTTATTCCGATAATCCCACTAGAGCGGGACTTACGCGGGTGAAACCGCGGGGCTCAGCTAGCTAGTAGGTACTTATTATAAACGCGCAATTTTGCAAGTTTAGTAGGTTACTGTATGTATGTCTGGGACTTTGTTCCTCAATCATGCAAGAACTACTTAACCGATTGCGATGAAACTTGGAATACAAGTAGCTCAAAACCTGGAACAACACATAGTCAACTTTTTATTCCGATATTCCCGCGGGAACGGGACTTATACGGGTGAAACCGCGGAGCGCAGATAGAACTTCAATGATTTAAGTCAATTTATTGATTTTTAGTCAATCTTGAAAAAGCCAACTGTAAAGTTAGCGAAAGCTCGGTACTTTGTAATAATGCCGTTATTAAATAAAATGCGAGTAAACCCCGCTAACTTTTGTGTTTTAATTGTGCAAAATCACGAAAACCTTGGACAAAATTATTTTTGTTTACTTTTGTGTTTGTTTTTGGTCCCTAGACCTAGGCGACATAATTATTTATTTTACCTACGTTAAAAACTCTTCTTTATTGAAAAAAAACCTTTGCTGTTTAATGTTTACATTGAAATCCATTAGTCGAGAGAGGGCGCCCCACTCCAAGCCATTTCCGGTTGGCACCGGAAACGAGTCGTTTACCTACTTCTGACACGAAATATGTACGTACTTTCACCATTTTCGTTAAAAAGGTAAAAACCATACTGGTCTAATGGATCTTTTAAAGGGGTTAAAGATGTACGAACTTTAAGTACGCGGTTAACAAAGTCACGAACTTACGCTAAAATCTAGAATAAGAATAATTTATTGTTCAAAGTATGTAGGTACATTGGTCTTAAATATGTACAACTAGCTGCGCCCCGCGGTTTCACCCGCGTAAGTCCCGTTCCCGCGGGAATATCGGGATAAAGTAGCCTATGTGTTAATCCAGGTCCCCAGCTACCTATATTCCAAGTTTCATCTCAATCGGTTCAGTAGCGAGTGAGGTCCAGTGTAGACGGGCCTGGCGCTTGTATCTTTGTAACTTTGTATGTTTGTTCGACGATAACTTGAGTATCGTAGCTCCGATCTTCATGAATTTTGGTATGCGTGTAGTTAAGGTCAGTAGAATTTATGAGTTCGAAGATGAGTCGGATCGGTAGGGGGGTTCGGGAGATAGGGGGTCGTGAGGTCTCAGTTCGGGGCGAACTCCTAGTCTACTACAATCAAAACTTTAATTGAATTTATTGACCGAACGAGCGAAGCGAGTGAAGTCCAGTGTAGACGGGCCTGGCGCTTATATCTTTGTAACTTTGTTCGACGATAACTTCAGTATCATAGCTCCGATCATCATGAATTCCAAGCCATTTCCGGTTGGCACCGGAAACGAGTCGTTTACCTACTTCTGACACGAAATATGTACGTACTTTCACCATTTTCGTTAAAAAGGTAAAAACCATACTGGTCTAATGGATCTTTTAAAGGGGTTAAAGATGTACGAACTTTAAGTAAGCGGTTAACAAAGTCACGAACTTACGCTAAAATCTAGAATAAGAATAATTTATTGTTCAAAGTATGTAGGTACATTGGTCTTAAATATGTACAACTAGCTGCGCCCCGCGGTTTCACCCGCGTAAGTCCCGTTCCCGCGGGAATATCGGGATAAAGTAGCCTATGTGTTAATCCAGGTCCCCAGCTACCTATATTCCAAGTTTCATCTCAATCGGTTCAGTAGTTTTTGCGTGAAAGAGTAACAACCTCACATACATACATACAAACTTTCGCGTTTATAATATTAGTAAGAAGTAAGATATGCTCATTTTTTACAATATGGCTGCTGGTGATTTTGAAGTGACAGACAAACAGTGGTAGTAGCAGGGTAGCAGGACTAAGACGAATCGATTGACGTAAAAAACATCAAAATCGGTCCATTCCTTTGGACACGCATTCGATTTTGATGGCGGAGCGCCGCATAGGAACAAAGATGCGAGTGGATAGCTACATGTCTAAAACTAATAATAAACATATCTAAATAAACACATACATATTATTACCAATTTTTCTAATGTATTTTTATTTTCATTACACACAGCGCAATATAGCCACAAACTAAGCACTTGGCTTGTACTATGAGTACTAGACAACGGATATGCCACATAATATACTTTATTTTTGTAAATACATACATACAGACCAGGTTTAAATATTATTTACACCAGCCGGGAATTGAACTTGCAACCTTCTGCATTGCAGTCGGACCTTCGCCAGACGCGCCAAAAAGGCGCAATAGGGTAAATTGGTACCCATCTATGTAACTTTAGAACAATGCCCAGATCGGCTGGGTAGACATCCAGGTTGTATAATAGGTCTAGTTAGCAGGTAGGTAACCTAGGCATTGTACAGCTCTTCCTAGCTTTTATCTAGACTTAATTGAGATATCGATTTCATTTGTCTCTTCAATTATTATTTCAAATCAATTATCTCTCATTTCCACTAATTTATTTGTAAAACACTTTATTTACCGGGTTTAATCACGTTTTATTCATAATTATAACGACCGAGCTTTCGCCAACTTTACAGTTAGCTTTTTTTTTAGTAAAGTTGGCGAAAGCTCGGTCGTTTAAAATCATGAATAAAACGCGATAAAACCCGGTAAATAAAGTGTTTTATTATGCAAAATCGCGAAAACCATAGAAGAAATTAATTTATTTGTACTTATTTAACATAATGACGAAAGATTTCATAATTGTTTGTTTGTGTTCAATGTTCAAATTGTTCAATAAGCTCCAAAATGACTGAACCGATTTCAGAAATTCTTTCACCAATAGAAAGCTACATTATCGAGAAGTAAGTAATATGAGCTACTTTTGATTCCGATTTTCCCGAGGGATCGGTTCTTATGCGGCGGAAACCGCGGGACGCAGTATATGTGTTTTGCTTAAAAGAACATGTAATATACCTATTTACAAAAAAAAAAAAATGGTTTATTTTCCAAAACTATAGGTACCTAGTACTATTTTTACACAAATTTGAGTAATCTACATGGAATTAAAGAAATGCTTTCCAATAATTTCCGCACCCGACAGAACTTAAACCTGCATCTACGGGGATTCATCCCGACGCCTTTCCAATTTACAGGTAATATACTTAGTTTCTTCTCTGGTTTTCGCGATTTTGCATAATAAAACACTTTATTAACCGGATTTTAGTACGTAAGTACTAAGAAGCTTAAATTTTTAATTGTTTACGTTGCATTTCTTTAATTTTAGTCATCCAAGTGTAACATATTAAAACACTAGCTGAGCCCCGCGGTTTCACCCGCGCAAGTCGCGATCCCGCGTTGTTCGAACACCTACCTACCGCAATGCAAAAATACACACTTAAACGGTCGCCCATTGAAGTCCGTTTAAGTGTGGATTTTTGCACTGCAGTAGGTAGGAGAAGTAAGGTAAAGATTGTATGTCAGTATCCTGCGGGATTTTCGGGATCAAAAGTAACCTATGTTACTCTCCATCATTTAAACTATCCCTATGCAAATTTTTATCCAAATCGGTCGAGCCGTATGACCGTGAAGAGGGAACAAACAAACAAATAAACAAACAAACAGACTTTCGGATTTATAATATTAGTAAGAAAGATTAGTAAGATATAGGTAACAAAACCTTCTAGTAAAAGTTAATGATATGTCAATGTACTTTACAAAATATACTTAGTTTTTTCATTGTGTGTTTTTAACATTGACAATAGCTTTGGAACTGTGGAAAAATAACAGAAATTAAGGGGAAATTATTTCAAATAGGTACGTATTTTTGTAAACTTGCTTGCAGTGAATTGTGTACAGTTTGTGAACAGTCTGAGTCATTCACTCATAAATTTGTTTTTATCAAGTAGTTGACGGCCTCTGTGGCGCGTCGGGCGGACGCTCGACTGCAATGCAAAAGGCTGCGGGTTCGATTCCCGTCGGGTGCAAATATTTATGCTTAAAAATAAATATTTGTATCTGGTCTGGGTGTCTTTCTATGTATAATATGTATGTATTTACAAAAACAAGAGTATAATATATAGTATATATCCGTTGTCTAGTACCCATAGTTCAAGCCTAGTGCATAGTTTGGGGCTAGATTGCGCTGTGTGCAATGTGGTGCAATTTATTTTATTTATTTATTTAGTTTATTGTTTTTATTATTCGCTCACGAATAATAAAAATTATTCGCTTATTCGCGTATCACAACCAAGGCTATTGTAATACAGTCGAAATGTCGATGTAAGAAAATTTAAAAATAACGATACGCGATTAAGATCCAAAATGACAATATGAGTACAAACCGTGTACCTAAAGTTTTTTTTTTTTTCTTAAAACTTTTGCTTAGTGTAAAACTAATATCCGTCATTATATGTAATTTCAGACGTTTCTAATAAACTCATAGCAATAAAAGTCATTCGAATGAAAAGAAATACCCCGACCTCTATTGTTCGCAAAACGACTAGTTAATGTTACTAATATTTTGGTGCGAAAGTAATTAACTCTGACTTGCATGTACCCTTTTATTTTTCAAGAAATGAAGAAAGGTGTTGAAGATCGCCGACTCAAATCCAAAGCACGGAAGTGTACAATAATTACTTAAGTGTACGTACATATGTAAATTTTTAATCTAATTGATTGTCTGACAGTGTGCGTTGGTATATATTGAGAGTAACTTACACCGGCGACTTTTTGATCGCCCGATTTGTAAAAGATATTGGGCTTTGCCATGAACTCCTTATAGGATCTTTATTCTCTAGGTGCATAAAGTGCGCATTTTAGACCTAGGGCATAAAGTGATTGAAATTTTGGACGTTTGGTTTCGTCGATTTGACGTAACATTGACGTAACACCCACAGAACCTACAATTCTTGTCCATCCAAAGGTTATTTCGTAATTTGTTTTTATTGCTCAACGCATATTTCCATCCAAAGGTTGCCTGATCTGAAAAGATCGCTCTTAGCGATTGTACCTTTCTTTTAATTAGCTGTAAGTTTTTGTTTATATAATTTACAACAAAAACGGCTTATTTGGTTTGCGGACAAAGAGTGAAACTAAGCAATTAGATTACTAGAAGGAAAGTTTGACGTAGCAACTAGCGCCACTGTCAACTGAACAAGAAGTTTGGCAACTCCTTTAAAATATACCCACTTTTATTTAAGTTAATAATTTGTATGCCTAGTAGATAAAATTTTGTTTAGATTAATAATTCTCAATGAAAGTGAATTGTAAATTCTTTTTTTAAAAATAAATATCTAGCGAATTACAACATTGTTTATAATTTGTCTTGTAATTTTTTGGTACAACAAAGTTTTATCTAATCTAGTGATCGACGGATACAAAAGTCCATAGTCTGAGCTGAGTATCACATACACCAGCTATTCGTATAGTACATTAAGTATAAAGCGACGTGGCTAAACGCCACTCCTTATAATATCGATCCTAAGGAACGTATAAAATATTGTGTCATTTAGTAGGTACCTCTAAGGAATTGTAGGGTGAGACTTCCTGGTTCCTTCCTTAGGAACGTTTCGGTCCCGACCGCGTATCATTCAACCTCGGCTTTTTTATTTCAGGATTCGGGATTTATAGGGTCCTTAGGGTATTTAGCGATTTTCAAACCGAGAAAGAAACGGTTCCAATGGATTTTATAATTACTTATTTTACATTTAAAACACAACATTTACCGGGTTTTACTCGCGTTTTTTATTTAATAACGGCATTATTTCTAAAGACTTGACTTAAACTAACTAACTTTACTGTTAGCTTTTTCTAGGTTGACTGTGATGTAATTTGTCTATTTCAACATTCTAAAAAGTTACTTATAAGTTTTATAAGTAAGTTACTATAAGTTCTAATAAGTTTTTCCGTAGACAGAAGTGTCAAATGGTTGCAATAATTAAAAAATGTAATGAAAATTAAAGTTTTTGAACAGGAGAGATGAAAATTTGTTTTTATGGACTGGGAACATTCCTTAGTTGTACATCAGGCCCCGTTAGTTTTCAAAGACCCTTTTCAGAAAACAAGCAAGTGTGCATACTAAATAGTTTACATACAAAGGTACTTTTTTTTAAAAATGGCAATTTAAAAAAAAACAACTGAAATTATCTAGAAAAAAAAACATTGAATTAAAAAATTATTATTTTGACGTATTGGTGGGAATACGTTGAGAAGATGTGTTGCTAAATTTTTCATTTCATTTTTGTGAAACTTAGTTCAAATGTGTGTAAATTGTTTAATTTCGGGGGCATATTAATCAATTTAGTTTCGTGAAGGTGTACAAGTGAAAATAAAAATGAAAATCGGTGCAAAACATGGACTTTAGCTTGGTGTTCTCTCCAAAGCTCCGTGAACAAACATTGTAAAAAATGGCCCCCTTTTTACAATGATTCCCTCGACTTGACTTTAAATAATAATAATAAATAATAAGACGGAAAGATTACTAATATTTGTCTTATAAAATAATAAGCCAATATTGACAATACTTGACACTATACTTAAAGAAATGCTTTCCAAAAATTTCGCACCCGACAAAAACGTAAAAACAATAAGAAATGCAATCCTTAATTTCGACTCGATTGAACATGCATCCGTGGCCAAATTGGTAAGGCGTTGGAACGGATTCCCAGAGATGCAGGTTCAAGTCCTGTCGGGTGCGAAATTTTTGGAAAGCATTTCTTTAAGTATAGTTATCCAAGTGTAGGAAACACTTTTAAAAATATAACAAAAATACTTGACACTGGCAAATGTCCGAATGGAAAAGCCATTTTAAAGAAGAAGAATTAAAAAATAATCTCTATTTTTCTGTGAAAACCAACCAATGAATCCGAGGTTTTTGTTGTTAGACATTTGTTAGAGTCTATTGGCTTCTCAATGTCGACACTCAATCTAAACTTTATAATGGATGACTTTACTGAAGTAGCTTCTCATTTAGAAGCTCTCTGTAGAGAAATTTAACATTTATTTGACTCTGTGGCTCTGTGTTATACATTTATTTGACTCTGTGGCACGTTGAGCGAGCCCCCGACTGCGGCGCAGAAGGCTGCGGATTTATTTGAATCTGTTGCTCTTTGTATTACATAGAAATAGTACAGTAATTACTAGAAAGCTTACTTCGTCAAAAAAAACGGCTCCACATGATATTAGAGAGACCCCCATCTGTCTTTTTTCACTTTAGTGTTCGTCGGTTAGTTAGATAAGGACAGACTGGAACCAACTAGGTTTAACTGGACCGTTTTGATATATCAAAGCAAAAACTACCTTAACTTTTGAGAACATTAATGATTTGATATTTTTAAAGTTGTCAGTCAAGTGCACAGTCTTCTAGGAGCGAAAACGACGATGAAACATGTCTCTGATGTACCTATTATTTATTTGACTTTGTGCCGCGTTGAGCGAACCCCCTGCTGCGGCGCAGGAGGTTGCGGATTCGATCCCCGAAGTATATGCTGACTAACAATAGCCTTATTAATAATTAATTGGTGAGTAAGGTCGAAGTAGTTCTACCACTTTTTGTTTCTGACAGTCAATTTTGAGAGTTAATGTCATAGAAAAAGACAAAGTATGTTTTCACTACTCCGGCCTTACTCCATGTTTATTATTAATGAGGCTATAAATATTAACGATTGGTTCTGGGTGTTTTCTGTAAGTCCTATCATTATTATGTTTTTTTTACAAAAAAAGGATTAATTTGTTTTATATCTTTCCGTTTTCTAGTAACCATAGTATACGTCTTAGTTTGGGGCTAAATAACTTTGTGTGCAATATTCTGTAATATCGCAATTGGCATCGTCATCAGCCGTAATATATAGAAAAAAAAAAAAAACTTGACACTGGCAGCACTACAATGCCCAAATTACATGCTGAAATAAAAAAAAACATCCTCGTGCTCCGTTTTCGTATGTTTGAAAATGGAACTTAGTTCATTTGCATCAAAATATAGCTACGTATACGAAATTCTATAGGTAACTAATTAAAATTTCCTGTCACAGAATCTTAAATCAGAAATTTAAACATAGAACTGTCAATGTCAAAGGAAAATTAGACGAAGAGCTTTTAAATTAATGTATGAGTTTAGTATTTAATTTTTAGGGTTTCGTAGTAACAAGAAACCCTTATAGTTTTTAACTAAGATTCTGGGTAATTCCTTCTATGGTTTTCGCGATTTTCCATAAACGCGATTTAACCCGGTAAATAAAGTGTTTTATTAAGATTCTAGGACTTATAGTCTGTCTTTACTGGCTCGGCAAATCGGCTATATGTCAATGTTGCAATAAATAAATCCCGCGACGTACACACAGCGCCATCTAGCCCCGTGGTAAGCTGCTAAGCTTGTGTTACGGTGACTAGACAACGGATATACTACTTATATTTATTTTTCTTTTGTAAATACATACATATTATACATAGAAATACGCCCAGACCAGGTACAAATATTTATTTTTAAGCATAAATATTTGCACCCAGCGGGAATCGAACCACAGAGGTCGTCAATGTCTTACTGGAGTGGACTGGCTTAGGAGATCGTATGAAAGTCAAAGTCAAATTAGTTTATTTCCTTTAGATTCTTGTACAACATTAAATGCACATGATCATTTGGCTACGTCTTAGGTGTATTGATTTTAGTGTGGCTTCGGAACGCGCCCTCCGATGAGAAGAGACTCATGGGACGTCACAAGAAACTCATGGGTTTTTTTTTTTGTTCATGTGTTAAATTACAATCGTCATAATAAAGATATTATCTATAATTCGAACAGGAGCAATCAATAAATTATGTCCATGGATTTGTTTTCATTAAGATATGACGACGTATCATAGTACGTCTTTTTACATAATTCATGTTAAATATATTTTTTGAATCTTGTGATGGACATGTCATATTCATATTCATATCTTTCTTTTTCTTAGTTATGGCTTCTGTCAGCAATATAGGACAATTTAGCCAATTTCTCGTACAAATAGTGTACTACCACTATTATACTGTAATCGTTTGAAATAGTTTTCAATGCGTGAAGGCTGTAGAAAAAATGGCGACGATTTTTCTCCAACCCTATGGAACAATTGTTTGTAACGTGCTAATTTCGTGTTTGGCACTGGTATTATTATTTTCACTTAACTCGTTGAACTTCGCGTAACTAAATTGGTAACTTGCCGCCGAAATTAAACAATTTAAACGCAATAAAACAATGTTTTTGTAAAAATGAAAATTCAGGACGACATTTCACTAACGCGTAAAAAACAAAAGTCCCCATATTCATATCATTTATTGGTAATAAATTAATTACAAGTCAAATGTCAAAATTAGAGGCAAAATAAAAATAAATTAGAGGTAAAATAGGTAGTTGTATAAAAATAGACTAATCAAAAATACAAGGGTCAAGAATAACAAAATTAAAGCACAAAATGTGAGTAAAAATAAAGAAAATAAAAACTAAAAAGATCTCGTAAATTTTTTTTATTGCTCAAGGCATATTTACTAGAAATATTTTCAAGGAAAAATTCGTCTTCAAAAATTCACTTGCGGCGAGATTTGAACTCGCGTCCCTGGTCCTTGGATTTTTGAAGATGAATTTTTCCTTTAAAATATTTCTAATAAAAAGATCGTCAAAAGTTAAATAGGTATGTCAAACAATCATTGAAGTTTTAAGTTCATAAATTCCTCAAAAGAATAGAATAGATCATACGTCTTACTTAAGGCGGCGATAGATGATAATCATCGGTCCTTGTCCGATTGCATATAAATGAGCGAGATGGAATTGCGTGAAAAAATCTACAATTTCTCGTAAAATCAATCATTAACGAAGATTAAAATAATATTTTTATAAAATGCGATAAAAGGGTTCTAGGTATTGTATTTTCTAACATTATGATGCCTATAAAAATATAGCGGTTAAGGATATAGAAGAAAAATTGATTTATTTTGTAAAACAGGGGTAACTTTGCCTGTATAATAGTGGTATTTAAAGTTATTTTTTATTGTTTTTGAAATGAAGGGGACACTTCTTGTATCATGTACGATAACATTAAACATTGTTTAAAGATCTATTTGATACCGGTTATGAAGAAAACTATTCAATCGGAAGGGATTTCACATGAGTCGCGTCCTTAAGGTAGTTTATTATAATAAAGAACACTGGGTGCTACAGAAAGGCTCTACAAAGGTCTGGAAAGTTCTATCCCTGTCCCTATTTATTAGTTAGAAGTTCAGTGATTGGCGCGAGGTCATAGATAACGTCATTATACTTGTAATAAACCATTTACATCCACTATTTAAGATAAGATTATGTATCATCTGATAGTGAGCATCGATTTATTTGTGCTTCTAGCTGATTTCCTAACTCTGTTGCTAACGAATCTCGGTTGAAATTATTGAAATTAATGATTTTTGCGATTACTCACAGTTGTACAATTTGACAGTTATTATTATTTCTTATCGGTTGTGAACCGATTATGGCCATTAGGAAACTAGCCAGTGTCAAGTATTATTAATATATTATGCAAGTTATTTGCATCGAAACAGTCAAGTCGTCATAGTTAAAGTCAAGTCTAGGGAATCATTTGTAAACACGGCGGCCATTTAGAAAGATTGTTCACGGAGCTATGGAGACAACAATAAGTCCATGTTTTGCACCGATTTTCACTTTCATTCCACTGGTACACCTTCACGAAACAAAATTGACTAATATGCCCCCGAAATTAAACAATTTGCACGAATTTGAACTGGGTTTCACAAAAATTAAAATTTAGTACCACATCTCAACGCGTTCCCGCCAAAACTCGATTTTTGCTATAACTCACGGTTAAACAATTTGACAGTTATATTTTGACAGTGAATTTGACAGTTTGACAGTCGCTAGTTTTAATTGCAATGGCAATTTGCTCACTACTGAATGATGTGATTAACAACAATTTCAGTTATTACATTGATTAACAACAATTAGGGACTAACTTTGATTATTATGAAAGAACAAAAAATAGATGAAAAAAACGTGACATTAAATAAGCTAAAACTTTTTAGTCTTACTCAAAATCAACATTGAAAAAAAAAACAATTCCTTCTCATAAAAAAGGTTGCGTGGTAACAAACCGAAATAATGTTAGTTCATAAAAGCCACTTGTTGTAAAAACGGCATTCCTTAATTGATTTAGGAAAAATAGGTAATTGATAAATTATAATCATACAATTAAAATTAACGTAATAAAAGTGTAGAAATATTTTTAGCAAGGAAATATATTTCCAAAAAATCCCCATGACAGGATTCGAACCTGCTATGCTATGTTATGTTTATATGCTATGCTATGCTATGTTTAAAATGCCTTGAGCAATAAAAACAAAAAAAAGAAATAGTAATAAAAGTGATTCATTATATTAAGCATTTTAACGTTGCGTCCGAGGAACTTTAATTTTGAAATGGACTAAAGCACTATTTATTTTATTTTTAAATGTCTCGGTGGCCAGTTAGTTTTATTTTTACTTCTTTTTTCGATGGCTGTAATTTGTATTCTAAAAGAGTCCCAAGCAACGAGGTTCAAAGCCCATATTAATTATTACCCACCGAGGATTTAACCTACATGGTACTTAGAAGTTAGTAATGAACATTCTAAAACGTGTTTGTAGCAAACTTTTTAGAGCACATAATTGGCAGCAAAATGAAATCCAATATTTTTTTTATTCTTTTAAGTAAATATTATTACATGGACTTTTGTTTTTCACGCTTTAGTGGAACGTCCTGAATTTTTATTTTTACAAATCCTAGTTTTATTGCGTCTAAATTGTTTGATTTCGGCGGCATGTTATCAATTTAGTTACGCGAAGTTCAACGAGTGAAATGAAAATAAAAATACCAGTGCCAAACACGAAATTAGCACGTTACAAACAAATGATCCATAGGGTTGAAGAAAAATCGTCGCCATCTTCTGCAGACTTCACGCATTGAAAATTAATACAAACCATTACTGTATAATAATGGTAGTTTACTATTAGTACGATAACTGGCTAAATTGTCCTATATTGCTGACAGAAAGCCATAACTGAGATAATGAATGAATATTATTACATACTTATTTTCTGAAACGTCAAGTAAACTATTATTCTTCGGAACGCGATTCGACCTCTTGAGATGGAAGAACCGTCTCAATTGGTCAAGTCAAAATCATTGAGTAATCGGTAAACAAACATTAGAAAAAAATGCGACTAATTGAACACCTCTTCCTTCTTTTCTAGTCGGTTGAAACCCAATAGAACTCAATTCAATTTAATATTCGAATATCTAAAAGGAGTTTTGGCGGTAATGCGTTGAGAAGATGTGTTGCTAATTTTTCATTTTTGTCAAACTTAGTTCAAAGTTCAAACGCGTGTAAATTTTTTAATTTCGGGGGCATATTAATCAATTTAGTTTCGTGCAGGTGAACAAGTGTAAATAAAAGTTAAAATCGGTGCAAAACATAGACTTTAGCTTAGTGTTGTCTCCAAAGCTCTGTGAACAAACATTGTAAAAAATTACCCCCTTTTTACAATGATTCCCTCGACTTGACTTTAACTATGACGACTTGACTGTTGAACGAAACAGTCAAGTCGTCATAGTTAATATGACGACTTGACTGTTTCGTTCAATGCAAATAACTTGCAAATATTGATAATACTTGACACTGGCAAATGTCCGAATGGAAAAGTCATTAAAGAAGAAGAAGAATATCTAAAATTCAATGCCTACAGTGTGGTTTGAACCGACACCCTCCGCGCGCTCTAACCACTGAGCCAAGGGACCCACAATTTAAGGCCAGGTCACGTTCGTTGCAAAAGGGACAACTTGGGGCTCGATATTGTTAAAGTGAGATTGGTTTACGGCAAGTTACACAGTATAACTCTAACTACCTATGCAATATTACTCAGGTGAATTTCTACGTAGGGTTGCTACTACAGCATCAAATTTATCTGTGGATTAAGGCGGCGATAGATGATAATCATCGGTCCTTGTCCGATTGCATATAAATGAGCGAGATGGAATTGCGTGAAAAAATCTACAATTAACGAAGATTAAAATAAAAAAATTATAAAATGCGATGAAGGGGTTCTAAGTATTGTATTTTCTAATATTATGATGCCTATAAGAAAATATAGCGGTTAAGGATTTAGAAGAAAAATTGATTTATTTTGTAAAACAGGGGTAACTTTGCCCGTATAATAGTGGTATTTAAAGTTATTTTTTATTGTTTTTGAAATGAAGGGGACAGTTGTATCATGTACAATAACATAATACATTGTTTAAAGATCTATTTGATACCGGTTATGAATAAAACTATTCAATCGGAAGGGATTTCACATGAGTCGCGTCCTTAAAGAGTTTTCTTTGCAAAGCATTAAATAGTGGAACGTGGTGTTGTATATTCATTTTCGTGAAACCTTTAATGCGTGTAAAATGTCAGTGATTCTTCGCTTCGCTCAGGAGTTAAGTTTTTAACACGCTCGCTGCGCTGCGCTCGGGAGTTAACTCTCTAGAGTGTTTCTTACGCTTTGGATTCAATATGACGCCCGCTATATAAGATAGGGCTTTAGTACCTCGGTGCATAAACTACTATTAAGGACGCGACTCATGTGAAATCCCTTCCGATTGAATAGTTTTCTTCATAACCGGTATCAAATAGATCTTTAAACAATGTATTAAGTATGTTATTGTACATGATACAATAAGTGTCCCCTTTATTTCAAAAACAATAAAAAATAACTTTAAATACACTATTTTACAGGCAAAGTTACCCCTGTTTTACAAAATAAATCACTTCTAAATCCTTAACCGCTATATTTTCTTATAGGCATCATAATATTAGAAAATCCAATACCTAGAACTTCTTCATCGCATTTTATAAAAATATGATTTTAATCTTCGTTAATGATTGATTTTACGAGAAATTGTAGATTTTTTCATGCAATTCCATCTCGCTCATTTATATGTAATCGGACAAGGACAGATAATTATCATCTATCGCCGCCTTAATTTCAGTACTATTTCAATGGTGGCAACCCTACTAGGCTTGTTTGACATTTAACCACATCACTAGATACAGAGATAGATAGGTTGCTATAATCTGTGCTAGCAGAGACTCCAAATTAACTGGGTGAGATTGAGACACTGTGTCAACATGCAAACACCGGTCAGGCTGACCGTTTCATCTTTCATCCTACTTCTAAATAAAACACAATAATTACAGGGTTTTACTCGCTTTTTATTTAATAACGACATTATTACTCAAAACCGTAAAGTTAGCGAAAGCTCGGTTTTGAGTTTTCAAGAACACATTAAAACCCGGTAAGGTTTTACTTAAGGGCATTTTTACTCAAGACCGAGCTTTCGCTAACAGTTAGCTTAGTTCTTATCTTTTTGAAGATTGACTCAACCTTAACCACCGTGAAATAACTAACTGTTAAGTTTAAAATCTACACCGAAATGTAGGAAACACTGTCATTTACAAACGCTACAAAAGAAAATATTTTAAAACATTGCGTTAGAAAATAAATATAAAGAAATAAATGTCTGTGACGAACACACAGCGCCATCTAGCCCCGTGGTAAGCTGTTAAGCTTCTGTTACGGTGACTAGACAACGGATATACTACTTATATTTATTTTTCTTTTGTAAACACAAACATTATTATACATAGCAATACACCCAGATCAGCTGTGGTATCATCTAATTAGTGGCTAACTTACTGTTTACTCTCTGTAGATCCAGTGATCAAGATCCATTTGATTCCACTGAGAATTTTTTTTCTCTTTAGATCCATTTCTGATGATTTGGTTCTAACAAGAATTTTTATCATCTGTAGATCCAATGATCAAATTGATTTTGTTCCAGTGAATTTTTGACCTTTTGTCATTAGATCCAATTTTCAGTACATTGCTGCTTTGACGTAACGTGGTTGTTACCGGTGATTACTTCGAAACAGCAATGTAAAATACGAAATATGTTTTTTGACAGTAAATAGCAACTAGTAGCGGTGGATGCTAATTAGATGATACCACAGCTGATACAAATAAAATGAACATCATTCGATCGATGATGTTGACAAAATTTTCTTCAGTTAAATAAGCTGGTAGTAAGTACCTATCTAAATAAGCAGTGAGTACCCACCATCGAATGCCGAACCGAATTTGATGAAACTTTACAGATTGACTAATGGCAAGTAATTTAAACTTGAGAAGGGCGATGGTTCAGAAACAACTTCGGATGTTTTGTATTGTTTGTACCGTTGGCAAATAAGTTATTTAACTATATGATTTATTATATAGTTAAATAACTTATTTGTTTATAATTTCTTCTATGGTTTTCGCGATTTTGCATAAAAAAAACACTTTGGTCAACCTTGGAAAAGCCAACTGTAAAGTTGGCGAAAGCTCGGTTCGTTTAAATAATGAATAAAAACGCGATACAACCGGATAAATAAAGTGTTTTATTATTTGTTTATAACAAATAAGTTATTTAAGCTAGTGTACATGTACATACATATTTTATCACCGCACGCACGGTGATAAACTATGTATGTACATATACACTAGCTGCGCCCTGCAGTTTTACCCGCGTAAGTCCCGTTCCCGCGGGAATATCGGGATAAAAAGTAGCCTATGTGTTATTCTAGGTCTCCAGCTACCTACATTTCAAGTTTCATCGCAATCGGTTCTGTAGTTTTTGCGTGAAAGAGTAACAAACTCACATACATATGTACAAACTTTCGCGTTTATAATATATGCGCTCTGCGGTTTCACCCGCGTAAGTCCCGTTCCCGCGGGAATATCGAGATAAAAAGTAGCCTATGTGTTAATCCAGGTCCCCAGCTACCTATATTCCAAGTTTCATCGCAATCGGTTCAGTGGTTTTTGTGTGAAAGAGTAACAAACTCACATACATATGTACAAACTTTCGCGTTTATAATATATGCGCTCTGCGGTTTCACCTGCGTAAGTCCCGTTCCCGCGGGAATATCGGGATAAAAAGTAGCCTATGTGTTAATCCAGGTCCCCAGCTACCTATATTCCAAGTTTCATCGCAATCGGTTCAGTGGTTTTTGTGTGAAAGAGTAACAACCTCACATACATACAAACTTTCGCGTTTATAATATAAGTAAGATACTAGGATGCTGCCAAATAAAGAACGTCATTCATTTTTAATTCACAATTGGCCATAAAATATTATGATGTCAAAGCTTTATTTATCATTTTAATTATATTGCGAACAGTACCCATGTGACGTTATCATATAATTGTGTTTACTCATGGCACAATACTTCGACGGTCGTACTTAACGACGTTCCTAAGGGAAGCTTTAGTTAGGTCTACCTTAGGAACCTTTACCTTCGGTTTGCATTATTGTGTTCTTGTGTTGCGTGTTTATTTCTCGGTCTGGGTGTTTTCTATGTATCATGTAGGTATATTTTTATTAAACAATAAAAAAAACGTTAAAAGCTAAAATTAAACTAAATATGTAGGATATCCGTTCTGTTGGTACTCATAATACAAGCTTATATAGTGCTTAGTTTGGTGGCAAGATAGCGCTGTGTGTAATTTCGAGCAATATTTGTTTATTTATTATTTATTACTAGCTGCGTCCCGCGGTTTTACCCGCGTTAGTCCCCATCTCGCGGGAAAATCGATATTTTTCTTTCATAAGAACCTTCTCCTGACAATAACAAACACAACAAAAAAAGAATTATCGAAATCGGTTCAGCCGTTCACGCGTAATTCCGTGATCAAGGGAAATAGGGATTCATTTGTTATTTATAAGATACTAGCTGCGCTCCGCGGTTTCACCCGCGTAAGTCCCGTTCCCGCAGGAATACCGGGATAAAAAGTAGCCTATGTGTTAATCCAGGTCCCCAGCTACCTATATTCCAAGTTTCATCGCAATCGGTTCAGTAGTTTTTGCGTGAAAGAGTAACAACCTCACATACATACAAACTTTCGCGTTTATAATATTAGTTTGATTATTATTATTGCAACTTATCGTGCGCACCCAACGTAAGTAATTACGTCCAAAAGACCCTTTGAATCGCGCCTTCACACAAACCCGTAAAAAGGCCAGCTAATGGCAAAACGATTTCTTTACAAAGCAGCGAGAAATAACAATAAAAAACTTTGTTTTGAAGTCTATGAAGTATTTTTAGAAATATTTCTCTTTGACAAAGGTGAAAGAAAATACAAAGAATGTTTAGTATCCGTGTTAAATAAATAGGACGGGGAAACAAATTTGTTTAAAGAAAAAAGGCAACTAAACGGTGGTTTTGGATTGTTCTCATAAACATGTATTCTCAAAAAGATTGTAAAAAATAAATACTTTTTTAAAGACTAATAAAAAATAGCTTGTTTAGTTTATCAATGCTTCATTCACCTTAAGTTTGAAATCAATGAAACACTGATTAAATTTAAAATAGGTAATTCAAGTAAACAACGAAACATTCAATCTGCCCTAGTTTTACAAAGTCCGTGTACCAAGCCGTTCAATTTCACTGGCTCCTCTTGAAATTGCGCGAGTTTTCGCGTAAAAGTCCGCGAAAAGTTCGCGCAAGTTTCACTACTACGTGATCTTATCAGAAGCTTCTAGGGTCTGTTGAGTATAATGAGTTTTACACACCTACTGCTCTACAAAATTAGTTTATTTGACCAAAAAGGTCAACAAAAGCGAGTCTTTATTCCTTAGGTGCATAAAGAGCTCATTACACACCTAGGGCATAAAGTCATTTAAATTCAGAACTAAAGGTTCTGGGAGTAAACGGCCATTTCGAACTGGTCACCTAGACACAAAAAAACTGGGCTATTTTTCTTTTATTTTTATTTCGACGGAAGGGTAATGCAAAAAGTTTTAGTTAATATAAAGCCCTAACTTTTTTTTGATGTTTGGTTACGTCATTTTGATGTAACATTGTTAAATTTAAATAATATAACGCTAGAAATATTTTTAAACGAAAAATTCATCTTCAAAAATACACTTTCTAATAATTATGCCTTGAGCAATAAAACAAATTATGTAATATAACGCTGTTAATATATTTCATACACGTAGCACTAAGCTATTTTTTTGTTATTCCCGGTATCCAGCTACCATATTATGGTTACATGGTAATCGGTTCAGCGGCTTTTACGTGATTGAGTAACAAACACACATACTCACAAACTTTCAGCTTTATAATATTAGTAGGATAGGAAAGGATATTACTAAGATATGATTAGATTTTCCATAATACGATGTTCCATCCAAAGAATTGAATTCTCGTAGCACGTCTACAAAGCTACGTCGTAGCGCATCTACGACGCTACGTATCACGTCTAAGGTAACAGACTGACATTAGAGTGGTAATGTCGCGGCCAAACATTGCAAAGTTGAGCGAATATTGGATCCCAACTATTTGGATCATGATCCATTTTATTAGGAAAATACAAACAAAAACACACAAACCTAAGTATAAAAATAATTGGATTGTTATATTAAATATTTGAAGTCAATTTAACTTGAGTAGGGTGAATGAGGATTATATTTTTTAATTAAATATGTTACTGTATATTTTATTTTACTAATAATATTATAAACGTGAAAGTTTGTATGTATGAGTGTATGTGACTTTGTTAGGTACTCTTTTACGTAAAAACTACTGAACCGATTGCAATGAAACTGGAATATAGGTAGCCAGAGACCTAAAATGACACATAGGCTACTTTTTATCCTGATAATCCCGAGGGAACGGGACTTGAGGGAACGGGACTTACGCGAGTGAAACCGCGGCGGGCAGCTAGTATTAAATATTTGAAGTCAATTTAACTTGAGTAGGATAAATGATGATTGTATTTCTTAATTAAATAAGTTACTGTATATCTAAAATATTTATTACTAGCCGCGTCCTGTGGTGTCACCTAAAATTACTCATTTTAATTTAAATAATCCAATTTCATTTATTGGTTTTAATTTTTTGTTGTAATTCCGTTGTTTTTATTAGTTTTAGCATTGTTGCAATGATGCTGTTTTAGAGCCTTTACAAACTACTTCACCGGGGAATTAAGTTTTAGATTAATTGAATGTTACTTTGGAAGAACCTATTTAAATAAATTTAATCCAACGGAAACATTTTACATCACTTGTTAACCAAAAAATTCGAGTATTCTTGTCAATTTTTTTTTAGATGTGTGCTTGATATTGTCGTTGGTTGTAGCGATCAATGGCTTATTGGCTCCAATATTGGAGCCAACACAATCGTGTGGCCGCAGCATAAGTTGCATATGTACGGTTTATTTTATAGCGATGTAAAACTTATTTTTTATAGTTAAAGCTAGAAAGTACAGGTTTAAACGTTAAACATCAGACTTTAGAATTTTTATTAATATATTTAAAATCGGACGTATTTGTCAGTACCTTGATCTTTTCTCGTACTTTTATCGTCGCTTTGTCGCGCAAAATTTAAAATAAATCTATATAAAATAATCTTAATATATAAAAATGAATCCCTTTTTCCCTTGGTAACGGCATCACGCATGAACGGCTGGACCGATTTCAATAATTCTTTTTGTGTTGTGTTTGTTATGATCAGAAAAAGGTTCTTATGGAAGAAAAACATACTGAACCGATTTTAATGAATCTTACGCGAGTGAAACCGCGGGTCGCAGCTAGTTAAATATAAAAATGAATCCCTATTTCCCTTGGTTACGGCATCACGCGTAAACGGCTGGACCGATTTTGCTAATTCTTTTTTTGTTGTGTTTATTATTATCAGGATAAGGTTCTTATGAAAGAAAAATATCGATATTCCTGCGGAATCGGGACTTACGCGGGTGAAACCGCGGGGCGCAGCCACTAAAGTATATAAAAGGAAGTCGTGTTAGTTACACTATTTATAACTCAAAAACGGCTGAACTGATTTGGCTGAAAATTGTAGGGCAGGTAGGATACTTTTTATCCCGATATTCCTGCGGGAACGGGATTTACGCGGGTGAAATCGCGGGGCTCAGCTCAGTTTTGGATAAAAAATCCATTAGTACTATAAACACCACAGATAATAAAAAAAACGTATTTTTTTTAATTAAAAAAACGGCCGCCTGCTTGTCACTATTCCAATATAAGAAGAAGGTTTTGATATAATTTCTTTAAGGACGCGACTCATGTGAAATCCCTTCCGATGGAATGGTTTTATTCATAACCGGTATCAAATAGATCTTTAAACAATGTATTATGTTATTGTACATGATACAAGAAGTGTCCCCTTCATTTCAAAAACAATAAAAAATAACTTTAAATACCACTATTATACAGGCAAAGTTACCCCTGTTTTACAAAATAAATCAATTTTTCTTCTAAATCCTTAACCGCTATATTTTCTTATAGGCATCATAATATTAGAAAATACAATACCTAGAACCCCTTCATCGCATTTTTTCAAAATATTATTTTAATCTTCGTTAATTATTGATTTTACGAGAAATTGTAGATTTTTCACGCAATTCCATCTCGCTCATTTATATGCAATAGGACAAGGACCGTTGCTTATCATCTATCGCCGCCTTAATAGGTGACTTATACGCGAATGTCCTTAGCTATGTTTAATCGAAATCGGTTCAGCCATTCAAATGAAATGTAGGAGCACTCTCAGAACTAAAACGGTAAAACAAAACGTTTCGTTCAAAATTCATACGTTTAAAATGATAATTATATATTTTTTTTAAACCGAAATGGTTTTTTTGACAATAGATGATTTAAAATGATCGCGTTAGTATTTTCAGCTACTATTCCTTATTTATAATTTTCTTTTTATCAATTTTTTAGTAGGTATAAGTGCGTATTTTAGAAAAAAAAACTAATTTTATTTCGTAATTTGATTTTATTGCTCAAGGCATATTTACTAGAAAGCCGCCGCCGCTTTAATCTCGCCGGGAGTGAATTTTTGAAGATGAATTTTTCCTTTAAAATATTTCTAGTAAATCATAATAAAATCTGTTATTGGCTATAAGTTATATTTATTTGTTGCTTCTAATGTTTTGAAAGAGCTGTTGATTCCATGTCAATAAAGAAATAAATAAATAAATAAATAAAACAATATTTACCGGGTTTCAATTGCGTTTTATTTAATATTTATTTAATTAGGGCATTATTCCAAAGTACCGAGCTTTCGCTAACTTTACAGTTAGCTTTTTCAAGGTTGACTGTAAAATGTTGACTATTCTTAATTTTGATTTCCCTTTTTATTAATCAATTTTTTTTAAGTAAGTATACTTTTAAGTGCTTTTTGGAAAAAACTATATTAAGTTATATTCTTTTATTGCTCAAGGCAAATCTACTAGAAATATTATTTATTTTTTATCCAGAGACGCGAAATTAAACCTCACCGCTAGTTAATCTTTGAAGATGGTTTTTTCCTTTAAATATTTCTACTAAAACGAATCATTTCAAACGATTATTTGTCTTTCAGTAATCAGTGTACGAATATACATTAAAATAAAGCGACTAACAGAGGAATTCCTCCTTCGAAAGGCATTCTTTTTGAAGACGCATAGAAATGGTAAAAACCACAACCGAATTGCGAACCTCCTCTTTTTCGAAGTCGGTTAAAAACAATATTATTATCAATAAGGTAAGTACTCCAAACAGCTCTAGACAGCCGTTCAAAACCTTCTGTTCTGAACATACAAAAATTAAAACCAACCATCGAAATACGACATTTTTCTTCAACTTACCTATGAAATATATTTAACAAAATACGTATTCTAACACCCACTAAGAGTCGTTTTAGAAAATCATTATTTTCTCACGAATATCTTGTTTTTATTTTGACCGGAACGCGTGACGTGCGCTCGCTCCGAGGCGCGGGAATCGACTGAGGTTCGACCAGTGTGTGTGTTATATATACTTAGGTTTTTGTACGTGTGTGAGGGTTAGTTATATATAATCAGTTAATCACACAACGCAACCTTTTTTTAGTTTAGTTTTTTAGGTCAAATATTGTTGCTTTTATTTTTATAATATTTTTTAACTTTTAACCGACTAATATCCTTCTTGTTACGAACAAGGAGGTTGGTAATTTAGCTGTTTTTTTTTCTTTATTTTTGTATTTTTATGTTACCGGGTGAATTCGAAGTTTGAAATTCGAACGCAATGGTTATTTTTTTATAAGGAAGTTACCTACTGCGGGAGTTTTGGCGGGAACGCGTTGAGGAGATGTGTTGCTAAATTTTCATTTTTGTGAAACCTAGTTCAAATGCGTGTAAATTGCTTAATTTCGGGGGCATGGTAATCCCCGCGCCCCGCGGTTTACCCGCGTAAGTCCCGTTCCCGCGAGAATGTCGGGATTAAAAGTAGCCTATGTGTTATTCTCGGTATCCAGCTACCTTATATTTATTTACATGTGAGTTTAATTCAGTTAAAAGACCAGAACTATTTCTAAAAAGTAAAAGGAACTGTAGAACGCCGTATTTAAATAGAATTAAAATCATTTTAAGTTCTATTAAAATAAACCGCGAAGTTAGCAAAGCATTTTTTCAATTGAGGTTTCTAAGGCTTAAACGCCGGAACTATTTCTAAAAAGTATCAAGAACTATAGAACTCGGCTGCATGCGACTAGAACTCACATTATTTTGTGATCTGCTGGACAATGCTCTGCTAAGTTCACGAACATCATTGCAACAATGCTTCACCATTAGAGGGATTTTATTAGCGCACGTAGTTTTTTCTTAAAGAAAAAGGCATTGGTGCTTGGTCGGGCTGGATTCGAACCCACGACCCTCAAAGTCGGGGTATCACAAAACATTGTGAGGAAACCGACATGTCCTAGCACTTACCACGGTCGGAAGACATAGGACATTCGCCAATTCAGGGTTGGCTCCCGTGCCTTACTTCATAAACCCTCTAAGAGGAGGCCTTTGCCCAGCAGTAGGACATATTAACAGGCTGATTATGTTATGAGATTCTGGTAACCTTATAATGAATAGGTAAATAATAGACAACTACTTGGTGTTACGTTTTTATTAATACATAAAAGTACTACATATAATTATGTTATACTAGTATATAATACATGTATAATACTAATTATTATATGATACAATATTTACATTAAACGTCGACTTGACGTGACGGACACCTCAACCGCTCTAGAATAGTTAACGCCAAAGAACTTAGTTCAGCTGTGGTATCATCTAATTAGCATCCACCGCTAGTAGTTGCTAAGTTGCAGTACATTGCTGGTTTGACGTAACGTGGTTGTTACCGGTTATTACTTCAAAGCAGCAATGTAGAATACGAAATATGTTTTTTGACAGTCAATAGCAACTAGTAGCGGTGGATGCTAATTAGATGATACCATCAATGACTGCCAGCAATTAAGGGCATTTTGAGCCAGTTTTACGTGTTGAATACTGTACTGTACTATCAAATCATTTGAAACAATTTTCTCAATGAGTGTGGTTTCTCTCGACTTGAAGGTCGATAATGAAGCATTTCAAACTCGGTTCAGACGGAGGAGTTTCACCAGTTCCAAGTCAAATTTTCAAAAGTCAAACCGGCTAGTTTCGTGGTGAACAAATGTTTTGCTGGCAGATTGGGAAGACCAAAGAAATGCTGGCTTGACGTCTATAGAGCTGATATGCGTGCAAAAGGCCATACTACACTGATGGTCGTACGAAGTGGAGACGCAAGAGTAGGAAAGACGAGGCCGAGTTCCCAAGAGGTATGTAACCGGGAACAGCGCGAGCGATAAGAATGATGATGAAACCATTATAGTCCAGTTTGTTCCCATTAAAGGTTGGACTAGTCCATTATAGTCCAACTTAAAATGGGAACTGCTGTGTAGATCCTTGTAGTCCAGGGCCCTTAAAGATCACTGAGTTTTACTCTAGTCGTCCGCCTTGTCGAAGTCAATATCAAAAATATAAAAAGGAACTTCATGAAGCGTGAACCACTTTTCATAGATATCGGAGAAATTAATATAATACGGTCTAAATTGTTAAATTCAAATCTCAAATTTTGAGATGTACTTCATTCAGCAGCTCTCGAGCTTAAAACTAATTTTAAATTCAGAAGCTGCTCAATCATTTAAGTGCCACTCAAACTTTAAGTGGCTTTTATGTATACGGCTGTTAATTTTTTAATGTTTACTATAGTTATGTGAATACGTGGCATCTACGAGCAATTATCAGATCAATCGCTATCATTCGAGCAATCGCTGTCATCAGAGCCATCGCTGTCATCAGAGCAATCGCTATCATTCGAGCCATCGCTATCATCAGAGCAATCGCTATCATTCGAGCCATCGCTATCATCAGAGCAATCGCTATCATTCGAGCCATCGCTATCATCAGAGCAATCGCTATCATTCGAGCCATCGCTATCATCAGAGCAATCGCTATCATTCGAGCAATCGCTGTCATCAGAGCAATCGCTGTCATCAGAGCAATCTGAGTCGCATGAGTCGTTGACGCAGCTCGTTTTTTGTTCATCTAAGCATGCATCACTGATTTTCCCACCTGACACAAAAAAATTAAACTTGAAATATTTGAATTATGCATTTATATAAATACTAGCTGGCCCCGCAATTTCACCTGCGTAAGTCCCGTTCCCGCGGGAATATCGGGATAAAAAGTACCCTATGTGATAGCCTATGTAGTAGCCTACTATGTGTTAATCCAGGCCACCAGCTACCTATGTTCCAAGTTTCATCGCAATCGGTTCTGTAGTTTTTGCGTGATTGAGTAACAAACACACATGCACACATATACACATACACACAAACTTTCAGCTTTATAATATTAGTAGGGTAGGATTTGAATCATACAAAGTATAGTGAACTCATTGGCCTAGCTGAACCAGTCGGCAGCCGATCTTGAACGGTTTAAGCAATGCTTGGCGTGCACATTAATAAAAATGGGTGACCGGAAATTTGTGTGGCAAAAAATCATTTTTTTCGAGCTCTTCCGTGCTTGAAGGCGCGTTAAGCAGTTGGTTCTGTACGATTTAATTATTTATTTTTTAAACTGTCGCTACCGGATATCGGTACTGTACCTCCAATGCAACGTGATTTGCAATTAGTGTTGCACGTATCCTTGGTGTTGTATCCAGGCGCAGGCGCCGCGTCCGTGTATGTCAGTAGAGATACCGCCAATGCCAGCGCCGCCAATACCTGCGAGCGGATAACGAAGGTACTAACTTCGGTTTTTAAATGTTCTTCTTCTTCTTCTTATTTAATATGGCTTTTCCTTTCGGACATTTGCCAGTGTCAAGTAATGTTCGTGAACTTAGCAGAGCATTGTCCAGCAGATCAAAAAATAATGTGAGTTCTATTCGCATGCAGCCGAGTTCTATAGTTCCTGATACTTTTTAAAAATAGTTCCGGCGTTTAAGCCTTAGAAAAGTCAATTGAAAAAATGCTCTGCTAACTTCGCGGTTTATTTCAGCAGAGCATAATATTATTTGATTTCTATATAAATACGGCATAGTTCCACAGTTCCTGATACTTTTTAGAAATAGTTCTGGTCTTTTAAATGAATTAAACTCACATTCAAGTCTCAGCAGAGCATAACATGATGTCATCCAAGTAAACGAAAAAATCTAAAGTCGTCATTTCGAATTCGAAGTATGGGAGAAGCTAGAACTCATTCTTTTTTAGTAGATATAGCCCAGTTCTACCCCTTACAATTCGATTTGAGTCCAGAACTCACATAAAAGTGTCAGCAGAGCATACCTGAAAATCCAAGTAACGAAAAATTCGTATGTTGTTATTTCAAATTCAAACTATGGGAGAGGCTAGAACTCATTGTTTTTGTATATATCTAGATCAGCACTACCCGTTACAACTTGATTTAAGTCCAGAACTCCCATAAAAGTGTCAGCAGAGCATACCTGAAAATCCAAGTAACGAAAAATTCTAGTGTTTTAATTTCAAATTCAAAGTACGGGAGAGGCCAGAACTCATTCAATCTTAGTAGTTCTAGATCAGTACTACCCGTTACAACTTGATTTAAGTCCAGAACTCCCATAAAAGTGTCAGCAGAGCATACCTGAAAATCCAACTACCGAAAAATTCTAATGTTGTCAATTCAATACAAAGTATGGGAGAACCTAGAACTCATTGATTTTGTGTAGATCTAGATCAGCACTACCCATTACAATTCGATTTGAGTCCAGAACTCACATAAAAGTGTCAGCAGAGCATACCTGAAAATCCAAGTAACGAAAAATTCGTATGTTGTTATTTCAAATTCAAACTATGGGAGAGGCTAGAACTCATTGTTTTTGTATATATCTAGATCAGCACTACCCGTTACAACTTGATTTAAGTCCAAAACTCCCATAAAAGTGTCAGCAGAGCATACCTGAAAATCCAAGTAACGAAAAATTCTAGTGTTTTAATTTCAAATTCAAAGTACGGGAGAGGCCAGAACTCATTCAATCTTAGTAGTTCTAGATCAGTACTACCCGTTACAACTTGATTTAAGTCCAGAACTCCCATAAAAGTGTCAGCAGAGCATACCTGAAAATCCAACTACCGAAAAATTCTAATGTTGTCAATTCAATACAAAGTATGGGAGAACCTAGAACTCATTGATTTTGTGTAGATCTAGATCAGCACTACCCATTACAACTTGATTTGAGTCCAGAACTCTCATAAAAGTGTCAGCAGAGCATACCTGAAAATCCAAGTCTCCGCAGAGCATAACATGATGTCATCCAAGTAAACGAAAAATTCTAATGTTGCCATTTTAAGTTCAAAGTATGGGAGAGGGTAGAACTCATGCAATCTTAGTAGTTCTAGATCAGTACTACCCGTTAAAACTTGATTTAAGTCCAGAACTCCCATAAAAGTGTCAGCAGAGCATATCTGAAAATCCAAGTAACGAAAAATTCGTGTGTTATAATTTCAAATTCAAAGTACGGGAGAGGCCAGAACTCATTCAATCTTAGTAGTTCTAGATCAGTACTACCCGTTACAACTTGATTTAAGTCCAGAACTCCCATAAAAGTGTCAGCAGAGCATACCTGAAAATCCAACTACCGAAAAATTCGTGTGTTATAATTTCAATACAAAGTATGGGAGAACCTAGAACTCATTGATTTTGTGTAGATCTAGATCAGCACTACCCAATACAACTTGATTTGAGTCCAGAACTCTCATAAAAGTGTCAGCAGAGCATACCTGAAAATCCAAGTCTCCGCAGAGCATAACATGATGTCATCCAAGTAAACGAAAAATTCTAATGTTGCCATTTTAAGTTCGAAGTATGGAAGAGGCTAGAACTAATGCAATCTTAGTAGTTCTACATCAGTACTACCCGTTAAAACTTGATTTAAGTCCAGAACTCCCATAAAAGTGTCAGCAGAGCATACCTGAAAATCCAACTACCGAAAAATTCGTGTGTTATAATTTCAAATTCAAAGTACGGGAGAGGCCAGAACGCATTCAATCTTAGTAGTTCTAGATCAGTACTACCCGTTACAACTTGATTTAAGTCCAGAACTCCCATAAAAGTGTCAGCAGAGCATACCTGAAAATCCAACTACCAAAAAATTCTAATGTTGTCAATTTCAATACAAAGTATGGGAGAACCTAGAACTCACTGATTTTGTGTAGATCTAGATCAGCACTACCCATTACAACTTGATTTGAGTCCAGAACTCTCATAAAAGTGTCAGCAGAGCATACCTGAAAATCCAAGTCTCCGCAGAGCATAACATGATGTCATCCAAGTAAACGAAAAATTCTAATGTTGCCATTTTAAGTTCAAAGTATGGGAGAGGGTAGAACTCATGCAATCTTAGTAGTTCTAGATCAGCACTACCCGTTAAAACTTGATTTAAGTCCAGAACTCCCATAAAAGTGTCAGCAGAGCATACCTGAAAATCCAACTACCGAAAAATTCTAATGTTGTCAATTTCAATACAAAGTATGGGAGAACCTAGAACTCATTAATTTTGTATAGATCTAGATCAGTAATACCCAATACAACTTGATTTAAGTCCAGAACTCCCATAAAAGTGTCAGCAGAGCATACCTGAAAATACAACTACCGAAAAATTCGTGTGTTATAATTTCAAATTCAAAGTACGGGAGAGGCCAGAACTCATTCAATCTAAGTAGTTCTAGATCAGTACTACCCGTTACAACTTGATTTAAGTCCAGAACTCCCATAAAAGTGTCAGCAGAGCATACCTGAAAATCCAACTACCGAAAAATTCGTGTGTTATAATTTCAAATTCAAAGTACGGGAGAGGCCAGAACTCATTCAATCTTAGTAGTTCTAGATCAGTACTACCCGTTACAACTTGATTTAAGTCCAGAACTCCCATAAAAGTGTCAGCAGAGCATACCTGAAAATCCAACTACCGAAAAATTCTAATGTTGTCAATTTCAATACAAAGTATGGGAGAACCTAGAACTCATTGATTTTGTGTAGATCTAGATCAGCACTACCCATTACAACTTGATTTGAGTCCAGAACTCTCATAAAAGTGTCAGCAGAGCATACCTAAAAATCCAACTACCGAAAAATTCTAATGTTGTCAATTTCAATACAAAGTATGGGAGAACCTAGAACTCATTGATTTTTTGTAGATCTAGATCAGCACTACCCATTACAACTTGATTTGAGTCTAGAACTCTCATAAAAGTGTCAGCAGAGCATACCTGAAAATCCAAGTCTCCGCAGAGTATAACATGATGTCATCCAAGTAAACGAAAAATTCTAATGTTGCCATTTTAAGTTCAAAGTATCGGAGAGGCTAGAACTCATGCAATCTTAGTAGTTCTAGATCAGTACTACCCGTTAAAACTTGATTTAAGTCCAGAACTCCCATAAAAGTGTCAGCAGAGCATACCTGAAAATCCAACTACCGAAAAATTCGTGTGTTATAATTTCAATACAAAGTATGGGAGAACCTAGAACTCATTGATTTTGTGTAGATCTAGATCAGCACTACCCAATACAACTTGATTTGAGTCCAGAACTCTCATAAAAGTGTCAGCAGAGCATACCTGAAAATCCAAGTCTCCGCAGAGCATAACATGATGTCATCCAAGTAAACGAAAAATTCTAATGTTGCCATTTTAAGTTCGAAGTATGGAAGAGGCTAGAACTCATGCAATCTTAGTAGTTCTACATCAGTACTACCCGTTAAAACTTGATTTAAGTCCAGAACTCCCATAAAAGTGTCAGCAGAGCATACCTGAAAATCCAACTACCGAAAAATTCGTGTGTTATAATTTCAAATTCAAAGTACGGGAGAGGCCAGAACTCATGCAATCTTAGTAGTTCTAGATCAGTACTACCCGTTACAACTTGATTTAAGTCCAGAACTCCCATAAAAGTGTCAGCAGAGCATACCTGAAAATCCAACTACCAAAAAATTCTAATGTTGTCAATTTCAATACAAAGTATGGGAGAACCTAGAACTCACTGATTTTGTGTAGATCTAGATCAGCACTACCCATTACAACTTGATTTGAGTCCAGAACTCTCATAAAAGTGTCAGCAGAGCATACCTGAAAATCCAAGTCTCCGCAGAGCATAACATGATGTCATCCAAGTAAACGAAAAATTCTAATGTTGCCATTTTAAGTTCAAAGTATGGGAGAGGGTAGAACTCATGCAATCTTAGTAGTTCTAGATCAGTACTACCCGTTAAAACTTGATTTAAGTCCAGAACTCCCATAAAAGTGTCAGCAGAGCATACCTGAAAATCCAACTACCGAAAAATTCTAATGTTGTCAATTTCAATACAAAGTATGGGAGAACCTAGAACTCATTAATTTTGTATAGATCTAGATCAGCAATACCCAATACAACTTGATTTAAGTCCAGAACTCCCATAAAAGTGTCAGCAGAGCATACCTGAAAATCCAACTACCGAAAAATTCGTGTGTTATAATTTCAAATTCAAAGTACGGGAGAGGCCAGAACTCATTCAATCTTAGTAGTTCTAGATCAGTACTACCCGTTACAACTTGATTTAAGTCCAGAACTCCCATAAAAGTGTCAGCAGAGCATACCTGAAAATCCAACTACCGAAAAATTCGTGTGTTATAATTTCAAATTCAAAGTACGGGAGAGGCCAGAACTCATTCAATCTTAGTAGTTCTAGATCAGTACTACCCGTTACAACTTGATTTAAGTCCAGAACTCCCATAAAAGTGTCAGCAGAGCATACCTGAAAATCCAACTACCGAAAAATTCTAATGTTGTCAATTTCAATACAAAGTATGGGAGAACCTAGAACTCATTGATTTTGTGTAGATCTAGATCAGCACTACCCATTACAACTTGATTTGAGTCCAGAACTCTCATAAAAGTGTCAGCAGAGCATACCTAAAAATCCAACTACCGAAAAATTCTAATGTTGTCAATTTCAATACAAAGTATGGGAGAACCTAGAACTCATTGATTTTTTGTAGATCTAGATCAGCACTACCCATTACAACTTGATTTGAGTCTAGAACTCTCATAAAAGTGTCAGCAGAGCATACCTGAAAATCCAAGTCTCCGCAGAGTATAACATGATGTCATCCAAGTAAACGAAAAATTCTAATGTTGCCATTTTAAGTTCAAAGTATCGGAGAGGCTAGAACTCATGCAATCTTAGTAGTTCTAGATCAGTACTACCCGTTAAAACTTGATTTAAGTCCAGAACTCCCATAAAAGTGTCAGCAGAGCATACCTGAAAATCCAACTACCGAAAAATTCTAATGTTGTCAATTTCAATACAAAGTATGGGAGAACCTAGAACTCATTGATTTTTTGTAGATCTAGATCAGCACTACCCATTACAACTTGATTTGAGTCTAGAACTCTTATAAAAGTGTCAGCAGAGCATACCTGAAAATCCAAGTCTCCGCAGAGCATAACATGATGTCATCCAAGTAAACGAAAAATTCTAATGTTGCCATTTTAAGTTCGAAGTATGGAAGAGGCTAGAACTCATGCAATCTTAGTAGTTCTACATCAGTACTACCCGTTAAAACTTGATTTAAGTCCAGAACTCCCATAAAAGTGTCAGCAGAGCATACCTGAAAATCCAACTACCGAAAAATTCTAATGTTGTCAATTTCAATACAAAGTATGGGAGAACCTAGAACTCATTGATTTTGTGTAGATCTAGATCAGCACTATCTAATACAACTTGATTTGAGTCCAGAACTCTCATAAAACTGTCAGCAGAGCATACCTGAAAATCCAAGTCTCCGCAGAGCATAACATGATGTCATCCAAGTAAACAAAAAATTCTAATGTTGTCAATTTCAATACAAAGTATGGGAGAACCTAGAACTCATTGTTTTTGTGAAAACCTAGATCAGTACTACCCGTTACAACTTGATTTAAGTCCAGAACTCCCATAAAAGTGTCAGCAGAGCATACCTGAAAATCCAAGTAACGAAAAATTCGTGTGTTATAATTTCAAATTCAAAGTACGGGAGAGGCCAGAACTCATTCAATCTTAGTAGTTCTAGATCAGTACTACCAGTTACAACTTGATTTAGGTCCAGAACTCCCATAAAAGTGTCAGCAGAGCATACCTAAAAATCCAACTACCGAAAAATTCTAATGTTGTCAATTTCAATACAAAGTATGGGAGAACCTAGAACTCATTGATTTTGTGTAGATCTAGATCAGCACTATCTAATACAACTTGATTTGAGTCCAGAACTCTCATAAAACTGTCAGCAGAGCATACCTGAAAATCCAAGTCTCCGCAGAGCATAACATGATGTCATCCAAGTAAACAAAAAATTCTAATGTTGTCAATTTCAATACAAAGTATGGGAGAACCTAGAACTCATTGTTTTTGTGAAAACCTAGATCAGCACTACCCATTACATTTTGATTTGAGTCCAGAACTCTCAAAAAAGTGTCAGCAGAGCATACCTGAAAATCCAAGTCTCCGCAGAGCATAACATGATGTCATCCAAGTAAACGAAAAATTCTAATGTTGCCATTTTAAGTTCAAAGTATGGGAGAGGGTAGAACTCATGCAATCTTAGTAGTTCTAGATCAGTACTACCCGTTACAACTTGATTTAAGTCCAGAACTCCCATAAAAGTGTCAGCAGAGCATACCTGAAAATCCAAGTAACGAAAAATTCGTGTGTTATAATTTCAAATTCAAAGTACGGGAGAGGCCAGAACTCATTCAATCTTAGTAGTTCTAGATCAGTACTACCAGTTACAACTTGATTTAGGTCCACAACTCCTATAAAAGTGTCAGCAGAGCATACCTAAAAATTTTTCGTTTACTTGGATGACATCATGTTATGCTCTGCGGAGACTTGGATTTTCAGGTATGCTCTGCTGACACTTTTATGAGAGTTCTAGACTCAAATCAAGTTGTAATGGGTAGTGCTGGTCTAGATCTACAAAAAATCAATGAGTTCTAGGTTCTCCCATACTTTGTATTGAAATTGACAACATTAGAATTTTTCGGTAGTTGGATTTTTAGGTATGCTCTGCTGACACTTTTATGGGAGTTCTGGACTTAAATCAAGTTTTAACGGGTAGAACTGATCTAGAACTACTAAGATTGCATGAGTTCTAGCCTCTCCGATACTTTGAACTTAAAATGGCAACATTAGAATTTTTCGTTACTTGGATTTTCAGGTATGCTCTGCTGACACTTTTATGAGAGTTCTAGACTCAAATCAAGTTGTAATGGGTAGTGCTGATCTAGATCTACACAAAATCAATGAGTTCTAGGTTCTCCCATACTTTGTATTGAAATTGACAACATTAGAATTTTTCGTTACTTGGATTTTCAGTTATGCTCTGCTGACACTTTTATGAAAGTTCTGGACTCAAATCAAGTTGTATTGGGTATTGCTGATCTAGATCTACAAAAAATCAATGAGTTCTAGGTTCTCCCATACTTTGTATTGAAATTGACAACATTAGAATTTTTCAGTGGTTGGATTTTCAGGTATGCTCTGCTGACACTTTTATGGGAGTTCTGGACTTAAATCAAGTTTTAACGGGTAGTACTGATCTAGAAATACTAAGATTGCATGAGTTCTAGCCTCTCCGATACTTTGAACTTAAAATGGCAACATTAGAATTTTTCGTTTACTTGGATGACATCATGTTATGCTCTGCGGAGACTTGGATTTTCAGGTATGCTCTGCTGACACTTTTTTGAGAGTTCTGGACTCAAATCAAAATGTAATGGGTAGTGCTGATCTAGGTTTTCACAAAAACAATGAGTTCTAGGCTCTCCCATACTTTGAATTTACAATGACAACATTAGAATTTTTCGGTATTTGGATTTTCAGGTATGCTCTGCTGACACTTTTATGGGAGTTCTGGACTTAAATCAAGTTGTAACGGATAGTACTGATCTAGAACTACTAAGATTGAATGAGTTCTGGCCTCTCCCGTACTTTGAATTTGAAATTATAACACACGAATTTTTCGGTAGTTGGATTTTCAGGTATGCTCTGCTGACACTTTTATGGGAGTTCTGGACTTAAATCAAGTTGTAACGGGTAGTGCTGATCTAGATATATACAAAAACAATGAGTTCTAGCCTCTCCCATAGTTTGAATTTGAAATAACAACATACGAATTTTTCGTTACTTGGATTTTCAGGTATGCTCTGCTGACACTTTTATGTGAGTTCTGGACTCAAATCGAATTGTAAGGGGTAGAACTGAGCTAGATCTACTAAAAAAGAATGAGTTCTAGCCTCTCCCATACTTCGAATTCGAAATGACGACTTTAGATTTTTTCGTTTACTTGGATGACATCATGTTATGCTCTGCTGAGACTTGAATGTGAGTTTAATTCATTTAAAAGACCAGAACTATTTCTAAAAAGTATCAGGAACTGTGGAACTATGCCGTATTTATATAGAAATCAAATAATATTATGCTCTGCTGAAATAAACCGCGAAGTTAGCAGAGCATTTTTTCAATTGACTTTTCTAAGGCTTAAACGCCGGAACTATTTTTAAAAAGTATCAGGAACTATAGAACTCGGCTGCATGCGAATAGAACTCACATTATTTTTTGATCTGCTGGACAATGCTCTGCTAAGTTCACGAACATTGTCAAGTACTACTAATATTTGCAATTTTTTGCATGGAAACAGTCAAGTCGTCATAGTTAAAGTCAAGTCGAGGGAATCCTTATGAAAAGGGGAGCTTTGGAGACAACGCTAAAGTCCATGTTTTGCTCCGATTTTCACTTGTACACCTTCACGAAACTAAATTGTTAAATACGCCCCCGAAATTAAACAATTCACACGCTTTTGAACTAGGTTTTACAAAAATGAAAATTTAGCAACACGTCTCCTCAACGCGTTCCCGCCAAAACTGATTTTTAAATGTTGATTGCATAGAGCTGCACTCATATTTATTTCTCATCGATTTTGAACCGATTATGGCCATTTGGAAATTAGCCAGTGTCAAGTATTATCTAAGGTTAGGTAATGCTTAGATTATAGATGGTGGGTAATCCGTTCAGTTCGATAATGTCTAGTGTACTATATAATTATATGTCAAAATGTCTAAAGTGTCCAGTCCTAAAAAGTCTACTGTCTCAAATTAACCAGTCCTTCAATGTTTAATTCCTAAAATGTCCAGTCACCTAAAATAACCAGTTTCATACAGTCTAGTGTCTCACTCCCTTACTTACAAAATATTATTTACACGTGACTAAGTTATGTGAGTAAGTTAAGTTTGTCTCTGTCTGTCAACTTTGGAACTTCATGTGACAGTAAAAGACAAACGATGCATAGTTCAACTAACAAATCAACCTCAAATGTAGCTATATATCGAGAACAGAGCAGTCGCATATCCGTGGTAGACATGTTTCTGCAATGCGAAAATGGCCCCACTTTTAGCACTTTTAAGTAATACAATGTATCTACAGTAGCTCCACTTAGGACTAATCGGATACATGTTGGTGATAGATCTGTGTTGTTTTTATCTTGTTGGCGTTATATCAGTGGCCTTAAATCAGTTGTAACACAATAAAGAAGCAATAGGGTCACAGCGACACCGATGTATCAAGTTATTTGATGATATATTGGTGATTGTGATTCTATAATAACTATACATTGTTGGCTAGTATTTTGGCAGAAAAATATCAATAATAACTTTGGTTAAGGTTTTTATATAATGTTAGAAGTTACATTTGAATGTCCATTTTGTTTTAAAATTTGTGCGTGTAATTAAAAAATCATAAATAGTGTAAAATCACATGCGCTTGGAATTCTGTTGATAAATGTATGGTACAATATTAGTGTTTTTTCAGTGGGCCTCTCTAATTTATAGTTTTTAATAAAAAAAAGATGATTTAAATTATGAATTGATTTTGTAAGCAGCATTATACAATTCATTAGTGTTATCATTGCTACTAAACAAACGATTTACAACATCTTGCAGCCATTACAATATTTAGGGTTATCTTAAAGCAAGAAGATAACTAAGTCCGTCCTAATAAAACTTATAAATTCCTCAGTCTTCTTAATCTGCACTCAATCAGGAAAAAATGGTACCCGAGAAAATGGAAAAAGCGATTAAAAACACAAAACTAAATATAAAGTAGTTGTCTGATTAATATTTTGTTAATTTGGCGACAAAAACTATGCAATAACGCAGAAAGGTCCAGTAAATGAATTTCTGTGAATATATATGTGTCTATTTAGGTTTAAATTAGAAATAAAAACGTTTTTATGTCAATAAAGATATATGAGCGCACACAGATCTTCTTTGTAACTTATTAACGTTATTAAAGATCCCTTATCAAATATTTAACACTAGTGTTAATACATGCTTATATAAATCATATCTGAGATATAAGAGCTGCAATGACATCCATTATATCACGTGTTAGCTACAGTGGTGATCAATATATAATTAGCTCGATTTTAGTGATCTTAAAGCCATATTAGTTTACTATTGCGTTTTAATGGCATCATAGAACCCATTGTGCAACATAATTGTTCTTTATTCAAGTTAAAAGTTTCAATTTACTGCTGTGTTATATAAGTTGTATAAAGTAGCTGACAAAACGTTTATGTCGTTAAGTATAAAGGCAATTGAGCTGTTTAACCTTATAGAGCTTTTAAGCGTTTTATAACACAGATATACAAAAAGCAGTTATAGAGTTACGTATATACAAGTTAAATATCATTACTTAGTAATAAAAAATTGCCTGTTAACTCAATTTTGCTAGTTGGGATATATGCAGCGTATTAATAAGCGGGACTTTTGTTTTTGACGCGTTAGTGAAATGTTGTCCTGAATTTTCATTTTTACAAAACATTGTTTTATTGCGTTTATATTGCTTAATTTCGGCGGCAAGTTACCAATTTAGTTACGCGAAGTTCAACAAGTTGAGTGAAAATAAAAATACCAGTGCCAAACACGAAATTAGCACGTTACAAACGATTGTTCCATAGGGTTGGAGAAAAATCGTCGCCATTTTTTCTACAGCCTTCACGCATTGAAAACTATTTCAAACGATTACAGTATAATAGTGGTAGTTCACTATTAGTACGAGAAATTGGCTTTATTGTCCTATATTGCTGACAGAAGCCATAACTAAGAAAAAGAAGAAGTGTAACATAAATAAATAATAATCATAACAAAACAAATGAGAACAACACACGGAATGAGCAAGCGAATACAATCATCTAAGGAATTGCAAAGAAACTTTAGTTCCGAATAATTATAAGAGATGGCGCTAGTGAGGTGAACGCAATTTTCTGGATCGCGGTATCGTTTCGTCGAGCACTCTGCTTAAGTAGTCTGCTAAGATTTTGTTTTGTATCGAATCAAATAGATCGATCAGATCGAATCCACTACTGGCTTTGGTACTGCGTATATGTTGTGTACGGTTCCCTGGACCTTCCTATACGTAGTACCTGTAGCCTGCATTCGTTGCCTTCTCGTAGAGCGTACGGTTTCCCGGACATCTACGAGAAGTAAACCCCCCTCGCTACACTAATGATTTGATGCTGCGACCTTATTGCGGTCCTGTATTTTGTGTCTGTGTGAGTAACGTTTGTTTGTAGTAAAATTGCCACGCATTGGATAGCTAAATGTTGGATCTGCTATAGTTTATAAGTCTGTGGGTGGAAGTACCTTTATAAAACTAAATAGACATCTATGCACCGTCAATGTCAATGTTTTTTCGTTTCTTTTTCTCCGTTTTTTTTTCTGTCAGTCAAGATTTTTGTGAACGAACTCTCGTGTATTACGAATATATCACGGTTTTTGTTTTGCGAAATAAATAATAATAAAGACACGCTACTATACACTTGTATTACAATAGCCTTTACGATCTCGGAATTTGCAGTGCTAAAAAACTTAGATCTCGACTAGTGTCGGAAAAATTTAGATCGGAAAGTAAGACCCAAAATTCCCAGCGGATTGAGATGGCTTCTGAAGTATTATCCAATACCGGACACGATATTCGAGAGAATTTGGTTTGTTATTTTGCTATATTACACTCTGACATCACAGTATTACCTCTGGACTGCCTATGCGTAACTTATTTTACAGCTACCAGTTCCGTGTTTTATCTAAATTCGGCAGTAAGTCATGGATGACCTTCGCACCTTAGTGGTGTTCTTTATTTTGAAATCTATGAAAGTTACAAAACAAGAAATGAACATGACAGTGTAGCGAGGGGGGTTTACTTCTCGTAGATGTCCGGGAAACCGTACGCTCTACGAGAAGGCAACGAATGCAGGCTACAGGTACTACGTATAGGAAGGTCCAGGGAACCGTACACAACATATACGCAGTACCAAAGCCAGTAGTGGATTCGATCTGATCGATCTATTTGATTCGATACAAAACAAAATCTTAGCAGACTACTTAAGCAGAGTGCTCGACGAAACGATACCGCGATCCAGAAAATTGCGTTCACCTCACTAGCGCCATCTCTTATAATTATTCGGAACTAAAGTTTCTTTGCAATTCCTTAGATGATTGTATTCGCTTGCTCATTCCGTGTGTTGTTCTCATTTGTTTTGTTATGATTATTATTTATTTATGTTACATAAGCTTACACACATACATAAGCTCGTAGCCTCCCCTACGACCCCTGTAGCCCCTCTACGACAATAAACCCCCTTCGGCCCTCAACCGGAGTTTCACTACCTCCTCCCCCCTCACCGGGAACTCCCCCCCGCGCTACACTGGCGCCCAACGTCGTCGGACCCGAATCCACGAAACCCTGAACAAGAGTCATCGGAGGAGCCACCGGTAGAGCCAACCCAGAGCCGAGGTAGAGTCAACAGTAGTTGACGTAGTATCGACGGTAGAGCCAACCTAGAGTCGACGGTAGAGTCAAAGTAGAGTTGACGGGAGAGTCAAAGTAGAGTTGACGGGAGAGTCATAGTATAGTCAAATTAGTGACATTCATGACCAACGTAATAATGACGTCAAGCAGCTGCTACATACAAGAGATAGTAGGATTGATCACAAAAGCCGGAGAATTTGTAACTAACCGCGCCACTGATGCAGATGATGCGCGCGACGACAAGGGTGTAAATTTTATCTCCGCAGTACACACCAAAATTGCTTCCTACTCATCGGAGTCTGCAAGTGCCTCCGCAATAAGGATATCGAGGTTTGCTTTATCATCGCAGTTCTGGAGTAGTTTCGTGCAGGGGGAGCGGAAGGAGATTCCCATCCACCCAGTCAGTACAGAGACGAGGACGCCTATATCGGCGGCCACAGCAACGCCTGCGACGATACGAAAGCCCTTACCAACAGCAAACAGGGTCGTGTGCCACACCTGTAGAGCTCGGGAGGGTTATCCGCAGCAATCGCGACTGTCGACGGCACGGAGACGATCCACGAGAACTGTAGATATAAACCCCATTCCACGAAGACACAACCGTCTTCATGAGACCAAGCAAATAGCGAACACTACTATAGAGAGAAACTACCTAGACGCTTGTTTAGGAGCACATCATGCAAGGGGAGCGAGTGAGAGGCCGAACAAACACCAACCATACCCTTTTTTTTTTTTTTTTTTTACTGTCCTGTTCGTCGGGACGCCTTCACGGACAGAGGGGGAGTATGTAACATAAATAAATAATAATCATAACAAAAGAAATGAGAACAACACACGGAATGAGCAAGCGAATACAATCATCTAAGGAATTGCAAAGAAACTTTAGTTCCGAATAATTATAGGAGATGGCGCTAGTGAGGTGAACGCAATTTTCTGGATCGCGGTATCGTTTCGTCGAGCACTCTGCTTAAGTAGTCTGCTAAGATTTTGTTTTGTATCGAATCAAATAGATCGATCAGATCGAATCCACTACTGGCTTTGGTACTGCGTATATGTTGTGTACGGTTCCCTGGACCTTCCTATACGTAGTACCTGTAGCCTGCATTCGTTGCCTTCTCGTAGAGCGTACGGTTTCCCGGACATCTACGAGAAGTAAACCCCCCTCGCTACAGAAGTATTAATAAGCGTTTAGCGTCAATTACCCACTATCTCCAGATAGGTATAGCAAGACAAACGAAATAGTCTAATGACGTACGAACTTTGAGTCATCTTTGCAGGGTTTCGTATATAGTCAACAAGAAACCCTTAGAGGCCTCCTTTGACGAACTCTGTGGCGACGCCCGGACCAAAAGGTTGCGGGTTCGATTCCCGTCGGGAATAAATATTTCTGCTGATCATGAATGTTTGTTTCTGGTTTCACAAAAAAAAAAAAACCCCATGAGTTTATTGTGGCTTCTTCTCATCGGAGGCCGCGTCCCGAAGCCACACTAAAATCAATACACCTAAGACGCAGCCGAATGATCATGTGCATTTAATGTTGTACAAGAATCTAAAGGAAATAAACTATTTTGATTTTAATTTTTTGATTCTCGGTTTATCTATCATATGTAGAAACTTACAACAAAAAAGTACTATATCCGTTGTCTAGTACCCATAGTACAAGCCTAATTTTCCTGCAAAAGTAGATGTACATTCATCACGGTATGAAAATAGTAGGTAGAATAAAAAAAAAAAAATTTAGGGTACCTATTCTATTTCTTATCGGTTGTGAACCGATTATGGCCATTAGGAAATTAGCCAGTGTCATGTATTTTAATATATTATGCAAGTTATTTGCATCGAAACAGTCAAGTCGTCATAGTTAAAGTCAAGTCTAAGGAATCATTTGTAAACACGGCGGCCATTTACAAACATTCTTCACGGAGCTTTGGAGACAACAGTAAGTCAATGTTTTGCACCGATTTTCTCTTTCATTCCACTTGTACACCTTCACGAAACTAAATTGATTAATATGCCCCCGAAATTAAACAATTTGCACGCATTTGAACTAGGTTTCTCAAAAATGAAAATTTAGCAACACATCTCCTCAACGAGTTCCCGCCAAAACTCCTAGGGTACCTACTGACAGACAGCGAAGTGTCAGTATTAGGGACCCTTTGGGTACGGACCCCAAAAAACTAGGTAAGTACTAACTAACTAAGTTTAAACTCTATCTACAGGGTAAAGTTTTGAAAGGCTCCTAAACGTACCTACGGCATTACGGGCAACAATGAACCGGAAAATGAGTTTCGTTTCAATTCAACATCGCGAAAACAGAAGGAAAAACTAAACAGGACCGTTCAAAATGGACTAGCTATGCTCCACAGATATCAAATTTGGCACTTCATACAACTTTTAATACGAAATGGTTTCATTCCTAAAAGAAGAAATATGGATTATTCAATAGATTTACATGATCTTAAGCCATTGTGTTAGTATTTTCGTTTATTTTCCGCTAAATTAAAAGATATTGTATGTTAAAGTTTCACAGTTAGGAGCGCTATACTATTCTCCTAAATTAGGAGAGATTGAACCGCCATTTTTAGGTTTGGAGCTCCTAACCGTGACAGTCCCCAGTCCCCTCGCGACCAAGATCATTGTAACATGATCGAAACGAGTTAAAGAGTTTAAAAGTAACAATACGCGAGTAAGACCCGGTTAAAATATTCCACTTGAATACTTAAGTATACAATATCTATTAATTTAGCGGAAAATAAACGAAAATACTAACACCGTGGCTTTAGATCACGTAAATCAGTTGAATAATCCATATCTTCTGTTTTAGGAATGTACCTCTACCCCCTAGATCTGAGCTCTAAGGAAACACCCCGATCTTCTTCAATGAAATATGATCAAAGAAACCTAATAATGATTTTGAAATACCTATTCAACGATACCCTACTCGACATAGTCAGTCCACTTTCATTATTTTCTTTTAAACAATATGGCGCCTGGTGGTCGCCATTTTATTTTTATGTCACATATCTAAGAACCATTGGAAAATCAAACGAATGTATCGATACCTTAATTAAAGAAATTCATCGCGCGGTTTGGAACCAAGACACTAGTGAGTTAAGAATATAAATATAAACATACAAGAAAAGCGCGAAAAACATAACGCTTTCCTTGCAGCCGGGTAAAAATCAATACTTACAATTACTTTATTTTTTATTTCTTATCGATTGTGAACCGATTATGGCCATTAGGAAATTAGCCAGTGTCAAGTATTATTAATATAATATGCAAGTTATTTGCATCGAAACAGTCAAGTCGTCATAGTTAAAGTCAAGTCTAGGGAATCATTTGTAAACACGGCGGCCATTTACAAAGATTTGAAGACAACACTGAGTCTTTGTTTTGCACCGATTTTCACTTTCATTTCACTTGTGGTGTACAACTTTACGAAACTAAATTGATTAATATGCTACCGAAATTAAACAATTTGCACGCATTTGAACTAGGTTTCACAAAATTGAAAATTTAGCAACACATCTCCTCAACGCGTTCCCGCCAAAAAAACCTACTATTACTTGAAGGTAATACTTTTTTTAAGACGAAGTTTTCCTAGTAAAATATGTCTTGAGCAATTAAAAAAAAACAAATTACGAAATAATTTAATAGGAAAAAGAGCGACATCTCTTGGCCAACGTGTTAACTGTAAAGTAAATCATTAGCACAGGGGCTCGATTCGGTAAGGACATAGCATGCGAAATGCCGGCGGAATGCAGGCGTGCAAGAGATGTACGTTAATTCGTATTCTGTAAATGTTATTTTACTTAATTACTACTTACTTAGTTGAGTAGCCTTCAAAATTAAGGGCTACTTAATTATTTAAATAGTTTCCCGTGTCCCTGAGCAAATCAGTATTTGAAGAAGTTAAAGAACAGCTATTATGTTTACTCCTGCAACAAATCGACTTCTGCAATGCTCATGCATCCCGCCTGCTTGTCGCATGCTATGTTTTTAGATAAACAGGGCGCAGGTAAATCACTGGAAAGTGATCCTGTAGATGGCAACTCAATCGAGCCTTAGTCGAAATCTAGTAGACAGGGAAACATTCATATTCTTAAATTCGCTGCTCGAGATGGGAACTTGCGTGGCCGAGCGGTTAAAACACTGGGGTACTGATCCAGGGACGCGAGTTCAAATCTCGACGCAAGTGAATTTTTGAAGACAATTTTAAAATATTTCTAACTTGCTGCGCCCCGGGGTTTCATCCGCGAAAGTGAAAAACGCGTTATCAAGGACGCGGGCGGTTCTCGAGCGGTTGCACTTTTTCGTTCATTACTCGGGTTCTACTAATTGGATTTCGATGCAAAGTATACCACGACGTTCCTCGAAAATAGAACTAATTAATATTGAAAACCAGATTTCAATCGGATTAGTAGTTTTTAATTGTATAAGGAACCGACTGAGAAACATACAGACAATAATTATAAAAATTATAAAAAGTAAATCCTAAGTGCCCTAGACCACATTTTTTTTTATTGACTTCCAAGTACAGACTTTTTATCCTCTCTTCCTTTATTACTAGTAGTTTGCCCCGAACTGAGACCGCACGACCTCCTATCTCCCCAACCCCCCTACCGATCCGGCTCATCTTCGAACTCATAAATTCTATTGACCTAAACTACGCGCATACCAAAATTCATGAAGATCGGAGCTACAAATACTCAAGTTATCGTCGAACAAACATACAAAGTTACAAAGATACAAGCGCCAGGCCCGTTTACACTGGACCTCACTCGCTTCGCTCGTTCGGTCAATAAGTATAGATATAGATCAATACCTACTTACCAGAATGCACTTCATAGTTACTTCGTGTGGAAACCGTCGAAGATCAAAGACTGCTAGTTGTTGGTGGTTGCTTCAGTAGCACACCACCACTTTATATACCTAGCATTGCAACCTAGGAGGGGTAGTGATCAAAACTAAATCAATAATGTATAGTTTACTAGCTGCGCCCCGCGGTTTCACCCGCACACTTCCGTTCCCACGAGAATATCAAGATAAAAAGTAGCCTATATGTTAATCCAGGTCCCCAGCTACCTATATTCCAAGTTTCATCGCAATCGGTTCAGTAGTTTTTGCGTGAAAGAGTAACAACCTCACATACATACATACATCAAACTTTCGCGTTTATAATATTAGTAAGAAGTAACTGCTAAGCAAATAAACATGGCAATAAATAAACTTTAGGTACATATTGTAATTAATAATTTATACGATAGGTATAAATCTAGTTGTTTGACTGCTTCTGTGGCGCGTCGGGCGAAAGCCTGACTGCAATGCAGAAGGTTGCGGGTTCAATTCCCGTCGAGTGCAAATATTGTATCTAGTATGGGTGTCTTTCTATGTATAATATGTATGTATTTACAAAAGAAAAATAATTAGTAGAAAGGATAACTTAAGGACGCGACTCATGTGAAATCCCTTCGGATTGAATAGTTTTATTCATAACCGGTATCAAATAGATCTTTATACAATGTATTATATTATTGTACATGATACAAGAAGTGTCCCCTTTATTTCAAAAACAATAAAAAATATCTTTAAATACCACTATTATACAGGCAAAGTTACCCCTGTTTTACAAAATAAATCAATTTTCTTCTAAATCCTTAACCGCTATATTTTTTATAGGCATCATAATATTAGAAAATACAATACCTAGAACCCCTTCATCGCATTTTATAAAAATATAATTTTAATCTTCGTTAATGATTGATTTTACGAGAAATTGTAGATTTTTCACGCAATTCCATCTCGCTCATTTATATGCAATCGGACAAGGACCGATAATTATCATCTATCGCCGCCTTAATCTACTACTTATCTGAAGTTAAAGTTTTAAATTGTGTATTTCCGCAATTAGCCCTACAATTAAGCCTTTGTGCGTGATTTAAGCCGTGGGTTTCCTTACGATGTTTTCCTTCACCGTAAGAGCGATGTTAGTAGCGCACATATTTTTTTCTTATAGAAAAACACATTGGTGCTCGGCCGGGATATGAAACCACGACCTTCGGAATGAAAGTCGGGGTATCTACCACTAGACCAACACCGCTCTCTATCTACTTATATCTACTTACCTATATCTCTTATCTATCTATACTAATATAACAAAGAGGTAACGTTGGAAACATGTATGTATGTATATTAGGGATAATCTCTGAAACTGGACCGATTTCGAAAATTCTTCCACCAATAGAAAGCTACATTATCCAGGAGTAACATAGGCTACTTTTGATCCTGATTTTCCCACGAGATCGGGACTTACGCGGGTGAATTCGCGAGACACAAACCGTGAGACACGCAGCTAGTAACTAATATTTGCGTTAAAAAACATTTTTCATATCAAAGTCTTAACTTAGGCACAAAAAGCTGTGCAAATAAAAACAATCTTTTCATAATGTAAAAATAAAATATCTTGATGATTTTTATGGTTTTGAATACCTACCATTTTTTTATGATAGGTAAACAGCTGCCTAAATTTTTAGCTACTTACAGACGGACAATGAAGTCTTAGGAAAGAGTTCCCATTTTATCCTTTGGAATAAAAATAACCCCATGTGTTTTTTGTGCCTTCTTCTCATTGGAGAACACGGTAGTTTACTTGACGTTTCTAAAAAAAATGTAATTACTAGCTGGCCTCGCGGTTTCACCCGCGTAAGTCCCGATCCCGTGGGAAAAGCGGGATCAAAAGTAGCTTATGTTACTCCTGGATTACCTTTATTCCAAGTTTCATCGCAATCGGTTCAGTTGTTTTTGAGTGATTGAGTAACAAACACACATCTACACATACACATAGTCACAAACTTTATAATATTAGTAGGAGCAGGATATAACCATCGTCTAGTACCCATAGATCAAGCCTAGGGCTTAGTTTGGAGCTTAATTGCGCTGTGTGTAATGTAAATTACAGGTAAGTGCTGGTGAAATATACTTACTCCTTTTAATAACAACTGTTGTGACCATGACCATACTCGTATTTCGTGCATTGATCTCATTCTGATTTCGTGCAAATAATAAACGAATAGAATAGAATAGAAATATATTTATGAGGACAAGCACACAGAAAAACAGAACAAAACCAAATACAGTAGGTACATAATTAAATAAAAAGTAATGGAACTATAATAACTTAGAGGAAGCCATGTGCGAACCCTAAATGGGCCGGCCTCAGCAAAAAAGCTGGTATTCATTCCTTCAGGTCTCTATTTAATTTTAAAGCTTTGAAACTCGATCGATTCAGAAATGTTTGTACGTAACTTTCTGTAAATAAACGCGTAAACGAATTACGAATAAAGTTTTGTACAGCGCACAATGACGTGGCACAGGCGACTGCGACTATCCCACATATGGACACTAGAAACCACAACATAGGAAGGACCTGTGGGAAAAAGAAAAAGAGGCCACCCAAGGAACAGGTAGATCGACGAAATCATTCTAGTAGCAGGAAAAAATTGGAGAGGAAAAACAAATAATAGGAAATTGTGGAGTAAGCTAGAGGAGGCCTTTACCCAGCTTGGGGTTTCAATAATTTCCAGTAGAGACGGACCTGACGCTTGTATCTTTGTATATTTGTTCGACGATAACTTCAGTATCGTAGCTCCGATGTTCATGAATTTTGGTATGCGCGTAGTAACCTACGCGCATACCAAATAGAATTTATGAGTTCGAAGATGAGCCGGATCGGTAGGGGGGTTGAGGAGATAGGGGGTCGTGAGGTCTCAGTTCGGGGCGAACTCCTAGTATAGTAAAAGAAAGTTATTTACTTAATTATAAGGGAAAATGTTACTTAAGGTTGTTGGAAATAAATGGGCTTTATTTATTTATTTTATTTTATCCCACATACAGGCGACTGCGGCAATTACTGCGGCTCTCCCTCCCACCTAGCCGTGTTTTACCTACCGGCTGATAATATCGCATGCTTTATCACGGCAGTGTGTGACTTCATAGCCGTGCTAATGCTAGTGTAGTTAATCAAATGTCGCAATAACGCCCGTGATGATAATCAACCGGCCGATCAAAAGTAATGCAGTTATGTAAAAACTAGGAGTTCGCCCCGAACTGAGGCCTCACGACCCCCCTATCTCCCCAACCCCCCTACCGATCCGGCTCATCTTCGAACTCATAAATTCTAATGACCTAAATTACGCGCATACCAAAATTCATGAAGATCGGAGCTACGATACTCAAGTTATCGTCGAACAAACATACAAAGATACAAAGTTACAAAGATACAAGCGCTAGGCCTGTCTACACTGGACCTCACTCGCTTCGCTCGTTCGGTCAATAATGGGATTTACAACTCCGTTTCGAAAAACGTCACGTCGGATGCCTATTTATTTATGACACCTCGTCGATTGTTTGTTTGAAAGATGCGTTATTTACCGGAAAGTTGTTACGTTGATAGTTGATTTCTTCTAATGTCTTTTAGTCGGCGGTTTAAATGACAGGAATACTGTAAGTCGACATAATACTAGGAGTTCGCCCCGAACTGAGACCTCACGACCCCCTATCTTCCGAACCCCCCTACCGATCCGGTTCACCGTTTGACAGCTGTCATCTAAAACGAAGATCTCGAAGAGCTCTACCACTTCTGCTAAAAAAGTAGTGGTCTAGTATCAATAGTATTTGAGATATTTACACATTAAGTCTGACAGCAGCTGTCATCCAAAGTGTTCTATTAGATCTCCAAGAGTTCTATTACCTATGCTAAGAAAGTAGTGCTTTATTATCAATAGTTTCCGAGATATTATTTAGCGTGTAAACCAAAAATTGCGATCTGTAAAAGGAACCATTCCTTCGAACTCATAAATTCTACTGACCTTAACTACACGCCGCATACCAATATTCATGAAGATCGGAGCTACGATACTCAAGTTATCGTCGAACAAACATACAAAGTTACAAAGATACAAAGATACAAGCGCCAGGCCCGTCTACACTGGACCTCACTCGCTTCGCTCGTTCGGTCAATTATTAGGGCCGATTATTTTTGGTAGAAGTCCAAAAATTAGTAATTTACTGCATTTTATTCATCATTCCGAAGATCCTCATCAGATCCTCACAAAAAATTTAAGGGACCACCTTGGAGCTCCCACCTTTTTATTAAAAAAAAACTATCTCAATCGGTCAAGTCGTTTTCGAGTAATCGGTGAACAATTATCATTGAATTGATGACAGCGTTTTGATGAACATTTCCGTTCATAGCTTCAAAGATCTTTATCAGTTCCTTACCACATTTTTAATAATATGGCGCTGCTTAACACTCGTCGCTGCCGCTGTCACTGTTGCGGATCACTAAAATGGCGGTAGCAGTAACATTTTGTTTAAGAGCTGTAAAGGGATTTTGGCGGGACGCATTGAGGAGATGTGTTGTTAATTTTACATTTTTGTGAAACTTATTTCATATGCGTGTTTATTGCTTATTTTCGGGAACATATTAATCAATTTAGTTTTGTGAAGGTGTGCAAGTGTAATAAAAAAGAAAATTGGTGGAAAACATGGGCTTCAGCGTTGTCTTCAAAGCTCGCGTGAACCGTCATTGTAAAGACCATTTACACTGACTTCTTTGACTTGAATTTACTAAGTACGACTACTTGAGTGTTATGATGCAAATTGCAAAAATTAATAACACTTGACACTGGCTACTTTCCAAATAGCCATAATTGGTTCACAACCGATAAGAAATAAAGAGCTATAAATAAGACTCTATATAAGTGTGATAGGTACTCTAACTACATTTTTAACGTTCCAGACCTATTGCTTACGGGTAGACTAAATAATAAATTTAATTACAATCCAACATAGTAGAAAAAAATGTTTTTTTTTATTTAATAAATTCATAGTCTCACTTTGAGTGTCGCATGTCGAGTGTGTGTGATTGTGCGGTGTCCCCTCGTCCCTCAAACCACAACAATAACTTTGTTTCACAACATTTTCTGTATAATATCGTCAAACTGGTTAGATCGATCTCTGTTTGTCCAGTTTTGGGTAAGAATTAATAAAATAAGTACTTAAATAATTTGTAAATACATATCTAGCAAGTAATCAACAGAGTTCCAATTTTGTATCAAACTTTTCATTCTCTTAATTGAGAGATATGAAAATTGGAACACATAAAGTAAGGGGTGAGATAATCCCACAGATCAGAATTAGAGTAGAGGTTGTATTCAGATTTCGCTATGAAATAACGCGTGACAAATTGCTGTTGAGTGTGAGATTTAAGATCCACTATGAATATTATTAGATAACGAGTTAATTTCTTCTATGGTTATCGCGATTCTTTCATAATAAAAACACTTTATTTATCGGGTTTAATCGCCTTTTATTCATGATTTTAAACGAACCGCGCTTTCGCCAATTTTACAGTCAACCTTGAAAAAGCCAACTGTAAAATTGGCGACAGCTCGCTTTGTTTAAAATCACGAATAAAACGCGATTAAACCCGATAAATAAAGTGTTTTTAGATAACGAGGTATTTACCGTGTTTATTTTTATTTACAAGGAGCTCGATATTTCGCCAGAAACTTCGACCAGCTTGTCCACGAGCACAGAACACTATTACTTGTCCACGAGACTGGAGAATGCGGGTAAGTGATGACAATTAGACACAAACATAAACATAAATAAACATGGTAAATACCTCGTTACCTAATAATATTCATAGTGAAAATAACCATGTAGGTTTAAATTCGTATACTATTGATTTGATCAGTTCACTTTTTTATTTTTCATCTGCAGATCAATAGCAAAACTTCTTGATTCAGCCTATGTTATACAATCAAAAACGTAGTCAAATTCTGTAGTTTACGTACCCTAAACTCTAGTTTAGTAAGTAGGCCCTTACGTCTAAAAGTGCGCGGAAGAAATTGGTGCGCTGTAGGTAAGCCAGGATTCGAAACCACGACCTTTGGTATGTAAGTCTGGGTATGTACCACTATACCAACACCGCCGCTCAACCTTTATTTACTTACAAAAGCGCCATCAATCTTTCTGTTTTAAAAGTAAAATATTTCGCTGAATAAAGAAATGGCGATTTAATTAAAAAGACTTTAGGAAAGGTCTTGTTGGAATCCCGAGGGGTTAGGCTCGTTAATGTGCCAAGTTAGCTTTGATTTATTTCTTTGGGTTCCGTGTAATAATAATTATTAGTAATTATAACAGCTTTTATTAAATTCGTGGTTATTATCCGACTATATGACGTAAACAAGGGTTATTGTTTCCTAGCAGTGCCCTGCGGTTTTACCGGCATAAAGGATGATTTACATAGATAGCTGGAGATCTGGATTAGAACATAGGCTACTTTTTATCCCGATATTCTAGTGAAATCGGGTCGTAGGGATGATTTATATTAGACCGTTTCCCGACCGTGCCGGGTCTGAGCTTCGTTGTCTGTTGCTCGGCCGCCACTCGGTTGCAGCAGACCGATCGACTGCTCGCCGAGCAATGGACAACGAAGTTCGGCCGGGAAACGGTCTAATCATCCCTAAGTCCCGATTTTGCAAGAATATCGGAATAAAAATTAGCCTACCTTTTAATCTAGATTTCCAGCTATCTACATGTTTAGTTTAATCGCAATCGATTAAGTGGTTTTTGAGTGATTGAAACAAAACATCCAAACATCTAAACTTTTGCATTGGGATTATTAGATTAGGTATGTTTGTACGTGAGGCTCCAGAATCCAAACGGGTGGATCGTTTTTGATAATTCTTAAGCAGGTAATCCACGAGATTTTGTGTTTTTGATATTTTTTAAGAGGATAACCCTCCATATGTTTTACAATTGTGTTAACTGTAAAGTCATTAGCACAGGTAGATCACTGGAATGTTATCGTGTAGATGGCGCCTCAATCGAGCCTTAGTCGAAAAATAGTAGACAGGGAAACATTCATATTCTTAAATTCGCAGCTCGAGATGGGACTCGTGTGGCCTAGTTGGTTAAGGCGCTACTGACACAGAAACATAGATGCGAGTTCAAATCTCGTCGCTAGTGAATTTTTGAAGATGAATTTGTTCCTTAGGATAATCCTCTTTTATCAGAAGTAAAAATGCTGACCGAATTTTCGCTAACGCAAGTTTACTTAAAACAGCTAGCTCTGAAAATGAATAAAACTGAAATGCAATCCACATACCGACATATCATTAGAAAACTAAGCTTAATGCACTAAGGCTGAAATAAATAGTGCGTACTTTGACTTTGCTCAGACTGAGCTTAGCAAAAACTAAGCATAAACTTTGACTTGGAATTATTGATAGTCGAAATTCATTTTGAATTTCAAAACTTCATAGTCATCATAACAGAGAAGCAAAGTTTAGGTCATTATTTTTTATTGGTTTACATTCTTAATTTGAAAAACTTCGACTTTACTAAGCAAAAACTTTGGATAGTTGCGAAGATCGCTTTATAAATACCAAAAATTGACCAAGTCAAAGTTTAGCAAAGACAAAGTACGGACTATAGATTTTAGCCCAACACTAAGGATCCATACTACCTATCCTAACAAAGCCATACTATAATTGACCGAACGAGCGAAGCGAGTGAGGTTCAGTGTAGACGGGCCTGGCGCTTGTATCTTTGTAACTTTGTATCTTTGTAACTTTGTATCTTTGTTTGTTTGTATGTTTGTTCGACGATAACTTGAGTATCGTAGCTCCGATCTTCATGAATTTTGGTATGCGCGTAGTTTAGGTCAGTAGAATTTATAAGTTCGAAGATGAGCTGGATCCGTAGGGGGGTTTGGGAAATAGGGGGTCGTGAGTCGTGAGGTCTCAGTTCGGGGCGAACTCCTAGTTAAAACTAATAAACAGTTCCTTCCATTGTTAATTGAAATCTCTTTAATTCTTTTACAAATTATTTTTGTAGTGTGTAGACGGTTTTTGTAGTGTAGACGGGCCTGGCGCTTGTATCTTTGTATGTTTGTTCGACGATAACTTGAGTATCGTAGCTCCGATCTTCATGAATTTTGGTATGCGCGTAGTTTATGTCAATACAATTTATAAGTTCGAAGATAGGCCGGATCGGTAGGGGGTTGGGGAGATAGGGGGTCGTGAGGTCTCAGTTCGGGGCGAACTCCTAGTTATTTACATTTCGCAAATCACATGGGCGGTACAAAAAACCAATTTTTTGTTATTCCTCCTACGCAACCCTAATTAAAAGGAAAATTCCCAGGCAAGACTGTTTGTCTACTAAACAAATATTATAAGTTTTAGTAGAAATTATGAAGAAACATGATATGTATTGTCGTATTTACAACTAGCTGTGCCCCGCGGGTTTGCGGACTTCCCGTTCCCGACGCAAAGACACCCAGACCAGCGACCCTACCGCACAATTTCCCAGCCTAGTGCTTAGTTTGGGGCTAGATTGCGCTGTGTGTTATGTCGTGCAGTATTTATTGAAAGGTTGATTATTGATTTATTATTCATTTATTGATTGCTTTCATGAGTATTACAGATCTTATTTTTATAAATATAGCACATACATGATGCCCGTTGGGCTTAGCAACTTTTAATTACCTAATTACATTTTACGTTTATATTATTGTGCGATTGAAATTTTATAAAAGGCATTTTTTAATTATTTCCAGTTTGAATTGTTGATCGTGAAACTTTCTGGTACCTAGTCAAAACAATTTTTATTGTCATAAAATATAATGTTAATATTATTAGTGTGTATTTAATACGAAACGTCACCCTGTATATATTTAATGTATTGTATGTCCAAATAATTATTATAAAAGTCATGTCAAATTAATAGATTAGCTTTTATTAACATGATGTTACAAGTATAATTCCATTTATTTTAAAGGTCAATATAAGGTAAGGTATATAAGGTGCTAGTTCACAGCTAGAATTGGAGTCTAATGTAACGTTACATACTCGAGAATTAAATCAGGAAAACCCCAATGAGTTTCTTTTCATCAGAGGACGTATTCTAAACCCCGTATTTGATTACTGATCATGTCAGTGTAGTCGAATCTATGGCCTAACGCATACAGTCAAGTTACCGCGCAACTTCAGTCGTAATCGGCATCCAAATCCTACTGTGCAAATGAATAATCTGCGCGGTGAAAACGACAGCGTTGACTTGCATGTATTTGAGGTCAGCACCGTCGAGTTGAGCTGTCATTGAATGCGAGGTATCTTTTTACTTATTTCTTATCGGTTGTGAACCGATTATGGCCGTTAGGAAATTAGCCAGTGTCAAGTATTATTAATATACTATGCAAATTGTTTGCATCGAAACAGTCAAATCGTCATTGTTAAAGTCAAGTCTAGGGAATCATTTGCAAACACGGCGGCCATTTATTTACAAAGGTTTCTCACGGAGCTTTGGAGACAACACTAAGTCCATGTTTTGCACTGATTTTCACTTTCATTCCACTTGTACACCTTCACGAAACTAAATTGATTAATATGCCCCCGAAATTTGCACGCATTTGAACTAGGTTTCACAAAAATGAAAATTTAGCACCACATCTCCTCAACCAGTTCCCGCCATAATCCGAGGTATCTTGAGCTGCCGGTTTCAATGATAGTTGAACTCGACGGCGCGCCGGCAATTGAAGGTGACGCCGCGGCGTCACCTTCAATTGCATGCAAATCAACGCTGTCGTTTTCACCGCAGATTATTCCTTTGCGCAGTGGGTTTCGATGTCGATTACGAAGGAAGGTGCGCGGTTGGGCCGCAGATACAAATATTTGACCGAACGAGCGAAGCGAGTGAGGTTCAGTGTAGACGGGCCTGGCGCTTGTATCTTTATATCTTTGTATGTTTGTTCGACGATAACTTGAGTATCGTAGCTCTGATCTTCATGAATTTTGGTATGAGCGTAGCTTAGGTCAGTAGAATTTATGAGTTCGAAGATGCGCCGGATCGGTAGGGGGGTTGGGGAGATAGGGGGTCGTGAGGCCTCAGTTCGGGGTGAACTACTAGTTATTATTAACCATAACCCGACCGAACCCGAAGCCTTGTGCATTGCAGTCGGACGTTCGCCCGCCGCGCCACAGAATCCGTGTGCGTAATTGAGTAAATACTACAATAAAACCATAATAGCAGAATAAGCTACCGAAAAGCTGTTGAGTCTGTCAAGAAAATAGCTTATTAAGGTGCCGGCAGCCGTGACGAGAGGTCTTTTATAATTATGACTCGTTTACATCGGTTTAGTGACATTTTTAGTACATAAGTACAAGACAACTTTTTTCGGGGCCACACGGCTTCATAGACATAACCCTTTACTTATAGACGCCAGATAACGTCGGCATAACTATGTATCGATGTATATTTATTGTCATTTCTATATTTAATAAGTATTATCTACTAGCTGCGCCCCGCGGTTTCACCCGCGTAAGTCCCGTTCCCGCGGGAATATCGGGATAAAAGTAGCCTATGTGTTAATCCAGGCCCCCAGCTACCTATATTCCAAGTTTCATCGCAATCGGTTCAGTAGTTTTTGCGTGAAAGAGTAACAACCTCACATACATATATACAAACTTTCGCGTTTATAATATTATATTAGTAAGAAAGATACTTAAGTATTTATCTATTGTAATATTGTTGTATAATATAAATAGGTACGTTTATTTTGTTTTTGGTCACTGTTTCTTCTAAATTTTTGTTCTTGTTTTATTATTTGTTTTTTTTTTTGCTTTTTTTAGATAGTATTTTATTATGTTGTGTATATATTTAATATGTTTATTGTACCTACTGTGTAAGTCGTGTGCCTGTCTGAATAAACGTTTTTTCTTTCTTTTCTTTCTTTCTTACAAGACTTTATATTGATCTAGCTTTATATAGCTTCGCAGTTTCACCCGCGTAAGTCTCGGTCCCGCGATGTTTGAACACCTACCTGCCACAGTGCAAAAATCCACACTTAAACGGACAACCAGGGAAGTACCTACTGATGATAGCAGTAATTTGTTTCTCAACACTAAAATGTAGGGAACAACGTCATTTACAAAAGAAAATATTCGAAAACATTGCGTCAAAAAATACAATTAGGTAACAAATAACGATTTTCGATGTATCCGACAAGCATTTTCAGTTTAGCACGTATATAAACAACAGGGAGCATTGTATTTCAAAACATAAAACGTTACGTTTGTTGAATGGGAACCCACTCAAATAATTGACCGAACGAGCAAAGCGAGTGAGGTCCAGTGTAGACGGGCCTGGCGCTTGTATATTTGTTCGACGATAACTTGAGTATCGTAGCTCCGATCTTCATGAATTTTGATATGCGCGTAGTTCAGGTCAATATAATTTATGAGTTCGAAGATGAGCCGGATCGGTAGGGGAGTTGGGGAGATAGGGGTTCGTGAGGTCTCAGTTCGGGGCGAACTCCTAGTTTATTTTATGTATTTTGTTAGAGCGGCAACAGAAATACATCTTCAATGTGAATATTTCAAGCCAGTTTTTACTCGACTGCGCGACGCAAAGAATAGTATGTTTTAATTAAACCCATAAAATGAAACTTGCTCAGTCAACTTGCTCTAGTAACTAAACCCGTGTAAACGCAGCACACAAGCACTTGTTAGGTTGAGGTCAACACAACAAGAGACGAAGTCATCAACGTTGGGGTATTTTCATAATTAGACCTTCATGCTTTATTTATACTATGTTTTAGGGCTCTTAACCGACCTCCAAAAAAGGAGGAGGTAATTTATTCGGTGGTGTAAAAAACTTGTAAAATCCCAGGTTATATATTCGATGGTGTAAAAACTTGTAAAATATGACGGCAAAAAAGACAATATATTATTATACTCACCTACTTAGAGGGCCACAGACTTATGCATAGAAACATTTTTATTTAAGCCTAGATTTAGCTTCTTTTTTTTACCCGACTGCGCGACGCAAAGGAGGGTAATGTGTTTATCGGTCTATGTATGTATGTATGTATGGATGTTTCTATGTGGCGTTCTAGAGGCCAAACGCGTGGACTGATTTTGATGATTCTTACGTCAATCGATTCGTCTTAATCTGGCGAGTGTGACTAAAGACATGACAGTAAACCAAAGTAACTTATGTCACCACCAGACGCCATATTGTCAAAATTAAACAATCCAAAATCGTCAAAGTATGTCAAGATGGGTATCGTTGAATAGGTATTTAAAAATGAATGTTAGGTTTTTTTTACAATTTTTCATTTTAAGTAACAGTTTAGGAAATAGAACGGCTTAAAGTTAATTACCAATTAGGTATTCTTGCTTTTTATTACTAACGAACAAATTTTTATTTTTGTTACGTAGTTACGCTTAGAACTACCAAACTATAAGCCGTGATGGTACAGGTGACAGAAATTTATTGAAATAAACTAAAAAAATATTTACATAAATTGTACCTACCACCTGAATAAAAGCCTAATAACATTTAGGTTCTTATGTGCTAAAAACGTTAAAAGAATAATAATAAATTTAAACAATAAATACCTAAAACCTAACTGAAATAGAATAATATAGGTAAATAAATAAAGTAGGAACATAAGTACCTTCCTACTTAATTATAATATTAGTTATCTACTGAATAATCCACATGATATTAACTTCCTTAATTAAATGTATAGATTACGAGACTTACCGTCAATAAATGAAAATAACTAAAAAGCGGCAAATAAAAAAATTAATTAAAAAAAACCAAAAAACCCAACTGCGTAAAAACTCTATTTACAAATAGGTACTTAAAGCAACAACAAAAATAACTAAAAAGAAAAAAAAACAAGCCCAGTAATTTGAAATTATGCTAAGTAATACTGAATAATCATTCAAATAGTTTTGTAATCGATACACACAGAACACATAATAATTGAGTAAAAAATTACTCACAGTGGGGACCCATTGGAAAAATTAGATCGGTAAAATGAATGGGTCCCGACTATGAGTAATTTTTTACTCATAGTCGGAATTAGGAAATTAGCTAGTGTCAAGTATTATTAATATATAATGCAAGTTATTTGCATCGAAACAGTCAAGTCGTCATAGTTAGAGCTTTGGAGACAACACTAAGTCAATGTTTTGTACCGATTTTCACTTTCATTCCACTTGTACACCTTCACGAAACTAAATTGATTAATATGCCCCCGAAATTAAACAATTTGCACGCATATAAACTAGGTTTCACAAAAATGAAAATTTAGCACCACATCTCCTTAACGAGTTCCCGCCAAAACTCCCAAACATACAGTTATACATGACAGCTTACAATATGGGTACAGTTCCTGAGACTAGCACGTTCAACCAAACAAACAAACAATAAGTCAAAGAAAAAAACTCGTCAGCTTATAAAATTAGTATAAAAGATAATTCGACTAAAGTTCGATTAAGACGCAATTTACAGGATTTCTTTCCATTGTTATTATTTTTGAAGATGAATTTTTCCTTTAAAATATTTCTAGTAGATACTCATGCCTTGAGCAAAAAAAAAACAAGTTACGAAATATTTCTTTTTCCCATTAGAATTACATTTTCATACTTTTATTACCATGAATACCTAGCACAATTTTGTTCGAAGCAAATTGAATAATATTATGACGCATTATTCAGTAAGTTCTTTTATTTCATTAGACATATTGGGCCCTACCATGATGTCTTATAAGAGTTATAAGTCGTCGCGTTGTCATTCAGCTAAAAAAAATATTAAAAACACATCAAATAATTAAAAAGAAAAGAAAAACAAACTAAAAAAAAATTAAATTGTCGGTGCTTTTAAAAGGGGTATTTTTTATTTAAAATTTACTTTATTTTTTGAACGACTAAAGGACGACATAGCAACGACAAACGAGTATGGTAGCGCGGATATCCTTTGTATTAAGTATTTGAAAAATCAGCCCAAATGCTTACTAATATTATAAATGCGAAAGTAACTCTGTTTGATACGCTTTCACGTCTACACAGCTGAACCGATTTTTATGAATTTAAGTATAAAGAGAGATGGCACCTTGGAGAAGGACATACCTAGGATACTTTTTATCCCGATATTCCCGCGGGAACGGAACTTACGAGTGGGCGCAGTTAGTCTATATCTATATCTTCTTCTTCTATACTTATAATAAAGGAAGAGAGGACAAAAAGTATGTACTTGGAAGAAAATAAAAAAACAGTGGTCTAGGGGACTTAGGATAAGTAGTAGAACAAAATTATATATTTTTTTTTAAATTCATGGCTGTTTGTCTGTTTCTCTGTCGGTTCCTTATACAATTAAAAACTACTTATCCGATTGAAATCTGGTTTTCAATATTGGATAGTTTTATTTTCGAGAAAGGTCGTGGTATACTTTGCATCGAAATCCAATCAGCAAAACCCGAGTAATGAACGAATAAGTGCAACCGCTCGAGAACCGCTCGGCCGCCCGCGCCCGTGACAACTGACAACGCGTTTTTTTACTTCCGCAGGTGAAACCGCGGGGCGCAGCTAGTATTAAGACGGCGATAGGTGATAATTATCGGTCCTTGTCCGATTGCATATAAATGAGCGAGATGGAATTGCGTAAAAAAATCTACTATTTCTCGTAAAATCAATAATTAACGAAGATTAAAAAAAATATATAAAATGCGATTAATGGGTTCTAGGTATTGTATTTTCTAATAGAATAGAATAGAATTTATTTTGTAAAACAGGGGTAACTTTGCCTGTATAATAGTGGTATTTAAAGTTATTTTTATTGTTTTTGAAATGAAGGGAACACTTCTTGTATCATGTACAATAACATAATACATTGTTTGAAGATCTATTTGATACCGATTATGAAGAAAAATATTCAATCGGAAGGGTTTCACGGATTTCACATCAGTCGCGTCTTTAAAATATAAATATTCTAACACGAGGCAACCCGAGCAGTGTAACCAGTACGAAGATAAACCCCAAGCGATACATCTAGCCCATACTTCTAAAGACCAGGTCTAATTAAGTACTATATCACACACAGGTGGCTCCTAAAGAGGCAAAATACGCGTAAAATCGCTCACTGAACACCCGTTTGATGCCGGCCTTACGCTCCGCTTGGCGTGTGTACGCCGCCTTAGTTGTAGTGTGAACACGCCTTTACATCTAGCCGATAGGTACTTTAGGGTTTGTGCATGAGAGGGTTCAATTTGGGTCGCCGAGTTTAGCCGATAATTATTTTTTTGCTCTAAAAACGAAATAGATATGGCAACAAAAAAAACAACATGTGACGCCCTCTGTGGCGAACGCTTGGCTGCAATGCGGAAGGTTGCGGGTTCGATTCCCTCTGGGTGCAAATATTTATGATTAAAAAATAAAATATTTTTATCTGGTCTGGGTGTATTCCTGTGTATAATAAGTATATATTTACAAAAGTAAAATAAATTTATGTAGTATATGCGTTTTCTAGTCACCGTAACACAAGCTTAGCAGCTTACCATAGATGGGGCTAGATGGTGCTGTGTGTTGGTCACAGAATTTATTATTATTATAATACTTTATTAAAAGAAATTGTATGTGTTTGTATGACTGTTTGTGACTTTGTTACTCTTTAACGCAAAAACTGATCTTCGAAGTGAGGACCAGGAATGCTCCTGAAAACGCTGTACTTATTCAATTCAATTTGTTCATCGATTACTCTAAGATGGCTTGACCGATTGAAATGATTCTTTTTTTAATGGAAAGCTCCAAGATGGCCCCATAAAAGTTAGGTGAGGATCTGATGAGTATCTTCGGAATGATGGACAAGATAGCATCCCAGAATGCAATAAATTACTCATTTTTGGACTTCTACCAAAAAGAATCGGCCCTAAAGAACTAGGTGCAGATTGATGGAGCACCTGAAACCACCTTCTCATCAGCAAAGCCCTCAATAATTATAATTACGGTTACACTTTTTAGTGGCAGTCGAAACTAATTAGATACGTAGATACACTAAAAAGGGTGAAAAAAAAATAATTATTTAAAAATTAAAAAAACAACTTAAAAAAAAACCGACTTCAAAAAGAAACAAAAAATAATTTAAAAAACAACCAAAAAAAAAGAATTGATAAAAATGACCAATATAACCTCTACATAGGTACAGAGCCACCGACTAATTAATCTGTTTTATCATCTGAAGTCGGGCAGCCAAACTAAGTACAATATGGAACCAACCAGTAAAACTGCCCGACTTCAGATGATAAAACAGATTAATTAGTCGGTGGCTCTGTACCTATGTTGAGGTTATTTTGGTCATTTTTATCAATTCTTTTTTTTTTTGGTTGTTTTTTAAATTATTTTTTGTTTCTTTTTGAAGTCGGTTTTTTAATTGTTAAATTATTTTTTTATTTTACCCTTTTTAGTATACTTACCTACCTAAAAATCAACAATACTGTTACCGTAATTTTCATTATTGAGGAGTTTGCTGATGAGAAGGTGGTTTCAGGTGCCCCATCAATCTGTACTTAGTTCTTTAGGGGTCTATTCCTTTTGGTAGAAGTCCAAAAATGAGTAATTTATTGAATTCTGGGATGCTATCCTGTCCATCATTCCGAAGATACTCATCAGATCCTTACCAAACTTTCATTGGACCACTTCGTAGCTTCCACCTTTCCATTAAAAAAAGAACTATATCAATCGGTCAAGCCATCTTCGTGTAATCGATGAACAATTGAATTGAATACAGCGTTTTGAGGAGCATTCCCGGTCCTCACTTCGAAGATCCTCATCAGATCCTCATCAAATTTTTATGGGACCATCTCGAAGCTCCCACCTTTCCATTAAAAAAAGAATCATTTCAATCGGTCAAGCCACCTTCGAGTAATCGATAAACAACTGGATTGATTAATGCGTTTTGAGGAGCATTTCCGTTCATCACTCCGAAGACCCTCATCAGATCTACGTAAATTTTTTATGGAACCATCTTGGAGCTTCTTCCTATCCATTAAAAAAAGAATCATCTTAATCAGTCAATCCGTCTTCGAGTAATCGGTGAACATACAAAAAAAAATATATACATACAGACAAATTGATAACCTCCTCCTATTTTTTGAAGTCGGTTAAAAAGAACAAAAATAACCTCTACATACAGTGCCACCGACTTATCTGTTTTGTCATTTGAATTGAATTGAAAAGTCACGTGACTTCTCGCGAACTTATATGTCAACTAGCTGAGCCCCGCGGTTTGACCCGCGTAAGTCCCGTTCCCGCGGGAATATCGGGATAAAAAGTAGCCTATGTGCTAATCCAGGTCCCCAGCTACCTATATTCCAAGTTTCATTGCAATTGGTTCAGTAGTTTTTAGGTGAAAGAGTAACAACCTCACATACATACATACTTACATACAAACTTTCGCGTTTATAATATTAATAAATAAGAAGTAAGATTTCATACAAAAAAATCTGTCGATTGGCGATTTCGTTATTCGGAGGTTATTTTTGTTCTTTTTTTAAAGTTGGTTTTAATTATTATTATTTTTAATTCAACCATAACTCACGCAGATCCTTGTAGACTTCGCAGATCTCAATCCATCCCTCTGAAGTGTAGGGCAATGAGTTTTATGTTTTGATAGGATTATTGGAAAATGGCGACCCGCCCAACCAGGAACGTTACGTTTAGTGGTAGATAGCTCGACTTTCATTCCGTATGTCGTGGCTTCGATTCCCGACCTATGTATTTTTCAATGTGAAATATCATGTGTCCGACTAATTACGAACGCAAATAAAGGGTCTCTATTTTTTCATCGCTCTCGCCAATTTGAGTGATTTTAAAACCTGTATTTCTGCTAATGTTCTTTAGCTTTCTGTAATTTTTCCATGTGAATCGCACGACAGCAACAAGTGGTATCAACCACTCGCCGCAGGAATTAGAGATCGAACGATAATCAGTAGATATCGAATTATTTAAATCGCCTGACGAGCAACGAGCGATTCAAAAATAAGGCTCCAGGTCATCTACACACCTTAGGGATGATTTATATTAGGCCGTCACGAGCGCCGGCCGAGTCCAAGCTTCGTAGTCCATTGCTCGGCCGCAACTCGGTTGCAACAGACCGATCGACTGCTCACCGAGCAATGGACAACGAAGCTCGGGCACGGCACGGCCCGGTAACGGTATAATATAAATCATCCCTAGAATTGTCACGAAGCCTACCTGATAAAGGTATGTCCTCTTTACCAAAATTCATGAAGATCGGAGCTACGATACTCAAGTTATCGTCGAACAAACATACAAAGATACAAGCGCCAGGCCCGTCTAGACTGGACCTCACTCGCTTCGCTCGTTCGGTCAATAAAACACTTTATTTACCGGGTTTAATCGCGTTTAATTCATGATTTTTAAACGAACGAGCTTTCACCAACCTTACAGTTGACTTTTTTAAAGTTAACTGATAACCTTGTTTAGTTATGCAAAATCGCGAAAACCATAGAAGAAATTAAAATAAATATAAATAAATAAATAAATAATAATATAAATAATAAGGTGATTAAATAATAATAATAATAATATCCGCAGGGCACCTTGAGGCGAGGTGTCGGGGAGTAGCGACCCCGCGGGTTCCCGAGTGCTCCAGGGGGAAGTCACCGTTCCTCACCTCCGGCTTGCCTTAGTTGGCTGGTCGAAGTGAACACTGACGAGGAAGCGGTCCCCCGCCTCTGGCTTGCCTTCACCGGCCGGTCAGAGTGGAGTCGCGAGAGCAGAAATGCTCTAAGGATTGACGCCTCACGTCAGTGATGAGTTGGCCCGCTCCACAGGATCTCGACCTAGGATGGTTTAAAATCCAGTGAGGTCCCTCCATCCTTCAGCCTCTCACACCCCTGTTGCCCCCTGGCTGTAATTTGCTCGGCTTATTTAGGGTGGCCCAGTTTGTGAGTTGGCGAGTCTCCGTCTGCCATTTTTACGTGTTTTTAACATTGTTACGGCAGGCGCCATATTCCCCATAGTTCCCCCCAGTACCCGATCCACTACCAACCCATTTCCATAGCCCAAGTAGTTTTCACCCGTAATTTATTCATAGTTCTATCCGACCCGGGGGTTGTCCTTGGCTGCATTTTATAGTGCAGACAGGGATAATTGCCGGTTTGGTTTCCATCACATATTTTAAAATTAAAATGTTACTAAAACGGGCCTCTACGTGTTGGCTTCGGCCCCACGCACGCCTTCCAAAGGTCCGGGTGCTCCATAGCCCCGAGAATCCAAAATGGTAACAACAAATAATAATATAATTTGGTGTCCATCTCAAATTTTGAAATTAAATGTTACTAAAACGGGCCTCTGCGTGTTGGCTTCGGCCCCACGCACGCCTTCCAAAGGTCCGGGTGCTCCATAGCCCCGAGAATCCAAAATGGTAACAATAAATAATAATAATAGTTTTTATATATATACAATACAAGGTGTAACGAAGATATTTATAACCATAATATGTACCTTTATTCTTAATCCACAATCGGGTAAAAATTCCTGGCCTTGTCAGTCATTTAGTGTTAATCGCCTTATAACCAAATTGTCTTGGTCCCTAAGTTTTATTCTCAAAATGATTTCGTACGATTCGAGCATAGAGCCAGTACACAGCGTGTTCCGACGATGACCATTTAAGCTGAAAGTGTGTTGTTCTAGATGTCTAGGCGAACAACTTTTATTCTACAACTTTTGAAAATTCGAAGTAGTTTTCGAAAAATTTAAGTTTAAATTTTACTTGATAATCAGCTGTTTCTTAGAGTTAGAGGTCATTGTTCGTTTTTGTTCTTTCATTCAGTTTGGACAACTATCTACAATCAAAACTTTAATGGTTTTTATTGTTTATAATAGACTTTGAAGAATCCTACAATTATATTATTATAACGGTGAAAGTGTGCAGAAATTTATTAGGTTCAAATTAATTATAATAATACAATAAGTAATATTATATACAAGTTTCGTTTAGTTAAGTTAACTTAAACTTTAATTACCTTTATTGACAAAAATATCTATTTTTTCAGTAAAATATAACCTCCAAAATTAAAAAAAAAAGTTAGATTATTTTAAAGTCGTAGATCGAAAGTTGTTCGACTAGACGTCTAGAACAACCCTCTTTGGGGTTAAATTGTCATCGTCGGAACACGCTGTAGGTATATGTCATCTTAAAATCCATTTCTTCCTCCAAGGATTTGACTAATTAAGATTTAGTTAGTTTTGATGTCAAACATCTATAGGCAAGGGTAAATCTAATTTTGTAGGGCGTGGCGATACAGGTACAGGCCGTAGCGAGGACTCGCTACGCCATTGTTTTATGGCGGATGTTTTACATCTGCCATGCGTTCCGTGAGGGCTCACATAATTATTTTAATCAGTGGCTTGATTTGGTAAGGACATAGCATGCGGAATGCCGGCGGAATGCAGGCGGACGTGCTGGAGATGTACGTTAATTCGTATTCTGTAAATGTTAGTGTTAATGTTAGGGCTAGTTAACACTAACGTTTACAGAATACGAAATAACGTACATCTCCTGCACGTCGCATGCATTCCGCCGGCATTTCGCATGCTATGTCCTAACCGAATCGAGCCCCTGGGCCCAGGTTAATCATAGTGTTTTTACTTTAGTTTTAATTGATATTTCAATTGATATCTGTATGTTCCTTTTTTTGATCAAAATATTTCTTTAATCTATTAAAAAATTTAAATAACAATTCGTATTTTTAATTTCTTTTTGGTTCTGGCGTTTTTGCATAATAAAACACTTTATTTACCGGGTTTAATCGCGTTTTATTCATGATTTATAAACGTCCCCGGCCGTTTTTAATGCCGACCTAATGTTCGTTTAAAAATCACGATTAAAACGCGATTAAACCCGGTAAATAAAGTGTTTTATTATACCTATTTTTGTTTTATAAAGTGTGCTGATGTTCATTTAAAAATATACCGTTTTAATTTAGTTACTAAAATTCATTATGTTTTATAAATTAAGTTTGCTTTCAATAATAGTACTTTATGCACCGAGGTACTAAAGCTCGATTCGGTAAGGACATAGCATGCGGAATGCCGGCGAACTGCAGGCGACGACGTGCAGAAGATGTGCGTTAATTCGTATTCTGTAAGTGTTATTTTACTTAATTAGTTAAGTAGCCTTCAAAATTAAGGGCTACTTAATTATTCAAAGAGAATCCCCTTGTTAATCAGCCAATCAGTTTTTAAAGAAGTTATAGAATAGCTATTATTTTTACTCCTGCAACAAATCGACTTCTGCAATGCTCAAGCATACCGCCTGCTTGTCGCATGCTATGCTTTTACAGAATCGACCAACTGTCTTATATAGCGGGCGTCATATTGATTCCAAAGCGTACGAAGGACTCTAGAGGTGGAGGGCAGAGCTAACTTCTGAGCGAAGAGAAGGAGTTATGTACCAATTTAGTTATGGCTATTTTTTCCACAACATAAAGTGTTGCTTGTGTATTTAAGATAATGACGGCGGGTCTCTTTAGAATGGTACTTTAATTTAATTACTGTTCGTTGTGGAGGTCGGAGGTCAAGTGCGTTATCTACTCATTTCGATAACGCGGCGAGTCAAGTGGGGTAACTGACGGATTTTAGCTTTAGTCTTTTTATTAAGTAACAGAAACATTAATTTTGTCTAAGGTTTGTGCAATTTTGCATACTAAAACACAATATTTACCGGGTTTTACTCGCGTTTTTTTAATAACGGCATTATTACTAATGACCGAGCTTTCGCTTACTTTACAGTTAGCTTTTTCAAAGTTTACTGAGATGTAATAGCGAGTAAAACTCGGTAAATACTGTATTTTAACAGAAACGTTGCCAGAATAAGCTAAATGTGCTAATGTGTTATTTTGTATCTTAAGTTTCGAAATTATCGAGTTTTCCCACGTTGTTTTTTTTATGAAACTTAAATGATACATAAAAAAATAAAATCAACCAAGCAGAAATTAAAAAAAAGCATTTCCTTGTGTGTCTTCGAACATTATTGTTTGAAATAATATCATTTGTTTTGAATAATAATATTGTTTCGTCTAAGGTTTTCCCGATTTTACATATAAGCTCGTTCTTTTTAAATAAATAAAAGCCGGTCAGTAAATATTGTGTTTTAATAATATTGTATGAAATATTATCAAAAAATCAAATAATTCATAAATGAGCTTAACAAAATTAGTAGTTTAGTAGTTTTTAATTGTATACAACAGACAGACATGAATGTTAAAAAATCCTTATTTTTGTTCTACTTTACTTTCCCTAGACAACGAAAAAAAAAAGGGCCTAAAATAAAGTGTTGAAGTTCCTAATATTACAAAAGTTGATAAATTCAATAATCCATGTTACCCCACATGACTCAGTTTCCTGCAATACTATCATACAGTAGCAATGGCGTCTGCCCACTAGCCGCCTTGCGTTACTAAATAATAATTATTAATAATAATACAACTAGTGAAAGTGAGTGTTATAACAATATAAATTATTAATAGTGTTGTTAGTTTACGTAAGCTACTTACCTATTTCAATCTAAGGCTAAAATCTATAGTGCGTACTTTGACTTTCCTCAGACTGAGCTTAGCAAAAACCAAGCATAAACTTTGAATTGGAGTGTATAGTCAAAATTCATTTCGTTATATACGAATAAAATAAAAAGAACTTCATAGTCATAACAGAGAAGCAAAGTTTAGGTCATTATTTTTGATTGGTTTACATTCTAAATTTGAAAAACTTCGACTTTACTAAGCAAAAACTTTTAATAGTGAAGAACACTTTATTAATACCAAAAATTGTCTAAAGTCAAAAGTTTTTGCTTAGCAAAGTCAAAGTACGGACTACTTATAGATTTCAGCCTAAGACTATTCAGCATCTTGGTCAAAATTCGTGTACCGATTTGTGTGGCAAAAAAAAACACTTTTTGAGCTGCTTCGTGTTTCAAAAGGTAGGTACGTTAAGGGCCTATATAATGTGTAAGTGAAGGACGTAAAATGCGACCTTGGCAAATTTTTGTGCATAAAATCAAACAATTGCTAGTTTCAAGATTAAATAATAATACCTAAATCATAAAAATTATTCATTTAGTTAATTATAAACAAACAAATAGAAAAAAAATCAAATAAACATTACAATATAATAATAAATGTACCTAATTTGCCATTATGTGAGACAGTGTTCAAATGTAACAAAAGTACATTATAACTTAATTTAGATTTATTATTTAGGCAATTGTACATTTATTTGGTTAAAACAAAATAATAATACCACCTTGACCACCTTCTCAAGTGAAAGTAGTGACGAATATTATGGGCTAAGATAGAACATGTATTTTTTAATAGTAGATCGGTATTTAATGTGACCTATTTATGTATTTATTTTCAGTTTTACAATGGCGCCGCTATCATTATTTATTTTTATTGGTAAGTATATCAGTTAATTTAGTGTTTTTTTTTACTCGGTCTTGTACTGATTATGGCCATTTGAAAATTAGCCAGTGTCAAGTATTTTGTGATATTATCAGTAGGTAATTTGCAAGTACATAAATATGCGTTTTTTGGCGGGAACGCGGTTAGGAGATGTGTTGCTATATTTTCATTTCTGTTAAATCTAGTTCAATGCTTGTAAATTGTTTAATTTCGGGGCATATAAATCAGTTTAGTTTCGTGAAAGTGTACAAGTTTAAATGAAAGTGAAAATCGGTGCAAAACATGGACTTTAGTGTTGTCTCCAAAGCTCCGTGAACAAACGTTGCAAAAAATGGCTCCCGTTTTACAATGAATCCCTCGACTTGACTTTAACTATGACGACTTGACTGTTTCGTTCGATGCAAATATTGATAATATTTGACACTGGCAAATGTCCGAATGGAATAAGCCATATAAACGAAGAAGAAGAAGAAGTACATAAATAATCAAGTCGTCATACATAAGTCAAGTTGAGGGATTCATGAGGGAGTAAAGTGCGGCTATTTTACATTTTTTAACAGGGCTGGAACAAGCGGAAAACTTGGTGTATAGCACTGGTTTTCATTTCTAATATAATCAAATAAATTGATTATTATGCCACTGAAGTTATAGTAAATTACGATATAAATGAGTGACACATGACACATGAGGCGGAATAGATTCGAGCTTATGCTTAACTAGCTGCATGCACCCGCGGTTTCACCCGCGTAAGTCCCGTTCCTGCGGGAATATCGGGATAAAAAGTAGCCTATGGGTTATTCCCGATATCCAGCTACCCATATTTCAAGTTTCATCGCAATCGGTTTTGCGTGATTGAATAACAAACACACATACATACAAACACATTTACTCTCAAACTTTCAGCTTTATAATATTAGGGGTTAAAGTATGAAATTGCCGATTTGTACTGAAAATCTTAATTGTTTATTTTTTAAATTTTTAACAAATTTATTTAATCAAAATAGTTGCCATTATTATCTATACATTGCTGCCATCTAATGGGAAGGTTATTAATGCCTTTGCGATAGAACTCCGACGATCTAGACTGCACAAACTGTGTGAAAGCATTTTGTACTGCCTCCTGGGAAGAAAACTTCTTGTCACGTAGATAATTGTCCAAATCACGAAAAAAATGGTAGTCCGTTGGAGCAAGGTCTGGTGAATACGTAGGATGACGAATGGTTTCTAAGTGCAGTTCCTGAAGGGTCAAAATAGTTTCTCGTGCTGTGTGAGGTCTCGCGTTGTCGTGGAGCAATAATGGTGAAGATCGATTCATGAGTCGGGGCTGTTTTACTGCTAGTTTTGTCAACATGGTTCGGAGTTCGGCACAATAGACATCTGCCGTAATTGCTTGACCAGATCAAAGAAAACTATAGTGAATAACACCATGCTGAGACCACCAAACAGTTACCATTACCTTTTTATTGGTAAGTTTTGCTTTAGGACACTGTTGTGGCATTTGACCTGGGGTCAGCCATTGCATTTTTCTTTTCCGGTTATCATAAAGAATCCACTTTTCATCACATGTTACAATTCGATCCAATATTCCTTCATTTCTGTACCGGTTCAACAAGGCAACACAAGTTTCAACACCCGTTTCTTTCTGCAGATCAGTCAAATCATGAGGCACCCATTTTTCGTATTTTTTTATTTTATTGATTTGACGCAAGTGAGTCAATAAAGTGGGTAAGGTAACGTTAAACCATGCCGCTATTTCCTGGGTAGTTTGACTAGGATCGGCTTCCACTATCTCTCTTAATTCATCGTTATTCACCTGTGTGGGCCGGTCTTCCTCGTGGCTCGTTCTTTAAGTCGAAATTTCCATCACGAAAGCGTTTAAACCAAAATCGCACGGTGCGTTCATTAGTAGACCCCTCTCCAAACGCAGCATTGATATTGCGGGCTGTTTCTGCCGCGTTAGTTCCGCGTCGGAACTCGTATTCAAAAATCACTCGAATTTTAGCAGTATCCATCTTTCTTGTCTAAATTGAATAACAAAAACAATTGAAAGTCGATATTCAAATGTTTCACATTTTTTAAAAAAAGAACATCACAGAAACCATTTGAAAAAAGTTTCATTCGAAAACCTCAAACCATGAAGATTCTATGTCAATTCAAAGAACCTATTGCAATAAAACGGCAATTTCATACTTTAACCCCTATTATTAGTAAGTTAGGATAGGATTGTACTAAACTTAAAACGAATATTAACACAATAAGAGTACAATGGACAGCTTTATCGCTAAGAGCTAATCTCTTCCAGAAAACCTATTTTTAACAATAATAATAATAAATAAATCCTGTGACGAACACACAGCGCCATCTAGCCCCTTGGCAAGCAGCTAAGGTAGTGTTACGGTGACTAGACAACGGATATACTACTTATATTTATTTTTCTTTTGTAAATACATACATATTATACCTAGAAATACGCCCAGACCAGAAACAAATATTTATTTTAAGCATAAATATTTGCACCCAGCGGGAATCGAACCCGCAACCTTCTGTATTGCAGACAAGCGTTCGCCCGACGCGCCACAGAGGTCGGTTTTTACATCTCTTTCTATCTATAACTTTTTCCAGGATTCCTAACTCTCGCTAAGAGTTCAGAGACCGGGCTCCGCCTGCTATTTCCGATAGAAAACCGTCAGTACATCTACGAGTTGAAGACAAACGTGTCAACATCGACTCAGCCGGGGTCAAACAAGGCCTCTCTTTGGCTACTAGAGGGCGTTGTTATCATACAGTGCTTTGATAACTTCACTAAGGCTAGACTGCAGTTGGATGTTAGACGGGTATGTACCTAACTTTGTCTTAGGGTTTCGCGATTAGACTCGTCCCAATGTCTAAACTACTTTTGAGCCCAGTTGACTATTATCAAATTAATAGTTATAGTAATTAATTGACCGAACGAGCGAGTGAGGTCCAGTGTAGACGGGCCTGGCGCTTGTATCTTTGTAACTTTGTACCTTTGTATGTTTGTTCGACGATAACTTGAGTATCGTAGCTCCGATCTTCATGAATTTTGGTATGCGCGTAGTTTAGGTCAGTAGAATTTATGAGTTCGAAGATGAGCCGGATCGGTAGGGGGGTTGGGGAGATAGGGGGTCGTGAGGTCTCATTAATAATAGTTTCGTTATAATACGAAAGCGTATAAGTGGTCCCTGGTGCCAGTTTCGAGGGGGACGACTTTACCTCTAACCCCTACAACCCGGTAAATATTGTGTTTTATTGGAAACTAGCTGCGCCCCGCGGTTTCACCCGCTTCACCGCGCAGTCCCGTTCCATCGGGAATATCGGGATAAAAAGTAGCCTATGTGTTAATCCAGGTCCCCAGCTACCTATATTCCAGAGTAACAACCTCACATACACATACATACAAACGTTTATAATATTAGTAAGATGTACCTACTCAACTTACCGCTAGCGAGAGGGCATCGCCGAACGAGTATCGATGAGCAAGTCATTTATTTAAAAGCTCTTGACACTCACCGACGATACTCAGAAAGCAACAATTAATATTATGCTTATCTTTCACTGACACGTAATGTATATTAGTTGAGCCTTTTTTGATCGAGAAAATCGCCGATAAGGGATGATATATTAGACCGTTACCTGGCTGAGCTTCGTTGTCCATTGCTCGGCGAGCAGTCGATCGGTCTGCTGCAACCGAGTGGCGGCCGAGCAGCAGACAACGTAGCTCGGACCCAGCACGGCCGGGAAACGGTTTAATATAAATAATCCCCAATCAGTCGTTTTCTCGATGGCCGTGGGACCAATGTTCGTAAACTTAGCAGAGCATTGTCCAGCAGATTTAAATAAATAAATAAATATTGCACGACATTACACAGTAATTATTGGTTCAGAACGAACATTAACTACTTACTGACGTTCGGTCGGATCGGTCGGTACGTTTTGTAATAGCCCTCCTGATCCCGTGGAGAAACCGGGATAAAAAGTAGTTGGTACATATATAAATCCAGTTCTCCATCTATCTGTAATATAGTAATAACAACAAGTTTTATCGCAATCGGTTCAGTACTTTTAGCAAGGTTGAAATACAAATACCCAAACAACATCTAATCTTTCGCAATACAATTATTTGTGGAAATAATCTTGCCATCTATTCTGTTTGTTTTTCTGCTTGTTTTTTTTTCGTGTATATCTACTTATGTATGAATATTCTTATATTATGTATATATTAATATAAAATCACGTACGTAAATATGTGTGTAGCTTTGGTTACTATAGTTTTGTTTTCATTTTATTGATATATTATTAATATTTATTTCCTTATTTTTTCAACAAATTGAACAAACCACCCTTCACCTCCATCAATTCTTGTCCATCCAAAGGTTGCCTGGAAGAGATCGCTTTTAGCGATAAGGCCGCCCATTGTACCATAATTTTAATAATTATTTTACGTTTATTTTTGTTTTTGTAATTTTTATCTTTTTGTTTTTTTTTTTGTAATAATTGTTTATATATTTTTTTTTAATTGTTATACTTTTCGTGTGGTACAATAAAGATTTTTCTTATCTTATCTTATCTTGTTTTTATGTTTCAGAAAACTTTAATTGGAAACAATGGAAATTATGATTTTTACGAACTTGAAGGAGATAAGTTTTTGAAAAATCCGTGGGAACTAGATTATCAGGTAAACGCCATATTCTAAACGGGCGGAGCCCCAGGGCTTCGCGGAGCACACTTTGATAGTGGCTGAGTTAAAGACTACCTATTATTAATATCAAAGCCTTATAAAATCAACACATATTTTTAAGCTAACCTAACCTAACCTACCCCATTCCAGGACAACGGCTTCATAAAGTCGATATACGTGAGCGAGGAACCGACTTGGTGCGTCAACCTGAAGCGGGCAATATCTGTGAACCTGCAACTGACGAGGAACACGGGGGCTTCCAACACGTACTCTATGAATGAGGTCACTAAATAAATAGTATTGCACCGCATTGCACACCACGCAATCTAGCCCCAAACTAAGCACTAGGCTTCTACGATGGGTACCAGACTATTTTCCATTAAATTTAATTAAACCAGAAACAAAAGAATCGAAAACGTTAAAAGCTAAAATTAAACCAAATATAAAACTAAAATTAAAACTAAATAATTTATTCTATACTTTACGGGATTTTGCATAATAAACACTTTATTTGCCGGGATACTTTTACCTTTTTCCTTTTACCCTATTTATCATGAATAAAACACGATTAAACCCGGTGAATAAAGTGTTTTATTACTAAAACTGAATATAACCTGTAAATAAAAAATGTCTTCGAGGGCGTCCTCACGAGGCATGGTTCCCAGAAGGCTAGCAACGTTTCCCCTCTGGATTGCCAAACTAATCCTCTGAGTTAAAAAGCTGCCAGCTCTTCGGTCACCAGAAACGTCATTGAAACGCGCCCCGAGATCATTAAAAAAGGTTTAAGGTTCAGGACCCCAACACAATTTTATTTAAGTACCAGACTTAAATCTATATCAGCCTTATATATTTTATGCTAATAGTTTAAATGTTTTCCAGCCATGTCTAGACGAGATCTGTGTAATGGTGTACACAATCCGAGGTAACAGCATCAGAAAGTACACCAGCTTTAGAGTCCCAACAGCTAGAAGTAGTTACAGCTGGGGCTCCGTCCCTTGGACCGTGGATTACTCAGGATTGTTATATGTAAGTCTTGCTTGTGGCGAAGTAGATACATTGTTTGTATCTAAGTAGATACACCAGCTTTAGAGTCCCAACAGCTGAAAGAAGCTACAGCTGGAACTCCGTGCCTTGGACCGTAGATTACTCAGGATTTTTATATGTAAGTCTGGCTTGTATCTAAGTAGGTACACCTGCTTTATAGTCCCAACAGCTGGAAATGGCTACAGCTGGAGCTCCGTGGTTTCAACAGTGGACTACTGAGAATTGTTATATGTAAGTCTTGCTTGTATCTAAGTAGTTACACCAGCTTTAGAGTCCCAACGGCTGGAAGTAGCAGTATTATTGGTAGTGGTAGTAGTATTTATTATTTTTACTCTTTAAGTTCTCATCTCGACGTTTCAACCATGTTACAATGATGTTGTTCGCTGGGGACAGTACCGTGGTTAAATGTAGAATTACTTTCCAGGTAGATTCTATAGCAGCAGCTGAGAGGAACTACGAGATGGATTCCCAAAAGGGGCTTATAACTCTAGACCTGAAGGGCAGTTACCAGTACAAGACGCATGATCACCTTCTATCAGTCACTTCAGAGTAAGTCTCACACACAGTTACAGTAAAAGATAATTATCTTAATTATACAAGGTGTATAATTAAGAACAAAAAAGGGTATCCCCTTTTAATCCGAAAGGGGATACCCTTTTTCGAATTTTCGAAAAGTACTTCGTATTTACAAAAGTCGTAGAACAAAAGTTGTTCGCCTACACGTCTAGAACAACCCCCTTTCGGCTAAAAAGGGCATACCCGTTACAACTTTTATACGTGAGTAAAATAATTACAGTAAATAATGTTATTTTGTTTAAGTTATGTGAATCAGTCCTGAAAATTCACGACACCTAATATTTTCCTTTTGAAGGTGATCTCACCTTATTTGACATTTATAAATATGGGGTGTGAACTTAGAGTATATGTATATTACTACAAGTGATTAATACTCTAACAGCCGAATACAGAAACGTCATTTAAAATTTGAGAGGTTCTTAAATTATTGAGCATTTTCTAAATTTAAAATTAGTATGGCAATTTTGGAGTTTGAGAGCTGCTTCTTTGTTTAATTAGTTCTCAAATGTTGAGTAGCGTTTCAGTATTCGGCCGTAAGGGTGTGAATGTTTGTGTGTGTTGGTGGGTGTGTGTGCACGTCTGTGGGTGTTTGTGTGTGAGAGTTATAACATGTCTTCTTATTGGGTGTTAACTGACTTTCAAAATTGGAATGTTTTTTATTTCAGCCTATACTTAAACTTCAAAGAGGACGTGCCAGCGATATCGATAGAGAAACTGAATCTATCGCAAACGACTATCCAATACGTCGCAGGAGACTTTAGTGATCCGACAAATGGGATCGCAAACTTTACGCAGTTCCATCTCGCCAACAAGAGTTATAATGTGAGTACTTACTCAACTTAATTGACCGAACGAGCGAAGCGAGTGTGACGAGCCAAACTAAGTACAATATGAAACCAACCAGTAAAACTGCCCGACTTCAGATGATAAAACAGATTAATTAGTCGGTGGCTCTGTACCTATGTAGAGGTTATTTTGGTAATTTTTATCAATTCTTTTTTTTGGTTGTTATTTAAATTATTTTTTGTTTCTTTTTGAAGTCGGTTTTTTAATTGTTAAATTATTTTTTTATTTTACCCTTTTTAGTATACTTACCTACCTAAAAATCAACAATATTGTTACCGTAAATTTCATTATTGAAGAGTTTGCTGATGAGAAGGTGGTTTCAGGTGCCCCATCAATCTGTACTTAGTTCTTTAGGGGTCTATTCTTTTTGGTAGAAGTCCAAAAATGAGTAATTTATTGAATTCTGGGATGCTATCCTGTCCATCATTCCGAAGATACTCATGAGAGCCTTACCAAACTTTCATGGGACCACCTCGTAGCTTTCACCTTTCCATTAAAAAAAGAATCATCTCAATCGGTCAAGCCATCTTCGAGTAATCGATAAACAACTGGATTGATTAATGCGTTTTGAGGAGCATTTCCGTTCATCACTCCGAAGACCCTCATCAGATCCACATCAAATATTTATGGGACCATCTTGGAGCTCCTACCTATGCATTAAAAAAAGAATCATCTTAATCCGTCAATCCGTCTTCGAGTAATCGGTAAACATACAAAAAAAAAATAATTATACATACAGACGAATTGATAACCTCCTCCTTTTTTTGAAGTCGGTTAAAAATAACTACAATTTTGAAATAATGTAACTACAATTTTAATAACTATAATAATTAACTACAATTTACCTATTTTTAAGGTTCCGTACATAAATAGTAATGAAAAAGGGACCCTATTAGTATCATTTTCTGCCCGTCTGATTTTTACTATAAAATTTAATACAAGTACCCACTATACTGTTAGTTTTAACTACAATTGAAGCAAAGCAAATTGACTTCAACTATTGTTATTTTTTTAATTTAGATTTTGCTAAAAATAGCGAGTGATTTTCACTAAAAAAATTAATATAAGTAGTACCTAAGAATTAAAGCAAAACAATTGACTTTATCTGTTGACGTTTTTTTTTAATTCCAGATTTTGCTTAAAATAGCGAGAAAGGGTATCGACGCCGACAACATAGTTCGAAATGCTTCTCTCATTCATAACTTGGACTTCATCGAGCTTTTGAAGTCAGTATTTTATTTATTTTTTATCGGTTGTGAACCGATTATGGCCATTAGGAAATTAGCCAGTGTCAAGTATTATTAATATTATTCAAGTTATTTGCATCGAAACAGTCAAGTCGTCATAGTAAAGTCAAGTCGAGGGAATCATTCGACTTGACGGAAGGGAGGGACGGAGCTTTGGAGACAACACGTATTATTGCGAATTTGCATGCTGCGACTGCGGTAAACTGTACAAGGTCCTGAACTAAACTTGTAACACCAAACTATTATGTACCTACAGTTTATGCAAATAAAATATTTCATTTCATTTATTTCATTTCATTTCATTTCATTTACACTTAAGTCCATGTTTTGCACCGATTTTCACTTTCATTCCATATGTCACCTTCACGAAACTAAATTGTTTAATATGCCCCAAAATTAAACAACTTGCACGCATTTGAACTAGGTTTCACAAAATGAAAATTTAACATTAGGTACATCTCCTCAAAGCGTTCCCGCCAAAACTCCAAGTCAGTATTTTATCGTCTCGATGAAACTGGCAGTTTACTTCAAACATTTTCCATCAGTGCTCCTAGCGGTAACTATTATGAACTAAAATAATGAATGGATGTAAACTGCCAATTTCATCGAGACGACAAACTATCAAAACTCATAAGGGCTCTGTAGCCTAGTTAGCTGTTGACTTAACTCTGTAACAAATCTCGATTGAAGTAATTTAAATTGTTGCCATTGCAAATAAAACTAGCGACTGTAAGGGACCGTCTTCACGAGCGTTAGAATCGCGGCGATATTATCGTCAAGCCACTTATTTATATACAATCTCTATGAACGTGTCTACACACGGCGATGTTAATCGCCGCGATTCTAATGCTCGTGGAGACAGTCACTAACTGTCAACTTGAATATCTGTAATTGCAAAAGTTACAATTTCATTTGTTTTCATCGAAATTTGTTTGCAACAGAGTTACCTATACGTAATCAGCTAACAGAAAATGAGTTTTATTTCTGATTTTGTTTGACTATTGTTTGTTTTCCAGCACAATGTCCCAACTAAAGTACGAATCTCTAATCACACTGTTTAACGAGCTAGTACTCGGTACCAGCTACGACTTGGAGACGTCACGGAACATATTCCTGGAGATCCTGCCACATCTGAGGAGCGACGCATGCGCCAGATTCATCAAATACGCAGTCTTGGAGGAAAAGGTGAGATGAAGCTTTCCTAACATGTATAAAACGCAGTCATAGATCCTGCCACATCTGAGGAGCGACGCTTGCGCTAGGTTCATAAAATACGGAGTCTTGGAGGAAAAGGTGAGATGAAGCTTTCTTAACAGGTACAAACAGTCATAGATCCTGCCACATCTGAGGAGCGACGCCTGCACTAGGTTCATCAAATACGCAGTCTTGGAGGAAAAGGTGAGAATTTTCATCCCGCTAGACACCAACCCTCCTTGGGACCAAGTAGGTGATGATGATGAAGCTGTCCTAACCAGTTCCAACAGCCATTTAATTGAGATAGTATACTTCTTAGTCAAGCCACATTTGAGGAGCTTCGCCTGCGCTAGGTTCATCAAATACGCAGTCTTGGAGAAAAAAGTGAGAAGAAACTATCCTAACAGCTACAAACAGTCATAGATCCTGCCATATCTGAGAAGCGACGCCTGCGCCAGGTTCGTCAAATATGGAGTCTTAGAGGAAAAGGTGATATGATGCTTTCCTAACCCTTGTTCACTGTCAAGCAATCATTAAACTTCTAGTCTAGTATCTTTTAGGAGACCTGTTTAAATTATTTGAGATAGGTACTTAATAATTATATTTCCTTACAGGAAAAAATAGAAGACGTAGCCCTTCTATCCCTGATTCGAAAGCTGCCCTTCAATATAGCGACGCACAGCCAAACTCTATTAGAAGAGCTGGAGGTCTTCACCAAGCTTTCTCAGGATTTCTCTCCAGACATCAGACATGCTGGCATCCTGAGTTTTGCCTCTCTAGCGCATAATACGATGGCGGTGTCTCAAGTCAAGCAGGATTACTTTGAGAACATCGTTGTGAAGTACTTCAGGATGTACAGTGGTAAATACTAAAGTTACTATGAAAAATGAAATGAAGAAGAAGAATATAGGTTATTTTAGACCTGATACGCCCTCTGAATTAGCTCTTACGAGAGTAAAACCGCGCTGCGCAGCTAGCTAATAATTATATTGGTAATAATTAAGCTAATCTTTTGGCCACGAACAATTTAGTGTGGCCGCTTCTAATAGAAAAAAATACAATAAACTTATGTTATTTTGGCTGTGATCGTGCGATTCACATTCCCCAGATCATCTATCTAGTGGACGTCTGACAACCATGGAAAATGATGGCACTATGCAGTTTTTTGCTGCTTTGAGGTAATAACCACGTCACGTCAAAGCAGCAATGTACTGCATAGTGCCTGTTATTTTCCACTGTTGTCAGACATCCACTGGATAGATGATCTGGGGGCTTAACTCCCGGATTTCTTAAGACACCGCGAACAACCCAACACCTTAAGAACATCTTCCTTCCAGATTGCCCACGCTACCTCGACCGCATGGTATGGTTGCAAGGGTTGTGCAATATCGGCTACTCTGCCGAAGCGTATACAAGGATAATATACGCGGACAGCAGTAGAAACAAGCATGAACGGTTATGGGCCGCTTTGGCTGGTAGCCCGAAGACAGAGGCGCCTTATATGGTAAGACTGGCTACGTGGTTCCGATCCTATGGGATGATCGGGATGAAAGATGATATGTAATTTCGTCTATGGTTTTCGCGATTATGCATAATAAAACACTTTATTTATCGGGTTTAATCTCGTTTTATTCAACGCGATTAAACCCGATAAATAAAGTGTTTTATGTGAAATGTGTTTATCCAAATCTTCTGGTATTTACCTTTTGAGTTTCCTCGCAATCGAGTTAGTACTTCTTGCATGAAGTAGTATCATACAACTTGTTTCCTTGCAGACTTACAGGCAAACTTTTACTATTTGTATTATACATTTTATCATTTCGATTATTTTAGTCTCACGATCTTTTTTGTGTTGTATTGTCCTGAACCGTTCCACTCTCCAAATCTTAGAAACCACTCGACCGTTATAGACTGAAGACACCCAGCTGCATACATAATATGTTCCGGAGTACCCTAAAACGTCAGAGAAACTGACTTCCTATTCGTTCTACTTTCCAAAACTCCCCAAGTTCTAGAAACCACCCTACCAATATTAACCAAAAAAAAAAGACATCAAGCTAAATACGATTTTAAGTACTTAAAGTCAGGAAAATAAACTTCCCATTCTTTCTACTCCCGTGGTCCAAAAAACCACCCTACGAAAATTAACCAAAAAGATAAAAGACATCCAGTTACATACGTTTTTAAATTACCTAAATGCCAGGAAAACAGACTTCCTATTCATTCTACTTACTCCCTAGGTTCTCTAGAACCTAGGGAGTAAGTAGAATGAATAGGAAGTCAGGGGGTGGTCATAGTCATAGGGTGGTTTCTAAACCACCCTACCATAATTAACCAAAAAGACATCCAGCTACAAACGTTTATAGATTCCAAAACACCAGGGAAAGAGACGTCCTATTCGTTCTACTCCCCAGGTTCTAGAAACCACCCTACCAGTATTAACCAACGAGACAGAAGATATCCAGCTTCGGATAGTCGCATTGCATATGTTCCTGAGTTCCCAAAACGTCAGAGAAACTGACTTCCTATTCGTCCACAACTACATCCTGAACTGTCAGAACAAACATCTGAAGCGGTTCTGGTTTTCGACTGTGAAGAATATGGCTTTGAATAGGGACTTTACTGGATATAGAGTTGCGTGAGTATTTCTGATTTTTAGGGTTTCGTACCTAAAGAGTAAAAACGTGAAACTTTTACTAATACTCCACCGTTTGTCTGATTGTCACCAGGCTGTATCTCAGAAACGGTATTGTACAGAAATGATGTACTTCTGTTGCCGCTATAACATAATATTATACCAAACTTAAACCAGAATAAGGATGCTCCCACAACAAAGTGCTTTAATCGTCATTCAGTGAAGATGCATTGAATGAATGTTGATAAAAACTGCAAAAGCCTAATTTCTTCTATGGTTCACATCTCAGTCAACCTTGAAAAAGCAAACTGTAAAGTTTAAAAATCATGAATAAAACGCGATTAAATCCGATAAATAAAATGTTTTATTAGGTACAACTTACTTAAGTTGTTGAAGCATTCATAAATTGGTTCCTTTTTCCAGTTCATTCTACATACCTTTCATATCGAACCAAGTACCTTACCCCTCGCCCCAGCACTGGGCCACCAACAACTACATAATCAGCGGTACGCAGGAAGATGGCGCTCCATCCATGCAGGTATAATATTATAACTGACTTCAAAGTCTTCTTGTTCTTTACATACTGAGAAAGCGAAGAATCTCTGCTCAAGTCTGGCAAAAATTACTTTCGTTTGTCAGTATGTTGCTTCTTCTCCAAAATGCTTGTGATGTACACCCAAAAAAAAAACCTGGGCCGGGGACATTAGCTGATGTGTTTTCTTAGCGCGATGCATCGCCACGGCCTGTATCGCCACGCCAATAGTCAGGTATACCCTCGACTCACCCGCGACTCAAACCGCGTAGCGCGCACCCGGCGCGGAAGAAGGGTCAGAAATGACCTCCTTCCGCCTTAAGCGGCTCTTGGCGGACTTGGGGGAGTCCGTCGCCAAACAATGAGCCCCGAGATGGCGGCAGTGTGTCCACGCCGCCTCTCGAACAGGGATTTTTCCCCACCCTTGTGGGTTTTTGGAGCTGGGGTCTGACGAGACCACCCGCCGCTGGAGCTCACCGATGAACCACCGAGAGGAATTCCGGTGAGCTCTAGCAATTGCGGAGTGCTGGACACCGAGGGGTTTATTCACATAAACCTCTAGCCGAAACACCACCCCAGGCCAGAGGGACCCCCACAAACCTGGCCGCTCTCCCTCGCGAGCGGCCTGACGGTCTTAAGGCGATTCCCCTCGTTAAAAAAAAAAGGTATACCCTCGATTAATAGATGTTTCTCACTAATACTTGTTTCCTCCCAGGTGTTGAGTATTGGCGACGACCTTGGAGCGCTTCCCGGCTTCGTTGGGCTGAAGCTCTATACTGGTGGTAGAAGACCTTACAAAGCTGCTGTAAGTAACATAGAAGTTATAATATTCTTACAATGAGATGCATTATCTAAAAACTCCCATGACAGGATTCGAACTTGAGTCTCTCGCTTTCCAGGCGAGCGCGTTATCCACTGCGCCACACGGGAACCCACGTGACATGGTGTAATTTTTGATCATGTCTCTCTTTGTCATTTTTAAACCGACTGAGGGCACTGTTTCAGCGCCATCTAACCAGAATAGTTATACAACTATTGACTGGCTCGGGTGGTCAACTTTACAGTTAACGTATTCCGACGTAAGATGTCGCTTTCACTCTAAAATTGACTTGAGTAACAAACATAAGAAATACTAGAAATTAAAATCAAAGTTTCCAAAACATCATTTCAATTTCATCATTTGAAAAACTCCTTGGTCTAGCTGCACCTGCAGATTTTGAAAAGTGGGGCGGGTTAAGCAAAGCTTGGCGCGGTCATTACTTAGATAGGTGTTCAAAAATTTGTGTGGCAAATAATCACTTTCTCGAGCTGCTTTGCTTTGGAAGACACGTTAAGCAGTTGGTCCTTTTTGTAATCATTGATAGCAGTCGTTTGGTCAAGTTAGAGCCTTAAAGCGACCTAACAACTTTGACACTAGGTAAGATCAGATCAACAGATCGGTTAAACAGATCTATTCCATCCATGGGTTGTTGGAAGAAATCGCTTTCAGCGATAAGGCCGCCCATTTGTGCAATTTACGTTTAATCTACGTCTTTACTTCATGTAATGTAAATATTTGTGTTTGTTGTAATGTTGTATGTTGTACAAATAAAGTTATTATCTATCTATCTAAGACACGACACTACCCGAAAAGAAGAAGAATTTAAATATGTGAAGCTACGACATTGTAGCGGTTGTGACGAAAGTTGATTTGGATTACTGTCATGTCTTTAGTCAAACTCGCGAGATTAAGACGAATCGATTGACGTAAGAATCATCAGAATTGGTCCACGCGTTTGGCCTCTAGAACGCCATATAGAAACATCCATACATACATACATAGACTGATAAACACATTACCCTCTTTTGCGTCGCGCAGTCGGGTAAAAAATCTTTTATTGGCAGTTTATAACTTTGCAGCTATACGTAATAGCAGAAGGCGTCGTAGCAAATATTAAGGACTACCGAAGAATATACCAGGTGGACCCTCAGGACATCAATTCTGAAAAGCTGCTGGCCATACTCCAGACGGTCAAGACCTGGGGTCTAAAGAAGGCTGAGAAGGTAAGGTTTTTGGGATGTCTTCATTGAGACCTCTAGAAGGATGTCCTTTAGGACACTAATGCTGAAGAGCCGTTGGCCATACTCCTGACTGGCAAGACTTGAATTTTGAGATGGTGAGGTTTTAGGGATGTCTTAATTGTGGACTCTAGAATGATGTTCTCCAGGACAATAACACTAAAGACCTGCTGGCCATACTCCAGACTGGTAAAACTTGGGGCTTGAAGATAGCTGAGAAGGTAAGGTTGTAGGGATGTCTTCATTGTGGACTCTAGAAAGATATCCTTTAGGACTATAATGCTGAAGAGCTGGCCATACTCCAGACTGTCAAGAAGTGTCTGGGTTTTGAAGAAGGCTGAGAAGGTAAGGTTTTAGGGATGTCTTCATTGAGGAATCTACAAGGATGTCCTAATGGACCCTTAAGACATCAATACTGAAAAGCTGATTTCCAAACTCCAGGCTGTCAAATCTTAGGGTATAATAAAGGCTGGGAAGGGAACATTTTAGGGATGTCTTTATTCGGGAATCCAGCAGTATGTTTTAAGTGGACTTTAAGAACATAAATACTGAAAACCTGCTGGCCTTACTCCAGACTGTCAAGACTTGGGATCTAAAGAAAGCAGAGAAGGTAAGGTTTGGGCTATTGTTTCAGTTTCGATGTGGGTCCAGTTGACCACTACAAATTAGAGAGAGGGTCTTGGTTCCAGTTTTAAAGGGGACCATTGTATCATAAGCCAGTATAATAAAGGGTTTGCAAAGAATTTAGACAGGTTTCTCATAAGAGGCTAAGGGTTAATGGTCGCTTGACAGTAAGGCATTTCAAACTCGGCTCAGACGGCCGAGCTTCATCAGTTCCAAAGTGAAATTGTTCGGCAAATTACACACCTATAAAATTGTCGGAAGAAAATTCGAACGTTGTTACTCCTAAACCGATTACAAAAATTCTTTCACCAATATAAAGCTATATTGTCGAGGAGTAACATAGACAATAAATCATTAAAAAAAGATTAGAGATACGTGAGGCAATATTGTGAAGCAAGGTAAATAAAAAAAAAAATTCCTTGAGTGCGTAGCCTAAACCGCTGACCCGATTTTGATGAATTTCGATATCGAGATAGATGTGACCTTAAATAAGGACATAGGCAACTTTGATCCCGAAATTCCCACGGGATCGGGACTTACGCGGGTAAAATCTATGATATTTTGCTTTGTATGTTTGAATTACGGATTTATATAATTGACATTTGTAAGTAATTTGTTTTCAGAATCTTATCACTTCATATGCCGAACTGGCCAAAATAGAGAAACTAATGTTACTGTAAACTCATCTCCTGTACCTACTAAGTCCAAAACAACCTCCTTTCAGCTTAAAAGGGCTTACCCGTTACATCTTTCATACTAATATTATAAACGCGAAAGTTTGTATGTATGTATGTGAGGTTGTTACTCTTTCACGCAAAAACTACTGAATCGATTGCAATGAAACTTGGAATATAGGTAGCTGGGGACCTGGATTAACACATAGGCTACTTTTGATACCGTTATTCCTGCGGGAACGGGACTTACGCGGGTGAAACCGCGAGGGCGCAGCTATTCTTGTATATTTCTGTATAAATGATTGATTGATAATCTAAACGGCTTTTTTCCTCCCCAGCTCCACATAGATGTAGTAGTGAAAATTCACGATAAGACAGTATATGCGACGCACATGAACCAGACGAGATTTGAGAAGTGGAACGTCGATGATTGTAAGTATACCTCGACAAATACATAGGATCCTAGGGCGGGTCGGATGTTGTTGGGCGGGTTGCGTGTTTGTGGATGTGATTGTGTTTTTTTCTTTGCAATTTTGTTTTTCGATTATTTTTTACAAACTTTTAATGTTAGTAAAGATAAGGTCCACTATTACAGTTCTAAATATGCACAAATATAAACGCTTTAAACCAAGTTATTTTAAAACATAGGGTCAGAAAATAATCAACAATATTCGAAGAATCTTTTCAGTTTAGCTCGTAAGGGGCCTTAAGTGGCTATCCTATCGTTACACCCTGTATTATTAATGGAGATAAGTAGATGAACACATGATCACAAATAAAACCCATGACTTTCTTGTAGCATCTTCTCATCGGAGGGCGCGTTCCGAAGCTACACTAAATTCATAGCTATATAAGACGTTTCAATGTAAAAAATAATTGACCGAACGAGCAAAGCGAGTGAGGTCCAGTGTAGACGGGTCTGGCGCTTGTATCTTTGTATGTTTGAATAGAATTTATGAGTTAGAAGATGAGCCGGATCGGTAGGGGGGTTGGGGAGATAGGGGGTCGTGAGGTCTCAGTTCGGGGCGAACTCCTAAAAAAAAAACTCCTAGTAATAATAAAAGTATTTGACTATTGAATCAAATCAAAATATTTTTATTCATTAAAATATTAATTACATATATTTAAGAAACGTCAAGTAAACTAGGAGTTCGCCCCGAACCGAGACCTCACGCCCCCTATCTCCCCAACCCCCCTACCGATCCGGCTCATCTTCGAACTCATAAATTCTATTGACCTAAACTACGCGCATACCAAAATTCATGAAGATCGGAGCTACGATACTCAAGTTATCGTCGAACAAACATACAAAGATACAAAGTTACAAAGATACAAGCGCCAGGCCCGTCTACACTGGACCTATCCGTCAACTATCGTGTCTTCGGAACGCGACCTCTAATGAGAAGAAGACACAAGAAACTCATGGGGTTTTTTTACTACTATGCAACAGTCCGCCGCGATTGACGGCCACTGTGGGGCCACGAGCGACGCCCTGACTGCAACGCACAAGGCTGCGGGTTCGATCCCCGTCGGGTGAAAATATTTATGTTTAAAAATAAATATTTGTATTTGGTCTGGGTGTCTTCTATGTACTTATAACATGTATGGATTTACATAAAAAAAAAGTATTATATGTAGTATATCCGTTGTCTAGTACCCATAGTACATACAAGTCTAGTGCTTAGTTTGGGGCTAGATTCGGCTGTGTGTAATGTCGGGCAATATTTATTTATTTATATTTACTTTATTTACCTATCACTGCGCATATTATAGCCTCCTCTGTTTTCAGTCGCGTACATCGTGGATTTCCTGAGGTTCGGCAGTCATATCAACCAGCAAATAGTGTACTACCCGTTTCAAACAGACGTACATTTGTCTACAGAAATAGGTAAGTGAAAAAGCTCCGAACTATACAAAGTGTAACGGATATGCCCTTTTAAGCCGAAAGGGGGTTGTTCTACAACTTTTGGAAATTCGAAGTACTTTTCGAAAAATTAAGCTGTAAAGTTTATTCGAAAATCAGCTGTTTCTGAGAGTTTGAGGTCATTGACCTTATGTTGTCATTTTATTTAGTTTGATGGTTTACAATCAAAGGTGGTATGCAATATTGGCCTCAGATAGACCATTTGTTCATTATGTTATTAAAACTAAGTATATTTTTCCCTATTTTATGAACGCACTATCTAAATCCTACAACTACAGGATCATATTATTTCATTTCTACCATGATAATGAAAAAAATAATTGCGTAAAAAAGCCATCATTTTCATTTTATTTAGTAATGGCAATATCGCAATAATTACCGATATAGATCTTTATTCGAATGATTTAGAATTAATCATATTTATTTTATTAAATATTTTACGAAACAAAGTGTACGTGTTCTTAATTTTTAATTTAGAAATATGGAATATAAATAAAGCCAGGGAAATAAAATAATAATTACAGTTTTATGTTAAAGAACGACAAGGAAAGCAGAATCGATACGATGTAAATTAAAATCGATAAGATAGTCAATATGACAAATCGATTCAGGGAGATATATACCTGTATTGGTTTTTTATGAGGGCCTAATAATAAAATGTTCTTGAACATTTTGGTTTGCTTTTTAAAAAAATGAGTTTTTCGTAAGAGTTTTAACTGAAGTGTAGCAAGAATAAACAGAAAAAGTGATTTAATATAAATTCTTATGATAACTTTTGTCAATTTTTTTTAAATATTTTTAAAGGGGCATATTGGGGAGAAACATTTTCGGGGTGTGCACTCTGTTTACTTAATGGCATCGCGTCTGCTTTGGTTGGGATTTGTTTGTTGTGTTTTATGTTTTTCGAGTGTTTATTAAATCGACAATTTACGGCTGCGTTTTCGGACTGATCTTGCTCTATTATCATTGTGATAAAACAAAAAAAAGCTGATTATAATCAAGTTTTTTTGTTGTAATGAAGGTTTTTTTAGGTTATGAAAACGACAATTTATAGTTCGTCAAGTTCAGATATCTGACTATTCCGGAGTTGTATGGTAGAGAAATGGATATTTGTAAAATTGTTAATGAATGTAGATTGCAAACTGGTACTGTTCGTCTTTGTTCATTGCACGTCCAAGGTTCAAGGAAGAGTTGCAGATCTCCTTTCAATAAGCTTTATTTTCAAAAGCATCTGTTTTTTCAGTGAAACATATTCCCCCATTAAAAAAAAAAGTTTGAATTTTCAAAAGTCGTAGAACAAAAGGTGTTTGCCTAGACGTCTAGAACATTTAAAAAAAAGGCAATTTAAGTTTTAATAGTAATAGACCAAACCAAATGAAAGAACAAAATAAGGTCAATGACCTCTAACTCTAAGAAACAGCTGATTTTCAAGTAAACTTTAAACTTAAAATTTTCGAAATCAACTTCGAATTTTCAAAAGTTGTAGAACAAAAGTTGTTCGCCTAGACTTCTAGAACAACACACTTTCGGCTTAAATGGTCATCGTCGAACACGCTGTATACCTCTTTACAGGAACACCAATCAGACTACAGTCGACGGTTTTGTCGTTCACTTCGTTACGAGGGAACATAACTGCTCCGACAAATGATGAGATCACCTGGAAAAATGACCTGCACATCAGGTGAGAGATCATCTCCATCTTGCTAAACGTATCTGGGGTCGTAACAGATAATCGAACCGCACCGTCGTCGCACCGCACCAGCGATATCAGTATCCTTCATCTATCCAGTGGATCCAGTTTGGCAACAGTAGAAATTTGACAGGCACTATGCAGTACATTGATGTTTTGACGTAACGTGGTTATTACCGGTGATTACCTTAAAGCAGCAATGTACTGCATAGTGCCTGTCATTTTCCACTGTTGTTAGACGCCAACAGATAGATGATATGGGTAAAGTAATCTTATTTCTTACTAATATTATAAACGCGAAAGTTTGTAGGTATGTATGTATTTGTATGTATGTGACTTTGTTACTCTTTCACGCAAAAACTACTGAACCGATTGCGATGACGCAGTAAAGACATAGGACATTCGCTAATCTGGGGTAGGCTCCCGTGGGGTCTTACTGCCTTACTGCCGAACCCCTCTAAGAGGAGGCCCTTGCCCAGCAGTGGGACAAATTAACGGGCTTTATTTTGGTTTAAATAATTTAAATTAAAACATCGCTCTCCACGGCCCAGGTACCAAGCAACCGCAGTAACGACGCTAGCGACAGCCGCCCCTCTACTAGAGACGGTACATATCGCTCGCATCCAACAGTCGCTAGTAGCCCACGTACCGGCCAAGTTTAACATCAGTCTCTCTAACACAGTGGAGGAAATCGTGTAAGTTACACACCCAGGTACCAAGCGACGCAAGGTGACGACGGTTAGCGACTGCCGTCACTCTAACAAAGACCATGTGCCACCAACCTTCGACATCAGTCTCTCTAACACAGTAGAGGAAATCGTGTAAGTTACACGCCCAGGTACCAAGCGACGCAAGGTGACGACAGTTAGCGACTGCCGTCACTCTACCAGAGACTATATACGTGACACACAACGTTCAACATCAGTCTCTCTAACACAGTAGAGGAAATCGTGTAAGTTACACACCCAGATACCAAGCGACGCAAGGTGACGACGGTTAGCGACTGCCGTCACTCTGCCAGAGACCAAGTGCCACCAACCTTCAACATCAGTCTCTCTAACACAGTAGAGGAAATCGTGTAAGTTACATAATATCCATAGTAGAGAAAAGTTGCCGCAAGGCGCACTAACTTTTAGGTAAACTGTGTTTATACATAGACTGTTTTTTCTGTCACAAAACGACGACTTTTTAACAACTCAGAAAAATACATTTTTGATGGCTCTTTTAGAAATGAATAGAATTTCTGTAAATGTGTGTGTGTAATTAATTTCACAAATTTCCAGGCGATTTCAGGTATTGATTACATAGGTACATTTCCTGTAAAATATATCTATTTCTTATCCTACTTTTTATCCCGATATTTCCACGGGAACGGGACCTTCGGGGATGAAACCGCGGGGGAGGGGCAGCTAGTACTAGATAAACAATGAATCTCCCTTAGATTGACGTGGCCAAACCCCGGAGATCAGCAAGCCGGGGTCGCTATGCATTCCCGGGCAGAGGTCACCACAGAGACCAAAACTGAGGGGTACGACTTCATGCTGAAGAAGGGGGGCATAGAGGTGAGTTTATGCACTAGTTAGAGGTGATGCCCCAGTGTTAATTTTAATTACTTTGTGACGAAATTACTGTTTATTGATGATTTTATTTAACTATATTAATATTTCGTAATTTGTTTTAATGCTCATGGCGTATTTATTGGAAATATTTGGATCCAGGGACGCGAGTTCAAATCTCGCCGCAAGTGAATTTTTGAAGATGAATTTTTCCTTTAAAAATATTTCCAATAAATACGCCATGAGCATTAAAACAAATTACGAAATATTAAAACACTTTATTTATCGTATTAACGTTTATTAACGTTTAAAACCCTGAATAAAACGCGATTCAACCCGATAAATTAAGTGTTTTATTATGCAAAATCGCGAAAACCATGGAAGAAATTATGACTTTAATATTATTATTAGACTACCTGCAAAATTTTGCATGATAATACATTGAGCTATGTAGGTACCAATGTTGATTGTACGACCTTTTATGCAAATAAAGAAACTGAACTGTCTCAAACATCAACGAATTCGAATATATATGGAAGTAGCAATCCTTTGAAAAAATGTTCCACGGAAACGGTGATTGCGGGTCCTAGAACGATGATTCGACCGCCAGTCTGTCACTAAATATCGTCCGCTATTGGTCGATCATACGTAATACTGTACGAACCATGTCAGTGTGTGCATTTTCTGCTGTGTGAACGTGGAACATGTTTTTTTCCGAATTTAATAGGGAAATTAGATTTCCATTCTAGTTATTCCTCGCAGTCGAGGTAAATAGGTAATTAATAAAAGAGAAAACCCATTTATGGCTTTAAAGTCACGCACAAAGGCCTAATAGTAGGCTAAATGCGGAAACACACAGTTAAAACCTTAACTTCTAACTTTAATGTTAAAAAGTTAATCGTCGATGTTTGAACCCGACTTCAAAACACAATTCCCTCGGTTTTAAACTTTGCAACTGTACCTAGCGTGCTGTAGCCGAGGATACGTTGCCGTTCAAGGCGAAGCGTCTCGATGTATCAACAACAAATTCAACAAATTTGTTGACTCCATTTTAACTGAATTAATCCCAACGAAAAATTACGAAAACTTAAGGATTAAGGGGTGAAAAAGCTTTTTTTTTTATCCTCCATGTGTAGAGAAATTCACTTCCCCTTCAAATAAACCTTTTTATTGACTGTTATACCTTTAAGAATATCACATTTCTGATGTTCGGTCGGTACGTTTCGTAATAGCCGTTTCGTTTCTTTATATACAAGGTGTAACGGGTAAGCCCTTTTAAGCCGAGAGGTGGTTGTTCTAGGCGTCTAGGCAAACAACTTTTGTTCTACGACTTTGCAAAATTCAAACTTTTTTTTCATAATTATTCATAATTCATTTATTGCGAACAAGGGTGTTACATTATTGGTGTTTTTTTTTAATTTTGAGGTTATGTTTCACTGAAAAAAACAGCTGCTTTTGAAAATAAAGGTACTTAATTGAAGTTTTGATTGTAGTAGACCAAACTAAATGAAAGGACCACATAAGATCAATGACCTCGAACTCTAATAAACAGCTGATCTTCAAGTAAACTTTAGGTACACTTAAAATTATCGAAAAGTACTCCGAATTTTCAAAAGTCGGAGAACAAGAACAGTCGGCTTAAAAGGGCATACCCGTTACATCTTATATAATAATTTATTATATTTTAATAAATTATAATTTATATTTTTTTGTTGTAGAATAGAAAAGACAGTATTTTCTTCGACTGCGAACATCCGATGACCGGAGCAGAAGTTCTGAACAAGCTTCTGGCATCAAACACGAAGCACCAAGAGTAAGTGCCTATCTAAAAAACGGGTCAAGTCGTGTGTTTGTGGATGTGATTGTGTTTTGTAATACAACGTAATACAATGTGTATCACTGTTGGTGTACCTAATAAAATAAAATAAATACTTACAACTTTTACAAACTAATTTTAGCAGACAGACAGAATTACTTTCGCGGTCATAATGTTCGTATGGATTATTGCTCAGTTTTATTTTAAGAAAATAATTACATCGTATTGAAATAGAACTATCCAATATTAAGAAAAATACAAACTCATAATACAAAACCTAACTTAAAAAAAAAAAAATTTATAAAAAAACAAAAAACCCGACTGCGTAAAAAACTCGATTAAAAAATACGCATAGAAACAACAAAAAAACCAAAAAGAAAAAAACAAGCCCATTAATTTGAAATTACGCTAAGTAATAATAGTTTTGTAATCGATACACACAGAACACATAATAAATGAGTAAAAAAATTACTCACAGTCGGGACCCATTCATTTTACCAATCTAATTTTTCCAATGGGTCCCGACTGTGAGTAATTTTTTACTCATTTATTATGTGTTCTGTGTGTATCGATTACAAAACTATTATTACTTAGCGTAATTTCAAATTAATGGGCTTGTTTTTTTCTTTTTGGTTTTTTTGTTGTTTCTATGCGTATTTTTTAATCGAGTTTTTTACGCAGTCGGGTTTTTTGTTTTTTTATAAATTATTTTTTTTATTTTACGCTTTTTAGTTATTTTCATTTATTGATGGTAGGTAAGTCTCGTAATCTATTCATTTCATTAGGGGGTTATAATGTACTAGCTGCGCCCCGCGGTTTCACCCGCGTAATTTCCTTTCCCGCGGGAATAAAAAGTAGCCTATGTGTTAATCCAGGTCCCCCAGCTACCTATATTCCAAGTTTCATCGCAATCGGTTCAGTAGTTTTTGCGTGAAAGAGTAACAACCTCACATACATATACATACATACTTACATACAAACTTTCGCGTTTATAATATTAGTAAGATTCTATTTCAGTTAGGGTTTAGTTATTTATTGTTTAAATTTATTATTCTTTTAACGTTTTTAGGTACCTAAGTGTTATTAGGCTTTTATTCAGTAGGTAGGTACAATTTATGTAAATATTTTTTTAGTTTATATCAATAAATTCCTGTCACCTGTACCATCACGGCTTATACCACGGCTTATACTTTGATAGTTCCATGCGTAACTACGTAACAAAAATAAAAACTTGTTCGTTAGTAATAAAAAGCAAGAATACCTAATTGTAAATTAACTTTAAACCGGTATATTTCCTAAACGGTTCTTTAAAACGAAAAATTGTGAAAGAAACCTAATATTTATTTTTAAAAACCTATTCAACGATACCCATCTTGACATACTTTGACGATTTTGGATTTTTTAAATTTGACAATATGGCGTCTGGTGGTGACATAAGTTACTTGGGATTACTGTCATGTCTTTAGTCACACTCGCCAGATTAAGACGAATCGATTGACGTAAGAATCATCAAAATCGGTTCATGCGTTTGGCCTCTAGAACGCCACATAGAAACATCCATACATACATACATACATACATACATACATACATAGACCGGTAAACACATAACCCTCCTTTGCGTCGCGCAGTCGGGTAAAAAAGAGCACATTAAAACACAAAATTAATAAAATTAAAATTAATTTAATTATTGCTCTGGCTCCACTATAGTTGGAAATATGCGACAATTTGTGAATGACACGATCACTGCAAAAAAAAACCCCATGCGTTTCTTGTGTCTTCTTTTCATTGGGGGAGGCGAAGACATACTAGATTTCTGACGATTCAAGAATCAAGAAAAGAATCAAGAATCAAGAAAATTTATTGATTTATTGATTGATTCCAAACGATCATGTGAATTACTTCTATTCTGTTATAGAGAGGAAAGACTTATATGTTTGTTTGTTTGTAAGTTTAACGATTCCAAACGATAATGTAAATGACTTCTATTCTGGAGATGAAAGACTTAATTGTTTGTTTGTTTGCTTGTAATGAATGCTCCTAAACTTTACTGAACCGATTTCAAAAGTTCTTTCACCAATAGTCCCGATATTCCCACGGGATTGTGACTTACATGCGAAGCCGAGGGACGTAGCTAGTAACATATTATAAATAAATAAATAAATAAATAAATAAATTGTTTATTTCCATTAAAAACTATCCCAAAAACACAAATAATCTAAGGGCATTACTAGCCAATAACTTAAGTAACAAAAGCAGTGTTTATAAGACTCAGACACCCACGATAAGATTTAACTTGTGTTGTGGGTGACTGTTCCTTCATTACAAAAATTTAAAACCGTACAGAAACAGAGCGATGCGCCCTTTGATCTATTGTAGTAAGTATTTAAAATAATTGACCTACATATTATAAATGATTTAAATTGAAATTGAATTTACAAACAGTCAGCAATTATGATGTTGAGACAACCAAAAGACTCTCAGTTTCAGAGTAGTTTAGTCTTTGAATCCACTCGAAAATACGTTGTCTGCATTGAAATTTGCTAAGGTGATATATTGTACATTTAACGTGAAGTTGGTTGTATAGGTGAGTCCCAAGCACATTGAAAAACCTCCCTGCGAAAGATGTTCGGGTACGTTCATACGGGCATATTAAAACATTCCGAGCCTTCCTAGTATTTGCTTGCAAATTAGGATCAAAAGTCAGAAGCGAATGTTTGCGGAGGACAGCATGGAAAATGAACAGTCTTCTAACTGATAACACTTGGCATTCCTCGTAAAGAAGATCTGTCGAATAGTAAACTGGTTTCGAGCACATCACCTTTAATACCGCTCTCTGAGCACGTTCAAGAGGCATAAGGCTATTTGCGTAGGTGCCACCCCAAACAGTCACACAGTAGGTTAGGATGGACTGGCAAAGGGAGTAGTAGACTGTCATTAGGGTTTGAAAGTCCGCAGATGATCTAAGCTTTTTAAATATGTAAATTAATCTACGGACACGAGATGACAGTAAGTCAATATGCGCTTTCCAGTTTAGATGTTCATCCAGAAGGACACCGAGATATTTGATATTTTTACTTTTAGTGATTTTTTGACAGTCGCAGCTTTGTAGTTGATAAGGTGAGCAGGTATGTGCCTTTAGAGAGAAAGTTTGGGCGGACGGAGACGTGGCCAATGTAATGGAAAAAGTTAGATATGTAGTTTTAAATAAATTAAGCGTCAAGAGGTTGTTCGAAAGCCAAAACATGATAGATGAAAGCGCTCTCTCAGCTGAGTTAAAGACGTCGATCCAGTTATCACCTTCAACTAACACAGCTGTGTCATCTGCGTAAGTGACTATGCGGCAATTTTGAAGAGGTAGCTGACAGAGGTCGTTTATATATATTATAAACAAAGTCGGACCCAAGATTGAACCCTGAGGAACACCATAAGACACGTCAGCACTGCGGCTAAGATCCGTACCAATGCGCACGATCTGTTTACGGTCAGAAAGGTAATCCTCAAAGATCTTATATGCAATGCCTCGAACACCTATACTCTCGAGTTTCGCAAGAAGACGGGGTACGGAAACCGTATCGAAGGCTTTCGATAGGTCGAGAAATATGCCAAGAGCTTTTTTATTTCTGTCCAAACATGATACAATGTCACTCACAAGACACATCACAGCATCCTCCGTTGATCTTCCACCTCTAAACCCGAACTGGTTAGAAGATAAAATACCGTGAGAGTTCAAAAAATCAACGAGGCGTCTGTTTAATACCTTTTCCAGAATTTTGGAGAGGGCTGGCAGTACGGATATGGGTCGGTAATTGGTAACCTCTGTCTTATCTCCGCTTTTAAATATAGGATGTACAATTGCCTTTTTGAAGGCCTTGGGGAAGATTCCATTTGAGATAGAAAGATTACAGATGTGAGTAATGACTGGGATTAATACAGAGGAACATTGCTTCAAGAGCATTGGTGAAATACCATCCCAGCCAGGGGATGCATGAGATCTTAAACCGCAAATAATTCTGTCTATCTCGTTAGCGTCCGTGGGTAACAAAACAAGTGAATTAATTATCGAGCTATTGGAACTGGCTTCCGGTAACAGAGAGAATGACCTAGATGATATAATATTCTCTGCTAAATTTTTGCCTACGTTTGAGAAGAAATCATTTACGCGGTTTAGGGCAGAGTTTATATCCGGAGATATTTTCAAAAGTTCAGTTGATGAATTTGTATTTTGTGTGTAATTTATGATATCTTTAACAGTTTTCCAAGTAGCCTTTGGGTCACCCCTAGCCTTCTCAAGTTCAGCTTTTTCATATGCGATTTTAATTCTTTTTAATAACTTATTACAGAAATTTCTATATCTCAAATACGTAATTTTAAGAATACAGTTATTAGGTTTAAGTTTAAGTTTACGATTCATTTCATCTCTATTTCTTATACATTTCAAAAGGCCAGGTGTGATCCATGGCTTTATTATTCGCTTAGAGTTATTTTTTGTTTTTTTAGAATTTCGGGCAATTGATTCCTCTATATGCTTTATCAGTATGTCTGTAATTTGGTTTGGATCTTGCATGGAGAGCAACGGAGTAAAGTCTATATTTCGGATGTCTCGAACAACTGCGGAGTAGTCCACGGACAGTCGGCAAGGGACTGGTCTACTTGGCAAACTTGCCTCAATTTGCAGCATAACCGGTAAGTGGTCTGTGATCTGCGTATCAAGGAGTAGAGTTGTCGTTTTTAGGGTTGTTTTTACCAAAGCATGATCAAGACAACTAGTTTCTCTCGTCGGAATATTATGAGAAAAAAGAAAACCATGAGAAGCTACTACCTCTTGATAGTCATGTATTTGTTCTAGAGGTTCCGTGGTACGACAGTTTGAGTTTGCAAGAATGTTTATGTTAATATCACCCATAACAATAGCATTTCTGAAATTTGAAATCGAGTTTAGAATGTTGTCCAGACCTTGGATGAAAGGAGATAAATTTCGATTTGCTGGTGATCGGTATACAGCAAGAATACACAAGTCACAGAAACCAAGTTTACAAAGTAAAGAATTTGAGTCGGGAGAGGCAAGTTCGGTGACCTCATGAGGAATATCACTTTTGACATAGAGAAGAACGCCATCATTTTGATTACGTATTCTATCCGTGCGATATCCCGTGTACCCATCAATGAATGGAATTACTGGTGTAACGCTTAGCCAGCATTCAGATAATATAACAATCTCACACTTTACTTTCACTCTGTGCAAAAGTAGTTTGAAGCTGTCAAGATTTTTATTTACACTTCTGATATTCAAATGCAGAATTCTTATTGATTTCTTGACATTAGGTAGAACTTCTTGACATTTTTCCGGTTTACACAGATGTGATTGCAGGGTGCCAAACCTGTCTAGTTCACCGGATCAGACTAAGGTCCATCATTGTTATTGTTATAAAAAAGTCCTATTTGTGGTGACCATAAAAAACAAGAATTAGATCTGAGAAATATCTCAAAAACATCAGCCGATAGAACTACCCATCTGTGGACATGTCCAATGAACAACGGTAATAGTACAGAATAATCATAAGAGGAATGTAGTATTGATATCCATAAATTACAAAAAAATAATAATAATAATAAGACGCTGTGCATAGCAATTACATAGAATCTTAAATTTATATAATATACTAATGGAATAAAGTAATTATAATTATAAATTTGCATAAACAAACCAAAAGGAACGAGCAGATTACGAATCCTGACAACTCTGAAAACACAAATTATCAGGAATCGCAACTCGCCCATCGCCATCGTTACGAAGAAGATTTTGAAAGCATAAAGTAGAAGATATTGCAATTTGTTTATCGCCTTCTTCTTTTCGCAGCAACAGTTTTCCGTTTTGAATCCAACAAAATTTATAATTGTGCTGCTTGGCGAATTTTCTCGCTTCGAAATAAAGTTGTCTCATACTAGGAGAAAGATGTTCGCCCACGTAAATAGGCTGCTTTTCAGATTCGATACCAATGTGTTTAGTATTTAGTTTTTCGGCTGTCTGGCGCACTTTGTTAAAAGTGCGAGAAGCCTCAAGTACTCTATTCTTAGATGAGACTGTCAAAAATTCAGCAACTATTGCTCGCGTTGTACCCCTTTTGCCAGGTAAACCATAAACGTCACGGAGATCATTCTTCGAAATATTGGCTTCAATGGTGTCACATGTCTTCAGGACGATAGAAGTAATATCACTTATTGATTCCTTGTCAGTCGAAGGAACATTTCTTATTTCTACAGCTGACGAGCGCGTGCTACACTGGAAATCATCAATCTTTTTCTCCAATTCGGCTATGTAGCGTCGTTGTTCCAACCGCTCGTATTGCAGCTTTTCTATCAATGCACGCAGACTTTCATACTCCTTATTTATGTACTCGACGGATTTTTCTATATCCTTATTTGACTTCTGGATATTTTTATTTTGTTGTTTTACTTCCGCAATATCCGACGTGAGTTTCTTAAGAACGGCATCCTGCTCCTCTTTCCATGTCGACAGCAAATCCATAACTCTGTCCTCAAAGTTCATCGATGATTTATCTACTTCCGGAGAAGCTTCAGGGCGTGGCCGTTTATTTCTTGAATCGCCTGTGAGCCATTTGGAAATGTCGGCAGCAGCGCCCACCGCTTTTTTTCCTGTCTTTATTGCCGCAGCTTTGGCCGCCGGGACGGGAGCCGAGGCATCGCTCAGCTTACTTGTTCCAGCAGTAGGCGTAGCAGGTGAAGTGCGTGTCACTTTACTACTAGACATGCTGTCTGTACAGGTCGTAGCACTTCGTAGCAATCTTCTTCGTAGCACACAGATGCGTCGTAGCCGATACCTTGTAATAGCACACTATCAGTACGTTAAGTTCGACTTTCGTTGTTAAGCGTCTGGTGGCCGAGCGGTAGACAAGGGCGCGTAGCACTACGAGGTACGGAGGATCGATCCCCACCAGCGGCAACAGCGTTGGCCAATCCAACCAGTTACAACACTCAAGAAAAATACAAAACTCGATCTATCTCTTTCGCGGGGTGGAGCCCAACCGTCGAAAGTGCTTAGGACGGAACGAGAATTGGACTTCTGGGAATGCACCAATCGCAGAAAATAGACCACTGCACTAAGGACACAAGGCAACACACGTCCGTCTCTGACAACGGCCGATCTCTCTATTCTCTCTATTATTTAGTAAGTTAAGTCTGTGACATAATAGGGCTGTACAAAATTCCACACATAAGCGGTGGCCCTTTGCAAAAGTAACCGATAACCGTTTTAACCGATAGATAGAAATACTCTGCAACCTTTTGTTATTAAATATTATAGTAGAATATTGCTCCGGTTCCACTATAGCCATAAATATGCGACAATATGAATCATAATAATAGGGGTTAAAGTATGAAATTGCCGTTTTATTGCAATAGGTTCTTTGAATTGACATAGAATCTTCATGGTTTGAGGTTTTCGAATGAAACTTTTTTCAAATGGTTTCTGTGATGTTCTTTTTTTAAAAAATGTGAAACATTTGAATATCGACTTTCAATTGTTTTTGTTATTCAATTTAGACAAGAAAGATGGATACTGCGAAAATTCGAGTGATTTTTGAATACGAGTTCCGACGCGGAACTAACGCGGCAGAAACAGCCCGCAATATCAATGCTGCGTTTGGAGAGGGGTCTACTAATGAACGCACCGTGCGATTTTGGTTTAAACGCTTTCGTGATGGAAATTTCGACTTAAAGAACGAGCCACGAGGAAGACCGCCCACACAGGTGAATAACGATGAATTAAGAGAGATAGTGGAAGCCGATCCTAGTCAAACTACCCAGGAATTAGCGGCATGGTTTAACGTTACCTTACCCACTTTATTGACTCACTTGCGTCAAATCAATAAAATAAAAAAATACGAAAAATGGGTGCCGCATGATTTGACTGATCTGCAGAAAGAAACGCGTGTTGAAACTTGTGTTGCCTTGTTGAACCGGTACAGAAATGAAGGAATATTGGATCGAATTGTAACATGTGATGAAAAGTGGATTCTTTATGATAACCGGAAAAGAAAAATGCAATGGCTGACCCAAGGTCAAATGCCACAACAGTGTCCTAAAGCAAAACTTACCAATAAAAAGGTAATGGTAACTGTTTGGTGGTCTCAGCATGGTGTTATTCACTATAGTTTTCTTCGATCTGGTCAAGCAATTACGGCAGATGTCTATTGTGCCGAACTCGAACCATGTTGACAAAACTAGCAGTAAAACAGCCCCGACTCATGAATCGATCTTCACAATTATTGCTCCACGACAACGCGAGACCTCACACAGCACGAGAAACCATTTTGACCCTTCAGGAACTGCACTTAGAAACCATTCGTCATTCTCCGTATTCACCAGACCTTGCTCCAACGGACTACCATTTTTTTCGTGATTTGGACAATTATCTACGTGACAAGAAGTTTTCTTCCCAGGAGGCAGTACAAAATGCTTTCACACAGTTTGTGCAGTCTAGATCGTCGGAGTTCTATCGCAAAGGCATTAATAACCTTCCCATTAGATGGCAGCAATGTATAGATAATAATGGCAACTATTTTGATTAAATAAATTTGTTAAAAATTTAAAAAATAAACAATTAAGATTTTCAGTACAAATCGGCAATTTCATACTTTAACCCCTAATATTATGATCATTGTAAAAAAAAGAAAGAAAAAAAAAATGTATTTTGACGATTGTAAATAAAAACATGATCACAAAAAAAAAACTCATGAGTCTCTTGTGGCTTCTTCTCATCGGAGGGCGCGTTCCGAAGCCACACTAGAGTCATAGCTGTAAGAACACTCGACGTATTCAAAGTGATTAATATATCCAATTAAATTAAAAAAAAATGGACTTTGAATTTAACTCCATCCTCTGGCTTGTTCCAGTTTGTTCCACTCGATCCAACCCTCGCTGGTGATACTGAACGGGGTGGTTCTCTTCAGTTCCCCGCCCTCGGGGTCCTGCGGGGTCATCATACAGCCGAGGGTCACAGGTAGGTCCTGGAGCACGAACACGATGACAATTCGACTAGCTGACTGATAATGGATTAGAATCTTAGAGTATAAACTAAGAGTTTGCCCCGAACTGAGACCTCACGACCCCCTATCTCCCCAACCCCCCTACCGATCCGACTCATCTTCGAACTCATAAAATTCTATTGACCTAAACTACGCGCATACCAAAATTCATGAAGATCGGAGCTACGATACTCAAGTTATCGTCGAACAAACATACAAAGATACAAGCGCCAGACCCGTCTACACTGGACCTCACCCGCTTCGCTCGTTCGGTCAATAAGCAAACTATAGAGCGTGCCTATGGGTATTTGCCTACTGCGCAAAGTGTAAGCAGATGCTCTATACATAGATAATTATTCTAATGTTGAGGTTGAATAGTGATTCGCGAATCATTTTTACACCGCGGCACTGAACATTTCACCATAATTGACCGAACGAACGAAGCGAGTGAGGTCCAGTGTAGGCTGGCCTGGCGCATATATCTTTGTATGTTTGTTCGACGATAACTTGAGTATCGTAGCTCCGATCTTCATGAATTTTGGTATGCGCGTAGTTTAGGTCAATAGAATTTATGAGTTCGGATCGGTAAGGGGTTGGGGAGATGGGGGGTCGTGAGGTCTCATTTCAGGGCGAACTACTAGATATTACTAGGATAAATTCTAACGAGAGAAACAGTCAATTCCCGTAACCCTAGGAGACTGATGACAACGCTTTTGTCATTTTTGACTGTTCATATGCTTACAGTTCATACTCGCATACCAGCGCTCTATAGCTTGCTTATGTACTCTAAGATTGGAATGGAGTGGCGGAGTCATTTACACAGTAAATTAGAAAACAAAAATAAAAGAATAAGTGAATCAAACATACTTATTTGAAATCCGCAAAACCCTTTTGGTGCTGTTGAGAAGTTAAAATCTATTCATAAAGAATTCGATGTCTTTTTGTTAATTGATTAATCGACTGATTAATTGACTGACCTATACATGTTTCTGATATATGTATTTTAAAAAGTTTCTTACACCTGGATGACTGACTATACTTACTAAGTACAAATTTTAACAACTACACTTTTTTTTTTAATTATTTGATGGTTTTTTTTTTAGTTGAATGACTTCGCTACGACTTATAAAACATCATGGTAGGGCCCAATATCAATCGGTTCAGTAGTTTTTGCGTGATTGAGTAACAAACACACATACTCACAAACTTTCAGCTTTATATACAAGATTGTAACGGGTATGCCTAAAGCCGAAAGGGGGTTGTTCTAGACGTCTAGGCGAACAACTTTTGTTCTACGACTTTTGGGAATTCGAAGTACTTTTCGAAAATTTTAAGTGTATAGTTTACTTGAAAATCAATCAAATGAAGATGTTTCTTAGAGTTCGAGGTCATTGACCTTATGATGTCCTTTCATTTAGTTTGGTCTACTACAATCGAACCTTCAATTACCTTTATTTTCAAAAGCAGCTGTTTTTTCAGTGAAACATAATCTCAAAATTTTCAAAAAAAAAAAGGTCGAATTTTCAAAAGTTGTTCGCCTAAACGTCTAGAACAACCGCCTTACGGCTTAAAAGAGCTTACCCGTTACACCTTGTATAATATAAGTAGGATTGAAAATGTTTTTCGTGATTCAAATAATGTACGCTTCGGAAATGATAGAAGTTGATAAAGTCAAATTTATTCATTAAAATCTTTATTTTATTTGGAATTAATTATGTTATTTGAATTAGCTATTCTAAATGTATTCGTTTTAACATTATTTATTTCGTATAATGAGTCAAATTTTAATGATTTTTAGTTAATCATAACCTGGAAAAATTCAAATAAAAAAACTTTTAATAAAAAGTTAATTCTATCTTACTAATATAGACGCGAAAGTTTGTATGTATGTATGTGAGTTTGTTACTCTTTCACGCAAAAACTACTGAACCGATTGCGATGAAACTTGGAATATAGGTAGCTGGGGACCTGGATTAACACATAGGCTACTTTTTATCCCGTTATTCCCGCGGGAACGGGACTTACGCGGGTGAAACCGCGGGGCGCAGCTAGTATTTTATATACCTAATCTGTGTTTTCTTTCCTTAAGGTTCGAACGACGTGCTACAGGTGAGCCTTACGCTCGATCGACTCAAGTACAACGACATACTTCAAGTCGGAGGTCGATGCCGGATCAAGTATTACAGGTAACATCAATCAAATCAAATCGAATCGAATCGAATCGAATCGAATCGAATCGAATCGAATCGAATCGAATCGAATCGAATCGAATCGAATCGAATCGAATCAAATCAAATCAAATTAAGGTTTTGTATTTATTGTTGTACCATTTGTTTAATTGTTGTTGTTTAGTTTTAGTTTATTTTCGGAACAACTTATTACTTTTATTATGTATAGTTTAATTTATAAGAATTTTAATTTACTTTAGTTTTAGATCGTGTTTTTTTATATTTTTATTTAGTGGTGAAGTTTCTTCTTCTTCTTTAAAAAAAATGGCTTTTCCTTTCGGACATTTGCCAGTGTCAAGTATTATCAATATTTGCAGGTTATTTGCATCAAACGATACAGTCAAGTCGTCATAGTTAAAGTCAAGTCAAGGGAATCATTGTAAAAAGGAGGCGATTTTTTACAATGTTTGTTCACGGAGCTTTGGAGAGAACACTAAGCTAAAGTCCATGTTTTACACCGATTTTCACTTTTATTTTCACTTGTACACCTTCACGAAACTAAATTGAATAATATGCCCCCGAAATTAAACAATTTACACGCATTTGAACTAAGTTTCACAAAAATGAAAATTTAGCAACGCATCTCCTCAACGCATTCCCGCCAAAACTCCAGTTGTGAAGTTGTCATATTTTTATAATGACAGTTTGTTTTATTTTCAATAAAAAAAAAAAAAAAAAAAAAAAAACAACATTAAATGCACATGATCATTTAGCTACGTCTTAGGTGTATTGGTTTTAGTGTGGCATCGGAACAATACGATGCCCAGTGATAAGTCGAGGCGGTAACGCGTCACGCATTCTTTCGACTTAATCATCGAATAGGAGATAATAATAGCCAATAAAATAAAAATGCAATTTATTTGCTCAACCTCAAATGGTTACATTTTTTCTTAGCTCCCGCTCTTCAATGATCTGTCAAATAATAAAAATAAATATTGCACGACATTACACACAGCGCAATCTAGCCCCAAACTAAGCACTAGGCTTATTGTGCTATGGGTACTAAACAACGGATATACTACATAATAATTATTATAATGACTACTTATTTTTTTTAAATACATTCCTACATCCTGCTAATATTAAAAAGTTGAAAGTTTGTGAGTATATATGTGTGTTTGATACTCAATCACGCAAAAACGGCTGAATAGATTTGGATGAAATTTGGAATGCAGGTAACTGCGGACCTGGAATAATACATAGGCTACTTTTATCCCGAAATTCCCGCGGGAACGCGACTTACGCGGGGGAAACCGCGGGGTGGAGCTAGTATTATATATAGAAAGACACTTAGACCAGATACAAATATATACCTTACTTGCTGCGCTCCGCGGTTTCACCCGCGTACCTAAGTGCCGTTTCCGTGGGAATATCGGGATAAAAAGTAGCCTATGTGTTAATCCAGGCCTCCAGCTGCCTATATTCCAAGTTTCATCACAATCGGTTATGGGCGGCCGCCACAAACTAGGTACAGAGTAATGGAGATCCTGAAACCACCAACTCATTAGAAAATTCCACAATAGTGGAAGTTAGAATAGGATAAAATAAAATAGAATATTATGTATTTATTAGGACAATCACACGGTAACAAATACAAAACAGAAAAAACACAGAAGTAGACGTTACCATAAATAAAATTAAAAATAATTAAATAACAATATCACAATATGAGAGACTAATAAACTAGGAAGCCATGTGCGAACCCCAAAATATAACCCTTGTTTTTTATAAGCACATTGCTTCAAACTTTACGCACATTCCTCACATTGCTAGAACATTGCTTTCATGTGCATAGAATCAATATATTTTGACGTACACCCGTCATTTTGATATTCACCAAAAAATGAGCCGGCCTCAGCAAAAAGCAATTACATTTTTTATATTCATTATGGATGTATATGTCCACTAATCTTCTTAATATGTATTAAGAAGATTAGTGGACATATACATCCATGAAATCCATGACATATACATCCGACATATACATGACATATACATACATATACATGACATCCATGACATATACATCCATCAAAAATGAATCCATATTTCGCTTGGTCACGGCATCAGACATGAACGGCTGGACCGATTTCGATAATTCTTTTTTTGTTGTCTTCGTTATGATCAGGAGAAGGTTCCTATGAAATAAAAAATTCTGAACCGATTTTGATAAATCTCACGCGGGTGAAACCGCGGGGCGCAGCTAGTGAAATATATAAATCTTCCAGTTTAGACAACCCATCCAACGAGCTGATGAAAGTGGAAGCTGGAGCCAAGTATCAGAAGGTAGACGGATATGGAACCCTCGAGGTGAAGGTCCAAGGGCATCATTCCAACGCAGACTCATCCAATGAGGACTGGATGGTAAGAAGCTGACGTTTACTGCAGACAATCAATTCAATTCAAATCATTTGTTCATAACTGCTTACACTAGGTAAATTACAGTAGGTGTTTAAATTTAAATATGATGTCCTCTAGGTCCACCATAATAGGTATACAGTCAAATTATAAGGTGAAAATATAAATCAGGAGAATTATTCATAAAAATGTCAATATTAGTTTGTTTGTGAGGTATTTGTAATGTCATTCATTGAAGATATACCTAGTGACGTCACCATAGCTTTTTGATGCAAATTGTATTATAACAATTTGCCTAACAATGTTGCAATGCTTAGGGAAAGAACTAACAAATATTAAATACCCAAGGCATCCAAAATACTTCCTTGTAATCACTTTGGAAATCTCCAGCCAGACCCTCAGGTTTATGGTAACAAATGAGAACACGCCCAAATAATTTACTATAATCTACGCATAAAATTCAACTTAAATTTAAATCTACCCATGTAGAAGAGCATGTAAAGATTTCGAAAAGTAGTGCATTGATAAAAAAATTGACATTTGCACGCATATCAACTCTTATGAAGTCGAGCGTTTTCTGGCATTTCTAGTGTTTTCCGTTTTAAAAAAAAAACTTACCGTAATAAAAAAAACCCCATTAACTGCAAAAATAAGTTAAATTTATACCCAACATTGCAAAACCCGAAGAAAAATAAACCTTGCTTAATTAAAACGCTTGCCTCCAATTCCCCAGGTCTGCCTCAACGGCACAGAGTCCATAGACTCCTCATTCCTCAAGGACACCTCCTCCTCTCCAGCGCCTTTCGACGGATCCATGACCCTCACCTACCATCAGCACCAGAACTCCTGCTCGGAGGCTGCTGAGAGCCAACTGCTGGTGAATTACCGGGGGGTCCCGGAGCCAGATGGAGAGGAGTTCTGGGTTAAGATTCTTGGGAGGAATGTAAGTAGATAAAGAAAGTATAGGTGTACCAGAATCTGATGGCAAATAGCGTAATTTCCAGCGGCCTTCAATGGAGAGGAGTAAAGGTTCGTGGAAGGGATGAAGTTGATGTAGGCTATAGGTGTATCAGAATCTGTTTGCAAATAAGGAACTTTCTAGCGCCTATAGAGCAGTTCAGGGTGAAAACTCTTGGGAGGTTTGTGAGTAGTTGAGAGTGAACTATAATCTGATGGCAAATAGGGTACTCTCCAGCACCTAACGATGGCTCTATGACCCTCACCTACCTTCAGCACCAGAACTCTTGTTCGCTTGATGGACAGGAGTCACGATGAAGATTCTTGGGAAGAATGTGTGTAAGTAGATTAAGATAATATAGGCGTATTAAAATCTGATAGCAAATCGATGGCTCCATGACCCTTACCTACCATCAGCACCAGAACTCTTGCTTTGCTTGATGGAGAGGTCACGGTGTAGATTCTGGGGAAGAATGTAAGTAGATTAAGAAAATATAGGTGTATCAGAATCTGATGGCAAATAGAGAACTTTCTAGCGCTCTTCGATGGCTCCATGACCCTCACCCTCACCTTCCACCAGCACCAGAACTATTGCTTCGCTTGGTGGAGAGGAATTCCAGGTTAAGATTTTTGGAGGAATGAAAATAGAGATTGGCGTAGGTAGTTAAAAGAAATTAAAAAAAAAACAGCTAAATGCGAGTTGAATTCGAATCGGTCGCAGTAACGGTTCTGTGATATTATCACAATAATTGTGAAAAATGATAATTGTGCGGAACAAAATCCCTGATCACAACTTAAGCCAATACATCACTAGATGGCGCCAGTGGTAAAAATCCATCACGGTAATCGTTGCGTTTACATTAAAAAAATCATTTTAAGACACTTTATTACCGGGTTTAATCGTGCTTTATTCATGATTTTTAAACGAACCGAGCTTTCGTCAACTTTACATTGGTTTTTTCAAGATTGTTAACTTTAAAAAGCCAACTGTAAAGTTGGCTAAAGCTCGGTTCGTATAAAAATCATGAATAAAACGCGATTAAACCCGGTAAGTAAATAAAGTGTTTTATAATGCAAAATCGCGAAAACCATAGAAGAAATTAAAAATCATGTTTTTGTACGGGAGGCCTTTAGATATTTGTTTTACTTCATATTTTTTTGTTGTGGTAGCAAGCAGCAACAGAAATACATCGTCTTTGAACTTTTCAACTGTCTAGCTATCACGGTTTATGAGATAACCTGGTGACACATAGCCATCGGTGTCTCACTAAACGGGCCCCGGTTTTACCCTTACGATAATTAGCCTTTTCATCGAATTTTAGATGATTTATACAACGCAAGCGACTTTTTAATCCATGCTATTTTATGGCGCTGTAGTGCCCGGGACGTTGTTAGGTGGAGTACGCTTGTCCAGCACCTATACCACCCTCCCAGCCTAGTCACCCATGCCCAGAGGAAAGAACTGGTCAATACATCTGGAGCTAACTAAGCCATGGGTTTCCTCACGATGTTTTCCTTCACCGTATGAGCGATGTTATTAACGCACATAACTTTACCGCAAGGAAAAAGACATTGGTGCGCGGTCAGCCGGGATTCGAAACCACCACCTTCGGAATGAAAGTTGGGGTATCTACCACTAGACCAACACCGCTCCAACCCTTTGGATACAGAACCGTAAAACCTCCTTTAATTTTTGACAGCTGTCAAAGATGGGAATCCTCGAGAAAATGGACTGGATCGCTCAGACACCTTGGGGCCAGCTGATGATGAAGTCAAACAACGAGGACCATCTGAACGTCACTGCAGTCATCAAGGTAGGTTCTCTATCACCAGCCGACCTGGCGCACTTTGTATCGACCGCTATCTTATCCTACTAATATTATAAAGCTTATAGTTTATGAGTATGTGTGAATGTGTGTTTGTTACTCAATCACGTAAAAACCACTGAACCGATTACCATGAAACTCGGTATGCAGATAGGCTGGAGACCTGGAATAACATAGGCTACATTATATCTCGTATTTCCGCGGGATCGGGACTTACGCGGGTGAAATCGCGGGTCGCAGCTAGTAATACTATATCTATCTCTACTAATGTTATAAATACGAAAGTAACTTTGTCTGTCTCTTACGTTTTGACGTCTGAGGGGACAACTGGGAATAATCGGTCTAAACAGGTTTTGAAAAATATTGAGCCTTGGAAATGGAAATTTTAATCCCTTACGCGGACACGCCCCGATCTAATGGGAATTATCGCTTACATACAAACTTCCAGATTTACAATATTTGTAGTATCTCAGGTCTATCGTCGACTGCCGTCGACATCGTCGTCGGAATCCGCACCGCACTAAGTAATAACATGTACTTAAGGCGACCGCCGCCGTCGATTTGAACTGTCATTTAAATCGACGTCTATTGATCTGCTTGATTAAATGACAGTTCAAATCGACGGCGTCGGCTTCAATCTATGACCGTTAATTGTCAAAAATCTCGTGCACATTGCAGTGCTGATTTCGACGGCCGTCGACTTAAACTTACGCGGTAGGTTGCTGATACCATAGTCCATAATTTATGTATCCTCTTAGGAAAGACTCGGTCTAACCACCGTCAGCGTGAACCACTCTCCAGAAATGAAGCTTCGTCTCGAGGCCTTCAGCTGGTCAATGGATCGATGGACTGACACGCAGATCAAGAAGAACATAGGATTGTACCGTGAGTTGTTTGTTACCAATATATCGTGCAAATGAACATTGTATGAACTGAATGCATGAATTGAATAAATTAGACATATTTTATAATATTTGCACACCTAAAGGGTAGAGTAAGGAGGACATATTATTTTTATCACAATGACATCTGTATTTGACCTTTATTCGCAAATAAATGATTGATTATTGATTATTATCATCGTCATTATCATCAACATCGTCATTATCAAAGATAGACTCGGTCTAACATAGGATATCTGTTACCAATCTATCATCGTCATTATCATCAACATCGTCATTATCAAAGAAAACCTCGGTCTACGGGTGAATCTACTAAAAATTATTCTTCACATAGAAAAAAATTATCTTTCACAATATCTCGAGAATAGCCTTTATTTTAAGTTAGGTCTATAAATACATCAAATAGATGCTGTGTTAAAACAAAGTTAGGCCAAAAAACACAATATATTCGAAAATAATGGCAAACATAAAAATGTTGGTGTTGGTGACAATGACGATCTATGAGGATAATGATGTTTTTGCAGATCGTAATGACGGACTGTTGCCGACACATATCGATATCAAAATAATTAAACTTCACAATATATTCGTCAATATATTGTGAAGTTTAATTATTTTGATATTAATAATGAAATAAAATACAAGAATAATAAACAATATCATATAGAAAAATGTTATAGAATACTAGCTGTGCCCCGTGGTTTCACCCGCATAAATTCCTATCCCGTAACGTATGTGACGCATCACGTATGTGATTAGCCAAGCCAAGCGTAGCTCAGCCCGTATGATTATTCAAAGTACCCTATATCTTATTTCAACCATTAAACTCCACTGTACCAAATTTCATTCAAATCGGTTTAACCGTCATTTTTACCCATCACGTATGTCAATTATGTTTAAAATAAAATACTTTTAATGAATTACGTATTTATTTAGATAAGGATTAATATCATATTTACAATATTACTTTAGGAAACAATGCGTTGTTCTTCAACAAATTTGATTCGTATTAAAAATGTTATATTGAGTAAACCTTAAGAGATAGACATAAATGCTGTCGCGGACTATTTATTAGATCCTTTTTAGAGAAAGAATTCTGTCATACATGGTTTTTATGTAACTTTGACCGTTTACTCAGTGCACACGAGTCTCGGAAAAGGGGCATTATTTTCCGTTTTTACAACATTTTTCACGGATGCTCCGCTCCTATTAGTCGTAGCGTGATGTAATATAGCCTATAACCTTCCTCGATAAATGGACTATCAAACACATTTTTTTTTTAATTAGGACAAGTAGTTCCTGAGATTAGCGCGTTCAAACAAACAAACTCTTCAGCTTTATAATATTAGTATAGATTAGAAAATAGAACCTAAAAAGGTCGGTGCTTGCAAAAAAATAAATAATGTACTATTGAATTAGTCTTTGAACAAATTTATTTATGCAAGTCTTTTAAAGTTAAACATAAATATTTTTACTGCATGCGGATTTTTCGCGGGTAATAAATTCTTTTTTACCAGCACTTATTACGCTATGTAATACATATTCTGTATAAAAGTTCTGTATGCGTTTAATTAAAGATAATTCCGTTTTCTCTTTTGTATTTTTTCGTATTTCACTCTATTTAATATCTAGTTCCTGTCGTAAGATTTTTATATCTTTTAGTTTTTTTTTACTTTCTCAATTCTTAATCTGTCTGCCTGTTTCACATAAAAACTACTAAACCGATTGAGATGAAAGGAGATCATTCAAGTTGCATACAAAAAGTACCCAAAAAAAAAAGTGCCGGCCAACAAAAAAAAATGTATGTATATTTTAGAGAATGACATTCTAAACATTTTTTCTTTTGACAACTAAAAGCTATGATCAATTTTTTTAAAGTTATTTGATATAGAAATTCTAAATTATTGCATTTTTAAATTCGTCTGGACGTTTTTTTCTTCTCTTTATTTATATAGGTAAATCAACTTAAATCTACTAATTAAAATTATGCCTATTAAAACCTAGTATAACAAATCAGACGTGTTAGATGTGATTCCCGCAATTGTTAATTATATGGACTTTTGTAATCATTGAATGTTTATAAGGATTTATATTATTATTATTTGTTGTTACCGTTTCCGATACTCGGGGCTATGGAGCACCCGGACCTTTGGAAGGCGTGCGTGGGGCCGAAGCCAACACGTAGAGGCCCGTTTAAGTAACATTTTAATGTAAAAAGTTGTGCTGGACACCTATACGGCGATTATTACTGTCTGCACTATAAAATGCAGCCAAGGACAACCCCGGGTCGGATAGAACTATGAATAAACTACGGGTGAAACTACTTGGGCTATAGAAATGGGATGGTAGTGGATTGGATACTGGGGGGAACTATGGGGAATATGGCGCCTGTCGTAACAATGTTCAACAAACATGTAAAAATGGCAGACTTATTAAAAAATATGATTATTATTATTAAATATTGCTTTATTCGTCATTAATTACAATTATATTTCCGCAGATCTTACTATAACATTTTCTAAACCTAATGCAGGAGGATTTATGCGGGGTTCTGCATGTCTTGCATATGTCATATACCACACTATGCACATAGTGTGGGAACAGCAGCCCACCGTTCGTCTTCCAATGTTGCAACTGCAATAATAATGCGCTATGGCATCACGACCACTCAGTGTTGAGTTTATTCCAATATATACATAGTATTTTCTGACCCGAACGTGGCGAGATTGTATTCTACCTCTTATGATTGTTATATTTTCACCTAACTCTCTGGTGTGTCGAGTGGGAATTCTGTCACCGAGCTCGATTGTGAAGACGCCATTTGGGTTAAGGTGCTCGCCGTAATAGCTTCTGGCTTGTTTGAGTTGATAAATGCCCAAACTAAATAATATTAGGTCTTCTTCTGTAAGCCTCGGAAACTCGTCGAACTCGGGCATTTCAGCTGACATCATGCGAAATGAAGCTCGTTTTTGATTGTAGTTGTGTCTTATAATAATATCAGCTAGCGTATTGGGCATCGATAACCTTTGATTTATTATGGCCAAAAACGATTGGGCATGAATGTTGTCTTCTATCAAGCGATGATATGCATTGATGATAGCGGCTGCTATTTTGAAAAAATCAAACATGTAATGTAGAGCACGATTTATGTTAACGTTTCTCAAAAACCGAAAATCCCGTTTAAATCGTCCATTAACTACTTCCACAACCCAGCGACAAATTGTAACAAGACGGGATTTATTTGCCTGTATCGTAGTTAATTGAGTTTCGTTTCGAAGCTTGGTTTGTGGCATATGTACCGAATATCCCAGTGACTCCATAGGGGCAATGGCATCTCTGAATCCGCGATCCAAAATAAAAACGTCACCTTGTCTAAAAAACCAATTGAATACACCATCGCCGCCATCAGTTTCATTATTGATTATACTGTTCATAACTTGAGCATCAGATGTGGTGGCAGCATGAGGTCCAGATACGTCAATTATGTGTCCATCACAGCAGACAATCAAAAAAGGTTTCAGTAAGTTCCGGAATTTATGAAGACTATAAGACTTTCTCTGGAAAAAGTAATTAGAACTTTTTTGCAAGTATATGTAGGTGCCATCACAGATGACTATCGCCTTTCTTTCCGCTAGAGGGCTATCAGGATTTCCAAATAGTGCCTCCGGTACTGTAAGATTCCTTTCGGCAACTTCTTCGCGGGTTAAATGATCAAACCCCAAATGTAGTGGGACAAAGTCTTGTACCAAAGCCGTACGACCAGTTTTAAGCATGCGTGCAAAAGTGGACTCACTTGTTCTAAAAATTGAAGCTAATCGAGCGTTCGAATCCCCAGTCTGTAGTTTTATCAATACAGCTGCTAATATAACTTTTTTGTTTTTATTATTATTGAGACTGCTGGTTTTGATCAGCAGATCAGCAAACTGTGCATGAGTAAGGCCTGTCCAAGTATGGAATTCATTGTCATCTATTACTTCGTAGTGCTCGAAGTTTAGAACTTCTGTAGTCACATGAGCTTGTAATATTGATAATGCTCGTACTATTTGTTCTGATCTGAACTCGGAAATATTATTTTGTTGTACGGCAAGCAGGTACCATAAATCTTGTTGCAAATGTTCATCACAAACACGGCTGTTTTCCGTCAATAATAAATTGTACCGGCTAAGCATTCTAAGTACAATGCTATCCGGAATTCGATGCCTGGAACTATTTTCACAATGCTGAAAGACACAAGTTCGCCTTGTATTCGGAGTACGCACGAATCCAGGCAGAGTAATTATTGAGGGCTGAGTGGAAGATGAATTGTCTTCAACAAGTTGTGCTTGTATGTCGTCGTCGTCGTTATCAGCCAGACGCGCTTCTCGCAAGTTTCTCTCGTATGTTCTCTCCGCTCGTTGCCAACAAGGTCGGCAAATGAAATCCGTAGGCACAGACTGAAAAGTGAAAAAATAAAGGTTTCAATTATATCAATAATTAAACATATTAGACGTGGACCACAAACCAGCATCTGTGACATGCACCAAGAAAATATGATATTTAATATGCCCTTGCTTGCTTGAAAATTATGGCTTCGAAATAAACACATCAGGTATCTATCGTATTATCAGTCGCAAAATAATGTTGAAACTGTTAGGAATTAAAAAATCCTATCCTTCACTCTTGATTCAACGATATAAAAAATGTTCGGTCTCTTGAGATTCGTTAGAGTTTACACTGCACCTAACGTAATAAGTCTAACTACACTTGCTTATTGTAGTTTTTGTAAAGATATAGAATGTATTCAATTATGGGCTTATGCATATGAAGTTTCCGATATAGTAGCCACTGAACTCATATATACCTACCATATTTTATTATGATATCTATGATAGTGGCATTATGTATAAATGAACGAAAAAAGTTCATACCATGTTTTGAAAATCTCTTTTCAAGTGACAAGAAACTCACACTCACGCCTAATGCGCGTTTGTTGCTATACAATATGCATATTACTATTAAATAATACATACAATATAAAACCACATACCTGCTGATCTAGTAGCTCTTGAATAATAATCTGAGCTACTTCAATATGATTCTCTTTTCGAGATATCCAGGAATAGCTTCTTCTATTTTCCACAGATTCACGACACCGTATACACAATCGTTCCGCCATTTTAATGTTAAAAAAGCAAAAAAACAATAATTATTCGCAAGTAAGTAGTCGTCCGATGTAACTAAAGTCGCATGGATAACTACAAAGTAAATCGTCAACTACCGAATCCTTACCTAGAACGGGATAAACAAAGCAGGTAACTACTAATAACAATAACGAGAAGGAAAGAGATGGAGTTTATGGCCGACCTTATTGAGTAACGGGAGCAAACAGGTAGTTCCAAGCATACGAAGGCGATCTAGCGTTGTTTATAGTTTATTACAATTATCTATATTGATGATATATTGATATGCTCATTTATGATTTTTGATGTCGCCTATAGGGTTCAAAAGTTGGTCGTAGACATTTACCGTCTTGATAAAAAATATTTAAAACATCATTTTCCATAAGATAAAAATATTTTTTTTCATTGGCCGGCACTTTAATTTTTGGGTACAATTTGAATGATGTCCTTTGGTACGTGGATAGATGGAAACCTGAATTAGGCCATAGGCTATTTATATCGATATTCCTACGGAATCGAGACTTAGGTTGGTAAAACCGCGGGGTGCAGCTCTAAATTTAATAATATTAATGCGAAAGTTAATCTTTTTGTACATAAAATTACTGAACCAAACGTATGAACACAGTGAAGCAGCAGGCAAAAGCTAGTTATGTATGTATATAAGTATACAAGGTGTAACGGGTAAGCCCTTTTAATCCGAAAGGGGGTTGTTCTAGACGTCTAGGCGAACAACTTTTGTTCTACGACTTTGGAAATTCGAAGTACTTTTCGAAAAATTTAGGTGTAAAGTTTACTTGAAAATCAGCTGTTTCTGAGAGTTCGAGGTCATTGACCTGATATTGTCCTTTTATTTAGTTTGATGGTTTACAATCAAAACTTCAATTATCTTTATTTTCAAAAGCAGCTGTTTTTTCAGTGAAACATAATCTCAAAATTATCAAAAAAAATATTTTAATTTTCAAAAGTCGTAAAACAAAAGATGTTCGGCTAGACGTCTAGAACAACCCCCTTTCGGATTAAAAGGACTTACCCGTTACAAATTGTATGTATAAATAACCATACAAAAGTTATAATTTCAATTGTAAATCGTACATTAAAATCATTATTGGCCACAATCGTCATTGCTCTCAATAAAAAATATCATTACTGGCAACAGATGTCATTGTCGTCTCTTGTAATGTTGGTAATAATGATGGTGCCGACAGTGACGAATTCTGGAAAGATTGCCGCCACGACCGAAATACGTTAATGAGAACAAAAAACAATCACTGCACGTCAAATATTTTGAGAATACTTCACCATCGTCGATAAATAAAAGTTAACCATGCACACATCATTAAGATATAGCTATATAAACGAATGACGTTTGGAATGCCAAATTTTGGAGAATGATATTCAATCACTTACAGCTCGAAAAATGAACGTCCTTTCTCTTTGATGAGTGGCGGTCGACGTAGGGTACGAGAGGGGCTCAGCCTTGAGTCAAATGTGATATTTCGGGTGCGTCCCGTTTTTTCAGAATTTTGCAAAACAATCGTGTTGCCGAAAATGACAGACATTTTTAGAACATTTTTTGACTTAATTTTTAATTAATTTACAACTTAATTTTTGTGTATATTTTGTATGAAATTTGTTGGGTATATATTTAGCAATATAAATACCCACGCGGGTCTACTTTACTGAACATTTATTCGATTCATGATATAAAATATCTAAAACCTAGCAAATGCGACATCTGAAAAATTTACGAGTTTTTTTCTGACAGTTCCTTTTTTTGTTAATTAATCACGGAATGGCTTTGATTGCTTCTGTAGAATTTATTAAAGCAGTAGATTAAAAAGTAAAAGTCCTGAAATTGTTTCATAACAAGGAATATTAAGGAGAGACATTAATTTTGGGGGTCTTGAAGATCCACCCTAACATAGGATTGTGCCGTGAGTTGTCTGTTACCAATATATCATCGTCATTATTATCAACATCGTCATTATCATCGACATGGTCATTATCATCATCATAGTTAATTTTGTCTAAGGATTTCGCGATTTTGCATAATAAACACAATATTTACCGGGTTTTACTCGCGTTTTATTCAATAACGTCATTATTATTAACGACCGAGCTTTCGCCAACTATACAGTTAGCTTTTTTAAGGTTGTCAACCTTACAGTTAACTTAACAGTTAGCTTTTACAATGTAGTCAACCTTAAAAAAGACAACCTTCAAAAAGCTAACTGTAAAGTTGGCGAAAGCTCGGTAAATAAAAGCTAAATAACAAAAAAATAAGTTTAGCATATCAATATCATTGCAGTCAATTTTCAATCTCAAATTTTTCAAAAAGTCCACCAAACAAGACTCGAACCTACATCTCTGACATTCCGCACTAGTTTTAAGTTTTTTGTATTTGTAATATTTGTTAATTTATGTTTCTGATGCAATAAAGTAGGTATGTTTTAATTCATTCCATATTTGTCATGTTGTGTTCACCAGGTGAATGTCGTCTCCAAGGGCAGGATATCGCGTCGTTTTCAGGCGACACGAAACAACTTCCGAACTCGCAGTGCGAAGCTGACTTATTAGCTGCCGACTGTAGCGACAACAAGCCAAGGTAAGGGTAGCGGGTTTAGTATTCTGGGTCAACCGCCAATAAGTTGACCTACTAGCTGCTGACTGTAACGACAACAAGCCTAGGTAAGGGTAGCGGTTTTAGGGCTCTGAGTCAACCGCCAACAACCGCCAACAAGCTGATCTACTAGCTGCCGATTGTAGCGACAACAAGTAGGCTTGTTGTCGCTACAATCGGCAGCTAGTAGATCAGCTTGTTGGCTCACCTTACCTAGGGGTAAAGATAGCGGGTTCAGTACTCTGGGTCAACCGCCAACAAGTTGACATACTAGCTGCCACTGTAGCGACAACAAGTCTAGGTAAGGGTAGCGGTTTTAGGGCTCTGAGTCAACCGCCAACAAGCTCACCTACTTACTGCCGACTGTAGCCACAACAAGCCTAGGTAAGGGTAGCGGGTTTAGTGCTCTGGGTCTACCGCCAACAACCGCCAGCAATCTGTTAACAAACCGAACGCCCGCGGTCATTTATTCTTTTGTCTTTGTTGTTTTTTCTGTGGTTTTCTCGGTCGTCTGATGGTTCTTATCGTTTCAGATTCGCCGTATTCCGAGTAAATGACGGAGTGAAAGTGTACAGCGGAGGGTACTATGTCTATGTGAAAGACACGGATGGGAATGTTGTCGTCGACGACACACATGCAGGAGGGAAACTGAAGTAAGGGCAATCCTACTAATATTATAAAGCTGAAAGTTTTTTTTTTTTTTTAATGATCATAGAATCAACAGCACTTATAAAACAGTGAAAACTTAATATTATACTAAACTTACTGCCAATGACAGATTCTTACTATTTATTTATAAATACTATGAAAAACGTCACAACTGAAAAGATATGAACTAACCTAATAACAATTTATGAATGTAAAAAATATATATATATATATATATATAATTTTATGATAAGGTAGTGCAAATGCTGAAGAGGGATAAGGAAGGGAAGGAAAAATAGGAAGTAATGTGTGAATGTGTTGATGTATGTACAAGAGTATGTATGTTTGTATGTGTGTATAATGTGCTTGTCACTCAATCAGGTAAAAACCGCTTTGCGATTAAAATTGGAATATATGTAGCTAGATACCAAAAATACCACATAGGCTACTTTTTATCCCGATATTCCCGCGGGAACGGGACTTACCCGAGTGAAACCGCGGGGCGCGGCTAGTACTAAATAAAAGAATACTTGGAATTTTTTTTTAAGACAAAACCACATTGGAGTATGTACAAAAGCACGCAAAAGGCAAAAACAACAATGGTAGCAATTCTGTTGTTCATTTACCTAAACTGAACTGATCTTAAATTTTAGTTTAGAAATTCTAATAAATATAAGGCCGCCCATTGTGCCACCTATTTTTAAGTTTTGTTTGTTTTCTTTGTATGTATTTGTATTTGGTGTGTATAATAAAGAATTTATTCATTCATTCATTCATTCATTAATTCATTCATTCATTCATTCATTCATTCATTCTAAAATGGTGACAGGTCTAAATAATTTTAGACCGCCTCCAGTTTTTCTAGTTTGTTAGTAAAAGCTTATATCTAGGTAATATTAGTAGGTTGTCAAAAACAAACTTAAATAAAATTTGATAATGTCAATATTTTGACGGCCTCTGTAGCGCGTCGGGCGAACGCCCGGCTGCAATGCAGAAGGCTGCGTGTTGGATTCCCGCCGGGAACAAATATTTATGCTTAAAAATAAATATTTATAAGTATCTGGTCTGAGTGTCTTTGTATGTATAATATGTATGTATTTACAAAAAAATTTAGTATATCCGTTGTCTAGTGCCCATAATATAAGTCTAGTGCTTTGTTTGGGGCTAGATCGTCCATTTGTACAACTTATACTTTTAAGCTTTCTGTGTATTTGTCTTACTTGTTGGTTGTGCGCATAAAGTATTAATCTATCTATCTAGATTACGCTGCGTGTAATGTCGTGCAATATATAAATATACAAGATGTAACGGGCAAGCCCTTTTAAGCCGAAAGGGGGTTGTTCTAGACGTCTATGCGAATAACTTTTGTTCTACGACTTTTGAAAATTCAAAGTACTTTTCGAAAATTTTAAGTGTAAAGTTTACTTGAAGATCAGCTGTTTCTTAGAGTTCGAGGTCATTGACCTCATGTTGTCTTTTCATTTAGTTTGGTCTACTACAATCAAAACTTCAATTACCTTTATTTTCAAAAGCAGCTGTTTTTTCGATGAAACAAAACCGAACTCGAATAAAAGTTGTTCGTCTAGACGTCTAGAATAACCGCCTTATGGGCTTAAAAGGGCTTGCCCGTCACATCTTGTATATATATATATTATTATGTATAAGCCTTAACCAATGATGATTAATATAATTAATGATTTTTCATTTAATAAATCATTTTTTTGTTCCAGGATATCCCAAAAGGAGGAGATGTACAAGATATCAACAAAGTCCAGCAGTGTTCTAGTGTATTACAGAAGGGACGACATTGTGATCTTAGTACCGAGACTGTATATCAGTACTCTATGTGGCATTTGCGTTGATATAAATGAATTTAATGTATGTTAGACTAAATAACGTGAAGTTTCATTTAAACTGACCCCCCCCCCCCCCCGCCCCCTCTTCTATAAAGAAACCCCACTCAAAATTGGAGAGGTACCTAAATAATTGTAGATCTAACTCTTTCGTGACATTGTATACTATGCTACTCAAGTTTGAGAGCTGCTTAATTGTATGAGTAGAACTTAAACTTTGAGCAGCGTTTCTACATTCAGCCGTTAGTCAACTTATTTAAATAAACGGGTTTTTCTTTTGTTTTCGCTAAGTCGGATTGTAATTAAACTTATTTTAGGGTTACTGGGGATCTATTACTGAGACTCCGCTGTCCGTCCGTCCGTCAGGCTATCACCAGGCTGTATCTCTTGAACCGTGATAGCTAGATTGTTGGAATTTTCACAGATGTTTTTATTTCTGAAGCCGCTATAACAGCAAATTAAAAAATTGAAATAAAATACATTAACCTCCTCCTTTTTTGAAGTCGGTTGCAACCGAGTGGCGGACGAGCAATGGACAACGACTGACCTGTATTAGATATATTAGAGATATATTTATCTACCCTATATTAGACCGCCCAAGGGACGGTCTAATATAAATCATCCCTTAGCCGTTGGTCTGAGGTACCTATATAGCATTTGTTTTAAACACGGGAGTAAGAATCAATAATCAAACTTTCCTTTTTTTTTTTTTTGTTTTAAATTTCAAATCCAAAGAGTTTTTCCAAAGAATTATTTTTTTTTTGTTTAAAATTTCAAAACGAGTTTTAATTTAAGATAATAATTACATCGTATTGAAATAGAACTATCCAATATTAAGAAATATACAAACTGATGACACAAAACCTAACTAAAAAAAAAGAGCACATTAAAGCACAAAATAAATAGATTTAAAACTAAAATTATTACTATTGAATTGGATGTATTCGATCACTTTAAATACGTCGAGTGTTCTTACAACTATGACTCTAGTGTGGCTTCGGAACGCGCCCTCCGATGAGAAGAAGCGTTTGACCACTATCCCACCTGAGTAAATAAGTGGTATAAGAATTAGCGCCCTATTTCAAGACACTTAGAATATTGTCTTTTCCGTGTCTTTTTGACCGAACGAGCGAAGCGAGTGAGGTCCAGTGTAGACGGGCCTGGCGCTTGTATCTTTGTAACTTTGTATCTTTGTATGTTTGTTCGACGATAACTTGAGTATCGTAGCTCCGATCTTCATGAATTTTGGTATGCGCGTAGATCAGGTCAGTAGAATTTATGAGTTCGAAGATGAGCCGGATCGGTAGGGGGATTGGGGAGATAGGGGGTGCAAAAAAAGAAAAAAATGAAGTTCTAAAAATTTGTCAATAGATGGCGCTCGACAACCATCTTAGATCGCGGTATCGTTGCGTTTGTTTGCGATATATACTCCAAAATCTGACATTTTTGTAGGGAATGTAAACGTCTAATAGTGTTCAATGTAAATAATTCTCGTTTATGTTACAAATTGTGGTCGATTGTCGTAATTAAGGAATAATTCTTGTTGTGTTATCGTTATTCTTGTCTTTCGTTATATTATTCGTTTAATAATAATTCTTATATTGTAAAAAAATGAAGCTGTTGGTGTTAAAATCCTACTAAAAACAAAATTTCTGTAAATGGATTCTCGTGAGGTCTCAGTTCGGGGCGAACTACTAGTTATAGAGCGAGATTTCCAAATCAGCTACAAATTCCACCTCTTAGAACTAACTTAATGGAGAGATGTGTATGTGTAATGCCTGTAACAATTTTTAATTGCCGAACGAGCGAAGCGAGTGAGGTCCAGTGTAGACGGGCCTGGCGCTTGTACCTTTGTATGTTTGTTCGACGATAACTTGAGTATCGTAGCTCCGATCTTCATGAATTTTGGTATGCGCGTAGTTTAGGTCAATAGAATTTATGAGTTCGAAGATGAGCCGGATCGGTTGGGGGGTTAGGGAGATAGGGGGTGCATAAAGTGAAAAAATCAAGTTCTAAAAATTTGTCAATAGATGGCGCTCGATATCCTTCTTAGATCGCGGTATCGTTGCGTTTGCTTGCGATATATACTCCAAGATCTGACATGTTTGCAGGGAATGTAAACGTCCAATGATGTTCAATGTAAATAATTCATGTTTATGTGACAAATTTTGGGTCGATTTTCGTAATTAAGGAATAATTCTTGTTGTGTTATCGTATTTCTTGTCTTTCGTTATATTATTCGTTTAATAATAATTCTTATTTTGTAAAAAAAATAAAGCTGTTGGTTTTAAAATCCTACAAAAAACAAAATCTCTGTAAATGGATTCTCGTGAGGTCTCAGTTCGGGGCGAACTACTAGTTTAATTTGAATCATGAATCTATTGAAATTTGTTTATATAAATTATTTGACTACAATTATGTATATATATTCACGCGCCAACCCATAGCAAGATAGACGCACTATATATATTTTAAGACCTACTTTGTATCTACTCTATTTTGTGTGAATAAATAAATGTTTATGATTATGATTATGCTCGTCTAGAAAAAGGAAAACAGCAGTGGAACAAGAGATCATTCAAGTCTTTCCGGCTGCACCGGCCTACGTAACGGGACACGTCCTACAGTCCGCTTGGCGCTACGACTTAGGCCGCTGGGTGGTAACAAGTCGCGGCCGAAACTTCCACCAAGAATAAAATAATTATGACTTAAGGCGGCGATAGATGATAATCATCGGTCCTTGTCCGATTGCATATAAATGAGCGAGATGGAATTGCGTGAAAAAATCTACAATTTCTCGTAAAATCAATAATTAACGAAGATTAAAATAATATTTTAATAAAATGTATATAAGTATTTTCTAATATTATGATGCCTATAAGAAAATATAGCGGTTAAGGATTTAAAAGAAAAATTGATTAATTTTGTAAAACATAACTTTGCCCGTATAATAGTGGTATTTAAAGTTATTTTTTATTGTTTTTGAAATTAAGGGGACACTTCTTGTATCATGTACGATAACATTAATCTTTGTTCAAAGATCTATTTGATACCGGTTATGAATAAAACTATTCAATCGGAAGGGATTTCACATGAGTCGCGTCCTTAATAACCGTAGTGTATCGACTGCAATGTAGAAGGTTGCGGGTTCGATTCCCGCCGGAGTATTTATACTTAAAAATAAATATTTGAAACTGGTCTGGTTGTTTTCCATGTATCGTATGTATTTACCAAAAAAAAAGTATAATATGTAGTAGGTCTGTATCGTCTAGTACCCATAGTACAAGCCTAGTGCTTAGTTTGGGGCTAGATAGCGCTGTGTGTAATGCTAATAACGTGCAATGTTTATTTATTTTCTTTACTTTTGATTTTTAGCGTATCTTTTTTTTTTTTTATTTAAATAAGAAAAATACATTAAATTGTTACATAAATTACATCCATAAAACCACTTTTGGTTTGTCTTGGACGTAAGAGGATTCCTCTTTCCTTACAGTACTTAGACCCTTATCAATTTCATATCAGAAAGTATTCACTATAGGTACCTACTGTTGCTACCTTCATAAAATAGCATCAAAAATAATTAAACAATAAACAACATAATTATGTGCAGGAAGGCAGGTAGGTTTACTAGGATTACTTGCCGTCGCGAAGTTATTCACAACTACCCACCTACTTCTTAATTCTGTCAGTTCTCTTAGAAGCTATACCTTGTACAGGGATATTGGTACATACTAGTGTTCATAAAATATTTTAATTATATAAGTTATATATTATATAAGTATATAATATAAGTTGAGACAAGTTGGTCTATCTGCTACAACATGAGGAATACGTTTTTATTATATTTTTATTTTATCAGGTAAGTTTGTCAAACAGAACATTTATTTGACTAGGTATAAGTTTTTTTGATCATGCGTTTTATATTGTACGAAGTTATTTTATGTCTGGTCTCTAGTGGTATTTCATTTATTAATCTAGGGAGAAGATAGTCAGTTGTCCGTTTGCCATAGTAGTTGTTTGCGCATTTAGTTTTTAACTTTTTGTTCATCTAAGTATGTTTGTTACTCCTACACGCAAAAACTACTGAATCGATTGCGATGAAACTTATAATGCAGATAGCTGGAGATCACAATTCAGATTTGTTATATTAAATAACACACATGCTACTTATTGTCCCTATGTTCCTACAGAATGGGACCTATACGGGTGAAACCGCGGGGCGTAGCTACTGCTCTGGTTAATAAAAACCCTATTCAAAGTATTAAAATAAGACCCGCAGAATCGCATCCTATTTACCTACACACTTTAACTGCCACAGATAAAAATATCCCTTCACAAAATTCCACCCCTAACCCAGTTACCCAAAAATTAAAATAAAAAATTAATAGGCCGTAAAAAACGTTTAAATTTTAATAGAGCGCGCAACCCTCTGATCATACGGCACGTGTTTACCGGCCGAGAGTTGACGCTCAAGTGACGATTTAAATAAAGAACACTGTGGAACGCAGGCCGGTGATTGGTCAATGAGCTGACCAATCAATGACCATGGCTAACAAGCTTAGAGCTTATAAAACTTTTCTTTTAAGTGAGGACCCTTTGATCAACTTATGGAAGGATGGCTTCAAACATAAAGGTATTTCACACTAAGTCGTTTGATTTACCGACCGTCACTAAAATGTAGAAGATTTTAGTAGGAATTTTATTTAAATACAAACTGACCCGGCACACTTCGTATCACCATTATAACCATACTAATACCTCTATTAACCTAAGATATTTAACTTTAATTTCTATAGTATACTGACCCGGCACACTTCGTATCACCATTATAACCATACTAATACCTGTATTAACCCAGGTTATAACTTTAATTTCTATGGTAAACTGACCCGGCACACTTCGTATCACCATTATAACCATACTAATACCTGTATTAACCCAGGTTATAACTTTAATTTCTATGGTAAACTGACCCGGCACACTTCGTATCACCATTATAACCATACTAATACCTCTATTAACCCAGGTTATAACTTTAATTTCTATGGTAAACTGACCCGGCACACTTCGTATCACCGCAATATAACAAATACTGATACTAGAAATATTTTTAAAGGAAAAATTCATCTTCAAAAATTCACTTGCGGCGAGATTTGAACTCGCGTCCCTGGATCAATATTCCAGTGCCTATACCGCTCGGCCACGCAAGTTCCCAAAGCCTTATACGCCTTGAGCAATAAAACAAATTTACGAAATATTAAATACTGATACTTCTATTAATCTATCTAACTTTCATTTTTATAGTATACTAGCTGCGCCCTGCGGTTTTACCCGCGTAGGTCCCGATCCCGCGGGAATATCTGAATTAAAAGTAACCTATGTGTTATTCCAAGTCTCCTTCTACCTATATTCCAAGTTTCATCGCTATCGGTTTAATAGTTTTTGCGTGATTTAATAAAAAAAGTCACATACAGACATTACATACCTACAAACAAAATTTTGCGCTTATAATAATATTAGGAAGATTAGCTACGCCCCGAGGTTTCACCCGCGTAAGTCCCGTCCCCGCTAGATTATCGGAATAAAATATAGCCTATGTGTTATTCCCGGTATCCTGCTATTTATATTCCATGTTTCATCGCAATCGGTTCAGTAGTTTTTGCGTGATTGAGTAACAAACATCCAAATATCCAAACATCCAAACACAGACACTTAAACATTTTATAATATTAATAGGATAGTAAGTAGGATAATAATTTGAGACTGGCATTCGGATGAAGGCTCCAAATGCCAATGTGATTTAAAAAAAAAACACATAATTTTGGCTAGTATTCATCATATTGAAGAGAAAGTACTTTTGTTTGCAACGCGTTAATGGAACGTGGTCATGAATTTTAATTTTCGTGAAACCTAGTTTCACGTAAATGAAAATTCAGTTATTAGGTAAATTAAATTATTCAATATTTAGAATAAAACTTCGTGTAAATTGAATTTCATTGGCATACTTATTAACATTTTACCCCCTTACTGATAAGCACTAAGCAGACCGTTCAAAAAGGACCAACTATGTTCCACAGATAACACATTTTGCACTTCAAACCCCTTTTAATACGATTTTTTTCATTCCTAAAAGAAAAAAATATAGATTATTCAATAGGTTTACGTGATCTAAAGCCACTGTGTTAGTATTTATGTTTTATTTCCGCTCAATTAAAAGATGTTGTATGTCAAAGTTTTACAGTTAGGAGCACCACACTATTCTCTTAAGTTAGGAGAGATTGAGCCGCCATTTTTTAGGTTTGGAGCTCTTACCTGTGATACTTTAATACACAAAATATTTTAATCTAGCGGAAAACAAACGAAAATACTAACACCGTGGCTTTAGATCACCCAATACGGATACCTTTCGGCGCGCGAGCGCAAAATAGTCAGGGTTAATTTGATTGTATCTTTTCAAATATAATACCGAGACATTTCTAATTGCGTACATTTATTTATTATTTCACTTGCGTTTGAGGCATATTAGTTTTATTCCAATTCATTCACTAATTTTCACATTATAACAAAAAGTCGAAGGTCAGAAGTTATCACATGTTTTTGTCGAAAGAACACCTAATTATAAAGAATTTATATTTGAAATCACATCAGTAATATTATTTAACACATTAATCTACAAAAACACTGTATTTAGCCAAAATTAATCAATATAAACGAGTTTTTAAAACATTCATAATTCGGTTATAACTTTAGGTGCATACTAGTGATGTGAATGTCTCGATAAAGCAGTCGATAAATAAATGCGATCAATTAATTTTATTAGTAGGTATGGGCTGAGTTCCAAATAATAACAATGTTTTCATTCGACATAATTCAAATATGATGCCTAGTAACAAACGAAACTAATTATTATTTATTGTGCTAATTATACTATACCTAATAGTTTTGTAAAAGAGTGAATTTCAACAGCTATGATTTTATACCTAATTTTGGTGGAAATTTTAATTTATAAATATTTTAATATTGTGATGGGTAAAACCACTTAAAAAACGCGTTTCTTAACTTTATGTGTTAGAATACTTTCATGTTTCTTCGAAGTTTTTCATTTATGCATAACACCAAAATTTTCAAGACACCAAAGTTGACTTAGAACACCAAAATTAGAAATTGTTGACACCAAAATTTTGCTGATACACCAAAATTAAAATGAAAGGATAAATCTACTGTTATAAAAAATCAAGTTATAGGGAAACAGTTTTATTACGTAGAGTTTTTATAAATCAGTGTATTACAATACGAAATCTTTGGAAAATATTGGCTTAATTTATATTATCGCATCAAAATCTTAAAAAACATAATTAAACTAGAACACCTTTAAACTTCTCTCTTAATCAATATCTTAATATTTATTTATTATTTATTTATTTATAATCATAATATTATATTTACTTATAACATGTTTCTTTTTTATGACAACTAACAAAGGAAACATTGCTTATAGGAACATACTCGTTAACAATTATTAAGTTAAAAGAATTACGCCAATAAAGATCTACTTCAAACTTATAACAGCAGTTCTTAAATGGTGAACAAGACTGTCGATATCTGTTATGTCATTTCCAAAGGCAATTAACTAATCTGCTGTATCTCAAATATGTAACGTAATTTAAGTGGATTTCTTTTTCTGTTATTTTCTTAATTTATAATTAAGTTATCTTCTTAGTGTATTAGAGTTTGTAGAAAAATCTGAACTAGGACTATTAGGCGCAAAAGTTTATAATGGGGAATGTATGCTGCTTACAGTGGGAGAGATATTTGGTTCAGAAAATGGCACATTAATTGGTGTACTTGTGAAATTTGTAGGTAGAGCTATTGTATCTAATTCTGAATGAATGTCCAATGTAATTTGATACAATGAACGCATTTTTAGTATAAACATGGTTTTTTAATTTGTATAAAAAGTGTAAATGTATTATGTCCAATGTACAATAAATAGAAGTTTCGTCAGGGTTTTTCTCTATAAGTCGTTTCTGAGAGCGAAGCATTCGAGAATTGCGGTGAAGCATGTCCAGAGAGTGTGGCTGTGACATAAACGTACTTGGTACAAGGCTTTCAGAGCGACGTAATATTGAAGGCGGTTTTCTTGTATTATTCATTTCATAATTTGTACTTGTCAGTAGGTTATTTTCTACCTTCAGTTTTTCTTTCTTCCTTTCATAGCATGCTTTGAAATTAATCCTGTTCCTTTTCTGTTTAAGTCTGCGAGCACGTGCTGGCATTTCCCCTAAAGGAATGATTTTTCCTTCTGCTTTCTTCTGATGATACCTTTCTCTCTCTTTTCTTCGCATTTCTTCTAGTTTTTCTTTTCTCTTTTTCTCTGCGATTCTTTTCTTTTCTAACACCTCTTCCCGGCTTTGTTTTGCTTTATTCTTTGGTTTCCTGAAATATACTTATAAAGGTTTACATCAACTATTTCGGAACACAATTCTAAAACAAGATTTAAACTTTTTGAAAAAACTAAGACCAATAAGCCCAAACTTGACTAAATACATGCTTGTACTAATAAATGTAAAGAATATAACACCACAAATCTACATAGTAAAAATAAAAATTTGTAAACGACTAATTTTGGTGTAATCAAACTATTTTGGTGGCTAGTGGTAACTCTCAAATTACCACCAAAACCACCAAAATTGACACACCAAAATTAGGAACGTGCCTAAAAACATTAATAGAAATAAAACTATTAGTATTACAATAATTATATACCTATTATTTTGACACTAAATAATACCTTTAAATTATATTATATGTGTCACAGCGTTAACACAAATAAGCTCCCATAAAACAGGACACACCAAAATTGCAAAAAGTTGTCCGTTGATCAAAAAATTATAATACTTACATTTTTGGCGGGAAATCGAAGCAGCATGGAACACGTCAATCACCACTGGGCGCTAACGCCGAAGTTAAAGAAGTGCGAGGCGGGTACGTGGTTCGTTTGGATTCGTTCTATACCAGTTAAAACAAGTGTTTTACAGTTCACACCAAAATTATAAATTTTGCGCGGACGGAGCTTTGAGACCTATTCCTTGATTTATATAAATGCTAAATTTATAAATTAAACAATTTTTAATTACATAAATTCCAACAGAATAGAATTAATATAACTTGTTTCAAGTAACTCAATAAACTTTCGACTCAGCAGTGATTATATCCAGTGACGAGGTTTATGGACGCTCCACCAAACTTAGAAATTTGAAGAAAAACCTTTATTTAAACTAATCTATAACCAGATATCTAGACATTTTTTTGTATGGCTTTATAATGAACTTCTTGTATTTCGCTATGAAAAAAAAATCGTAACTATTTTCGTATTACTTAATATGATTTTCAGCCTCGCCGCGTAAAAATAACGCTTGAGAAATTCACTCAAAACATCTTGTAATATGTAATTATAACAAGAAACCTATATTACTCACATTTAAACCGTGACGATAATTTTCACAACACTAATTGGCGCCATGACAGTTTAAACTTTTTGGCATCTCTTAAGACGGGTGCCACCAATAGTTGACCTTATGTTCAAAGAAATACGGTTTAGTTTTAGAACTACAGTGATTTAAAGAAGACCCTTTCGCAAATCAACAATAGTTGCCTCCCGTATTCAGGAATGACATCGCGAAATCAATTATAGTTGCCACCCGTAGGTAAAAGGTTAAGTAAATTTAAAATCGATGCTGCCGGATTTAATTGGGTAGATTTACAAGCAGGTACATTTAGCACACAAATTAGAAAAATTAGAAAAAAGGAACAAGGAAAAATATATATATATTAAACAATTATATTTTGCCCAAGCATCGCGTGAATGTGTATGTATGTTGTGTGCGTGTGCGTGTATTAGTTCTGTGTTAGGGATGCCTTTTAAATTCATTATTGTACCTCTACCCTCTAAGTGTGAGCTCTGAGGAAAAACGCTGATCTTTTTAATGCGCTGCATAACAGACAGACAGAAACAAACGTCACATAACTTAATCATGTGTAAATAATTATTTTATAAGTAAGGGAGTTAGTGTAGTGAACATAAAAAAAAACAGTCCCAAACACGGAATTAGCGCGTTACCAACAAATGCTCCCAATGGATGGGATATAAATAAAATCTCCAGCTTTATTGCTTCCTTACGTATAGCTAAAATTGTTTTAAACGAATTGACACTATTAAAACATGTGAAACTGGCTAAATTGGCTCTTTATTACTAGCAGAATGATCAGAACTGAGAAACTAAACTGCCTTCATCCAAATGCCAGTATCAAGATAGAAAAAAAACACTTATCGTATCGTTCGTTTATTCGTATTGAAGAGAAAAAAAAAACATGAGTCTAAAGTCTTCTTCTTCTTTAAAAATGGCTTTTCCTTTCGGACATTTGCCAGTGTCAAGTATTTTCAATATTTGCAAATTATTTGCATTGAACACAACAGTCAAGTCGTCATAGTTAAAGTCGAGGGAATCATTGTAAAAAGGGGGCCATTTTTTACAATGTTTGTTCACGGAGCTTTGGAGAAAACACTAAGCTAAAGTAAATGTTTTGCACCGGTTTTCACTTTTATTTACACTTGTACACCTTCACGAAACTAAATTGATTAATATGCCCCCGAAATTAAACATTTTACACGCATTTGAACTAAGTTTCACAAAAATGAACATTTAGCAACACATCTCCTTAACGCATTCCCGCCTAAACTCCGAGTCTAAAGTCAAATAACACCTACCTAGTATGTAATGTTCAACTATAGTTCCTAAGTCCATTTGTTCAACTGAATTTGTTCTTTTTTTCTTTTTCTTAGTTATGACTTCTGTCAGCAATGTAGGACAATTTAGCCAGTTTCTCGTACTAATAGTGAACTACCACTAATAAACTGTAATCGTTTTGAAATAATTTTCAATGCGTGAAGGCTGCAGAAAAAATGGTGACGATTTCTCTCCAACCCCATGGAACATTTGTTTGTAACGTGCTAATTTCGTGTTTGGCAATGGTACTTTTATTTTCACTTAACTCGATGAACTTCGCGTAACTAAATTGATAACATGCCGCCGAAATTAAACAATTTAAACGCAATTAAACCAAATTTTGCAAAAATAAAAATTCAAGACGACGTTCCACTAACGCGTCAAAAACAAAAGTCCCTGAATTTGTTCAAAATTTTACTTCTTATTTCTTTCAAGTTATGAGTGTTATCAACAGAACAAAGAAGAAAACAAACAAACAAACAGACTTTAGGGTTTATAATATTAGTAAGATTTCATAAAATATATTACTATTTCTAAGTAGGTATAGATACATAGGTATAATAATAGTTCCTACATACATAATGTTAAAAAATGTTGATTTTGTATACTTAAATTTTATTCATGCGTAGTTTATGCCTTGATTTAGCTACCTACTCAAAAACATTTGGACGCCTGTAGGCAGAATTTCTGTAACTTTATATTTTTAAGCCTTTTGTATAAGAAATTCTTGCGACCAAATAAATTATCTTATTTTATCTTATATTTATGGCGTAGTAGGTACGACTAAGCCAGTAAAAAATGGCCGAAGCCCAGTAATTTCATTCCAGGACCGTCCAAAGGTCGCGTAATAATCGGAAATAGCTAAAACCATCTGTAAAAATAGTAAAAAGGTAGAAAATGAAACTGAAGGAACTCAAAACCGTAGTTCTTTGCAGTACTTTATGTAAAACATAATAAACCCCGTAATATTTACACACAGAGGGTCCACAAACATTTAACAAGGTCCCTTTGTGCCCTCGGGAAATTTTAGTGCAGGGGTGGATACAGGGCGGGGTAAAAGCTTCGTAAAATAACTATTCTTGGCCTTATTTGACAACCCCTGTGGCGTGTCGTGCAAATTTTAATGCCCGATTGCAATGCATAAGGTTACGAGTTCAATTCTTGACGGGTGCAAGTATTTATACTGTTTCAAATATTTATTTTCAAAAGTATAAATACTTGCACCCGTCAAGAATTGAACTCGTAACCTTATGCATTGCAATCGGGCATAAAATTTGCACGACACGCCACAGGGGTTGTCAAATAAGACCAAGAATAGTTATTTTACGAAGCTTTTACCCCGCCCTGTATAAGCTTCGTAAAATTTCGCGATTCAACCTGATAAATAATGTGTTTCATTATACAAAAACCATAGAAGAAAATAAATATTTGTTTCTGGTCTGGGTGTTTTCTATGTATCATATTATGTATGTATTTACAAAAAAAAGTAATACCTTTATCTAGTATATCCCCGTTGTCTAATACCCATAACACAAGCCTAGTGTTTAGTTTGAGGCTAGATTGCGCTGTGTGTAATTTCGTGCATTTTTTTGTATTGTCTTAAATTTTAGACACTGAAGAATGTTAATTGGTATGCCGAATTGGTTGAAAGTTTGTTACAGTAAAGCTTATAATAATTATTATAATAAGTATACAAATACACTAATTTTTAGTCAAAAATACCTATTAGTTTTGATTTTACAGGCATTTAAACTTACGATAAATATTGAGTCCCGCTAACAGTCACGTGACGCCATTTACAACGCACCGCTAATAATACGAAGACGAAACCGTGCTGACAGCGCGAGCGGACTAAGCGAGTGCTGTTTGATGACGTCACACCCAAATACGATTCCGCATGGCACGTTTACTTCTTTAAATCGGAAACGAATTAACGTAAGTATGTATTTTTTTATATTTGACACAGAATATGGTGAGCTAATATTAAAAATTAGTTATTTTTCCTCAATTTGATACGGGAATGATGTGCAATGTGCAAGAGGATGATAAATTTAAGTTTTAAATCAAAGATTAAAGCCCTTTTTCGTCCCACCCTGAGTAGGTATGTTTTCAGAGAAAATCATAGGTACTAATAAACTACAAATGTGAAAATCTGTATGTATACAGTTTGTTGATTAGGTGTTTTTTTTTCTATTTTTGCTGTCAAACGGCTTGTCCAATTGACATGACACTTTTTTTTTTCGATAATTTAGGATTCGGAAAGTCGGATACAGAGACAAGTTATATCCTCGTCTTCGCTCCTAGAAGACTGTGCACTTGACAACTTTTGATATAATTATAAATGTCAAAGTGTGTGTGTTTGGATGTTTGTTACTCAATCACGCAAAAACAACTGAACCGATTGCGATGAGACTTGGAATGGAAGTTGGATACCGCGAATAAAACATAGGCTACATTTTATCCAGATATTCCCGCGGGATCGCGACTTACGCAGGTGAAACCGCGGGCGCAGCTAGTAGGGAATATCATGTTTTTTGCGTTCATTGGAAACCAAGGGAGATCACGAATATCGCATTAAATCTGCTCGGCAACAATACTAGGTACGTGCATACAACGCGCACGCGCCACAGCTAATTATAGCTAAAAGACTTCTTTTATTAAAAAGTTTATTAACTTCAATCAATCAAATCAACTTACCTCATACTTACACACACAAACTTTCATCTTTGTAAGATAATATTACCCAGTAATATTATTTTTAACGAACGACGAACGTTTACTCGAACGAAGCCGCAGCTAAAACCAAATATTCTTAAATTAGATACAAATAAAATTTCTTCTGTACCTTAATGATAAACAAATATACAGAAAAATTGTACGTAAGTACATACTTACCCTCTTGTTTATTTAATCAGAATCTGGTTTGGCTCGGAGGCATTTTTTGTATTAATAAAGACCTCTCTACTGCGAGAATTTTGTAGAGAAACCGACAGTTAGACAGTTTACGCAATAAACATAAGCATAATATATATAATATATATAATATAATATAATTCATTTATTTCAGATTAATTCCATATTAGTACATTAATTATATAAATTACATTAAAATTACACATAAAAATAAAACAAATTCCATTAAACTCTTACTGACATCATAATTATAGAAAATGATCTTAACCTATATTTGGGTTTGGACCCGGAATGCTCAACATGTAATCCGATCCAATGTTGCATTATAGGGCACCCCAGATCCATCCTACAAGCAAACAATTGCATGTAACTGTTGAGGCTGCCACGGACCCGGCACATCAGGGACGCAACTCGCTTGCGCATAATCGCTGCAAAGCCATCTATGTGCGCAACAGCGAACATCCCCGATGCACTATAGTGTGGCGGCAACCTCATCAGCACCCTGTAGGCATTATTGTATTGAATGCGCAGGACATCGTGGGACTTTTTCTTATACTGTATATACCGCAAGTCAACAATAGTATGTTTCACAAGAGTGCTAACTATACTGCTATAAAAATATATAATAAGTTACCAACTTCAATAAAATAATTAAATGGTTTATTGTTTCAGAAGAAACTCAAACAGTGGCTCATATCTAAAGTGTATTATAATATAAAAGAATTTTTTGAAGACACTGATAAAAAAACATTATTGTAGTAAAATCTAATTTTTACTCTAGACCTAAGTTTTATATCTAAACCTAAGTTTTATATCTAAACCTAAGTTTTATATTGTATACTCGAAAACACAGTAATTTTGTCACAGCGAAACAATAAATATTTACTTTAATCATAATCATTTATTGATTCACACAAAATAGAGTAAATAATAATTAGATCTTACAAAAACGATAATAGTGCGTCTATTGCGCCATGGTTAGGCACGTGAATATAATACTTTACTTTAGTAGGTACAAGGGTGTAGATATTATATTTTCGAGATCAAATGTTGCCTATATCCTTCTACAAGGTCACATTTATATATATACCAAAATTCATAGAAATCGGTTCAGCGGTTTAAGGACGCGACTCATGTGAAATCCCTTCCGATTGAATAGTTTTATTCATAACCGATATCAAATAGATCTTTAAACAATGTATTATGTTATTGTACATGATACAAGAAGTGTCCCCTTCATTTCAAAAACAATAAAAAATAACTTTAAATACCACTATTATACGGGCAAAGTTACCCCTGTTTTACAAAATAAATCAATTTTTCTTCTAAATCCTTAACCGCTATATTTTCTTATAGGCATCATAATATTAGAAAATACAATGCCTAGAACCTCTTCGTCGCATTTTATAAAAATATTATTTTAATCTTCGTTAATTATTGATTTTACGAGAAATTGTAGATTTTTTCATGCAATTCTATCTCGCTCATTTATATGCAATCGGACAAGGACCGATAATTATCATCTATCGCCGTCTTAAGGCTCTAAAAACGTAAAACATACTAGGTGCGAAAACAAACTTTTCTCATATCGGAACTATAATGATGATAACTCGTAAACGAAATGTCCGATTATAATAAATGAAAAAAGGAATTTACCTTCTTCTATAAATAAATAAATAATAAATAAACAAATCGTGTGACGAACATACAGCGCCATCTAGCCCCATGGTAAGCTGCTAAGCTTGTGTTACGGTGACTAGACAACTGATATACTACTTATTTTTGCTCATGATCAGGTCATCTAAAACGTAAAATGCATTAGTTGCATAATGCCTAAAATCAATCATTGAAAAACAATATGCCATCCTACCAAAAGGCCTTAAAATGAATGGATATAAGGAATTTATAACGCAAAATATCCAATAAGTTATTGATCTAAATAGACAAATAGATATAACTTAGAATACCTAAACAACAACACGCCTTTAATTTGATGGTGAAACTTTTGAAACATCCAAAGTTTCCATCTTCAAAGAGAAATAACTAGGAATAATAACTAAGGAATAACTAGGAACTTTCGCGCTTTGAAAAAACCTGAGGAAAAACCATAAAACGAACGTTTTCGTTCGTTGTTTGTGAAACAATCTAGGTAAATCTATGTGACAGGAAATGTATGATATTTGTTTGCGTCCTATATTATTATTTTTGTTTATTGAACTATAAATGGTATGATTTCTTCTATGGTTTTCGCAATTTTGCATTATAAAACACTTTATTCATCGGGTTGAATCGCGTTTATTATTTTGATTTATGATTTTAAACGAACCGAGCTTTCGCCAACTCCCAACGGTTGCGGTTGGTTCTTTGTCAACCTTGAAAAAGCCAACTGTAAAGTTGGCGAAAGCTCGGTTCGTTTAAAACTATGAATTAAACGCGATTCAACCCAATAAATAAAGTGTTTTATTAATAAATGGTATACATAAAAAATACACGACGTTGCACAATGCAATCTAGCCCCAAGCACTAGGCTTGTACTGTGGGTACTAGACAACGGATATACTACATAATTATACTTTTTTTTTGTAAATACATACACATAATTATACATAGAAAGACACCCAGACCAGATTCAAATATTTATTTTTAAGCATAAATATCTGCACCCGACGGGAATTGAACCCGCAGCCCTCTGCATTGCAGTCGGGCGTTTGCCCGACGCGCCACAGAGGCCGTCAAAATGTCACTGCAGTTCGCTATAGAGGTATTATTATAACCCGCATACATTAAGCAAGACTACAAAACAAGATGATACGCTCAAAGATAGTAATTTTACTGAGCTATAGAGATGACGCGAAAAAAAAAAAGTTTTAAAATTAAACGGGGTGTAACGGGGATGCCCATTTAAGCCGAAAGCGGTTGTTCTAGACGTCTAGGCGAACAACTTTTGTTCTACGACTTTTGGAATATCGGAATATTTTAAGTGTAAAGTTTAGGTACTTGAAAATCAGCTGTTTCTTAGAGTTCGAGGATATTATGTTGTTTTTAATTTAGTTCGGTCTATTACGAGTACAATCAAACTTTAATTACCTTTATTTTCAAGAGCCGCTGTTTTTTCATTGAAAAATAACCTCAAATTTAAAAAAAACGAAGTTTAAAAGGCGTAGAACAACCCTCTTTCGGCTTAAAAGGGTGGTGGCGACACCTAACGCCATCTACTGGCAAACTAGGGAGCTGACCGACCGAGGTGAAGTGCGAGGCGAGCGAAGACGTTCCGGACTTCTGCGGCGGGCTCGTACATACTTCACAACATTACTTACCACTTTTAAAATTATACGTTAACGACCACAATTTTGTAATTGAAGAAAATAAACGAATTTCTCAACATTTTATAATAAATAAATCATTGGAAAGACCCAAAACCAACCGTAGACGCAACCAAAGGGCAAACAAACAAAAAATGTTTTTTCTAAAGGAATCGGTTTTCATTTCGCTTGCCGACATTTTATGCCCAGTATTATGTTCTCTCTATCTCGGTGTTTGATTTTAAATATCTTGTTTCTGCGTTAACTTGTATAAAAAGTGTGAAGTTTCATTCTTTTTCGAATTTTATTTTAAGTTCTGTTGTGAATATGTATTTGTTTTGTGTTGTTTTATTCATTTCAGTGTTTCTTGAAGGTAAGATCATAGTTTATGCCTAGTTAGCGCCTTGGCGCTTCTGACAATTCATTTAAAAAAATTATTTGATTATCAATACTTACCTATTTTTGCACATCTCCGTCTTGGCTCTGGTGATAATCTAGTGCTAGATACCCCGACTTTTATTTCGAAGGTCGTGGTTTCGAATTCCGGGCGCGCACCAATGTCTTTTTCCTTGCGGAAAGTTAACATCGCTCATACGGTGAAGGAAAACATTGTGTGGACACCCACGGCTAAGTTAGCTCCAGACGTATTGACCAGTTCTTTCCTCTGGACATGGCCGACAAGGTTGGGGGCTGGTATAGGTGCTGGGCAAGAATTCTCCACCTAACAATATCCCGGGCACTACAGCGCCATAAAATAGCATGGATTAACAGTTGTTTGCGTTGTATAAATAATCTAAAATTAGGTGAAAAGGCCAATTATTTTTTACGGCTCTATAAAGTAACTTTATTTGACGAAAAAGGTCAACGTAAAGCGCAGGTTTATTCTCTAGGTGCATAAAGTTCATTATAAACCTAGGGCATAAAATAATTTAAATTTGGAAGAAAGGTTCAGGCAGTATACGGCCATTTCAGTATAGTCTTCAAAGTAATGTTTAAGTCCTAGGTATAGTCTATTATGTAACAAAAGTTTATGAAATAAATATTTATTATTTATTATTTATTTATTTCGAACTGGCCACCTAGACATACTTAGCACATAAAAAATGAAAACTGGGTTTTTTCTTTTAGTTTATTTCGACGGAAGGGTAAGGCAAAAAGTTTTAGTTAGTTTAAAGCCCCAACTACTTATTTTTCATCGCTAAGGCCGATTTTTTGTTTCTTCTTTTTGATGTGATATTGATAAAGAAGACCGTTCAAAATGGACCAGCTTTGGTCCACAGATAACACATTATGTAATTCAAACAACTTTGAATACGAAATGTTTCATTCTTAAAAGAAGAAATATGGATTATTCAATAGGTTTACGTGATCTAAAGCCACTGTGTAAGTATTTTTGTTTTATTTCCGCTAAATTAAAAGATATTGTATGTTAAAGTTTCACAGTTCGTAGCACTATTCTCCTAAGTTAGGAGAGATTGAGCCGCCATGTTTTAGGTTTGGAAAGTTCTAGCGGAAAATAAACGAAAATATTAACACCGTGGCTTTAGATCACGTAAACCAGCTGAATAATCCATATCTTGTGTTTTAGGAATGCCTTTAAAATTTCATTAATGTACCTCTACCACCAAGGTCTGAGCTCTAAAAAAAAAACGCCGATCTTCTTTAATTAATAAAGAGCTGTAAATATATGTCAAACACCTAGCATTAATCTATTGTTTTGTTGTTATTTAAATGCTTATTTTTGTAGCCTTTTTTATTGTGTCGCAGTAGATGTGTAAATATTTTTACGGTCACATAAGTTGTAGGAAGGTCACATTAGTTGTAGGAAAGGTCTCTCTTTTTTTTCTTTTTCTTAGTTATGGCTTCTGTCAGCAATATAGGACAATTTAGCCAATTTCTCGTACGAATAGTGAACTACCACTATTATACTGTAATCGTTTGAAATAATTTTCAATGCGTAAAGGCTGTAGAAAAAATGGCGACGATTTTTCTCCAACCCTATGGAACAATTGTTTGTAACGTGCTAATTTCGTGTTTGGCACTGGTATTTTTATTTTCACTTAACTCGTTGAACTTCGCGTAACTAAATTGGTAACTTGCCGCCGAAAGTAAACAATTTAAACGCAATAAAACAATGTCATGTAAAAATGAAAATTCAGGACGACATTTCACTAACGCGTCAAAAACAAAAGTCCGTAAGAAAGGTCACTAATTTTGTAGGAAATTGAAGGAAGTTTGTCACAGTGACTTGTCAAGTATTCGGAAAACAGGCAAGTTTGAATACTTACCATAATTTCCTTCTACTATGGTAAGATTTTTGTATAGAATCTCTTAAATAAAAAAGAACATGTAAGGAAAATTTATAACTTGTCCTTCACTCTTTTACAGAGCCGTGTGCCGCCAAGTCTCGCCAGAAAAGGTAATTAATGGACTAAGGTTGAAATCTATGGTGCGTACTTTGACTTTGCTCAGACTGAGCTTAGCATAAACCAAGCATAAACTTTAAATTGGAATTTATAGTCGAAATTCATTTTGTGATATACGAACCAGTGCATATATAATTCCACGTCTCATAAATAAATTACCATTAGATGTCCGCGATAGTTTAACCCGAAAAAATATTAAAAACAAACTAAAATTACATTAACTGACTGGTCTACACAACTATTATAATTTGGAAACGTTTCTATCATAATTAGATTAATACCTACCTTTTATTGTGTCTACCCAACTCCTCCTTTAAAGGTTATGATTATACCTACCGACATTTTGGTATGCAATTTATCTTCGATCTTATTATTGATGCAAGTACTTCCTGTGTGGTTCTTATTTTTATAATATTGGGACGATCGATATGTCTACAGTTATGGTGTGGTCTAGTTTTGTTTTTGCATTGATATAGATCTAATTTGTATTTATTTTTAACGCTTCGCAGATCATAGTATTAGCGTTCTACAAACCTTAGTGGTTTATTATGCTATATTTAATAAAATCTTGTTATATAAGTTCTTTTATATGATAATAAAGGCAAATAAAAAAAAAAACTTCATAGTCATAACAGAGAAGCAAAGTTTAGGTCATTATTTTTGATTGGTTATTACATTCTAAATTTGAAAAACTTCGACTTTACTAAGCACAAACTTTGGATGGTTGTGAAGATCGCTTTATAAATACCAAAAATTGTCTTAAGTCAAAGTTTTTGCTTAGCAAAGACAAAATACGGACTACAGATTTCAGCCTTAGGCTTTTTCTTTCCGTATCATTTACTTAATGTGTCTTTTTTATCCTACTTACGGCCGAATACTGAAACGCTACTCAACATTTGAGAACTAATTAAACAAGGAAGCAGCTCTCAAACTCCAAAATTGCCATACTAATTTTAAATTTAGAAACTGCTCAATAATTTAAGAACCTCTCAAATTTTTAATGACGTTTCTGTATTCGGCTGTTAGTCTCTTGACTCGAACACGCTGGTACAATTATTTATAATTATATCGCCAACGCGGTCGAATTAAAAAATAATACATAATATATTATATACCTGATACATTGTTTTTATAAATTACATTTTAAAATTAAATCACTAACAAACAAAATACGAATTAATTATGTACACTTCTAGTACTCCAATTAAAATATATTAATCAAGTTTTCACGTTAATGTGGCTCCACTGTGTAAGTTAGACACAATAGAATTGCCTATTATTTTGTACTTCCGAATTACCGATTATTTTAAACCCCCAGATGTATAGTAATACAGAAACAATCTGGCACACACGGAGACAGCACTGAGAATGATGGTGGAGATGATGACTATCGGAAACCCCAGCCTAAAGACCCGAGGCCCAGTGAGGACCTCAGGACCAAGGAGTATGAGGTCAGTAGTTGATTGAGCGTCTTACAGCTTAGATCCCACCCCAAATGATTGTATAATAAGTAAGGATTTACAAAAGAAAAATAAATATAAGTAGTATATCCGTTGTCTAGTTACCGTAACACAAGCTTAGCACCTTACCATAGGGCTAGATAGCGCTGTGTGTTGGTCACAGAGTTTATTTATTATTTAACGTCGATTATGACACCCCAGGCCCAGCTAATTATCTCAGAACCAAGGAGTATGAGGTGAGTAGACCTGCTCTAGTTGACTGAGCGTGTTACAGCTTAGATCTCGCCTTCAATGATGATGAGAAACCACAGCCTAAAGACCCCAGGCCCAGTGAGGACCTCAGGACCAAGGAGTATGAGGTCAGTAGTTGACTGAGCGTGTTAGAGCTTAGATCCCACCCTCAATGACGTTGAGGAGACCCCAAGCCCAGCTAATTATCTCAGAACCAAAGAGTATGAGGTCAGTAGACCTATTTAAGTTGACTGAGCGTGTTACAGCTTAGATCTCGCCTCAATGATGATGAGAAACCACACCCTAAAGACCCCAAACCCAGCGAAGATCCCAGAACCAAGGAGTATAAGGTTTGTAGACCTGCTTTAGTAGACTGAGCGTGCTACAGCTTAGATAACACTTCGTTTTTGCTGTCTAATGAGACGAGGGCGTGTTTACTCGGCTGCAATGTAAAAGGATATGTGTTTGATTTCCGTCGGAAATTATAATAGTTTCTATCTTACAATATTTGTAACGCGAAAGTTTGTAATGTATGCCCGTGACTTTGTTACTCTTTCACGCAAAAACCACTGAACCGATTGCGATAAAACTTGGAATATAGGTAGCTGGATAATGGAAATAAAACATAGGCTACTTTTTATCCCGATATTCTTGCGGGAACGGGACTTACGCGGGTGAAAACGCGGGGCGCAACTAGTAAATTATAAAAATTAGACGTAAGTAGTACTTAATAAACAGGATTTTCTTTTCAGACTCTTCAGCCAGAACTACTGAGGTACAAGATATTGCCAATGAAGCGAGCCAACGATGGATTCCCGAGATTCAGGAACAGATTCTATAAGAAATACTTGTAAATTATTTAGATAAACATTAGATTTAAAACAAAAAAGTATTGTTACTTAGTTTCCTGACGAATGAGACAATAAAAAATAACGAAGGTTCACTGACTCTTATTCTATAACTTTCTGTGCCTTCCATGGCTATAAACGAGTTAGTTCTTTATTATTATCTTTATTCAGGTAAGTACTTACTAAGTACAATACTGCAGCACTCATACGTAAGTCCATCAATGCCTATAGTTGCGGCCAAGGCTTGTATAGTACTTTTCTCAAAATAATGCGCGGAAATTAAACTAATTACCTACACGTACAATTCAGAACTTTTATTTCTTCTTCTTCTTCATTCAAAATGGCTTTTTTCATTCGAACATTTGCCAGTGTCAAGTATTATCAATATTTGCAGGTTATTTGCATCGAACGATACAGTCAAGTCGTCATAGTTAAAGTCAAGTCGAGGGAATCATTGTAAAAAGGAGGCCATTTTTTACAATGTTTGTTTACGGAGCTTTGGAGAGAACACTAAGCTGAAGTTCATGTTTTGCACCGATTTTCACTTTTATTTTCACTTGTACACCTTCACGAAACTAAATTGATTAATATGCCCCCGAAATTAAACAATTTACACGCATTTGAACCAAGTATCACAAAAATTAATATTTAGCAACACATGTGATGAAAAGTGGATTCTTTATGATAACCGGAAAAGAAAAATGCAATGGCTGACCCCAGGTCAAATGCCACAACAGTGTCCTAAAGCAAAACTTACCAATAAAAAGGTAATGGTAACTGTTTGGTGGTCTCAGCATGGTGTTATTCACTATAGTTTTCTTCGATCTGGTCAAGCAATTACGGCAGATGTCTATTGTGCCGAACTCCGAACCATGTTGACAAAACTAGCAGTAAAACAGCCCCGACTCATGAATCGATCTTCACAATTATTGCTCCACGACAACGCGAGACCTCACACAGCACGAGAAACCATTTTGACCCTTCAGGAACTGCACTTAGAAACCATTCGTCATCCTCCGTATTCACCAGACCTTGCTCCAACGGACTACCATTTTTTTCGTGATTTGGACAATTATCTACGTGACAAGAAGTTTTCTTCCCAGGAGGCAGTACAAAATGCTTTCACACAGTTTGCTCCGTCTAGATCGTCGGAGTTCTATCGCAAAGGCATTAATAACCTTCCCATTAGATGGCAGCAATGTATAGATAATAATGGCAACTATTTTGATTAAATAAATTTGTCAAAAATTTAAAAAATAAACAATTAAGATTTTCAGTACAAATCGGCAATTTCATACTTTAACCCCTAATATTATTTTTTCACTAAACAGCTTTCTATAGCCAGTCCTAAATTTAAATTATACCTTCGATAAATTACCTTTTTGGTCGCCATTTTGCGGAGTAGAAGATCGTTCCATTTTAAAATTACACGATTAATATGATTTTACATAGTTTACCTCTTGAGGTACATTTTTTTTAAGTAAGTACTAATTAAGTACATATTGCGTACAATTTAATCATGGATTGGATTGGATTTTCATACAACTAGTGCCGGCCGCTGCTCGACTAGTACAGCAAGTTCGATTTATTTCGAAGAAGGTTGTCAAAATAATGCTCAAATTTCCAAGCATTTTTGAGAAAAGTACTTATTAGAACAGTAGGTACCTATAGTGAATACTTTCTGATATGAAATTGATAAGGATCTAAGTACTGCAAGGAAAGAGGAATCCTCTGACGTCCAAGACAAACCAAAAGTGGTTTTATGGATGTAATTTATGTAAAAATTTAATGTATTTTTCTTGTTAAATAAAAAAAATATATATATTATTCAGTTACCTTAGTCGTGGACGCCGCAGCTAATCTCGCACCCTCGCAACACGTAACATACTATGTAGTTCGTGTTTAGTTATTATAATATTTTATATGTATGTTAGTCAATAAGGTATATATTTTTATAGATTTATTAGGCGTCTATGTATATTGCATTATTATTGGTTCCTCGGTTACTGCGATACAAGCTTGTGCTTAGTGTAGAATCGATTTCTGATATATTATGTAATTTGAGAATTAATGTCTAATATGTGTCATAGTTAATAAATAAATATTTGATTTAATTTGATAAGTTCCAACCTATTTTAAAATGGAGTAGTGAACCCATTTTATTAACCTATTGAATATATTAGTATCATTTTAAAAATAATTCGTTTTAATTAATGTGCGTCAGGTTGGATCGCCGGTCTACATGAAAGTACGCAATATGGTAGGTAGATAGGATACAAGGTACAACGGGTATGCCCTTTTAAGCCGAAAAGGGTAGTTCTAGACATCTAAGCGAACAACTTTTGTTCTACGACTTATGAAAATTCAAACTTTTTTTTTTAAACATTGGGTTTATGTTTCACAGAAAAAACAGCTGTTTTTAAAAATAAAGATAAGTAATCAAAGTTATGATTGTAGTACACCAAACTAAATGAAAGGACAACATAAGGTCAATGACCTCAAACTCTAAGAAACAGCTGATTTTCAAGTAAACTTTAGACTTAAAGTTTTCGTAAAGTACTTACTTCGAATTTATAAAAGTCGTAGAACAAAAGTTGTTCGCCTAGACGTCTAGAACAAACCCCTTTTGGCTTAAAAAGGCATACCCATTATACCTTGTATACTCGCCTAATTCTATTAAAGACAAATAGTGTTGGACGCCCGCGACATTGTAGCGGCCGCGGGGAGTCGAGACGGCGAGCGATCGCTGTTTGTGGCATCGCGCATCGTATGGACACAGTACATAGAAAGGCTGAGGCTGGGGCCACAGGAGTAAGGAAACTACCTACGAATGGTCGAAACCGTTCACTCACATAAACATGCGGGGACAAATGGGAGAATAGATTCCCACTTGTCCCCCCCGCCGTGACAACTGGGAAAATAATTCCCAGCTGTCCCCCGGGGGACAGGGCTAGAGGGGACAGCTGGGAATAATCGTGCGCGTCGACAAGACTCCTAAGTATACTTCGTGGTGCAGTCAGTACTGCGTGTCGCGTCACGAATAGTGTGCTCGTTTGTGTGAGTGTCCAGATTATGTGGTATGGGGGACGCATACCATAGTTCTGCAGTTACCTCTATGTACTGTGGTATGGGGGAGGCATTCCACAGTACTGCAGTTTCATCTATGGACTGTAGTATGGGGGAGGCATTCCACAGTACTGCAGTTTCCTTTATGTGCTGTGGTATGGGGGAGGCATACCACCGTACTGCAGTTTCATCTATGTACTGTGGTCCATACCAATAATACAATGCCTCCCCCATGGGAGGCATACCACAGTACTGCAGTTTCCTCTATGTACTGTGATATGGGGGAGGCATACCACAGTACTGCAGTTTCATCTATGTACTGTGATATGGGAGAGGTATATCGGACGCAGTGAGGGATAAAGGCTGACATTATGAGTCAAATACGTTTAATTAAAAAAAAGGTAAGTAAGTATCAATCTATATTTATTAAACATGGATATACAAATACAAAGAAACCGATATAAAATATATTTTACAAACAAAACGATTATTAATTCGTTGGTTTACTTAATTGTAATTACACGCTGTATCCCGCGGTGTTTGCGTGAAACACCATGCATAAACTTGCTTTTTCATACAAGGTGTAACGGGTATGCCCTTTTAAGCCGAAAGGGGGTTGTTCTAGACGTCTAGGCGAACAACTTTTGTTCTAAGACTTACGGAAATTCGAAGTACTTTTAGACAATTTTAAGTGTAAAATTTACTTGAAAATCAGCTGTTTCTGAGAGTTCGAGGTCATTGACCTCATGTTGTTCTTTCATTTAGTTTGATGTTTTACAATCAAAAAAAAATTAAGGTAATTGAACCTTTATTTTCAAAAGCAGCTGTTTTTTTCAGTGAAACATAATCTCAAAATTTAAAAAAAAAAAGTTCGAATTTTCAAAATTCGTAGAACAACAGGTGTTCGCCTAGACGTCTAGAACAACCCCCTTTCGGATTAAAAGGGCTTACCCGTTACAAATTGTATTATTAGTAGGTTTTCGACAAACACAATATGGTTTATATTCACAAGTTGTGATAATAGTTTTATTAAATTTGGCACAACTTTTGCGTTACACAGAAAAATACATAATAAAAAAGACACCTACAGTGTCCTCTCGCGACCGAGACTGTTGTAACATAGAACTATTTTAAACGAAAAGATATTTCCACAAAAACACAGCGCACGGCCCACGTTAGGCGGGATTCGAACCAACGCATCCCAATCCAATCCGGGTAATGCGACTTAGGCCTCTTAGTCTACCGACGCGGGCGACTCATACACGCCGAATTATCGCTTCAATATCTTTTCCATTCACTACAACTTAGGCATGTTAACGCATGCTGTGCTTGGGCTTAAGCACTATAAATAAAAATATAATTTGTTGTAACATAGTCAAAAAGTCGAGGTAAAAGAATTAAAAAAAAAACACAAAATAAATAAGACCCGGAAAACTAAATCTTTCAATTTCAATAATAATGTATTAGGCGCACTCCTTCACGCAAAAACTACTGAAACGATTTTAATGAAACTTAGAATAGGAAGGAAAGAGTGAAACCGCGGGGAGAAATTAGTACTTTTCATAAATGTGTAAAATATTATTAGCTTTATAAATAACAACCACACGTAGGGATTTCAAAACATTTGTAAAAAAAAATTTGGGTCAAACATCACCTTATAAGTAATATACAACGTGTAACGGGATTGCCCTTTTAAGCCAAAAGGGGGTTGTTCTAGACGTCTAGGCGAACAACTTTTGTTCTACGACTTTTGAAAATTGGAACTTTTTTTTGAAAATTTTAAGGTTATGTTTCACTGAAAAAAACAGCTGCTTTTAAATTAAAGGTAATTAAAGTTTTGATTGTTGTAGACCAAACTAAATGAATGGACATCATAAGGTCAATGACCTCAAACTCTGAGAAACAGCTGATTTTCAAGTAAACTTTACACTTAAAATTTTCGAAAAGTACTTCGAATTTACAAAAGTCATAGAACAAAAGTTGTTCGCCTAGACATCTAAAACAACCCCCTTTCGGCTTCAAAGAGCATACACGTTACACCTTGTAAAACAATTGAGTTTTAAAAAAATGCTCTTAAAAATTCTATCTCGCCAGAATTCGAACCCGCGACTACTCTGGGAATTCGAATTATCGCTTCGAAAGGAGATCGAAACTTTTTTGAAAATAATATTGTACGGCGTTAAGCTTACTAAAAAAAAAATTCAAACGATTTGTAAACATAATTTTATCGGGTTTTAATTGCGTATTATTATTTATTTTCTTACCTCGACGTGACCATGATCATGTTACAATGATCTTGGTCGACGTCGAGGTTAGAAAATCTAAATATATATAACTCAAAGGTGACTGACTGACTGACATAGTGATCTATCAACGCACAGCCCAAACCACTGGACGGATCGGGCTGAAATTTGGGATGCAGGTAGATGTTATGACGTAGGCATGCGCTAAGAAAGGATTTTGATAAATTCTACCCCCAAAGGGATAAAATAGGGGATGCAAGATATTACTTCTTAACGCGAGCGAAAGCTAGTAAATGATAATACGCGATTAAGACCCAGTAAAATGTAATTATGTTAACTAAAGATTCTTTTGGCTTTGAAAACACATGACTATTGTTTGCGACGTCTGCTAGTCGTTTCTCGGTGAAATGTAGGTACCCCTTACAAAAATAATATTATTGGATATTTTTGGCACTCGAAAACTCTTTTAAAACTTACATTAAGAACACATCAGAAGTTATAAGTACAATAGCAAAGGTTATAAGTAAAAACAGATTAACTATAAATATTTTAAAGGAAAAAATCATCTTCAAAAATTCACTTGCGGGTTTCACTCGCACCTCTGGGTTCGAACCTTGCCGCTGATGATTTTGTTTCTTTAAAATATTTGTATTAGATATATACCTATACCTTGAACACAAAAATTTACGAAATATTTAATAAAAACAGATTTGTCTGCTATCGGTCAACTTGCAACAACTTTAACATCGAACTTAGGACGAGCGATACAGAAACAAAAGACGATCGATTTTTTTTTGTTTCTATTTCGATCGTCTGTTGTTTTCGTATCGATCGTCTGTTGTTTTTGTTTCGATCGTCTGTTGTTTTCGTATAGATCGTCTGTTGTTTTCGTATCGATCGTCTGTTGTTTTTGTTTCGATCGCCTGTTGATTTTGTTTCGATCGTCTTTTGTTTTTATATTGTTCCTCTTTCGTTTCTGTTTCGATTACCAAGTTGAACGATGGCGGAAAAACCTAAATCAATGGCGTAGGCTTAGATATTATTACTGTGTGACTAAAAACTTCATTACATAGACATTGCTTATATATTATTAATTTATATACTTACCTTTACTAATAATATTCAGTATTATAAGGTGTTCCGAGGATGCCTATTTATTTCGAAAAAGGTTTGTTCTAGACGTCTAGGCGAACAACTTTTGTTCTACAACTTTTGAAAATTCGAAGTACTTTCGAAAATTTTAAGTTTGAAGTTTACTTGTAAATCAGCTGTTTGTTAGAGTTAGAGGTCATTGACCTTATGTTGTCCTTTCATTTAGTTTGGTCTACTACAATCAAAACTTTAATTGCTTTTATTTTCAAAAACAGCTGTATTGCAGTGAAACATAATTTCACAAAATTTCCGAAAAAAAAAAGTCAGAACAATAGTTGTTCGCCTAGACGTCTAGAACAACCCCATTTCGGCTTTAATGGTCGTCCTCATAACACTTAATATAATATTTTACGTATAAAATTTAGAAATGTTAACCTATCGTATATTTTTATTTTAAACTAGCGTTTTACTTGACTTAGTCTAATTTGTTATTTAATATAAATACATTATTATATTCACTTATTTATCAAATTTTGGTTTTTACAAAATAAACTAAATACAAAGTATATACATCACTATAAAACCTATAAACAAAATTCTATCTAAGTAAAGCCACAGTATATTGAGGGAGCAGTATGAAAACTGTGCACACTCGACGTGGCGCATGTTTGTATGAGTGACAAGTTTCAAGTTCAAGTTCAAACATTTATTTGCGTATAACAAGAGATGACAAAAACAGACACAAACAGATGACAAATACAGATGACAAAAATAATAATAATATAATGCATATGCTTGTTATTGCCTTTAAGGCGTACAAATATTTGATAACATAAAATTGATTAAAAATAAGTCAAATAAGCAAATGTCAATTTTATATCATTGAAATTAAATTATAATGTATTAGAATATGTAAACTAGTAAAACTGTCTAAATGCAAAGTATTCCTTCGTCGTTCTTTTTCGTTCGTTCTTCTTTTTTTCGTATTCTTTTCAAGAATCAAGAATCAAGAAAATTTATTGAATAACTGTGTACATTAAGGTGACATTAAATATTAAAGGTATCAACAGTTTGTCCATCCCGGACATACAGTATAGAGTAGAGGTACTTAGGTACTTAGTTTAAGGCGGCGATAGATGATAAGCAACGGTCCTTGTCCTATTGCATATAAATGAGTGAGATGGAATTGCGTGAAAAATCTACAATTTCTCGTAAAATCAATAATTAACGAAGATTAAAATAATATTATGAAAAAATGCGATGAAGGGAGTTACGGCCCCTCAATCCCAGGTAATGTTTGTGTCATCAGCAAATTCATAGGAATATTCCACGAGTAAAACAGATGATGCAAGCATTCCTACGAAAAGGATGTTTAGTCTAGTTAAGCTTTCGTTATAAGTTCAAAATGTATTCAAGTTAGTCTGTAAGAAGCCTCAATGACGAATAAACGTCTTTAAAATAAAAACCTCGTGTTTTTTTATAAAGTTACCGCCGTGCCAGACTTTGAGTGGCGCAGCCGGAGCGGATTTTTCATAAGTGAAATTACATAGTGAATCCAAATTTATTTACGTAAATTCGCGGAAAATCTGACGAACCAAATAAATAACTCGGCACTGCGCGGCGGTCAACTTCTGGGAGAGATGAGCTCGAGCGGATGGTGAGTAAACTTCCTTGCCTATCCATTCTTCGGCCTCTTATTCCCGCATCGTACAATCGAGTACATTAGTGTTAAGTGAAACTATCTGATTTTGTTGAATTTTAAAATATTCAGTGTTAATGAAATTTTATATTAAAATCTAAAGGTATCTAAAGGGAATACATGAATAGCTTCCTTTTAATCGACCTTATTTAAAAATTGAATTGAATTAAAAAAAAAAAAAAAAATATTTTACAATTTTTACAATTTACTTTTACAATTTATTTTTACAACTTTTACAAATTTTACAATTTGTGTGTACACACACACACACATGTACTTTTAGAAATTCGATCTTGAATTTTATTGTGTGCATTTTATTGTGTTTTATTAACTTTATTTTTCAAAAATGGAACAAATTCAACTTATTCCAAAAGAAATTTTATGTTTAATTCCTAAATATGAGGGTGATGAAAACCTACTTAATTTCTTCATCCAAAAATGTGAGTACGTCGTTACTAATTTTCGCGGAGCAGGTACCGTTGCTCAAAACGCGTACATCTATCAATGTATCACCTGCCGATTAGCCGGTAAGGCCGCGGTATTAGTAAGTGAACGCACAGATGTTAGGACTTGGGAACAGCTCAAAGATCTACTTGCCCAGCATTTCGGTGACAGCAGGTCCGAACAATGTATTAAAATCGAATTGGAATCCTTAAGAATAAAACATAATGAAACCTACCCCGATTTTTGTAAGAGGGTACAAGCCCTTAGAAGTGCCTTATTTGCAAAGGTAAACTTATTAACTGACGAGGGTGTAAAAGCGGCCCGCATGATTATTTACAATGACACCGCATTAAACATTTTCCTAAATAACTTACCTAGAGAAGTGATTAGGATAATTAGACAAAGACAAGTAGCATCCCTTGAAGATGCACTTACCATCGTTATGGAAGAGCATAACTTCATGAATCAATACGACGCTTTTAATAATATGAAACAAAATTCCTCAAAACCGGTTCAACCCCAACAGCAATTGGTTCCTGGCAACAATAATTTTAAATTTGGCATACCTAATAATTTTGCAAACAAAACTCCACAAACCTCTTTCCAGAATACGCAAAATCAATTACAGAATAAATTTAATTTACAAAATAAATTTGGCCAACCCAATCAATTTAAATTTGGAATAAACCAGAACTCCGGATTTAGACCAAATTCTCAGCCAAACCAAAATTTTAATAGATTCAATCAAGGAAACAATAACTTCAGATTTGGAATTCCCCAACAACAACAGAATTTTAAATTCGGTATACCAAATCAAAACCTAAATAGGCCTCCACAGAATTTTGGTAATAATAATCAAGGTTTCCGTTTTGGCATTCCACCACAGAGACCACAGCAACAGAACACCGATGTCTCTATGAGAACGGTCCGTAACAATTATATAGATGAAGATATGTTAGGCACTGATGTATTTTACCCTAACGAACCTGAAATTGACGCTGACATCTATAATCAAGCTATGTGCGAAAACTTTTATAATTCCGACCAGTTCGAAATCCAGGAAACTTCACCAGCTGACAGTGAACTTCCTTACGATCAGGATTTTTCCGAGACTACAACAGACCAGACTGTGAAATAATAAATTTAAATTGCGATAGTATTTTACGCCTTCCACATATTTACTTACCAGAAATAGATGCTTACTTTATGATAGACACCGGTAGCGTTAGATCATTTATGAATCCAGCCTTAGCCTTTAAATATTTCCGAAATTACATTTACCAAGAACCCTTTGAAGTTGTTAGTACCCATGCTCGTAGTAGACATGATAAAGTCATCAGTATCCCTTTGCTAAAATCATTTAAAACCGCAGGTCAACATAAATTTTATTTATACAGTGTAGATCCTCGTTACGACGGCCTCATTGGCGCCGATCTATTACGACAATTGAGTGCATCAGTAGACATGAACAAACAAGTATTGAGAATACGCGACCATGAAATCCCAATAGTCTATAGCCCACCTTATGAACTGTATTTAGATCCTCGTTCCGAAACTCGAGTTAAAGTCCCTACTGACTTACCTAATGGCGAAGCCATAATAAACTTCATCGATTTTGGAAATGGAGTACGTATGCCTTCAGCATTAGTTACGTGTGTAGACTCATTCGCTTATACAGTTATTCAGAATTTATCCAACGAAAAGGTCTCCTTGTGTTTCAATAACCAACTTAAGGTAACTAAAGTTAATAATGAAACCCTTTCTAAATGTGAGCTTAATTTTACTCATGACACTAACGATATAGAAATAGACAACATGTTAAAAGAAAATTTAAATAACATAAAATTGGAACATCTCAATAATGAAGAGCGACAGGCAATTCAACAGCTTTGTTATGAATTTAGAGATATTTTCCATTCTGATAAAATCCCATTAACCCATACAGGACACGTAAAGCATAGCATTCGCACAACTAACGAAGATCCAATCTACGTTAGGCCCTTCAGGCATCCACCAGTAGTAAATGAAGAAATTCAAAGACATGTAGACAAAATGCTAAAAGAAAACGTTATTAAAGATTCGCATTCCCCATGGTCAGCCCCCGTACATTTAGTCCCAAAAAAGAGCGAAAACGGTGAAAAGAAATATAGGCTAGTAATCGACTACAGACGTTTAAATGAAATAACTACAGATGACAAATACCCAATCCCAAATATAACAGATCTTTTTGACAAATTAGGAAAGTCCCAATATTTTAGTACAATAGATCTAGCAAGTGGGTACCATCAAATAGAAGTTAGAGAAGAGGACAGACATAAGACAGCATTCACAACTCAAGCAGGACATTACGAATTCCTTCGTATGCCTTTTGGACTCAAAACAGCCCCAGCTACCTTCCAACGTGCTATGGATTCTACTTTAAAAGGACTACAAGGCATTCATTGCTTAGTTTATCTTGATGACATCATAGTCTATTCCACAAGCCTCCAAGAACACATAGAGAAGCTAAGAAAGGTATTCGAGAGACTGAGGGAAAATAACCTTAAAGCTACGCTAAATAAATGCGAGTTCCTCCGGAAGGAAGTTCTTTACTTAGGACATACGATCACAGCCGAAGGTCTTAAACCAAATAATGACAAAATTGATGCTATATTGAAATATCCATTACCAAGAACCCCGACGGAAATCAAGAGCTTTCTAGGTCTTATAGGCTACTATAGGAAATTTATCAAAGATTTCGCAAAAATCACACAGCCGATGACTAACTGCCTCAAGAAGAAAAATAAAGTTGTAATAGATGAAGCGTTTATAAAAGCATTTGAAACATGTAAAGAATTACTGACAAATGCCCCATTACTACAATACCCAGATTTTACTAAGCCTTTTGTACTTACCACAGACGCATCTAACTTTGCGATTGGAGCTGTACTATCACAAGGTCCTATAGGCTCAGATAAACCTATAGCTTATGCGAGCAGAACGTTGAATGAAGCTGAAACTCGTTACAGTACCATCGAGAAAGAACTTCTCGCGATAGTTTGGGCAGTCAAACATTTCCGACCATACCTTTACGGTCGCAAGTTTACAATATATACCGACCACAGACCTCTGGCGTGGCTTGGATCAATTAAAGAACCAAACAGTAAACTAACCCGCTGGAAACTTAGATTGGAAGAGTTTGACTACAACATAATTTATAAAAATGGAAAACAAAATTTAAATGCAGACGCTCTATCCAGAATTAAAATTAATGCATTAAATGACGGTCAGAACGGATCAATGATCGTAAATACGCCAAAGAGCATCATCGAAATCTCAGACACTGATTCTGAAAAGACGCAGATCATTCAAGGCAGAAGATCACCATATTCCATCCCTTCAATGTCTGACACTCTTACGGCATCTGAACATCCAGATTGTGGCAGCAGTAGTACGGAAACTGCTCATTCCGCTTACGACATAGATACTGACGGAATTCCTATTTTACATGAAGCCATAGATACTAAACCTAACCAAATTCTAGTTTTTACTTGGAACCGAGACAATATATCAGTAAAAGACTTATCACGACATAAACAAAAAGTTTTTGAAGTACATATGCCTCTTAATAGAATAGATCTAATCAAGCAACTACTTAAAGAGTATATTAGACCCAAAATTAGGTATTTCTTTTATTTTGAAGACAAATTACATAGGAAACATTTCAACGAAGCTGTCCTAATCCTTTTTAAGAAAAATGCAGTAAAACTCTTTGAATGCACCGAACGCGTAATTTATATAGAAGATGAAAACGAACAACGGGACGTAGTCCTCAAATATCACCAAGGAAAAACATGCCATCGTGGTATCAAAGAAACCCTACTACATTTAAGGAGGACATATTTTTGGCACAATATGGAGCAAACAGTAGCCAGCGTAATAAACGCATGCGAAACGTGCAAAGCAATGAAATACGACCGTAAACCAATAAAGCCAGTGCTTCAGCTAACCCAAACTCAAACAAAACCTTTTGAAGAATGTTTTATGGACATATTTACCATAGAAGGAACTAGCTTTTTAACTATCATAGATGCATTCAGTAAATTAGGACAAGCCTTCAAACTTTCAAATCGCAGCACGCCTGAAGTAGTTCGAGCGCTCATTAAATATTTTTCATTTTACGGAACTCCAAATAGAATAACATCAGACCCAGGCTCAGAATTCAACAATACACTCTTAAAGGAAACCTTAAGCTTTTATAAAATAAATTTGCACTTGACTACACCGCATAACCCTAACTCTACAGGACTAATAGAACGATTTCATTCAACAATCCTAGAAATATATAGACTAGCTAAATATGAACAAAAATTAACCGACGCAAGTTCAGTAATGACATACGCTATAATGTCGTATAATCAAACAATTCACTCTACTACCGGACTTACACCTTTAGAGGTAGTATTTGGTCATACTGAATCAAATGATCCCTTTGACGTAGATTTTAACAAACAATATACCCAACATCTTGTAAAAGAGCATTGCCGTAGGACTAAACACCTATATGAATATCTTACCAATAAAATGATAGCCACTAAGGAACGAATTATAGATAAAAGAGGGGGAGAGAAAGAGTTTAACATAAATGAAGGTGATAACGTTTTTATAAAAGGGATAAATAACAGAAGAAGTAAAGACAAACCACGGTATTCAAAAGCAGAAATTACAGGAGCAATTGTCAGAAACACCGTTCCCATTAGACTTAAGGGACGAGACACTAAGGTCCACATTAAAGATATTAAACGTCCTCCACAGGTGCATCCTGCTTCTGATAGCCCACAGCCAGGGCCATCTCATAAACCCTTTAGGTTCTCTCAATAAACTTGTATCTGGAAATTTAGATAATGACGATGCTAGAAAATATGATCAATTGATTGGCGACGTAATGACAAAACAAAACGCGTTTGAAAATAAAATGACCTTGATTACCGAAATGATTGGTACAGTGGAACATTTTGCACTATACAAAGTTCCATTATTAATACAGAAGAATTCCTGAACATTTTAAGTCCATTAGAAAAATCTGTAAAGTTTCCATATTCTGTAAATTCTGAAAATGTACTGAATCTAGAACAGTGTTCTAACATAAAAGCCTATGTAAAACAGAACCAGATAGTATTCATCATTGAAGTACCAATTGTAGAAACCTCTAATTATACCTACTACAGAGTCCACCCTCTTCCTGTATTGAGTCCTTTAAACCAAACCTTTGTCATTTTACCTAAATACCCTATCCTTTTGGTAAAGGGGTCTAAAACCATCTCGCTCGCTCAACCGTGCCCTCAGATTGAAGACTCTTTGTTCCTGTGCCCTGAAAACAGTTTGTCATCCTTGCTGAAAGACAACTGCGTCGCTTCTTTAGTTTCATACGAAAACAATGTTACATCCTGCAAACCATTACCAGTAATCATCGAAGGCGTGAGACTGGAACGTATACAAAAAGACAGATGGATACTTTTCACGAACAAGAAAGTCACGGTGACCCGGTACTGCACCAACGAGGTCCTTAGATACGATGTCCTGGGGACATATATACTTACACTGGAAGATGACTGTGAAATCAACATAAGCAGACTTTACCTGAAAAGAAAAATTACTAACATGGCTCCTGATATGTATCGACCACTACCCCTGCTGACTCTACCTGAAGTGGAGTATCCTGCTGAAGAAAGAATCTCACCGGCATACTACGATGATGTCGATATAACAAAACTTCACGCATTATCATATGTATTAAAGAAAAGTGACATTAGTAACAATAAGAGTTTTATGGAATTAAAAAGTGTTAGTTTAGGAACAATTATTTTATATGTAATCATAATCATTTTTGTAAGCTTTTATATTTTCATTAAATTTAGAAATAAGCTTACATCTTGTAGAAACTTGGGTCAAAACCATATTTCTATGGAAAATATTGAAAATGGTTTTGACACTAGGGGGGGGAGGAGTTACGGCCCCTCAATCCCAGGTAATGTTTGTGTCATCAGCAAATTCATAGGAATATTCCACGAGTAAAACAGATGATGCAAGCATTCCTACGAAAAGGATGTTTAGTCTAGTTATGCTTTCGTTATAAGTTCAAAATGTATTCAAGTTAGTCTGTAAGAAGCCTCAATGACGAATAAACGTCTTTAAAATAAAAACCTCGTGTTTTTTTATAAAGTTACCGCCGTGCCAGACTTTGAGTAGGGGTTCTAGGTATTGTATTTTCTAATATTATGATGCCTATAAGAAAATATGGCGATTAAGGATTTAGAAGAAAAATTGATTTATTTAGTAAAACAGGGGTAACTTTGCCTGTATAATAGTGGTATTTAAAGTTATTTTTTATTGTTTTTGAAATGAAGGGGACACTTTTTGTATCATGTACAATAACATAATACATTGTTTAAAGATCTATTTGATACCGGTTATGAATAAAACCATTCCATCGGAAGGGATTTCACATGAGTCGCGTCCTTAAGCACTTCTTTAAAATTAAAAATAACAACTATTTCCGACCATTTGTAGTTAGTTTTCATACTGCTGCAGGCCTCAGCCTTTTATGTACTGTGGTAATAACTTACCCATACAGGGTTATTGGTAAAGCATTAAGAAAGCGGATCAAAGCTACCTCCTGACATCCCAAGGAACAAATTTTGTTCTACGACTTTTGTAACTTCGATTTTTTTTTGTTAATTTTTAATTACGAAAATCACTGTTATCCGGGTGCAGAGGTCAATAATCCTAAAATTTCAGTACTATCCTTACTTTCCTACTAATATTATAAAGCTGAAAGTTTGTGAGTATGAGTGTGTATGTGTATGTGTGTTTATTACTCAATCACGTAAAAACCGCTGAACCGATTACGATGAAACTTGGAATATAGGTAGCTGGAAATCTGGCATAACACATAGGTTACTTTTTATCCCGATAATCCCGCGGGATCGGGACTTACCCGGGTAAACCGCGGGGCGCAGCTAGTTCTTAATAAACTACTAAAATTTTAAGGTTATTTACCTCTGAGTCCAAATTTTTGCAATTAGAGAATTGAAATACAAAACGAAAAAAATCGAATTTCCAAAAGTTGTAGAACGAAATTTGTTCCTTGGGATTTTAAGAGGTAGCCCTGCCCTCAGATTATTTATCCAGTGGACGTCTGACAACAGTGGAAAATGACAGGCACTACGCAGTACATTGCTGCTTTGAGGTAATTACTGGTAAAATTACCTCAAAGCAGCAATGTACTGCATAGTGCCTGTCATTTTACGCCTTTTTATATTAAGAATGTTTTGCTTTTATCTATGCTAAAATCCTGCGAGAAAGTTTGTGTAATGTCTGCTAAATTGTGACGATTGATTTCCGAATATCTGTAGAGTTTGATATCATTCATGAACGTACATAAAATGTGTGAGTGTAGTTTGCCCTGGGCCTATTTTGATGGAAAGTCCATTTTGTGTACTAGTTAACAATTTTGATGAAGGATTAAGTGTTAATCACAACCAAAGAGGGCTGAGCATCACCTTGAACTATTATTCTTTCTAGTGTCTTTAAATTTCTCATATGCTTTTCCGAATTCTTCTTGAATTTCGCTTCCGTCCAAGTTTTGAGTGGTTTATGGATTGGTACTTTACAATGTTTGGTTAGGTATATAATTATTCAGACTATAATTATTAGGGATCTCTGGTGTTATCTATGCTAAAATCCTGCGAGAAATTACTGGTAAAATTACCTCAAAGCAGCAATGTACTGCATAGTGCCTGTCATTTTCCACTGTTGTCAGACGTCCACTGGATAGATCATCTGGAGGCTGATTCGCTTCCATAATGCGTTACCAATAACCCTGCACGAAATTAAATTTACAGGTCCTATTAATAATGTATAAACTTTGTACAAAAACGGTAAGTTAATATAAAACCCTAAAGCTAGAAGCCCGCCGGCATCGGGGCAGTATTTAATTTTGTTACCGTCAAAATGTCTGGTCGCCTGTAACATATGTCACTAAAAGTATATTCAAGTATAATTACTTACGTACTTAAAAAATCTAATTAATGCGCAGCATAACTTTGCATCGTTTATCTTTTACTGTCACGTGAGGTTTCAAAGTTGACAGACAGAGACAAACGTCACATAACTTAGTCATGTGTAAATAATCTTACTAATATTATAGACGCAAAAGTTTGTATGTATGTATGTAAGTGAGGTTGTTACTCTTTCACGCAAAAACTACTGAACCGATTGCAGTGTAACTTGGAAAGCAGGATATCAGGAAGTTATTCCTGATATCCTGCTTTATAGTAGCCTATGTGTTAACATAGGCTACTTTTTATCCCGATATTCCCGCGGGAACGGACCTTACGCGGGTGAAACCGCGGGGCGCAGTATTTCATAAGTAAGGGAGTTACATGTTAATTAAATGCATTATTCAAACAAACACAACATAATTATTAGCTAATATCCAAGGATACTAAAATAATAAACGGCAAATGTCAACAAGCAGAAGTCATAAGTCATAAGTTCAAGTCAAGCCATATTCACGGTCAAGTCAAAGTTTTATGGGAAGTATAAAAAAAATACAACACCCATCCTGGGACTCGATTCAGTAAGGACATAGCATGCAGGATGCAGGCGACGTGCAGGATATGTACGTTAATTCGTATTCTGTAACTGTTATTTGACCGAACGAGCGAAGCGAGTGAGGTCCAGTGTAGACGGGCCTGGCGCTTGTATCTTTGTAACTTTGTATCTTTGTTGGACGACAACTTGAGTATCGTAGCTCGGATCTTTATGAATTTTGGTATGCACGTAGTTAAGGTCAATAGAATTTATGAGTTCTAAGATGAGCTGGATCGGTAGGGGGGTTGGGGAGATAGGGGGTCGTGAGGTCTCAGTTCGGGCGAACTACTAGTTACTACTTAATTCAAAATTAAGGGCTACTTAATTGATTAATTAGCTTCCCTTATTCCTCAGCCAATCAGTATTAAAAGAAGTTATAGAATAGCTATTATTTTTACTTCTGCAATAAATCGACATCTGCAATGCTCATGCATCCCGCCTGTTTGTCGCATGCTATGTCTTTACAGAATTGGGCCACTGATATTATAGATAGATTGATAATACTTTGTTTGATCAACACAAATAATTACAAAAACGACAAAATTAAAAAAATATTAAAACTAAATAAAAATTGAACAAAAAGACGGGCTTATCGCTTAAAGCGATTTCTTTCAGGCAACCTTGGCACGGAAAAGGGGTGATTAGGTTAATTAGTTGTAATTAGGTAAGTACTGGCGAATGGATAGCAATTCTTGAATATATTGTTAGTAACATATGTTACTGGCGACCAGCCATTCTGACGGTAACCAGTATTTAAGCTATTATTTGCACATGTTTTTTTTCTCTTGGCTCCTTTAACACGTACGACGTTGTTCTTCTTAACGTGCCCCCTGAATCTGTAAATAAAAATATTCTTCTATTACTTATCAATATCTATCTTCCAAACTTATTTCTTATCTTACTAATATTATAAACGCGAAAGGTTGTATGTAAGTATGTATGTATGTGAGGTTGTTACTCTTTCACGTAAAACTACTGAACCGATTGCCATTAACTTGGAATGTAGGTAGCTGGGAACCTGGATTAACACATAGGCTACTTTTTATCTTGTTATTCCCGCGGGAACGGGACTTACGCGGGTGAAGCCGCAGGGCGCAGTTATTCTATACTTATAACTTATGTATATCTATACTACTTTCATGCCATAAGGTTTCATGCCTGTTGCCGCTAATGAAATTTGTTAATGATAGAGTATATGCCTTTCTTGAGAAGTCCTCCTTTTTCTGTCCAAACCAGTATGGTTTTAGGAAGAGCAAATCAATCGACATGGCCATATTTTATTTCTTATATAAGGTTTTATCGAATGTTGATAATCATAAACTAGCCGTAGCCCTGTTTCTAGATATGTCCAAAGCATTCGATTGCGTTAACCACACTTTACTACTGGACAAGCTTTACAAATGTGGAATTGTCGACCTCTGTGGCGCGTCGGGCGAACGCTTGGCTGCAATACAGAAGGTTGCGGGTTCGATTCCCGCTGGGTGCAAATATTTATGCTTAAAAAATAAATATTTGTATCTGGTCTGGGCGTATTTCTATGTATAATATGTATGTATTTACAAAAGAAAAATAAATATAAGTAGTATATCCGTTGTCTAGCCACCGTAACACAAGCTTAGCAGCTTACCACGGGGCTAGATGGCGCTGTGTGTTCGTCACAGGATTTATTTATTTATTTATTTAATTAGGGGTAATATACACTGTTTACTAAAATCCTATTTGGACAATCGGAAACAAATAACACAAATCAATAGAATACCTCACGAAACTTATACTGACACTGTATTTGATTCTGATGAAAGAATAGTATGTCAGGGTGTTCCGCAAGGAAGTGTCCTAGGGCCGCTTTTGTTCATCATTTATATCAATGATCTACCTAGGGTTACGCACTTTCCAACTGCACTCTTTGCTGATGATAGCGCCGTTTTGTTTAATATTAGTAATATTAGCGACATAGAAAATGACATAAATCAAACACTGACATGTATAATTAATTGGTTACAATCACACAATTTGACATTAAACTTAAATAAATGTCATCTAATCAATTTCAGACAACGAAAGAATACTCCCCTTAACATTGACATAAATTATAATGGAATTAAAATAAATGAAATTGAGTCGACAAAATTCTTAGGATTGCATATTGACCAAAGAATTACGTGGAAGCTGCAAGTTGACCATATATGTAAGAAGCTACAACAATTTTCGTATGCCCTGTACAGACTGAGATTAGTCGCAAATTTGCAGACTCTTTTAACTGCATATCATGGACATGTTGCGTCTGTCTTACGCGTACTTAAAGCACAAAAGAGGTGTATCCGTGTCATTTTTAATCTGCAGCAAACCGATTCGTGTAAGAAATACTACAGATTGCACAATCTCCTAAAGGTGCCCTCACTATACATATACGAGGTGGCTGTATTCGTTCGTAAGCACTTTGCATATTTTGGAAGTTGTCCGCCAGGCAGTAGACGTGCAGGTGACCTTCACGCTCCTGAATCAAAGACCCAACTAATGCAAAGTAATGTGTTCTGTATGGCACCATCTATAATAAAATACCACGATCCATCAGAAACTGCAGTAGTCTGCAAAGCTTTAAATATAGCCTCCACAAATTTCTAGGGAATAAAGTTTATAATTTCTTCTATGGTTTTCGCGATTTTGCATAATAAAACACTTTATTTATCCGGTTTGAGGTTGACTGAGGTTGACTTTTTCAGACAACCTTGAAAAAGCCAACTGTAAAGTTGGCGAAAGCTCGGGTCAAATAATGAATAAAAACGCGATAAAACCGGATAAATAAATATTTAAAAAAATTTTTTTAATAAAGTTTATTATAAGATTGATCACTTTCTTAATGACAAATCTGTTGGGGATATTAAATATTATTATCTAATTTTAATTATAGTTATTTGATTTATATCTTTAATTTATTTGACATATTATGTAGTAAATGAATGACATTACAAATATCTAACAAACTAACTAATATTGACATTGTTATGAATAATCGGATCGGTAGGGGGGTTGGGGAGATAGGGGCTCGTGAGGTCTCAGTTCGGGGCGAACTCCTAGTAATATTAGTAGCTAGTATACTCACTGGTGGTATGAGGTCGGTGGTGCGTGTGACGCGCGGGCGAGGTCGGTGCGGAGACCGGGCCGCGGCCGCGCCCGCGCCACGTGCGCTACGACCAGCGGAGCTCCTTCAGCTCCACGCCCGCGCCGCTACCGCTACTGCACTCTTGGATCTTAACAAGCAGACACGATTATTCATCTACCTATACTTATAACCCCCCTATCTCCCCAATCCCCCTACCGATCCGGCTCATCTTCGAACTCATCAATTCTATTGACCTAAACTACGCGCATACTAAAATTAATGAAGATCGGAGCTACGATACTCAAGTTATCGTCGAACAAACATACAAAGTTACAAAGTCTACACTGCACATTAATGTCGTCGTCGTTGTCGTCGTCGTAATGTCGTCGACAGTAGTACTAACTTCGTATCTGGAATGTACTAACTTCGTATCTAAAACGTACTAACGTCGTATATGGAAGGTACTAACTTCGTATCTGAAAGGTACTAACTTCGTATATTGTATCTGGCAGGTACTACTAACTTCGTATCTGGAAGGTAATAACTTCGTATCTGAAAGGTACTAACTTCGTATCTGGAAGGTGCAGGCGGCACGTGCGTGGCCGGCGAGCACCGCGAGCAGCCCGCTCTGAGCACTGTCCTACTGGAGGACCGAGTGCCGCGCATTGCTGTCCGCAACTCCTGAACAATACACGCATTATATATACCGTTAGTAGGTACCAAAAAAGTTATATCTGTTCATATTCATATCATTTATCTATACAAGATATAACGGGTAAGCCATTTTAAGCCGAAAGGGGGTTGTTTTGGATTTCTAGGCGAACAACTTTTGTTCTACGACTTTGGAAATTCGAAGTACCTACTTTTAGAAAATTTTAAGTGTAAAATTTACTTACTAAAATTTACTAGATCAGCTGTTTCTTAGAGTTCGAGGTCATTGACCTTATGTTGTCCTTTAATTTAGTTTGGTCTACTACAATCAAAACAGCTGCTTTTTCAGTAAAACATAAGCTCGAAGTTTTCAAAAAAAAGTTAGATTTTTCTAAAGTCGTAGAACAAAAAGTGTTCGCCTAGACGTCTAGAACAACCGCCTTTCGGTTTAAAAGGGCTTACCCGTTACATCTTGTATATTTATCTTCTTCTTTGCCAGTGTGATGGGCACTTTTGGATACAATGGTCATTCACCTTAGATTATGTATATTTAACTTAGTTATATTTTTAGCAAGGAAATATATTTCCAAACAATCCCCATGACAGGATTCGAACCTGCGTCCTTTCGCTAACCAGGCGACTGCTCTAACCATTGAGCAACCATGTCTCTCCTTGCTAATTGTTAACCAACTAAGGCTTGGTTTCAACGCGATCTACCGGTCAAGCTTTGCAGCTTTATTAATAAAACATAGTAACTAGGAGTTCGCCCCGAACTGAGACCTCACGACCCCCTATCTCCCCAACCCCCCTACCGATCCGGCTCATCTTCGAACTCATAAATTCTATTGACCTAAACTACGCGCATACCAAAATTCATGAAGATCGGAGCTACGATATTCAAGTTATCGTCGATCAAAGATACAAAGTTACAAAGATACAAGCGCCAGGCCCGTCTACACTGGACCTCACTCGCTTCGCTCGTTCGGTCAATAAAATGTCATGAATAAAATATGGTTTTACGGTATTTTTTATTTGTAAGTTTTAAGGTTTATAGTTAAAATAAAAATACAATTAACAAAATTATAGCACTAGTAATTGGAATGCGCACGTGGAACTAAAAAGCACAGAAAAAGTGGTCCGATCCGATTAAGAACTCTGTCCCTTTCTAATAGTGTAATTAGAGACAGGGACAGCATGATGCGGAGCTCTGTCCCCTTTCAATAATGTTGTTATTAGAAAGGGACGGCATAATTAGAAAGAATTAGAAACGGACAGAGCTCCCAAGCTTGATCAAGCTGTTTCTTTCTAATTACACTATTAGAAAGGGACAGAATTCCTCATCGGATCGGACCGATTTTTCTGTGCTTTTTAGTTCCACTCTGCGCGTTCCAGGAATACAACTTTCTAGGTAGGGACGTTTTCACTGTTTTTTTTTTTCAATTCTGAACCGATGGCCCTTTGGAGTGTGACCAGTGTCAAATAATTATTATATAATATCATGTATATTTCGTCTATATACCTGTCCCATCTCACTGCACAATGACTGCCGTCCTTGAGAGACATTCTTCTTGGTGTTCCAACAGAACTCCAATATGGCGACCACGATAGCCAACGCGAGGCCACAGAGCAGGGTCACGAACACTCCACCTGGAATGTGCACCACTATATGAGGAACAGAGGAACAAGTTAATAAATTTACGAAAATGTGAATGAATGAATGTCATTTATTTGCTCGGAATATTATTAAACCTACTGCATTTGACAAAATTTATTAATATTTAATTTAATTGAATTGATTGACCTTATTATTGTGATTTTGTAAATTGACATGCCAATATTATGCAATGTAATTTTATGGTGAAATAAATGAATTGAATTGAATTGAGAACAGATTTTTGGAGATGTATTTTTTGCTAGAAATATTTTAAAGAAAAAATTCATCTTCAAAAATTCACTTGCGGCGAGATTTGAACTCGCGTCCCTGGATCAATATTCCAGTGCCTATACCGCTCGGCCACGCAAGTTCCCATCTCGAGCAGCGAATTTAAGAATATGAAATGTTTCCCTGTCTACTATTTTTCGACTACGGCTCGATTGAGACGCCATCTACAGGATCACTTTCCAGTGATTTACCTATATTAAAATAAATAAAAATATAAAAATAAATATTTCTAGTAAATATGCCTTGAGCAATAAAAAACAAATTTACGAAATATGTATTTTTTGTTTAAATATATCTTGTAAATATATCTTTGTTTAAAAAAATATTTCTATGAATTTACCTATATTCTGAACTCCCAGCGGATTGGCCTTGCTATCCTTCCCATCCCTGTTACAAACGTCCCCGGTGTTCTTCCACCACTTGTCGTACAGTATCTGAATCACTCCCTTCTCCTGCAGCTCGAGGATGGCTAGAGAGATCTTGTCCCGCCACGGACTGCCCTTCCATGTGGCTATGCCGTAACCCTGGGGACATAGGACATAAAACAATTCAAGGCTATATGGCAACATGTTTCCATGTTGCGTAGTTTTACAAGCGAAGGGGGAGGGGGGTATTTAACCTTAAGAAGGCCACCGATCTGCGTCAAGTATCTAACCTCAGAGTCAAGAAGGCCACTGATCTGCGTCAAGTTTCAAACCTTAGAATCGAGAAGGCCACTGATCTGCGTCAAGTATCTAACTTTAGAATCGAGAAGGTCACCGATTTGCGTCAAGTGTCTAACCTTAGAATCGAGAAGGCCACTGATCTGCGTCAAGTATCTAACTTTAGAATCGAGAAGGTCACCGATCTGTGTCAAGTGTCTAACCTTAGAATCGAGAAGGCCACTGATCTGCGTCAAGTATCTAACTTAAGAATCGAGAAGGTCACCGATCTGCGTCTAGTATCTAACTTTAGACTCAAGAGCCACAAATTTGCGTCAAGTGGCTAACCTTAGAATCGAGAAGGTCACCAATCTGCGTCAAGTATCTAACTTTAGAATCGAGAAGGCCACCGATCTGCGTCAAGTATCTAACCTTAGAAGTCGAGAAGGCCACCGATCTGCGTCAAGTATCTAACCTTAGACTCAAAAGCCACCAATTTGCGTCAATTGGCTAACCTTAGAATCGAGAAGGCCACCGATCTGTGTCAAGTATCTAACCTTAGACTCAAGAGCCACCCATTTGCGTCAAATAGCTAACCTTAGAATCGAGAAGGTCACCGATCTGCGTCAAGTGACTAACCTTAAAATCGAGAAAGCCACCGATCTGCGTCAAGTGACTAACCTTAGAGTCGAGAAAGCCACCAATCTGGGTCAAGTATCTAACCTCAGAGTCAAGAAGGCCACTGATCTGCGTCAAGTGACTAACCTTAGAGTCGACAAGGCCACCGATCTGCGTCAAGTATCTAACTTCAGAGTCGAGAAGGCCACCGATTTGCGTCAAGTGTCTAACCTTAGAATCGAGAAGGCCACCGATCTGCGTCAGATTGCAGTCTCTCTGCACGCGATGATCCAACATCGTAGATTCCATGAGGAAAGCGTAATTCCCCTCCAAAACTCTCCTCACGCCTTCCTCGTACGAGGACACCAGCGATGGCGGCGACGCGGTCGACATGTGTTGCCACATCTTCTGGTATATGTCTATCTTGGAATCCTGGAAACAAATACCATGTTGGAAATGGGGTGAAATGAGGATGGTAAGGCTACATCTGCACAGGAGGCTGGCTTAGCGCCTAAAGGCTAGTGAGTCACCTAAGTATAGCAACCGGCCGTGAAATTTCGCGACCGGCCGTTCTGAGCGCTTGGCTATTTGAATCTAGTTAGAATGCAAGCCACTTACTATAAAAGCTGATTTACATTAGGTCAGTGACAAAGTCAGTACCTTATAGTGGTCAGTGACTGACTTGATCGGAATTGCATGACTCTGACTTCTGTCACTGACCTAATGTAAATCAGCTCTTTCTATAGTCGCAAAAGAAGAGGAAGTCAAATTTTGGTTTTTCTCTTTTTCTCTTCAGTCATCTTTGAAAAAACTAACTGTAAAGTTAGCGAAAGCTCGATAGTTTGTATGCCGTTAATAAAACGCGAGTAAAATCCGGTAAATATTGTGCTTTATTAATTTCAATGATGTTGAAATGAAATTTGGACGATTTGAATACGGGAATAAAAGCGGTGTTGGTCTAGTGGTGGATACCCCGACTTTCATACCGAATGTCGTGGTTTCGAATCCCGGCCGCGCATTAATATCTTTTTCTTTAAGAAAAAGTTTTGTGCGCTATTAACATAGCTTTTACGGTGAAGGAAAACATCGTGAGGAAACCCACGGCTTAAAATCACGCACAAAGGCCCAATAGTAGGGCTAATTACGGAAACACACAGTTAAAATTTTAACTTCTAAACCCACAGTTCGCGTAAACACTTACCCTAAAGAAAGTCATAGTAGATCCGCCATTTAAAGTGCCGTATTGTATATTGCTTTGTGCCGCGAGGTCAGCCGCGCTCTGTATCGGCAGCACGGTACGTTCCACCGTGAGGAAAGCGGCGAGGTTGGCGGTGTACGATGAAAGGATGATGAGGGTGAAGAACCACCAGATGCCGCCCACTATGCGAGTTGAAGTGGCCTGGGGGGAGTGGAAATATATTAATTGACCGAACGAGCGAAGCGAGTGAGGTCCAGTGTAGACGGGCCTGGCGCTTGTATCTTTGTATGTTTGTTCGACGATAACTTGAGTATCGTAGCTACGATCTTCATGAATTTTGGTATGCGCGTAGTTTAGGTCAATAGAATTTATGAGTTCGAAGATGAGCCGGATCGGTAGGGGGGTTGGGGAGATAGCGGGCGTGAGGTCTCAGTTCGGGGCGAACTACTAGTAAGTATTTTTGCTTGAAATCTAACAAATTTTACTGTGTTCACAGCGTTGTTTTAAGACGGGTGAGGGTAAGAACCCTGAGTCCGAGTCCGCGAACATCTTGTTGACTTTGCTCAGACTGAGCTTAGCAAAAACTAAGCATACACTTTGAATTGGAATTTATTGTCAAAATTCATTTTAAAATAGGTACAGACAGAATACAGAATATGTATCCATGTAGATATCCATAACTAAAGCTATAACGTCCACTTACAACAATGTCTGCGTTAGAATATCCGACCCAAGTTTAGTTTATCAATTTAGTTACAAGTATAGCTAACAGGTGTCGCTACTAGCGCAACAAACAGCAAAATAAAAACTTTATTACCTATCAACTTGGATGGCAACTTGTAATTTCAAATTGATATTCTAAATATTTTATGATTGACAATACCTATATTATCAAATTACAATAACACCAAATCTTTAAAAAAATTTGAGGAATGAATGGGGCTCGAACCACCGCATATTGAATCTCAAAGCAAGGTAGTTAACCAGTCTGCTAATCCAACTTTAACAAACGTAATGAAATAATGAATCTATACCAGCAAACGGCTACTTGTGTATCTACCTACAAAATATTAATATAATGAGTAAATTGTGGGTAGTTGTAACATAATTTTAAATAACTGACCTTTTTACATAAAATCATATCACACAACAAACGAATAAACCATTGTGGTTACTGTGCATTTCTTTCGTTTTTTTAAAGTTTCATTTAAAATATGTTGTAGAATGGTTATGTCATAATAACAGAGAAGCAAAGTTTGTCATTATTCTTGATTGGTTTACATTCTAAATTTGAAAAAATTCGACTTTACTAAGCAAAAACTTTGGAAAATTTAAAATTTACATAAACTAGGAGTTCGCTCCGAACCGAGACCTCACGGCCCCCTATCTCCCCAACCCCCCTACCGATCCGGCTCATTTTCGAACTCATAAATTCTATTGACCTAAACTACGCGCATACCAAAATTTATGAAGATCAGGGCTACGATACTCAAGTTATCGTCGAACAAACATACAAACATACAAACAAACAAACATACAAACAAACAAACATACAAACATACAAACATACAAACATACAAACATACAAACATACAAACATACAAACATACAAACATACAAACATACAAACATACAAACATACAAACATACAAACATACAAACATACAAACATACAAACATACAAACATACAAACATACAAACATACAAACATACAAACATACAAACATACAAACATACAAACATACAAACATACAAACATACAAACATACAAGCGCCAGGCCCGTCTACACTGGACCTCACTCGCTTCGCTCGTTCGGTCAATTAAAGATTTTGCTTAGCAAAGTCAAATTACGGACTATAGATTTCAGCCTAAGTATTTTTACTTGCTAAGATCAATGACCTCTTATTCTAAGGATCAGCTGATTTTCATGTAAAATAAAATACAAGAATATTGCTCGACATTACATACAGCGCTATCTAGCCCCAAACTAAGCACTCGGCTTGACTATCGGTACTAAACAACGGATATATTACAAATCATAGGTGCTTTTTTTTGTAAATACATAGGTACATAAAAATATGATACATAGAAAAAACACCCAGACCAGATACAAATCTTTATTTTTAAGCTTAAATATTTGCACTAGCCAGGAATCAGCAGGATATTTCAGTCACAGAGGTTATGAAATGAAAGAAATATGAAGTTACCTTCGGATTCAACCCCGACCCTTGCCTCAGGAAGGTGCCCGTGATGAACCAGAATGAGTTACAGACGCTGAACTGGTTCGTGAGCAGCTTCGTCTCGTGACCGCAGATGTGGGTGCTGGTTGACCTGGAGATTGTACAAATTATCAGATCAGATCAGATTAGATTAGATAAAACTTTATTGTACCAAAATATTACAAAACAAATACTTACAGCTAATTATAATAAAGGTACAATAGGCGGCCTTTTCGCTAAAAGCGATATCTTCTAGACAACCTTTGGATGGACAAGAATTGTAGGAGGGAATGGGTGGGTATAAACGCATGAAAGGAAAATTAATGATAAATATAAACAATATTGATAGTAGGTACTACTATGGTTATTATTGTAAGTAATCTATATCTATCTTATATTAAAATTTAATTATTATTACCCTATTGTTGAAGTTATGTTTATTTAGATTAATATTAATAATTCTCAATAACTATGTACTTAATTTTATAATTTTGTAATTGGATTCAAAAATCTTAAAAACGACATTGGCATACCAAATTTAGTGCTGGTGAAATACGTTGGAATATTATTTAAGTGACATCTCTGTAACCATATTTCGAGCAAATAAATGACATTCATTCATTCATTCATTCTATACGTACTTATAATAAATCTGTAGAGAGGTGAATTCTGTAGGTACATCTGTTATCTTCTTTAAAATGGCTTTTCCATTCGGACCTTAGCCAGTGTCAGGTATTATCAATATTTGCAAGTTATTTGCATTGAACGATACAGTCAAGTCGTCATAGTTGAAGTCAAGTCGAGGGAATCATTGTAAAAAGGGGGCCATTTTTTACAATGTTTGTTCACGGAGCTTTGGGGACAACACTAAGCTAAAGTCCATGTTTTGCACCGATTTTCACTTTTATTTACACTTGTACACCTTCACGAAACTAAATTGATTAATATGCCCCCGAAATTACACGGCAGCTATTTACAAAGATTGTTTACAAAACAAATGTGTTTACAAATGATTCCCTAGACTTGACTTTAACTATGACGACTTGACTGTTTCGACGCAAATAACTTGCATAATATATTAATAATACTTGACACTGGCTAATTTCCTAATGACCATAATCGGTTCACAACCGATAAGAAATAGATAAATAGAGTGTAAAACGACGCACCATTCGTAGGGAGAAAACCTCGCCATGACAAACAACGTGAACGACACCAGAATGTAGGCAGCGAGTACATACAGCCATATTTCTATGGCGAGGGGGTTGAGGAAGCTGAACAGTCGAGTCGGTTGCGATGTCGGCACCTGGGGGTTACAGAATAAAAAAATAAAAAAAAATACCTGTGACCAACACACAGCGCCATCTAGCCCCATGGTAAGCCGCTAAGCTTGTGTTACAAATGAACCGAAATGAACCAAACGAACTTGTGTTTTAAATGAACCGAGCTTTCGCCAACTTCACAGTTGGCTTTTTCAAGGTTGACTAAAAAAAGCCCAACTATAAAGTTGGCGAAAGCTCGGTTCGTTTAAAACAATGAATAAAAACGCAATTCAACCAGATAAATAAAGTGTTTTATTATGCAAAATCGCGAAAACTATAGAAGAATAACGGATATACTACTTATTCGTGATTTTGTTCTTTTTAATACTTCTTCTCACATAATTAAAAAAACCTTAGCAAATCAGTGGTTGAATGCGACTTCTTCTTCTCTTTAAAGGTATCAGTTTAGTTTATTTCTTTGTGTTAACTTTCTATCTTTGTCAGTTTTAACTTCATTTATTCTTCTTTTTACCCGACTACGCGACGCAAAGGAGGGTAATGTGTTTATCGGTCTATGTATGTATGTATGTATGTATGTATGGATGTTTCTATGTGGCGTTCTAGAGGCCAAACGCGTGGACCGATTTTGATGATTCTTACGTCAATCAATTCGTCTAAATCTGGCGAGTGTGGTTAAAGACATAACAGTAATCCAAATTAACTTTTGTCACAACCAGACGCCATAATTGTCAAACTTAAAAAATCCAAAATCGTCAAAGTATGTCAAGATGGGTATCGTTGAATAGATTTTTAAAAATAAATATTAGGTTTATTAATATTAGGTCTTTCACCATTTTTCATTTTAAAGAACCGTTTAGGAAATATAACGGTGTAAAGTTAATTTACAATTAGGTATTTGCTTGCTTTTTATTACCAACGAACAAGTTTTTATTTTTGTTACGTAGTTACGCTTGGAACTATCAAAGTATAAGACGTGATGGTACAGGTGACAGGAATGTATTGATTGATATAAACTAAAAAAAATCTTACTGATATTATAAACGCGAAAGTTTGTATGTATGTATGTGAGGTTGTTACTCTTTCACACAAAAACTACTGAACCGATTGCGATGAAACTTGGAATATAGGTAGCTGGGGACCTGAATTTACACATAGGCTACTTTTTATCCCGATATTCCCGCGGGAACGGGACTTACGCGGGTGACACCGCGGGGCGCAGCTAGTATTTACATAAATTGTACCTACCTACCGAATAAAAGCCTAATAACACTTAGGTACTTACTTACCTAAAAACGTTAAAAGAATAATAATAAATTTAAACAATAAATAACTAAACCCTAACTGAAATAGAATAATATAGGTAAATAAATAAAGTTGGAACATTAAGTACCTACTTTTCTACTTAATTATAATATTAGTTATCTACTGAATAATGCACAGTATACATTATAGCCCCCTAATGAAATGAATAGATTACGAGACTTACCTACCATCAATAAATGAAAATAACTAAAAAGCGTAAAATAAAAATAATAATTATTAAAAAAAACAAAAAACGGGACCCATTCATTTTACCAATCTCATTTTTCCAATGGGTCCCGACTGTGAGTCATTTTTACTCATTTATTATGTGTTCTGTGTGTATCGATTACAAAACTATTATTACTTAGTGTAATTTCAAATTACTGGGCTTGTTTTTTTCTTTTTGGTTTTTTTGTTGTTTCTATGCTTATTTTTTAATCGAGTTTTTTACGCAGTCGGGTTTTTTGTTTTTTTTATAAATAATTTTGTTATACACGATACAATCGTCTAGCATAACATTTGCGGAGACTTGTAAATGGAATTTAGTTTTAATATCTAGATTTATATTTTTGTATTAATATCTGTTTGTCTTCCTAACTAAATAAAAATAAAATAAATAAATAAAATATTTATTTTTCTTTTGTAAATACATACATATTTATTCCAGACCAGATCCAAATATTTATTTTTAAGCATAAATATTTGCACCCAGCGGGAATCGAACCCGCAACCTTCTGCATTGCAGCCAAGCGTCAGAAAGAACGAAAGAATAACGTCGCGTTACATGCAATTGATAGAAAAGGGGAAATTAAACCGGGTTTTACTCCGTTTTATTCAATAATTATTATTATTGACGACAGAGCTTACGCCAACTGTAAAGTTGACAAAAGCTCGGTCGACTGTAAAGTTGGCGATAGCTCGGTCGTTAAAAATAATGAATAAAATAAATGTTTATGTATGTATTTACAAAAAATATATATATAAGTAGTATATCCGTTGTCTAGTCACCGTAACACAAGCTTGGCAGCTTACCACGGGGCTAGATGGCGCTGTGTGTTGATCACAGGATTTATTTATTTATTATTTATTTATTGTGTTTTTTATGCAAAATCGCGAAAACTTTAAACTAAAAGAGAAATAGTCCAGTACAATTGCCATACGAATGTATGAGATCGTATGCGTTAAATCCGGTAGCTGTGACTACCCATAACGCCACCATATCTAAAATCGAAAAAAAAAAGCGATCGCGGTTTTTTTTCGAGTTCGCGCTCGAGGTCACAACCTTGGATTATTTATTAAGCCTACATCATACTTCTTACTAATATTATAAACGCGAAAGTTTGTATGTGTGTCTGTATGTGACTTTGTTACTCAAAAACCGCTAAATCGATTGCGATGAAACTCGAAATATATGCAAGTGAATACCGGGAATAACACATAGGCCACTTTTTATCCCGATATTCTCGCGGGAACGGGATTTACGCGGGTAAAACCGCAAGGCGAAACTAGTAGGTTATAAAAGAGAATTTTAAAAAATTGTAGAAGAATGACATTTAGCTAAAAATAAAAAAAAATACAGAGAAAATTTAGTTTTTTTTTGAAAAGGGGACCATTAAGTATTTTTAAAGAAATATACAGGTAAAAAATTATAAATTGTTATATCTGTGTAAAAGGAACTCTTATAAAATATCTCCTTTACTTATAAAATATTATTTACACATGACTAAGTTATGTGATGTTTGTCTCTGTCTGTCAACTTTGAAACTTCATGTGACAGAAAAAACGATGCATAGTTATGCAGCGCATTAATTAGCGTTTACAAGTAAGGGGGTAAATTGTAATTAACTTGGGGTTATGACTTACCTTGAACAGTATCCCGATGCCGAGGTTCATGAAGGGCTTTGTGAAGTCAATGACAGCTTCCCTCGCGTAGTTTATTGTCATCGACGCGACAGCTATGTCCGCTTTCTGTCATACAAGAAGTCTGGCTTATTATGTCTTATCGGTTGTGAACCGATTATGGCCATTAGGAAATTAGCCAGTGTCAAGTATTTATTAATATATTATGCATATTATACGCATATGAGTGATCTCTTCAAGCAACCAATGAATGGAAAAGACTTAAGGAAGGGGATGGGTAATCTAAATGTATATAACTCAAAGGTGGCTGTCTGACTGACATAGTGATCTATCAACGCACAGCCCAAACCACTGGACGGATCGGGCTGAAATTCAGCATGCAGGTAGATGTTATGACGTAGGCATCCGCTAAGAAAGGATTTTAGTAGATTCTACCCCCAAGGGGATAAACGGGACTTATGCAGGTAAAACCGCGGGGCGCAGCTATACAAGATGTAACGGGTAAGCTCTTTTAAGCCGAAAGGGGGTTGTTCTAGACGTCTAGGCGAACAACTTTTGTTCTATGACTTTTGGAAATTCGAAGTACTTTTCGAAAATTTTAAGTGTAAAGTTAACTTGAAGATCAGCTGTTTCTTAGGTCTTTGACCTTATGTTGTCCTTTCATTTAGCTTGGTCTACTACAATCAAACCTTCAATTACCTTTATTTTCAAAAACAGCTGTTTTTCAGTAAAACATAATCTCAAAATTTTCAAAAAAATAGTTAGAATTTTCAAAAGTTGTAGAATAAAAGGTGTTTGCCTAGACGTCTAGAACAACCCCCTTTCGGATTAAAAGGACTTGCCCGTTACATCTTGTATAGTGTGTTTAAATAATACTAATGTCCTTTACGACCTTTTCAGCCTAGAGGTATCAATATTAGTAGCGAGTAGCAAGCAGGCGTCTATTTTAGATTATTTAAATAAACATTTAAAATAATAATAATTTAATTACTTAAGTTGATTAATTTTTGTAATGTGTTTTTTATTTTTTTATTTATGTTTTTGTTTGTTATTTATAAGATGAAAATATTTATTTAAATACCATAAAAATACGAAAAAGGAAATACTTAAATAAAATTAAAATAAAAAAATTACAAATAAATTAAGTAAATCAAAATACCTACAACTAAATTAAAATAAACAAAATTAACACATAAAAAAAATTCTATTGTTTTTAATTTATCTTTGTTTTTCTGTTTTATTTGACCGTGTGCATGTCACAATAAATGTTTCTTTCTTTCTTTATTACAATAATTAGAAATATACTTTATTTACAAGTGACTTCAATCTTAGCTCTAATTTTATTTTAATAAAAGTTTTTTTTCCTATCCTATCCTAAATCCTTTCTTTATTTATTTCTTTCTTAGCATATAACCATCCCGCTGTACATTCTTTCTTAGAATTTACCCCTCCCGCTGTATAATCTTAGAATTTACCCATCCGGCTGTACAATCTTTCTTAGAATTTACCCATTCCGCTGTACAATCTTTCTTAGAATTTACCCATCCCGCCGTACATTCTTTCTTAGAATTTACCCATCCCGCTGTACATTCTTTCTTAGAATTTACCCGTCCCACTGTACATTCTTTCTTAGAATTTACCCATCCCACTGTACACTTACCCTGTCCATGAGTTGTCTCACGATTCCGTTCCAGTGTCCGGTTTCCGGGTCCGGCGCTCCGTACATGTTGTCCGGGACCAGTCGCAGGCGGTAGTGGAACCCGGCCCTCGCTGCAACTCGAGCTAGCAGGTCGATGCAGAAACCTTCGAAGCGCGCGTTCCCTTGGAGGTTCCAACCCTCTTTCACCATTACGTAAGGCTTTTCCTGCGGAATTTGTTTTTGTTTAATAAACATTTTCCCCCTTACTTATAAACGCCAATTATAAATATGCATCGTTTGTCCTTTACTGTCACATGAAGTTTCAAAGTTGACAGACAGAGACAAACGTCACATAACTTAGTCATGTACCTACATACCGGACAAATCTTTGTGATTTTTGGTATGTTTGTTTGTGTTACTTTTTTGTGAACGTTTAAATAAATAAAAAAAAAATGTGTAAATACCTAATATTTTTTAAGTAAGGGAGTTTAGGTTTAACTTCTGTTTTAGCGTTGTTGTTTATTTATACTCTATAATGCTTATAATAAATCTGTAGAGAGGTGAATTCTGTACATTGAATAAATTTTCAATATTACGTTCAAAATTGACGGCCTCTGTGGCGCGTCGGGCGCACGCCCGACTGCAATGCAGAAGCCTGCGGGTTCGATTCCCGCTGGGTGCTAATAGTTATGCTTAAATATAAATATTTGTATCTGGTCTGGGTGTCTATCTATACATAATATGTATGTATTTACAAAAAAATGGATAATATGTAGTATATCCGTTGTCTAGTACCCATAGTGCAAGCTTAGTGCTTAGTTTGCGGCTAGATTGCTCTTTGTGTATGTTGTGCAATATTTATTATTATGTAGGTACAATTTATCCATGTCCATTTCCATCCACCCTGTACAATTTTATCCGCAAGTTGCGTAAAGAAGCCTACCACTGCAATGCTATACTACGCGGTAGCCTCTTTCAAACTGTGCAAAAAACCGCCGGTACATACCACGACATTATATTTTGACAAAAAATACAGAAAAATTGTTAAAAGACTTCAAAGCGATGAAATAATCGGTCGAAGACTTTCTTAAGAAAGTAATTTAAATACAAATCCTGTAATTTTTAATTTCATAATTACCTACCAATAAGTAACAATATTTTTTTTTATGTGAGTGTTTAAATACCTACATAACTATGTTACAAAATAATACAAATAATTGATGCGATAAAAATGTTTGGCGACTGTTGATTATTGTTTTTCATTTCATTGCATTTTCACTGTTTTCATTGTGATTATTTATACGTAATTACAAATTATGCAACATAAACTAATTTTAATATTAATTTGGTAAATTGTGACTGTTTCGAAAAATATTAGTTACTTTAATACATACGTTTAACACTAATAAAAAAAACAAATTATGCTAATCAATAAATACTAAAGTAGTGATTACTTTGGAACAGTATTTTTGATTGTCCCTTTTTCTCACTCAAATGTAGAATCTGTCAAATATAGAATTTGTCAAATGTAGAATCTGTCAAATATAGAATCTGTCATATACAGAATCGGTCTTCTTCTTCTTCTTTAAAAATGGCTTTTCCTTTCGGACATTTGCCAGTGTCAAGTATTATCAATATTTGCAAGTTATTTGCATTGAACAAAACAGTCAAGTCGTCATAGTTAAAGTCAAGTCGAGGGAATCATTGTAAAAAGGGGGCCATTTTTTACAATGTTTGTTCACGGAGCTTTGGAGAAAACACTAAGCTAAAGTACATGTTTTGCACCGGTTTTCACTTTTATTTACACTTGTACACCTTCACGAAACTAAATTGATTAATATGCCCCCGAAATTAAACATTTTACACGCATTTGAACTAAGTTTCACAAAAATGAACATTTAGCAACACATCTCCTTAACGCATTCCCGCCAAAACTCATAGAATCGGTCAAATGTAGAATCTTTCAAATATAGAATCGGTCAAATGTAAAATCTGTCAAAAGTAGACTATGATGTCAAAAGTAGAATCTGTCAAATGTCGACTAAACGAATAGACTCATTGTTTTTATCGCGTTTTATCCGACTGCAAGAAAAGGGTTATGTTTTACAAGATAACTTACCTCAACAGTGACAACGGTCAGCGTGACATTGGGCGGCGGATCCCGTTTGTACGCCGCGGGATCTGTCACGTTGAGTGAATCCCGCGGGGTCCAGGATCCCGCGAGCACGGTCCCGCCGCGCTCCCCGCCCGACAGACGCATCAGTTGCAGACGGACGTCGGTTCGGACCCCGTCGGTAAAAGAAATTGGGCCAGTTAGGCCGTGGGCTTTTATCTAAATTATGAAACAAAAAAACCGGTAAAATACGTGACTAATTCGGGCGTGAAGGGTTAATAAATAAATAAAATCTTCATTGGCCACACTGAAGTAACTACCTACTTACAATACATATAGTTTCCTAAACCAACGTATCTAATTTTTTAGTTAAGTAGGTAATTAATTATAAGGATCACCATCAGACCCCGAACTAGTATCGAATCCTGTATCTCGGGAGTCTATACAATAAAATTTGTTACATAGACATTTAACAATATATATGATTTTAAACTAACATGGTAATTTTCACTACTAAAATTACTTATTAGCGGGGTGTTTGGGTTGGGGGTTCAATCAATCAATCAACCAATCAACATTTATGTATTCGATCACTTTAAATACGTCGAGTGTTCTTTCAACTATAACTCGGCAGCGAGCCCAAAATGCTGGCCGCATTGCCACGCCGAATGGCAATGCTTATTCTTTGTGCCAAGTTAATTCCACCATTTTGGTCTCGCGTTGAATTACTTACCTTATTAATATTGTCAAGCAAGGCCTGTCCGTGCGGCCAAGGGCTGTCACTGTCACAGGACACCTCCCCTCCCTTCACATCCTCAGTAACAGCCAGAGCTTGTGCCAACACCTGCACCGCGTCGTACAGCAGAGCTGGCTCCGTCTGGAACACCAGGAGATATTTGGTCAAAGCTGTAGAAGTTTGGTACAATCATACCAAACTTGACTGTGAAAACAAAAAAAATCCCCCCACTGGCCAACAAAAAACTACATAATAATGAAGAATGTTAATTGGTATGCCGAATTGGTTGAAAGTTTGTTACAGTAAAGCTTATAATAATTATTATAATAAGTATACAAATACACTAATTTTTAGTCAAAAATACCAATTAGTTTCGATTTTACAGGCATTTAAACTTACGATAAATATTGAGTCCCGCTAACAGTCACGTGACGTCATTTACAACGCACCGCTAATCAAAACGTTAGACGACATGTACTGTGACATCGCATAGAGCACGAGCGGACTGGGCGAATGTGAGATGACGTCACACCCGAGTACGAGTCCGCATCGTACGTTTACTTCTATACATCGGAAACGTTTTAACGTATCGAACCAGTCTATTTACCTTAATCTGCCCACCAAATTGCTGAATTCACTAGAATCTTATCAGTCTTCAAGCTGGCCATATTAACTAGTAATCCAAACGCCTCGATCCATCGACAACGTTCACTAGAAGTTCTGTCACCTTAATCTATCCACTGATCAGGACAGAAGCTCCTATCGGGTGGATCTTTAAACCCTCGGTCCACCAGCCTCCAGGTATCAACAGTGACTAGTGTTTAATTTCTCTAACCTTGATCTATCCACTGATCAGGAGAGAAGCTCCTATAGGGTGGACCTTCAAACCCTCGCTCCACAAGCCTCCAGCTATCAACAGTGACTAGTGTTTCTCTAACCTTGATCAATCCACTAATCAGGATAGAAGCTCCTATCGGGTGGACCTTCAGACCCTTGGTCCACCAGCCTCCAGATATCAACAGTGAATAGTATTTATCTCACCTTGAACTGTCCTCCGTTCAGGATAGAGGCTCCTGTCGGGTGGAACTCTTTCAGACCCTCCAGCATGATATATTAACTAGTAGAACTCACCTTAATCTGTCCACCGATCAGGATGGAAGCTCCTATCGGGTGGAACTTCTCCATGACCTGGAGAGCCTCCTGGACCCTGTCAGACCCTCGGTCCACTAGCCTCCAGCCCGACATATTCACTCGGTTATAGTAGAAATCTTCTAAATCGAATAATTCCATGTCCTGAAGAGATTTTCCAATTATCTCCCTTACTTAATAATATATTTTTTACACATGACTAAGTTATGTGACGTTTGTCTCTGTCTGTCAACTTTAAAACTTCATGTGACAGTGAAAGACAAACGATGCAAAGTTATGCAGCGCATTAATTAGCGTTTATAAGTAAGGGGGTAAATTTTCGTCATAAAACTTTTAACGTAACAAACAATTAAGACATAATTTTGTTAAAGGTTTTCGCGATTTTGCATAATAAAAAAAAACAATATTTACCGGGTTTTACTCGCGTTTGATTTAATACCGGCATTATTACTCAAACCAGGCTTTCGCTAACTTTTGTATTTATAACTATTCGTCTATTTTAATATTCTAAAAAGTTACTGTAAACTCCTCCAGACCGGAGTGTGACTGTGGGGCGTTGAGCCAAAATATGTCGCACTTACTCTCTTGCCCTTCATGCCCGACCACCTGCACAAGGAAAGACCTAATGGAAGCCACAGAGGCCGCTGTGGATGTGGCTGAATACTGGTCCACCAAAATTTGACTTGCCTATTGTTATTTTTATGCCATTGACACGAAAAGAAGAAGACTGTAAACTACCGCCTCATAATAAAATTATTTGTATCAAAACGTTCCAGTGTACGCAGACTATATTAATTTTAGGAATTTAAATTACTTATAATGATTATTATTTCTAGTTAACTCAAAAAACGCGATTAAACCCGGTAAATAAAGTGTTTTATTAGTTTCCTCTTTCTTTACTTCTTGTCCATCCAAAGGTTGCCTGGAAGAGATCGCTTTAGGCGATAAGGCCGCTTATTGCACCATTTTTGTTGTTGTTTGTTTTTCTTTTTTATTGTAAACATTTTCACCCGGGTAAGTCCCGTTCCCGCGGGAATATGAAGATAAAAAGTAGCCTATGTATTATTCCCGGTATCCAGCTATCTATATTCCAAGTTTCATCGAAATGGGTTCTGCAGTTTTTACGTGATTGAGTAACAAACACACATATACACATACACACTTACAAACTTTTAGCTTCATAATATTAAGTAGGATAGGATAGGATTTAATTGTGGTGTGTTGCAATTAAGTATTAATCAATCAATCAATCTGAAGTGTACTAAAACACTTTATTTATCGGGTTTAATCGCGTTTTATTCATGATTAGTTTGTTTTTTTTAATTACATGGTCATTGTCACCCTTGAAAAAGCCAACTGTAAAGTTAGCGAAAGCTCGATTCGTTTAAAATCATGAATAAAACGCGATTAAACCCGATAAATAAAGTGTTTTATAATGCAAAATCGCGAAAACCATAGAAGAAACTTAAGTGTACTTACAAAAGACGTGAAAATATAATGGTAGTTCTCATTGTTCATCTGGAGCTGTAAGATCTGGAAACAAAACATGAATAAATAAATAAAAAATAAATAAATCATGTGACCAACACATAGCGCCATCTAGCCCCATGGCAAGCTGCTAAGCTTGTGTTACGGTGACTAGACAACCCCCCTGCCGTGCGTCCACCTTGCCGTGGTAGTGGGGCTTAAGCTGCCTGGCATAGCAATCCAGCTATGTTGGGCGGTGAACCAAGAGGCGCACCGGGTGGGTATACTTTACACACACTTTTTTTTTTTTTTTGGTGAGTGTGGAGTGTACCAATCCCAATTGGAGGAGGGTGCCTTGCCTTAATTGGCCGGACACGTGTTAGTTTTAAGGAACTCCTCGCGCAACCCGCGTGGAGTAATGGGGGCCTTGCCTTGACCGGCCGGGCCTGGCAGAGTAAACTGTCGTCAAAACCGCAAGATAAGTTGGTGGTGCGGGGCGAGATCTGAATGGCTGTCGTGTAAGACAGTCTCGACCGCACTCCCAGGAGGGGTACCTGCCGCCCCCCCTCTTGGGTTATCAAATGTAGGCCATTCTCGGACCGAACCGGCTCCGGCCTTGAATGTACAATACACCGTGTTACTCGTGGGATCATTTATGGAACCAAAAATAAATATAAAACAAATTGAAGAGAAGGAGAAGGTAGAAAAAGAGGAGAGTAAGAAGGGAAAAGGACCGAAGGGGTCAAAGAAGACGACTAAGTGCCTGACACCTGGGTCGGTTGAGGAGAAGGAAAGAGAAAGTCGGGCAAGATTGACGCGATCAAGTCGCCTGACCGAAAGCTCCCTTGATAGGCAACGTCAACAAGATCGAGACCGGTCGTGTTCTAGACTCAATGGCGATGAAGAGTCAGACACTGACGGGGTTGCCGGCAGTGTCTCTGACACCAGTGTTTCTGGTAGTATTGCCGGGAGTGAAACAAATGACGATGTCGAGTTCTTCGATGTTGCTTCCGAAGGCGGAAAGAGCGTGACAACCACTGCTCAAGACGACCACAAAACGCCTCAGAAAAGGGTGCGGAGTCGTGATGGCGATTCTGATAGCGACGACTGGGGGGGCAAGACATTTGTTTCTACCAAAACACCCCCCAAGCTTAAGCCGAGAAGTCGCGGCCGACCCCCCACAGTAGGGCATTATGTTGGACTTGCAGCAGCCAAAAAGAAGTTGTTGGAAATCGAAAAAGAGCAACAGCGCATCGAGGCGGATAAAGAGATTGTGGCTATGGCCGCGACAGCTCGTGAACTGCGGTTCAAATACCCAACCAGATCGACGACCTTCCAGGGAGCACCGACTGGATCGGGCGAGACAGTGGATCAATCCACTCCAGGTCTTGGACTTAGGTTGGAAAAAGACCTACAGACTATCCGGCACGTGGCGGCTAGTAGCAAAGGGCTTTGTTTCCGTTTCCAAGGCTACTTAAAAGCGGCTGCCGCCAGCGTGCAAGAGATATACACGGAACTCAGCCAGAGAACCGTTTCCGAAGAGACGTCGGTCCTACAGGCCGAGAACGCCCGTATGCGGGCTGAGTTGGTCGATCTCCGCAAAGAGATGGCCTCCCTAAGAGAGGAGGTCGTGAAGATGCGAAGCCAACCGTCTTCAAACTTATCGGGTCTTGGTGTCACCAACCAGCACGTTGTTGACACGGCATGTCGCAAAACCCCAGCACATGTCCATCAGGATCCTGTTATGGACGAGTTTAGACGGTCCTTGATGATTGACCTCGGGACCATGGTCAGCGCACGTCTGGCCTCCATCGAGGAGAGGTTACTACCTGCTCCACGCATACGCCCTCCGCTTGCGTCGGATAGCGCGAAGGTTACGGTGGCTCATGTGGAGTCGATTCTACCGCCGCCGGCGTTGCCAGCCCCCTCCAAAAAGGGCAAGGGACAGGGCAAGAAAAGCAAAGGTGCTTCCTTGCCTATACCTCCCATCCCTACTTATGCCGACGTTGTCGGGTTAACGGCCATACCACCAGGCCCTTCCCGTTCAACCCACGCCGTTGCTGGGCCCTCGGGTTCGAAGCCAGGCCCTGCTCGTTTGGCCCCCCTTATTGCCGAATCCTCGACCACCAACGCCCCGTCTAGAGAGTGGGTTCGTGTCGGGAATAAGGGTAAAAGGGGCACCAACCTAAAGCCGACGCCTGAGATCGGTCAAAAGTCGAAGCGGACGAAAAAGCCAAGGGTGAGGACGCCTAAAACAGCGGCAGTCGTCGTGACCATCACGCCGGAAGGGGAGACCAAGGGTCTTGGGTACGACAAAGTACTCCAGGATGCCAAGACCCAAATCGATTGGAAAGGGATGGGTATTCCCTTCCTCAAGGTGCGTAGGGCTGCCACAGGAGCCCGAGTTATTGAGGTATCTGGTGAGGAAAGACAGCAGCAGGCTGATGCTCTTTCGGAAAAGATCCAAGGTCTCCTAGGCGGTGACGTCCGAGTGCAACGACCTTCTCTCACTGCCGAATTGCGACTGTCTGGTCTCGACGACTCTGTCACGGCCGCGGAAGTCACTGCTGCCATTGCCTCAGCTGGTGACATCCCTGTGGAGTCAGTCAAGACCGGTGAAATCCGTATTGCCGATTACGGTATGGGGTCGGTTTGGGTTCGCTGCCCGACAGCGACAGCTAAAAAGGTGGCGGAAAGCGGTCGTCTTCTTGTCGGCTGGGTTGCGGCAAAAGTCACATTGCTGAAGCCCAGAGAAAGACGATGCTTCCGCTGCCTAGAAGAGGGGCATGTCAGGGCAAAATGCTTGTCTGAGGTCGACAGGAGTGACAACTGTTTTAGATGTGCAAAAGCGGGGCACAAAGCGTCCGACTGCTCCGCCACACCTCACTGCTTTTTGTGCGCTGCAGCCAAGCTTCCGTCCAGACATCAGATGGGCACCAAGGCTTGTAAGGCCCCAAAACCTAAACCGAAGAGAGCTGTCGCAGCCGGAATATCATGTCAGGCTCCAGCTCATCCGACAGCTCCCTTGGCCCCCGCGGCCTCTCAGGAAGCGATGGATGGAGTCGACGTGGATATCGAGTGCCCCTAATGGATCACGCTTCCATCCACCGCTTTCTCCAGTTGAATGGCAACCACTGCTATAATGCGCAGGACCTACTAATGCAGTCGATCTCGGAGTGGGCCATAGAGCTGGCAGTCCTGTCGGAGCCGATTTACATCCCCCACAGAGGCAACTGGATTGTAGACACGGCGATGAAAGTCGCGATTATCCCATCCAGAACCTTATGCGTGCCGCCCCCGAAGCCTATTGCTCGCGGCGCTGGTTACATCGCAGTGCAGTGGCGAGAGGTAGTCGTCGTCGGGGTGTACTTTGCACCAAGCCGACGCGACTCCGAGTTTGACACCTTCCTAGATGAGATTGGGGCACTTTTGACCCGATATCAATCTCATCCCGTACTCGTTTTGGGGGATTTCAACTCGCACTCACGCAGATGGGGCGGGAGAGCGACCGACACTCGGGGTGGTATGCTCGAGGATTGGGTCGACACGGTCGGTCTAGAGGTCCTTAATCGCGGGACCACAAGCACGTGCGTGGCACCACGGGGAGAGTCGATCGTGGATGTCACGTTTGCCTCCCCCGCTCTTGCTCGCAGGGTGCAATGCTGGAGGGTCCTGGAGGAGGTAGAGTCTATGTCGGATCACCGGTATATCCGGTTTGACATAGTTTCCACCCATACCTCCAACCCCCCGGTTCAGTCCCCTCGGATAGACCGTCCTCGCTGGGCGCTGAAGCGGCTAGACCCGGAGCTACTGGAAGAGGCTGCCATCATCCAGGCGTGGGTGCCTGTGCCTGAAGCCCTGGATGATGTGAATGCTGAAGTAGAGTGGCTTACGGGGGCCATGACCAGCGTATGCGACTCGGCAATGCCTCGTGTGAAATCGCGGGGTCCCTCACGACAGGTGTATTGGTGGTGCGAAGAGGTGGCCTCCCTACGCGCCGCCTGCGTAGTAGCGCGCCGTCCATACACCAGACACCGGAGTCGTCGCCGAGGTCGCCGACTTGCGCCGGGAGAGGTGGATCCTGTGGAGGAGGAGCTCCATGCTACCTATAAACAGGCCAAGAAGTCCCTGAAGGTGGCAATAGCTGCTGCCAAGGAAAGGGCCCGGAGCGAAATGCTTGCGTCGTTGAGTGAGGATCCATGGGGGCGTCCCTACCGTCTGGCTAGGGACAAGCTCAGACCTTGGGCCCCTCCCTTAACAACGACACTCGAGCCGAATTTCATTTCGGAGGTAGTTGCGACGCTGTTTCCCCAAAGGGATGAGCACGACCCGCCGCCGATGGCTCCACCGCCACCCGTGGACCAGACGGCCGAAGAAGAATACTCAGCTGTGACCGCCGAGGAGTTCAAGATGGTTGTCCGTCGTCTCCGAGCCAGGGCCACCACACCCGGGCCTGACGGTATACCAGGTCGCGTGTTGGCTATGGCCTCGAGACACCTGGGGGACCATTTCCGGAGGCTGTTCTCCGTCTGCCTCGAGCGTGGGGAGTTTCCAGCTAGGTGGAGGGAGGGCAGTCTCGTTCTCCTGCGCAAAGAGGGCAGGCCGGAGAATTCACCATCGGCCTATCGGCCGATCGTTCTGCTGGATGAGGCGGGCAAGCTCTTTGAGCGGGTCATTGCCGCACGCCTTTCTAGCCACCTCACCCGGACTGGGCCGGATTTATCGGTATACCAGTTCGGATTTCGGAGGGAACGATCGACTGTTGGCGCAATCCTGCGCATAAAATCGCTTGCAGCGGAAGCTGTGGCGGAGGGGGAGGTTCTGTTGGCGGTGTCCCTGGACATTGCCAACGCGTTTAATACGCTCCCGTGGAGCTGCGTGAGGGAAGCACTCCGTTACCACCGCGTACCCGAGTATCTGCGTCTCACTCTCGAGGCGTACTTGTCGAACCGGACGATCGCCTACGAGACGCAGGATGGGAGGCGGCGGTGGCGCATGACCTGCGGTGTTCCACAGGGCTCGGTCCTCGGACCGATCCTGTGGAACATCGGATATGATTGGGTGCTTCGCGGTGTCCTTCTCCCGGGCCTGGCCATAACGTGTTATGCGGACGACACGTTGGTTACGGCCAGGGGAAGAACGCACCGCGAGGCGGCCATTCTAGCTACGGCGGGAGTCGCCCATGTGGTGGATAGAATTCGGCGGTTAGGCCTGGAGGTGGCCTTAGGTAAAACTGAGGCCGTATGCTTTCACGGCCCTCGGGTTCGCCTACCACCAGATTACCACATGGTGGTCGGAGGGGTCCGTATTAACATTGGGTCTAGCCTCAAATATCTGGGGCTGGTTCTGGACGCAAGGTGGCGGTTTAATGCTCATTTCGAGCGCCTAATACCAAGGCTGGTGGGAGCAGCAGGGGCACTTGCCCGGCTCCTGCCCAATATCCGCGGACCGAGCCTCTCAACACGTCGGCTTTATATGAGCGTGATCCGATCCATGGCGCTCTACGGTGCACCGGTGTGGGCCGACAGTGTCTCTGGCGGTATCATCAGCAAACTTCTACAAGTGCAGAGGCTGATGGCTGTCAGGTCCACGCGGGCCTACCGCACCGTATCGAACGAAGCAGCTGTGGTCCTTGCGGGTTCTCTCCCCTGGGACCTTGAGGCTAGAGCCCTCGCGTCGCTATACCAGTGGCGAGAGGAGGCTCGGAGCCGGGGTAACCGCCCATTACTCAGAGAGGTGGAAGAGCGTCGGGAGGAACTCCACCAGTCCCAGGTGGAGTTGTGGCAAACGCGGCTGCAGGAGCCGCGGTCCGGTCTTTGGACCATTCGGGCCGTCAGACCCGTCCTCGAGGGCTGGCTGGCCAGAGGTCACGGAGTGCTAAGCTTCCGCTTGACGCAGATCCTCTCTGGCCATGGATGTTTCGGCCGGTATTTATATAGAATTGGCCGGGAGAGCGCTGAGCGGTGTCACCACTGCAGCAGCAGTTCAGATACCGCTCAACATACCTTGGAGGCGTGCCCCGCCTGGAACGACCAGCGGCGCGCTTTAATGTCAGTAGTGGGACAGGACTTGTCGCTGCCGGCCGTAGTGTCTGCTATGGTCGACAGCGACGAATCCTGGGAAGCAATGCGCCTCTTCTGTGAGGCTGTAATGGTCCTCAAAGAAGATGCAGAGAGGGAGCGGGAGCCTTTTCGGGACACCCATCGTTCCAGACGCTCCAGGCAGCGGGTCGGCAACGACCTGCAGCCACCGTAGACCAGCCCATGGCGGCGGACTCGGGGGGGTCCGTCGCCATTTAACAGGGCCCGAGATGGCGGCGGCGTGTGCCAGCGCCGCTTCTCGAGAGGGTTTAGCCAGAAATGGGAGTTTTAGAGAGTGAGGTTCGATAGGACCACCCGCCGCCAGAGCTCGCGGATGTACTCCGCAAGGTTCCGGCGAGCTCTGGCACTTGCGGCGTGTAAGGCACCGTCAGGTTTTAGTGGGTATACCTCTGGCCGCCCACCATCACAGGTCAGAGGGGACCCCCACACACCGGGCCGCTCTCCCCCGAGGGCGGCCTGAAGGTCTTAGGGCGATTTCCTGACGTTAAAAAAAAAAAAAAAAAAACGGTGACTAGACAACGGATATACTAGGTACTTATATTTATTTTTCTTTTGTAAATACATACATATTATACATAGAAAACACCTAGACCAGATACAAATATTTATTTTTTAAGCATAAATATTTGCACCCAGCGGGAATCGAACCCTAAACCTTCTGTATTGCAGCCAAGCGTTCGGCCGACGCGTCACAGAGGTCGTCGAAAATTTTCGTCGTCGTAAATTTATAGCGGAAACTATTTTAATTTTTCGGAGAAATGTTTATTGCACCTGACAGGACTTGAACCTGCAACCTCGATATTCCGTGTCGCGCGCTTGCACAGGTTCTTGCTGAGTCTTCGTGAAATTATGGAACTAAGAAACTATTTTGTACAGACATCAGGTTCAAAAGTCCACGCGTTGCAACGAAAGGTTCATACCCATACCACAGTATACAAAGTGTTACAGGTAAGCCCTTTTAAGCCGAAAAGGGGGTTGTTCTAGACGTCTAGGCGAACAACTTTTGTTCCACGACTTTTGAAAATTCGAACTTTTTTTTTAAATTTTGATGTCATGCATGTTTCACTGTAAAAACAGCTGCTTTTGAAAATAAAGGTAATTGAAGTTTTGATTGTAGTAGACCAAACTAAATGAAAGGACAACATAAAGTCAATGACCTCTAACTCTGAGAAACAGCTGATCTTCAAGTAAACTTTACACGAATTTTCGAAAAGTTCTTCGAATTTCCAAAAGTCTTAGAACAAAAGTTGTTCGTCTAGACGTCTAGAACAACCCCCTTTCGGCTTAAAAGGGCATACCCGTTACATCTTGTATATACCCCTCAATTATTATAATAAATTAATTAACTAATAAATCCTGTGACCAACACACAGCGCCATCTAGTCCCATGGTAAGCTGCTAAGCTTGTGTTACGGTGACTAGACAACGGGTATACTAGTTATATTAATTTTTCTTTTGTAAATACATACATATTACACATAGAATAAGTAGCCGACTTCAAAAAAGGAGGAGGTTCTCAATTTTTCGCGTATGTTTTTTTTTATGTTTGTTCACCGATTATGTCATGATATGTTGAAACTGGGCTAAGATATACTCACAGCCCTCGCAAGTTCAGTAATCTTCTTAGGGTCGGTGTCCACTATAATGTTGCCGATCCTCTGCGCCTTGACTAGCGCGAGCGCCCGGCGGTACTCACCTTCGTCGCGGCAACGTACCGCGTACATGTCTCGCGTGTCGCCTATTTGTAAAATGTCTAGTTCGCCTGGAAATATTAAAATAAACTGCTATTTAGAATGAAAAATGGTAAAAGAAACGATGAAAAGAAACGAAAAAGATTATCGATTAATTGATGATCGATTAACACTAATTTTCATGACTTTTTTTGACGGTTCTAAATTCTGAGTCTTACCATATCCATAGTCTTCGTAGACGACAGCTAGTCGTGTCCAGTTGAGGTAACCGATGAGGTCTGCGAATGCCTTCACTATGACGTCACGTGGAGGGTACACGCTTACGGTGAACGCTGAGTGGTTTGCTGTAGAAAGAGGGAATATTTGACCGAACGAGCGAAGTGAGTGAGGTCCAGTTTAGACGGGCCTGGCGCTTGTTTCTTTGTATGTTTGTTCGACGATAACTTGAGTATCGTAGCTCCGATCTTCATGAATTTTGGTATACGCGTAGTTTACGTCAATAGAATTTATGAGTTCGAAGATGAGCCGGATCGGTAGGGGGGTTGGGGAGATAGGGGGTCGTGAGGTCTCAGTTCGGGGCGAAATACTAGTATAGATAGTGTTTACTTACAATGTGGAAACTGCGCAGGCGCAGCCAGCAAGTGCGGTGCGTGAAGTGACTTGCACATCGCACTGAGACTGGATCCCAGGGTCACACCTCCACCGCTGAACAAGGCTACTGCACCAGACTTCACTTGGGCACACGCTGAAAATCATAAAAATTACATTTTTTCTATTAATTAATAGGTAAGCGTTGACCACTATCTCCTCTGAAGGAAAGCGATGATGTAGTCTAAGATATTGCACGCTTACCTAGGAGATTCACTCGTGATACACGGTCGTATACATTTTACTAATATTATAAACGCAAAAGTTTGTATTTATGTATGTATGTAAGTATATGAGTTTGTTACTCTTTCACGCAAAAACTACTAAATCGATTGTGATGAAACCTGGAGTTTTTAAGGAAGGTTGTTTTCCTTAAATATACAAGATGTAACGGGTATGCCCTTTTAAGCCGAAAGGCGGTTGTTCTAAACGTCTAGACAAACAACTTTTGTTCTACGACTTTTGAAATTTGAACTTTTTTTTTGAAAATTTTGAGGTTATGTTTCACTGAAAAAAACAGCTGCTTTTAAAAATAAAGGTAATTGAAGTTTTGATTGTAGTAGACCAACTAAATGAAAGGACAACATAAGGTCAATGACCTCGAACTCTAAGAAACAGCTGATCTTCAAGTAAGCTTTACACTTAAAATTTTCGAAAAGTACTTCGAATTTCCAAAAGTCGTAGAACAAAGGTTGTTCTAGACGTCTATAATAATATGAGAATAATATGAATTGTTCATATGAATGGAAAATGTTGTGAAAGAAAATCCTACTTAATATTATAAATCCGAAAATCTGTTTGTTTGTTTGTTTGTTCCCTCTTCACGGTCAAACGGCTCGACCGATTTGGATGAAAATTTGCATAGGGATAGCTTAAATGATGGAGAGTAACATAGGATACTTTAAATCCCGCGGGATCGGGGCTTACGCGGGTGATAACTATTTATTAGATGAACATTTGAATAGGGATAGTTTAAATGATGGAGAGTAATATAGGATACTTATGATCCCGTAAATCCCGCGGGACTTGATCCAGAAAATCCTGCGGGATCGGGACTTACGCGGGTGATAACTATTTATTAAATGAAAATTTGCATAGGGATAGTTTATATGATGGAGAGTAATATAGGATACTTTTAATCCCGAAAATCCCGCGGAATCGGGACTTACGCGGGCGATAACTATTTATTGGATGAAAATTTGCATAGGGATAGTTTAAATGATGGAGAGTAACATAGGATACCTTTGATCCCGAAAATCCCGGAGGATCGGGACTTACGCGGGTGATAACTATTCAATGAATGAAAATCGACACAGGGGTAGGGTAAGTGATGTAGAGTGGCATCATCATCATCGTCATCGTCATCATTATCGTCACTTACTGATGAAAAACAAACTTTACTTACTTCACCTACCTTACTTCGCCTACCTACCGCAGTGCAAAACTGTGTGTGTAAGTGTGGATTATTGCATTGCGGTAGGCAGGTGTTCGAACAACGCGGGTTCGCAACTTGCGCGGGTGAAACCGCGGGGCGCAGCTAGTGATTTATATACTGGGAACAAGCGGGTGATCGCGAGACGTGAGCTGGGATGGAACTAAAGACTTCTTTGGTTAGTTAGCTTAGAATTGTGTCGCCAAGAAATTCGCCCGACTACCTACCTATCTAGAACTTCTTACATATCTCTAGGTGTTACAGTCAACAGTGTATTATAGTGTACCTGTACATACAGTCTGGAAACTGTAGGCAACACTCGAGACAGGTGAGCGAGTCCAATGATACTTATTGTTCGTAAATTAACGTTGTTCAGCTCGGGATGTAATGAAAAATGTTTCATGCTGCTTAATTGTTCTTTTTAGGGTTCAGTACGCATAGAGTAAAAACTGGACCCTATTATTAAGATTCCGCTGTCTGGGATAAAGGATTAGTTTAGTAATATAAAAAAGACTAGCTGCGCCCCGCGGTTTCACCCGCATAAGTCCCGTTCCCGCGGGAATATAGGGATAAAAAGTAGCCTATGTGTTAATCTAGGTCCCCAGCTACCTATATTCTAAGTTTCATCGCAATCGGTTCAGTAGTTTTTGCGTGATTGAGTAACAAACACACTTACATACATTACACATACTTACAAACTTTCAGCTTTATAATATTAAGTTCCGTCCTCGCAGGTATATCGGGATAAAAAGTAGCCTATGTGTGATTTCAGGTCTCCAGCTAGCTATATTCCAAGTTTTATCGCAATCGATTCAGTAGTTTTTGCGTGAAAGTATAACAAACTCACATACATACAAACTTTCGCGTTTATAATATTAGTAAGATATGGGTAAATCTACATTATAATCTTCTGTATATAAATCTTTGTAAGCATACCTACCAAAATGCTTTATTTTCAACTTTTCTGTTATTTCGGTTTTTTTTATCTACTTGAGTTAATATTATAAAGCCTAGACGTTTACCAAAATTGAAAAAAACTTTACAAAAAAAAATAGTCTTCTTCTTCTTCTTCTTCTTCTTCTTTAAAATGGCTTTTCTTTTCGGATATTTGCCAGTGTCAAGTATTATCAATATTTGCAGGTTATTTGCATCGAACGAAACAGTCAAGTCGTCATAGTTAAAGTCCAGTCGAGGGAATCATTGTAAAAAGGGGGCCATTTTTTACAATGTTTGTTCACGGAGCTTTGGAGAGAACACTAAGCTAAAGTCCATGTTTTGCACCGATTTTCACTTTTATTTCCACTTGTACACCTTCACGAAACTAAATTGATTAATATGCCCCCGAAATTAAACAATTTACACGCATTTGAACTAAGTTTCACAAAAATGAAAATTTAGCAACACATCTCATCAAAATATTCTTGTTCCTTTTTACAAAAAAATAATAGTCTTTTTTTTTCAAGATGGCGCCAAACTTTTTCCTCGTAAACTTATTCATCAAGTTGAACAATCGAACTCCTTTCAAAGAAACATCAGATCTCTATTTACGATAAATTAGGAGTTTTGGCGGGAACGCGATATAGAGGTGGTGCTAAATTTTCATTTTTGTGAAACCTAGTTGAAATGCATGTAAATTGTTTAATTTCGGGGGCATATTAATCAATTTAGTTTCGTGAAGGTGTACAAGTGCAATGAGAGTGAAAATCGGTTTTTATTTATTTATTCGTATGGCATAATTTTAATACAGTCGTTCAAAAAGTATTACTTCATCAAAATGTAAAAACTAAATATAAAATCTATAATATAATATTATCCTTTAACAATTTAATCCGGGAGATGGCGTCATTTTCCAGGGAGTACAGGTCTTCTTGGTTGCCATAGTATTTTGTGAGGGGGCATTCCACCACAATGTGTTCAATGTCCTGGATAGGAGCTCCACACTCACATTCCGACGATTCCCTTCAGCCACACATGGATAGGAAGGCATTACTCCGTCCGCATCCGGTTCGTACTCTATTGAGCTGGCACCATTCCCGCCTCGTCAGCGGAAACCCAGCGGACTTAGAGGGGCTTAGTGTAGGGTTTATGGTGATGCCCATGCTGTCAGGAGTTTTGTATTCCACTCTTGCGCCCATCTTATGGTAGTGTTGAAATTAGTCTTCAGGAGTAGTGCGACCTCACAGCGCTTCCAGTCGTTCAATAAAGTGAAAATCGGTGCAAAACATGGACTTTAACGTTTCCCTCGACTTGACTTTAACTATGACGACTTGACTGTTTCGTGCAAATAATTTGCAAATATTAATAATACTTGACACTGGCTAATGACCAAATGGAATATAGCCATGTCAAAGAAGAAGAAGATAAATTATAATGACACCGGCTAAATGAAGAGAAAAAAATTGTGCCACAACATTAAAAAGTTTCGTTTTCGTGGAAAGTCATTTTTATGCAATTATTTTGGCCCAGTTTTCTACTGCTCCCTGATAAATATTGCACAACATTACACAGAGCGCAATCTAGCCCCATGGTAAGCTGCTAAGCTTGTGTTACGGTGACTAGACAACGGATACACTACTTATATTTTTTTTCTTTTGTTAATACATACACATTATACATAGAAATACACCCAGACCAGATACAAATATTTATTTTAAAGCATAAATATTTGCACCTGACGGGAATCGAACCGCAACCTTCTGCATTACAGTCAGGTGTACGCCCGCCGCGCCACAGAGGCCGTCATGATGGTTCGCAGTAGGTACTTGCCCTCTAGGCAGTTGGGTGACTCACCTACTGCGCCAATCCCAAATAATTTGTAGTTTTCGCGGACCCCAAGCTCCTGAGAAGGATGCACCCAGAAACATCGCTCAAATGAGAAGAAGAATAAAAACTGGGCCATGATTCTCTAAAAACAGCATGCGACAAACAGGCGGGATGCATGAGCATTGCAGAAGTCGATTTGTTGCAGGAGTAAAAATAATAGATATCTATAACTTCTTCTAATACTGATTGGCTGAGGAACAAGGGGAGCTATTTAATTGACCGAACGAGCGAAGCGAGTGAGGTCCAATGTAGACGGGCCTGGCGCTTGTATCTTTGTATGTTTGTTCGACGATAACTTGAGTATCGTAGCTTCGATCTTCATTAATTTTGGAATTTTTGTAGTTTAGGTCAGTAGAATTTATGAGTTCGAAGATGAGCCGGATCGGTTGGGGGGTTGGGGAGATAGGGGGTGCATAAAGAGAAAAAATCAAGTTCTAAAAATTTGTCAATAGATGGCGCTCAACATCTATCCTAGATCGCGGTATCGTTGCGTTTGCTTGCGATATATACTCCAAGATCTGACATTTTTATAGGGAATGTTACAAATTGTGGTCGATTGTCGTAATAAAGGAATAATTCTTGTTGTGTTATCGTTATTCTTGTCTCTCGTTATATTATTCGTTTAATAATAATTCTTATTTTGTAAAAAAAATAAAGCTGTTGGTGTTAAAATCCTACAAAAAACAAAATCTCTGTAAATGGATTCTCGTGAGGTCTCAGTTTTGACCGAACGAGCGAAGCGAGTGAGGTCCAGTGTAGACGGGCCTGGCGCTTGTATCTTTGTAACTTTGTATCTTTGTATGTTTGTTCGACGATAACTTGAGTATCGTAGCTCCGATCTTTATGAATTTTGGTATGCGCGTAGTTTAGGTCAATAGAATTTATGAGTTCGAAGATGAACCGGATGAGTAGGGGGGTTAGGGAGATAGGGGGTCGTGAAGTCTCAGTTCGGGGCGAACTCCTAGTTAAGTAAAATAACACTACAGAATATGAATTAACGTACATCTCCTGCACGTCACCTGCATTCCACCGGCATGTCCTTAACGAATCAAACCCCTGTTGTTAGGTACCTTTCTTTCCTGTGAGGAAGGTATCCCTTTCGGCGGTGTACTGTATGTCGTAGACGAGGGTAGTGTCAGGCAGGAAGCGGCGTTCCTTGTTGATGCGGTAGACGGCGTACTTGAACGCCAGCTCGGAGCTGCCGCCACGAGCCTCCTCCGTGAATACTGCTCCTATAATAAATGGAAAATATTTCAGTAAATAAAATGAATTTATTGTTTGTGGATCTAGGTTTAAAGAGATGGATACATTATTAAGGGCGACTTGCATAAAACTATTTCAAAACATATTTAACTAAATCAATTTAAAAAAAAATATGGGAAATCGAACAATGGACTCTATTTCATTAAGTGGACGATTGATAATATGTTGCCACACATTGACAGTTATTGAAATTCTGACAGATTTAGGCTGTTTAGGAACCGTTATGCAAGCCGGCCTAAAGAATCTCTAGTCCTACCACGTGGGCATACAAACATGGTTCTTTAAAATAGGCGTCAATTTTAAAAACACATTTTTTTATTGTGAGTGTAGACTACTTACAAGTCCCGTCATTTTGCAGTAAGATGTCTGCAGACGGCGGAATTTTTGCAGACTGCCAGCTTGAACTATTCTATTTTCATAGAATTAAATTCAACGTTGAGATATTGCTTCCGATTACCCGTTTTTGATATATCTTAAAGTGTTTCCTACATTTGGAATAGTTCAAGCTGGCAGTCTGCAAAAATTGTAGGCAGATGGCGCTGCGTGCCTTAAAAACGTAAACAATAAGAAATGCAATCCTTAATTTCGACTCGATTGAACATGCATCTTTGGCCAAATCGGAAAAGGCGTTGGGACGGATCCCCAGAGATACAGGTTCAAGTCCTGTCGGGTGCGAAATTTTTGGAAATCATTTCTTTAAGTATAAATAAATCCTATTCATATTGTAAACTCGAATGTTTGCAAGTAATTTATGTGACTCTTTCATGCAAAAACTACTCAACTGATTGCTATGGAACTTAGAAAGTAGACAGCTCGAAATCTGAATTAACACATAGACCACTTCCAACCTATTTAATCCGATATTTTCGTGAGATCGGGACTTATTTGATTCGCAATTCACCCAGGGCGCTGCTAGTGCCTGTTATAAATGCGAAAGTTGGATGTTTGTGTCCGAATCACGCAAAAAATACTAAACGGATTGCGATGAAACTTAATTAGTACCTATTATAGGTAGCTCTAGATCTGGATCATCATATTATAGGGTACTTTTGTCTCCGTCAGGATTCGGTCCTTCCTTCACATGATGCAGCAGCCAGGAACACCTCTGCACCTGGAAACACCTGCATAACTCCACAATACGTTACCAATCTTGATAACTGGAGCGATAGCAGCGACAGTATTGAGGGCGACCATCAGGATCCAGGCCTTCCCCCACATGATGCAGCATCACTCCCAGCTAGGAACACCTACCCACCTGTAATTACCTTCATAACTCCACAATACGTTACCAATCTTGATAACTGGAGCAATAGCAGCGACAGTGTTGAGGGCGACCATCAGGATCCAGACCTTCCTCCACATGAAGCAGCATCACTCCCAGCTAGAAACACTTCTTCATCTGGAAACACCTGTATAACTCCACAATACGTTACCAATCTTGATAACTGGAACGATAGCAGCGACAGTGTTGAGGGCGACCATCAGGAACCAGGCCTTGCTCCACATGATACAGCATCACTCATAGCCAGGAACACCTATCCACCTGGAATTACCTTCATAACTCCACAATACGTTACCAATCTTGATAACTGGAGCAATAGCAGCGACAGTGTTGAGGGCGACCATCAGGATCCAGACCTTCCTCCACATGAAGCAGCATCACTCCCAGCTAGAAACACTTCTTCATCTGGAAACACCTGTATAACTCCACAATACGTTACCAATCTTGATAACTGGAACGATAGCAGCGACAGTGTTGAGGGCGACCATCAGGAACCAGGCCTTGCTCCACATGATACAGCATCACTCACAGCCAGGAACACCTATCCACCTGGAATTACCTTCATAACTCCACAATACGTTACCAATCTTAATACCTGGAGCAACAGGAGCGACAGTGTTGAGGGTGACCTTCCTGTACATGATGCAGCATCACTCCCAGCCAGGAAAACATTTTCACCTGGAAACACCTGTATAACTCTACAATACGTTACCAATCTTGATAACTGGAGCGATAGCAGAGACAGTATTGAGGGCGACCATGAGCATCCAGGCCTTCCTCCACATGATGCAGCATCAATCTCAGCAAAGAACACGTTACCTTCTTCACCTGGAAACACCTGCATAACCCCACAATACGTTACCAATCTTGATAACTGGAGCGATAGCAGCGACAATATTGAGGGCGACCATCAGGATCCATGCCTTCCTCCACATTATGCAGCATCACTCCCAGCCAGGAACACCTCTTCACCTGGAAACACCTGCATAACTCCACAATACGTTACCAATCTTGATAACTGGAGCGATAGCAGAGACAGTATTGAGGGCGACCATCAGGATCCAGGCCTTCCTCCACATGATGCAGCATCACTCCCAGCCAGGAACACCTCTCCACCTGGAAGGAAACAGACCATACCTGAATAAACCACTTCCAAGCATTAATATAATCCGCGACACCATGATTGTTTGTCGGTGTTTTGTCGCTCAAAAAATTTTCGACTACTTTTAAAGACCACAAATATTTATTTATTTTTTAAGTTGGTTTTTATTTATTTTTTAATAATTTGATGTGTTTTTTTAGCTGAAAGATAACGCGGCGACTACGCGACTTATTATAACTTATAAAACATCATGGTAGGGCGAATTTTGTACTATTATAGGTCGAAACTTGTATAACGTGCGGGTTAAGCAACGCCTGACCCGGTCATCGCTTAGATGGGTGACGAGTATTTTTCGTGGTTCTCTGACTGTGATCATCAAAACTACGGACCGTTGGAAACATACGTAAGCACCATATTCTCTAATCAAAATCATTGCGATGTTTATCCATTCCATATTTTTGCATAATTAATGCTACTGTTTCAAATTCAAAGCTTTGTGTTTTGCGTAGAAACGGGGAGTTAGGTTACTATCAGAATGGATTGAGGAACGATGTTTTCCAGTACCTTATATATACCTACAGTGGAACAAGTTTATGAAGGGATTTATATTAGACCGTCACGGCTCCGAGCTTCGTTGTCCATTGCTCGGCGAGCAGTCGATCGGTCTGTTGCAACCGAATGGCGGCTGAATAATGGACAACGAAGGTCGGACCCGGCACGGCTGAGTGACGGTCTAATATAAAACATATGACCGTGCACCACTGGACTGTTTGTTTGGACTGTTCCACAGCTTCAAATAAGTTAGTTAAAAAAAAACAAGAAAAGGTGACTTGAAACCTAAGCTTGAAACATTGACTTAAAGAAAAATGCAGAAAGCAGTTGCGTCCTCGGAGTTTTGGCGGGAACTCGTTGAGGAGGTGTGGTGCTAAATTTTCATTTTTGTGAAACCTAGTTCAAATGCGTGCAAATTGTTTAATTTCGGGGGCATATTAATCAATTTAGTTTCGTGAAGGTGTACAAGTGGAATGAAAGTGAAAATCAGTGCAAAACATGGACTTAGTGTTGTCTCCAAAAGCTCCGTTAAAAATCTTTGTAAATAAATGGCCGCCGTGTTTACAAATGACCCCCTAGACTTGACTGTTTCGATGCAAATAACTTGCATAATATATTAATAATACTTGACACTGGCTATAATTTCCTAATGGCCATAATCGGTTCACAACCGACAAGAAATAGAAAATAGTTGCGTCCTCGATTTTGACAGAAACTACAATGGCATTATAAGATTTAAAAAAAAATTTACCATAGTCAGGAATCGGTCAAGCTTTTTGCAAAAATAAATAAACATCCTATTTTTATTGTACCGATCGATAGTGTTGCTGATCAAATCGTGGAAACAAACATAGCGTGTTAAATATAGAGATTGTGTGAGATTGTCGTAGCGCGGATTATTTAATTCTTCCATTCTTCTTCTTTTTTCATATGACTTATTCCATTTGGACATTAGCCAGTGTCAAGTATTATTCATATTTGCAAGTTATTTGCATCGAAACAGTCCAGTCGTCATAGTTAAAGTCAAGTCGAAGGGATTATTGTAAAACAGGGGCCATTTTTTTTACAATGTTTTTTCACGGAGCTTTGGAGACAACGCTAAAGTCCATGTTTTTCACCGATTTTCACTTTCATTTACACTTGTACACCTTCACGAAACTAAATCAATTAATATGCCCCCAAAATAAACAATTTACACGCATTTGAACTAGGGTTCACAACAATGAAAAATTAGCAACACATCTCCTCAACGCGTTCCCGCCAAAACTCCTTATTTTTCTCGGAAAATCTCACTTTTTTGATTTGCTTTTTTGATTCTTTAAAAAATTGATTGGTAAGCGTTGGATCGTTTTCGAAAAAAAATAGAATAGATAAAACTTGAGACCGTTTAAAACACGGGCCTTGGAATCTGGATCCAGTAAAAAAAAAGTTAATTCAGATTACTGTCATGTCTTTAGTGACACTCGCCAAATTAAGACGAATCGATTGACGTAAGAATCATCAAAATCGGTCCACGCTTTTGGCCTCTAGAACGCCATATGAAAACATCCATACATACATACATAGACCGATAAACACATTATCCTCCTTTGCGTCTCGCAGTCGGGTAAAAAACTTGTTTTTTGAGAGTATCTCGTGAGTTATGTATGACTGTGGGTGGGACGAGACTACCGCATCGAATTTTCACCTCACCATAATTGGCACAATTGCAGCCTTGTGGCAAGCAGAAGCCATTAACTAAGAAGAAGAAGAAGAAAAATAGCTAAAGTTTTTTAGCCTTACCCTCAAGCCAAAAACGAAATAGAAGAAAAAACACAAGTACTTTTCACAAAAGAAGTTGCGTGATATCAAACGAAAATAGTTAATGTTATAAAATTTTGTTTTTTTTTCACCATATTCATTTGTTGGGAAAACTACATTTAGTAAAACTTTATTTAGATACACTAAGTAAATTAATACGATCATACAAATAAAACAAAGATAATTCCAACGTTGTGTCCGGGCAACTTTTTTGGGAAAATGTACTGAACAAATAGTGTTAAGTACATTTTCCCAATTTTTTTTTAATTTCTAGGTGGCCAGTTTGATTTATGTTTTTCTTTTTACCTCCATGATTTTTGATGGTTGTAAATATGTTCATAGAGTCCAAAGAGGTTATGATCAATGTTTTTTTAATATAGATTATAATCTCTTTGTTTCAGAGTCGTTAAAAATACATATATTCGTTAATAAAGCGTTTATTATGCTTTATTAGCGAATATATATAGAAATATATATTTTTTAATTAAATTAACCCGGCCGAGCTTCATCCATTCGTTTCATAGTGAAATTGTTCAGGAAATTACTCACACACCTTTAAAAAGTCGGAACAAAATTCGAACGTTGTTGTTAAATTGTTGAGGATATCCATTATCCATACTAATATTATAAACGCGAAAGTTTGTATGTATGTATGTAGGTATGTGACTTTATTACTCTTTCACGCAAAAACTCCTAAACTAATTGGAATATAGGTAGCTGGATACCTGGAAAACACATAGGCTACTTTATTTATATATACTTTTTTTTTTACGAGAGTGGTGTGGTCTTTTGGTAGATACCACGACTTTCATTCCGAAAGTCGTGGTTTCGAATCCCGGACGGGCACCAATGTCTTTTTCTTTAAGAAAAAATTAAGTGCGCTATTAACATCGCTCTTACGGTGAAGGAAAACATCGTGAGTAGTAGGGCTAATTGCGGAAACACGCAGTTAAAACATTAACTTTTTAGGCTACCTTATGTCCCGATATTCCCGCGGGAACGGGACTTACGCGTGGAAACCGCGGGGCGCAGCTAAAGTAAATTATAAAAAGGGAACGTTGGTAAAAATGTACGTATTTATGTTTTATATTGGGTGTAATCTCTAAAACTACTAAACCGATTTCAAAAATTCTTTCACTAATAGAAAGCTACATTATCCAGATATGACATAGGCTACTTTTGGTCCCGCTATTCCCACGGGAACGGGACTTACGCGGGTGAAACCGCGGGACGCAGCTATTTCTGATAATCTTAGTAGGAAACCTTAGGAGTTATTTAGGTAGTTAGGAGTTCGATAGCCGAACCATGGGGCTTAACCTAGTTTAGGAGGGCGTTCACTAAAGTATATAATACAATGCGTTTCGATTACAGTAACCTTAGTCGAAAGGGGGTTGCTCTATACATACAATTTGTAACGGGTAAGTCCTTTTAATCCGAAAGGGGGTTGTTCTAGACGTCTAGCCGAACACCTTTTGTTCTACGACTTTTGAAAATTCGAACCTTTTTTTTGAAAATTTTGAGATTATGTTTCACTGAAAAAACAGCTGTTTTTAAAAATAATGGTAATTGAAGGTTTGATTATAATGGACCAAACTAATTGAAAGGACAACATAAGGTCAATGACCTCGAATTCTAAGAAACAGCTGATCTTCCAGTAAACTTAACACTAAATTTTTTCGAAAAGTACTTCGAATTTCCAAAAGTCAGAACAAAAGTTGTTCGCCTAGACGTCTAGAACAACCCCCTTTCGGATTAAAATGACTTGCCCGTTACATCTTGTATATAATACAGTGCGTTTCGATTACAGTAACCTAAGTCAAAAGGGGGTTACTCTACATAGACGAAAACTTTTGTTCCATCACTTTAATAAATTAGTAATTTAAATAAAATATAAATTAGTAATTTAAAAAAAACTTACCTGTATATATTTTAAAATTAATGCCCAGTGCCGGCGAACTTAAAATAAAAACAGAATTATCTATACTTACCCTTATTTTTTAAGCTTTTATTTTAGTGTTTACTGTTGTATATGTGTGTGTTGTTTTCTATGTATCATATGTTGTGCAAATCTTACTGATATTATAAACGCGAAAGTTTGTATGTATGTATGTGAGGTTGTTACTCTTTCACGCAAAAACTACTAAACCGATTGCGATGAAACTTGGAATATAGGTAGCTGGATACCGGGAATAACACATAGGCTACTTTTTATCCCATTATTCCCGCGGGGACGGGACTTACGCGTGTGAAACCGCAGGGCGCAGCTAATAAGGATATAAAATAATAAATACTTAAATATTATAATAAAGGAAGACAGGACAAAAGTCTGAACTTGAATGAAAGTAAATTAAAAAAATAGGTGGTACTTGGAAAAGTAGTAGAACAAAATTATGTACTTTTTCAAATTCATATCTGTCTGTCTGTTTCACTGTTTCTCTGTATGTTTCTTATACAATTAAAAATTACTCATCCGATTGAAATTTGGTTTTCAATATTGGATAGTTCTATTTTCGAGGAACGTCGTGGTATACTTCGCATTGAAATCCAATTAGTAGAACCCGAGTAATGAACGAAAAAGTGCAACCGCTCGAGAGCCGCTCGGCCGCCCGCGCCCGTGATAACGCGTTTTTCACTTCCGCGGGTGAAACCGCGGGGCGCAGCTAGTTTATTTCATAAAAGCCTGCATATTTGCTTAGTTTGAGGCTAGATTGCGCTGTGTGAAGCGCTGTAACATAAGAAAATCTAGTGTTATCAAAATCATGCATGCAGAGCTGATAAAATTCCAGATATTTCAAATTGAAAATTCAATTGAATTGAAATGCAATTTTCCAATTCGCTGAATAGAAGTAAGTATGAATTTATCTCAGTAGGACGACCTAGTTTATAGCTGACAATTTTAGGTAATAGATACCTAGCTAATTTCAAAAGGTTATATGCCCATTAGAATCACTATGTTTCTACTTAGGGCGACTTGCATAAAACTATTTAAAAATATATTTAACTAAAACTATTTAAAAATATATTTAACTAAAACTATTTAAAAATATATTTAACTAAATCAATTTAAAAATAATTTATGGGAAATTAAACATTGGACTCTATTTCATTAAATGGACGATTGATAATGGGCCCTACCATGATGTCTTATAAGTCGTCGCGAAGTCGTTGCGTTGTCGTTCAGCTTAAAAATAAAAAAAATTGAAAACACATCAAATAACTAAAAAAAAAGAAAAACAAACTTCAAAAAAATAACAAGATTTTTTAAATTGTCTGTGGTTTTTAAAAGTAGTCGGAGTATTTTTTATTAAAAATTTACTTTATTTTTTGAACGATAAAAGGACGACATAGCAACGACAAACGAGCATGGTAGGGCCCAATATGTTGCAACACATTGACAGTTCTTGAAATTCTGACAGATTTTAAACACGTTTAACAGCTTAAACATGTTTAGGAACCGTTATGCAAGCCGGCCTTAGTCCTGTCTGCAGCCCTAGACAACATTTTTATCGGAGAACGAAATCACAATCGACAGAATTGTTTTGTGTGAAATTGACATAATTTCCCGAAAAGTCACGTGACTTTTTTCGATAAAAACGTTGTCTATGGCTGCTGGAAAGATTGATCATTTTGGAGGGTTTGTCTGTATGTATATGGTATGTATGGCTGTCCATATTTTTTGCCTGGATTCTTGCACCCGTGACATTTATGTCATACGGTTTCACCCGCGTAAGTCCCGTTCCCGCGGGAATACCGATATTTTTCTTTCTTAAGAACTTTTCTTAAGATTTTTTTATAGCAAAATCGGTCAAGTCGCTTACGAGTGATGCCGTGACCAAAAGAAATAGAGAATCATTTTTTTTTTACATATAAGATTCATCATCATCATCATGATCATCAGCCTGTTGCAGTCTACTGCTGGACATAGGCCTCTCCAATTACACGCCACCTAGATCTATTATCTGTTCCCTAATCTTATATCTAGAACATAGAACATTAGGGAATAAATATGTCGAAAAAAAAGAGGGATATCTACAGAAAACGTCATGTTTTTTCGACATTATAATGGGCCCTAACATGATGTTTTATATATATATGTCGTCGCGTTGTCGTTCAGCTAAAAATAAATAATTAAAAACACATCAAATAATTAATAAAAAAGGAAAAACAAACTTCGAAAACCTGATAACACTCGAAAACCATACCGGAAAAGGTGACTTGTGGCCGGCCAACAATGTCCTGGCGACTTTGCAACAACCTAAATAATAAATAAGACATCATGGTAGGCGGAATTCCTACTTATTTAGCAGAAATAATGTTTTCTTCATTTTTAGTAAGAGTTTCTAGAATACATACGTAAGATCAATATTCATTAGTTTAAAATTTATTAGATCAACACCATTTGACCAACTGTTTAATTAGGTATTTACTATTTTTTGCATATTTATCTAACACGTTGTACTTAGATTTTTCATTGGTTTTCACGATACCTACTGATTTCAATATTTGTTCTGTTTTCATATGTCGTGCGTTAATATAAATAATAATATAAGCAATTTTAATAACATAAAAGAGTTCCTTGTTGACAAATACGTAACCTTAAGAAGCAACGCTATTAAAACAAACAAAAAACAAGCTCGTTGGATAATCCTATGATGTCCAATAAGTCATCACGAAGTCTGCTTGATTGTTATGAAAAAACACATTAAAAATAATAAAATATAAAAACCAACTCTGAAAAAAACCAAGTTTTTTTCTAATTATCTGTGGTTTTTGAAAGTAGTCGGGGTAGGTACCTATTTTTTTATTTAAAATCTTAATTTTTTTGGACGAAAAAGCAACGATAAATGATCATGGTAGCGCGTAATGCCGATAATAATAAAAAAAGCAAAAAATAATAGCAAATTGAATGCAAAATAAATAAAAAAAGTGTCCTATAAACCTATAGCCATAAAAAGCAAAGCAAAAGAAAAAAAAACACCACAGAACATAATATAAAACTATAAGAGAAATCCATTAAAAAGGCCATGTCAATAAATTTTCCTTACCATCAAGACATCACGAATACACCACAAGGAAACATGATTCTCCCTTCAAAACGCCTTCAGACATCAATTCAATACATCACAGGATCATCCCCACTGAAAAACACTTCCCCAGCTCAAAAACACTACACTTAGGCGTTTAAACACTAGTACAGGTCAAAATTTTGACATTTATTTATCAAAAAACGTCATTGTCAAGCGAATTTTTGGGTTTTCGTGAACGGAAATGGCCGGAATCTTTCGTTGGTGAAAGTCTACTACTGATTATTGCATGGGTTTCGTGCTTGAAGCGCGACAAGGATGTGAGAGATAGCGGCGGAAAATGGAACTAATACATATTTATTATTTTTTATCGGTTGTGAACCGATTATGGCCATTAGGAAATTAGCCAGTGTCAAGTATTATTAATATATTATAAATAAATAATAAATAATAATAAATAAATCCTGTGACGAACACACAGCGCCATCTAGCCCCGTGGTAAGCTGCTAAGCTTGTGTTACGGTGACTAGATAACGGATATACTACTTATATTTATTTTTCTTTCTTTTGTAAATACATACATATTATACATAGAAATACGCCCACACCAGATACAAATATTTATTTTAAGTATAAATATTTGCACCCAGCGGGAATCGAACCCACAACCTTCTGTATTGCAGCCAAGCGTTCGCCCGACGTGCCGCAGAGGTCGTCGTTATGCAAGTTATTTGCATCGAAACAGTCAAGTCGTCACAGTTAAAGTCAAGTCTAAAGAATCATTTTGCAAACCCGGCGGCCATTTACAAAGATTGTTCACGGACCTTTGGAGACAACACTAAGACCATGTTTTGCACCGATTTTCACTTTCGTTCCACTTGTACACCTTCACGAAACTAAATTGATTAATATGCCCCCGAAATTAAACAATTTGAACTAGGTTTCACAAAAATGTAAATTTTGCACCACATCTCCTCGACGCGTTCCCGCCAATAATTCAGCTCTAACTAATACATTAGATTGTCTATTGCGGTTCATTGTGGAAATGCTGTTAGTATTTTGGGCAGTTTTGCAGCGGGAGCGCTTGGGGAGTTAAGTTGTTATTTATTTTGTGTTTTAATATTTTAATGTGTTATTTTGTTGTTTATACTCAAAAATAACACATTACTCGCGAAACCGCGGGACGCAACTGGTATTCCCTAAAACTCACCAGGTTTTCCGCTCCCCAGCGCCCTTCATAAAATTCAAAGTCATCCCTTTCTGTTATACAACTCAATTTACAGGGTTCAAACTGAAATTGACTTAGCGACGTGGAAACAAGGTCTATATTGGGATTGGCAATGAAAGAGGGTGGTTGTCACCCCACCCCTTAGCTCAATATTAGTGATGTAACGGTAGGTACTGTTGTGAGGGTGATTTAGCAGTTAGGTTACTGCTGTGAAATTTCACTAAAAATCACAGTAATATTTATAACAGAGTATGTTTGTTATTCCTTCATGTAAAAACTACTGAACCGATTGCGATTGAAACTTGATTGGTAGCTAAAGATCTTTTCAGGGTTCCGTATCCAATGGGTAAAAACCCTTTTACTAAGACTCCACTGTCCGTATATGTGTCACCAGGCTGAGGTATCACATGTACTGGGATAGCTAGACCGTTGAAATTTACACAAATGTATTTCTGTAGACGCTATAATAACAAATATCAAAAAAGAAAAATATTTAAGTAGGGCTCCTATACAAGATGTAACGGGCAAGTCCTTTTAATCCGAAAGGGGGTTGTTCGAGACGTCTAGGCAAACAACTTTTGTTCTATGACTTTTGGAAATTGGGCATTTTTTTAATATACTTCCAAGTACAGACTTATTATCCTCAATTGTTTAATGTCTGTATCTAGTCAATCCTTGCCTTATTCACCTATTACTTACTATATACCGGTGCCTAAAACTGCTTTTAAAAACATTAAGGTTTTAGATACCGGTTTTGAAACCGTTTCAATACCGATTGCCCACCACTATCGAGTCTCCCCTCTGTGTTGCCACAACCATCGTATGATAATAACATAAAAACTTTAATGTTACCAGCAACAAAAAATACGTCTTGCTCATTACTTTCGTATTTTTTTAAATTTAACTAATGTTTGACGTTTTTTGGCATGACAAAATGCCAATCTAAATTTCAAAGAAATGCATTCCAAAAATTCGCACCCAACAAGGCTTGAACCGAGAGTTTTAGCGGGAACGCGTTGAGGAGATGTGTTGCTAAATTTTGATTTTTGTAAAACCTAGTACGAGAAACTGGCTAAATTGTTCTATATTGCTGACAAAAAGCCATAACTTAGAAAATGAAATGAAAAATAATGAAGATGGAGTTTTGGCGGGAATGCGTTTAGGAGATGTGTTGCTAAATTTTTCATTTTTGTGAAACTTAGTTTAAATGTGTGTAAATTGTTTAATTTCGGGGGCATTTTAATCAATTTAGTTTCGTGAAGGTGTACAAGTGTAAATAAAAGTGAAAATCGGTGCAAAACATGGACTTTAGCTTAGTGTCGTCTCCAGAGCTCCGTGAACAAACATTGTAAAAAATGGCCCCCTGTTTACAATGATTCCCTCGACTTGACTTCAACTATGACGACTTGACTGTTTTGTTCAATGCAAATAACTTGCAAATATTGATAATACTTGACACTGGCAAATGTCCGAATGGATAAGCCATTTTAAAGAAGAATAATTGTATTTTCAAATAAAAGTTCTGAATTGTACTACATAGGTTTAATTAGCCTCGTTTAATGTGCCTCGGATTCTCCTCTTCTTTTCTTACCATCTTACTTCTTACTAATATTATAAACGCGAAAGTTTGCATGTAAATACATTTCTCATCAAAAAAATCGAAACAGTACTACAATAACTACATTGAATCTGACATTAATTTAAACTTAACATCACTAATAAATTGGTTAAATAAGAATAATTTAAAAATTAATTTAGAGAAGACATGTCATCAATAATGAATTTTGAACAAAGACTGACTAAATCCCTTAATTACGACATTAATTTTCAAGGCAAACGTGTTGATGAAATTGAATGTACGAAATTCTTAGGTTGAATTGAATTGAATTGAATTTTGACTGATGGCGATTCTGCGCACAGTACGTTGCAATTCCGCCAATGTCCAGTGATAAAGAAATTAACGTAGGAGATTGGCCGGTTTCATAGATTAGACAACGTCGTGCAGCCGGATCATCTAAAACAAACATACAACACAGGACGTTCACAAAATATATAAGACAAATCCAACACCTATTTAATATATCTAACCACAACGAATAATACAAATGAATATTTATATATATATTAATAATACACATACTAAAAATAAACAGTATATATATATATATAGTAAGTTAGAGTTTAATTTCATTAGAATATATAAATTTACCCAGAGTGTAAACAAAAGGAGAAGGAACAAGAGATAGGAGGCAATTCATATTGATAGGGCGAGGGATGTCTTTAGGGATCAATTCGTACAGAGTTGGCTGATGTCCCGAACATTCAAAAAATATATGCTCAACTGTACCTTCGGCCAAACCACATTCGCACAGGGAGGAGTCCCTGACCCTTATTTTAGCTAAAAATACCGGAGAACATATGTGCCCCAGTCTTAATCGACAAATGGTGGACGTGGTTCGCTTATCTAAGCGACGGAATTTAAAGAACCATGGTTTGGACGGGATACCGGGTTGTATTTCGCTGTAGTGCTTGCCCTTTTGCCTTTTAGATATTTCCCAGACTCTGTTCCATGCACCTGTGAGATTGGATTTAATAAGTGGGTATAGATCATGTCGGTGAAGTTGATTATGACCAGGGAGACCTACACGAGTGGCACTTTTGGCGCACATATCTGCATTTTCGTTGCCGGCAATGCCACAATGGCCCGGGATCCACGCGACGGTGATTTCCATTCCTAAAGAGTGACACTCATAGAGAATTTTCCTTATTTCAGAAATTAGGGGAATGTTTGAGTGAAAGGGATTAGAGGAAATAGCCTGGAGGCAGCTTTTGGAGTCTGAAAATATAATAGTTTTATTTAGGTTGTGAGATTTAGCATATAATACTGCTTCCAGCACGGCAACAGCTTCTCCCGAGAATACAGAGTATCCGGGGGGACATTTAAAACTGAGAATGACCCGGAAACGTGGGATCCATACAGCCGCACCCACAGGAGAGCCATCTGAAAACTTAGATGCGTCAGTGAACATAGTCAATCGCTCGGGATATTGGTTATGAAGGATATTCAGAAAATCCTTATTAGGATCAACCGAATCTTTGTGAACTCCAAAGTCTTCTATAACATGCGGCTGAAAAACTAGTGCTTCATACGGTAGAGAATGAGAAGGAAGTAGTACGAGTTGTTTTATCGGGTTCGGCATTCGAGAGAATTTAATGTAACTGTTGAGGAGATAAGGGAGGCTTTTATCTAGAAGATTATTTGCTTGATATAAAGAGTATAAATTTCTTATTTTGCCAAGAAGGATATGATTGGGGTTTTCGAGTATTTTAATAAAAAAGCGATCACATAAATATTGTCGTCGAAGAGACGGAGGAGGGTCAACGCATTCCACCTGCATAGCATTTATAGGAGACGACTTCATCGCACCCAAAATGATACGCAGGCTCCTTGACTGTATTTTGTCCAGCTTCTCAGCAGCATATCTGCGGCAGGGCTCCACAATAAAGGAAGCGTAATCCATGTGACTCCTGATAATGGCGTTGTATAACAGCTTTTGGGAGTATGGGTGAGATCCCCACCATACTCCCGACAGAGTTCTGAGAATATTAATATTGTTTTCACACTTGCTAGCAACGTATGAAAAGTGGCTTAAACCAGACATCCTCGAGTCAAGTCTAACACCCAAAAACCTAACATTGTCAGTTTGGGGAACAAGTTGGTCACCTATTCGGATGTCCAGCCCAGGAATATGTCTCTTTCTGGTAAAAACAATTGACTGGCTTTTTGAAGGGGACAATGACAGGCCATGTAGAATCAACCAATTCTGTAATCTGGTCAGGGCAATGTTGAGCTGGAAGGAGCCCTCATCAATAGACTGAGTTTGAGCATAGAGAGCTAAATCATCAGCGTACTGGAGGATCTCACATCGCGTACCAATAACCTGGTCCAAGTCATAAGTATACAGGCTATATAAAAGGGGGCTTAAGACTGATCCCTGGGGTAGGCCTCTCCAAACGGTCCTGGCGAGATTTAAGTCACCTGGGCACTTAATAGATAAAGATCTCTCACACAGCAAGTTAAGACAAAAACGTACCAACTTCTCGGGTATCCTCAGCTGATGAATAAGTTTATTCCTGAGGGATGGGAGGAGGACATTGTCATAAGCAGCTTCAATATCTAAAAATACCGCTATGAGGAATTCCTTCTTAACAATGGAGGACCAAATGTCTGTTGATATAATTGCTAGGCTGTCTAGAGTACTCATGCCTTTTCGGAAGCCAAATTGCGACTTGGCCAAAAGAGAGTTATGCTCCACAAACCACTCTAAACGTTGTTTGATAAGGAGCTCTGTGATTTTACATAAAACAGAGGAGAGAGCGATGGGCCTTCTACTGGATGGTAAAGAAGGATCAGATCCTGGCTTTAAGATGGGAACTACGACTTGGGTTTTCCATGAGGCAGGAACTGCGCCGAAATCAAAAAATCTATTTATTAAATTCAAAAAAAAATGTTTACAGGAGTCAGTAGATTTTGTGAGGAAAGAATAAGGGATTCCGTCTGCCCCAGGTGATGAGTCATGAAGACCATCAATAGCTAATTGAAGCTCTTGAAAGGTAAAATTACTGTCAACAATACAAGTGTTTGGAAGAAAAGAAGGGGGGGAAGGAAGGGAATCTTCAGTAGGAACCCAGGCTGGAGCTAATTTGTCAGAAAAGGGTTCTGTCCATGAATCGAGGTCATTAGATGAGGCATTGTCCCCAGAAAAGGAACCTCTGAAACGTTTAATTTGTCTCCAAACTAAGCTGGATGGGGTTCTGGGTGATAAACCCTCGCAAAAGTCTTTCCATCCTTGCTTCTTTTTTTTGGACAGGGTTCTTTTGGCTTTAGCTGCACATTTTTTATATTCTATATAATTTGGGATAGACATGACTGAGTTATAGGACATCTCAGCCTGACGTCTCATTTGAACCACGTCGGTGCACTCCCTGTCCCACCAGGGGACAGAGATTCTTATATTTCGTGAGCTTTTCTTGGGGATGTGTTCATCGGCAGATATGATAATTGAGTTTACAAAAAACTGGTAATGATTTAAATAATTAATGTTGTCCACTGTAGATAAGACTTTTATTTTGTTTTCTAGGGAAGATGTATATGAGGTCCAATCAGCTCTCGCAACTCTATATTTACAGAGAGGAGAGGGATTTGAAGGAGGAGAGGTGGAGTTGGGGATGGATATCAATATGGGGTAATGGTCACTACCATATCTCTGCCGGTGAACTTTCCAAGATATTCTCAAAGCAAGGGAGGGAGAACCCAAAGTGAGATCCACTGCGCTTTTAGGGTTTTGACCCGGTTGGACCGAATGAGTTGGTGATCCATCATTTACAACCGTTAAGTTTAGATCATCAAAGATTTCTATCAATGAAAGTGAGTATAGAGTAGTTTTCCATGAACCCCACGATGGATGGTGGGCATTAAAATCACCCATAACAATCATAGGGGAGGGAACTGAGTGAAGTAAGATTGATATGTCTGCAATTAGCAAGGAGTTAGGGTCAGGAATATAAATTGACACAACGGATATGTTCCATATTCTAGCTACAACAATGTTGATACCAGGAGGGTGAGGGGGGCAGGGGATTTGGGAAAAGGACAAAGAACGATTAATGAGTAGGGCGGCACCAGCACACCCATCAGCCCTGTCGTCCCGGAGGCATGAGTAACCCGGGACCCTGAAGTGGGAACCGGGCTTAAGCCATGTCTCCGAGACGGCCAGGACCAGATGTTTAAATTTGTTTATTAAATGGATCACATCACTATAATTACGTCTAATGCTACGACAGTTCCATTGTAGGACAGTTGTCTGATCCATTGTTAATGGAATAAAGGATTTGCTTAAGTTTTTCGGCAACGTGGGACGGTAGGGACATATTGTTTTGGGAAATAATTGATATTAACAAAGAGATTATTAGGTTGATATCTAGGGGGCTACTATCTGAATCTCTTTGTGAGAGGGCACAACCATTAGGTTGTGATGACGTAGGTTGAGAAATAATTTCTTGGTGGGCTACTTTATCATAAGTATTTATCAAAGATGGCTTAGGGTCAGAGTGGTTGACATAAATAGTTTTTTTATAGGAGCTATTATTATGGGAGGTAGAAGGACGGGAATGAGGGATTTGATTGGGGGTGTGCTGGGGATTCTGTGATAATACTTCAGAGAAAGATCGGGATACATTTGGGATCCGATTGGCTGCTTCCATATAAGAAACGCCATCCTTAGCCATGGTTATTTTAATAGATTTTTGCCTTGCTTGTTCTGGGCACTGGGAGTCTATTGCGGAGTGGGATCCTGAACAAAAGAGACAGGTAGGTTGCATATTTTGACAAGACTCACCAGAGTGAGGCTGGGCGCATTTAAAACATCTGGGCTTGGAACGGCATTGAGTTTTTATATGACCAAATCTACAACAATTGTGGCATTGAATGGTTGGGAAGTAGTACAGTTCGACGGGAAGGGCTGTGTGATATGCAAAAATTCGCTCTGGAAGAACTTGTCCTTGAAATGTGACAACAACTGTTTGAGTAGGGACCCAAGTCACTTTGTCCTCCACTATTGCTTTCCTATTAAGTCTGCGAGCTTTAATAATCATACCACAAGGATGGGGAACTGTTGCAGTTTCAGCAAAGTCTGTCATTGACATATCAACTGGCACATTTCGTACTATACCCATCCGGGTGGTGTTATATTGTGGGATAGAAGCTGTGAAGTTGTTAACAGCTAACGCTGGATTAGTCAAAAATATATTGGCGGCCTGGGCATTTTTAAACTCCACTGAAATTTTGTTTCTTCCCATTGGTTTAATACCATCTAAGCGCACATCAGGTATTTTATTTTGGGCGATAAATTGACCGAACTTGATGGGGCGGATAGCAGAACCTGAGTTATTATCAGTGTCATTTTTAGATACAGTAACGACAAATGGGCCTTTGTCTATGGGTAAGTACATGGTCATTCCGGAAGAAAAGCTAGGGTGAACAAATACCGTTTGTATAGAAGCATTAGCCAACTCTGTACTCACTACTGTTTTTTTGGCGTTTTGGGGTTCGTCTTCATTACGCCGCGGACGTTTTTGTCCTGCCGAAAGGGCTATAAGAGCGTCAGCTGCCTCGGCGGTATTAGAGGCGGTCATGTTTACATCTCCGTTAGGGTCAGCATTGGGATCGGGAGGCCGGGGTTGCGGCTGCAACTCCGGGCTCGACATGTCACCTTAACCACTTACCAAGTGTTAGTATGTTATTAGAACACTTAATAAAACAATCCTGCTACACTGGAACGCGGAAATTTGCAATTAAAAACACCAAAATCTCTCTAACACGTCAATAACCTTAAACACCTTCGAACGGAATTCAATTCTTAGGTTTAAGAATCGACAATAAATTGACATGGAAACCACATATTGACAACAGCTTAACTTTAGGGCTAAACCAATTTGCTTCTTATATGACACGACACTACAGAAATAATGTTGTACAATTATTTTTATATGTTTGACAAATTTTATTACAAGTTAAACACATGAATTGGCATAATACCAATTTTTGAACATTAAACATAAATATTACTCAATTTTATTTTTTGTCAGTTTTTTTAAATATATGATTGACATTTGTTAATTAATGATATTTTGATTGACATTTGTCCTATAGTCTATTATGTAACAAAAGTTTATTGAATAAATATTTATTTATTATTATTATTTATTTATTAATGAAATATCCACCTAGAAATTGTGTAATAATTTTGACTGATTAATAAAATAAGAATAATGTATTTTAAAACGCTTGACAGCAAGTTGCATGCCAAATTTGGTGGAGTAAGGAGATCCTATTTTTATATAACATTAATTATAATATACCTACCCTTATTCGCAATAAAGGAATTATGAATTATTATTATTATGTTGTTACCGTTACTGATTCTCAGGGCTATGGAGCACCCGAACCTTTTGGAAGGCGTGCGTGGGGCCGAAGCCAACACGTAGAGGCCCGTTTTAGTAACATTTTAATTTCAAAATATGTGATGGGCACCAAACCGGCAATTATCCCTGTCTGCACTATAAAATGCAGCCAAGGATAACCCCCGGGTCGGATAGAACTATGTATAAACTACGGGTGAAAACTACTTGGGCTATGGAATTGGGTTGGTAGTGGATCGGGTATTGGGGGGAACTATGGGGAATATGGCGCCTGCCGTCACAATGTTAAACAAACACGTAAAAATGGCAGACGGAGACTCGCCAACTCACAAACTGGGCCACCCTAATTAAGCCGAGCAAATTACAGCCAGGGGGCAACAGGGGCGTGAGAGGCTGAAGGATGGAGGGACCTCACTGGATTTTAAACCATCCTAGGTTATTATTATAAATAACTATTGGATGGGATGAGTTATAGTTATTTTAGTTCCTCTTGTATAGCATGAGAGCAGTCATTAGAGCCCGGGGAGGCAATATGAGATGTTGAATAAACATTTTTTTCACTTTTTTTACTTCTAACCTTCTCATTTTTTTTTATAGCTAAAGAAATCAAATTTTAAATATATTTTCTTCGTTAAACGTTATCTTAAAATATCCGCAACAACTGACATTATTATAGTTTTATTTGTTTAATATCAGAATAAGTTAAACTCTTTCAAACTTATACTTCTGAGGTGGTTCGATTTTTTTAATGGGAAGTGTATTATAGCGAGCGGTTTTACCCGCGTAAGTCCCGTTCCCGCGGAAATTTCGGAATAAAAAGTAGCCTATGTGTTATTCCCGGTATCCAGCTACCTATAATCCAAGTTTCATCGTAATCGGTCCAGTAGTTTTTGCGTGAAAGAGTAACAAAGTGGCATACAGACAAACTTTCGCGTTTATAATATTAAGTAAGGTAAGTTGTCAGTATGCATGTGACTTTGTTACTCTTTCACGCAAAAACGACTAAAGTGATTGCGATGATACTAAAGTGATATTCGAATATAGGTAGCTGGAGACCTGCCGGCCTAGACAAGTGGCTTTCTATTATCGTTAACGCTAGTAGAATAGAATGGTAAATGTATGTGGTTGACATTAGCTATCGAAATATCACGTGGTCTAACGTAACGAACTTTAAAATTGGTAGCCAAGCGTTTATTCATTTTCTATTCCATCTAACGAAACGTTTGCCGTGCGTTTAGCGCCATGTATAGTGTAGCCAAGTGGCATATTTGACAAACGAAAACGCTCCGTGAGCGTTTCTATCGTACGCTTACAAAGCGAACGCCAGGACCTTGTAGAAAACTAAAAAAACAAGGGGATTTTTAATCAGCTGGGAAAGCTTCGTCGTGTCGAGTTTTTGTTAAATAGATTATTGACGTTTTGTTTGTGAAAATACACACCCTAAAACTTGTGGTTTGCGCATTGTGAAGAAGTGTGGCTTAGACGTAGAAACCATGTTGCTCGCCGGTGTTTGGACCAAATAGCAAAAATGCCGGGTTCGTTGTTTATAGAGCTACTAGCTGCGCCCCGCGGTTTCACTCGCGCAAGTCGCGATCCCGCGTTGTTCTTACAACTACCTACCGCAATGCAATTCCACACTTAAACGGTCGCCCATTGAAGTACTGTTGAAGCCAGGCGTTACTGCGCCTGGCATTATCAGTACTTCCCTTCCTTAGCTGAACATTTGAGAAACTTGTCGCGGTGATAGGCCCCACCTTCACATACGATAAATTCGTCGTAAATCCGTTCTGTCCTTTCTTTTGTAATCAATCGTCATTTCAGGACGAGCATGGCCTAAATCAATTAATTATGTTATGTGTTTTTTTATTTTCATAACTCAGGTTATGAAAATTTCCTTCAGCCAAAAGGAGGAAATCAGTAATTCATAATTCACCTACCTTTATAGTCAAACTTCACCTTATGTACACGTGTTCTATCAATCCAACATAGAAAAACACAAAACACAAAACAACAAAACGCACTGAAAAGGTTAGGCACTAGGTTGGTAGTAGGTTTTTAACTATGTACTTATGTGCCCAATTTCAAAGGTAAGTCGATGGGAATCGAGTTGTATGGACTCTACGCGCCTGCTTTCAGTTGTCAAATTGAATTTGACGTTTGAGATAGAAACCATAGAGAAAACTGTAGATTTTATCGAATGAATAAATAGAATGAGCGTTCGCCAGGTAATTGTACATTTGGCTACGAATTGAATATCGTTAACGCTAAAGCGTTATCGTTTTTAGAAAACGAAACGCTTGGAAGCGTTTGCCACTTGTCTAGGCCTGCTGGAATAACTCATAGGCTACTTTTTATCTCGATAATCCCGCGGGAAAAGGACTTACTCGGGTGAATAACCTAGGCTAAGGAATTATTTATATTAAACCGACACTCGGCCGAGCTTCATTGTCCATTGCTCGGCGAGCAGTCGATCGGTCTGTTGCAACCGAGTGGCGGCCGGCCCGACGGCCGGGAAACGATCTAATATAAATCATCCCCTAGACGTCGACCTTTACATTGCATGTCAAAAACCATGTGTTACGTTTCCCGCGCACATAATAATATGAAAATCACTGTTACTTGTTAAGACTATGAATTTTAAATTTGTACAGTTAAAACGAAAAGTGTTTGTATAATTTGGTAATGTAATTTAAAATGCTCTAATACTCAAAATATTTATATGGAAAAATACACCTTCAAAAAACACCCATTCATTTTACCAATCAAATTTTTCCAATGGGTCCCGACTGTGAGTAATTTTTTACTCATTTATTATGTGTTCTTTGTGTATCGATTACAAAACTATTATTACTAAGCGTAATTTCAAATTACTGGGCTTGTATTTTTCTTTTTGGTTTTTTTGTTGTTTCTATGCGTATTTTTTAATCGAGTTTTTTACGCAGTCGGGTTTTTGTTTTTTTATAAATTATTTTTTTTATTTTACGTTTTTTAGTTATTTTCATTTATTGATGGTAGGTAAGTCTCGTAATCTATTCATTTCATTAGGGGGTTATTATAATGTATACTGTGCATTATTCAGTAAATAACTAATATTATAATTAAGTAGGAAAGTAGGTACTTAATGTTCCAACTTTATTTATTCATATTATTCTATTTCAGTTAGGGTTTAGTCATTTTTTAGGTAAGTAAGTACCTAAGTGTTATTAGGCTTTTATTCAGTAGGTAGGTACAATTTATGTAAATACTAGCTGCGCCCCGCGGTTTCACCCGCGTAAGTCCCGTTCCCGCGGGAACATCGGGATAAAAAGTAGCCTATGTGTTAATCCAGGTCCCCAGCTACCTATATTCCAAGTTTCATCGCAATCGGTTCAAGAGTTTTTGTGTAAAAGAGTAACAACCTCACATACAAACATACAAACTTTCGCGTTTATAATATTAGTAAGATTTTTTAGTTTTTATCAATACATTCCTGTCACCTGTACCATCACGTCTTATACTTTGATAGTTCCAAGCGTAACAAAAACAAAATCTTGTTCGTTGGTAATAAAAAGCAAGAATACCTAATTGTAAATTAACTTTAAACCGTTATATTTCCTAAACGGTTCTTTAAAATGAAAAATGGTGAAAGAAACCTAATATTCATTTTTACGATACCCATCTTGACATACTTTGACGATTTTGGATTTTTTAATTTTGACAATATGGCGTCTAGTTGTGACAAAAGTTAATTTGGATTACTGTCATGTCTTTAACCACACTCGCCAGATTAAGACGAATCGATTGACGTAAGAATCATCAAAATCGGTCCACGCGTTTGGCTTCTAGAACGCCACATAGAAACATCCATACATACATACATACATAGACCGATAAACACATTACCCTCCTTTGCGTCGCGCAGTCGGGTAAAAAACGTAGAAACGCTAGTGCAAACATCGCCGCAATTGAATTTTTTCTTGATAATTATTTTACCGAAGTTTTTCGTACCTATGTCGTCCTTTTGTCGTTCAAAAAATAAAGTAAATTTTAAATAAAAATATACCCGACTACCTACTCTGGAGTTTTGGCGGGAATGCGTTAAGGAGATGTGTTGCTAAATTTTCATTTTTGTGAAACTTAGTTCAAATGCGTGTAAAATGTTTAATTTCGGGGGCATATTAATCAATTTTGTTTCGTGAAGGTGTACAAGTGTAAATAAAAGTGAAAACCGGTGCAAAACATGTACTTTAGCTCAGTGTTGTCTCCAAAGCTCCGTGAACAAACATTGTAAAAAATGCCCCCCTTTTTACAATGATTCCCTCGATTTGACTTTAACTATGACGACTTGACTGTTTTGTTCAATGCAAATTACCTGCAACTATTGATAATACTTGACACTGGCAAATGTCCGAATGGAAAAGCCATTTTAAAGAAGAAGAAGAAGACTACCTACTTTTAAAAACCACAGACAATTAAAAAAAAAACTTTGTAGTATGTTTTTTTTTAAGATTAATTTTTTTTTTATCTGAACGACAACGCGACGACTTATAAGACATCATGGTAGGGCACAATATATCAGTGAAAAAAAATAATCCAGTGGTTTCGAAGCTTATTCATTGGAAACAAACAAATACCTAGGTATTTTTTGTTTGTGAATGAATAGGCTAAAAAAATATGAACGCGGAAAAGGTTCTTTCCTTGTGGAAAGAACCTTCGGACTCGCTGACGCAGACGCAAGCTGGAAAGCCCTTTATTTATTTTAAAAAAAACACAGGATTACTGAACGATGGCGATGAAACTGATATCTGTATAGCAGATAGCTGGTTAATATTTTACATGCATTATCAAAATCTGTTTCGATAAAGCATGTAATTTGTGTCTAACTTGGGTTTTGTAGCTGAGTTGGGGCGTCGCCTGGAAAAGGGTCTGGACCCCCGGTCGGGGCTCTTTTTAGCCCAGAATATATCGTTGGCGATTCTACGGGGTAATGCCACCAGTGTGATGGGCACTTTGGGACTCAATGGTCATTCACCTTAGATTATTTATATTGTTTATTATATTATTTGTGTCTAGTAGAATGTACGTGAAGGATAAAAACATAAGAATAGAAATATTAAGCACTTTTCATCTAGACTGTATCTAGAAATAGTAAGAGGTATAGCCGTCCATTATAACAATATGATTACAATACGCTTTGTTTGCTTTCTACATTTAATAATTAATGGAATAACTCATCCCTCTTAAATACGAGTAATATTACATGCAAAGGCTCACATGGAAACTTAAAACCATCATTTCTAAGTAAAATATGAAACATTATTATACTGATTCCCTTCTAAAATAATAACAATTTAAAAAAAATTAAAGCCACTAAAAGCCGGAAATTAAAAAGCGGACAGTTCTCAGTTTTTTGTTTTTGTTTTTTGTTGTTGTTTTTTTTTTAATTTAGGCTTTGATCAAAAATGCATGTTGCTTGAAGTTATGATTGAAAAGCTAAGGATTTTATTTTATGTTTTCCTTACATTATTATTGCCTTTTCTACTTCAAGAATATATTTCGGCAATTCTAATAAACAAAGTCCGAGTTTGTAATAACTGCCGATCTTGTAATCAATGAATAAATAAAATATAAATAATTCAAAGTTACAACAAGATGGCGGCGTGTGTTGAACCATTTCACTTGTTCCTATTGTTTGTTTTTATTAATTTTGGGTGCGTTTTGTCTGAAATTAGTTTGCGGTTTGGTAAGTACACTTATCTAAGTAGTTTATTGTTTTCCACAAGGAATATTTTAAAGGAAAATGCTTTTTAAGTGATTTTCAAGTAAACTTTAAACTTACTTCGTAAAGTACTTCGAATTTCCAAAAGTCGTAGAACAAAAGTTGTTCACCTAGACGTCTAGAATAACCCCCTTTCGGCTTAAAAGGGCATACCCGTTACACCTTGTATACTGGGACTATTTTAAAAAAAATGTGTTTTTTTTTCAGTATTCATAATAGAGTTCCATGAACGAGAGCTTACGTCACAGATCGCGCAGTCACTCAAAATGGCGGAAAATTTGAGAACAGAAGTGCGGGTTTCCGACGATATTGTCGTATTGGACAGAGACAATGAAGATGAAGCCTATAGACAATGTGAGTTCGTGAACAAGTGCGTGCCTTGTAGGGTCACGTGAAGGGCAAGGTTCCGTGGTTTCCATAACATTTTTGACCGAACGAGCGAAGCGAGTGAGGTCCAGTGAAGACGGGCATGGCACTTGTAACTTTGTATGTTTGTATGTTTGTTCGACGATAACTTGAGTATCGTAGCTCCGATCTTCATGAATTTTGGTATACGTTTGGTCAATAGAATTTATGAGTTCGAAGATGAGATCGGTAGAGGGGTTGGACAGATAGGGGGTCGTAAAGTCTCAGTTCAGGGCGAACTACTAGTTACAATCGAATGTGTAACAACATCATAGCAATTTGAAAAATTGTAATCATTGAGAAGTTTTTCTGATGATATGGTGATTTCAGGTGCTCTTTCAATCTTTACCTAGTTTTTTTAGGAGCCAATTACGTTGTTAGAAGTCCAAAAAATTAGTAATTTACCTACTGCATTCTGGGTTGATACTGAGCTGATAATTAAAACTTCTACTTAACAAACATCGAACAAACGAACAAACGTCGAACAAACATACAAAGATACAAGCGCCAGGCCCGTCTACACTGGACCTCACTCGCTTCGCTCGTTCTTTGTAACTTTGTATCTTTGTAGCTTTGTATCTTTGTATGTTTGTTCGACGATAACTTGAGTATCGTAGCTCCGATCTTCATGAATTTTGGAATGCGCGTAGTTTAAGTCAGTAGAATTTATGAGTTCGAAGATGAGCCGGATCGGTAGGGGGGTTGGGGAGATAGGGGGTCGTGAGGTCTCAGTTCGGGGCGAACTCCTAGTTAGATATAAAGTAACATTATTATAATAGACTAATGTTTTTCAGTGTGCTCGGCAGTATCCAAGGGAGTCTCCATCATCATAGACCTGTCCTGGTCACCCTGGGACCTGGGAGACCAGCTCGCTGCCGACGCGGGAGTTCCTTTAGTCAGGACGGTATATATCTATTTTAGAATTGGACTTGCTAACCCGACTGAATTGAAACTTGGTATGCAAGTTGCTTAACACATGCTTTACATATTTTTGACCGAACGAACCGAAGCGAGTGAGGTCCAGTGTAGACGGGCCTGGCGCTTGTATCTTTGTATGTTTGTATGCTTGTTCGAGATAACTTGAGTATCGTAGCTCCGATCTTCATGAAGGTAGGGAGGTTGGGGAGGTAGGGGGGTTGGGGGGATAGGGGGTCGTGAGGTCTCAGTTCGGGGCGAACAATGGACGACATAGCAACGACAAACGAGCATGGTAGCGCGGTTTGTCTGTGATCAACCCACAGCGCCATCTAGCCCCATGGTAAGATACTAAGCTTGTTTACGGTGACTAGACAACTCAAGGTACCTTTCTGCAGCGGATTTACTCGCATTTAGTTACTAGTTGCGCCCGCGGTTTCACCTGCGTAAGTCCCGATCCCGGAGGAAAATCGGGATTACTAGTAGTTCCCCCCGAACTGAGACCTCACGACCCCCTATCTCCCCAACCCCCCTACCGATCCGGCTCATCTTCAAACTCATAAATTCTATTGACCTAAACTATGCGCATACCAAAATTCATGAAGATCGGAGCTACGATACTCAAGTTATCGTCGAACAAACATACAGACATACGAACAAACAAAGATACAAAGTTACAAAGATACAAGCGCCAAGCCCGTCTACACTGGACCTCACTCGCTTCGCTCGTTCGGTCAAAAATACCCCGACTACTTTTAAAAACAACAGACAAATTTAAAAAATCTTTTTCTTTTTTTGAAGTTTGATTTTTTTATTTTTTAATTATTTGATGTGTTTTTAATTTTATTTATTTTTAGCTTAACGACAACGCGACGACTTATAAGCCATCATGGTAGGGCCCATTAACTCCCTTACTTATAAAATATTATTTACCTACACAAAGCCTACACATGACTAAGTTACACTGACGGTTGTTTTTGGCTGTCAACTTTAAAACTATAAGTGACAGTAAAAGACAAATGATGTATTTAGTTATGCAGCGCATTAATTTGCGTTTATAAGTAAAGCGGTTATTTATTAAGTGTACTATAAAATTACCAGGTGGACCTGTCTCAGAATCTTAGATCAAAAATGTAGACCAAAATCTTCATACATGTAGTTGAAAGCTCTTTCATCAAAGGGAAAACAGTTATAAACAGCTCTGTGGTTACGCTACTTCAATCTCAATGATGCTTTTGACGTTTTTGTCATCAAATTGATGATGCTTATTTAAGAAGACCGTTCAAAATGGACCAACATGTTCCGAAGACTGTTCAAAATGGACCAACATGTTCCACAGATATCAAATTTGGCACTTCAAACAACTTTTAATACGAAATTGTTTCATTCCTAAAAGTAGATGAATGATTCCAGAATGATTCAATAGATTTACGTGATCTAAAGCCACTGTGTTGGTATTTTTGTTTTATTTCTGCCAAATTTGGTAATCTGTTGAACTTAGCTGGTCCATTTTGAACGGTCTTCTTTATTTTTAATATAATGTTTGGCATTAAATCAAAACAAACGAGTGAACTTATAAGGGTTTCTTATATTTACGTTTAGAGTACGGAATCCAAAAAAATTAACACGTTTTTTTCATTTCAGGTACTAGGCTCTCAGCAGTTGGTAGGAGCTATAGACGAGTACTTGGAGTCGAGGAACGCTACTGACGCAGCCATACTGTTGGAAACAGAAGCAGGTTGGTTGGTACTGGGAGATGACCGTTGTAATTACCGGTGGGTTAGGGGTGAGGTCGGCCACCTCGAACTGAAACCAGATGTGCTATCATCTAATTAGCATCCACCGCTACTAATTGCTATTTACTGTCAAAAAACATATTTCGTATTCTACATTGCTGCTTTGAAGTAATCACCGGTAACAACCACGTTACGTCAAAGCAGAAATGTAATGCAACTTAGCCACTAGTAGCGGTGGATGCTAATTAGATGATATGAAATAAAAAGTGTTTGAATAGTGACCTTACTTCACGTTTATTAATCTTACTAATATTATAAACGCGAAAGTTTGTATGTATGTATGTGAGATTGTTACTCTTTCACACAATAACTACTGAACCGATTGCGATGAAACTTGGAATATAGGTAGCAGGGGACCTGGATTAACACATAGGCTACTTTTTATCCCGATATTCCCGCGGGAACGGGACTTACGCGGGTGAAACCGCGGGGCGCAGCTAGTGAGGCTATAAAGCTGAAATCCGTACTTTGACTTTGCCAAGCTTCGCAACTATACAAAGTTTTTGCTTAGTACCTAAAGCCGAAGTTTTTTAAATTTAGAATGTAAACCAATCAAAAATAACGACCTAAACTTTGCTTCTCTGTTATGACTATGAAGTTCTTTTTATTTTATTCGTATATTAATTACAAAATGAATTTCGTCTATAAATTCCAATTCAAAGTTTATGCTTAGTTTTTGCTAAGCCTCAGAGCCCTTAGTATGAGTTTTGATAGTTTATCGTCTCGATGAAACTGGCAGTTTACTTCATTCATTTTCTATCAGCGCCCCTAGCGGTAACTATTGTGAACTAAAATAATGTATGGAAGTAAACTGCCAGTTTCATCGAGACGATAAACTATCAAAACTCATACTGTGGGCTCAGTCTGAGCAAAGTCAAAGTGCGCACTATAGATTTCAGTCGTTTCAGTGTCGATTTATTGTGTAAATTGCGTGCCTGTCTGAATAAACATTCTATCCTTTCTTTCTATACCAGACGTAGATCGAACCCTGTACCACCTGCTGGGAACTTCTAACACACGCGTGTGGGTCCACGCTGGTCTCACGAGAGACTCTGCCCGCGCCTTGAAGACCATGCGACCCGAACCGGGGTTCTTCGTTATAGTGGGTGAAAGTGGATTCGTCATGGATACATATGCCAGGGTACGTGTGACTCTTGTCTTTCTTTTTTTATCTCAATGGGCCACCGCTTAAGTGTGGAATTTTACACAGTGGAAGGTATAATTTACGCTGCTTAAAATCAGAATCAAAATCAAAATAGTTTATTTCCTTTAGATTCTTGTACAACATTAAATGCACATGATCGTTTGGCTATGTCTTAGGTGTATTGATTTTAGTGTGGCTTCGGAACGCGTCCTCCAATGAGAAGAAGCCCCAAGAAACTCATGGGGCTTATTTACCTACTAGCTGTGCCCCGTGGTTTCCTGATCCGATCCTGATACGATCCTGATCCTATTATGTTCCTATTCTGACCCTATTCTTATCCTATCCTGACCCTATTCTGATCCCATCCTGATCCTATCCAAGTCCTAGAGCGGTTTATGTAATATCGCCATGAATTTGCTCAGCAACGATACACGTGCATCAACTGCGCGTCACACCGCACGAGCGAAGTCGTGGCCGAAATTGGAAGTAAGCTTCGACCAGTCTCACGAGAGAAAACCAAGCGACCAGAAAAGGGACCAGAAAGAAACACTTTAAATAAAAAAACAATTGTACGTACAGGCAGTAAAAGAGAAGCTGGTACGTCGCGAGTATCGCTGGAACCTGGTGTTTACAGACTACTCTACTGGGACCCAACATCTGGACTTGGTGTTGCCAGCGATGGTGCTACATTCAGATGACAATGACTGCTGCAAGCTGGCCGGGAAGGAGTGTCGGTGTGAAGGGGATGCTCAGGTAACACTTTTTGACCGAACGAGCGAAGCAAGTGTGGTCCAATGTAGACGGGCCTGGCGCTTGTATCTTTGTGTGTTTGTATGTTTGTTCGACGATAACTTGAGTATCATAGCTCCGATCTTCATGAATTTTGGTATGCGTGTAGTTAAAGTCAGTAGAATTTATGAGTTTGAAGATGAGCCGGATCAGTAGGGGGGTTGGGGAGATAGGAGGTCGTGAGGTCTCAGTTCGGGGCGAACTCCTAGTTGACCGAACGAGCGAAGCGAGTGAGGTCCAGTGTAGACGGGCCTGGCGCTTGTATCTTTGTAACTTTGTATGTTTGTATGTTTGTTCGACGATGACTTGAGTATCATAGCTCCGATCGTCATGAATTTTGGTATGCGCGTAGTTCAGGTCAGTAGAATTTATGAGTTCGAAGATGAGCCGGATCGGTAGGGGGGTTGGGGAGATAGGGGGTGCAAAAAGAGAAAACAATCAAGTTCTAAAAATTTGTCAATAGATGGCGCTTGACATCCCTCTTAGATCGCGGTATCGTTGCGTTTGCTTGCGATATATACTCCAAGATCTGACATTTTTCATCAAAAGTCAATAGTTACCATACCTGATATACACAACATTAGCAAATAATTAATGTTTAGTTTTAATAAAGAAAATATAGGTAGGAGAACGTAGGTTGACTTTTAATCATAAAACTTCGGGTAGATTAAAAACAAATTCACCTAACGTTCAAAAATAGAATGTCGTGGCAGTCACTTCATAGTTGCGACGCGGGTTAGTTCGTTTTAACCCCGTGGCGTCGTTTTGCTTTCAAACACTTCGGAAAGCTAGAATCTATCGTAGGGAAGCACCAGTTTAGTGTTCGCGTTCGATAATCGCGTTTGCCCGCGGATTTGGACGAGGTCTGTCGGCTGCTGGCGAAGGAGCCGCTTGGAGTCCTGTTGGTTTGTGCTACGATCGTGGGTAAGAACGGACCGACGGTGAGTTGACAATCCCTAGGGAAGTTCGAAGGTCGCGTTTCGTGTGCACCCTGCGAGAGGAGACTCCAGAAAGTCTAGGTAAGTGGATTCTTCTGTTAGCACCCCGACAGATAGTACCTTTCGCTCGACCTTTGATCGCGGCACCCATTTGTGCAAGGAACATTTGATTAGCGTGCTTTCCTAATCATAAATAGTAAATACAGTCCGCTTTTATATTGTACATTGTTTTTGGCCCTTCGGCCGCATATTAGTTGATAGGCGTGCCTAGGAGATGATAAATTTTTCGTTGAAATTATCGTTAATTGTTAATTTTCGTATTGAAGGTCAAATTGAAAAAAGTGTGGTTGACATTTTTGCGTTTCGTTTTTCGTAGTCTCGTTTTTATTTGAATGAATGGCATTCAAATTACATTCGGTCGGTCTCGTTCAATATTGTCTTTGACATTTGTCGTTTCGTCTCGTTGCTTTTACGTCAAAGTCATATTGACAGAGCGATCACTTGTCAACTGTCACTTGACAATTTTTACCTCCAATTGTTTATTTTGTTTGGTGAATTTGTTTTGATATCGTTTTTTATTAATTAAATTGAATTATTATCGTAAACAAATAGTAGAATAATGACGGAACATAGGCAGGAAGCCATGGATGCCGGTAGAAGTTTGAATGATAGTTGTGCGGATGAGTTTAGAGTAAATCGCGACTATGCCTTCATGCGAATGGAACACATCGAGGCATCCGACCTAAGAGGAGTAACTGAAAAGGAATTAGAATCATTGTCAACCGAATTCCATAGTGCACAAAAGTCATTAATACTTAGTCTTGGTGCGTCCGATAGGAAAGGTGAGCTTCCCCTAACTGTTGCTTTCGACGAAAAGTTTCGTTCAGTGTTAGAAAAGTTACTATGTAGCAAAAAGCAGGTTAGTTCTATTGTGAACACTGTGAATAACACTGTCACTAATCTACCGAAAATTGCGATAACTCCATTCGATGGGACCCAGGAGAATTGGGTTTCGTTCAAACATTTGTTCGACTCTTTGATACATAATAGAGATTTGCCTGATGTAGAGAAAATGCATTACCTGCTTACCAGTGTAAAGGGCAGTGCTCATGCTTTAATTAAAAGCTATCCCATAACTAATGAGAACTATACATTAGCTTATAATGTATTGCTAAAGCATTATGATAGGAAGCGGGACATTGCACTAACATATTATGGCAGGATCTTAGATTGTGTTAGAAGCCGAAATACACCAGACTTAGGTAGGGTGTGTCGAACATTTAGTGAAAATTTGGATATATTAAGTAGGTATCAATTGCCTGATAGTAACTTTATGTTATTTCAATTGTTGTGGTCCAAGCTGGACTCTGGTACTAGGGAAGCCTATGATATGTATGCTGATACTGGTGTTGACATTCCAAGGTACGAAGACTTATTGTTGTTTGTTGAAAAAAAGGCTCGTGCTATGGGGAACTCGGTCAACAGGCACCCTAGTCAAAGTAAGTTTGTCAGTTCTAAGGGCAAGACCGCGCTTATTGTCACATCGAGTGAAGAGTGTGCGTTATGCTCAAATGTTGGACATTCAATTGGGCAGTGTCCTAAGTTTTTAGAAAAAACACCCAGGGATAGGTATGCAGAGGTTAAGGAAAAAGGACTTTGCATTCTTTGTTTACAGCCATCACATACAGTAAGGTTTTGCCATTCAAAGACTAAATGTAGCAAGTGCCGGACTAGTGGTCACCATAGTTTGCTACATTTTGAGAAAGCGTTACCGGGACCTTCAGTTTGTGACCAAGCCTTAGCAGCATATAGTCAGTGTGGACAGATGTCTATGGCACTTTTCTCGACGGCTGTTGCTTTGGTCAAGAATAGATTTGGTAAATTAGTGCCGGTTCGACTTCTCTTAGATAGTGCAAGTGGTTGCAACTTTATTTCTGAAGCTTGTGCTCTGCGCTTGGGTTTGAGTTTCGTTAGTTATGGACATTCGGTCAATGGCATTGGTGAAGTGTCTACAAACACTTTAGGCTCGGTCAAATTAGATTTGATACCAAAGAGTAGGGATATTAAACATGTAGTTTCGGTGGAGGCATCGGTTATTCCTCGGATATGCTCAGACATGCCAGTAGGTGTTGTTGATGTGGCACAGTGGCACCATCTTAAAGATTTAGACCTAGCTGATCCTCAATTTGATAGACCGAGGCCAGTAGACCTGTTACTGAATGTTAACATACTCGCATCGATTTTGAAACCTGGACTGTTAAAGGGAGATGCTGGTCAGCCTGTGGCCTTATCCACTGTCTTTGGATGGATAGTGATGGGTGAGTGCTCGTTATCGTACGAGCCAAAAAATAAAAATTGTTTCTTTGTTTCGAACCTGGCTTTGGACAGCTCGATTAAACGGTTTTGGGAGTTAGAAAAGGTAGATCCTCCGAGAGCTATCGTGCGCTCGAAGGTGGAAATCGAGTGTGAGGGTTTCATGGAGAATTCGTATAGTCGATCTCCAGGGGGCAGATTGGTCGTCCCGTTGACCTTCGCTGACCCTCACGAGAAGCCAACTTTTAGAAATTCGAGGGAAATAGCTCTAAGGCGTTTTTTTAATCTAGAGAAAAAGTTTAAAGTTAATCCAATCTTTAAAGATTCCTACGTTGATTTTATGAGGGATTACTTGGATACGGGTCACATGGAGAGAGTCGACCCTCCTTCCTCCTCCGTAGGTGCGTTTTATTATATTCCACATCATGGCGTTTTGCGTCCGGACTCTGTTACTACTCCTATGCGCACAGTATTTGACGCTAGCGCTGTGGATGGAGATGGTCGTTCACTAAACGACACATTGTTGCCGGGTCCAAAACTACAAAACAGTATTTTCGAATTGTTGATTCGGTTTCGTTGGCACGCTGTTGTCTTCACGGGGGACATCAAGCAGATGTATCGCCAATTTCTCGTATCCCCGGAAGACACCGACTATCAGCGGATCCTATGGCGATCGTCACCTGAGCTGCCTGTGCAGGATTATCGTCTTCTGACTGTCACTTATGGTGTCTCTTGTGCCCCTTATCAGGCACTCTGGTGCATTGCTCGCCTGGCAAAAGAGTTTGTCGATCGTGCGCCCTTAGGTGCTGTCGTTCTTCAGCGCGACAGTTACGTCGATGATGTTGTATCCGGTGCTGAAACTGTCAAGGATGCTGTCGCTGTCCGTAACGACCTCCTTCACATGCTGTCTTCGGCTGGCTTACATCTTCGAAAGTGGACATCCAATTGCCAGGATTTTTTCGTGGACCTGCCGTCGTCAGATTTGTACGTCGAGCAGTTTCACAATTTTGAGGACATCCAAGACGTGTCGCTGAAGATTTTAGGCATGACGTGGTTGCCTTCGGCTGATCATCTTACTTTCAGGACAGCTGCCATCAACGGTCGCTGCACGAAGAGGTCTATTTTGTCGGACATAGCCCGGATATTCGATCCACTTGGGTTACTGTCACCTGTCGTTTTCCTCGCTAAGTACCTCATGCAGCTTCTGTGGTTGTCAGGAGTAGACTGGGACGATGATGCTCCTGTTGATATTTCTCGTGAGTGGCTCGAGTTTAAGGCTCAACTGTCGTCGTTGAGCTCTATCTCGTTGTCTCGTAGAGTCACTCCCTCGTTCGTGACCCTCCAGTTTCATGGCTTTTGCGACGCGTCAGAACGCGGTTACTGCGCAGTCGTATACTGCCGTGCACTTTGTAGGGATCAATCTATTGTCGTGCGCCTATATTGCGCTAAATCGAAAGTTGCGCCTCTACGCAAACGGTCGATCCCGCGCCTCGAATTGATGGCTGCGGTTTTGTTGGGTGAGCTCATGTCGTCGGTAGCTCATTCATTGTCGGGGATCCATCGTATTGAGCATATGGTTGCTTGGTCGGATTCCAGTGTCGCGTTAACTTGGATCAAGTCTTGTCCATCTCGTTGGAAAACTTTTGTCGCCAATCGGGTGACTGAGATCCAAGATAACATACCTCCTGATTGTTGGCATCACGTGTCCACGAAAGATAATCCAGCAGACTACGGATCGCGTGGGTTACTGCCTAGTGACCTTGCCTCGTGTGAATCATGGTGGTCGGGACCTTCCTGGCTTTCACGTCCGCAAGACACGTGGCCTAAACCATGTTTCGTCACAGACAACTTAGCCTCGGACGAGCAGAAGATTCACTGTCTGCTGACACAGAAAAACATTGGTTTCGTTGATGAAATTTTGGCTAGGTATTCTTCGTTTCGGAAAGTAGTAAACGTTTTGTCGTTCTGCTTTCGTGCTATGCACAACCTTAGATATTCGAAGTCAAGGATCGTCGGTTCATTATCGTGTTCTGAATCGAACGATGCTACTCGTTTTCTCGTTCGTCATGTCCAGGAGAGTGTTTTCGGGTCAGAGATCCGTGCGCTAACTAGCAGTCGCCGGAACAAACTCCCCAAAGCTCTCAGGAAACTTTGTCCTTTTGTCGATCCCCAGGGTTTGCTCAGGGTGGGCGGTCGCCTCGCCCAAAGTCAGCTCGGTTATGACCAAAAGCATCCGCTGCTGCTTCCTAAAAGCCATCGGTTGACGATGCTGATCATAGAAGAATATCATAGGAAATTCATGCATCCGGGGTTGCAAACTCTGCAGAATTTATTAGTTCAGGATTTCTGGATCCTTTCTGCAAAGCAAGCAATTCGGACTGTACTGTCGTCGTGTATCCGTTGCTTTCGGGTCAAACCCAGATTGGCTGCTGCTCCCTTGATGGGTAACCTACCAGCTTATCGTATAAACCAGCTGAAACCTTTCTCTTCTTCAGCTGTCGACTATGCCGGCCCCTTTGACATAGCTCTCGGTCGTGGTAGAGGCGTCCGAACGTTCAAGGGTTACGTGTGCGTATTCGTGTGCACTGCTACAAAAGCTGTGCATTTGGAGCTCGCTTCGGAGCTCACATCGGAAGCTTATCTTGCTTGTCTCCGTCGTTTCATGGCTCGTCGAGGTCGATGCTCAAAGTTAGTTTCTGACCAAGGTCGGAACTTTGTCGGAGCCTGTAATTTGTTGAAGGATCTCATGTCCAAGGCCGCGGCGGCGGAACGGGTAGATTTTGCTTTCAACCCTCCTGGAAGTCCACATTTCTCGGGATTAGTGGAGGCTGGCGTCAAGTCTATGAAGACACATCTCGTTCGTGTCGTTGGTTCGCAACGGCTCACTTATGAAGAGTTCAGTACCTTCCTGACGCAGATTGAGGCCTTGTTGAATTCGCGTCCTCTTTCACCATTGAGTTCGGATCCAAATGACCTCACGGTACTCACACCGGGTCATTTTTTGACCATGGAACCACTCACTATGCTACCTGAAGCACCTCTTCTCGATACTGGTGTTAGTGTGCTTCAGCGTTGGAAAATGATCCAGAAGATGCATCAAGACTTCTGGCGTAAATGGCATCTTGAGTACGTCCACACTCTTCAGCAGCGTCATAAATGGTCTGACTTTCAACCGAATATAGAGGTCGGGACTTTAGTTCTAATAGTTAACGAACAATGTAGTCCTATGAAATGGAGGTTGGGTCGAGTGATAGAACTCCATCTTGGGCTGGATGGTATTTGTAGAGTAGCAACTCTTCGCACTAGTGCTGGAGAATGCAAACGTCCGGTCGTTAAGCTCTGCCCTCTACCCTTGCCTATAGTTGATAAAGACTCGGTGGTGCCTGGGACAACTTTGTGATCCTGCCCCATCGAACAACCTAGTTTTAAGTTTTAGTTTTCGTATCGTTTCGCAACATTCCCGCTACGCTATTGTATAAAATCGATCGTTAATTTTTGAAAATACTCTGTATTTTGGTGGTCGGAATGTTTAGTTTTAATAAAGAAAATATAGGTAGGAGAACGTAGGTTGACTTTTAATCATAAAACTTCGGGTAGATTAAAAACAAATTCACCTAACGTTCAAAAATAGAATGTCGTGGCAGTCACTTCATAGTTGCGACGCGGGTTAGTTCGTTTTAACCCCGTGGCGTCGTTTTGCTTTCAAACACTTCGGAAAGCTAGAATCTATCGTAGGGAAGCACCAGTTTAGTGTTCGCGTTCGATAATCGCGTTTGCCCGCGGATTTGGACGAGGTCTGTCGGCTGCTGGCGAAGGAGCCGCTTGGAGTCCTGTTGGTTTGTGCTACGATCGTGGGTAAGAACGGACCGACGGTGAGTTGACAATCCCTAGGGAAGTTCGAAGGTCGCGTTTCGTGTGCACCCTGCGAGAGGAGACTCCAGAAAGTCTAGGTAAGTGGATTCTTCTGTTAGCACCCCGACAGATAGTACCTTTCGCTCGACCTTTGATCGCGGCACCCATTTGTGCAAGGAACATTTGATTAGCGTGCTTTCCTAATCATAAATAGTAAATACAGTCCGCTTTTATATTGTACAATTAACAATAGTTTTACAGCCGGTCACTGGGAAGAGATGGTACTTATAAAAATTTTAAAAGTCGACATTACAAGAATTATTAATTGGTGATTTGAAAAAGATGGCATAGTGACGAAAGTCGGCATTCAGTACCCATAACTCTGCCTGAAATTGCCAAGCGGGCGCAGGGAGAACTATTCTTCAAATGTTTCCACATAATGGTAATTCTTTTCCAGCGCACACAACTAATCCTGAACTCCCTAACGCAGTACCTAGTCGACATTTACATCAAGCTAGATGGAGACTTCACTCTGACAGCCAAAGTGGACTGCCAAAATCTACAGTCGGACCTGAATGTGACTGCGGAGAGATTGGTCAGGCAGTTCCTGGAAGATGGCCTCAATAATGACACGGTGTTCTATTGGGATGGTGACAAGTGAGTTTGGAACAACGCACTCGGCGAATATATATGAAAGTAGCAATAAATGTTCCACGCAAACGGTGGTTGCGGGGCCTAGAACGATGATTCGACCGCCTGTCTGCCACTAAAGATCGTCCGCCATTGGTCGATCCAATGGTCGATCATACGTAATACTGTACGGAACATGTCAGTGTGTGCATCTGCTGTTGTGTCACCGTGGAACATGGTTTTTTTTCGAATTTAATAGGGAAGTTAGATTCATTCTATTTATTCCTCGTACGTTTGGAACCATTGAAGACCTCTCTCTAGACTTTTATTTGCAACGCGTTAGTGGAACGATGTCTTGAATTTACATTCGCGTGGATTCTGTTTGTTGTTTCGACTTTTTCGATGCAAATAACTTGCAAATATTAATAATACTTGACACTAGCTACTTTCCAAATGGCCATAATCGGTTCACAACCGATAAGAAATAATAAAAAACCTTAACTTCCTCCTTCCAACTACTAAGATTCTAAGTCCTAAGCCGACCGTCAACCTGCAACTTAGAACGGCCAGAAATCTCAATTGTTGTCATAGGCGAGCATCAGAGACGCCATGGCACCAATTTTAAATCTATAAACTAAGATATTTATTCAGTATCAGACAAGCATCTTTCAACCATCTCAAACTCAACTCTTAACCACCAGATCATCCCTGCTTCTCCATTCCCGGTATATCCTCTCCACATACAAGCCAGGGTCTGATTTACAAACTGTTGCCAAGTGGAACGCTGGCGAGGAGTACCGGCTTCTGCCAGGAGTAGAGCTGGAGCCTTTGAGGATGTTCTTCAGGATTGGTACTTCTGCTGTAAGTTATACTTAGTCATAGCACTGGTGTTCCGGTCGGACCCAATTGGTGTTTTAAGGTAACATACTCACGATATTGGCTGCAGGGATCTCAATGATTCTAACATTGTTTTCATTCAGTATACTATGTTTTTTCTTTCCAGGCTGTACCATGGACTTTACCGAAGTTAGACCCTGAAACAGGAGATCAGATGTTTTCTGATGACGGAGAGCCGATTTATGAGGGCTATTGTATTGATCTCATCCAGAGGTTGGCAGAGGTAAGACACGTCATGTTAACAGACTTGTTAACATTATGGCACGTCATGTTAACATGTTCCCTGGTGATGGAGAGCCGCTTAATGAAGGTGTATGATCTCATCCAGAGGTTAGTAGAGGTAAGGCACGTCATGTTAACATACTTGTAAACATTATGGTACGTCATGTTAACATAATGTTAACTGTTATCTAAAACTTAAGGACTGTAACAGCTGTCAAATTGTATACCGATAGCCGTAAATGCAAATATCAACAATTTCAATGATTTCAATCGAGATTTGTGAGCTACAAAATTACGTAATCAGCTTGCAGGTTTCACTGAACTAATCTAAGGTATGTTTTGGCGCAGGCAATGGAATTTGATTACGAGATAGTGACACCAAAGACGGGAAGTTTTGGGAAGAGACTCCCGAATGGTTCCTGGGATGGTGTGGTGGGTGATCTTATGAAAGGGGTAAGTAAATAATAATAATAATTAAGGGGTCTTGATGTCGGTTCCGGAGCGTTCCTGCTGCAAAGATTGTCCATTGCGGTTCAGCGCGGGAATGCTGCTAGCATTTTGGGCAGTATTGCAGCGGGAGCGCTTGGAGATGGATTATTTTAGTTTAAATTTTATTAATTTTGTGTTTAATATGCTCTTTTTTTAAGTTAGGTTTTGTGTTGTGACTTTGTATTTTTTTTAATAAACAAATATTTATTGGTAATCTAAATTAATAATTTAATAATAAGCGTTTATTTAACTCGCAATTACATAAACACATTATACACTAGGGCCGGCTTGCATAACAGTTTCTAAACATGTTTAAGCTGCTAAACGTGTTTAAAATCTGTCAGAATTTCAAGAACTGTCAATGTGTGACAACATATTATCAATCGTCCACTTAATGAAGTAGAGTCCAATGTTCGATTTCCCATAAATTATTTTAAAATTGATTTAGTTAAATATGTTTTTAAATGGTGTTATGCAAGTCGCCCTAAAACAGGGAAATGTTTCAAAAAAATTAAGTTAGGTTGTTTCTGCAATTATGAGAAGCTGGTGTCTGAAGTAGGAATTAACCTGTACCACAGATCACCAGGTTCCCACTCCTGGAAAAACGGTTCTCAACATAAAGCTATGGTATAAAATTGATACCTTAGATTTATTATTAAGTACCTACATAGATGTATAGAACAGTTTGATTGAGTAACTTAACACAAGAAAAAAAAAAACAAAATTAAGATTAAATAAATAAATGTTGCAAGGCGTAGCGCAATCTAGCCCCAAACTAAGCACTAGGCTTGTATTAAGGGCCGTAGTAGGCCAGAATTGATGTTTCTAGGGTGAATTACTACAAAAGTCATTTGAAATAAAAGTTTTTGAAACCATATTTATTAAAGTCAAGGATATTTACTAACACGTGTATGTCGTGAAAACACGATTCCTGAAAATTTTCTCGATAGAAAAAATTCCAATATTCCCTCTAAATTGTGGAAATAAGTGATATTACTCAGTCAATATTGTACGAAAACTAATAAAACTTTGTATAAGAACGGAACTTAGCTCAATACAGGCAGTGAATGTTTTGAATTTCAAGATTAACGTTTAGTTATCTTGAAACTAGCAATTGTTTGATTTTATGCAATAAAATTTTGCATAGTCGCATCTTACGTCCTTCACTTACACATCTGAAATTCGCTAGCTTTATCCCTGTCACGCTATTAGGGTTATATCGGCCCTTAAGGGTACTAGACTAGACTATTGTTATGATATCCTGTCTCAGAGTCTAATTTCGGCAGTTTAGGCATGTCGACTGTTATCCGCCTGTCATTTCTTCACCAGGAAACAGATTTCGCTGTAGCAGCCCTGACCATGACAGCTGAAAGAGAAGAGGTCATAGATTTCGTACCGCCATACTTCGAGCAGACTGGGATACTCATCGGTAAGTCTTTTTACCACATCATGTTAGCCTTTATATCTCATCATCATCATAACCCACTATTGGGTATAACGCCTCCTATAAGTATTTGCTTGTATCTTCTAGTGATTCGCAAGCCCACCCGCAAAACGTCTCTCTTTAAGTTCATGACGGTACTCCGAACTGAAGTCTGGCTCAGCATCGTGGCTGCACTGGTCCTCACTGGCTTCATGATCTGGATATTGGATAAATACTCTCCGTACTCTGCCAGGAACAACCCTGAGGCTTATCCTTATCCATGCAGGTTGGTAGCACCAGATACCATGCAAGTGCAACCTTGCAGGTTGGTTTGGTCCAGTACCTTGCAAGTTAGTACCTTGCAGGTTGGTTAATACCTGCAAGTTGATACCTTGCAGGTTGGTTGGTACCATGCAAGTTGGTAACTTTTTTTTTTTTTTAAACCTGTGACGAACACACAGCGCCAACTTGCAGGTTGGTTGGTAGTTGGTACCATGCAAGTTGATAACCTGCAGGTTGGTTGGTACCATGCAAGTTGGTAACTTGCTGGTTGGTTAGTACCATGGAAGTGCGTAATGTGCAGGTTGGTTGGTACCATGCAAGTTGGTAACTTGCTGGTTGGTTAGTACCATGGAAGTGCGTAATGTGCAGGTTGGTTGGTACCATGCAAGTTAATAACTTGCAGGTTGGTTGGTACCTTGCAGGTTGGTAACTTGAGGATTGGTTAGTACCATCCAAGTTGGTAACTTGCAGGTTGGTTAGTACCATGGAAGTTGGTAACTTGCAGGTTGGTTAGTACCATGGAAGTTGGTAACTTGCAGGTTGGTTGGTAACTTGAGGGTTGGTTAGTACCATGCAAGTTGGTACCACTATAGTCAGAACACAACTTAAGGTGCATATTTTAAAGTTTTATTTCTTCATAAAGGGTTTAGTAATTGTTGATTATTTAGCTTAATAACACTAAGGCTTCCGAAGTATTAGTTATTAGATGCAGAATATCCGAAAACTAATAAATCGTAATTGTCTGCATTGATATTGTAATAATGATATTAAAAGGATAATTTTAAAATAGGACATGGAATTTTATGTAATAAGTCCCGTTCCCGCGGGAATATCGGGATAAAAAGTACCCTATAAGTTATTCCCGGTATCAAGCTACCTATATTCGAAGTTTCATCGCAATCGGTTCAGTAGTTTTTGCGTGATTGCAAAAACTACTGAACCGATTGAAACGCACATACTTTCAGCTTCATTATATTAGAAGGATGGGATAGGATTAGTTCCCTTTTCTCCCCAGAGAGTTCACACTTAAAGAGAGCTTCTGGTTCGCCCTAACGTCGTTCACTCCTCAAGGCGGCGGGGAAGCCCCGAAGGCGCTCTCAGGGCGAACCCTCGTCGCCGCCTATTGGCTGTTTGTGGTGCTAATGCTGGCCACTTTCACTGCTAATCTAGCCGCCTTTCTTACCGTGGAGAGAATGCAGGTAGGAGTTCAGCTATACTTAAAGAAATGCTTTAAAAAAATTCCGCACCCGACAGGACTTGAACCTGCATCTCTGGGGATCCGTCCCAACGCCTTTTTCCAATTTGGCTACGGATGCATCAAAATTGGAAAAAGGCGTTGGGACCGATCCCCAGAAATGCAGGTTCAAGTCCTGTCGGGTGCGAAATTTTTGGAAAGCATTTCTTTAAGTATAGTCATCCAAGTGCAGGAAACACTTTAAAATATGTCAAAAAAAGGAGTTCAGTAATTAGTTTACCCAGTTGCAGAAACGAACTTCAACTTTACAAGTGGCCATTACAAATCTACCATTTAACTTGTTGCAGAAAGCAACATTAGACTCTACTTTAATTCTTCTTTTTAATTTCACTCGAGATGGAATCTTGCGTAGCGGAGCGGTGGCACTGGGGTACAGATCCAGGGACGCAAGTTCAAATCTCGGCGCGAATTTTAAAGTGAATTTTTGAAGATGAATTTTTCCTTTAAAATATTTCTATTAAAAACTCTCGCCGCAAATGAATTCTTGAAGATGATTTTTTCTTTAAAATATTCCTAGTAAAAACTCTTGTGTTCAAGACCCCAGTATCGTCCCTGGAACAGCTAGCGAGGCAGTCTCGTATCAACTACACCGTGGTGGAAGGGTCCTCCATTCACCAGTACTTCATTAACATGAAGTTCGCTGAAGACACGCTCTACAGGTAAGCTGAAGGGTGTTGTTGGGCGGGTTGTGTCTTTGTGGATGTGATTGAGTTTTTAAAATAAATATAAATATTGCACTACATTGCATACAGCGCAATCTAGCATCAAACTAAGCACTAGGCTTGTACTATAGGTACTAGACAACGGATATACTACATACATATTATACTTTTTTTACAAATTTATTTTAACAGACTTACAGCCGAATACAGAAACGTCATTTAAAATTTGAGAGGTTCTTAAATTATTGAGCAGTTTCTAAATTTAAAATTAGTATGGCAACTTTTGAGTTTGAGAGCTGCTTCTTTGTTTAATTAGTTCTCAAATGTTGAGTAGCGTTTCAGTATTCGGCCGTTACTTTCATATTGTTTCGTAATTCGTATCGTAAGCCACAATACCGGTCTTTCGGCAATCTCTGATAGCAGTTATATGTTTTAGGGTGTGGAAAGAAATAACTCTAAATGCGACATCAGATCAGGCACAATACAGGGTATGGGACTATCCAATCAGAGAGCAGTATGGTCACATCCTATTGGCTATCAATGCCTCAGGTAATTCCATAGAAATAAGAAGTAGTAGTTACCTACTACAACTAGAAGGTTCACTGCAAAAACTTTGTCATACAAAATTGAACTCTATTCAATGGGTGTTAGTCCTCTACAAGATGTAACAGGTTAGCCCTTTTAAGCCGAAAGGGGGTTGTTCTAGACGTCTAGGCGAACACCTTTTGTTCAACGACTTTTGAAAATTCGAACTTTTTTTTTGAAAATTTTGAGATTACGTTTCACTGAAAAAACAGCTGTTTTTGAAAATAAAGGTAATTGAAGGTTTGATTGTAGTAGACCAAACTAAATGAAAGGCCAACATAAGGTCAATGACCTCGAACTCTAAGAAACAGCTGATCTTCAAGTAAACTTTACACTTAAAATTTTCGAAAAGTACTTCGAATTTTCAAAAGTCATAGAACAAAAGTTGTTCGCCTAGACGTCTAGAACAACCCCCTTTCGGCTTAAAAGGGCTAGCCTGTTACATCTTGTATATCTTCTATCTTTCTATACTTATAATAAAGGAAGACAGGACAAAAAGTCTGTACTTGGAATTAAATAAAAAAAAAAGTTGTCTAGAGGGCTTAGAAATAGTAGTAGAACAAAACTATTATAATTTTTTAAATTCATGTCTGTCTGTCTGTCTGTTTCTCTGTCTGTTCCTTATACAATTAAAAACTACTTATCCGATTGTAATCTGGTCTTTAATATTGGATAGTTCTATTTTCGAGGAAGGTCGTGGTATACTTTGCATCGAAATCCAATTAGTAGAACCCGAGTAATGAACGAAAAAGTGCAATCGCTCGAGAACCGCTCGGCCGCCCGCGCCCGTTATAACGCGTTTTCACTTCCGCGGGTGAAACAGTGTGGCGTAGCTAGTTAAATATAAGATAACTTGTTCCAAATACAAAAACAATCTCGACAGAGGACTTTACTTTCGGTAGTCTCTTTCGCACGCTTGCCAAGGCACCCTATTCAGACAAGGAAGGTCGTCTCACTTAGCTCGTTTTTACTGCCGCAGTGAACCTTCCAGTTGTACGTAGTACTTCTTAATTCCATGGGTAATTCATATTTTTAATATCTTACTTTTTAACGGCGCTTTTTATTTTGATTTCTTTTAAATGTTCACAACACATGGAAGACTGATTTTTTGAAGAAATATCCATTTCATCACGACAGAACTGCCACAAACAGATTAGTAAGCGCAGGACACGGAATGTAAAGGTTGCAGGTTCAAGACCTGTCGGGTGCTTTTTTTTTTCCATATATTTATTATGATTTATTGTGTGTCGTGCTGTTGGTGTTCCTAAATAAATAAAGCGTTTCTTAAATAAAACGGTGATTTTTGTTCCAAAATTGAATGATTCTGCTCTTTTTCTCTAGTGGAGCGAGCTAACCAACTGCGCCAAGTAAGCTCAATCCACGGGTTTGGATATAAGGAACGCATTATCTTTATTATATTTTGTCGATTGTAGGTCCCGTACCAGACGCTAAGACTGGCTTCGAACAAGTAGACCTCCATACAGATGCTGACTTTGCATTCATACATGACTCCGCTGAAATCAAGTAAGATTCGACCAAATAGTCTTACAGTCGTATTTATAGACGTATTATAGGCTGAAATCTACAGTCCGTACTTTGACTTTGCTCAGACTGAGCTTAGCAAAAGCTAAGCATAAACTTTGAATTGGAATTTATAGTCGAAATTCATTTTGTAAATACGAATAAACCCCCTATCTCCCCAACCCCCCTACCGATCCCGCTCATCTTCGAACTCATAAATTCTATTGACCTAAACTACGCGCATACCAAAATTCATGAAGATCGGAGCTACGATACTCAAGTTATCGTCGAACAAAGATACAAGCGCCAGGCCCGTCTACACTGGACCTCACTCGCTTCGCTGACAGGCATATTTTCTAACACTAAAAGAACATAGGCAGTATTCCTCATACATCATATTACTTGACTGAAAAAAGCTAGATACACGACAAAAATTTATTTTTAGTAGGTTATCACAACTTACTCTTCAATTCATTAAAGAAATAATAATTGCAAAAAAATCCGTGGTTAAAAGAATTTTGGCGGTTCAATCTTTCTGGCGGGAATTTTAAATAGAAGCAACGGGATTCATGTACATTTCAAGTTTCTGATAAACATATACCTATACAAGGTGTAACGGGTAAGTCCTTTTAATCCGAAAGGGGGTTGTTCTAGACGTCTAGGCGAACTACTTTTCTTCTACGACTTTTGAAAATTCTAACTTTTTTTTTTTTAATTTTTGAGTTTATGTTTCACTCAAAAAACAGCTGCTTTTAAAAATAAAGATAATTGAAGTTTTGATTGTAAACCATCAAACTAAATAAAAGGACAACATAAGGTCAATGACCTCGAACTCTCAAAAACAGCTGATTTTCAAGTAAACTTTACACCTAAATTTTTCGAAAAGTACTTCGAATTTCCAAAAGTCGTAGAACAAAAGTTGTTCGCCTAGACGTCTAGAACAACCCCCTTTCAGATTAAAAGGGCTTACCCGTTACACCTTGTATATCTATTTTACACAAAATACTTTAAAAATTATTATTATTAAGTAGTTTTATTTATTATTTCTTAATTATTTAGTGGTCATTTTATTGTAATACATAGGTTTAATCAATGAGTCTATTATAGTATAGAGAGGCCACTAAGGAACAAATCGAGTTGAACCCGACGCGCCCAAAGTTACGCGGTCGAGCCCTTGTTTAGGTACTTCGATGCATGCCAAGCTACTAGCTAGGCGCCAAGTGCTGGGTGCAGCGAAAATTTATTTGTTTTATTTAAGTACTCGCTAAGTGACTCGCTAAGCTCTAGGCGTTGAGCCAGCCTCCTGCCTATGCGGACGAGCTATATTGAGTAAAAGTTAAAGTTAAATTTTTAGCTGTGTTTCCGCAATTAGCCCTACTATTGGGCTTTTGTGCGTGATTTGAAGTCGTGGGTTTCCTCACGATGTTTTCCTTCACTTTAAGAGCGATATTAATAGCGCACATAATTATTTCTTAAAGAAAAATACATTGGTGCGCGGCCGGGATTCGAAACCACGACCTTCGGAATGAAAGTCGGGGTATCTACCACTAGACGAACACCGCTCTGTTGAGTAAATAACTTCGACTTTACAATTTCTTTAATAAATCGTTTTATTGCAGGCAACAAGGCCCATAGATATACCATATATATAGACTAACATACATAATTTATAATAATTAACCCCCTTACTTACAAAAGCTAATTAATGCGCTGCATAGCTAGGCATCGTTTGTCTTTTACTGTCACATGAAGTTTCAAAGTTGACAGACAGAGACAAACGTCACATAACTTAGTCATGTGTAAATAATCTATACTTAATATTATAAAGCGTTTGTTTGATTGTTTGTTTGTTTGGTTGAACGCGCTAATCTCAGAAACTGCTGGTCCGATTTGAAACCAGCATTTGATTATTTTTGTGTATGATAGTCCATTTATCGAGGAACGTTATAAGCTACTTTAGTTCCCGATATTCTTACGGGGTCGGGACTTACGAGGGTAAATCCCGCGGGACGCAGCTATAAAAACGAAAATCGTGTTAGTTAACACTATTTATATCTCAAGAACAGCGGAACCGATAGGAATGAAATTTGGTACCTACAGGGTAGTATATGATCGTACGGGTTAAGCAACGCTTGGCGTGACACATACTTGATGGGTCAACAAGAACGATCGCACCAATTAGAATGAAATTTGGTACATGGTTAGTTTAATGGTATAAATACGATACAAGGTAGGTACTTTAAATGATCGTACAGGTTAAGCAACCCTTGTCGTGACACAAACGTGATGGGTCACCGGGAACGATCGCACCAATTAGAATTAAATTTGGTACAGGGTTAGTTTAATGGTATAAATACGATACTTTAAATGATCGTACGGGTGAAGCAACGCTTGGTATGAATACGTGATGGGTAAAAATGACGGTTAAATCGATTTGAACGAAATTTGGTACAGGGATAGTTTAGTGGTTAAAATAAGATATAGGGTACTTTAAATAATCATACGGGTTGAGCAACGCTTGGTATGACATAGGTACGTGATGCGTCACATACGTTACGGGATTGGAATTTATGCGGGTGAAACCGCGGGGCACGGCTAGTATTTTATAAGTAAGGGAGTTAATATGTTAATAATAGCTTACTTAAGACCAAGTTAGTAGCACTTTCCTTTACTCGAAGGTACGAAATAACTAGAAACTGCAACCTGACGGAAGTGGGCGAGGTGTTCGCTGAACAACCGTATGCTATAGCGGTCCAACAAGGGTCCCGGCTGCAGGAGGACCTGTCCCGGGCACTGCTGGACCTGCAAAAGGAGCGCTTCTTGGAGCAGCTCAGCGCTAAGTAAGATTTGGACCTTAATTTGTTAGAATTATGGACCTGGACAAACCCACCAACCATCCTACGCTTAGCAAAACCAGAGACTTAACTACGGCAGTTCTGTCAAGGGAATGCCATAGGTCTGTAATAGCCATGTTGTAATTGTTGATTGATTGATTGATTTATTTTTCAATGCAACACACCACAATTATAGTACATTACTGCAGCGGCCGGCAAGAGAGGTATTGATGGACGAACGTGTGAATGTGGGCAAAGGCGAAGCCGAGGCACACATGCGTAAGTCCATCAATGATGCCTAGTCGTGGCCAAGGCTTACTCTATAGGTACAAAGTACCTACTCTATAGGTACATTTCTCAAATAATGCACGGAAACTAAACTAAGTAGTACAATTCAAAACTTTTATTTAAAAATACAATTATGAATGTACAATTCTTAAAATTTAAGTTTTTTTCTTCACTAAACAGCTTTCGATGTGCAAGCCAGTTCGAAATTTAAATCAAACCTTTGATAAGTTACCTCTTTGGTCGCCATTTTGCGGAGTGGACGATCGTTCCATTTTTAAATTACACAAATATGATTATACAATTACATAGTATAATTTATTTGGCCGCTAAACACGACAGATATGGATTTTTATACAACTATTGCCGGCCGCTGCTCGACTAGTACAGCAAGTTCAATTTATCTCGAAGAAGGTTGTTAAAATAATGGTCATTTTTTCAATCATGTTTCAGAAAATACATTTACAGTTAAGTATGACACATGTATACAAATAATAATGGAAGAAACACACAATATTATTAAAAAAAATACTAACAAACAACACATACAATACTGTTCGCAGATACTGGAACGAGACAGCGCGTCAGACGTGTCCTGATGCTGACGAATCAGAAGGGATCACTCTTGAAAGTTTAGGTAATGCATAATTACAATAGTAGATTGTGAGCCAAGGGTTGAATGTCACCCATTTCACATGACGTAACATTCCTATAGGGCGGCCCCTATGGGCGGCAGAATGGGACTAGGAACTCAATTTAGTCTCATTGGGCAAAAAAAACTTTCTACCCTAGGGAAGGAAATGCATTTTTCCTCCCGCCTCTCTGTATCTATCCATTAGAAATACATTGTACCTACTTATTACAAATTAATGCTCTTTTTCGTTCGATTTGACATTTGGTAATATTTTATTGCACTGTGCCATATCCCAGAATCTTGGATCAAAAATCTAAAAAAAAAAAACATAAAGTAGACCGTTCAAAATGGACCAGCTATGTTCCACAGATAACATATTTTGCACTTCAAGCAACTTTTATTGCTAAAAAATGGATTATTCAATAGGTTTACGTAGTCTAAAGCCACTGTGTTAGTATTTTCGTTTTATTTCCGCTAGATTAAAAGATATTGTATGTTAAAGTTTCACTGCACTACAGTCTACAGTATTCTCCTAAGTTATGAGAGATTGAGCCGCCATTTTTTAGGTTTGGAGCTCATACCTGTGAAACTTCAATATACAAAAATACGGAAAATAAATGAAAATACTAACACCGTGGCTTTAGATCACGTAAATCAGTTGAATAATCCTTATCTTGTGTTTTAGGAATGCCTTTAAAATTTCATTAACGTACCTCTACCTCCTAGGTGTGAGCTCGAAGGAAAAACGCCGATCTTCTTTCGGTGGCATATTAACAATTTAATTCCTCGAAAGATAACGAGCGTTGTTAAAATATAAATATATTGTACCAAACACGGAATTAGCGCGTTACAAACAAATGCTCCCATGAAGTTTCAATAAAATACGCCGCCATCTTTATTGCTTCCTAACGCATTGCTTAAAATGTTTCAAATGATTTGATAGACCACTATTAAACACGTGAAACTGGTCTTTGAAATTGATTGATTCTGGGACAGGGTTAGTTATTTTTTTGCACATAATTTGCGTTGTCTAGTCACCGTAACACAAGCTAACAAGCTTACCACGGGGCTAGATGGCGCTGTGTGTTCGTCACATGATTTATTTATTTATTTATTTTATTTGGTTTGTTTGTTAATAAAGTGATATTTCTTTAATTCCAGGAGGTGTTTTCATAGCCACACTGTTCGGACTAGGTCTAGCGATGATAACTTTAGCTTGGGAAGTGTTCTACTATAAAAGAAAAGAGAAAAACAAAATTACAAACTTGGACCCGTCTAAGGAACCCAAACCGGCCTTTATGAAGAAGAATCTAGAAACCAAGATGGCGGAGAGCGTTGCTAAGTTACGGAAAAGGGGGGAAAAGGGGGAGAAGGGGAAGAAAACTGTAACGATTGGGGATAGTTTCAAACCGGCTAAAGCCAACGTTTCTTATATTAGTGTTTATCCCAAACATGATTATAAACCTTAAGGCCCCCGAGCTAAACTGAAAATTCCTGTCAGATTCATTGAAAATTGTTAATTATTTTCTAACGCAATGTTTCAGAATAATTGACCGAACGAGCGAAGCGAGTGAGGTCCAGTATAGACGGGTCTGGCGCTTGTATCTTTGTTCAACGATAACTTGAGTATCGTAGCTTCGATCTTTATGAATTTCAATTTTAATTAGATCCTACGTAACTAGGAGTTCGCCCCGAACTGCGACCTCACAACCCCAATCTCCCCAACCCCCCTACCGATCCGGCTCATCTTCGAACTCATAAATTCTATTGACCTAAACTACGCGCATACCAAAATTCATGAAGATCGGAGCTACGATACTCAAGTTATCGTCGAACAAACATACAAAGATACAAGCGCCAGGCCCGTCTACACTGGACCTCACTCGCTTCGCTCGTTCGGTCAAACAGTGTAGTTAAGAAGCACTTAAAGTAGCAATAGTAACATAGTCCTTGTAAAAGAAGGTAGAAATAAAAATATAAATACAACACTAACGTAATCAATCGTTTTATTTACAACAATTAACAAAAAATGCATTTATATCTATGCTATAAACAAGGAGTTCCAAGTATAGTCATTTAAGCCGAAAGGGGGTTGTTCTAGACGTCTAGACGAACAACTTTTGTTTTACAACTTTTGGAAATTCGAAGTAGTTTTCGAAAAAACATCAAAACTTTAAAGTTTACTTGAAAATCAGCTGTTTCTTAGAGTTAGAGGTCATTGACCATAAGTTTAATTTAAATATTATTTCTATTAATTAATGTAATTTACTTTAGTATTTTTAATATAAGGAAACTCAATCTAATTGTACCTAATGCAATCTTTCCTAATACAATTAATTAATTATTTGTTTGGTTTTGAATATGGATTTTATTATGTAAGGACTATGTAATATTATCTGAAATAAATGATTATTTATTTTTATTTATTTTATTTTAAGTTGTCTTTTCATTTAGTTTTGACTACCACAATCAAAACTTTAATTGTCTTTATATCAAAATTTACGAAAACTACTTGGAATTTTTAAAAGTAGTGGAACAAAAGTTGTTCGCCTAGACGTCTAGAACAACCCTCATTATTATTTTTCCCGGGTCTTATTCGCGTATAATTATTTTTAAATTCTCTTACCTCGACGTTTCGATCATGTTACAATGATCTGAATAATTATACGCGAATAAGACCCGGGAAAAATAATTATGAGTTCAAATCGTGTGAGTTTAAAATGTTTAGAACAGTATGTTTTATGCATTATTGTATTAGTACCTCAGGTTCTGCAATACAAGCTTGTGCTTAGTGTAGAGCCGATTTCTAATGTAACTTGATGAATGTTTGGTAAGATTCATATTAATAAATAAATTCGATTAAATTCAATTCAGTAGCTGTATCGGTGTTAAAGTTAAGAGTTTGACTTGATGAATGTTTGGTAAGATTCATATTAATAAATAAATTCGATTAAATTTAATTCAGTTTTATACACGAATAAGACCCGGGAAAAATAATAATGAGTTCAAATCGTGTGAGTTTAATATGTTTATTAGAACAACCCTGTCGGCTTAAATGGCCATTTCCTACAATGTAGTTGTCGTTTTAGGACGACAATTCCTAAAACGACAACTTCCGAAAAGGACAACTAGGACTTTAAACATTTTTGTAAAACAAAAAGACTCAGAAAATCTCAAGTAAAAATTTACTGTGATTGGCACAAAACATGACAGACAGACAGACAGACTGTCAACTAACTAGTTTCTTTGCAGAAGTGATAGAGCTCTTCTATTTCTTATCGGTTGTGAACCGATTATGGCCATTAGGAAATTAGCCAGTGTCATGTATTTTAATATATTATGCAAGTTATTTGCATCGAAACAGTCAAGTCGTCATAGTTAAAGTCAAGTCTAGGGAATCATTTGTAAACACGGCGGCCATTTACAAACAATCTTCACGGAGCCTTGGAGACAACACTAAGTCAATGTTTTGCACCGATTTTCACTTTCACTCCACTTGTACACCTTCACGAAACTAAATTGATTAATATGCCCCCGAAATTAAACAATTTGCACGCATATGAACTAGGTTTCACAAAAATGAAAATTTAGCACCACATCTCCTCAACGAGTTCCCGCCAAGACTCCATAGAGCTCTTCGATATCTTCATTTTGGATGACAGCTGTCAAACTTAAAACGTCAATATCTCGAAAACTACCGATCCTAGACTACTAGTTTCTCTGCATAAGTGATAGAGTTCTTCAAGATCTTCATTCCGGATGACAGCTCGATTTCAAGAACTCGAAAAGCTCTATCACTTATGTTAAGAAACTAGTGATCTAGGGTAAATAGTTTCCGAGATACTGACGTTTTAAGTTTGACAGCTGTCATCCAAAATGAAGATATCGAAGAGCACTTCTGCAAAGAAACTAGTTAGTTGACAGTCTGTCTGTCTGTCTGTCATGTTTTGTGCCAATCACAGTAAATTTTTTAACTGTACAAAAATTTTCTGTTTGTCCTTTCCGGAAGTTGTCGTTTTAGGAATTTTCGTTCGGAAGTTGTCGTTTTAGGACTTGTCGTTATCGGAAGTTGTCGTTTTAGGAAGTTGTCGTTCTCAGCTTGAGGGTTCTATTGCTCAAGGCATATCGACTAGAAATATTTCAAAGGAAAAATTCGTTTATGTACGGAACCTTAAAAATCGAATCTACCAGTAGGTCCTAGCAGTAGGTTTTTCAACTAAAAAGCTGGAATTTTCCAGGACTTTCTTCCCGAACTCCGTCTTGAATTTATCCCAATTGATATATTCCCCATCGTCTATTTCCCTGATCAGTTGTTTGACTCGTTCTTTGCTCATGTCCACGAAAGTCGCTGACAGCTTCATCTCGACCTCTGCGTTGCGGAGCCCGATACAGTATGCCCTGCAATATATATAACATTATTGACCGAACGAGCGAAGCGAGTGAGGTCCAGTGTAGACGGGCCTGGCGCTTGTATCTTTGTATGTTTGTTCGACGATAACTTGAGTATCGTAGCTCCGATCTTCATGAATTTTGGTATGCGCGTAGTTTAGGTCAATAGAATTTATGAGTTCGAAGATGAGCCGGATCGGTAGGGGGGGTTGGGGAGATGGGGGGTCGTGAGGTCTCAGTTCGGGGCGACCTACTAGTATACAATGTGGGAAAAAATACTGTGGTTGGCTACCCAAAATAACCTAAAAAAAATTACTTCACACAAAAATAGAAAAATCGAACAATCGAAAAATACTTTCCACCTTAGGGATGATATAGCAATACCCGGCTACCCATAAAAATAAAACATTTAAAGATTCGCCCCGAACTGAGACCTCACGACCCCCTATCTCCCCAACCCCCCTACCGATCCAGCTCATCTTCGAACTCATAAATTCTATTGACCTAAACTACGCGCATACCAAAATTCATGAAGATCGGAGCTACGATACTCAAGTTATCGTCGAACAAACATACAAAGATACAAAGATACAAGCGCCAGGCCCGTCTACACTGGACCTCACTCGCTTCGCTCGTTCGGTCAATTAAGAATTCTTTCCACCCTAGGGATGGAAAAGCAATAACGTAGCCATGAAAAGGAAACTCTGCGAATATAAGAGATAAAACTAAAGAAAAGTAATTCACAATATTTATCTGGTATTTGAAATAGCTAATTGTAAAGTTAGCGAAAGCTCGGTACTTTGTAAAAATGCCGTTATTAAATAAAAAGCGAGTAAATATTGTGTTTTATTACGTAAAATCGCGAAAACCTAAGATAAAATTATAAAGAATAGTCATTACCTAGACGCTCTCGCCAGTACAGCAGTCATCGCCAGCACTTCCGTACCGGCTTCAGCTAGTCGAGACAACTCACTGAAAACATAATGATTGAATAAATGAATGAATGTGTGAGTGAGTGAGAGAGTGAATGAATGAGTAAGTGATTGAATGAATGAATGAATGTATTTTGGCGGGAACGCGTTGAGGAGATGTGTTGCTAAATTATCATTTTTGTGAAACCTATTTGAAATGCGTGTAAATTGTTTAATTTCGCTATTTGACTCTATTAAAAATATACCAGGAAATGTTTTGCAAAATAAATTCAAATAAAATTTAAAAATATTTCTGCAAAAAGAACGCTCTGTGACATCACGCGAGGCGTAATTGCGTCAAAAGCAATTAAACATTGTTTATTGTTATACACTTCGAAACACTTGTTTACTTGGTAGTGTCGTCACGCAGATAATATGGCGTCCGCTATTACAGAGACAGCGTTTTTAGCGTTGTCTCTAAAGCTCCGTGAACAATCATTGTCGGCTTGACTTTAACTATGACGACTTGACTGTTTCGATGCAAATAAATTGAAATATTAATAATACTTGACACTGGCTACTTTCCAAATGGCCATAATCGGTTCACAACCGATAAAAAAAATATATCACGTCATGCAATGATTGATTCTTACTTATTATTTCTTATCGGTTGTGAACCGATTATGGCCATTAGGAAATTAGCCAGTGTCAAGTATTCTAATATATTATGCAAGTTATTTGCATCGAAACAGTCAAGTCGTCATAGTTAAAGTCAAGTCTAGGGAATCATTTGTAAACACGGCGGCCATTTACAAATAATCTTCACGGAGCCTTGGAGACAACACTAAGTTAATGTTTTGCACCGATTTTCACTTTCATTCCACTTGTACACCTTCACGAAACTAAATTGATAATATGCCCCCGAAATTAAACTATTTGCACGCATATGAACTAGGTTTCACAAAAATGAAAATTTAGCACCACATCTCCTCAACGAGTTCCCGCCAAGACTCGATTCTTACTTGTGTTTGGAGAACGCGCTGACAAACTTTTAGCTTTTACAAAATAACGAAGGCTCTTGCTCTAATATATGGAGGGTAAGTTTCGGCCGCGTATCGCAGTCGTAGCACGCAGTGTACTCACGTGTGTTTTTCCCCCACCGCGGCTGAGTGTCGCGCCAGCAGCGTCTCGATGGCGTATCGCAGTCGTAGCACGCAGTACTCCAGCTGTTCGGACGGCAGGCGGAGGCTCGGGTGCAGGTGTTCGCACAGGTGAAGAGTCAGTTTCGGCTCGTCTTTCTCCTGGAAAATTTACAATTTGTAACGGGTATGCCCTTTTATTAAGGGGGTTATTCTAGACGTCTAGGCGAACACCTTTTGTTCTACGGCTTTTGAAAATTCGTACTTTTTTTTTGAAAATTTTGAGATTATGTTTCAGTGACAACACAGCTGCTTTTGAAAATAAAACTCTGAGAAACAGCTGATTTCCAAGTAAATTTTACACTTAAAATTTTCGAAAAGTACTTCGAATTTCCAAAAGTCGTAGAACAAAAGTTGTTCGCCTAGATGTTTAGAACAACCCCCTTTCGGCTTAAAAGGGCATACCTGTTACACCTTGTATATGGATGAATCCGGCGAACGCTCGACTGCAATGCAGAAGGCTGCGGGTTCGATTCCCGTGAAATGCAAATATTTATGCTTAAAAATAAATATTTGTATCTGTTCTGGGTGTATTTCTATGTATAATATGTATGTATTTACAAAAAAAAAAGTATAATGTGTAGTATATCCGTTGTCTAGTACCCAAAGTCAAGCCTAGTGCTTAGTTTGGGTCTAGATTGCGCTGTGTGCAATGTCGTGCAATATTTATTATTTATTTATTACTAGCTGCGCCCCGCGAAAGAGAAAAACGCGTTAACACGGGCGCGGGCGGCCGAGCGGTTCTCGAGCGGTTACACTTTTTCGTTCATTACTCGGGTTCTACTAATTGGATTTCGATGCAAAGTATACCACGACCTTCTTCGAAAATAGAACTATCCAATATTGAAAACCATATTTCAACCGGATTAGAAGTTTTTAATTGTATAAGGAACAAACAGAGAAACAGACAGACATGAATTTTAAAAATTATATAATTTTGTTCTACTACTTATCCTAAGTCCCCTAGACCACTTTATTTTTAATTTACTTCCAAGTACAGACTTTTTGTCCTCTCTTCCTTTATTATAAGTATATAGATATAGATAATGAATATGTCACATTTGTCTTTAGACTAACGGCCTACAAATAAATAAATAAATATTGCACATAGATCCAGACATTTTTTTTATTAATTTACGTCCAAGTACAGCCATTTTGTCCTCTCTTCCTTTATTGACCGAACGAGCGAAGCGAGTGAGGTCCAGTGTAGAATGGCCTGGCGCTTGTATCTTTGTAACTTTGTATCTTTGTATGTTTGTTCGACGATAACTTGAGTATCGTAGCTCCGATCTTCATGAATTTTGGCGCTTAGTTTAGGTCAATAGAATTTATGAGTTCGAAGATGAGCCGGATCGGATTGGGGAGATAGGGTGTGCAAAAAGAGAAAAAAATCAAGTTCTAAAAATTTGTCAATAGATGGCGCTCGACAGCCACCTTAGATCGCGGTATCGTTGCGTTTGCTTGCGATATATACTCCAAGATCTGACATTTTTGTAGGGAATGTAAACGTCTATTAGTGTTCAATGTAAATAATTCACGCTTATGTTACAAATTGTGGTCGATTGTCGTAATTAAGGAATAATTCTTGTTGTGTTATCGTTGTTCTTGTCTTTCGTTATAATATTCGTTTAATAATAATTCTTATATTGTAAAATAAAGCTGTTGGTGTTAAAATCCTACTAAAAACAAAATCTCTGCAAATGGATTCTCGTGAGGTCTCAGTTCGGGGCGAACTACTAGTTTACGTCCAAGTACAGCCATTTTGTCCTCTCTTCCTTTATTGACCGAACGAGCGAAGCGAGTGAGGTCCAGTGTAGACGGGCCTGGCGCTTGTATCTTTGTATGTTTGTTCGACGATAACTTGAGTATCGTAGCTCCGATCTTCATGAATTTTGGTATGCACTATGACTATGACTAAGTATAGATTGTATAATGTACACTGCCACCGACCTGGTGTCTGTTGGCAATCGCTTTCTTGATGATGAAGGCGGGATGGAACAAAGGGTTTCGGATTTGTTTGATCTCTTCGGCCATCGACTTGCTGGCGTGGTGGACGCCGGTCAACGCTGAAATAAGGAACATCACTTAGTCTCGTCATGTTTTTTTAAATCTCTACCCAATGTCAAGTATAATTTTTTTTTATCGGCTGTGAACCGATTATGGCTATTTAATAAATAAATAATAAATAAATCCAGTGACGGACACACAGCGCCATCTAGCCCCATGGTAATCTGCTAAGCTTGTGTTACGGTGACTAGACAACGGATATACTACTTATATTTATTTTTCTTTTGTAAATTCATACATATTATACATAGAAGTACGCCCAGACCAGATACAAATATTTATTTTTAAGCATAAATAAATGTAAATAAACCGCACCCAGCGGGAATCGAACCCGCAACCTTCTGTATTGCAGCCAATCGTTCGCCCGACGCGCCACAGAGGCCGTCGGAATAAGGGGAATCACTTAGCCTCGTCATGTTTTTTTAAGGAAGATCGGTGTTTTTCCTTAGAGCTCCTAGGGGGTAGAGGTACATTTATGAAATTTTAAAAGCATTCCTAAAACACAAGATAAGGATTATTCAACTGATTTACGTGATCTAAAGCCACGGTGTTAGTATTTTCGTTTATTTTCCGCTACATTAATATATTTTGTATATTAAAGTTTCACAGTTAAGAGGTTCAAACCAAAAAATGGTGGCTCAATCTTTCCTTAGGAGAATAGTGTAGTGCTCCTAACTGTGAAATTTAACAAACAATATCTTTTAATTTAGCGAAAATAAAACGAAAATACTAACACAGTAGCTTTAGATCACGTAAACCTATTGAGAAATAAATATTTTTTTCTTTAAGGAATGAAAAAATTTCGAATCGAAAGTTGTTTGACGTGCAAAATGTTTTTATCTATGGAACACAGCTAGTCTTTTTCAAATGAAAATTTAGCACCACATCTTCTCAACGCGTTCCCGCCAAAACTCCCCTGCAAATGACTTGTCAAAATTGGTAATACTTGACACTGGCTACTTTCCAAATAGCCATAATCGGTTCAGAACCGATAAAAAAAACATAATTTTGTTATTTTTCATCATTGTCGATTCCAATCGGGGAGTTTTGGCGGGAATGCGCTGAGGAGATGTGTTGCTAAATTTTCATTTTTGTGAAACTTAGTTCAAATGCGTGTAAATTGTTTAATTTCGGGGGCATATTAATCAATTTAGTTTCGTGAAGGTGTACAAGTGAAAATTAAAGTGAAAATCGGTGCAAATCATGGACTTTAGCTTAGTGTTCTCTCCAAAGCTCCATGAACAAACATTGTAAAAAATGGCCTCCTTTTTACAATGATTCCCTTGACTTGACTTTAACTATGACGACTTGACTGTTTCGTTCGATGCAAATAACCTGCAACTATTGATAATACTTGACACTGGCAAATGTCCGAAAGGAAAAGCCATTTTGAAGAAGAAGAAGAAGATTCCAATCGATTCAGTTTAAAAAGAACTCACCAATGAAGAGGTTAGTACTATCGAGCGACTCCCCCCGCGCCAACAGATGCCATACATCTCTGAACATCTGGGAACATTCCGTCTGCTGCTCCAGCGACGGTATCGACAGCAGCTTCACCGCCGACGACAGACCGTGTTTACACATGAAGTTCCTGGAATCATTACAAAATTATCTATAACTTATCTACGAGAAATAAATAGAATGGAGATCTAACTTCCCTATTAAATTCGAAAAAACCATGTTCCACAGTGACACAGCAGCAGATGCACACACTGACATGTTTTGTACAGTATTACGTATGATCGACCTTTGGATCGACCAATGGCGGACGATCATTAGTGACTGACTGGAGGTCGAATCATCGTTCTAGGCCCCGCAACCACGGTTTGCATGGAACTTTTTTTCAAAGGATTGCTACTCCCATATATATTCCAGATCGTACAGATATACAGATCAAGATCGGAGCTAAGATACTCAAGTTATCGTCGAACAAACATACAAAGACAAAACGATACAAGCGCCAGGCCCGTCTACACTGGACCTCACTCGCTTCGCTCGTTCGGTCAATAAAGAGATAATGTTGGTAACATGTATGTACGTATGTATATTTTACCAATAGGAAGCTATTATCGAGAAGTATTTTCTCGTATCTATCTAACAGTCCCGCCGCGGTCCCCACATTTCCCCCCATGTTCCCCCAATAACCCCACAGTTCACCCACTCACCTGCACATAGCAAGCTCGACCTCTGCATCAGGCCTCTCGTATCTATCCAACAGTCCCGCCGCGCTGCGTTCCCCACATTTCCCCCCTCAATAACCCCACAGTTCCCCCACTCACCTGCACATAGCAAGCTCGACCTCTGCATCAGGCTCCTCGTATCCATCCATCAGCCCCGCCGCAAAGTACTCGGTGCTCTCCCCCGCGTAGATATCGGTCAACGCTTCACCGATCACGGCGCGGATTTGGGGTAACTCCGATAAGGGTTTTCCTGCAAAATCGTATAATTACCTTTTTGGAAAAAATGCTAATCATAGCAAATCCAACGCAAATTAAATCGAAAAAAGACATGAATAAATATTTTTGCTTTATTGCTCAAGGCATATCTACTAGAAATATTTCAAAGGAAAAATTCACCTCCAAATATTCACTCACGGCGAGGTTTGAACTCGCGTCTCTGCGTGAGTACCGCATTATCCAACTGGCTACACGAGTCCCCATCTCGAGCGGCGAATTTAAGGATTGTATGTTTTCCCTGTCTACTATTTTTCGACTTAGGCTAGGTCACATCACACAGAACCAGAAACAAACATTTATGGTCAGAAATATTTGTCCGCAGCTGGAATCGAACCCGGAACGTACTTCATTGCAGTCGGGCATTCGCATTACGCGCCACAGAGGTCTATTTTTCTTTCCAAATTTTGGAAAACAAACCCCTTTCATACATACCACCAAAAACCCTCGGCTTGACGTAGTCGAGTACGGCCATAACTGCTTTCTGAAGTCTCACTCTTGACAAAGTAGCAGCGTACAGGCGGGAAAGGGACAGCACTTGAGCCAGACGTTGCTCCGTTATCATATCCAGAGGCGTACCTAAAGGTACATATAAAATGTATAAACTCAAAATAATTAACAGTGTAATTCTTAAAGTAAACAACCGAAAATAAAAAAATCTAAAGTTACATGGTCTAGGGTTTAAATTAATAGTAGGGAGTTTATGGCGGGAACGCGGTGAGGAGATGTGTTTTCATTTTTGTGAAACATAGTTCAAATGTGTGATTTTTTTTTATTTCAGGGCCATTATAATAATTGATTTAGTTTTGTGAAGGTATATCAATTATTATGCCAAGCGTAATAAAAGTGAAAATCGGTGCTAAACATGGACTTTAGCGTTGTCTCCAAAGCTCTGTGAACAGTCATTGTAAATGGCCACCCCGTTTTACAATGATTCCCTTGACTTGACTTTAACTATGACGACAACTGTTTCAATGCAAATTACTTGCAAATATTAATAATACTTGACACTTGCTTATTTCCAAATAGCCATAATTAATTCGCAACCGATAAGAAATACAAAATAATAGTATAAGACTTACCAACAGTATTGAGGAAAGTAACGAAGTTATCACCAAACTTCATGCCCTGAGCCGTTGGGTGAATTAGAAACGCCTTCAGTCTCGTTCCTTCCACACTGGCTAGAACTAGCCTAAACCCATCCTTACGAGAATATGCTTTCTCGCCTGATATTCTCCAAACACCTGAATTTATTAAGACGATGAATTGAAGATTTTGTAGACTATCCAATAAGGTTTAAGAACCGATTTGTATATGAGTAGTTTATTGTCAGTTGAACGTTTACTGTTTCGCCTCATCAGCCAGTTGGTACAAGTTTTTATGTCTGATGTTGAGTTTAGTTTTGATGTGTTGGTAAAAACCCCATCTAGTGGCAAAATTTATGGAACAGCTGAGCTGGATTTCCTACTGAGAAAAGGAGCCATCAGACAAAAGGATCCAATTGGAGATCTATTAGCAGAAGAGCCTGCAATTACAAGCCTAGTTGCTCAGTTTGAGACTAACTAGATTGCATTGTGTTCTACAATATAAATTTATCACTAGCAGCACCCTGAGTTTTGGTGAACTGGGTGAAATGGTCCCAACATGAGAGGACCGATCACCCGTCTGGTACTTGCGCTGGCATCTCCTACTAGAAATAATAATAATCCTGAATTTTCTCATGCACAAGGCCTGATCCCCCAGGAATATTGAGATAAGATGTAGCCTATACTATTTGCATACCAAGTTTCACCGCAATCAGCTCAGTAGTTTTTGTGTAATTAAAAGACAAACGAACCTCGTAGTTATAACATTAGTAGGAAGTTGGATTATTAATGTAACTTCAAAACTTCTTACCATGTCCATCCATCTCCGCTTGTGTCCTAAAGTCAGCTTGATTTAATCTCTCTGCAACCTTCTCTTTGATACATAAGTCTACTGTGTTACGACCATCCACCAGCTCATCTATGACTCCATTGAACTGTTCCTCAGTCAAACCATGTTTTAACGCTTCTAGCGTCACCCAGTGGTCGCTGACTTCTTGTCCGAGCTCGAAGTCATCAGCTATCACTTCCAAATACCGAATACTCTCAGTGCAATTTGATGATAGACCATTTTTAGTAAGGGGTACTGGGGCGGCGTAGATTTTAGTGTGTTTTAGCACTTCCCGGCGGTTTTCTATTGACTTTTCCGGATCTGAAAACACTTTTTGTATCATAGAGATTCGTCTTTCTAAGTCTTCAGATTCTTCCTTGTTTAATATCTCCGGGTAAGCCAGGAGATCTCTGTTGAAAATTGAAACGAAGCAGTCCTTCATAAACGGTGGAATTTTAGCTTTTCTACGCTCTTTACGCTCTTGTACTTGAAGGTCTTCGAAATCGAACTTCTCCTCTTTGACCTGAGGCTGCGAGGTTTGAGAAGCTTCATACTTTATTGATGAAATCCGGAAGTTCCGGAAAAGATTTCGATTGAGTCCATTTTGGGGAATTTTTGTCAATCTTCGAGCTAAATTCATGGTTCTGTTAAGTTCATATATCAATTATTACGTTTATGTTTATATTATGTATTTTGTTCTCACAGGATTATATAAATAGCTATTTATTCTATTAACAAAATCGCTACAAAATTCAAGACAAACTTGGAAATAGGTTAGTTTTTTTTTGTTTTAAAAAATACAGACAGTGACACTGACAGTTCAGAAAAAAAGATAGAGGTAAAAGAGCAGGCGATAAAGTTTTAGAACAAATCTAAGTATACCCGTCTTATTATCAGTAATATCAACAGACTAGTAAGAAGATATTAGTAGTATCGGTAGTATCTTAGTATCTTACCATGAATTTAAATCTACTCTATTTAAATTTATCTAAGTCATAGATGAGATATTTATATAAAAGTTTCTAAATAAGATATAGGTACAGGGACCCAACCGCGTAACTACCGTCGAGTTCAACTCAACGTCGTTTTACGAATAATACGTGCTATCGATAACGGGGTTGGAAAAAGCTACCGCGCAAAGAGCGAGCAGAAATAAAATTGTCGACGTTAAAGCCATAGACAATTAGTTGAAAAATATTCTGCGTGACAGGGGTAAGTTGGCACAGTATACTTTGCTCGCAAACGTACTGCGCAAACTTATCCCCTCCACGCCAGATAAGTTCCAACTATGATTGTTTGCCGGCCCCTGCCTGTAATACTCTAGTGGTCGCGTGTACTTTTACGCCTCTACCCACGTCATCTGATGGATGACGTGACGTCATCATTACCACAGGTGGGGCTCTCAAACTTTAAGGGGCCATCTCGCTTAAGAGGCACGGATCACTTTAAACATGATCGTTTGTCGTTGCTTTGTTGTCCTTAGTCCTTTTGTAGATCAAAAAAATAATGTAAATTTTCAATAAAAAATTCTCCACCCAAATTTTTAAAATGATATTTTTATAATTATACTGTGTGATTTTATAATTATAATTATTTTAGCTGAACGACAACGCAACGACTTCTCGATTACATAAAAGACATCATGGATTATCTGTTCATATACAGGGAGGAACGAGGGTTCGTATGGAGAACGAATAGGAATCGGGGGACCACAAATTAATAAAGAAAAAGAAAATGGAAAGGGATATAAGGTTTAACAAATTAAACTATCTTCCATTCAGGCTACAGTAAAATTATTTTTCATTTAATCTCATCTTAAAATTTCCAACAAAAATAAATAGTTTTCTAAGCAAATTTTGAACACTGTTTCCTCATAGGCGGCGGCGGCAGTCTCAAGGAGGCCACGCAGCTCTTGGTGGCAGATAGTTCCTTTCGCAAACGAATTATATCGAGTTCCGCTTGCCTTTTACGCTGGAAATATACTCGAGGTTAATGTCGACGACTCGCTTAGCTCGCTTAGCTCCTCGCTCTACAAAACATTACATTAATTTTAAATTAGCTGCGCTCCGAGTTTTCACCTGCGTAAGTCCCGTTCCCGCGGGATTATCGGGATAAAAAGCAGCCTATGTGTTATTCCAGTCCATTATTCATCGCAATCGGTTCAGTAGTTTCTGCGTGAAAGAGTAACAAAGTCACATACATACATAAAAACTTTTGCGTTTATAATATTTATAATAGAAACGACCAATAATTGATCGTAGCGTGATGTAATATAGCCTATAACCTTCCTCGATAAATGTACTATAAAACACAAAAATATTTTTTCAATTCGGACCAGTAGTTCCTGAGATTAGCGCGTTCAAACAAAGAAACAAACAAATTCAGCTTTATAATATTATCAGTATAGATTGCCACATTCCCCACTAGACAGTCATCCACAGGCATTCCACTCATTTTAATAGGGGGCAATGGGCAACATAAGGTTGAGAATCTGTGGGATGAAGGATGCCTGCAAAGACCCCGGACCACCATCCGGTCATGTCTAAACATAAATCTGCCACCGAGCCATAGTATATTATCAATGAACGGATATACAAGCATGGAAGTATTTCTTACGCTTCAAAATGCCACCACATAAAATAGGCCGAGATGATTAAAAAGTGTGCTGCGACACGAATCTGTCATTTCGTTTGTACTCGGATCTGCTGTGGTATCATCTACTTAGCATCCACCGCTACTAGTTGCTATCTACTGTCAAAAAACATATTTCGTATTCTACATTGCTGCTTTGAAGTAATCACCGGTAACAACCACGTTACGTCAAAGCAGCAATGTACTGCAACTTAGCAACTACTAGCGGTGGATGCTGATTAGATGATACCACAGCTGGTCATTCAAAGAACCAATCACGTTAGAGAACAGCGTATTGCCGCCGGGCCGTCCTCGTTGTCAACACGCAATTGGTGAAAATAATAAACAAAAGTCCAATTGCTTAGCTAGTAGCGTGGTGTGTAGTTTGTGTATACATACTTCGTATTTGAGTAAGTTTTGGCGCTAGTATTTGAGGTAGGTTAGTATGGAAAAGCTTCTTCCATGCTTATATCCGAGAAAAAAATTGTTTTAAAAAAATGTTTACCAAAACTCTGGTACCTACCTTAAGTTCGTTGGCAAGTCTAGCCTCGACTTGTGCCACTCGTTGCCTCAGCTCGGCGATGTCGCGCATTAACCGCGCGGCGGCCAGCTTACTGTCTGCCTGGAAACATAATACATTTATTGTAGCCCAGTAATCAATTTTACTGGCTGATATCCAGCCATTACGAGTAGATACACTAAGTCAGAGGGTGGACTTTTAGTGGGAACGCGTTGAGGAAATGTGTTGCTAAATTTTCATTTTTGTGAAACCTAGTTTAAATACGTGTAAAATAGAAATATGTTTGGCAAGGAAATATATTTCCAAAAAAATCCCCATGACAGGATTCGAACCTGCGTCCTTTCGCTAACCAGGCGAATGCTCTAACCATTGAGCTACACAGGAATCACGTGACATGGTATAATTTTTCGGCCATATCCTTCCTCGCTAATTGTTTTACCAACTAAGGCTTGGTTTCAGCGCCATCTACCGGTCAAGCTTTGCAGCTTTTATTGACTGGTTCAGGTGGTTTACTTTACAGTAAACATACCCAACATGAGATGCGCTTTCTCTCCAATTTAATATTTCGTGTAAAATGTTCAATTTTGGGGGTATATTATTCAATATAGAGTCGCGAAGGTGTACGAGTGTAATGAAAGTGAAAACCGGTGCAAAACATGGCCTTTAGCGTTGCCTCCAAAGCTCGCGTGAACCGTCATTGTAAAGGGCCACCATTTACAATGACTTTCTTCCTTAACTTCACATTTAAAAAAAACTGTGCCCGCACACAGCGCCATCTAGCCCCATGGTAAGCTGCTAAGCTTGTGTTACGGTGACTAGACAACGGAAATACTACTTATATTTACTACGCCGACTTGACTGTTTTCATGCAAATTGCAAATAAATTGCTACAATTAATAATACTCGACACTGGCTACTTTTCAAATGGCCATAATCGGTTCACAACCGATAAGAAATAATAAGCCAGGGGATGGCCAGCCAGGGGCTTTATTCTGCTGATTTCTCCCAATACGCATCATGATTGATGAATCCTATTGAAATCATTAATAATATAATAATACTATTTACTGCATGACATAACACACAGCGCATTCTAGCCCCAAACCTCAGCCCCAAACTAAACACTAGTCCTGTCCATTAAATAAAAGACAATAGAACAAAAAGGAACTTACAACTCTAGAAGGCGCATTCCTGGCCACGTTCCTGCTGACGATGTTAGGCAGTTCGGAGACTGAACACGAGTTGAAGTAGTGGTCCGGGGGGTGAGGCTTGGTCACCACTCCTTGAATAGCCTGGAACAATGGGCGACTGGCATTGAAACATTATGTACTGTAAGATACAGCGATGGCCCTTATAGCCTCGGCAAAGAATAACGTTACCCATCTCTGGAGTTACCTATCTCTGGAGTTACCCATCTCTGGAGTTACTCATCTCTGGAGTTACACATCTTTGGAGTTACACATATCTGGAGTTACACATCTCTGGAGTTACATATCTATGGAGTTACACATCTCTGGAGTTACACATCTCTGGAGTTACACATCTCTGGAGTTACACATCTCTGGAGTTACCCATCTCTGGAGTTACCTATCTCTGGAGTTACACATCTCTGGAGTTTCCCCCCGCGGTGGCGGATAAACTTCTTGGTTCTTAGGAAGGCTGTTGTCAGGCAGGATGGCCGACCGTAAAAATATTGCCGAATCTATTTACAGGAGTACAGTCAATGTCGACTTCCCCACTGTGCCGACCCCCTGTTTTTTGTGGTTTTAGCGCAAAAGTTGAAGACTGACAGCGGCACCTCTAAGTCTGAGATCTTGAGAGAGCTCGAAAAGTTTTATGGAAAGCCCGTGCTCCTAAGAGAGATGCAACCAGGAACATCGCAAGCAATGAGAATAGTTAAGATACAGCAATGCTATTCTCTAATGTAACAGCCTAGAGCTCGACGCTGTTTCAGCGTCGGATCAGAGTGAGCGTCCAATCAGAGCGTCGTATTGCTCAGATTCAACGCTAAAACAGCGTCGAGTTCTAGGCTCGACGTTACATTAGAGAATACCTCTGCAGTTATGGGCCAAGCAAGGGTACCTGTGCCACTGCCATTCTGGCGTGTTGGACATGATGCTGCTCCTCCTTCACCAAATGACGTCTGAGATGTTCTAACTCGGCCACAATGCCGAACTTCTCACGTTCTAGACGTTGGTTGGAGTGCTTTAAGGCCTGGCGAAGGTAAAAATTAAAAGGTATAGCGCCAAGCGGATGCCCGACTTTTGTCCGTGTTCCGACTGTTGCAGCCACTAAGGAAGAGCTTGTTCTACAACTGCTGTCTAATTTCCTGTCCCTAAGACATAAAAGGAGAGTGTGGTCTTTGTCAATTTTAATAACTAGTTACGAATCATTGAAGAAAAAATCTCCTTTCATAGCTAGTTATGAAAAACAGTTATGAAAATAGACCAAAGGGTCATTTTAGGCATCCATCCACTAAAAATGTTATTTAAAAACCCTAAGAAACGGGACTTATTATGTTGAAGACGCTGGATGCTGCTAGTTATGATTGTATCAGCATGTGACCCTGTACAAACAGACATACAGTTGTTCGTGGTTGTTTTCTCTGATAGCAGTCGTTAGGTCAAGTTAGAGGCTTTAGATCGACCTGACAACTCTAACACTATAGTATAGGTGAGACACACCACTGCACGAGACAAAGAAACAGCCATAAATTCATATTCCGGTTTTAATTATCAGCATTGTTACAATGCCTTTCCGACATTTAGAAGCTTTTACAGACTCCTTCCTCGAAGTACACCGGAATAAGGAACGAAGACTGGAAAGTGTGAAGGCTATTGAAACGAAGCATCCAACAATGACTAGAAAGTGAGTTGTCTTTTAATACAAAGTCGCAAAAACAGAAAGAAAGTCTGAAAGAACAGACCTTCATCTTCTCTTTCTTTTCCAAATGACATTCTTCAATTCTCCTCTTCAGTTTCCGTTTCAACTCGTCCAGTAAGTTTGACAGAGTGATCCGGTTTGACTCTAGGTCCGCTCTCTGCTGGACGATTTGGTTAATCGATGTTAACAGCTTGATTCCTGGGACAGACAGATTGATAAACATATAAGCTATAGGCAGACTGTGGTATCATTTAATTAGCATCCAGCGCTAGTAGTTGCTAAGTTGCAGTATATTGGTGCTTTGACGTAACGTGGTTGTTACCGGTGATTACTTCAAAGCAGCAATGTAGAATACGAAATATGTTTTTTGACAGTAGATAGCAACTAATAGCGGTGGATGCTAATCAGATGATACCACAGCTGATTACTCGCAGAACGCCTGCAAGGAGTTGCGGAGGTGAAAGTGGCGGACGCGTGTTCCTTTCACCTCCGCAACGCCTGAGAGTACCTCCGCTCCCACCTACTTCTTGCGCCGCAGGCATCCCGCCTGTCATCTGGTTTATACCTATGGTAATTTTGAGAATAATAGACATCACAAGCACTTAGTTGCCTTATGGCCGAATGCCGAATTGTATAAACAGTGTATAAATGTAACATAACATCGCAGTAAAGCATAACGTGGGGCGTATCATTAAGGCTGTAAGGGTTGATAATCACCTTCCAAAGGCTGTGTTAGAGGTAATGCCGATAATATCTTTTGATAGAGAGGTTACTAAGTGGTTACTGACACATCGATTTGAAAGTGTTAAAGAATACTTTGCATTTAGACATTTTTACTAGTTTACATATTCTAATACATTGTAATTTAAGTTCAATGAAATAAAAATTGCCATTTGCTTATTTGACTTATTTTCTATCAATTAAAAGTATTAAATATTTGTACGCCCTAAAGGCAATAGCAAGCATACAATATGTGCATTAATTATTATTTTTGACATCCGTATTTGTACCTTGTTATACGCAAATATATGTTTGAACTTGAACTTGAACTTGCATTCCTGCAAGTTACCAATACAAGATGTAACAGGTAAGCCCTTTTAATCCGAAAGGGGGTTGTTCTAGACGTTTAGGCGAACAACTTTTGTTCTACGACTTTTGAAAATTCGAAGTACTGATCGAAAAATTTAGGTGTAAAGTTTACTTGAAAATCAGCTGTTTCTTAGAGTTCGAGGTCATTGACCTTATGTTGTTCTTTCATTTAGTTTGGTCTACTACAATCAAACCTTCAATTACCTTTATTTTCAAAAACAGCTGTTTTTCCAGTGAAACATAATTTCAAAATTTTCAAAAAAAAAGTTCGAATTTTCAAAAGTCGTAGAACAAAAGGTGTTTGCCTAGACGTCTAGAACAACCCCCTTTCGGGTTAAAAGGGCTTACCTGTTACATCTTGTATACGTCGAAATAATAAAGCGTCGCAGTACAAAGATATCGATGAAAAGTTCTCGAAGAAACAAAATTCGATTGTACGTAATATGTCGCAAACATATATATAGGTATATAGCGAATATATAGAATATATATGTTTAGCTAACTAGTAAGAAGATACAAAAGTATGTCGCAGAAAAATAGGTATCCCATAATAAATAGGTAATTGTTTTCTGAGCCCTTAGTATGAGTTTTGATAGTTTATCGTCTCGATAAAACTGGCAGTTTATACTTCATACATTTTACATCAGCGCCCCTAGCGGTAACTATCATGAACTAAAATTATGTATGGAAGTAAACTGCCAGTTTCATCTTTCAAAACTCATACTACTTCTTCTTTAAAATGGCTTTTCCTTTCGGACATTTGCCAGTGTCAAGTATTATCAATAATTGCAGGTTATTTGCATCGAACGAAACAGTCAAGTCGTCATAGTTAAAGTCAAGTCAAGGGAATCATTGTAAAAAGGAGGCCATTTTTTACAATGTTTGTTCACGGAGCTTTGGAGAGAACACTAAGCTAAAGTCCATGATTTGCACCGATTTTCACTTTAATTTTCACTTGTACACCTTCACGAAACTAAATTGATTAATATGCCCCCGAAATTAAACAATTTACACGCATTTGAACTAAGTTTCACAAAAATGAAAATTTAGCAACACATCTCCTCAGCGCATTCCCGCCAAAACTCAAAACTCATACTAGGGCTCTGCTGAATTCCTTACGGCCGAAAACAACTATACTTACAAGTATTGCAAAAAGTTTTTACCCAATTTAAAAATTAAGTATAACTAAGGGTAGCATGACAGAACTGACGGAAAGTTTCCTCTGTACTTTTCAGGATTGTTGATTTTTTACACATTTTATTTGTTGTTTAACGACTTTAACGATATCCAATTTACGAAACTTTACATCGATTTAGATTTTCTTTTACAACATGAATCCCGCAGAAGGTTTGGTTGAGAGAGAGTTAGAAGAAGAAGAAATTTCAGAAATAAAGGAGAAGACTATCAGTGCCCGACTGATACTGTCGGATGAACAAGTACGAATTAAGAAGTTACCTATTAATTTAGAAAAAAATATAGAGGATACCCCAACTTTTATTCCAAAGGTCGGGTTCCGGATTCCGGTTTACCGCGCACCAATGTCTTTTTCGTTGCGGAAAAGTACATGCGTTCAACGTATGAACATCGCTCATACGGTGAAGGAAAACATCTTGAGGAAACCCACGGCTTAGTTAGCTCCTGACGTATTCCTCTGGATATGGCTGACTGAGCTGGGGGATAGGGGTGCTGGGCAAGCCTACTCCACCTAACAACGTCCCGATCATACAGAGCGCCGTAAAATAGCATGGATTAAAAGTTGCTTGCGCTGTATAAAATTAGAGGAAAAAGGCCGAGTTATAAATAAATAAATAAATCCTGTGATGAAAACACAGCGCCATCTAGCCCCGTGGTAAGCTGCTAAGCTTGTGTTACGGTGGCTAGACAACGGATATACTACTTATATTTATTTTTCTTTTGTAAATACATACATATTATACATGGAAATACGCCCAGACCAGATACAAATATTTATTTTTAAGCATAAATATTTGCACCCAGCGGAAATCGAACCCGAAACCTTCTGTATTGCAGCCAAGCGTTCGCCCGACGCGCCACAGAGGTCGTCGAGTTATAGAGGATGGGTTAGAAGCCTCTCCAAAAGAGATAATCCCTGTCGCACGGGTGTAAAAGACTATGGTTGCAATAGGGCGGGTTTCTCCGTTGTCTAAGGGTTCGGTACCGGTCTAAGCCGTAGCGCCGGTCTTCGTGTTCCGACATGCACCTGTACAGTCACTAAGGAATACGGATCAGCTGTGGTATCATCTAATCAGCATCCACCGCTACTAGTTGCTATTTACTTACAAAAAACATATTTCGTATTCTACATTGCTGCTTTGAAGTAATCACCGGTAACAACCACGTTACGTCAAAGCAGCAATGTACTGCAACTTAGTAACTACTAGCGGTGGATGCTAATTACATGATACCACAGCTGACGTGCCTGTTACAACTCAGACTATCACTTGATTGATTTTTTTATTATTTTTTTTATTTTAGAATCTTTGCTTTACTTTTTTTTAACAGCGTTTGTTATAAAATTTGTTTTAATGGAATAAGTAACTGTCAAAGAACTTATATTTCTAGAACTAGAATGCCGACGTAGAACTGAAAAGTGTTCCGCTACATTGAGCACGCTGTCCCTTTCTAATAACACTATTAGAAAGGAACAGAACGCAACATTGTAGCATGCTGTCTCTTTCTAATAACAATCTTAGAAAGAGACAGCATGCTACAATTTAGCAGAACATTTTTTAGTTCTACGTAAGCATTTGAGTTCGAGTAATATACCCAACTTCTTTGGTAACGGTATAAAGTGTGGTTTTTTACAGAAAAGTGATTTACTTAAAGCCTTCAATCTTCTGGATCATACTGGTGAAGGAAAAATTAAAACTATAGATTTTAGAGTTGCAATAAAAGCTTTGGGTACGTATTGAATTACAACATTGGTCAAAATACAATTTACCGGGTTTTATTGAATAACGGCATTATTAAAACACTTTATTTACCGGGTTTAATCGCGTTTTGTCATGATTTTTAAACGAATGAGACTTCGCCAACTTTACAGTTGACAACCTGGTTGTCAACCTTGAAATCATTAATAAAACGCGATTAAACCCGTTAAATAAAGTGTTTAATTATGCAAATTCGCTAAAACCATAGTAGAAATAACGGCATTATTATTAAACACCGAGTTTCCGCTAATTTTAGTTAGCTTTTTCAAGGTTGACACAAAAACCTTGACACAACCACCATGGTTGAGGTTAAATATTGTGTTTTATTATGCAAAATCGCGAAAACCTTATACGAAATTACAACACTGGTTTACCTTTTTTTTCTACATTGCAGTAAATTTCGACATCAGAGCCCTGATTCTCTAAAAACATAGCATGCGACAAACAGGCGGGATGCATAAGCATTGCAGAAGTCGATTTGTTGCATGAGTAAAAATAATAGGTATTTTACAACTTCTTTTAATACTGATTGGCTGAGGAAGAAGGGGAGCTATTTGAATAATTAAATAGCCCTTAATTTTGAAGGCTACTTAACTAATTAAGTAGTAATTAATTAAAATAACACTTACAGAATACGAATTAACGTACATCTCCTGCACGTCGCCTGCACTCCGCCGGCATTGCGCATGCTATGTCCTTACCGTATCGAGCCCCAGTTTTACAATGTCTATTCACATCCCCAAAAACTTGTTTCAAAGGCTACGAACCGACAAAAGAAGAGCTTCAACACATGGTGAACGGCGTTGATGTCGAGGATTCGGGCAAACTCAGCTTCGAAAACTTCCAGACAGCTATCATGAGGAAGATTATGTCGAAAGACAAGGACGGTGATATTATGAAGAGTTTTAGGCTGTTTGACAGTGATGACACAGGTTTTTATTGACATAACACTATTAGAAAGGGACAGCATGCTTCAAATTGTTCCGCTACATTGACCCTGCTGTCCCTTTCTAATAACACTATAAGAAAGGGACAGAACGCTTCATTAACTACAGCTGAAAGTCCCTGTAAGTCTGACAAGATTTTGTTGGTATTTAATTATTATATTTTATTTTCCAGGATCCATATCGTTCCAGAATGTGAAAGAAGTATCAAAAATACTCGAACATCATTTGACAGATGAAGAAATTGAAGAAATGATTGTGGACGCCGATAAAGATCTGGATGGCGTCGTGCGTAGTTTTATCCTGTTACTGAAAATGTGTTCCGCTACATTCAGCATGCTGACCCTTACTCATAACACTATTAGAAAGGGACAGGCTACATTGAAGCATGCTGTCTCTTTCTAATATTGTTCTTTATCAATGTAGCGCAACACTTTTTAGTTCTACGTCAGCATTCTAGTTCTATTAACATAACTTCTTTGGTATAAGTTTGGTACTCTTTGCTCGACGACGTCGCTTTGGGCGACATCATAATTGACCGAACGAGCGAAGCGAGTGAGGTCCAGTGTAGACGGGCCTGGCGCTTGTATCTTTGTATGTTTGTTTGACGATAACTTGAGTATCGTAGCTCCGATCTTCATGAATTTTGGTATGCCCGTAGTATAGGTCAATAGAATTTATGAGTTCGAAGATGAGCCGGATCGGTAGGGGGGTTGGGGAGATAGGGGGTCGTGAGGTCGCAGTTCGGGGCGAACTCCTAGTTTATGTAGTATATATCCGTCTTCTTCTAGTAGGTACCCATAGTACGCACCTAGTGCTTAGTTTGGGGCTAGATTGCGCTGTGTGTAATGTCGTGTAGTATTTAGTATCATTATTATTTATAATAGGTAGTTGTTAACGTTACGAAATATAATTAATAATTATTTTTCAGGTATCAGTCGCCGAGTTCATGAAAATGATTAAAAGCTGTGTTCACATTGTCACTCCATAGTTTCATAAATAGATTATTTTGTATGTTTATTTATACTTATTGCATGTAGTCGGTTAAAAAATATTTTTAAGTAGTTATATTAGCCACATTTTGTCTGAAGAGGCATTTATTTGGTAATTCCTTACAATAATTTTGTTACTCTAAGTACTTACCTATATGTATACCTACTTATGTAAGATATTTAAATTTATCTTTATATTCTCCTGCTTACATAAAAATAAAAAAATATAATGGTTTTTCTTTTTGTTTTTATTGCTCAAGGCATTTTAAACATAGAAATATTTATAGCAAGGAAATATATTTCCAAAAAATCCCCATGACAGGATTCGAACCTGCGTCCTTTCGCTAACCAGGCGAATTCTCTAACCACTGAGCTACACAGGAATCACGTGACATGGTATAATTTTTCGGCCATATCTTTCCTCGCTAATTGTTTTTACCAACTAAGGTTTGGTTTCTGCGCCATCTACCGGTCAAGCTTTTGCAGCTTTTATTGACTGGTTCAGGTGGTTTACTTTACAGTAAACATACCCAACATGAGATCAGTACTTCCCTGGTCGTCCGTTTATGTGTGGATTATTGCATTGCGGTAGGTAGGTGTTCGAACAACACGGGTTCGCAACTTGCGCGGGTGAAACCGCGGGGCGCAGGTAGTATAGTAATAAAACTACTACGCAAAAGTTTGAAACTTTTATAAGGTCAAATGTGGCATATAGCAATTCTAAGGAATGCCGGCAGATGGCGTCATTTTAAATTACTATCAGATGTATTACAGATGACGTTATTTTTAATTCAAATTAGTTTAAGATGTTTTCTCAGATGGCGTTGTTTTCAATTTTAATTTATTTGACTTACCGAGGACATACCTAAGTACATAGCATAAGTACCTATTGGAAATGGATGGGGCGTTGGTTTAAAGTTATACTTGTGCTATAAGTACATGTAGATTGAGTCTCATATTAGAATAGAATAGAATAGAAATATATTTATTAGGACAAGCACACAGCAAAAAATACAAAACAGAACAAAACCAAAAATAGTAGGTACATAAGTAGGTAAATAAAAAGTAATGTAACCATAATATCATCACCTAAGTTAGGAAGCCATGTGCGAACCCTAAATGGGCCGGGCCTCAGCAAAAAAACTGTAGCCAGTAAACATACTCAGCCACAGCACTGGTCTTCCGGCCGGACCAAGCACAGCGATGCAGAAGGCACCGCTGCACGTCCCTCTTCCCTCGACAACAGACAATCATTATAGATACATATATACGAATAATTATACAACCAAGAAAGTTTTACATATATTTATCTTTGACTAAGGATACATAAATACCATTACAATTAATATAAATACATACTTAAATAAGTTAATAAAATAAGGTATTAGGTATTATGATGATTCAAGATGAAGCACGTTCTGTTTAAAACTCACTCTGTTCGTTCAGCCGTAGTCTCTGGGCTGCCGGTGTAAAGTGGCAAGTATCCGGCGGACTGGGGGACGCGGGTTCTGCTCCCGGGTAGGACTGTGGTCCTGTGTAGTTAGGTACGCTAGAATCCGCTGAGTCCTAGAAGATGACAAAAAGTTGTAGGTATTGCACCGATTCATCTCAACCTTAGCTTTTGCAGTAGGTACAAATTACAAAAAGTTGTCGGCAACACTCACCCAAAGCACAAAACCCTTAGTGTGATTTTTTTCGTAAAAAAAAAACGCGAACGTGATGGTTAAGTTAACGCGTATTTTGTATGGAAACTGGTAACTTCGATATCGTCCGCTAGGGGCGCTTTTTGAGTTTCCATACAATACGATTTGTAACGGGTAAGTCCTTTTAATCCGAAAGGGGGTTGTTCTAGACGTCTATGCGAACAACTTTTGTTCTACGACTACAGAAAATTCAAACTTTTTTTTTTAAAATTTTGAGATTAAGTTTTACTGAATTTTTTTTGAAGCTTTTGAAAATAAAGATAATTGAAGTTTTGATTGTAAACCATCAAACTAAATAAAAGGACAACATAAGGTCAACGACCTCGGAACTCTCAGAAACAGCTGATTTTCAAGTAAACTTTACACCTAAATTTTTCGAAAAGAACTTCGAATTTCCAAAAGTCGTAATAATAAACGCGAACGTGATGGTTAAGTTGACGCGTTCCCTAGGTGCATAAAGTGCTCATTATTACACCTAGGGCATAAAGTAATTTAAATTTGGAACTGGTAGCATACGGCCATTTCAAACTGGCCACCTAGACATAACACACAAAAAAGAAGGCTCTGCCAGGGAGTATGCTCTGCAGCAGAGCCACATTGAACGTGCATTATTTCTCTATTCCTTATGCGTACAGTTATTTACAATCCATATACACTATGTACGTTCGACGTGCATTGTTTCTAGATAAACTTGACCGCTATTTATGAAGGTGGCTCTGCTGAAGAGCATGACACAAAAAGTGGGCTATTTTTATTCTATTTTTATTTCGACGAATTCAGAAGGGTAAGGCAAAAAGTTATTTGTTGTTTGAACTCTTGTACTTACAAGTGACTTGTACTTGTCGTCTCCAGTGAACCGCACAGTGTGGTGACCCTTCATTCTGTTCGGGTTTAGCATCTTGAGCGCCATCTGACCAGATTATATAGATCTGGGAATTTAATTACGGGGTGAAAAAGGTATATCTAAGTACTAGCTGCGCCCCGCGGATTCACCCGCGTAAGTCCCGTTCCCGCGAGAATATCGGGATAAAAAGTAGCCTATGTGTTAATCCAGGTCCCCAGCTACCTATATTCCAAGTTTCTTCGCAATCGGTTCTGTAGTTTTTGTGTGAAAGAGTAACAACCTCACATACATCTCTCATCATCCTCTCTTTCTTTATGAAAGAGAGGCCAAAAAGTCTGTGGGTACCTTGTAAGTAAATTTAAAAAAGTTGTCTAGGGGACTTAGAAAAAGTAGTATAAAACAAAATTATATAATTTTTTAAATTCATGTCTGTCTGTTTTTCTGTTTGTTCCTTACACAATTGAAAACTACTATTTCGATTGAAATCCGGTTTTCAGTGTGTGTCAGGATGGCGTGAGACAAGTCTGAATAGTCACAGGTTATGCACCAAATAACTGTACCTAAACTGTACCTATATGAAAAAAAACTGTACCTCAAGCAATTAGATATAAAATAAATTGTGATATGGACACGCCATTCTGACGTCAGCTTGACGGGCATAATCGTGTATCTCCCCAACGTGTGGGAACTATGCTCTGGAACATATATCAATAAACTGTACCTAAACTGTACCTCATAAAACTGCCAATAAAAAAATTGTATTCACACGCGATATCTGTCAAATCAACAAATAAGTTTTACTGCTCATTTATTTGATTTAATCGCATGACGCATGTTTGCCGATCAATTTGCAGCACGCCACGTCTCACGCCATCCTGACAGACACACACGGTTTTCAATATTGGATAGTTCTACTTATGTTCTACTATTTTCCGGAAATAGTAAACTTAACATCGAAATCCAATAAGTAAAACCCGAGTAATGAACAAAAAAGTCGGCTATCTATCTATGCACTATATCTACGTAGTAGACGAAGTCGCAGGTAACAGCTATTTTAGGAAGAACCTGCAAATGTATTTGATTTTGGTCAGTTCTCTAGTTTGTTTTTTTTTTTGGAAAAATTTCCGTGCAAGAAATTTTTTAAATGACGTTCGAACGTATCTTCAACCACCACTTGATCGGTTTGTTTATTACCTACGTACTTAACCTACGATATATTTATTTATTATATCGTTTATTTCATATCTTATTTCGATCAATAAATGTTTCTATCGCTAAAAGCAATAACATTCTATGATGGTAAACGCTAAAAAGTTATGTTTCAGCATGCTTCAATATAGCGGAACATTTTTAGTTCTACCAGAGTTCTACCTTAGAAGTATTTATAATACAACTAGAAGTTTCACTGCAAGAACTTTGTCATACAAAACTGAACTATATTCAATGGATGTTAGTATTAAATAAAAGATAACTTGTTCGCAATACAAAAACGGTCTCGTAAGAGGACTTTATCTTCACTTGTCCCTTTCGCACAGTTGCCAAGGCACCCTATTCAGACAAGGACGTGTAAAGTTTAAGGTCCTCTCCCTAGGCTCGTTTCTACTGTCGCAGTGAACCTTCCAGTTGTACGTAGTACTTCATATTTCCATGCTTCTATGCTTTTACCATCCTAGAATGTCATTAATCATCTGTTACCTATAGTGTTGTCAGAAAGGGATAGCATGCTTCAATGCAGCTGAACACTTTTTAGTTCTACGTGAGCATTCTAGTAAGTAATAAGTATAATATACTTATTACTTTCTAGTAATAAGTATATTATACTAGAAAAAAAATATTTTTTCATATTATGAAAAAATATTTTTTTTATATGAAAATTTTTTTATATGAAAATAATATGAAAATATTTTTTCATATTATGAAAAAATATTTTTTTTCTTCAAGGTTTCTTGCAAAGAGCAGAGCAGATCATGTCACATTGTCTTCTTCGCTCCTTGAAGATAGTGCTCTTGACAGCTTTTGAAATATCAATTTCAGTCATGTTCTCTAAGATTACAAGGTAGTTTTTGAAATATCAAAACGGCCCTGTTGAACCCAGTTGGTTCCAGTCTGTCCTCATCTAACCAACCGACGAACACTAAAGTGGAAAAAGGACAGACTGGAATCTCTCTGACATCAAGCAGGACTGATTTTTTGACGAAGTTAGCTTTCTAGTTACGAAGTATTACTATTTCTATGGCAAAGATTATATTGGTAAGTGACACCTGCCTAACTCGTAGCGCTTAGCCAGTGTCAAGTTTTTTTTTTCTATATGACCAATGGCGATCCGAAATGCGTAGGTCGTGTAAGACTAGATAGGTAGGTATAAGTTCTACTTATGAAACATAATAATAAAGGGTATTGTTTCAACTCACCGGATGGGATCGAGCGTGGTTTCGTTCTGCGACATTTTCTGCATGGAAATTCATCGGGAATTCACGAATCGCGGACTATACAGCAGGTTGCATAAATTTATTAAGAAAATAATACTACGTACGACCACTAAATGTCATTCTAAAAAAAAAACTGCTCTATTACTTTTGCATAGTATACTTTTGTACTTTTGTATCGAATTAAGTGGTGCCAGCCTCGAAATTAAAAAAAATAACTTAGAAATAACGCCAAATTTATTTATTAAGAAAGTATAATTATGTATGTGAGTTTGTTACTCTTTCACGCAAAAAATACTGAACCGATTGCAAAGAAACTTGGAATATAGGTAGCTGGATACCGGGAATAACACATAGGCTACTTTTAATCCCGATATTCCCGCGGCAACGGGCTTTACGCGGATGAAACCGCGGGGCGCAGCTAATCTTACTATTATTATAAACGCGAAAGTTTGTATGTATGTATGTGAGTTTGTTACTTTTTCACGCAAAAACTACTGAACCGATTGCGATGAAACTTGGAATATAGGTAGCTGGATACCGGGAATAATACTAAGGCTATCTATCCCGATATTCCCGCGGGAACGGGACTTACGCGGGTGAAACCGCGGAGCGCAGCTTGTAAATAATAATTCCAAAGCAAATGAAACATAGAACAACCTGTATTCGACAACAACAACCCGTGCTAGGTACGGGCCGCTAGCGCCACGCGCGTGTGGAATATCGTAAAAAATATAATATCACAAACGAACCATTTCGCTACATCTCTGATGTTTTGGATGGTTCAAGCTGTAATGAGACAACATCCATATGTTACTAATATTATAAATAAACGCGAAAGTTTGTATGCATGTAAGTATGTTATAGTATGTAGGTATGTGAGTTTGTTACTCTTTCACGCAATACTTATAATAAAGGAAGAGAGGACAAAAAGTCTGTATTTGGAAGTAAATTAAAGAAAAGTGGTCTAGAACAAAATTATACAAGATGTAACAGGTAAGCCCTTTTAATCCGAAAGGGGGTTGATCTAGACGTCTAGGCGAACACCTTTTGTTCTACGACTTTTGAAAATTCGAACTTTTTTTTGGAAAATTTTGAGATTATGTTTCACTGGAAAAACAGCTGTTTTTGAAAATAAAGGTAATTGAAGGTTTGATTGTAGTAGACCAAACTAAATGAAAGAACAACATAAGGTCAATAACCTCGAACTCTAAGAAACAGCTGATTTTCAAGTAAACTTTACACCTAAATTTTTCGAAAAGTACTTCGAATTTTCAAAAGTCGTAGAACAAAAGTTGTTCGCCTAAACGTCTAGAACAACCCCCTTTCGGAATAAAAGGGCATACCTGTTACATCTTGTATAATTTTTAAAATTCATGTGAGTTTTGTCTGTTTCTCTGTCTGTTCCTTATACAATTAAAAACTACTAATCCGAATGAAATCTGGTTTTCAATATTCTTTGCATCGAAATCCAATTAATGAGTAATGAACGAAAAAGTGCAACCGCTCTAGAACCGCTCGGCCGCCCGCGCCCGTGATAACGCGTTTTTCACTTTTGCGGGTGAAACCGCGGAGCGCAGCTAGTTATTAAATATTTTGTTTGAAATTTATAGTAAGTTTATGCACTGACTGTTTATGACTAGACATAGACTTTAACACCCTTATCTAAAATACTTATACAGGGTTACAGAAAAAGTCGTGCTAGATCCGTTGAGGGCGTGGAGTACCCATCATTTCTGACTTATTTCACTATGAAACACCCTACCCTAAACTTAACCCTTTTTGAGATATTCGACTTTTAATTTTTTCATTGAAAATTGCCGATATTTAAGCTACTAAATTTATTTTTGTTTATTTTGTGTGTCTTATTATCATTATTATTGCATTTTGACATGCGTAATAAGATGCTTAAAGACGTCAATCATTAAAATAGTACATTAGTTAATTGAATAGACCGTAGCAGACAAGTGAAAGTTAAGAAATAAAAAAATAAATTAGAAAGTTTATTTTTCTCTAAGGGATATCTAAAAAAAACTATATGGCAATTGTTCGGCAGATGTTTTTTAAAATATCTACGTTTCATCAGCTATCTAACGAGGTATAATAATCAAGTGTTTTATTCAAATACATTATAAAAAAAATTAGTTTCATAGGCGACAGTGGAGAAGAAAATTTATACTTAGCCCTAAAAAATAAAATAAAACAATAGGTAAGCATGAAATGTTATTTATTAAAGCTTTTCACACAACTTTTTCTTGTTTACAGTTCATGTTCAACATGGCCGCCTCTATTTCTGATACATTGTCGCATTCTTCTACGGAGACCAGTCTTCACTACTCCAGTGGTCAATGTGGTCCTCATTTTGTTAGCTGCATCCACAATCCTTTGTCTTAAGTCTTCCACAGACGAAACTGGATTCGGCTCGCTGTATACTAGACTTTTCATGCACCCCCACACATGAAAATCCATGGGGGTAATGTCCGGACTTCTTGCTGGCCATGGCAACGGCCCACCTCGTCCTATCCATTTGTTTGGATAATTTGTGTCCAGCCAGTCTCTGACACTTCTTCTGAAATGGGCAGGGCAGCCATCGTGTTGGAACCACATGTCCCTGATCAGGTTGAGTGGCAGATCATCCAGCAAATCACTCAAGTCTGCTCTCAGGAAATTTTCGTAGCTTTCCCCATTTAAATTATCCGGGAGAAAGTAAGGTCCAATCAAATGATTGGAGATAATGCCCATCCACACATTCACGCTGAATCTACGTTGGGACCCCTTCACTCTTTTCTTATTGGGATTCCTTAGTTCTTTTGGGGCCCAGTAATGGGCGTTGTGATAGTTAGTTATGCCATCTTTATCAAATTTGGACTCATCCGTCCACAAGATATTTCTTAGAAAATCTGGGTCTTCCACATCAGCATTTAGCATAAATCTGCAAAAGTCCATTCTCCTCGCGGGGTCTCCTTCTTCAATAACGTGTACCGGCGTATAATGGTATGGGTATAGGCCAGCAGTGTGCACGGTAAACCACACTCTCCATTGCGAAAGTCCCAGATCACGGGCAACAATATTAGTGGAAGTAGTCGGATCCGCTCGAAAGCGTTGCACTATCTCATTGTCCTGTTCTTCGTCGTCAATTCGTGGTCTTCCCATGTCTGTATTTCGTCTCAAAACAGAGCCAGTTTCACGAAGTCTTCGATAAACTCTGTCAAAAACGGCCACATCCGGCACTCGACGACCGGGGTAGCGAGTTATGTATTCGATGCGAGCTTGCGCAGACACACAATTGCAGTATCCGTAACAAATAAGCATATCAGCATATTCTTCAGGTGTGTAGGACGTCATCTTCAACACTTCCGTATCGCAGGTACAAATCAGAGTCCGGTTAACAAGCACAGTAGTCACAAATCAGAAGTAACAGTCCAGAATCACAGCCAAGTCGAGAAAAAGAGCAATACAATGTCACATCTACTATGTACGAAGCACAAAAGCAGACTGACTGACAACCAAAACAATACCCCTTGTTGTATTCACAGCCCTAACCGGTCTCTACACATTTTTTCTTTCATTCGCACCTACATAAATCGTCACTTGTCTCGCTCGCACGGTGCGTCTTAACTTGAAGGACAATAGGCGCGGTACCGTTAGAACTACTACTACTACTGGAGCGTCCCTTTTTTCCACGAAATGTAATACAATCCCTAGATTGTTATACGTCGTTAGATAGCTGATGAAACGTAAATATTTTAAAAAACATCTGCCGAACAATTGCCATATAGTTTTTTTTAGATATCCCTTAGAGAAAAATAAACTTTCTAATTTATTTTTTTATTTCTTAACTTTCACTTGTCTGCTACGGTCTATTCAATTAACTAATGTACTATTTTAATGATTGACGTCTTTAAGCATCTTATTACGCATGTCAAAATGCAATAATAATAATAATAAGACACACAAAATAAACAAAAATAAATTTAGTAGCTTAAATATCGGCAATTTTCAATGAAAAAATTAAAAGTCGAATATCTCAAAAAGGGTTAAGTTTAGGGTAGGGTGTTTCATAGTGAAATAAGTCAGAAATGATGGGTACTCCACGCCCTCAACGGATCTAGCACGACTTTTTCTGTAACCCTGTATAATTTACACTTGACTAAGTTATGTGACGTTTGACTCAGTCTGTCAACTTTGAAACTTCATGTGACAGTAAAAGACAAACGATGCGTAGTTATACAGCGCATTAATTAGCGTTTCTAAGTAAGGGGTAAATCAAGTAGTTATGACAATTCTAATTATAGGGCGTTACCCGAAATCCATCAGCCTCCGTTATTTCCGAATCCATCGGGTTTTGTGGTTTATAACATCCACTAAAAACAGTCGGAAATGAAATGAAATAAAAACCTAAATAAAATAATGAAAATTAAAACCGTGGCCAGAAACATTGTCTTGGTCAGATGTTGTCACAAAAAAAAAACAAACCCCCGAAACGAAATTGGTAAAAAAATCTAAACCGGATAAGGACATTCACACCGATGTCAGTCATAATTAGAAAAAAACTTAGAACTGTTCTAGACGTCCGCGTCGTTCTACGACTTTTGAACTTTTCGAAGTACTTATCGAAAATTTTAAGAGTAAAGTTTACTTGATAATCAGCTGTTTCTCAGAGTTCGAGGTCATTGACCTTATGTTGTCCTTTCATTTAGTTTGGTCGACTACAATCAAAACTTCAATTACCTACTTTTAATCTCAAAAGCAGCTGTTTTTTCAGTGGAACATAACCTCAAAATTTTCAAACAAAAAGTCGTAGAATTAAAGGTGTTCGCCTAGACGTCTAGAACAACCGTCTTTCGGCTTAAAAGGGCATACCGGTCACACCTTGTATTGGTAATACTTGACACTTTTCAAACGGCCTTATGTTCATCCGAAGTATTACTCTAGGTATACCTCCTGCATAATCCCATCCATTTTGACAGTTCGGTTATCCGTAAAATTACGGACTACCCGCACGCAATCCGATGGTAAAGTAGGCAATTACTGTAGGTAGGTTACTTAGATACACCTACTTGCTTCAGTAAGTACCTGCAGAGGGCGCTCAAGGTCGTGTTTTGAAGGTAGGCCGCGCCGTATGGCCAAAACATGGCTGGAAATATGACAGGCCAGTAGGTAAAATAGATGAGTTGAGCGGTAATTGACGTTTGATTTAAAAAAAAAGAACATTTGTCATTTTCACAGCAAATATTTAATAGCTTCTAGCTTTGTCTTGCGGTTTTACCCGAATAAGCCCGTGGGAAAACCGGGATGAAAGCTCTTCGATAATGCAGCTCGCAATTGGTGAAATGCTTGAAATCGGTCCAGTAGTTTCGGTGCCTGTTCATTACAAACATACAATTACATCTTTCCTCTTTATCCACAGGGTGACGTATACTGATAAGTATTTATATTCTTCTTCGTTTCTAATATGGCTTATTCCATTTGGACATTAGCCAGTGTCAAGTATTATTAATATACGGAAGTTATTTGCATTGCATCGAAACAGTCAAGTCGTCATAGTTAAAGTCAAGTCGAGGGAATCATTGTAAAACGGGGGTCATTTTTTTACAACGTTTGTTCACGGAGCTTTCGAGACAACGCTAGAGTCCATGTTTTGCACCGATTTTCACTTTCATTTAAACTTGTACACTTTCCTGAAACTAAACTGATTAATATGCCCCCGAAATTAAACAATTTACACGCATTTGAACTAGGTTTAATAAAAATGAAAATTTAGCAACACATCTCCTAACCGCGTCCCCGCTAAAACTCCAAGTATTTATTATTAGACCGTGTTTCACACAGTATACATTTACAGACCCTAAAAATCGGACTGCCCTTTTAGCACAATGAAAAGTAGTAATTTAGAAGTCCCGTGTGCCAATTCGGTATAGTTTATAAAAAAATAAATTTCAAAGTTGACATAGTTGACAATTTTTTTAGTCGGAAAATCAGAAAAAATAAGTTAATTCAAAAAGTATTAGAGATAAGAGAGACAATAAATATTCAAGTCCATTTTTGAAGAGGCTTCCCGTGCGCATTTTTTGAAGGTATTTGCAACATTCTAGCACTTAGGTACTCAAACGTAAATATTGACGATTTTAGTGTTTTCATTTTATTGTGCTTATAGTGTTTTCATGTTTAACGAAGCTCGGCTGGGTGACGCGTCACCCAGCCAGCCGAGCTTCGTTGTCCATTACTCGGCGAGCAGTCGACCGGTCTGTTGCAACCGAGTGGTGGCCGAGCAATGGACAACGAAGCTCGGTTAGGTGTACTAATATACATATATTTAGATGAGGCTAACTGTAAATCTGAGGAGATTTACGGTTATTTTTATTTTGTCTAAGGTTGCCGCGATTTTGCATAATAAAAACACAATATTTACCGGGTTTTACTCGCGTTTTATTTAATAACGGTGTAATATGTTTTATTACTCCGTTATTAAATAAAAAGTTATTTATCAGGTTCGTTTAAAACCATGAATAAAAACGCGATCCAACCGGATAAATAAAGTGTTTTATATTATGCAAAATCGCGAAAACCATAGAAGATATTTAATAACGGTTTTATTATTTAAGACCGAACTTTTATAGAACTGTTGAACTAGCTGGGTCAAGCGGTTTAACCCGCGTAAGTCCCGATTTCGTGGGAATATCGGGATCAAAAGTAGCCAATGTTATTCCTCGGTAATGTAGCTTTTCATTGGCCAGTGGCTTTGGAGATTTCCTCCAATATACATACTACATACCATGTTACCAAGCAACGTTAAGATAGACGATACGATAGATCTATACAAATTTCATCTGTCTACCCCATTGAACTCAAATAAACCACTACTAGAAGGAGTTTTGGCGGGAACTCGTTGAGGAGATGTGGTGCTAAATTTTCATTTTTGTGAAACCTAGTTCAAATGCGTGCAAATTGTTTAATTTCGGGGACATATTAATCAATTTAGTTTTGTGAAGGTGTACAAGTGGAATGAAATTGAAAATCAGTGCAAAACATGGACTTAGCGTTGTCTGCAAAGCTCCTTGAACAATCTTTGTAAATGGCCGCCGTGCTTACAAATGATTCCCAAGACTTGACTTTAACTATGACGACTTGACTGTTTCGACGCAAATAACTTGCATAATATATTAATAATATTTGACACTGGCTAATTTCCTAATGGCCATTATCAGTTCACAACCGATAAGAAATAAAAAAAAATATGACAAATGGTTGTCGTTGTCAAATTTTGGGCTATTTGTTTTGTTGTGATTTTTATTGGAATAATAGAATGTCTTCTATAAAAGAGGAAGCACAAGCAATAACCGACGTGTGTCGAGTCTGTACCGTATCAAACGTCGCAATGGTCAATATTTTCAACTGCACGAATAGAAACATAGCTGACGAAATACATTTCTGCACTGGGATCATTGTAAGTACTCAGACTTGCTATTTTTCTCGTTTACGTGGTTACTATAAGTACTATGTACTACTGTATGTAGGCACGAGTTAGGGTTTAACTATCTTAGGTTGACTTGCACAGCTATACCAGAGACATGTCACATTCGCCTTAGGTCCTAAAACTTAGGTCCTCACTTGACAGCTTTTGAAATATGAATTTCAATCATGTTCTCTAAGTTTAAGGTAGTTTTTGCTTTGATATATCAAAACGGCCCTGTTTAACCCGGTTGGATGCAGTCTGTCCTTATCTAACCAACCGCCGAACACTAAAGAGAAAAAAGCACTTACTGGGAACTCTCAAACATCAAGCAGGACCGTTTTTTTTTACCTTCTAAAACTGACTTTCTAGTTACGAAGTAGTACTATTTCTATGGGCTATACTTAGCCAGGGCTAACTAAATAAATAGCTAGCTAACTCTTGTGATTTCAGTGCACAACCAATCACAAGAGTTAGCTCACTAGCCCGAGGCTAAGTAAAAGCAGCACAAGACAACTTAAGACATCTACAAAGTTTTAATAACAGTATTTCCAAGAACACACTCTCTTACGAAAAAATATGTTCTGTTTTATTGCTATTCTCTGTAATGTATAGCCTAGCAGCTATACATACTCGTACATACGTCTATGCGTGGATAACTAGGCCGTTGCAGTGTCTAAGAAAGACAGCTCAAAACGAATGGATAACAATAGTCTTTATTAACATATTTACATTTGACCGGGTCTTAATATCTATACGTATTATACATACTACTTTTTATTTTCTTACCCCGATGTTTCGATCGTGTTACAATGATCTTGGTCTCAACCGGACTGTCCCCTCTAACATGATCTACTACTAACAACATGTCTAAACTTGTGTTTCTAACTCGAGTGAACATAGACCAATTGAGTGTCGACTTGAATAATGAGTCGAGTCACTTGCAAATCGAGTCGGGTTTTTATTCATTCCAGTACGAGTGGAACAAAACAACTCGAGTAAAATACCACTCTAGTCAAATCACTACTATTTATGTCCAAATGCTGCATTTCAGATTTTAGAAAATGACAATTTACCTAAGAAAATTTGCGATGCCTGCATCCAACAGTTATGTGTCGCTTACAAGTTCAAACTGAATTGTTTACGTGCAGACGAGACATTCCGAGGAGTCTCTAACCGAGTGAAAACTGAGATAAAGTATGAAAGCTTCGAGGAGAATGATGCTACCGACATGGGTGGATTTATTTCTGAGGGAAGTGATAGGTATGCCTGTTGTAAAATTTCGTCTCAACCTTTAAGAATGAAATTACAAAACTTTACTTTAGATTTAAGTGTCTTTATTTTATTACTAACTAGGTGCACCCTAGTCCTGATCATGCATGAATATCAGGTTAAGGATGTGTTATACTTAATTATAAACCTTCCTATTGTTATTGAATTGTTCACTCTACTATCTACTATTGAATCACTCTACTATCTACTATTGAATCACTCCACTATCTACTATTGAATCACTCCACTATCTACTATTGAATCACTCCACTATCTACTATTGAATCACTCCACTATCTACTATTGAATCGCTCTACTATCTACTATTGAAATACTCTACTATCTACTAAAAACCACATGAAAATCCATCAAACATTTCGGAAACAAATATTTATATTTGAACATGGGCTGGGCCAGCGCAGCAGACCACAGAGTTCGTCAAGATGCTATGATATTCTTTTACTAAATCTTCAGGCTTCAAGATGTGAAAAAAGAATCGGAACCGCCCAAGAGAGTGAGGAAGAAAGTCCGCAGTGATGTGTGCGGGAGATGTAATACCACATTCCCCACTGTACTGGAGCTGAGAGCTCACAGGCGGATCTGTAGGAAGAAACAGCAACAGGAATGTATATGCGAGGTACTTAATGCAGTTTAAGCTTAAAAAGAAATATTTTTATCTGGTCTGGGTGTCTTTTTATGTATAATATGTATGTATTTACAAAAGAAACAGTATAATATGTAGTATATCCGTTGACTAGCACCCATAGTACAAGCCTAGTGCTTAGTTTGGGCCTAAATGATTGCTTTGTCCCCAGCTATGCGGCAAGCGTTTCAAGCACGTATCGAGTATGTACCAACACAAGCGCTCCCATCTCCCCTCGCAGTTCTACTGCGCACATTGCGACTACAATACCACCAACCGCAGCGACCTCATCAAACATATCAAACTGCACACAGGTAATGACAGGGCATGTACCAACACAAGCGCTCCCATCTCACCTCGCAGTTCTACTGCGCACATTGCGACTACAACACCACCAACCGCAGCGACCTCATCAAACTGCACACAGGTAATGACAGGGCATGTACCAACATTACCGCTCCCATCTCCCCTCGCAGTTCTACTGCGCACATTGCGACTACAACACCACCAACCGCAGCGACCTCATCAAATATATCAAACTGCACACAGGTAATGACAGGGCATGTACCAAAATTACCGCTCCCATCTCCCTTGCTGTTCTACTGCGCACATTGCGACTACAACACCACCAACCGCAGCGACCTCATCAAACTGCACACAAGTAATGACAGGGCATGTACCAACATTACCGCTCCCATCTCCCTCGCTGTTCTACTGCGCACATTGCGACTACAACACCACCAACCGCAGCGACCTCATCAAACATATCAAACTGCACACAGGTAATGACAGGGCATGTCCCAACACAAGCGCTCACATCTTACCTCGCAGTTCTACTGCGCACATTGCGACTACAACACCACCAACCGCAGCGACCTCATCAAACATATCAAACTGCACACAGGTAATGACAGGGCATGTCCCAACACAAGCGCTCACATCTCACCTCGCAGTTCTACTGCGCACATTGCGACTACAACACCACCAACCGCAGCGACCTCATCAAACATATCAAACTGCACACAGGTAATGACAGGGCATGTCCCAACACAAGCGCTCACATCTCACCTCGCAGTTCTACTGCGCACATTGCGACTACAACACCACCAACCGCAGCGACCTCATCAAACATATCAAACTGCAAACAGATAATGACAGGGCATGTCCTAACACAAGCGCTCACATCTCCCCTCGCAGTTCTACTGCGCACATTGCGACTACAACACCACCAACCGCAGTGACCTTATCAAACTGCACACAGGTAATGACAGGGCATGTCCCAACACAAGCGCTCACATCTCACCTCGCTGTTCTACTGCGCACATTGCGACTACAACACCACCAACCGCAACGACCTCATCAAACATATCAAACTGCACACAGGTAATGACAGGGCATGTCCCAACACAAGCGCTCACATCTCCCCTCGCAGTTCTACTGCGCACATTGCGACTACAACACCACCAACCGCAGCGACCTCATCAAACATATCAAACTGCACACAAGTTATGACAGGGCATGTACCAACATTACCGCTCCCATCTCCCTCGCTGTTCTACTGCGCACATTGCGACTACAACACCACCAACCGCAGTGACCTCATCAAACTGCACACAGGTAATAACAGGGCATGTACCAACACAAGCGCACACATCTCCCCTCGCAGTTCTACTGCGCACATTGCGACTACAACGCCACCAACCGCAGCGACCTCATCAAACTGCACACAGGTAATGACAGGGCACCACGACGACCTCATTGTATTTGTATTGTATTTGTTTGTCGGGCTGGTTTCCGCAAGTCGACGTCTGAGCGCCTATTTTGCGTCCGGGTGGGATTTGTGCTCAATCGAGCCAACCCAACTCCCCGAGGAAAGCCAAAAGACCCTTAATGTTCTTTGTTACCTCGGGAAGAGACCTCGGAGAGCCGAGGTAAGTTGCCCTGCAAAGGGCCACGCTGGTGCACTCCAGGAGCACGTGCGCGGCCGTCTCCTCCTCCTCCATGCATCCGCGGCAGAGGGGGCTGTCTGTAACACCTAAAGTAAATAGGTGTTTGCCAAAAGAACCGTGACCTGTCAGAACTCCTGTTATCATCCGAAGTTGGGGTCTCTTCAGCTTCAGTAGAGTCCTGGTCAGTTTGGGGTTGATCGTGGGCATAGCTTCTTTTGCCTGCCTACAACCCTCACAGTTCGCCCAGTAGGTACCATGTTGAGCCCTGGTCCGTTCATTAATCAGTGAGCTTACCTTACCAAAGGGTATCGGTATGTCGAAAGCGGGCCTAGCGTTTCCGTCCGACCCTCTTCGCGCAAGCTCATCAGCTGCATCATTACCTCTTGAACCGCTGTGTCCCTTGATCCACTGCAGCGTCAATTGGTTGCAAGAGCCTATCATCATAAGCTGCATGTGACATTCGTGAATGAGCCCTGAGTTTATTGTGTGACTGTCCAGGGCTTGCAGTACCGATTTACTGTCGGAGAGTATGCGGATGGAAAGTCCTCTTACCTTTCTGACTGTAACGGCTTGCGCCGCTTTAATGATTCCCAGGCATTCCGCTTGAAACACCGTATTGTGGGTATCTAGCGACGCAGAAATATAGATATTCAGGTCTTCTGAGAATACCCCAGAGCCTGTACCTGCTTCTGTTTTGGATCCGTCCGTGAAGATCCTTAGTTCTCTGGAATTAAGGCCCTCACAGTTGTCGTCCTCATGCAGCTGAATTTTGTATTTTTTGTCAAATACAAACCTTTTCGGGATCCTGTCGTTGCCTAATGCCAGGATTGGAAGATCCTCGTAGGCCTCCCTGAGCGCCAGGGAGTGGGGTCCCGTGCCATCTCTCCATAGGTTCAGTGTTTTTAACCTTACCGCAGCTACGGCAGCTTCCTGCCGTATATGGAGATGCAGTGGTGGCAAGTCAAGCATGACTTCCATGGCAGCTGTCGGTGTAGTCCTCAAGCCACCTGTGGTTGCCATGCAAGCTAACCGCTGAAATTTTGCTAGTTGCGCCTCCACAGTAGCCAGCTTGGTTCTTGGCTACCATACCAGCGCTCCGTAGCAAAGAGTTGGTCGAATGACTGTTTTGTAAAGCCAGAGGGTTAGTTTGGGAGAGAGGCCCCATTTCTTACCCAGCATTCTCCTACAATGCCAGAAGACAATACTGGCCTTGTCGAGTCTGCTATTTAGGTGGCTGCTCCAGTTAAGTTTGCTGTCCAGGGTAATACCAAGATATTTTACCTCTGTTGCCAATCTGAGTTCTGTCTGGAAGAGTTTCGGCAGTCTATATTCTCCCAGTACTCGCTTATTAGTGAACATTACCAGTTCCGTCTTTGTGGGGTTCACTGACAGGTCATACTCGTCGCACCAACGCTCTACCATTTTTAGAGCGGTTCTAGTTAGGTCGCATACTGTACTGGCGAATTTGCCCGAGACTAAAATGACCAGATCATCAGCATACCCCACAGTGAAGTACCGGTTGTTGTTCAGCTTGGTGATAAGATCATTAATGACCAGATTCCATAGCAGCGGCGATAGCACTCCCCCTTGGGGACACCCTCTCACAACCGCCGCCGCCACTGAGTCAGACTCACCTGCAAAATGCACTATGCGCTTGTTCAGCATGTTGTCGATCCAGCCTATAATAGTTGGATCGACACCATGCTTGCCCAGTGCAGCCCTGATGCTAGAGAAGTGAGTCTTATCGAAGGCTCCCTCTATATCAATAAAGGTGCCGAGACAAATTCCCTTTTGCCCAATAGCTTCTTCAATACAGCTTACCACCGTGTGAAGTGCTGATTATGTTGATTTACCTGCACTGTACGCGTGTTGATTCCAGTGCATGGGTATATCCCGCAGTGGTCCGTCCCTTAGTTCCCTGTCGCACAGTTTCTCCATGGTCTTTAGTAGAAAAGAGGTGAGACTGATCGGCCTGAATGACTTGGGTTGGAGTAGTCGCTCTTACCTGGTTTAGGAATGAATACCACGTTCACCTCTCTCCACTTCCGGGGAATGTACCCGTAGAAGAGACATGACCTCATTACCTTAACCAGCACGCTGGATAGGGAGCCAAGTCCCCATTGAAGCAAGGCGGGGAAGATCTCATCTGGCCCAGCAGCTTTAAAAGGCTGAAAACCGCTTATGGCCCATTTGAGCTTCTCAGCCGTAATAATTTTACCCGTTACGGACAGACCGTCTTCATGGGTAGCAATATCTTCCTCACGAGCAACTGATGTCCTCATTAGCCTGCAGCCAGGAAAATGTGACTCCAGAAGAACCCTTTGGGTCTCCTCGGAGGTTGTTGTATACGTACCATCGGGCTTACGGAGTGATCCAAGCTCAGCAGATGACTGCATGGCAAGAATTTTCCTTACCCGATTTGCCTTGTCTAAGATCACAATGCTGTCGCAAAAGCTCCTCCAACCTATGGATTTTTTGTACCTTAGAAGCTTTTTGTATTGGGATTTTACATTTCTGTATTCGTCCCAGTCTTGCAGATTACCTGTGTTCATTGCCCTATTAAGTTTTTTCCTGACTCTGGTGCGACATCTTTCCAGGTCTGGACCCCACCATGGTTGGCCCCTTAAATTGGTCCTCACGTTGGGTTTGATAGGGCATGCATCGTGGTAACTATCTACTATAATTTTAGTCATAGTGGTTACCTGCTGTTCTACTACTTCAATCCCTTCAAGGTACTCCGGGCAATGATGAGACTCTAAACGCTCAGCGAGTAGTTTTACGTACTTGGCCTTATCCGTTTTACGCGGGTACCTCTTAGGAGTAGCAGCCGGAAACGTCATATTCAAGTCAAACCTGATCCATCTGTGGTCGGAGCAGGAGGCCTCTTTCGAGACATGCCAGCCCTGTATGAGCTCGGCAGCCTTGTCAGTGGCTAGAGTTAAGTCTATGATCGTTTTGCATTTTGATGTGATAAAGGTCGGTTCCGAGCCTTTGTTCACTATGCTTAGATTAGTAGTTAACAAGTAATCTACTAGCTTCTCACCTCTAGGGTTGCATTTAGCCATCCCCCACAGCGGGTGGTGTGCGTTGGAGTCGGTGCACACTATCACCTCCATTCCGACTCTCTCGCAGAAATTTATCAGATTGTACATACCGTGAGGTGGAGGTTCGTCATCCTGGTGCATGTAAACCGATGCCAGAACGACCTTACTACAATCTGATCCTTTTTGGGCTTGTATACGCACAGCATACAGATCTCTAGAGCAGAACTCTGATAGTGGCTGTGCGTCTACATTCTTAGATACTAGGATGCATGCTCTAGGAGCATGGCAATCCGCGAAGTAAAATAACTTACCTCCTGTATTCGATAGCCCGCAGATTTGGCCGCCTCTGATCCACGGCTCTTGGATCAGCGCAGCCGCTGTAGGTTGGCCAGCCATCCACCGTCTCGCTTGAGCCGTCGCGGTGGAGCTGTGGTGGAGGTTGGCCGCGATGACCCTAAAGGCGGGGGGCGTTGAAGGGAGCATCATGGTGATCCCCCTCCTCCTCCTCCAAGCAGAGCCCGAACGCCATCCGTCCCGAGAGCTCTTCCCCAACGGAAGGCACTCCAGGTGGCTGTTCACCCTTCGCCCCCTCCGACGGTTCGGTAGCCGTCCGGACAGGGGACCTCAGCAGCTCCTCTTCACTGAGGCCCTCCGCGCTCCTCCCTGCCTTTTCCGCCGATGGCTGCATAGGTCCCTCAACGTCCATGGCGGACGTTTGTTGGGAGCAACTTCGGGGCGATGGTGGTTCGGGACCGAACCCCCCACCCGACTGGCGGTAGTTCAGGTACACTGAACCAGCCAGACAAGAGAGGCGGCGGTCCCTCTCCTGGAACGTCGGGACGAGATCCTCCGGGATAGCAAGACGTATCCACCAGCCGTCCTGCCGTTTCTCGATGGCGGTGAGGATCCATCTCTCCGTCTGGGCCCAGCGGTTCTGGTAGCCGAGCATCCGCCCTAGGTGGTCGGTGCTCTTCCACCAGCTATGTTCATTTGGGATGAAGATCCCGCAGATCACCCTACCTGGGACATCACACTGGCGTTTCATCACCAGCTTGATGTTTGAGGGAGCCGGCGCCGTAGCCACGAACCGTCTCAGCCACTCCACCGTAGACGAGCTCTCTGCATTCAGATGCAAATGTCCGTCCCGGTAGACCGGCTTACCGACAAACGCGGGGCCAATAGCGCCGGTTTGCTCATATGGCAGCATGCACTCCTTCAGCAGGCAGTCATATATACCGATGAGCAGCTGATCCGCTAGCTGCCGAGTGATGTGACCCGTATGCTCGTCCGAAATGGCGACATTCAGGTCAGATGAGGCAGCCGCTGAATAAGATGTGCCTTGCCGGCGCTGGCCGTCCAGTCTCTGCCGTTTGCGCTCACCCCTCGGCGATATGGTGTCGTCGAGGCGAGTGCGTTTGGCCGGGCCTGGCTTACCTTTGCCGACGGAGGCCGGCGGTTTGAAGCGACCAGCTCTTCCAGCAGGCGCCGCAGATCTAGGGGTCCCCGTCCCCGCAGCGCCACTGGACTTGATGGACCTCGCGCCGCCCGCCCCAAGGACCTTGGAACTGGCTGGCAATATCCCCTTCCCTTTCCCCTTTTTGCCCGCCAGACCCTTGGTCTTCGGCTTGGCCGCTGGAGCCAGACGTCCAGTTTCTTTGGTAGACTTCCCCAGGGCCGGAGGTCGGGATTTCCCCTTCTCAGTCCCCAGTTTGGTCCCCCTTGCACTGGTGTCTGGCCCAGCAGCTGTCGCCGATGACACAGCTAGGGTGTCGGAGCAGGTTGCCAGAGCCTGGGGGCCAGTTTCTATGGTTGAGCAAGCCGGAGTCGGTGCCAGGGATGTCCCTGTCTCCTCTCCCAGCCCACCCCCCCTTGCACTGGTCCCAGAACTGGCAACCGTATCCGATGCAATGGGATCAACACTAGCGGCCAAGGCTGCAGTCGCTAGAGCCTCAGCGGCCCTATGACGGCGGCCGGCCTCGCGCTGACTCCTGCTCTTCTTCTTCCTCTTAGACGGCAGCTGCACTGCCGTCTGCTTAGGGGCCACGGACCTGGCTGCCGGACCCGCCTGGTCAGGCTTCCCATTACTGGGTTGCTTGACCTTCCGGGCTACCGTCGTCCAGTTCTGCAGCTGCTGCACCTGCAAAACCCCGTCGCCCATTGGAGATTTCTCCAATGCGCGTCCGGGCAAAGCATTATTAGCTGGGGGTTTAACCAGAGACGGTTGTCCGTTACTGGTCAAACCTGCATTTAGGTTATTGCTAACCTGATGGGGGTTATTGGACCTGTGTTCCATATTTGCAAAAAGAAAAACATTCACTTCTCCGGCTTCCCACCCTCCACGGAGCCCGCACCTGGGAACGTCTACTCGAACCGTATAAAAGGGTTCGGACGTTAGGACTACCGGAAGAAGTATAGATCCGCAGAGTTGGCTAGTTGCGCGACATCGGGCACGTGCATGGTGGGCCACAGGTTCGTACCAGGTCAGTACGTCCCGTAGCTTAGTCCACCAGTACGCGCGCCGTCAGTATGGCCTTTCACCACTGTTTTGGTAGTCGAGACTACCTCCACAGACTCCACAAATCTCGCCTGTGGTCCGCCTAAGCGAGCCCACAATGTCCATTACCTTGGAATCGGCTACATCCCAGGGCTGCCGTCCTGTTGGAAATAAGGGCCAAAGAAAGCGTATTGCCTAACGCTGCATTACACCCCAGCAAACGCTCGGCTCAGCTCTCCAGGATCCCGTCTTCCCACCGTAGCGGCACCGCTGCGCAGGACCAACGCAGGTGGACTAATAGGTCACTGGGTACGTCCACCCTTCCCAGTGATTCCGAGTGGTTGTTGGCCGACACTGGCCCCAGATAGGACTGAAGCTATTCTTTGACCAGTGCCGTTGCCCAGAGTATACCAGGGGTTGTTGGTATGGTGCTGCGAGGGATCGTAACCCCTCCCATTCCACACCAACCACCCGCTTGAGGAGGTCCCCACTAAATACCCCAAATCGACCTCATATAATCCACTGCTGTTCCATTGCTTGCCACTTTTTTTCACATGTCAGTATGGCGGCCTAGATGCACGTTCGTGACCAACTCGTTCATATTATTTTTCTGATGTTGGCAGTTATGGCATTAAGTATACAAGATGTAACGGACATGCCCTTTTAAGCCGAAAGGGGATTGTTCTAGACATCTAGGCGAACAATTTGTTCTACTACTTTTGAAAATTCGAACTTTTTTGTTGAAGATTTTGAGGTTGAAGATTTTGAGGTTATGGTTCACTGAAAAAATAGCTGTTTTTGAAATTAAACGTAATTGTAGTTTAGATTGTTGTCGACTAAACTAATTGAAAGGACAAGATAAGGTCAATGACCTCGAACTCTGAGAAAAAGCTGATTTTCAAGTAATCTTTAAACTTAAAATTTTCGAAAACTACTTTCCAAAAGTCGTAGAACAAAAGTTGTTCGCCTAGACGTCTAGAACAACCCCCTTTAGGCTTAAAAGGGCTTACCCGTTACACCTTGTATAGTAAATTTATTATTTCTTAAAAAAACATTGAATATCGAACTAATAACGCCAGAAATATGTTAGGTGAAATGCGTGACACTCAGGATTAGTCGTGGGCCAATCAAACATCCTTCGCTTGCCCAGCCAGGTCTCAACACGAGTACTGACACCAAAAACTAACTTTGCAGTCTTGAATAACAAATAACTATTTATTACTTTACTCATATGTCCAGGTGAAAAGAACTACCAATGCAAGTACTGCGGCAAGCTGTTCACAGTGTCCAACAACCTGCTGCGTCACGTGCAGCGTATACACGAGAGTACCGGCCACAGGAAGTTTCCGTGCGCTCTCTGTGACAAGCGCTTCCTGGACAAGGATCAACTCTCCAGACATACGCTCACACATAGCAACAGGAGAGAGTAAGTTGCACCTACCTACCTTCTAAACCTATTAAAAGCCGATTATTCATTCCACGGATTAAAGTTATCTGTCGAATAAGTTCGAACCCGACCAAATTTAAAAGCCTTCAAATTTTGATCTTCTATATTTTTTTAAGTTTTTTTAACCGAACGAGCAAAGCGAGTGAGGTCCAGTGTAGACGGGCCTGGCGCTTGTATCTTTGTATGTTTGTTCGACGATAACTTGAGTATCGTAGCTCCGATCTTCATGAATTTTGGTATGCGCGTAGTTTAGGTCAATAGAATTTATGAGTTCGGAGATGAGCCGGATCTGTAGGGGGGTTGGGGAGATAGGGGGTCGTGAGGTCGCAGTTCGGGGCGAACTACTAGTTTTAGCTTTTAACTTTTTTTTATTGTTTTGTTTAATAAACTAGGAGTTCGCCCCGAACTGAGACCTCACGACCCCCTATCTCCCCAACCCCCTTACAGATCCGGCTCATCTTCAAACTCATAAATTCTATTGACCTAAACTACGCGTACCTATACCAAAATTCATGAAGATCGGAGCTACGATACTCAAGTTATCGTCGAACAAACATACAAAGATACAAGCGCCAGGCCCGTCTACACTGGACCTCACTCGCTTCGCACGTTCGGTCAATTACTGACATGTTTTATTTTGTCTATAATTTTTATTGTAGATGATTTGATACATAACACACTTACTTCCATGAAGTGGGTTCTACAAACGCGTTCCCGTAGAACAATAATGATAATGCATTAAATACATAATAATGTCAGCCACTTTTATACAAAGTGTAACTGGTAAGTCCTTTTAAGCCGAAAGGCGGTTATTCTTGACGTCTACGCGAACAACTTTTGTTCTACGGCTTTTGAAAATTGGAACTTTTTTTTTGAAAATTTAGAGGTTATGTTTCAAGAAACAGCTGATCTTGAAGTAAACTACACTTAAAATTTTCGAAAAGTACTTCGAATTTCTAAAAGTCGTAGAACAAAAGTTGTTCGCCTAGACGTCTAGAACAATCCACCTTTCGGCTTAAGGGCTTACCCCTTACGTCTATATTCATCATAGATTTATGTGTTTATTTTCAGTTTTGAATGCGAAATATGCCGGGCCCGATTCACGATACGAAAACATTGGAAGAGACATTTGAAAAACCTTCACAATGTAATAGTCCCTTTATTGAAGTCGGGGCGAAGAAGAACCTTTAATAATCAAGGTGATATAAAGGTCATTGGAGATTCCAACGTAGTCCCAGTGCTGGGCAACGATCTCCCGCCAAGGAGTGGGCTGTGACGGTGCAGCGTTATTTTATTTATTTCTTATCGGTTAATAAAACACTTTATTTACCCGGTTTAATCGCGTTTTTATTCATGGTTTTAAACGAACCGAGCTTTCGCCTCTACAGTTGGCTTTTTCAAGGTTGACTGAGATGTAATTTGTCTATTTTAACATTCTAAAAAGTTACAGTAAACTACCGCCTCATAATTACTATCGGTTCTTATCGGTTGTGAACTGATTATGGCCATTTGAAAAGTAGCCAGTGTCAAGTATTATTAATATACTAGTTGCACACCCGCGTAAGTCTCGTTTCCGCGGGATTTTCGGGATAAAAAGTAGCCTATGTGTTATACTCGGTATTCAGCTACCTATATTCCAAATTTCATCGCAATCGGTTCGGTAGTTTTTGCGTGATTGAGTAACAAACATCCAAACACGAACACTTTCACATTTATAATACTAGCTGCGCCCCGCGGTTTCACCCGCGTAAGTCCCGTTCCCGCGGGATTTTCGGGATAAAAAGTAGCCTATGTGTTATTCCCGGTATCCAGCTACCTATATTCCAAGTTTCATCGCAATCGGTTCAGTAGTTTTTGCGTGAAAGAGTAACAGCCTCACATACACACATATTTGGGTCAGAATCAGAGAGGTGAGCTTTGTACGTCTGACAAGGTTTATTTAAATAAAATAACATGATATTACTACAATAGTTTTTCCAAAATAAAGGTTTTGTGTATAATTACAAGGCAATTAGCATATTTACTTCTGTATTATAATATTTCATTTGATTTTTATCAAAAAGAGGTCTAAAAAGTCAATCCGGGAACGCGTCCTTATACAATGTTGCATAGTACCGACAAGTCAAAGATGCATACAATTACGATTTAAAAATGTCATATCTTACTATTAGGTTTTAAAATTCTTAAATTACAAATATATCTATAAATTAAATTTATATCACTTTAATATGTTCACATTTTGGCTCTTCAAATAGTGTCTGACGTTTATCAAATCATTCCGTGAACGCGATAGACAATGTACAATGCAGTTAAAACAACATACCCTAGGTGGCGTTAGTGAGCAGCAGTGTGAAGTTCGCTAGTCAAAGAAAATAACGTGTGTGGTGTTTACGAAAACAAACAATTCGATTTTGTTGGTAAGTGACTTTTTAGTCTGATATATGTGATGCGTACTTCAATTCCCTGTCACTACGTGAACGCTGTTTGTAAATTAGTTTTTCCAAAATTTGCTTACGTTTTGCAAAATTCGTATAGATATTGCAACTCAGTCGTTCATAACCTCTAAAACCAATATCTAACATGGCAGCGTCAAGCGTGACATGAAAATATTTATCGAATAGTCATTTCGGTAACGGTCATTTAGGGAACGTTCTCGTATATGATGGACGTTCCCAAAATGATTCGAGTGTTCACGAAATGACTATTCGATAAATATTTTCATGTCACGCTTGACGCCGGCATGACAAATATATATAAATTAATGCCCAAGGTTTTTAAAAAACATAATAATGTCAAATGTTGATTTTAGGTATACAATTAGTACGATTAACATAGAAAACGATAAAAATGAAGGGAAAAAGAAGTCGAAAAAAGATTGAAACAGGACAGTATAGCCTATAAAAGGCATCGTGAAAAGGCTAATGCAAGGAAGCGCAAGTTTTTAGATAAAATGACACTTGAACAAAAATAATTGAAGAGACTGAAAGATAGGGAATATTACCAAAGAAAGAAAGCTGAAAATAAAGTAAAAACTGTTAGTGATATGACTGAAAAAGAGAAAAGGAAGCAGAGAAAGTTGTGGAGAATAAATTCTCAAAAGTATAGACAGAAAAAAAAGGTTCGAGTATCTTATTCGACGTTTTTGAGAGAGAAGCCTTATTGGGTAGTGCAACCTACAAAACGGGATCGAGATACTTGTTTTTGTGTAAGACACGAAAATTTTGAGTACAAACTAAACAAATTGAACCGACTAGGAGAGCTGCTGCACAATTCCACATCCCAGTGTATAAAAGCGTACCGCTGTGACATTACTTCTTATGATTGTATGCTTGGTTTATGTGTTGATTGCAAGGAGATCAAATTAGAATCTGGGAGTAATAAGGATACCGTCCAATATTTTCAGTGGCAGGTAACAAATGAAGACCGAATCATAAAAGGAGAGAAAAAAACCGTGTCAAACTTACTAAAAATGTTACTGTAACAAGCACAGTCAAGGAATTGAAAATATCTTTAGCTGCGGATATTTCTTCAATGAAAAAACATGTTTATGGAATTAGTGAAAACTTGAAGGCCAAAAGAGAACTGAAAGATAATTTAAAAGAAACAGAGCTAATGATTCAAATTGATTTCGCTGAAAATTACATGACAAAATATGGGAAAGAGATTCAATCGATTAGATTCGGAGCTTCTAAAGGTCAATTATCGATGCACACAGGGGTTTTTATGCCAAAAACGATACGTATCTTGAAACGGTTTCATTTTCCACTTTAAGTGATAACTTGGACCATCAGGCTCATGCTGTATGGGGTCACCTGAAATCATCGTTACAAAGAATATTGAGTGCCAGGCCTCACGTAAATACCCTCCACGTGTTTTCTTACCCTTATGTACAAATAAAGATATAATATGTACGTAAATGTGTATTAATTTCATGCATAAAATATCCCGAAAACCGGGCGTTTGTTTCATTTAGGGAACGTCAATGTCATTTAGGGAACTTCATTGTCATTTTGGGAACACACATCATTTTCGGGAACATCACAAAAACGGCAAATAAATCACTAATATGTAATTCTATAATTAAATACTGCATATACATGATGAAATAACCTTTATACCTTTGTATGTATGTTATTTATAAATAACGTAGTACAACACTGTATACAATAAGCTAAAAATTTGGAGCCGAATTTACACCAATTATAAAATTATTAAGAGTTATTTGAATAATAAGTGTTTGATCATAAAAATATAGAAAATAACGAGATTTAGCGATTTAGGAACAGTTTTATTACAATTTATTGAAGGCAATTCTTAAATGCGTTGGTTATATTATTATTTACAAAATAAATCAAAGCGTTCCCGGAATGACTTATGGCCCTGGTATTATTCTTATTACTAGCTAAAACTTCTAAAATATTCATTTTTGTGCGTGCCCCTTCACAAGAAAGGCTTGTGGAAACTGACGCAACAGACTCCACTTGTTAGTTTTCTTTAAATGGAAACTTTTTTTCGCAGATATTTGAAAACCTAAAATGCTCGCCTCTCTGATTCTGACCCATTTACATACAAACTTTCGCGTTTATAATATTATTAAGAAGTAAGATTAGTAGGATTATGCAAGTTATTTGCATCGAAACAGTCAAGTCGTCATAGTTAAAGTCAAGTCTAGGAAATCATTTGTAAACACGGCGGCCATTTACAAAGATTATTCACAGAGCTTTGGAGACAACGCTAAAGTCCATGTTTTGCACAGATTTTCACTGTCATTACACTTGTAGACCTTCACGAAACTAAATTGATTAATATGCCCCCGAAATTAAACAATTTGCATGCATTTGAGCTAGGTTTCGCAAAAATGAAATTTTAGCAACACATCTCCTTAACGCGTTCCCGCCAAAACTCCCGGTGCAGGGTTGACGTGGGCGTTACTTCACGTCACTAGTTACAATAACCAGTGACGCGACATGTACCGAAATCACTAGTTTCGAATCCAGTTACACGTAGTGATTTTTGGCGATATTCGCAGCTGACTTAATTTATTGATTTAACTGTGATTTTTGCTATGAGTTATTCATCACTAGTTTCGAGTCCAAATGTTAGCTTATGGACAACATCTTGCACCCGGTCGCATCCAGGTTGCACCACTGTGCACTTTGGGTGACGTATCGGAGGGAGGGAGTTGAGCCGCCATATTGATTATGATTAAAAACGCTTCCTTGGAGCGGTCGTACCGCGTGGTCGTTCTCGACGGTTGAAAATATTACAATTGCTATTTGTGCTTTAATAGTTAATAAACTGTATAATTAGAGACTTGTGTTTGTTCTGAGCTAGATCCCTTTTAGCTCAGAAGTGGGATAAACGAGAAGTTGCCTATAATTTCTCGTCTCGTCGCGCCCATTGTAACGTAAGTACAAATTTTGTTTTTAACGATTTTGCAGTGAAACGAAAAATCATTGGATGAAATTTTCACCTATTAAATAAATTAATAATAACCCTGTATAGAAAAAGTATACCATCGTTGTAATTTTTGGATAGAACGATATTCAATTTAGCAAATTCATTTACCTATCTGTCAAACTTATTTCCGTTATACGGGGTTCAAATATTTTTTTTACCGATGAACAGACCTCGGCATTGTGAAATTGAAGTTTACATGTAAGTATCTACCTAGACTATACGAATGTTGACTACTGCCTACTAAAATCTGTTGACGTTAAATATTGGAATTGACGAACAGAGATGGAGGTTGAAACTTTAAATTTGAAGCCCCAACTAAGTTCAACCTTTGACTGCCACTGTGACGCGGCAGAAAAAGCCTAGATTTCAACGCAGATGGTTGCGGGTTCGATTCCCGCCGGGAACGAATATTCCTTTTGACCTTAAATGTTGGTTCTGGTTCATTATTATTTCATTCATTATTTTGCGATGCGATCACATGTATGTATTTAATTTTAAAAAAAGTATAAAAGGTAGTATATCCGTTACCTAGTGGTCATAGTACAAGCCTAGTATTTAGGTTGGGGATAGATAACGCGTGAGATATTTATTTAACTACTATACCTTAATAAAAAAAAATAATGCTTGGTCTAACAATGAACCCTCCGCAGTCAGTCAATATTCGGACTTGTGTGAACTGAACCGGAATTAACCGGCACTGAACTATAATGAACGGAATTTAACCGGTACTGACCCGAAAAGAACCGGAACTAGTCCGGAATTAACCGGAACTAGTCCGGAATTAACCGGAACTAGTCCGGAATCAACCGGAACTTGTCCAAAATAACCGGAACGGATCCGGAATAAACCGGAACTGATCGGGAATCAACCGGAACTGATCTAAAACGGCCGGAAATGATCCTGAAATGACCGGAACTGATCCAAAACTGAACCGGATTTACCGGAACAGAACTGGAATTGGCCGGAACCAACGGAATTGAACTGGATTAACAGCGTTGAACCGGAACTGATTCGGAATTTAACGAAACTGCTCGGGACCTAACGGAATTGATCCGGAATTTACCAGAATCTATCGCTATCTATCACGAATTAGATGATATACCGGATTTGCGTTATGTATGATGTATCATTGTATAGTTTTGTATTCATTTGTAGTTCTTTAAATTCTGATAATATTTTAGATTTTGCGAAACCAAAACTCATACAATTTGTATAAGTTTCAGGGTATGGCGACTAGAGGGACTGATGATGACGAGAATGAACGACAAAGCCAACTACAGTCAATGGACCCTGACGACCCGGAAGTACTACGGGAGGCTCTCTTGCGGAATGCAAGGGCGTTTAACAATCATAGTTGGAGTCGTGGGTTGGATGACAACCAGCGACCAAATCAGGATGGAAACTGTGAGAGACTAGCGCACGTATCAGACGGTGAGCATGAGCGACGTCTGTACGGACGCCCATATAGTGTATCTTTGCCAGGCGGTGAGCATGAGCGACGTCTGTGCAATCGTACTGATGTTTTATCCCTGCCAGGCGGGGAGCATGAGCGACGCCTGAGCAGGCGATATTATGATTATTCTGGCCCAGACGGTGAGCATGAGCGACGGCTGGGCCAACGAAATAATTATGATGCTCCCGGTCCAAGCGGTGAGCATGAGCGACGTAAGGACCGTGAGACATCGACTGGTCGTGTTTGGCGAGGCGGTGAGCATGAGCGACGCCCGTTAAACACGCCTGGTTTTGAGGTAAATGAGAATAGACATCATCGGTCTTCAGTCATACACGAGGGAACACCAAGTCGTCATTTTACACCAGAAGAAACCACTGAAGACCAAAGATATAGAGATAGATCACCAGTACGGAAACGTGCTAGGTGTGATTTTGATAGCAATCCGATGATGTCTCGTGCGGATCATTTTGATAAGTCAGATAGTAATATGTTAGGTCAATTTATTGATGCTATAAAAGGTTTATCAAAATCAAATGTACATAGATTGTCTTCTGTAAGTAATGTTGTCCCGGAATTTGACCCTATGTCAAAAAATCAAACGATTAGGCATTGGCTTACGAAAGTTGAGGAGTGTGCTAGTATTTATGATTGGGATGAACGCGAAATTATACACTATGCGTTACCCAAATTAATAGGGATAGCAAAAACGTGGTACCAAAGTCTCCCTAGCGTTAGGTTTACCTGGTCTGAGTGGAAAGTAAAACTACTCGACACCTTTCCATGTAGAGAGAATTTTGCTGAGCTTTTGACGGAGATGCTAGCCATTAAAGCTAAATATGGTGAGCCATTAGAAACTTATTATTATTCGAAAATAAATCTTCTGCATAGGTGTAACATAGCTGGAAAGCCAGCAGTTGATTGCATTTTATATGGGGTCGAGGATAGGGCTATTAAATTAGGGGCACAAGCAGCGGAATTTGATACACCGGAACAGGTCCTTAAGTATTTTAAGTCAGTAAAAGTAGGTCAACTCAAAGAAAACTCTACTAATAAGTTTATAAGGGGTGAAAAGCGTGTTACTAATCCACGGGGGACATTTGAGAGACCTATTCCCACAGGGAGTCGCCCAATCAGGTGCTTCAACTGTGGAGTTGAAGGCCACCCTAGTTATAAATGTCCGAAACCATTACAAAAATGCAGTCTTTGTTTCCGCCTTGGTCATCTTTCCGCTTCATGCGATCGTGGTACCAAACCAGACAATGAATCAGCTAGAGTTAATAAAAGCAGCAGTAATGAAAAACAAATCTTAAAAATAAACATAGATGATCATCAAATTAATGAAAATGAAACAAGCGACCCACACGTTAAATATTATTTAACGATCAATGTTAATAACCATCTCATTTCATGTTTTGTTGATTTAGGAAGTGATAGCTGCTTTATTCGTAACTCAGTAGCTAAAACGATAGGGTTAGATATAAGTGACATAGATCTTCCACTAATTAAAGGCTTTGGTAATAACCTGGTTCAAGCTATAGGCAAAACTGTTACTAAAGTGGAAGTACAGGGTATAGATGAACTCGTTGAGGTTTTTGTAGTGGATGATCATCTCCTGAAAAAGGATTTTTTGCTGGGACATACGTTTACGGAAAAACCCAATATTACCATAACAAAAACGCCAACAAGTCTTATTTTTGAGAAAAACCAAACCGGCTCTAAAGTATTTATGATGGCTAGGGAACAAACAAATTTAGATCCAAATGAGACGAAAACGATTTCTACATATTCAGCTGATATGTATTCGGGCAGAGTATATGTTGATGGAAATGTCAGGGGTAAAGACGGTAGTGAATACTTACTTATACCCGGAGAATACACTGTCAGTCAGAATTCTAGCAGCATCTTAGTCCAGAACTTATCTAATAGTAAGTTAGTTTTTAGGAAAGATTCCTTAATAACCCGAGCACTCCCCGTACATAATACAAATATCAAAAGTGTTTACAATTTAGAAATTGTTGATAGTTCAAATGAACCAAAGATTGTTTACGGTGATAAATTATCTAAACACCAGATATCGGAGTTAGAACTTCTGTTAGAGGAGTTTAAGGATTGCTTTTCCACAAGTCTACAGGATTTAGGATTTACTAACGTATGCGAAATGAAAATACAGCTCAAAGATTCTGAACCGGTTGTATATCGGCCTTACCGCTTACCGTATACAGAAAGGACTCTAGTGCAAGGTATGGTCAAAGACATGCTCGAATCTAACATAGTTAGAGAATCTTCCTCGCCGTATGCTAGTCCAATCGTACTCGTTCAAAAAAAAACAGGCGAAAAACGTCTTTGCGTTGATTATAGAGCCCTTAATCGAAAAACTGTCAAAGACCACTATCCGCTTCCCCGAATTGAGGACCAACTAGACCTTTTGGCCGGCCATGAATATTTCATATCACTGGATCTTGCTTCTGGTTACTACCAGATCCCATTGTCTAGTGACTCTATCATGAAAACAGCTTTCGTTACGCCCGACGGGCAATTTGAGTATCTACGTATGCCGTTTGGGTTGGTAAATGCTCCCTCTGTCTTTCAACGTACTATCAATAAAATTATGGCAGATGCTAAAGTTAAATTTGCAGTTGTCTATATGGATGACATATTGATTCCGGCACATAATTTTTCAGAAGGTATTATTCGATTAAGAGAAGTGTTAGACTTATTACGAAAGGGGGGATTAACGCTGAAACTTGCCAAATGCAAATTCTTTCTCACCAACATCGATTTCTTAGGGTTCGAAATTAGCAACCAAGGTATTAGACCGGGTAGTAAGAAAATCGAAGCAGTGGAGCATTTTCCAAGACCAAAATCTCAACATGAAATCCGTCAATTCATAGGACTGGCTAGTTTCTTCAGACGGTTTATAAAGGACTTTGCTGTTAAATCCCGACCTCTGACTGATTTATTACGCAAGAATGTCGATTGGCAGTGGACTGACAAACAAGAATCGGCTTTTGTAGAACTTAAACAAGCGCTAGTTCAGAGACCTGTAATCGCCCTTTATGATCCGTCTGCTGAAACGCAATTACACACTGATGCGTCTAAGTTAGGTGTTGCAGGTGTATTAATGCAAAAATGCCGCGAAGGACATTTTCGCCCGGTATCATATTATAGTCGCAAAACGACATTAGACGAACAAAAATTGCACTCTTTTGAACTAGAGACGCTAGCAGTTGTATCGTCCTTAAGTAAGTTCAGGGTCTATTTGATTGGGGTCCCGTTTAAGGTTTTTACGGACTGTAATGCACTGCGCACTACAATGTCCAAACGAGACTTGATTCCGAGAATCGCACGTTGGTGGATCCAACTGCAAGAATTCGATATGGAAATCGAATATAGACCAGGCAATAAAATGATGCATGTAGATGCACTGAGCCGGAATCCTGTATCTCCTGCTGTATCAGAATCACACATTTTAGATGTTCTTAGCATTGAAAGTGATAACTGGCTTTATACGGCACAATCAATTGATGACGAAATTATAGCTATTAGAAATACATTAGAAAATCAAAATGTAGAAAAAATTATTGAAATACATAATAATTATAAATTAAAGGATGGTAGGGTTTATAGAGTAGTTGATGGAGAGTTACGTTGGGTTGTTCCTAAAGCTATTCGGTGGCAGATTTTAAAGCGAAACCACGATGATATTGGCCATTTTGGTCTTGATAAGACATTGTCACGAATTAAAGCTTCCTACTGGTTTTCTAAAATGCGTAAATTCACTAAGAAATATGTTGGTGCATGCCTAGAGTGCGCACATCACAAAGCTGCAGGGGGGCCTAAAGAAGGTCAGTTACATCCCGTACCAAAACCGGAACGTCCGTTTCATACCATTCATGCTGACCATGTCGGGCCATTTGTTCGTAGTAAACGTGGAAATTGCTATATTTTAGTTATCATAGACGGATTTACGAAGTTTATTAATATAACGGCAATTAAGAATACTAAATCTAATACGACTATAAGAGTCATAAAAGATCACATTAGTTTTTTCGGTACACCAACTCGATTAATTACAGATCAGGGTTCTTGCTTTACGAGCCAGGCTTTTAAAAATTTCATTAAAGATACCGGAATTAAACACATTCTTAACGCAGTTTCAACACCTAGGGCAAATGGCCAAGTTGAAAGATTCAATAGAACTATTTTAGACGCATTATCAACTAAAAGTCATGGTCAGGATGATAGGAATTGGGACGATTATGTTTCCGATATCCAATTGGGTATTAACACCACAGTTCATAAAACTACCCAAAAATGTCCATCAGAATTAGTTTTCGGATTCCGTTTAACTAACATTTCTGAGTCTATTCTAAGTGATGTCCTAAATGACACTGTTAATGTCACTCTTCCGGAAGATCTAAATGAAGTAAGAGAGACCGCAGGCGATCTTATTAAAGAGCAACAAGAAAAAGATAGAGATCGGTTTAATAAGAAAAGAAAAGAAGCTACGGTTTATAAAAAGGGTGATTTAGTTAGGCTTGAACGGGAAATTAATAGTAATGATGGTAAATCTAAGAAATTATTAATGAAATTTCAAGGACCATATCGTATTCTTAAAGTTTTACCCAACGATAGATTTGTAGTTGAAAGTACACCATTAACTCAGAAAAATAATCGTAGGTATGAAGCTGTGGTTGCAATCGATAAACTTCGACCCTGGTTAAACCTTAGCACAGATCTAGTAGATAGCTCAGATGATGATACTGATAAGGATACAGTTAAAGAATAGGTTTATAGAAATAATACAAAATTTATTATTAAGATGTTTAAAGATTCATTACAATTATTGTTATTATAAATCTATTAAAATTAATCAGATTGTAGGCTAGTAGAGAGACATCGAATTAAATTAAATATTTACTGAGTTACCACAATTGGAATCATAAATTCATAAAAATTGATTATAATATAATACATAATAAATAATAGTAACGAATTTACTTTTGTTGAATTAGGAATTAGTCCATCAGATAATTTACTAAAATGTAATTTTCGCCTTACCTCTTGTGCCACTTAAAATTATGTAACTTTAACAATAATTATTATAAGTAGGTATAGAGTAGATGTATGGTGTCGTATATGTATTTGTATTTTTTTTTCTTTTTGTATATCACTAGTACGAGGACGTACCACTAAGTCAGATGGCCGAGCTGTTAGCTTATGGACAACATCTTGCACCCGGTCGCATCCAGGTTGCACCACTGTGCACTTTGGGTGACGTATCGGAGGGAGGGAGTTGAGCCGCCATATTGATTATGATTAAAAACGCTTCCTTGGAGCGGTCGTACCGCGTGGTCGTTCTCGACGGTTGAAAATATTACAATTGCTATTTGTGCTTTAATAGTTAATAAACTGTATAATTAGAGACTTGTGTTTTCTGTAATGCGTTATTCGCAGCTAACTTAATTCGTAGTTAATTTATTGATGTAACTGTGATTTATTTTAATTTCCTCAGTAACTGCATAGTTTGTGGAGGTGTTTATGCAAACAATTACAAACATGAATAAAAAAAAACTATTTCAAAAATTGTTTTTTTTTTGCTCAAGGCATATTAAGTAGGATTCAAAAAACACTCGCCGTAAAAATAGTATTTTCTCCCTTGGTATATAATCTACTATTTTAGTATTATCCTACTAATATTATAAATCCGAAAATCTGTTTCTTTGTTTGTTTGTTTGTTTGTTTGTTTGTTCCCTCTTCACGGTCAAACGGCTCGACCGATTTGGTTGAAAATTTGCATAGTGATAGTTTAAATGATGGAGAGTAACATAGGATACTTTTGATCCCGAAAATCCCGCGGGATCGGGACTTACGCGGGTGATAATATTAATGGATGAAAATTTGCATAGGGATAGTTTAAATGATGGAGAGTATCATAGGATACTTTTGATCCCGAAAATCCCGCGGGATCGGGACTTACGCAGGTGATAACTATTTATTAGATGAAAATTTTCATAGTGATAGTTTAAGTGATAGAGAGTAACATAGGATACTTTTGACCCCGAAAATCCCGCGGGATCGGGACTTACGCGGGTGATAATATATATTGGATGAAAATTTGCATAGGGATAGTTTAAATGATGGAGAGTAACATTAGGACACTTTTGATCCCGAAAATCCCGCAGGATCGGGACTTACGCGGGTGATAACCATTCAATGAATGAAAATCGACACAGGGGTAGGATAAGTGATGTAGAGTGGCATCATCATCCTTCGTCATCGTCATCGTCACTTACTGACGAAATACAAACTTTAACTTACTTCACCTACCTACCGCAGTGCAAAAATCCACACTTAAACGGACGACCAGGGAAGTACTGATGATGCCAGGCGCGGTAGCGCCTGGCTTCAACAGTACTTCAATGGGCGACCGTTTAAGTGTGGATTATTGCATTGCGGTAGGTAGGTGTTCGAACAACGCGGGATCGCGACTTGCGCGGGTAAAACCGCGGGGCGCAGCTAGTATTATTATAGTTGGCAACCCTGAGGGAGGAGATGGCCTGCGATGTTACTGGGGAAGGCAAAAGGGGGTAGGTTTGCACAGGAATTTCAGCGGCCCCATATCGGTCTCTGTAAGGCTGAAATCTATAGTCCGTACTTTGACTTTGCTAAGCAAAAACTTTGACTTAAGACAAATTTATAAAGCGATCTTCGCAACTATCCAAAGTTTTTGCTCAGTTAAGTCGATTTTTTCAAATTTAGAATGTAAATCAACCAAAAATAATGAACTAAACTTTGCTTCTCTGTTATGACTATGAAGTTCTTTTTATTTATTCGTATATTACAAAATGAATTTCGACTATAAATTCCAATTCAAAGTTAATGCTTAATTTTTGCTAAGCTCAGTCTGAGCAAAGTCAAAGTACGCACTATAGATTTCAGTCTAGACTGTGCTCAGGCTTAGCTTAGCAAAAACGTGGCAAAGTTTGGGTAAAGCCTAAATTAGATGTGATAATTGCCTATAACTCGTAAGAAATCGGGGTGTGACTAGTCGGATTATAATGATGGAGATGTATAAATAGTAATTGAAATTCAAGAAAATACTTTATTTAATGTATTTATATTTGAACGTGTTATTTAGCTTCAATAAATACACATTATATACTTTTACTACAATTATTTTATTTATTTCGACTATTATTATTATATTATGTATTTACAAAAGAAAAATAAATATAAGTAGTATATCCGTTGTCTAGTCACCGTAACACAAGCTTAGCAGCTTACCATGGGGCTAGATGGCGCTGTGTGTTGGTCACATAATTTATTTATTTATTTATGAGCTAATTATACTGAGTTTAGAGATATAGACGAGATTTGCTATAAAAATAATGTGTTGAAAATGTTTGAAAATATCAGTCTTCTATACAAAACTTCATTATAGTAATAATACTAAGATTAACAAACATTATTTGTAACTTATCGGCTGTTGTATAAAGTTGTAGGCAGTCTAGGGAAGCTCTACCAAGACCAAAGCCAAGACTAGCCAGATCTCTGCTACATCTTAAAAAAGATACAATACAAGTACAATAACGGGTCATTGTTCAGTGAATAAACACATGAATGAAATCCTAGATATTACGGACAGCCCGCTGTGTAGAGCGTGCCTTTCGATAGAAGAAACCATCGCTCACGTAATCCTATTAAGTTTATCTCCCTAAAAAGTAGCTAGAATTAGCTAAAATGAAAATAAAAATTATTGTAACATGATTACTAGAGGTAACTCTCCATTTTCTGATAAAAGCTTCGATATTTATTGAATTTTAAATAAAATGTAATATCAACAATATAAAACACTACCTATAAACTTCGATAAAATTATATTTTAGATTGTTCAAACAAATTTTTGTCACCATCTCGTTATCTCGCTCACTTTTGTAGGTGGTTGTTGCTATAGGTGTACCTACCAATGAGTCTATTAAAGTTCTTTACACACCTACTGCTCTACAAAGTTACTTTATTTGACCAAAAAGATCGACGTATAGCGAGTCTTTATTCCCTAGGTGCATAAAGTGCTCATTATACACCTAGGGCATAAAGTAATTCAAATTTGGAACTAAGGTTCTTATAGCATACGGCCATTTCGAACTGGCCACCTAGACAAAATACATAAAAAAAATAAAAACTGGGCTATTTTACTTCTATTTTATTTCGACGGATGAGTAAGGCAAACAGTTTTAGTTAATATAAAGCCCCATTTTTTTTTTCATCAGCTAAGGCCGATGTGTGGTTTCGTCATTTTGATGTAACATTGTTGAATTTAATTAATACATATAAAGCTGTAAATATATTTCATAGACGTAGCAATAATCTATTGTTTTGTTGTTAGTTAAATGCATATTTTTGTAGCTCTTTTGTTGTCTCGCAGTAGATGTGTAAAGTAGAGTATTCACCTCGGTAATAAAGCCTGTCTTTATCTTGGGCGCTTGAATCCCACGCTTCACTCAGGACTCTAGGTACATAACTCCTTCGCTTCGCTCAGCAGTTAAGTTTTTAACACCCTCGCTGCGCTCGGAGTTAGCTCTCTAGAGTCCTTCGAACGCTTTGGATTCAATATGACGCCCGCTATATAAGAAAGGGCTTTAGTACCTCGGTGCATAAACTACTATTACATGTCTCTGGTACCTACGGTGTTATTTGTCGGGGATTCCGTCACAAACATTTGTTATTACTGCACTCAGTGTTGTATCGATCAATAGATAGATAGTAAATTACTTTTTTAATTATTGAACATAAATAAATATTTATTATTTAATATTTTTTATTTATACATACCTACCTAATTAAAAAAATATTATTATAATGATTATAATATTGAAAATGTTATTCGTTCACCTTTATCCGTAATAGAAAAACGGCGTTAGAATTACGAGTCATCTTTTTAAAAGTGTATGAGTAAATTTCCGAGTAAAATCAAATCAAATATTTATTTAATATTCCTAACTGATTCCTAAGAGACTTATTAAATTAGACATTTCTCAAATTACATATTTCAGACATCGATTGTACACTAGCACAAGCTTGTATCGCAGTAACCGAGGTACCAATATAATCAATGCAATATAAATAGACGTTTAACAAATCCATAACAACATACAGCGCGTTCCGATGAGGACCATTTACACCGAAAGGGCGTTGTTCTAGACGTCTAGTCGAACAACTTTCGATCTACGAAGAAACGAAACTTCTTATGTAAGAAACGTATCTATTATTGAAGACCCTGTATGCTACATTCTTGGAATAAATTAATTTTGTAAGTATTTGTATTATATTAATTTATTTTTCAAATTCACAAACGACCCACAAGAGGTTGTTTGTGAATATGGATTAGCCTAGGCCTTAGGGTGCGGCACCGAAGGAGCGGACGTGAATTCTATTGACAGCCAAAAAAACCTGTGTTTTGTAAGTACACCTACGGCCAAAGCCTTGAATTATTTTCTCAGAAAATGTTACTATCTGACATAGCTGGTAACACTTTATGATCAGACATATTCGAAACTAAAAATGTAGGTCTAAGTTATTGTATATTGTTCCGAGGTTGCAAGCTTTTTGGGGATTAACCGAAATCAGTGTTTAGTTTTGAACTAAAAAACAAAAAGTTACACAGTTTACACAGTTTTAAAAACAAATTGAGGCTATGATTAGTTAAAAGATCGTTTTACTCAGTAGAAGAATTTTTTGACTATAAAATGTAGCTTAGTATAACTTTGAGAATCAATTTATTGTTATTAATTTTGTAAATTAACATTCAATTTTATATAATATACATTTAATTATTGTTTTCGACTATATAATTTGTTACGATTTAATTTTATTGGCACCACCATAACTCCTTCTATGAACTGTATGAATAATTTTGACATGTAATGATTAATTACCAATAAATGAGTATTTGTATTTGTATTTGAAAAATAATTATTTATTTAAAAATACTCTTAAGGAGTTTAATACTTAGATATATTTATCAATTAGCAGCGCCCGCATAAGTTGTGATCGGTAATTGAGACTGTTCAAATTCATGGCAAGGATGATAAGCTAGACTAGACCAAGAAAGTTGTATACTTAACTGGAATGCGCAGAGTGGAACTAAAAAGCACAGAAAAATCGGTCCGATCCGATGAGGAGTTCTGTTTCTTTCTGAAAGTGTAATTAGAAAGGAACAGCTGGAGAGCTCTGTCCCTTTCTAATGCAGTTTTTAAACTATTCGTTCACATCAATGAGTCTATTAAAGTTATAGAGACGCCATTGCAGAACAAATCATTATTCAAAAACGGCACAAACTTTGCTATACAACCTCATTATTTATATTCATTCACATAATTTAAAGAAGAAATAGATGAAACTATTGTTATCTCTTTCTTAAACATAAAGACTCAATGCTACTTGCATGACGTAAGGAGAGAATGATAAAACGTCAAAGTCAAAAACTTCGTTGAGTTTTTGGAAAACTTTTTCAGAAAATAAACTAAAATAAATAAATACAGCTTTACTTACGTATGAAATGAAATATTTTTGCCAGTTTTTGGAGTATAATTCGTGCATCGCCTAAATACGCACGAAGGCATTGTTGTCTGTGAGTAATGTTGTGAAAGTGAACTAAATGTACTGTGTGATAACAAGCGGGTGATCGTGACGTGAGCTGGGATGGAACTAAGACATCTCTGGCTAGATAGCTTGCATTTGTGTAGCCAAGAAATTTGCCCTATTACGTATCTAGAAGTTTTTACATATCTCTGGTTCACATACTAGTTCTAGTATTATAAATTCTTTGAACTAGACCAGGGGTTCCCAAGCTTATTGGAGCGACCATAATTATAAATCCGCGCCCCCCCATCCTCCAGTCTATATTTTCAAATAAGAATAAAAATGTCTTAAAATAAATAGTTTTATTGCTTATTGTCATACAAAAGATATTTGGTAAGCAGTAGGTACTTACCAAATATGTTTTGTATAAGTATGTAGATTTGACAAGGTTTACAAGTCTCGGCTTATCCATGGAAAAACTGTATTGGTTGAAATAACATCACAGCCAACACTCACGTAAAATTTGACTGTCCCAAGATGTCTGAAGACTAGGCTGAACCATAGAAATCGCATTCAGTGGCTCGATTCTCGTAATGAAGTTAAGGGAAATTTCATTTCAACATAATTTCAGTTACAAGAATGACACATATTTATTTGACACATTTCTTATTGAAAATGTTAAAAATGTGCACATTCTTGCAACTGAAATGATGCTGAAATTAAATTTTCCTTAACTGCATTACGAGAATCGAGCCACAGGTTTTATACTCAATTCAACAACATAGGTGCCCGCGCCCCCTTGAAAATGTCTCTACGCCCCCCTTGGGGAGCGCGCCTTCCACTTTGGGAAACGCTGAACTAGACCGAGCCTTAGCCGGGCTGGGGTTTTTAGGCTGAATTTCAGATAGTCCGTACTTTGACTTTGCTAAGCATAAACTTTGACCAATTACATTATTTGGAAGGTATTTATATAGCGATCTTCGCAACTATCCAACGTTTTTGCTTATTAAAGTCGAAGCTAACCGAATTCGGTTGAAGAATTTTTATTAAGTACTTCATAAAATATATTACTAATTCTAAGTATATCTACTACTAATAGTTCCTACATACATAATGTTAAAAATTGTTGATTTTGTATAAATTTTATTCACGCGTAGTTTATGCCTAGATTTAGCTACTTAACTGTAACTTTATATCTTTTGTAAGTATACGAAATTCTCGACCAAATAAATTATCTAATCTTATCTTTAAGTTATACAAATTTAGAATGTTAACCAATCAAAAATTATGAATAACCTAAACTTTGCTTCTCTGTTATAATTATATAAGTAATGAAATGACTGATTAGACTATTAAGTTCATTTTATTTTATTCGTATCACTCGGTAGGTATATTTAATTTTTCCCACGTTTTTATTCGCTCACTATTTTAATTTATGTAATTATGTAGGAATGTTACTTGTATTTGTATACATATATGTTTATTTACCTACATATACCTATGCTGGAAATATGAATTAAGGTAAGGGACAAACCACGACTTTTCAGGAGAGCCAAAAAACTATTTTTTATTTCTAAAACTGACCATAACTTTTTTGTTTATTAATTTATTTAAACAATATCTAGGACAAAGTTTCTTGCCTCATTTAAGCTAAATTATCATATTATACGAAATTCCTATAGTTTAGAAAGTAGCCTGTTCCTGACGGTAAAAATATCTTCATAATGGGCCCTTACAGTACCTACTCTATTTTAAAAGCAAACCAACTAGAGTGATGTATGTGACATGGAAGACAAGTGAATAACGTATAATAATAGTGTAAGTGTCCAAATTCAGGTTAATAACATGATTAAGAACTCTTACTTTAGTGTTATTTTAGTGTAAGTAAGTGGACTGTTTTATACCAAGAGTTTTACTGAAAAAGCTTGTCTTAGTAGCTTTTACAGTGAAAATATAGATTTATTGGTATGTCCAGACTAAATAAGAAAAATATCTATCAGTTGGATCGTGAGCAAACGCAGAAACTATAGGTACAATCCACATCTACGCAGTTTGCGAAATAAAATTTCCACTTAATTGGGCTATTAATCCCACTAATTTAGGAAATTAGGCTAAATCTAATATTTATACATCACAAATAACACACTTTCCGTTTTCCGAATCACATTTAATGTTTTTAGGACCAGCGGTTTAGGATGTGCATTGATACAAGTTAAAGTTAACAAGTAAGTAGGTAAGTCAATCAGTCAAGACTTTGATTTTTTATGGGAACAAAACCTTATGAAACTTCATACCTTTATTACTATCATACAATATTCCACGTTTTAATATTAACCGTAATAGTAGAAAAGTTTATATTAATTGCCTTGTACTTTATTAAAAACATTTAATGTAAGTGCCAAATTGCTAACTTACAAGTGACTTACTTTACAATAATTAAAGAAAAAAAGAATAGGTGTCCCTACCAAGAATAGGTGTTACACTAATGTTTTTAGTAAAAAAATATGCTAGGGTCTACAAAAATGTGTAAGGTAAGGAACATTTTTTAGAAGATAAAATTTGACTAAATATGCTATTCGATGCAGCAGAAAATTCTGAATTCAACGGTATTTATAACTCATTTTGGCCAAAATGTCCCTTACATTAATTCATATTTCCAGTATCGATATTATATGTGTAGTATGTATCATTTTCTACTTATTTCAATGCACTTTAATCTAAGAGTAGGTATACATAAGCAAGCTATAGAGCGCGCCTAAAGGTATTTGCCTACTGCGTAAAGTGTAAGCAGATGCTCTATACATAGACATTCAAATGTTGAGGTTGAAAAGTGATCCGCGAATCATTTTTACACCGCGGCACTGAACATTTCACCATAATTATTCTTCTTCTTCTTCTTTAAAATGGCTTTTCCTTTCGGACATTCGCCAGTGTCAAGTATTATCAGTATTTGCAGGTTATTTTCATCGAACGAAACAGTCAAGTCGTCATAGTTAAAGTCAAGTCGAGGGAATCATTGTAAAAAGGGGGCCATTTTTTACAATGTTTGTTCACGGAGCTTTGGAGAAATCACTACGCTAAAGTCCATGTTTTGCACCGATTTTCACTTTTATTTCCACTTGTACACCATCACGAAACTAAATTGATTAATATGCCCCCGAAATTAAACAATTTACACGCATTTGAACTAAGTTTCACAAAAAAGAAAATTTAGCAACACATCTTCTCGACGCATTCCCGCCAAAACCTCATAAGTATACTCAAAGACTTTAATTCATAATTTTAATTTGTGACATTTTGTTGAATTATTTTATGTAAGTAAAAAACTTCTTGGCCGTGGCCTAATGTGGTCTTAATAAATATTCACGCCACACAATTTTGTTCTTATTTATTGTGTTTTTATTGTACTTACCTGTTGCATGTTGTTTAGTTTTTTTTTTCGTAATGTGTGTGTTTGTTGTCAAAAAATGTTTTTCTATTATATTTCTGTATTTCCTTTATTAGTTCAACTAAACCTAGAACTAAACACTTTTGTGATCTGTAAACACTGATTTCGGTTAATCCCCAAAAAGCTTGCCACAAACGCTAAGTTTCGTCACCAGGCATTATAAAGTGTTGCCAGCTATGTCAGATAGTTACATTTTTTGAGGGGATAATTCAAGGCGTTAGGTCCTAGGTCGTAAATCTGTGTACATAGAGAAAACAGGTAACTGATCGTAGCGTCGGCGATTCGCCTGTTTATTTTTTTTGTAATAAAAAAATATAGGTAATTGACCTTTCATCTAATTTTAGATGTTTTAAACACCGGAAGCAACTTTTAATCCATGCTATTTTATGGCGCTGTAGTGCCCGGGACTGTCAGGTGGAGTAGGCTTGCCCAGCACCAATACCACCGTCCAAGCTTAGTCAGCCATGCCCAGAGGAAAGAACTGGTCAATACGTCTGGAGCTAACTAAGCCGTGGGTTTCCTCACGATGTTTTCCTTCACCGTATGAGCGATGTCATTACCGCACATAACTTTTCCGCAAGGAAAAAGACATTGGTGCGCGTCAGCCGGGATTCGAAACCACTACCTTCGGAATGAAAGTCGGAGTATCTACCACCAACACCTCTCAAAATACGAAAATACTAACACTAATAAAAAAATATATTAAGAAGAGAATATACGCGAACTCAAATTGTACGTCTCTAATAGAGACTAGGAGAAGCTTGACAGTGAAGCTTTTTTATCTCTACCGTGACGGCCGAGGTTCGTACGATCCAAAGTCAAACAGTTCTGAATCGTTCCACAGATAACACATTTGCACTTCAAACAACTTTTAATACGATTTTTTATCATTCTTAAAAGAAGATAAGTATAATTATGAATTATTCAATAGGTTTTCGTGATCTAAAGCCACTGTGTTAGTATTTTTGTTTCTGTGGCGCGAACGAACGGGCGAACGCTTGGCTGCAATACAGAAAGTTGCGGGTTCGATTCCCGCTAGGTGCAAATATTTATGCTTAAAAATAAATATTTGTATCTGGTCTGGGCGTAATTCTATGTATAATATGTATGTATTTACAAAAGAAAAATAAATATAAGTAGTAGTATATCCGTTGTCTAGCCACCGTAACACAAGCTTAGGAGCTTACCACGGGGCTAGATGGCGCTGTGTGTTCGTCACATGATTTTATTTTTTTATTTATTTATTTTTATTATTATTTGTATAATTACTCGTAGGTTACCATAGGTAATTATTTATAATATATGTTCAACACAGTGTTTAAATAGATTTTCTATCTCGTTATTTAAAAAAAAAAATTGAAAACGACATATAAATGCGTTTGTTTTTGCTATAAAATTTTGCATAGCCGCATCTTACGTCCTTCTTTTACACATCTGAAATTCGCTGGCGCTATCCCAATTTGATTTACATTTTGACGTTATTCACATGACGCAATTTCACAATTTGACGTTATGGTCGTACGACCTTATTACTAACATCATTAACCGACTTCAAAAAATAGGAGGAGGTTATCAATTCGTCTGTATGTATAATATATATTTTTTTGTATGTTCACCGATTACTCGAAGACGGCTTGACCGATTAAGATGATTCTTTTTTTAATGGATAGATGGGAGCTCCAAGATGGTCCCATAAAAATTTGATGTAGATCTGATGAGGGTCTTCGGAGTGATGAACGGAAATGCTCCTCAAAACGCATTAATCAATCCAATTGTTTGTCGATTACTCGAAGATGGCTTGACCAATTGAGATCGATTGATTATTTTTTTAATGGAAAGGTGGGAGCTCCGAGATTGTGCCATAAAAATTTGATGAGAATCTTCGAAGTGAGGACCGGGAATGCTCCTTAAAACGCTGTATTCAATTCAATTGTTCATCGATTACACGAAGATGGCTTGACCGATTGATATAATTCTTTTTTTAATGGAAAGGTGGAAGCTCCGAGGTGGTCCCATAAAAGTTTGGTAAGGATCTGATGAGTATCTTCGGAATGATGGACAGAATAGCATCCCAGAATTCAATAAATTACTCATTTTTGGACTTCTACCAAAAAGAATAGACCCCTAAAGAACTAAGTACAGATTGATTGGGTACCTGAAACCACCGTCTCATCAGCAAACTCCTCAATAATTAAAATTACGGTAACAATATTGTTGATTTTTAGGTCAGGCAGTTTTACTGGTTGGTTCCATATTGTACTTAGTTTGGCTGCCCGACTTCAGATGATAAAACAGATTAATTAGTCGGTGGCACTGTACCTATGTAGAGGTTATTTTGGTCTTTTTTATCAATTCTTTTTTTATGGTTGTTTTTTAAAATACTTTTTGTTTCCTTTTTTAAAGTCGGTTTTTTAATTTTTAAATTATTTTATTTATTTATTTATTTTTCGAGACACAAACAGCACCTAAATAGGTAACTTATGAAATAGATAACAGAAACTTACATAAAATAAAATACAAACGCGCTGTGTGTAATATACCCAAAATCCTACGAGGAACAATTTCGAGTTCGTTGCCAAAACCGCTGACGTGCGACGACGGTAGCGATACCGTTTATTGTAATAAATTAGTAACTTATTATGATATAGTACTGGCAGTTCTGGCGTCATGTTCTCTTTTCTTTGAAATTTGAATGTCGTCATGTACTTGGCTCTTTTGACTAATAAGAGCCAGCGCACACAGAGAGCGGTCAGAAGTTCCGGGTTCCGCGTTCGGCGTTCATTAGAATGTACCTACCGAGTCTATAACAACAACACATACAGCAAACAGTCAGCGCGGCGGTCCAAGCAGAACGACGCGTTCCAATAGTTCTATTGCCGCCGAAACTGTGAACGACTGTACGTTGCGATGTCTGAGGTTGCAAACACGGAAAAATTAATTGAATTGGTTGGAGAAAGGAGTTTATTAAATATTTACGATTTATATGATATTCCCTTTTTTGATGAAACACAGTTCCTCCAGTTCGTTTTTTAATATCATGTTTTATAATTAAAGAAATGCTTTTCCAAATATTTCCGCACCCGACAGGACTTGAATCTGCGTCTTCGGGGATCTGTCCTGACGCCTTTTCCAATTGGGTCACGGATGCATGTTCAACCGAGTCGAAATTAAGGATTTAATTTCTTATTATTTTATGTTTAAGGCACGCAGCGCCATCTACCGGCAAACATTGCAGACTGCTTGAGTTATTCTATTTTCATAGAATTAAATTCAACGTTGAGATGTTGCTTCCGATTACCTGTTTTTGATATATTTTTAAATGTTTCCTACACTTGGATGACTATAATTAAATAAATGATTTTCCAAAAATTTCCGCACCCGACAGGACTTGAAAGGCATTTCCTTTATTATAGTCATCCAAGTGTAGGAAACACTTTAAAATACTATATCAAGAACTGGTTTTATGATGTTATACAATTCATTAAAACTATTAATCGACATTTGAAAATAAATATAGAATCATTGTTAATCTGTAAATCCTGAAAAATACTACTAAATTGGCCTTGTTTTTCTCGCATAATTAGGTGCACCCAATACTTCTTTTTCTTTTTTAAAGCTGCTAAGCTAAGAATTTGAACGTGTGCGTTGGAACTCTTGAGCGGTTAACGGTCAGTAGAACGCAAAGACCCCTGACCACTATCTGTGTGCGCGGGCTCTAAAAATAGATCTAAGTACCTACCCGCAAGCACAACAAACAACCCACCCACCCAGTGTTTCGTGGTATTACTAACGTAGAATACGTTGAAATACGTTCCGTCATTACTCATTCTAACTCCAACCTAAGTGTTCATATCTTCAGTTTCTAGAAGTTTTTACATAATAATATCTCTGGTTTCTACCAATAAGTAGCAAAACAAAAGAAATAAACTAGGTAACGCAATGAGTACTACAGAAGGTAATACTACCAACGAATCCCAGATAACCATCGGAAGTGTTGAATACACTAAGACAGTGTCTAGAAAAGATAGTGTGGAGATACACGCCTACTGGATTGTACCAGACTTTTTGAAGTTATACGACAATGCGGTAATCAAAGAGATTCAAACCACAATAATTGATTTAAACGGTTGTAATTGGAAATTACAACTCGGAACTTCGTTGCGAAAAGCAGATAATTTAATAGGAATTTACTATAAGATCTTAACAACAAACAACTCAGCTATATTTATAAAATCAGTCCAACTGAAGATGTTCACCTTTGATAAGAGTAGTTGGGTCTATGATAAGGAACTATCCATTGTTGCTGTTGAATATAAAGTAGCTATAAATATTAATTATTGGACTTTGATTACAAGGTTATCAGCTGAGAAAATATATTTTGTAAAAGGGAATAAAATATGCTACCTGAAAGATGGAAGTCTTCACCTCAAATATGAGTTGGTGGTCTGTACTGAAGGAGAAGACAATGAGGATAAATTTGTAATTCCCACAACTAAACTTAGAAATGATATGGAGATTCTTTATCATGAGAGTATGTACACAGATGTTGTAATAAAAAGTGCTGACAACAAGGAGTTCCGTGTTCTGAAGGCGGTGTTGAGCAATAGGAGTCCCGTGTTGAAGGCACACTTTCAGCATAACACTACTGAATGCATCACTAACACAGTAGAGTCACCTCTCGATTCTGAGGTTTTACAACAAGTGTTATTATTTATTTACACGGACGAGGCTCCTAAACTTGAACAGATACCGGAGAAGTTGCTTGCCGCAGCTGATTACTACCAGCTGAGTCGCCTAAAGGCTCTTTGTGAAAAAGCTGTTTTCAAGAAGCTTTCTGTAGAGAATGCAATCGAGACATTTCAACTTGCCGATTTACACTCGGCTAACACATTGAAACAACTAACGCTGGAGTTTATACGGCGTGGAGACGAACAATTCAAGTTAATACAGAGATCACAAGGCTGGGCTAAACTGCAACTAGCCGAAAAGTTACAAATAATGTTTGATAATATTAGTATTACTGAAGAAGACTGATTTTTTCAAACATTTTCAACACATTATTTTTATAGCAATTTTTCTCTAAACTATATAAGTATAATTAGCTCAACAGGAATGCAGTTTAGACCCAGTTTTTACCTCTAGTTGGTCGGTACAGTCAGAAAAGGACTGAGGGGAGGGTATCAAATGCATATTTCAAAGTTTTTTTTAAATATTATTTTAATAGGTAAGTAATTGTGTTTGATATCATTCAACCAGAATTAACTTTAATTAATTACCTTCATGCAGAATAACCAAAAATTACTAAACTGCTATTGGATAAAATTAAAACTATAAAACATGCACCTGATACCCAAGTCGTTTGTTGAGCAAAATGCCTACCTAAATTAACTTGTGTTCGTTTTTAGAGTGATTTCAGACAAATTTTAATTATTACATTGTAATACAACAAAAATTACTTAGGCCTGATCATTTAATTCACATTTGTCTGGCTGAGGTATTTTTGTTCAAGTGCGCATTGTATCAATAATATTGCTATTGTGCTCTTTCACCTTGTTCAGGGTGAAGAGTGATAAGCTATTGCTCACATTTTACTGAAAACACGTTTTTTTAGTAGCTGGCATGACTAAATTCCTCTATTTCTAGGCCTATTTCCTGTAAAGTTTCCAAGTTTGCTGCCAAGTGGGGCGAGTGACGCCAATTTCCGCTGAGAGCGGTATCGAAATTTTCTTGTCATTGCGTTGTTGCTACTATGCTTAATAGTGATCTAAGTACTGTAAAAAAAAAAAAAAAAAAAATATGTAACTGAATTACCTAAATATAGTTCAGTAGGTAGGTATAAGTTGTTGATTGTTAGTTATTCATTTCCTAAATTTGTTTAAAGTGTGTGAGTAATCTCGAACAGTTTGATTTTGGATCTGATGAAGCTCGTCTGTCAGAGCCGAGTTGAAAATGCATCACTCGGGTGACATTTTCCCTTCTCTTCCTAAACATAGAATTGTGACAGGTCTCCTATACTCTTCCACGGAAACTGATATAGGTACCTATGTTTTTTAATTTCAAACTATAATCTCATGTTTTGGTAATATTTTGTAATTTGACCGAAATCATACCTAGTCTGCAAATAAAATATCGAAGTAAATTCTTGGTTTTCTAATTGTAGACTTTGATTTGACACATCTTTCTAAATGTGAGTAGAGTAAAAAAGAAAAAGTGTCAAATGCGAGAAGCCAAATTAAAGAACGTAGGTAGGTAACAAAGATCAAAAGAGTAAACAAAAAACTCTAATTAATATATTTGCTTGAAAGTGACATAATTGACAGCTGAATGTTTAAATTTTTATCTAAGTTTCTGAAAAAGGGTATATAAAAATAAATATATTGTTCAGTGTGCCTAATATGTGATCTGTACCCATATTATCTATTAAGTGGATGTCTGACAACAGTGGAAAATGACAGGCACTATGCAGTACAGTGGTGCTTTGACGTAACGTGGTTATCACCTCAAAGCAGCAATGTAATGCATAGTGCCTGTCATTTTCCACTGTTTTCCGACGTTAACAGATAGATAACGAGGTGGGTACTGGTGTTTGCGACTTCTAACTGACATTCAAATGTCAGCAGAGGATACCAGTACCCAATATTATCTATCTGTGACGTCGTCGGACAACAGTGGAAAATGACAGGCACTATGCAGTACATTGCTGAGGTGATCACCGGTAATAACCACGTTACGTCATACCAGCAATGTACTGCTTAGTGCCTTTTAATTTCCACTGTTGTCAGACGTCCACTGGATAGATAATATGGGTGCTGAGTCTAATGTGTAACAAAAAATTTTTAATAATATTATATATTATAGTATATATTATATATATTATAGTATATATTATATATATTATAGTATTATATAGTATAGTATACCTAAATATAGTTCAGTATAAGTTGTTGATTGTTATAGTTATTAATTTCCTAAAGTTTTATTCAAAGACATTAAAAAAATATTAGTTTTAAGTTTTTGTAACCTAACTTTTTTATTTTTGAATTAATAAAAAGATATATGAATATAACTGCCTTTGAAATCTAAACTAAAACCTGAAAATCCTACTAATATCATAAAGCTAAAAGTTTGTGAGTATGTTATGTATGTGTGTTTGTTACACAACCACGTTGAACCGATTGCGATGAAACTTGGAACATAGGTACCTAGTTGGAGACCTGGAAGAACACATAGGCTACTTTTAATCCCGATAATCCCGCGGGAACGGGACCTACGCGGGTTAAACAAACATAATCTCAAATGTTTGGGAAAATTCATTCAAAAATGTGCCGCGGGGCGCAATTGGCGCAATTGGAATAACATCAAAAGATATAAGAATAAAACTGCCTTTGAAATCTAAACTATACCTGAAAATTACCAAAAAAACTAGGCCATATACAATTTGCAACGGGTTAGTCCTTTTAATCCGAAAGGGGGTTGTTCTAGACGTCTAGGCGAACAACTTTTGTTCTACGATTTTCGGAAATTAGAAGTACTTTTCGAAAAATTTAGGTGTAAAGTTTACTTGAAAATCAGCTGTTACTGAGAGTTCGAGGTCATTGACCTTATGTTGTTCTTTTATTTAGTTTGATGGTTTACAATCAAAACTTCAATTATTTTTATTTTCAAATTCAGCTGTTTTTTTCAGTGAAACATTATCTCAAAATTTTCAAAGATTGAAAGGACTTATAAAATATACAGCGGCCTTATTCACTCCCACCGAAACGAACCCGACTTTCGTTATCGCTGTTTTTACGAAACTTCTTTCCGTGCCGAAAAATCTGGATTTTGTGATTCATGCTAACGTTTCCGCTTATTCGGAAAATTTAACGACGGAAGTAACCTTTTTCCGATAAAAAATCATAAACAATTTTCATCTATATTCAGAAGAGCATTTACGGAGACAGCTATTTTTTGGTAGAAAATGGTAGAAAATATTTAAGTGTTTTTTCAATCTATTTTTCATACTCAGAAAATGCAATGACTATTTTACTTATATTCCATAAATTTAAATCCAAAAATCTCACGCGAACGGTTAATTACAAACATTTTTCTTTGATAGAATGCAAATGCACTGAACTATCTCCGTAAACTGTAAACGTAAATGTCATTTGTCAGTGTCATACAAGCGTTATTTGACCTAACCGCCTTATTCAAAGTTAGGTACTTGGAAATAACCTATAAAGTATTTTGTGGAAATAAAAAAGGAGGTTTATTAATACTTTATCAACAAAAAGCGACGTTACAACAGCGCCAGGCGCTTTTCGAATTCATTGCTGGTAACTGTTAAATAGGAAAAGGGAGGCTTTCAGTACAAAGTAAGTAAATATGTTACTTATGTATGATATTTCGTACGCATTCGCAAATTTGAATTAAAATTTGCGAATTCATTTCTTATTATTTGTAGTCATGGTTGGCCTGCAAGTCCGATACTAGAGCGAAATCAGCCCACAGAACACTATTACTCTCATCAGCCGCAATTTGTAGCTTGAAGCCTAGAGCTTAGTTTGGGGATTGAGCTGTGTATGTATTTATTTATTAATATTTAACTTGAAGAAGTATGTTTAAAGTTTGTTTAAATTGCAACATAATCTGGAACTTATTTAATAAATACATGTTACAGAACAAAGCTCGTAGCTGCCTCTGTGGACGATGAACCTGTCCATCTAGCTAGATGTTGTGATGGAAGTGGAGGTGGAACAAAGCCCACCCTCAGGAGAGAGACACCTACCAGCAGTGCCAGAGTGAGTGCAATGTCTCAGGAGGTAATAGGACCTGCCCTGCTGGCCATTGTAGAGGCTATGAATTGCCTTGCCGATGCAATGCGGGTTGCATTGCAAGGTAAATTAAAAAATAAGACTTTTTTTCAATTGTTTAATAGTAGGTATCAATAAAACAATGATAAATAAAATGAAACCAATACAATATTTTTTCTGATCATGTGTTAAATTACAATCGCCTTAATACATATATCTATTTTGAACAAAAGCAATCAATAATAAAGACCATGGACTCTTTTCATTAAGATTTAACAATATATCACAGTATGTTTATGAAATATATTTTTTGAATCTTGAAATGAACATGTAAGTTAAGTCTTTAGGTAGTTTATTTTAATAAAGAACATATAAAATTAACTTAAAATAAAAAATAATGTTAGTCCACTCAAATTGATATGATATGATATGATATTTATTTATTAATATAAATCTTACTAAACATTTATCAAATTAATTTCACTACTGCAGAGCGAAGGTCTCCTCTTAGAGGGCAGGAAGGCACCAAAGAAGCAAAAAAAAACAGATTTAGTAACTAGCCTTTCACTTCCACTCCTCTTCGGTGTAACTAGCCATGGGTGGGAGTTATTGATATCTTGAATCTCCTGAAAAAACAATACTACTTTTATTACAAGTTTCATCAAAATTGAGTTTGAGAAATACAACCTATAAAGGAGAAGCAACATCTTCTTCTGTAATAAAGATATAATAATATTATCTTCTTATATATTATCAGTCAACCTCCTGAAGCATATAGACGCTTTTCTCGCTAAAGCTCGCTCGGTCAATAAGATTTAGAAATAATTATATTCATTTTTGTTACAGTTAGAAAACAAGAAAACCAGGAAAATAAATTATAGAAAAAACCACATCACAAAAGAAAAATACAGACAGAATACTAACCAAGTAGCCATCAGGCTACTTGGTTAGTCTCCGAGCGGGCTGCATCTACAAATAAAGGCATCGTGGTCGCACACCTGAGTTTTAAAATTAAATATTTGTTAAGTATGTTAGTAGATCCTTAGGTCTAATTGCGAGGGAATGGGATCGGTTGCCTGACTATGTCTTCCCGGTAATTTACAACTTGGGGTCTTTAAGTCGCGAGTGAACAGGTTTCTTCTAGGTAAGCGTGCTAAATCTTTGACTACATCGTCGCTTTCCATGAGGTGAGATAGTGGTCAAGCGTTTACCTATCAACTGTAAAAAAAAATAAAAAACATGAATAAATTTAAATAATGCTGTTGTTTATTAATTGACTAGCTGCGCCCCGAGGTTTCACCTGCATAAGTCTCGTTCCCGCAGGAATATCAGGATAAAAAGTAGCCTATGTGTTATTCCCGGTATTCAGCTACCTATATCCCAAGTTTCATCGCAATCGGTTCAGTAGTTTTTGCGTAAAAGAGTAACAACCTCACATACATACATACAAACTTTCGCGTTTATAATATTAGTAAGATTTGCTTTTTCTTTTAAATGTTACTTCTTAAGTTCTATTATATATAAATGCAGACGTTAATAATTGTATGTAATTTTTTACTTTTAACACATAGCCTTCTTTTTATCCTAATATTCATGCGGGATCGGAACTGCGGGTGCTGCTAGTTACAAAGAAATATGTTAATTGAAATTTATCTGGATTTTTTTCCTGGTTTTATTTGTGTTGTAAAATAGTTATGTAAATCTTATAATAAATAATTTAGTTAGGTAAATAAATGAATATTTCTTAATTAGTTTTTATTGCTCTAAGCATGCATGTCTACTACAAATATTTTGAAGGAAAATACATGGATAGTTATTTTTATTATTATTATTTCTAGTAGGGGACGCCAGCGCAAGCACCAGACGGGTGATCTGTCCTCTCATGTTGGGACTATTTCACCCAGTTCCCCAAGACCCCTATAGTTTTGAGTTAACTGGTAACTCACAGTGATGTTGACCCACTAAATCTACCTGTTACTTTGCAGAATTTTAACAACTGCCCTATTGTAGTGTCACTCAGGTCCCCTTCAGATAGGGTATCTGAGTTCATTATTTCTCTCCTGGCTTTAGCGTATGCAGGGCACTCTGCTACCAGGTGATAGCTAGTTTCATCTTCCAGACAGCTAGGACAAACGGGGTCATCCCTTTGTCCTATCTTTACTAGGTGTCTGTTCAGCTGGCAGTGTCCTGTGAGGATCATTATGATTCTAATATTGTTCCTACTTAGTTTAAGTAGGTGTTTGGATTTATTTTTGTCTTTCAAACGCTTTTATAAATATCTTGGATTGCCTTAGACCATTTGTTTCTACCCATCTACGTTTGAATTCTATTTTCATTCTATGTTTAATGACACCTTTCGTAATCCCATAGGCTATCGGAAGTCTGGGTTCGGATCACACAAAGGTTTCATCCGCTCCTTTTCTTGCAAGTTCATCTGCTCTTTCGTTACCAGTTATGCCTTTGTGTCCTGGAACCCAGGCCACGGTAACCTTTGCTTTGCTACCCAACCTGTTCAGAGATTATAGAGATATAGAGTTATATAAGTATCTACTTAGGTACTTATCGATAGTGAGTTGTGTGTTTGCTGCGAACACCACCCACTTATAAAATATCAGGGTGGTTGAATGTATTAATCACCTCTGATATGCTGACGCCTGGCTCATAATTAAATTGGCATTTGGTCTTAATGGCATTTGGTAATAGTACGAGCAATTACCAAGGAAACAACGCAGCTAACACCTGAAAACGAATAACATAGGTTTTTATTACTTACCTAAATTGATTTACCAATTTACTTGTAAGATTTTACTTATAGGTGGTTAGAATATAGTTACAATGATCTCGTATATATAGGGACAGATCTACCTAATGGTTTTCAGTAGTTGGTAGGAAGGTAACTAAACCAACTCTGTCAGAGCAGTCACCAAACAATTGGGCCTCAATTATTATTGCACTACAAGGCTTAGAGCCCTTTTTTTTATAAAGTTGGGACCAGTAGGTAAATGGATTGGTTACGTCTCGTATATTGACCGATGAAGCATTATTGTCGGAGTACTTTGCAGGGCTCTGCGGCGTCTATTTCGTTTCGTAGCTCAAAATTCTCACACCAATCCAAAACCAAAGTCTCCGTGATTATGAACAAAGCGACTACGTTTAATATTGAGGCCTTTGATTTACTCCGTAGCACGTAATTTCAAGACCACTAATCCAGAATGATGTTTAAAAATGAAACAGCTTATAAAAACGGAGGAAAATACAGAAAACACACCTTAAAATTCTACTTTGTCAACTGAAACAATCATAATCCCGAATGTCGGTAGGGTTTACGATAGCTAAAACCTATCGGTAGCACTCCGAACAGATAGCTGTCAAAATAGTATATTCGTTACCTACCGTACCGAATATCGGTGGATTGAATCGGTGAAAGTGGTACTATACTCTGTGGTTCGTGTTTTTTTTAACTTTTTCCGAATTCGGCGGCGTTCCGAAGCTCTCTGAATAACCCTGCAGGTGAACCATTTCGATGGGCTTTCAGGGGGATATCCTAAACTATAAGAGACAGCGAGAAATGCTGAAAGGAGTTGCGTCCCCGATTTTGACAAAAACTAAAATACCACCATTAGATTTTTGAAACATTTATTAAGTACCAGACATTTATTGCCATTAACAAACTATGTATGTTTTCAGGATTTGACCTGGGGCTCGACCGCGCAAGCTCCGTCGAATTCAACTCGACGTCGCTTTGGGATACACACTCCGCAAAGGAAAAACTTGCGCGGCGAGAACCGTTGCGTTGTTTTGCATGCATTTAAAGGCGACGGCGCGCAGTACAGTACATCCGTCGAGTTCAGCTGTCATTGAATGCGACAGCTCAAGGGACGTCGCATTGAACTCGACGGCGACTGCACTGTACTGTGGGCCGTCGCCTTCAAATGTATGCGAAACAACGCAACGGTTCTCGCCGCGCAGGTTTTTCCTTTGCGCAGTGTGTATTCCAAACCGACGTCGAGTTGTATTCGACGGAACTTGCGCGGTCGAGCCCCTGTATAAGCAACACTATCGATCAGTACAATCATATTGAGTGTTTATTTTTTTGCAAAAAGATGAACCGAACCTTCATTTCCTGCGGCCTTATTCACTCCCACCGAAACGAACCCGACTTTCGTTATCGCTGTTTTTACGAAACTTCTTTCCGTGCCGAAAAATCTGGATTTTGTGATTCATGCTAACGTTTCCGCTTATTCGGAAAATTTAACGACGGAAGTAACCTTTTTCCGATAAAAAATCATAAACAATTTTCATCTATATTCAGAAGAGCATTTACGGAGACAGCTATTTTTTGGTAGAAAATGGTAGAAAATATTTAAGTGTTTTTTCAATCTATTTTTCATACTCAGAAAATGCAATGACTATTTTACTTATATTCCATAAATTTAAATCCAAAAATCTCACGCGAACGGTTAATTACAAACATTTTTCTTTGATAGAATGCAAATGCACTGAACTATCTCCGTAAACTGTAAACGTAAATGTCATTTGTCAGTGTCATACAAGCGTTATTTGACTTAACCGCCTTATTCAAAGTTAGGTACTTGGAAATAACCTATAAAGTATTTTGTGGAAATAAAAAAGGAGGTTTATTAATACTTTATCAACAAAAAGCGACGTTACAACAGCGCCAGGCGCTTTTCGAATTCATTGCTGGTAACTGTTAAATAGGAAAAGGGAGGCTTTCAGTACAAAGTAAGTAAATATGTTACTTATGTATGATCTTTCGTACGCATTCGCAAATTTGAATTAAAATTTGCGAATTCATTTCTTATTATTTGTAGTCATGGTTGGCCTGCAAGTCCGATACTAGAGCGAAATCAGCCGCAATTTGTAGCTTGAAGCCTAGAGCTTAGTTTGGGGATTGAGCTGTGTATGTAGGTATTTATTTATTAATATTTAACTTGAAGAAGTATGTTTAAAGTTTGTTTAAATTGCAACATAATCTGGAACTTATTTAATAAATACATGTTACAGAACAAAGCTCGTAGCTGCCTCTGTGGACGATGAACCTGTCCATCTAGCTAGATGTTGTGATGGAAGTGGAGGTGGAACAAAGCCCACCCTCAGGAGAGAGACACCTACCAGCAGTGCCAGAGTGAGTGCAATGTCTCAGGAGGTAATAGGACCTGCCCTGCTGGCCATTGTAGAGGCTATGAATTGCCTTGCCGATGCAATGCGGGTTGCATTGCAAGGTAAATTAAAAAATAAGACTTTTTTTCAATTGTTTAATAGTAGGTATCAATAAAACAATGATAAATAAAATGAAACCAATACAATATTTTTTCTGATCATGTGTTAAATTACAATCGCCTTAATACAGATATCTATAAATTTGAACAAAAGCAATCAATAATAAAGACCATGGACTCTTTTCATTAAGATTTAACAATATATCACAGTATGTTTATGAAATATATTTTTTGAATCTTGAAATGAACATGTAAGTTAAGTCTTTAGGTAGTTTATTTTAATAAAGAACATATAAAATTAACTTAAAATAAAAAATAATGTTAGTCCACTCAAATTGATATGATATAATATGATATTTATTTATTAATATAAATCTTACTAAACATTTATCAAATTAATTGCACTACTGCAGAGCGAAGGTCTCCTCTTAGAGGGCAGGAAGGCACCAAAGAAGCAAAAAAAAACAGATTTAGTAACTAGCCTTTCACTTCCACTCCTCTTCGGTGTAACTAGCCATGGGTGGGAGTTATTGATATCTTGAATCTCCTGAAAAAACAATACTACTTTTATTACAAGTTTCATCAAAATTGAGTTTGAGAAATACAACCTATAAAGGAGAAGCAACATCTTCTTCTGTAATAAAGATATAATAATATTATCTTCTTATATATTATCAGTCAACCTCCTGAAGCATAGACGCTTTTCTCGCTAAAGCTCGCTCGGTCAATAAGATTTAGATCGGGACTTACGCAGGTGATAATATTTATTGGATGAAAATTTGCATAGGGATAGTTTAAATGATGGAGAGTAACATAGGATACTTTTGATCCCGAAAATCCCACAGGATCGGGACTAACGCGGGTGATAACCATTCAATGAATGAAAATCGACACAGGGGTAGGATAAGTGATGTAGAGTGGCATCATCATCATCGTCATCCATCGTCATCGTCATCCTTCGTCATCGTCATCGTCACTTACTGACGAAATACAAACTTTAACTTACTTCACCTACCTACCGCAGTGCAATAATCCACACTTAAACGGTCGCCCATTGAAGTACTGTTGAAGCCAGGCGCTACATATTATAAATCCGAAAGTCTGTTTGTTTGTTTGTTTATTTATTTGTTTGTTTGTTTGTTTGTTCCCTCTTCACGGTCAAACGGCTCAACCGATTTGGATGAAAATTTGCATAGGGATAGTTTAAATGATGGAGAGTAACATAGGATACTTTTGATCCCGAAAATCCCGCGGGATCGGGACTTACGCGGGTGATAACTATCTAATAGATGAAAATTTGCATAGGGATAGTTTAAATGATGGAGAGTAACATAGAATACTTTTGATCCCGAAAATCCCGCGGGATCGGGACTTACGCGGGTGATAACTATTTATTGGATGAAAATTTGCACATCGATAGTTTAAATGATAGAGAGTGACATAGGATACTTTTGATCCCGAAAATCCCGCATGATCGGGACTTACGCGGGTGATAACTATTCAATAAATGAAAATCGACACAGGGGTAGGGTAAGTTATGTAGAGTGGCATCATGATCATCGTCATCCTTCGTCATCGTCATCGTCACTTACTAATGAAATACAAACTTTACTTTACTTCACCTACCAACCGCAGTGCAAAAATCCACACTTAAACGGTCGCCCATTGAAGTACTGTTGAAGCCAGGCGCTGCATATATAAATGCAGACGTTAATAATTGTATGTAATTTTTTACTTTTAACACATAGCCTTCTTTTTATCCTAATATTCATGCGGGATCGGAACTGCGGGTGCTGCTAGTTACAAAGAAATATGTTAATTGAAATTTATCTGGATTTTTTTCCTGGTTTTATTTGTGTTGTAAAATAGTTATGTAAATCTTATAATAAATAATTTAGTTAGGTAAATAAATGAATATTTCTTAATTAGTTTTTATTGCTCTAAGCATGCATGTCTACTACAAATATTTTAAAGGAAAATACATGGATAGTTATTTTTATTATTATTATTTCTAGTAGGGGACGCCAGCGCAAGCACCAGACGGGTGATCTGTCCTCTCATGTTGGGACTATTTCACCCAGTTCCCCAAGACCCCTATAGTTTTGAGTTAACTGGTAACTCACAGTGATGTCGACCCACTAAATCTACCTGTTACTTTGCAGAATTTTAACAACTGCCCTATTGTAGTGTCACTCAGGTCCCCTTCAGATAGGGTATCTGAGTTCATTATTTCTCTCCTGGCTTTAGCGTATGCAGGGCACTCTGCTACCAGGTGATAGCTAGTTTCATCTTCCAGACAGCTAGGACAAACGGGGTCATCCCTTTGTCCTATCTTTACTAGGTGTCTGTTCAGCTGGCAGTGTCCTGTGAGGATCATTATGATTCTAATATTGTTCCTACTTAGTTTAAGTAGGTGTTTGGATTTATTTTTGTCTTTCAAACGCTTTTATAAATATCTTGGATTGCCTTAGACCATTTGTTTCTACCCATCTACGGTTGAATTCTATTTTCATTCTATGTTTAATGACACCTTTCGTAATCCCATAGGCTATCGGAAGTCTGGGTTCGGGTCCCACAAAGGTTTCATCCGCTCCTTTTCTTGCAAGTTCATCTGCTCTTTCGTTACCAGTTATGCCTTTGTGTCCTGGAACCCAGGCCACGGTAACCTTTGCTTTGCTACCCAACCTGTTCAGAGATTATAGAGATATAGAGTTATATAAGTATCTACTTAGGTACTTATCGATAGTGAGTTGTGTGTTTGCTGCGAACACCACCCACTTATAAAATATCAGGGTGGTTGAATGTATTAATCACCTCTGATATGCTAACGCCTGGCTCATAATTAAATTGGCATTTGGTCCTCATGGCATTTGGTAATAGTACGAGCAATTACCAAGGAAACAACGCAGCTAACACCTGAAAACGAATAACATAGGTTTTTATTACTTACCTAAATTGATTTACCAATTTACTTGTAAGATTTTACTTATAGGTGGTTAGAATATAGTTACAATGATCTCGTATATATAGGGACAGATCTACCTAATGGTTTTCAGTAGTTGGTAGGAAGGTAACTAAACCAACTCTGTCAGAGCAGTCACCAAACAATTGGGCCTCAATTATTATTGCACTACAAGGCTTAGAGCCCTTTTTTTTATAAAGTTGGGACCAGTAGGTAAATGGATTGGTTACGTCTCGTATATTGACCGATGAAGCATTATTGTCGGAGTACTTTGCAGGGCTCTGCGGCGTCTATTTCGTTTCGTAGCTCAAAATTCTCGCACCAATCCAAAACCAAAGTCTCCGTGATTATGAACAAAGCGACTACGTTTAATATTGAGCCCTTTGATTTACTCCGTAGCACGTAATTTCAAGACCACTAATCCAGAATGATGTTTAAAAATGAAACAGCTTATAAAAACGGAGGAAAATACAGAAAACACACCTTAAAATTCTACTTTGTCAACTGAAACAATCATAATCCCGAATGTCGGTAGGGTTTACGATAGCTAAAACCTATCGGTAGCACTCCGAACAGATAGCTGTCAAAATAGTACATTCGTTACCTACCGTGCCGAATATCGGTGGCTTGAATCGGTGAAAGTGGTACTATACTCTGTGGTTCGTGTTTTTTTTAACTTTTTCCGAATTCGGCGGCGTTCCGAAGCTCTCTGAATAACCCTGCTGGATAGGTTAGGTTAATCCAACCTAACCTAACCCTATCTACTTTTTTTACTATTAGACAGGGGAAACATTCATTATCCCTAAATTCGCCGCTCGAGGTGGGAACTCGCGTAGCCTAGTCGGTTAAGGCGCTACTGTACTGACCCAGAGACGCGAGTTCAAACCTCGCGCGGGTGAATTTTTTAATATGACATTTTCCTTTAGAATATTTCTAATAAACTATATTGATTGATTTAAGAACTGTACAAGCGCTGGCATGTATTGCTTTCTCGAAGCGCTGAGGTTGTTCTGTACGAAGTAGAATACTTCCTCCGATAAGGAGGAACTTTCCGCATTGGGGGAACTTTCCGCGTTGGGGGAACTCTTCGCGTTGGGGGAACTTTCCGCGTTGGGGGAACTCTCCGCGTTGGGGGAACTTTCCGCTTTAGGGGAACTTTCCGCGTTGGAGGAACTTCTCGCGTTGGGGGATCTTTCCGATTTGGGAGAACTTTCCTCTTTAGTGTAAGTTCTCGCTTTGGGGGTAGTGTAAGTTCTCGCTTTGGGGGAATTCTCCGCGTTGGGGGTATTTTCCGGTTTGGGGGAACTCCCCGCTACAAGAAACTCCCTCGTGAGCTCTAACGATGGCTTCCACGATTGTAGAAACTGACATAACTGCAACAATAATTATTATCATTACATAGTATTTAAAACAAAGTAATATAATATGTATAAATAAATTTAATTTAATTAATATTATTTATGTATTTTAGATAGCCTCAAACTAAGCACTAGGCTTGTACTATGGGTACTAGACAACGGATTTACTACATATTATACATAGAAAGACACCCAGACCAGATACAAATATTTATTTTTAAGCATAAATATTTGCACCCGACGGGAATCGAACCCGCAGCCTTCTGCATTGCAGTCGAGCGTCCGCCCGACGCGCCACAGAGGCCGTCATGCTCTTCAGCTCTCGTCAGCTGTGGTATCATCTAATTAGCATCCACCGCTGGTAGTTGCTAAGTTGCAGTACATTGGTGCTTTGACGTAACGTGGTTGTTACCGGTGATTACTTCAAAGCAGCAATGTAGAATACGTAATATGTTTTTTGACAGTAAATTGCAACTGGTAGCGATGGATGCTAGTTAGATGATACCGCAGCAGGTTGAAATAATGCTCACTTGGTTAGCTCTGGCCACGTTTCCGGGGCAGAAGATGGCGGCGTCCCTCGAGAGTCCGGGGCTCAGCTTCATACCGAGGAGCAACGCCGCGTGACACGAGCGGAGCCCTAGGGCTTCTCTGACGGCCGACAGAGCCCCCGCCTGAGAGAGGAACTCCTACCAACGTAGGGACGTTAGTATTTAACTTTTTAAGGGAATTGTTGACCGAACGAGCTAAGCGAGTGAGGTCCAGTGTAGACGGGCCTGGCGCTTGTATCTTTATATGTTTGTTCGACGATAACTTGAGTATCGTAGCTCCGATCTTTATGAATTTTGGTATGCGCGTAGTTTATAGGTCAATATGTTACGTATCATATACTTAGAGTTATATGAGTTCGAAGATGAGCCGGATCGGTAGGAGGGTTGGGGAGATAGGGGGTCGTGAGGTCTCAGTTCGGGGCGAACTCCTAGATATCTTAAGATATCATACGATTTGACCCAAACATACAAAGATACAAGCGCCAGGCCCGTCTACACTGGACCTCACTCGCTTCGCTCGTTCGGTCAATAAATAGTAATAAAGATACGTTCTTATGTAGCACGCTTTAGAGTCTAATTTACCTTGACAAGTATAGGGAAGCTCGGGACCAGTACGTCATCCAACACCTTAACGTCTTTCTTGAGAAGGTGTGCGGGTGTCAAGCGAGATACGTCCTTACGGGCGAACACGAGACGGTCTAATTTCCTTTGCCTGTAATTTGAGTAAATTGCTTTTAAAGTAAATAACACACAGCGCAATCTAGCCCCCAAAATAAGCACTATGCTTGTACTATGGGTAGTAGAAAGTAAAATATTATTATACTTTTTTTAAAATGTAAGTGTGTAAATTCTTACATATACAATTTGTAACGGGTAAGTCCTTTTAATCCGAAAGGGAATTGTTCTAGACGTCTAGGCGAACAACTTTTGAAAATTCTAACTTTTTTTTAAAAAAAATTGAGATTATATTTCACTGAAAAACAGCTGTTTTTGAAAATAAAGATAATTGAAGTTTTGATTGTAAACCATCAAACTAAGTAAAAGGACAAAATGAGGTCAATGACCTCGAACACTGAGAAACAGCTAATTTTCAAGTGAACTTTACACCTAAATTTTTCGAAAAGTACTTCGAATTTTCAAAAGTCGTAAAACAAAAGTTGTTCGCCTAAACGTCTAGAACAACCCCCTTTCGGATTAAAAGGGCTTACCTGTTACATCTTGTATACACACAATTTTTACACTAGCTGCGTCAAGCGGTTTTACCCGCGTTAGTCCCGTTCCCGTGGGAATATCGGGATAAAATGTAGCCTATATGTTATTTCCGGTATCCAACTAGTTATATTCCAAGTTTAATCGCAATCGGTTCAGTAGTTTTTGAGTGAAATGAAAGTAAAAATCGGTACAAAACATGGACTTTAGTTACCGTTGTCTCCAAAGCTCCGTGAACAATCTTTGTAAATGGCCGCCGTGTTTACAAATGATCCCATAGACTTGACTTTACCTATGTCCTTTGTAAACACGGCGGCCGTTTATTTACAAAGATTTTTCACGGAGCTTTGGAGACAACACTAAGTCAATGTTTTGCACTGATTTTCATTTTCATTCCACTTGTACACCTTCACGAAACCAAATTGATTAATATGCCCCCGAAATTAAACAATTTGCACGCATTCGAACTAAGTTTCACAAAAATGAATATTTAACAACACATCTCCTCAACGAGTTCCCGCCAAAGCTCCTGCAAATAACTTGCATAATTTAATTAATAACACTTGACACTGGCTAATTTGCAAATGGCCATAATCGGTTAACAATTGATAAGAAAAAAAAAAAAAAAAACTTGGCAAAGTTTGGGTTGGGAGTTTTGGCGGGAATGCGTTGAGGAGATGTGTTGCTAAATTTTCATTTTTGTGAAACCTAGTTCGAATGCGTGTAAATTGTTTAATTTCGGGGGCATTTTAATCAATTTAGTTTCGTGAAGGTGTACAAGTGTAAATAAAAGTGAAAATCGGTGCAAAACATGGACTTTAGCTTAGTGTTGTCTCCAAAGCTCCTTACACAAACATTGAAAATAATGCCCCCTTTTTTAAAATGATTCCCTGGACTTGACTTTAACTATGACGACTTGACTGTGTCGATGCAAATAACTTGCATAATATAGTAATAATACTTGACACTGGCTAATTTCCAAATGGCCATAATCGGTTCACAACAGATTTAAAAAAAAAAGAAAAAAAAAACTGCCCAAAGTTTGGGTTAAGCATAAATTAGATGTGACAATTGCCTATAAATGGTGAGAAACCGGGATGTGACTAGTCGAGATATTCAGCCTATGTCGAGATGTTTGTCTGTTTGTTTTACCTCTCTTGTTCCGGGTCCGTGGTACCGAATATTGTCTCCAAGAACAGAACAAGTTGTTCATCCTGAGCGGTTCCCTTCTTCACTTCCTTTGAGAAGTTTACCGTGTCCAGGATTATCGTCGCTGGAAATATAATTATTACATCGCACTAATCAAATAAATAAATAAATATTGCATTATTATTGTTTATTACTAGCGGTTTTAACCGCGCAAGTCATGTTCGCTCGTGCGTTGTTCGAACACCTACCTACCGTAATGCAAAAATTCACACTTAAACGGGCGACCGTCCGTCCGAATTGCCCATTAAAGTATTCAATTTGAATATCGCCCATTGAAGTCGTCCGTTTAAGTGTGGATTTGCATTGTGGTAGGTAGGTAAAGTAAGGTAAAGTTCTGAATGTCAGTAAGTGATGATGACGATGACGATAGATGACGATGGTAAAAAAACAACGAAATTACGCAATTTTCATTTAATTTATCCGGGTACCCGGACTTGATATCCGGATAAAAAGTAGCCTATATGTTAATCGTTTTTCATTGATATCGGTCCAGCCGTTTCCGAGATTAGCGCGCACAAACGCACAGACAAACAGATAAAAAGTTAAACAAAGAAAATGGGGTCTGTTGCGTTAGTACATACCCCTAAAAATAGTTTTTTTCAAAATATCTTTCAAAAACAGACACCGCTAATTTACGATTTTATTTTATTATAGCTGCGTACCGTGGTTTCCTGATCCCGTGGGAATATCGGGATAAAATGTAGCCTATGTGTTATTCCCGGTATCCAGCTACCTATATTCCGAGTTTCATCGCAATCGGTTCAATAGTTTTTGCGTTATTGAGTAACAAACACACATACACGTAACACACATACTCACAAATTTTCAGCTTACAGGATGTATGTATCATAAGTATGTATTTACAAAAACAAAATATAATATGTAGTATATCCGTTGTTTAGTACTCATAGTACAATAAGCCTAGTGCTTAGTCTGGGGCTAGATAGCGCTGTGTGTAATGTCGTGCAATATTTATTTATTACTAGCTGCGCCCCGCGGCTTCACCCGCAGAAGTGAAAACGCGTTATCACGGGCGCGGGCGGCCGAGCGGCTCTCGAGCGGTTGCACTTTTTCGTTCATTACTCGGGTTCTACTAATTGGATTTCGATGCAAAGTATACCACGACCTTCCTCGAAAATAGAACTATTCAATATTGAAAACCAGATTTCAATCGGTTAAGTAGTTTTTTATTGTATAAGGAACCGACAGATAAACAGACAGACAGACAGACGTGAATTTTAAAAATTATATAATTTTGTTCTACTACTTTTTCTAAGTCCTCTAGACAATTTTTGTTTAATTTACTTCCAAGTACAGACTTTTTGTCCTCTCTTCCTTTATTACAAGTATAGATTATGTATTGATTAACTTACAATGCAACATATCAGTGCAGGCGGGGTACGAAGTGAAGAACAGTGTATCTTTGGACATCAACCGACTCAAATCTCTTATCCTCTGCGCTACCAACGTAGCACATGAACCCACTACCTCTATTGTTAGCCTGAGTCACAAATATACAGGGTTATTTTCTTCTATGGTTTTCGCGATTTTGCACAATAAAACACTTTATTTACCGGGTCTAATCGCGTTTTATTCATAATTCTTAAACGACCGAGCTTAAGGCGGCGATAGATGATAATTATCGGTCCTTGTCCGATTGCATATAAATGAGCGAGATGGAATTTCGTGAAAAAAATCTACAATTTCTCGTAAAATCAATCATTAACGAAGATTAAAATAATATTTTTATAAAGTGCGACGAAGAGGTTCTAGGTATTGTATTTTCTAATATTATGATGCCTATAAGAAAATATAGCAGTTAAGGATTTAGAAGAAAAATTGATTTATTTTGTAAAACAAAACTTTGCCTGTAAAATAGTGGTATTTAAAGTTATTTTTTATTGTTTTTGAAATGAAGGGGACACTTCTTATATCATGTACAATAACATAATACATTGTTTAAGGATCTGTTTGATACCGGTTATGAAAAAAACTATTCAATCGGTAGGGATTTCACATAAGTCGCGTCCTTAAACCCGGTAAATAAAGTGTTTTATTATACAGGGTTATTTCTTTCCAGTTCAAAACTGTGCTGGAGGACAAAATTTGTTTGTTCTACGACTTTGAAACGTCGAAGTATGCTTCAAAAATTTGAGTTTAAAATTTACTTGAAAATTAGCTATTTCTTTTTGTTTTTATTGCTCAAGGCATTTTAAACATAGACATATTTTTAGCAAGGAAATATATTTCCAAAAAACGGACGCAGGTTCGAATCCTGTCATGGGGATTTTTTGGAAATATATTTCCTTGCTAAAAATATTTCTATGTAAAAATTAGCTGTTTATTTAGAGTTAGAGCTCATTGACTGTCTTCTACATCAAAACGAACAACTTTTGTTCTACGACTTTTGGAAAATCGAAGCAGGCTTTCAAAAATTTGAGATTAAAGCTTACTTGAAAATCAGCTGTTTTTTAAAGTTAGAGGTAATTGACCTTAACCTTTTGACCTTTTGTTTGCAGAGGTCACTTTTCTACATCAACACAACTTTTGTTCTACGACTTTTGAAAATTCAAATTATGCTTCGAAAATTTTGAGTTCAAAGTTTAAATACTTGAAAATCAGCTGTTTTTTAAAGTTAGAGGTCATTGACCTAAAGTTGACCGGTTATTTGCAGAGGGCACTTTTCTACATCAAAACAACTTTTGTTCTACGACTTTTGGAAATTCAAAGTAAGCTTCGAAAATATTCAGTTTAAAGTTTACTTGAAAATAAGCTGATTTTTTACTCTCAAAGGACGACAGTAGAATTTGAAGGTCTCAAAGGACCTTCAAATTCTACTGTCCCGGATATGTGGGCAGAGCTAACCAAGTGAGAATTATTTCACCCGCGTAAGTCCCGTTCCCACAGGAATATCGGGATAAAAAGTAGCCTATGTGTTAAAAATTAAAGTTTTAACTTGTGTGTTTCCGCAATTAGCCCTACTATTGGGCCTTTGTGCGTGATTTTAAGCCGTGGGTTTCCTTACGGTGTTTTCCTTCACCGAAAGAGCGATGTTAATAGCGCACTTACATTTTTCTTAAAGAAAAAGACATTGGTGCGCGGCTGGGATTCAAAGCCACGACCTTCGAAATGAAAGTCGGGGTATCTACCATTAGACCAACAGCGCTCTTTGAGTTATTCCAGGTCTATATTACCTATATTCCAAGTTTCATCGCAAACGGTCCAGTAGTTTTTGCGTGAAAGAGTAACAAAGTCACATACATACATACAAAATTTCGCGTTTATAGTATACCAGCTTCGCCCCGCAGTTTCACCCGCGTAATTCCCGATCCCGCGGGATTATCGGGATAAAAAGTAGCCTATGTGTTATTCCAGGTCCCTAGTTACCCACATTCTAAATGTCATCCAAATCCGTTCAGCCGTTTTTGCGTGATTGAGTAACAAAAACACATACACACCCTCACAAACTTTCAGCTTTATAATATTAGTAGGTAGTAAGATAAAAAAAGATGTATGTACATACCTCGTATCATCTTTGTAAGGCCAATTCGATCGTTCAGTCGGTCTGTGGTCGATAATCTCGACGACAAACGGCGCCAAATGCTGATCCGATTTCGATAGAACATGATGGTCGACTAGATAAACTCGCGGGGGTGATTTTTTAATCAATTCATCCAGGTTTATCTCGTTTCTGGAAGAAATCAAATCAATCATTCATAATTTGTTTTTATTGCTCAAAGCATAGTTAACTACAAATATTTTTAAAGAAAAAAATGATCTTTAAAAATACACTTGCGAGATTTGAACTCGTACCTCACCGCTCGGCCACGCAAGTTCCCATCTCGAACAGCAAATTTAAGAATATAAATGTTTTGAAGATGGAATTTTCCTTTAAAAATATTTCTAGTTAAGTCAAACCATCCCAATATAATAAACTAACTGCGCCTTGCGGTTTCACCCGCGTAAGTCCCGTTCCCGCGAATATGAGGATGTGTTATTCATTTAAACCTTCGTATTGAATCACTCTATCTATTAACATAAACCTCTTCAAAATGCGTTGCGTAATTTAATTTTTAAATGTCATAAAAATAGTATAATAACCCAAACGAGGGGTGTGTGAAACGCAGTGATTTTATTGGCATGCATAGCATACATAAATAATTTTGAGTGTAAATCGCCAAGATGCGTCCCCACGTTTTGAGAGTCGACCTCAAAATTAGGAGAAAAGCTCAATTATTAATGACTAAGAAGTGTTTTTGATATATTTTAAAGTGTTTCCTACACTTAAAAATAATGAAACATTTTAAAATATATCAGAAACATGTAATCGGAAGCAACATCTCAAAGTTGAATTTAATTCTATGAAAATAGAATAATTCATGATAGCAGTCTGCAATGTTTGCCGGTAGATGGCGCTGCGTGCCTTAAAAAGTAAAACAATAAATGCAATCCTTTATTTCGACTCGATTGAACATGCATCCGTGGCCAAATTGATGAATTTATGAAAAATTTTGGAAAGCATTTCTTTTATTATACTAAGAAGTGTACGCAAAATAGGCTCTCAGACGTCGACTTGCGGAAACCACAAACAAATACAATCATCAATCTAAGAAGTGTTCACCTGAAGACTAAGCCAGTCGCGTCGATGCCATGTTGGTTGAAGCAGTGAGCGACCTCCGTCTTAATGGCGAGGTCTTCTCGAGCGACATTCAGCGCGCACACGAATATATCGTCAGGTGACGACGCCGGCCGTTGTACGCGAGTGCATACCTGTACTCAGACCAATGTTAGACTGAAGGTTGTAGGTTTGATTGATTCCCGCCGGGTGCAAGTAAAGCTTCAAAATAAAGCATTCGTTAAAAAGAAACACCCATGAATTATGAAAACTATTAATTCCTAATCAACTAGGTACCCCCTTACTTATGGAAAAGCCATATTCTTTAATATGGATCCAATTACATCCAATTACAGAAACGTCATTTAAAATTTGAGAGGTACTTAAATTTTTAAGCAGTTTCCAAATTTAAAATTAGTGTGGCAATTTTGGAGTTTGAGGGCTGCTTCCTTGTTGACCGAACGAGCGAAGCGAGTGAGGTCCAGTGTAGACGGGCCTGGCGCTTGTATCTTTGTAACTATGTCTCTTTGTATGTTTGTTCGACGATAACTTGAGTATCGTAGCTCCGTTCTTCATGAATTTTGGTATGCGCGTTGTTTAGGTCAATATAATTTATGAGTTCGAAGATGAGCCGGATCGGTAGGGGGGTTGGGGAGATAGGGGGTCGTGAGGTCTCAGCTCGGGGCGAACTCCTAGTTTAAGTAGTTCTCAAATGTTGAGTAGCGTTTCTGTATTTGGCCGCAAGTTATGTGAGTTATGTGACGTTTGTCTCTGTCTGTCAACTTTCAAACTTCATGTCACAGTAAAAGACACGATCACGATACATAGTTTCCAGCTCCTAACCAGCGTTTATAAGTATGAGGGCTAATTGACCGAACGAGCGAAGCGAGTGAGGTCCAGTGTAGACGAGCCTGGCGCTTGTATCTTTGTAACTTTGTATCTTTGTATGTTTGTTCGACGATAACTTGAGTATCGTAGCTCCGATCTTCATGAATTTTGGTATGAGCGTAGTTTAGGTCAATAGAATTTATGAGTTCGAAGATGAGCCAGATCGGTAGGGGGGTTAGGGAGATAGGGGATCGTGAGGTCTCAGTTCGGGGCGAACTACTAGTTACTAGCAATAACCCTCATTATGCCACCCAGATTTTATTTTGACTGAACGAGCGAAGCGAGTGAGGTCCAGTGTAGACGAGCCTGGCACTTGTATCTTCGTAACTTTTTATCTTTGTATGTTTGTTCGACGATAACTTGAGTATTGTAGCTCCGATCTTCATGAATTTTGGTATGCGGGTAGTTTAGGTCAATAGAATTTATGAGTTCTAAGATGAGCCGTATCGGTAGGGGGGTTGGGGAGATAGGGGGTCGTGAGGTCTCAGTTCGGGGCGAACTACTAGTTTTAACTGTGTTACATCTAGTAGTACAAAGATACAAGTGCCAGGCCCGTCTACACTGGACCTCACTCGCTTCGCTAACTTGGTCAATAAATATTGCACAATATTACACACAGCTCAATCTAGCCCCAAACAAAGGACTAGGCTTATGGGTGCTAGACAACAAACTGTCTTACAATAATCTTTACTCAATAATGTTTACTCTTTATGATACAAGTATGGATTCTTTGCTTGTAAAATAGCCCGGTTTATATAGCACTATCTATTAGTACTACAGTATTTACCCTGCATTTTAACTGTTCATACTGCCACCAGAGGAAGGTTGCGTAGACGAGAGAGGATACTGCCGAGTCCAGGTCACAGCTCTCATTGCCCAGCACTAGGTGCAGGGTGCCGTACTCTGATGATAGCTGGAACACAGTACACATCACTGGTTGGTCGGGATTTGAGTGGTATTTTACTTGAGTGGTTTCATTCAACTCGTACTCATATAAGGTAGGTTAGGTTAGGTTAATAGTGCTAGTGTATTGGGTTTAGGTATTTAGAATTTAAGGTTAGTAGGTTATTTATAATGATCTGCTATCGTATAGTGGTAATTATGCTGACTTGTTTATTTGCAATAATGTTATTTTTTACTATGTTCCTTTTACTTGGTCATACTTAGTAGTTCTTAAATGTTTTAAATTGTTTTCTATAAGTGATAATTTTAGTTTGTATTGATAGCCAATTTCGCCTGAGATACAGGATTTTCCTAGTTCAGGCATATGAGTTACTTGGATTTATAATTTGATATTTAGACTTTACGAAACTTTGTACACAATATTTTCGGTTTTTTTTTTATAAACTTTTAAAACTCACACGATTTGTACTCATAGTAATATTTTTTAACCGGGTCTTAGAGGTAAGAGAATTAAAAATGAACAATACGCGAGTAAGACCCAGTTAAAAAATATTACTACAAGGTTATGTTACGAAAATTAGGTCTAAATTCAATGAGTATCTCTGTCTAAATTACACAAATTACATACTGGAAATAGTACATTATTTAAAAATAGAAGTTGAAGATCGTAGAAAGCATTTATTTTTCTAAATTTTATTATGAAATAAATAAATAAAATACAAATCCATTCGAAAAATAACTATCCAAAAATACTTACACAAGAAATAACTACAAAGATAAAAAAAAAAAGCAACACAAACATAATAAACAATAATAATAAAACCTCACAAAACCTCAGTCAAACAACCCACCCCTCACCGCCCCTGGAGCAAAGCTGCCCAAAACACTAGCCGCGTTACCGCGCTGAATAGCAATCGAAAGACTTTGTACCAGGAACGACCCAGAGCGTGGGTCAAAACCCCGGTCCCGGAGACGACGCCCAATCTCCCATATAAAATCAAGACCTTCAACCCCCCAAAGTCTCAACCGCTACTGGCACAAACTCATACCCCTGGGCAAGCGGCGCATACTTTATGTGCTTGGCCCCAGCTGCCGACTCCGCAGCCGCACCGGCAATCCTAGACGTCTGAGGCAAGTGACTTACGGCAACGGTATTCACGCACGTAGCGTCCCAAATAAGACATTTGCCCCGCCGCCATGGCACGAGGGATAACCCATCCGGCCTTTTGCCAGACCGACTGAGGCCAGGAGGCTCCAACACGCAAGGCACATTGGCGGACACCAAAGCCCTCCGAATGAATGATGTCATTCAAGGCATGATGACGCGGAAACCTCCCCAAGCAGCGACAACAACTCAATGCATGGTGGCCGTCGCACTCCACCATAGAGTCACATATGCATGGATGAGGTTCAAACACACTGCAGCCGATCCGAAGCGCAACCGCCACCCGCAAAGAGTCATTGTCCAACAAAGCACCTAGACTCGGAGAAGGCAACGCATGTAACCATGCCCCTGCCTCAGCCCTAGCAGCCCCCCGCAACCTAGCCTGGTCCGCCCCCCGAGCCCGCTCCAGTAAATGCCGCTGAACAAACCTGGACCCCACGTCGTCCCACTCTCGCTGCTGAGATGGATCAGAAGGAACCTCGGCCCCAGGATACAAAGACTGCCAGGCATTCCTAGCCTCCACCACATAGGGAACACAGATCTGGCCACCGTGCACAGATAAATTAAAAATATATTAAATAAATACATTTGTGGTGGCTGTGTGTGGCTGAAAATGAACAAAAGGAATATATAAGATCAAAAAAATATTTTACCAATTTGTTTCGTGTTATTTGTAAATAGTCGTTCATTCTCTATTGCTTCAGCCTCAGTGTACTTTCAGTGCTTGCTGTCTTCGGTGTACCTTTTAATATGTCCAAAAGATTTGGTTTCATTTATTCATACGATTATCAACTTTTTGGGCAAAGAGATTACACAGCACAGATTAGAACACTACCTAGTACTATTTACAGGTATCTCATATCTCGGTGTGGAAACGTAAACACATATCCTTCTTACAGGATTTTTCTAATGAAATTGCAATGTTTACAAACTATTTTAAGGTTATGTTTTGGTTTTGCACAAATTAATGCCAATGAAATAAGGGCACTCTAACATTTTAAAAATAAAAAGCACTACGAAGCTTCGACTAGTTTCAGAAAGTTGTTTCTACTTATCGTCAGATGTCAGCACTATCGTATGAAATTTTTACCAACATAATAAAAATAAAAAGCACTACGAAGCTTCGACTACTCTCATAGTTGTATTCTACTTGACGCATTGTGGCAGCACTATCGCTTTGACCAACCAATGCAATCAAAAAGTGAAGTTTGAATTGCCGCCATTGTTGTTAAACTTTCATTATAAAAAATGGATTATCGGAACAAAAATTAGCTCCAGTAGCTGCAACTACCTATACTTATGTATCCAAAGTTTAATAGCAATCGGTTCAGTAGTTTTTGCGTGATTGAGGAACAAACTGACAGACCATACAAACTTTCGCGTTATATAATTTACCAGCTGCGCCCCGCGGTTTCACCCGCGTAAGTCCCGATCCCGCGGGAATATCGGGATAAAATATAGCCTATGTATTATTCCCGGTATCCAACTAATTATGTTCCAAGTTTCATCGCAATCGGTTCAGTATTTTTGCGTGATTGAGTAACAAACATCCAAACACACACACTCACATTTATAATATTCGTTCGAACTTATTCGACAGATATCTTTTAGCTGGGGAATGAAAAATCCGCCCAAGCCTTTTTTAGGAACTTGAACAGGAGAAAATACGAGTAGAAAAAAAACCAAAGTTATAATAGATTTACAATTTTATTATAATTAATCAAATTCGGACATAAATTCGGAAATAACTGAATGCATGATAGTAAAAACCCATTTCAATGAGCGTAAAAACCCATCTTATTCTGGATGTGATGGTTTTTTACAACCAAACTTATGGCAACACTTGAAAACGTCAGCTGTCAAAATTGACGTTTTTTATCGTTTATTTTATTTTCCTTCCTAAGCCTTCGGCGCAAAGAAAGGCTTTACAGTATACAGGAACTTGTGGAATTAATCGTATCTTCCAGCAGGCATGTTTTTTTCACAGTTCACTTGGTAAGCGGAGAGGATGTGACAGAATTCAAAAAATGGTGGATTCAACATTTCAAAAAGACTGCTCTATCCCTTGAGACAAAAGACCGACGTATTCCAAGAACGGAGAAAGTAAATTTCAGTATCTTAAAGTTCCATCACCTCACATTCAAAAAGATCGGAGGTGACGTGCCAGTAAGAGCGCAGGAATTCATTGATGGTGCGATAAAGCATACATTTTTGATGAAGACAAGGCCACACATTTGTACGCCGCTTCCACAAGAACCTGCATATGGGACAAGGCAACTCTGCATCAATGCAAAGAAAATGGAAGATCTGAAAAAATGCGTTCAGTTCGTACCGGAAGAAGAAAAATTTAAGTTTTGGGATAAAATATTGCGTTGGCCTACAGCCGAAACCATTGAGGATGAAGACCCTGACTAAAATTGTCTAATTTAATGTAAATAAATATTATATTACTTTCTTAAAAATTGGACTTTGATTGTAAAAACACACCTTGTATGAGATGACTGTAAAAACCCTCCTTATCCCAAAACTTTAGATGTCTATACAAAGTAATCTAGGTATATTTTTAAAAAATATTTTTAAGAAATCCTTAAATTTAATGTTGTTGAATATAATTAGTAAAAAACTAGATACAATACAGTTTAATTTTTTTACACCAGACAGTTTTTATTGATTTCCTGAAACTTTTGCATTTGGTCTGATGTGGGTTTTTACAATCATGCATTCAACTAATGTTATTTATTAGACAAAATGTAAATTGGTGTAATAAAAAGGGAGTAAGGCCGGAGTAGTTAATTCCGCTTTTTGTTTGAAACAATTTTGAAAGTTCTTGTCACGGAAAAAGTTAAAGCATTTTCACACTACTCCGACCTTACTCCACGTTTATTAATAAGGCTATTAGGTACAATGAAATTAGGAACTAAAACAACCATGAACTATACCTACTTACAACAAATTAAAACATAATAATTTATTTTTGAAACAATAGTTTTTCATTTGTTATTTGATATGATATTTATTTATCAATATGAATCTTACTAAACATTTATTAAATTACATTAGAAATCGGCTCTACACTAAGCATAAGCTTGTATTGCAGGAACCGAAGGAAATTTTAAATAAAAAATACCTCGACTACTTCTATACAATATACAAGATGTAACGGGTAAGTCCTTTAAATCCGAAAGGGGGTTGTTCTAGACGTCTAGGCGAACAACTTTTGTTCTATGACTTTTGGAAATTCGAAGTACTTTTCGAAAATTTTAAGTACCTATAAAGTTTACTTGAAGATCAGCTGTTTCTTAGAGCTCGAGGTCATTGACCTTATGTTGTCCTTTCATTTAGTTTGGTCTACTACAATTAAACCTTCAATTATCTTTATTTTAAAAAACAGCTGTTTTTTTCAGTGAAACAATCTCAAAATTTTCAAAAAAAAAGTTCCAATTTTCAAAAGTCGTACAACCAAAGGTGTTCGCCTAGACGTCTAGAACAACCCCCTTTCGGATTTAAAGGTTACCCGTTACATCTTGTACATATATATTTTTTTACGTTTTTTTTTTTAATTTATTTGATGTGTTTTTAATTTCATTTTTTTAGCTGAACGACAACGCGGCGGCTTCGCGACGACTTATAATGGTGGTAGGGCCCACTGTATAAAACATTTGGTAATAATTCAAATTGTAAATATTATACCTTACAGCCGAACTACCGTCAAATGTGGCAACTTGACCTTCACCGGTCAACTTGACCTTAGTTTTTAATTATTACAAATTTAAAAGTTTCGTCGGATTAGAAACAAATTGACATACCATTGTAAGAGTGGTATGTTTTTAAGATTGTTACTGGCAACATATTTTTATTTCAAAGTGGCAACACTATTCGTTTATGCAATATGGCGTTTCGAAGTGTCATTGTCGGCACACGTTTTTTTTGTTGTGGATATTATTGTGTTTATACAGCGGTAAATGTTTGTCTGAGGTGAGTGCAATTATGATATAATGTGTACCAAATCCTAAAGTTTAATTTTACGTTGTTATTAATCCGTTTGTAATCCAATTTGTTAAAATATTTGCTTAGGTCTTGTTGGCTAAGGTTAGGTCAAGTTACCATTGACAAGAGAATGACAACTTGACCTACACCTAGGGTTGATACAAAATTAAATGCATTCGTACGGATTAACCAATTTTTTTTTTGTTTATTTTTTTACGAATACTTAGAGGAAAATTTGGGATTTTTTTTGTTCGTATTAATGGGTAGGATCATCCGCTAATAGATACTGGTAAATTAAAAATAACCTACTTATCCCACGTACATTTGTTTTAGGATAAAATGCCTCCGAAAAAACGAGATCGCCGAAAACTCGGAGCTAGACCGTATAAAAATTACAGCGATGAAATGTTGTCTCTAGCCGTTGATATGGTTAAGAATAAGCAAATATCCTCTTACGATGCCGAAAAACAATTCAGCATCCCTAGAAGAACAATAGAGAGAAAAGTTATGAAAATACATATGAAAAGACCAGGACCTCCACTAAAATTGACTGAAGAAGAAGAATTGAACTTTGTAAAAGTTATTATTGTATCGTCAGACTACGGCGCTCCCCTGAATTTAATGGATCTCAGGATACTTGTAAATGACTATTTGTTGAAAAATAACAAGGCTGAAGTTTTTGATGGAAAACTACCTGGAGAATGGTGGGCCCGGTCTTTTATAGAACGGCATCGTGACAAACTAACATTTCGATCAGTGCAAAATATTAAGAGAGCGCGAGCAGAAAAGACTGTAACAGAATTTCAAAATTATTTTAATAACCTTGAGAATGTGGTCAAAAACGTTCCTTCAACCCATTTGTTAAATTACGATGAGACTAATTTTAGTGACAATCCAGGGTCCGTAAAATGTATATTTCGGCGTGGTATAAAGTACCCATAGCGAATAATGAATAGTACAAAGAGTTCTATTTCAGTTATGTTTGCCGCAAGCGCGGATGGCAAGGTATTGCCACCATACGTTGTATATAAATCCGAAGCTTTATGGAGTCAATGGGTCGAAGGAGGTCCCGATGAAGCTCGTTATAATAGAACCAGTAGTGGGTGGTTCGATTCGAGTTCATTTTTGGACTGGTTCACTAAAATAATTTTACCATGGGCTCGCAAATTGGAAGGAACCAAGGTTATCATCGGCGATAACTTATGAGCCATATTAACATAGAAGTCATCGAATTGTGCGAGAAATTTAACATTAAATTTATACTCTTGCCACCAAATTCTACCCAAATAACACAGCCCCTGGATGTTGCTTTTTTTGGGCCGTTAAAAAAGACTTGGCGTAAAGTGCTGACTCAATATAAAATTGAAAATCCACGCCAGTCATCTCTAAATAAATGTCACTTTCCTCCTCTTTTAAAAAAGGTGATGGATGAAGTTAGAATGAATAAAAAAGAAAATATAATAAGTGGGTTTAAAGCCACAGGCATTTTCCTATTCAACCCAAAAAAAGTGTTAAATAAATTGCCCGAATATAGTACTTCCAATGAACCACAATACTCAGTAGACCAAGTGCTACTAGACTATTTAAAGGAAAGTAGAAAACCTAAGGAAATAAAAAAAGGAGGAAGGAACAAGAAATTAAAGGTTGAGTCAGGAATGTCTGTAACAAAATCAGACCTTGCTAAAAGAGAAGAGACAGAAAACCAGGCCAAGAAAAAGGAAAAAACTTCTGAAAGAAAACAAATGAAAAATGAAAAATCAGATCAGAAGAAAAAGGAAAAAACTTCTGAATGAAAACAAATGAAAAATGAAAAATCAGATCAGAAGAAAAAGGAAAAAACTTCAGAAAGAAAAGATCAGAACACTACTACTTATAAAAAAAACGTTTTTTTTTTAGTTTGTGTTAGGTTTTGTTCTTTTCACGACTTTAATTCGAATTACAATTGTCAATAATAAGTAACACAAGAATTTCCCGCCACGAATTTACCAAATAATAGGTCTAATTTGAATTTCCCGCCATAAATTGGAACTAAGACTCTTTGGCCATTCGCACGCCATTCGAAAAATGAAAAAAAGAAAATGGTGGCGATGACAGATTTGTAGTCTTTGAGCGACATAAAAGTTTGAAAAAGTTGTGATCAAACTAATGCCCTAAAAACACTCGAGTATTAGCAGAAAAAGATGTAAAAACGTCTACGAGGTTGACCACGCCCAGGCTAAATCATGTTTGACAGGTAAGTTTACTTTTTCTGCCGATGGTGGTACCACTCCACCTATGGTTATTTACCCACTAAAAAGAATGCGAGCAGATATCAGGTCTTCTGTTCCGTCACATTGGGAATTGGGCTTATCCGACAATGGATGGATGAATAAAGAACTATTTTTTCAATACATCAATAACGTACTTTATCCATACTTACTAGAAAAGAAAACTAAACTTCCGATTGTCCTATTAGTTGATGGACACAAAAGCCACATAAACTATGCGTTAAATGAGTCTTGCAAAGATAAGGGTATCATTTTAATAGCACTTTACCCCAACGCTACTCGGATTCTACAACCGGCAGATGTATCTGCGTTTAAGCCTTTGAAGAATGCTTGGAAAAAAAGTGTTTTGGACTGGAGACGCGAAAATTTGACAAAAATTTTGACGAAAGTTGACTTTGGGCCAATTTTGGCTACGGCTTTAGAGAAATATAATACCTATATTGCTGACAAAAACTTTGCTAATTAGCCCAACAATCGAAGTTCTGAAGCTCTTTTGCGATGGATGTGGGGGGCAAAATAAGAATTCCCACATAATTCACATTCTTCTTTACTAGCTTGCTAAATCAAGTCCACAACACGTCAAAGAGATTGTGATAACATATCCGGTTCGTGGGCACTCTTTCCTACCCGCAGATCGAGTATTTGGTCGTGTTGAAAAGGAGCTGAAATTACATCCCACTATAACCATGAAAGAAGAGTACAATCAGTATTACTCGAAGTTTGGACAAGTACATGTCTTAGGTGATAACTGGGAGTTGCATGATGTCAAAGGACTTCAAAATACTTAAGGATCGAAAAAATTCAAAATCTAAAAAGGATTTCTATCCAAAAAATTGTAAAACCAGACTGAACTGTAGAAGGGAGGGTGCAGTGCTATGAAAATTACAGATTTATTTCTGGTAATGAACCCAAGCTAAATTTGCTAAAAAGACGAAAATCTTTCGGAAATCTTACGTTAGGGAGATTGAGAATTGGGCGAGTTATTGGTACTGCCAAAAAAAATGACGTGATATCATTATTAACAAAAATATATGGAGAGAATTGGAGGAGTAATAATGACCTGGCTTGGTACAACACATTACTGAACAGTGAGGACTATGGGGAAGTAGGTGATGGGGATGAGGAGATGAACGAATCCTGCGACTGCCTTTTCCTTGAACACTGTCCAGTTCATGTATAATGTTAAGTACCTACTTATAACTGATAATAAATATACGTACCTAATTTTAAATTTAAGAAATATACGTAGTAGCTACTTACAAAAACATTTTTAAATAAAAATTGGTTATTAAAATTTTACTTTTATTAATTGCCATAAAAGTCACATTTCCTTAGATATTCCTACAAAACGTCACTTTTCCATAAAATGACCCGACAAAAAAGGATTTCTAAGTTTTACCCCAACAAAACGTCACTTCTGCAAATTTATTTTGCAAATAACATCAAAACTAACGGGTGTTTTTTTTAGAGGTATAGAACTTTAAGTTGGCATCACTTTTTTAACTGGCGGCCATTTTGTCAGCTGTCAAGTGATTAATATTTAGTTTGGTTTGCCATTTCATCATGAACAGGTTGACAAAAGAACAACGCTTGCAAATCGTGCAAATTTATTTCGAAAATAATGGTTCAGTTCGCGAAGTTTACCGCAAGCTCCGTCCATTTTATGGTCGACATAATCGTCCATCAGAGCAATTAATTCGGTTAACCATGGATCGTTTTCGCACTACGTTTACTCTATGTGATAATACGCGATGTGAAGTCGCTCGTCTACGCCAACAAACCAGAAACGTTAGGGGACTTGGAAGCCAACATTCGTGGCGTTATTGCCAACATACGGCCCCATATGCTCGAAAAAGTGGTTGAAAATTGGACCTGTAGAATTGGCTTTATTCGAGCCAGCCGCGGCGGCCACATGCCCGAAATCATATTTAAACGTTAATGGCATAAAATTATCCTTCCAATAAAGCCAAATTGATGGACATTAAAACGATTTTCTTGTGTTTTATTTCAATTCGAAGTTCTATACCTCTAAAAAAAACACCCCTTATAAGAAATTTTCAAAATATAAAAAATACAATATACAAGGTGTAACGGGTAAGCCCTTTTAATCCGAAAGGGGGTTGTTCTAGACGTTTAGGCGAACAACTTTTGTTCTACGACTTTAGGAAATTCGAAGTACTTTTCGAAAAATTTAGGTGTAAAGTTTACTTGAAAATCAGCTGTTTCTGAGAGTTCGAGGTCATTGACCTTATGTTGCCCTTTTATTTAGTTTGATGGTTTACAATCAAAACTTCAATTACCTTTATTTTCAAAAACAGCTGTTTTTTCAGTGAAAAAAAATCTCAAAATTTTCAAAAAAAAAGTATGAATTTTCAAAAGTCGTAGAACAAAAGGTGTTCGCCTAGACGTCTAGAACAACCCCCTTTCGGATTAAAAGGGCATACCTGTTACAAATTGTATTTATTGATTTTTTATCTAATTTGATGCTAAAATTTCAAAACTTATTTTTTTTAACCTAAAGAGCTATACAGTTTTTTCTAATTTCTGTAAAAAACTGAAAAGTGGAAAAGTGACGTTTTGTTCGCCTACTCCTCATATGAATCTCTCTTCTATTATAAATGGTTTTAAAGCATGTGGTCTGTATCCCTGGAATCCAAATGCAATAGACTTTTTAAAGTGTCTTTGAAAACCTAATAGCAGTGCAATTAATCCACAATCTAGTCTTGAGCAACAAAAACCCACTATGGCTTTAGAAAAATTTCAAGAAATAGTAGGACCATCCATTTTAAAGAATCTACAACCACATTCAGTAACTAAAAATCCATTTCAAGGAGCTTTGTCAAAAATTTACAATTTTTTAAAATCAACATCTATTATCGATGATAGAAAAGACAATGATCCCTGCTAATTGGAGATGAGTGTATTTCAATGGATAACACTCCGATTCTTATACATACCTCAGAAGATTTAGAATTACCTTATTTTTTCGAGAACAAAGATACTCAGCGATCAGCGAGCGAGCGAAAACATAAAAACTGATTCAAACCCAAATCAAATTATTAATATAGACACTCCTGTTGTTCTTGAAGATTTTGACAATGTAGAGTCAAATTTAAGTCACGATATTCCCACCTTAAATGAAAATGTACTCGAAAATTTAAGTCAGTTCCAAATTATGGATAGTTATGGTTCAGGATCAAATGAAATTGAGATTGTAAGTACAGATTGTCGAATTAATTCTCCATCTTTTACGGTATCTAATAATGGAATAGAACGTACTCCTGACAGTAAATTTGACAAATAGTTTATTATGGCCAAAAACACCTATACGAAAAGGTCGACAGATTGAAAATAAACCAGTGTTCGTGTTGACTAGCAACAAATGGTTAGAAATGGAAAAAAGTAAACAAGATGAAAAAGAGAAAAATGAAAAAGAAAAGCAAGAACGTAAGCGCCAAAGAGAAGAAAATAAGACCAAATCTAAACCCAGTAAAAACAACAAGAAGAAAAAAGTACAACAGAATGTCCATAATATTGGTATTGGTAACCCAAAGGCTAGTAGCGAAAGTGATGAAAATATACCATTAAGTTCTTTTAAAATAACTCCACAAGACCCTGAAGACACAATTTTGACGGGCATTAACATAGAACCTTCATTTGTGAAAGACGTTGGGTCACTTGCTGTTAAGATTAAAGTCGAGTCCCAAGTACAACTACCTAAACTAAAACCAGTCAAAAGCGAAATAACACCAAATACAATCACTCACTGTAACTATGCTCATACTATTAATAGGCCAAAGGATTTTATACTGCCTAGACCCTTGAAGAAAGTCTTGCAAAGAAGAGACACTTTCAGTAATGATAAGGAACTCTCCAAGTTTTTAGAAGAATATGACGATGATTCTTCGTAATACCTCTTATTAGTACCTACCTATTGTTGATTTTAAGCTACTGTTTAGTACCTAATGATGGCTGAACATGTCTCAAATAGTAAAACCTAAGTGTTTATCTAAATATTTAAGAATACCTAAATAATATAAGCTGTTAAGTAATGTTAAAGTGCCAATAACTGATTGTAATGTGACAATAACTGTACTCTTGATGCAAATGACTATACTTTTCTGAACATTTTTAAATTCTGTTATTTTTCGTTTATTAAACTGTGATTACCAACATGAATGTGTTTTTATTTGTAAATTAATACACTGTGTAAACATTTTATAAAGATTACATTGGAATTTGACATCTAGTTTATTTAAAAAACCAAACTCATGCCAAGGGAGCCTAAAGTGCCAATCATTATGCTGTTTACCCTATTATCGCTAGTGACATCTATGATTTTATAAATAAATTAATAAGGTCAAGTCTTGTAATTGCAACTATCTGGTTATTGCAACTAATTTAAATAACTCCATCTATCATCACTGTTTCGAACAACGGCAAGCGTTTATATTTTTCTTCTATCCAGTACTCACGAAAAAATATAGATGACGCTAATAAATATTGAACTGTGTGAATGACATTAGCTTTTTTACAAACCGCCATTTTTTTCGGAGTGACGCTGAGTAAACGCGGAGCGGACAAAATATTTTAATTCTGTTTTTAGTGGTTTTTGGGTGAGTTGTTCTTAGAGGGAGTGATTATCCACCACGGTAAGTTATTTTTTACGTATTTGTTTCATTCTAGGATAAATCTAGCCCAAGTTATGGGTTCAGTTACATTTACCAGACTAAAAATCAAAAGTCAAGTTATTGCAACTATTTTGAAATTTTTAGGTTAGTTGCAATTATCTGACCGCTTTTGTATGAAGTATGATAATGCTAGTGATGCGACAGTGAAAACGACTACTACGATAAAAATATTTTATCGAAAGGGATACTATCCATACCCAAGCAGTAGTTAAATAGTCCGCATATATATGGGAAACTTCCGGCGCTAGTGTCGCCCTTTAAAAAAAATCGCCCTTCATTATTTGAGACAAATAAAAAAATTATAATCCATTTAAGTAATAGTGAATAATAAATAACTTATTTTTAGTTTATCTCAGTATTTGATAAATGGAATCCTGGGCACTTAGGGAACGGACGTACCCATACTACGTGATCCATTTTGACCCCCCTCCCTCCCCCTCGATGACCGCTCGTAGTATAAGCCAAGACCCCCTCTCTGATTTTCACGTGGTAATTTATAAATACGTTTTTTTTTATTTTGTAGATGCCAAAATATAAACGAAAAAAAGACACGAAGTATTCGTTAGCTGATCTAATAGAAGCAGTCGAAAATGTACGACAAAAAAAAATTAACAGCTACGAAGCTTCCGTAAAATACGGAATACCGAGGTCAACCATTATTCACCGTCTATATGGAACACGTGGTGCCAAACAGCCAACACCTGGCAGACCTACTGAATTATCAAAAGAATGGGAAACTAAAGTAGCTTCTAATCTCCATGTGATGGAAAGATGTGGGTATCCGTTAACCCCTAAGGAAGTAAAAATTTTGATATCTGATTATGTTCGAAAGAACGGAATTGTTACGAGATTTAAAGATGACTATCCTGGGAAGGAATGGTTCAGAGGATTTAAAAAACGACACAAATTAAGTTTGAAAAAGCCACAGTCCGTGGAAGTAGCTCGCAAAAAAGCATGTGATCCTTTTATAGTTTACAATTATTTCGATATGTTAGAACGAACAATACATGAGTGTGGTTTGGCTGACAAACCACAATGTATATATAATTTGGATGAAACCAGCTTTTGTAGTGACCCCACCAAAACTAAAGTTGTAGGTCTGACGGGGTTTCCCTCTACAAGAACGACGGGCTCGCCTGGGAGGAATAACACCACTGTGCTCTTAGCTACGAATGTACTTGGCAAAAAGATCCCCCCCTTAATAATATTTCAAGGGAAACATTTGTGGAGCGAGTGGCTGTTTAAAAATGATAACGTACATACAGCTTACGCTGTGAGTCAGAGAGGGTGGATGGAGACTACTATTTTCGAACAATACCTCAAAGCCGTTTTTTTGCCAGCTATTGGAGCCGAACGACCAGTGTTATTAGTCTATGATGATCATAAGACACATGTAGACCTAAGTGTCATAGACCTTCTAGTTGCCGAAAACATAACGGTTCTTAAACTGCCGGCTCACTCTTCCCATATACTGCAGCCATTAGACTGTAGTACAATGAAACCTTTGAAAGATAAATGGGACGGCGAACTGGTGAAATGGCAAAGGCTCCATGTGGGAGCGAAACTCCCAAAACAAGAATTTGCCAGAATCATAACTAATACAATTTGTAACGGATAAGCCCTTTTAATCCGAAAGGGGGTTGTTCTAGACATCTAGGCGAACAACTTTTGGTCTACGACTTTTGAAAATTCAAACTTTTTTTTTGAAAATTTTGAGATTAAGTTTACTGAAAAAACAGCTGCTTTTGTAAATAAAGGTAATTGAAGTTTTGATTGTAAACCACCAAACTAAATAAAAGGACAATATAAGGTCAATGTCCTCGAACTCTCAGAAACAGCTGATTTTCAAGTAAACTTTACACCTAAATTTTTCGAGAAGTACTTCGAAGTTCCAAAAGTCGTAAAACAAAAGTTGTTCGCCTAGACGTCTAGAACAACCCCCTTTCGGATTAAAAGGGCTTACCCGTTACACCTTGTATATGGGATGATTTAAATCCAATTATCATTCAAAATGGCTTCAGGAAAGCGGGCATATACCCTTTAAACAAAGATGCAATCCCAAAAGAAAAATTCGACAGTCTGACATGGTCAAGATGGGAAGAACACCAACAGCAAAACAAACAGCCTCATAACGATACTGATCACAATGGTGAAGAAAATGTTGAAGGAAATCGCACCAAGAAAGATAACATTCAGAAAGAAAATGATGTACCAACACTAATAAGTGTGTGCCTTGAAAAAATTAACAGTGCGATACGACGATTGCCAGATGAAAACAATATGGCTATTACAAATATTACACAGGACATGAAGAAGACAACTATACCATCTAATAATAATGCAAAGGCTTCAATAACCACTTCAGAAAAGATGGATCAACTCTTACGTAAAGGTACTCAGGTTAAGTTTCAAAACTGCGAGATTGTAAAAGATCCTAAAACTTTCATACTTCCACATCCTAAGAATACCAATATTAATGCCAACAGTTACTCTTGTAACGTAAAAATATTGGACAATGTAGCAGTCAAGTTAACAGTAAATAAAAGCAAAGAAGAAGATCGAGTTTCATTCGAAGAGTTACTATTAAAAACTATTTCACGTAACGACATACCTAAAACTTCAAAGAAACGGATAAGTCAAGGAAGCGAAATACTAACTTACAAAGATGCAGTTCAGCGTCTGAAAAATGAGAAAGAAGAAAAGGAAAAAGCAGAAGAAACTAAACGTCTAAAGAAACTAAAAAGAGCAAGTAATAATGAGACCAAAAAACTAATGAAAAATAAGTCCAAAGTAAAGAAAAGTAAAAGGAGGAAGAATTTAAAATCAGACAGTGAGAGCGATTGTTCATATAGTTTAATGAACTCTTCAGAAGACGAAGACCTTGAAGATTTTTTTAAAAATATTTTGGAAGAAAGCATTGATGAAGATTTGCAGGAGCCATTACCATTATTTACCAAAGGACAAGAAGAAAAGAGACCTAAAATAAAAAGTGAAATATTGAATGAAAGACAGAAAAAAATATTCAGGCAGAATGAAGTAAGTGTATTGTTATAAATATTATTAAGTGATATGATATAAGGTACACCCGGGGTCATAAGATCATGGGAAATCTATATTCTATGTTAATAAAATAACTCTACAAATTTTCAGAAGGAAGGGAGTTTATACGAACATTCTACTGTTTTGTTAGAAAGTTTTGATGAAGACCCGTTACCATCTACTTCTAAAGGACAAAAAGGACCTAAAATAGACACCTAAAATAAAAAGAGAAAGAGTAAATAAAGGAAAAACTTACAATGACAAGATGAAAATATTTACGCAGAAGGAAGTAAGTATACATTTTCAAGGTGGAGGTTATATATAAATTAACTTTATATATGTATAACTAGCTGTGCCTCGCCGCGGGTTCACCCGCGTAAGTTCCGATTGCACAAGAATATCGGGCTACAAAGTTTGTCTATAAGTACTATCCGAATGGTCCAACTACTATCACTGTAACAAGTTCATCAAAATCGGTTCAGTAGCTCCGGAGATTACCCAATACAAACATTCATCCATCTATCGAAACATCCAAACTTAACCTCTTTATAATATGTAATAGCTCACAAACTTTCTTTCTAAGTTATATTATAGTGGTACAGAAACGATAACAATTTTATTTTATTTTAGAATAAAATGCCACAACCACAAGCATCTGAGGTAAAAATAGATCTCAACGTGGGTGACTTCATTTTGGCTGGATTTCGGTCGATTAAAGGCAAGAGGACGTATAAATACGTTTGTCTTATTGAAGATATTAACCAAGAAAAAATTGTAGTCAAAGGACTCAAATCTAAAAAAAATAATAGGTAATTCAAGTTAATCGAAAACGACATTTCCATAATAGATAAAGAAGATGTGATTTCATGTTTGCCCAAAGCTGTGTTAAATGATCTCCTATTATATTTTGTTACTTTTTGCGTATGTGAATCTCTCTTAGTAGGTATTAGACATGTCTATGTGACTATAAGACTGTTTTTTTTTTATAAAGATAAGTAAAAATGGCTGTTTGTTAAAAATTACTAAAAGATTACCTACTGTAATTACACTTTAGAAAAAAGTATTTTAAGTTATTTTTGACAATTTAAATAATTAATGTACGATGTTGTGCTGTGATTACGCTCAATAAAAACATCTATAAAACTGTATTCCTGACTTTTAATTTTGCCATCATGCCTGTCGATAAAAAAACACAAGGATCCCAGCACTATTTGTAGGTAAATAGTTGCAATTACCCGTCCCATGGCTAAAAAGTTATTTTATGCAAAATTGAACGTTACTACCAAGGCAAAGATATCAAAATCTTATAAAATATTAAACAAGACGTGTATTTTTCAATTTAACGGTAGCAGCACCCACAGAAAAAAAAGAAAAAAAGCAATTAGTTGCAATTACCCGACAAGACGGGTAATTGCAACTAATTGTGCCTGTGTCAGAAATGTATTAAATAGTTTTTTATTCTTAACAGTTTTCCTATATTTATGACGATGATATAAATCTACATAAAATTTACTTTATAACGAATCATTAAAAAAATGTATTCTGCTTATGAATATAGAATTATCAAGCGGTGAAGTAAGGAGTCCATTTTTTTTAGTTGCAATTACAAGACTCGACCTTAATTCTTTTTTTAAAATATAGATGGCAGCACTAACTCTTATGCTGTTGTACCGACACCCATTTTTTGTTCAGTACGCCATTTTAGCTATGCAGTAACAAAACACGTGCTTATCATAATATAGTTTTTTAGTAGAATAAGTGAATTTATAAATAATTGTTTCAAATAGTGATAAGTGGGTGATTTGAGTGATAAACTAGTGTTATTTAGTGTATTTGGATCAGTCTTTTGGTATGTATTGTATCAAAATATCGATTTTCTTTGTAGAAACACTTTTTTACGAGTTAGAAAACCGCTCGATAAAATACGTAAAATTCGTGTTTGGTTGAGCTCTAGCGTCATGAACGTAAGGGTCACAATGGAATGGAATACCGGAAGTATACTTCCGGTACTTTTATTTCAACTTGAATTATTTATTATTTTCCTATGATAGCTATATGTAAATAATATTTTATTGTGATCTTTAGACTGTAATGAACACTTTTTACAATAATTGAACTAGGACTAGATTACAGTCATTGTGAAACAAGCTTCGTAGAGAAAGTCGGAAGGAAGTTGGGAGAAAGTATTTACTTCAAAGTAAATAAATAATTATTTACTGCTTACTAAATCTCAAATATATTACCAAGTAATAGAAAAAACATTCATAATTACGATATTTTTTACAAAAAGAAGGTAGGTGGTCTAGTTTAGTTTTTATACGTATTTATGTAAAGTACGTCGTAATTATCTATTTACCATTTCATATCTTATCAATCACATGACGTATGCTATAATTTTACCTATAATTTACTGATGCTCCAAGGGTTAAAACTTTATCAAAGGTGAGTGATGATTTGAAACAACTAGATTTAATTATTTTAAATCAATTTTACTGTACATTTTGTTTTTACTGAGTTATTGAGTGCGACATAAAAGCCCCTCAATATTTTGAGAGAGGGGCAAAAACGTCCAATGTGAGGTGTCGTAATAGCCCGACGATTTTAATAGGAGTTTGCAAAAAGTTAGTGTTGTCGCAAATCGATAAAACTACGATATTTTTGTTTACAATAAATGCACTTTTGATACTCAAATCCTACATGGCAGAACCGATTTTGATGAAATTGTTTGTGTGCCTTTGACTGGATCTTTAAATAGTTTATCTTCGCTTTTAATATTTGATTTATTATTCATTGCCAAGTTATTCAATACTAGAACTTTATTAACATTTTCTTTTATAGATGGTCCGACATTACAAACGAAAAAAAGAAAAAACGTATTCAGAAAACCAAATTCAGAAAGCACTAGATGATGTTCGCAATAACAAAATGACAACTTATGCAGCGGCTGCATATTATCAAATTCCACTGTCTACACTAAATACCAGACTTACCTGTCTTCGAGACACACCCGGCAGACCTACGGTATTTACGATTGAATTTGAAAAACGTATTGCTAAAAGTCTTCATGTAATGGAAAGAAACGGATTTCCTTTGTTAAGAAAAGAAGCCTCTATATTAATATCTGAATATGTGCGTAGAAATGGAATATATACGCCATTCAAGAATGATATACCTGGCAAAGACTGGTTTTATGCGTTCCAAAGACGAAACAATCTTTCAATTAAAAAAACACAAGCTGTGGAGATATCGGGGCGTAACGAGTGTGACCCTTTCATTGTCTACGAATATTTTGAAATTCTGGAACAAGTAGTAGAAGAGCTGGATCTCAATGATAAACCTTATCGGATTTATAATCTTGACGATACTTCGTTTTGCGACGATCCAGTCAAAGGAAAAATTATTGGCAAAAAAGGGTTTCAGTCAACGCGAACTACTAGCGGACCAGGGCGCAATAATACGACAGTTCTGTTAGCAACAAACGCTTCCGGAGATAAACTACCACCACTAATAATATTCCAAGGGAAGTGTCGTCACGTTAGGGGTAATATATATACTTACTTATATATGTGTATGTAAATAGGGTACATAGCTAATCATGACAATATGAACAATAAAGATAATCTGCCTGAGACGACACGTAACGACAAGAACTTTCTTTCACTTCTGGTTGACATGAGTTGAGCAACGACATAACATTTTATTCTTTCTACTTATTTATGGGGAAAACCCCGCAAGCCTCCCAACACCCCTTACAGCTTGCAACTTGGGCCACTTGGACTCGTAACTTTTGCAATTCAAGTTCAAAAAGCCCAAGTGGCTTTTGGTAGCGCGGACTGCTGTTCTGTAGGTCGTGGATTCCGCTGGGAAACAATAGATTCAGTCAAATGAAGTCAGCTTTTATTTTAGCTGTATTTGCTGCAATCATAAGTAAGTGAAATGCAACTTAAATGACGAATTTTTCATAAATACTACCAAAATCGATTAGAATGTTTAATTTTACTGCTTTTTTTCAGAATTTGAATTGGACAAAATAAAACTCGACTTTAATTGAAGTTAAAAATAATTCGAATATGGCAATCGAAGCAAAATCAAGTGTCAGGTCAATCAAGTGGAATTACATAAACAAGAACAAAACATCTCTGAAAACTCTTTAGTATAACAATATGGGAAGATGTATTACTCAAAGTCAAATATTCAAAATAATTGCAAAACCCATTAGGATTCAAACCAAATAGTAATTAGTGATAGATTTAAAATCAATGTAAAAACAGAACAGATGGCCCGCCGAAGATAAAATAAAGCACGCCCATAAACTAAAAGAAAAATGACAACCACTCTTTAAAGTACAGTTGTGGGTAGTATCATAGAATGAAACATTACAATAAAACAGGATTAACTGGAAGGTCGGCAAAATTGTGTCTCTAGTGGAAGGACAAGATGGTGCATGTAGAGTCGCAAAAGTAAGAGTAGGAGACAAAGAGTTTATCCGCTCTATAGCACATATGTATCCTCTAGAAGATGAACCACCTATGAGTAATATGACACCACTAGAAATTGAGCCTTCAACACCTGTTGAAGCTTATAACATGGAAGAAGACGTTCCTAGTGCTCAGGATATTTTGGAAATTTCCTCACCTGGAAGACTTTCTCCTGAAAGCAGAGACAGGCCACAAGAAGACATAACAGAAGTGCTTGAAAAAACGGTGCTGGCAACGCGTAAACAATACAATACACAAAGGCAAGAAGTCCATCGCGTTAAAACCGGTATCAAAACAATGACGCAAAATTTAGATGAGATAAAATCAGATATATTCGCATTTGTGACGGATGAGCAGTTAGCTAAATTAACATCCAATGTCAACAAGAAAGCGCAGATGCTTCCAGTCACAACTTCTTCTTCTTCTTTTCGTATCAGTCGGTTCGACCTAACTAAATTGTGCCTGCCCAATGCTCCGCCACAGCAATCACAACTAGAAATGTGGGATTATCGACGGCGAATCTGATTTACACGTCAACTCAGTATCGACAGAACATTGTCACGCCCAATATATATAAGATGTATCGAGTAGGTATTCTTAGCAGCATTTGAGTCAAAAGTCATCAAGCTACGCAAGGAATCTGGTTTAATGCTGCGAGACCCAGAAACCATTTATGAGCATCCCGGGGCACGAGCAAATTTTATGGAAGACATAGCTCGTTTCAATGCCTATCCTTTAGGTATAAAAATGACAATTGACGCAATGGGTGTGATAACTGATACGAACGACGTAGCGTATCTGCTAGTAGTGGCACAAATGAGAAGAGATACTAACGAAAATCTTCAACCACGACCTGAAACTACGCTTCTCTCAAACTTACGAGAGACTGTCGAAGAGTTGGCTGATGTTGATACCACTGTTGAAATTAGGAGACGATATCACCAAGCTTGCGCGATACCCGGTGCGATATGGTCAACAGACCATATACTTCAAAACCCCAATGAGATAATCCCAGCATCTCCACCATTTTGTCGTCACGTTAGGGGTAATATATATACTTACTTATATGCTAATCATGACAATATGAACAATAAAGATAATCTGCCTGAGACGACACGTAACGACAAGAACTTTCTTTCACTTCTGGTTGACATGAGTTGAGCAACGACATAACATTTTATTCTTTCTACTTATTTATGGGGAAAACCCCGCAAGCCTCCCAACACCCCTTACATCTTGCCCATGCCTCGCAAAATTCTGTTCTAATACATTCTTCTTGAATGTATTCTATTGACTTTCAACCTTTCATTTTCTCATTTCTCAACTCATATCAATTCTATTCTGGTGCAGTCATAAAGTGATTGTAAAACAATTCACCGGGGTTCTAGGTGTAGTCTTTTCTTTCTACTCACTGGTTTCTGCAACTGCACACGCACCTTCCATTGTTAATTTTCTAAATTCTTACTTCTAAGGAACTACCTCCTTCTTACTTGAAACCATAGACATACATTTTTTATTTTTCTAGTGTTACCAACATAAAGAGATATAATATCGTTTAGACACTTACCAATTAACTATATACATGTTTCGCGTTTTCGCGACAGGAAGTATCTTTGGACGCAGTGGCTCTATGCCAATGAAAATGTAAAAACAGCATATGTTGTCAGTGACAAAGTGTGTATGGAGACAACGATTTTTGAAAAGTACATGAGAGAAGTGTTTGTTCCTGCAACCAAAGACGAAAGGCCTTTACTTCTTATATTTGATGGCCACTCGACACATGTCGATTTAAGCGTGATTGAGTATGCTGCATCTGAAGGGATTACAATAGTCAAGCTTCCAGCTCACTCATCTCATGTGTTGCAACCTCTCGACTGCAGCACCATGAAGCCACTAAAAGATATGTGGGAAGATGAGGTCATAAAATGGCAGCGACTTAATATTGGATCGAAATTACCGAAACCAGAATTCGCTCGCATATTGACAAAAATTTGGAACGAAATAATCCTGTTATTATTCAGAATGGATTTAGAAGAACTGGCGCATATCCAGTTGATCGGAATGCAATACCAAAACAATTATTTGACAGTTTAAAATGGGAGAAGTGGGAGGCATCTCAAACACAAAAAAAACTAACATCTGTAACTCATTATCACGCATCTGTACCTTTAACTCCTACAACAATTTTCAACGTGCCACGCCTATTGACGATGACAATAGAAAAGATAAATAATATGAATATTGAAGCAAATATGATGAAAAATAAAACAATACAGGGCCAATATAATGTCAAACCCACTAACGAAATAAATACGACCATTACAACAACTGCTGTTGAAACCAATATGAATATCAGTTCCAAAATTGAGAAAAATAATGTAATTAAACTACCTTTGCCAACGAGGATGCTTGAAAACCAAACTCAATCGAAACTAAATATTTTAGATGTAAAAATTAAAAAACCCCCCACGTAAATAGTCGAAAATGTAACATTTGAATCACTTCTACTCAAAACTGTTTCAAAAAGTAACCCTCTCGTGACCCGTAAAAAGCGAGTTACAAACAGCAAGGCTGAAGTAATGACGTATAAATGTGTGTGTGACCGACTTAAAAAGGAAAAAGGAGAAAAATAAAACAAAATAAAAATAAAACTACAGCCTGAGTCTACCACTATTAAAGAAAATGACTTTACAAAAGAAAAAAAACAAATTGGACAAAGAAAAAATCAACAAAGACGAAAGAAAATTAAAGAATTTGAAAGTGACAGTAACAGCTCTGGATCTTACAAGTCAGTTGGTGGATCCGAGGATGAAGAAAACCCAGAAACCTTTTTTGATAATATCTTGACAAACTATCAACAGGAAGAATATCGACGACGAAGTGGCAATAACTTCTAACTCAATTTTTGGGATTTTTTTTTTATTGCATATTTGTACTTAAAATGAGTAAATGCAGGTGTCTATGAAAACCCTGGGTGCTTAGGGTCAAAATTGAGCAAGATATTGAAGTGTGGCAATACCTTCTAAGTTATTCTAAAAAAAAAATGCTGGCAATTTATCCTATCTAAGCTGCGGCACGACCGTTTCATGTGTAATCTAGTGGTCGACTGAACGACGGTTGGTTTTCGCCCGACTCATCGAGCAGGTTGAAGTTAGCTGTGCATGGGATGATCGAGAGGCATGATAATGTGTGGAAACGAGCAACAACATAGGCGCGCGTATTGTTTGCAGCGCGTCCGAGCAAGTTGAACGTCTGAACGTAGAAAGTCGATCGAATTTTCGATTTTTTGTGATAACCTAAGTATTGTTGTGACAGGGTGCTAGTTTTATTTGAATAAGCTTATGAAAACGTCTTTTACGGTAAGTAATGCATTTTCTAATAAAAAACCAATTGTTTTTTTGTCACAAAACTACTTTTTGTGACAAGGTTACGTTATATTATACTTTATAACGTTACGTTTATAAATAACCTGTGTAAATTGTGTTAACTAAAGTTGTATACTTACAAGAACATTATATTTGATTCGTTTTATGCATTTCGTAATTCGTTTTTTCAAGTTCAACTGCATCCAAAAAACACTCAGTTGAGATAGGAGGTATTGTTTTAGGTTTTGTAATAATATTGCTGATTTCAAATAGATAGAACACTATGGCTGTATTTTTTTTTTTTATCTTATAGAATCATGTCCCGAAACGAACGTCTCAGTCAAGGTTTACGAGCAAGAAAGATCTTAGAAAGTTTGAATATAAATTCTAGCACTGTGACAAGACTAAGACATTCAAATGCCAAAGATTACGAAGAGATATTTGGGAGTAACCATCCTTTAGTAAGTACAGTCATTATAGTTGCTTCAAAAGTATCAAAATTTAATTAATTGAATAATTCTGTAACGAACGGCTGTTTCTTCAACAGGCAAATGTAGAGAACAACGAATCACGTTTACTGGAAAGCAACAGTGAAGTAACTGACAGGGAAGACAATCATGTCACATTTCCCCCGGAAAACCCTGGTAATCAGCTTCAGTTTACCGAGAGTATTGAATCTTCTATTTGTAACCGACCTGTAAGTATATAATAGTTTGTTTAAAAACAATTTTCTTTTCCTACTTAGCTACTTTAAGTAGTACTTACCAACTAATTCTTTGACAGGCCGGTACGAGCAAATCACCTCTCTTAGAAACCTTCAATGTAAAACTACAAACAGCAGTAAGTAGTGACACCCACTGTACCAACATCAATGATGCTGATGATAGCCTGCCTGCCGATATCAGCGCTCATCTGCGAGAATCAAGGAATCTTATACCCCATGTTGTCGAGGCAAATCAATTAGATTCAATAGACGATATTGAACCTTATCTTATGTCTAATCCACCTAGTCCAAGTGTTCTTGAATGTAATGATTTAGGTAGTTTCTCGCAACTAAATTCCTATGTTGAACCAACTAATGCTAAGCTTCATCCGCAATCACTAACTGCTCGGAGCTCCTATTTAGCTGATGATGACACAATATCTTTACAAAGCAACCTATCACAAAACAGGCAGTGCAGTAACCGCTTAACCAAATCTTGGTCGCTTTCTAATTTGACGGATGATACTGTTTACCCCTTTAGCAGCTTGAAAAAAACGTTGTCATTTCCTCTGCTGACCCAGAATAATTATGAAGCTGTCTATTCTCATCTTGATAACCCTTCACTATGGCTAACCTTTCGTAATGACTTAGCAAGTGTTAGTGGTAATGGTTCTGACACAGAAACCGACATCGATACAGAAACAGATATTGAGGATATCAACGAGGGTAGGAAGCGTCGCCACAAGGCCTTACCAAGTACGTGGAAGAGAAACAAAGCCAAATTACGTAGGATGCAAGGAGAGCAGTACTTAGGATATTCAAAACCAGCAAATAGAAAATTTTTACAGGATACTTTAAGATCTGCTCGAATAATGGGAGAACGATGCAAGTCTGATTATTGTGTTAAAAGTAAATTAAGAGAGTGTTCTAAAATAAGTGAAGACACTAGAAAACAAATACACACATTATTTTGGAAACAAATGAATTGGGATCAACGCAAAATTTATGTAAACGCATTAGTGCAACGTTCAAAAACTGCACAAAAAACAACGAAAAATGTTCATTCCAGGCGTACAGAAACTCTGTTATATTTTTTGCCTATTAAAAGTGACAAGAGTATCATGAGTGAAAAAGTACAAGTTTGTAGAACTATGTTCCTTAACACGCTTTCCCTGGGAACTTTTACTGTACGTTCTTGGACAAAAAATAATGAGTTTGGTATGACACCACATCAAGAATTAAGAAACTCAGTCCGCAATCCTACATCAAGACCCGATAATAGGCAAAAGTTATTGACGTTAAACAACTTTCTAGATAATATTCCAAAATTACCGTCACATTATGCTCGAAAAGATACTACTAAGTTGTTTTTAGAACCATCATTCCAATCTTTAGCAGACATTTATAGAATATACAAAAAATACTGTTCCGAAAATGAAGAAACCCCTGTTTGCAGATATACTTTTGAACAACAATTTCGAGCAAAAAATTTATCATTGTACACACTTAAAAAAGATATGTGTGACGTTTGTTCTAGTTACACAGCAGGCAATTTGAACGAGGCTGATTATCAAATGCACATTATAAAAAAGGATAGAGCAAGACAAGAAAAGGAAATTGATAAAAATAAAGCTGCTGAAGGGGAATTTATTTTACTGAGTATGGATTTGGAATCTGTGAAGGTTTGTCCCTTTTTAACCGCCAGTGCGTTATACTTTAAAACTAAATTAACAGTCCATAACTTCACAGTGTTCAATTTAATTAGTACACATTGCACTTGCTATTGGTTTGATGAAACATCGGCTGACTTAACTGCAAGTACATTTGTGTCATTTTTAGTAGATTATATCGAAAGACATTGCGTTCAACAACTCCTACCGATTGTAATTTATTCAGATGGGTACGTATCAAAATCGTAATACTATTATGTCAAATGCCCTACTCTTTCTAAGTAAAAAGTACAATATAAATATAACTCAAAAGTTTCTAGAACCAGGACATACTCAAATGGAATGCGACTCTGTCCATGCTGCAATCGAACGAAAATTGAAAAATCGAGAAATTCACTTACCAAGCGATTACATTACAATCACAAAAGAAGCACGCAGGATAAATCCTTATGAAGTTATACAAATTGACTACAAGTTTGTAAAAAACTACGCAAATCCTGAACATTTGTATTACAAAAGTATAAGACCTGGGCGTAGAGCTGGCGATCCTCAAGTAGTAGACATAAGAGCCATTAAATATAACACAATGACAATTGAAGTAAAGCTCAACTTTGATGAAGATTGGACTTCTCTTCCTCAGAGACCCAAGATTATAAGTTCAGAAATAGTACATCGTCAAATGTATTCGAAGAGAATTCCAATAAAAACCACAAAATTCAATCATCTGCAACAATTAAAGGCCGTACTTCCAAACGATTGTCATGCCTTCTACGACTCTTTGCCTTTCGAGTAGGCAGTGTTTTATTATATTTGCACAATTTTAAGCCATGATGTGGTAGGTGGCTGTAACAATTCTATTCCTTATATTTTGTTTTTTAATTAAAATTTATCATTACGAAAGATTTATGATTGTTATTAATGCAAATAAAATTGTTTACGATTGTTAAGATGTAAAATTAATGTGAATTTGTATTTTAGTAAATACCTAGTTAAGTTCTTAGATATTTGTTATCATATTTTACTATCTTTGTAGACTTTTGGATATTAGTTCTATAAAAAATGTCCTCTATTTTTCAGTTGATTGTAAGTTAATTCAAGAGCAAGTCATATCTGCCGAAAATCAGATGTTTTTTGCAAATTAAGTTGATTTTTATCATGATAAGGTCCAGTTAATCGAAGTTCTCAGATTTCAAATTATCTCTTTGTTATGTGTACTTACGTTAAAAAACATAGGTGCCTACTTGTATTTTAGATTATTGTAAAAACACTGTAGATGCTTAAGCATACAATATCGTCCAGTATTTAAAATACTAAGCTTATTCTTATTATACTAAGCCGAAAATGATTAATAAATAGTAATTATTCAATCAAAATACGTTTATTTTTCCTTGCAATACCTCCTATCTCAAGACTAAAAAAAATAAATAAAAAAATTTTGTAACAATTCCTCCTATGTAGTGGTATCTCAGAAACCTGTAATATTTAACTATATTTAACAATACAGTCTTATTTCTTATCTATCTGTTACAAAATTAAAACTTTTAAATGTTCTAAAACTGTACGTTAAATTAAGAGAAACGTTTTTTTCGCCTCCTGCAAAGTAGCGTTTTTTGAGTTAGGATTAATTGCCACTTCGTCGTCGATATGATTTGCTATGCGACAATGTTATAACACCGGAAGAAACAAAACTTTTTGAAGGTCAAGATATTAAAAATCTGACGATTAAAGATACTAGAAGTAATCGAAAACCCGTTTTTGAAGCAGTCGCAACCCCCAAAGCTCATCAAACTCGAAGCGAACAAATTCATTATCCAAGAGTAGGAAATTTCATTGTGGCCAAATTCAGTTCTTCCAAGGGAAAAAGAACATACAAATATGTTTGCTTGATTGATGAGGTGGTTGACGAAAAGATCGTAGTGTTAGGGTTGAAATCGAATGGCAAAACAAAAACTGTTTTCCGAATAGTTGAGAATGACTATTCTATTATAGACAATGAAGATATTATTGAGTATCTCCCGAACCCTAAACAAATGAATAACAAAGATTATGTGTTTCCGTGCAAGGTTGAAGTAATAGAGCTGTGAGTTAGTTTAAAACAAATTGTTAGTAAGAACTTACTTAATTTCATACTATATTTTTATTGACTTTTTGATTTTGCTACTTTCTCTTTTTTGTTGATTTGTTATAATTGTTAATTTGTAAAAGATTCCTAAGTTTATGAGAAATGTTCTATCTTTAAAGTTTAAATTGGTAATTCAATTTAATGATTACATCTGACATCTAAAATTAACGACTGTTATTCTAGTGAGCTTTTTTTTATTTCTTATTTATGTACGTAAGTATCTAAAGAGTTATTCTTAGATACAGGCCTTAATAATATAAAAATTAAAATTCTGTGATGATTGAGTACTTAACCATAAAATTTGAGACTGACTGTTTTTAAGTTTCTAAGTACAAAGACGTTAGTATTTTGTTTGTAATATTTTAAGACTACATGTTCCTATTTATAACGTAAGGCTGATTTTTGATACTAACTTACTATAAATAAATGCTAGATTTCCAAAATCTATTTGTTTTATTTAAAGACAAATACAACATCTAAACATCTACAACACTAAAGTGTCCCGTTATTGAGAAATTCGGTCTATCGACTATCGATGAAATGCAGCACAACACTAGCATGTATGGGAGCTCGGCGGATTTACCCCACCTTTGACAAAAAACATTTTTACTCAAAATTAAGCCTTAGGAGCAAGCAATAAAGTATTAAATAGCATGCATACTTTTTCAAACTTTATCTTGCCCTGTGTTTCAGATTTGTAACTTTTTTAATAATGCAGATATAAGTAATGGTCGTAATTGCCCCGCGGCGGGGTAAACTCGCCGTTTATCGGATCCTCGAATAAAATAGCATTTTTAATGCACTATTTATTAGTTATTTACGACAGAAGTATGTTGATACAATTCTAAAAGCAATGCTTTTTTAAATATATTCATAAATTTGTTAGAATTGTCTTCCCGAATGACTCAGTTTTGATTCGAAGTAATGGTATAATTTTTTTTTCGTCGGAATAGCCCCGCTCGACCTTATATTTTTTTTACCTTTGTTTTTCTTTTTTTTTAATTATTTGATGTGTTTTTAATTTCATTTTTTTAGCTAAACGACAACGCGACGACTTATAAGACATCATGGTAGGGCCCACTGTATAAAACATTTGGTAATAGGTAATTCAAATTGTAAATATTATACCTTACAGACTAACATACATATAAAATATATTTTATATGTATGTAAGGTATACAAGATGTAACGGGTAAGCCCTTTTAAGCCGAAAGGCGTTTGTTTTAGACGTCTAGGCGAACAACTTTTGTTCTACAACTTTTGAAAATTCAAACTTTTTTTTGAAAATTTTGAAGTTATGTTTCACTGAAAAAAACAGCTGCTTTTGAAAATAAAGGTAATTGAAGGTTTGATTGTAGTAGACCAAACTAAATGAAAGGACAACATAAGGTCAATGACCTCGAACTCTAAGAAACAGCTGATCTTCAAGTAAACTTTACACTGAAAATTTTCGAAAAGTACTTCGAATTTCCAATAGTTGTAGAACAAAAGTTGTTCGGCTAGACGTCTAGAACAACCCCCTTTCGGCTTAAAAGGGCTTACCCGTTACATCCTGTATAATGGGCCATACCATGCTCGTTGGTCGTTGCTAAATCGTCCTTTTATCGTTCAAAAAATTTAGTAAATTTTAAATAAAAAATACCCGAACTACTTTTAAAAACCACAGACAATATAAAAAAAAAACATTTTTTTTTAGTTTGTGTTAGGTTTTGTTCTTTTTACGACTTTAATTCGAATTACAATTGTCAATAATAAGTAACACGAGAATTTCCCGCCACTAATTTACCAAATAATAGGTCTAATTTGAATTTCCCGCCATTAATTGGAACTAAAAGCTCTTTGGCCATTCGCACGCTATTCGGACAACTATTTAATTGTTATTGATGTAACAAAATTAAAAGCTTATAAAATAAAAGGCGAGAAAACAGGAGTAGAGAATATTGCAAACTATTTAATAAACATTATATATATATATATATATAGAAAAAGGAGGTATCCGGTGTCAGGCGGTGACGGGCTTCTTCAATTTTTGGAATGGCGCGGAGCAGTGTGAAAAATTGTCAAGTGTTTTGTGAGTGATAGGTGTTTTGAATTACCTGGGTATACGCCGGGGCACGAAAGTGTAGCGTTGACCGTTAATGCGCAGAAGTCAAAAATAAGGTATCTGAGGGGGCTGAGAGGGATAAAGGGCGGGCGTGCGTAGCGCCGATTGGCTCTCCAGTCGCTTTCCGTCCCTCGCACCGATACGACGCCCGCGCACTTCCAGTGTACAGTCGCGTACACAATTGCTTGTTGTTTTGTTAGTTTTTGTTTATTGTTAAGTTTATTTTTTTAAAAATTAATTCGTTAAGTTTGTTTGTAACTTTCAACAGTGAATATGCCTAGAACAAATACTGTTTTGAGAAGACAAGCGCGGAAAATGGTGTACGATGTGCATTGTTTTTTGAAAAAGGAAAGTAATGATTTGATTTATTCTTTAAAACAAATCAAACATGAGATTCACGAAGCTGCAAGTATATTACTTTGTAATTTGGACGCCAGCACTGTAAGCCAGATTATACAGCAAACTCGACAAACTGCAGAAGTTATTAAGGCAGAAAATTTAAAATTAGATGGTATTATTAGTCATTTGGAGAAAATCCAAAAACGAACAGCAGAGGCTACAAAAACCTCAATCGCAACGGTGAGGAAAATCTCCAAACAAGCTGATAGTACTGATTTAATCACTGTATTCAGAACACCTGGAAAAAAACGTCCGAGAACACGTCCAGTAACAGGTATTGATAACTTCGACCAAGGAGTAATAAAGAGGTGCATTCATAACTTCCATAAGACAAATAATGAACTTCCCACCGTCGGAAATCTGAAAAGGCAGCTAGAAGAAGATATAAATTTCAAAGGCTCAAAACGAAGTCTTAGGCGAATAATTAAGGATTTGGGGTTTCGGTGGAAAAATACCGAAAACAATCGGAAAGTGCTGATTGAAACTTCAAATATACGTTTGCAACGTATCGAATATTTGCAAAAAATTAAGAAATATCGCCAAGAGAGAAGGCCTATCGTATATACAGACGAATCTTACGTAGATTCTTCACACTCCACTCCAAAAGCCTGGACCGATGGTACTACTAAAGGCCTCAAAAAACCTATTTCGAAAGGACAGCGAGTTTGTCCACGCAGGGACTGAGACTGGGTTTATACCTAATGCGTTGCTAACTTTTAAAGCTGGTACCAAATCAGGCGACTACCACGACAATATGAACTATGAGAACTATACAAAATGGCTTAAAACACAGTTAATACCTAATTTACCACCCAATTCCGTCGTGGTAGTCGACAACGCGTCGTATCTGTTATGTCATGCCCCTCTCACTCCTCTACCCTCTTGCGCCCTCGAGCGCCTTTCTTAGTGTAATTAGCTAATAAGTACATGTTTATTGTAATTAGTTAATAAGTCCATAGGTTAAGTTACTATGTTCATCATCCTTAGCCATATTTACTTTTCCCATCAATTAACTAACGACCTCTTCCCAATAAAAACATCCACAAACTCGTCCTTAGCTCAGTTCAATCCCAACTTCCATTCCACGAACACTGTTCTTCGACAATAAAGTTTTTAAAAAGACAATTTTGGTCTTTACCATATAACATATCATAATAAACAGTGGGATCTCGCGCCATCTTCTAATTCTAAGAAAGCCGACATGCAGGCTTGGCTCACAGAAAAGGGCATTCAGTACGACGAGGCATTACTGAAACCTCAGTTATACAATTTAATTAAAGAAAACAAAGAAAAATTCAAAACATTTTCAATTGACCGAATCTTAGGTGAACAAGGCCATCAAGTGCTCAGACTACCACCATACCACCCAGACTTGAATCTAATCGAAATGGCATGGTCGGATATTAAACAATATGTAGGAAGCAAGAATGTGAAATGGAGTGTTAATAAATGTATAGAATTAATCCAAGAAAAAGTTTTACTGATGGGTGCATGGGATTGGGGAAAGTTATGTGAAAAGGTTAAGAAAATAGAAGATCAGTATGCAAAAAGTGACCATTTCGTAGATTTGGTGACAGAGGAATTTATTATTCGCGTTGATGCAGATAGCTCTGAGGATAGTCTTGGTGATTCGGATGACGATGCTAGTGCAGACGATCGAAGCAGCCCTGAGCCCGGGCCCTCAACGAACAAAAGGCCCCGTCGAGAGATCATAGAAGGCGTGGTACCATTTTCTGATTCAGATTAGGAACAAGCAAGCAGCGGCGGTACATAAATGTGTGTGATTGTCATATTGTCGATCTCTAACTTTTGAAAATAGTTTTTTTTTTATACTCATCTGAAATAAAAATTGTATATTTTGATAACGTTTTTATTATTCTAATCCTCGTAAACTTAAATAAATCTTGGGAATTGGAACTATTAACTTTAGGTAATAAATAATTACCAAGACATACACACACCCATGCACGTATGAACACACAAACTACGCAGTTTAGGTAAAGTTTCTATCTACCTATCTATAAGTTTCACTCGCTTAATACATTTATTACTTACCTACTCCTTAAGATTTAAATTTTAATACACATGACATTCATTAGGTACTTAAATACGATACCAACTATTTGACATAAAATTAAAACCATAAGTTATAAGTACCCGGTGCGACCGAGCTTCGCTCGGCGATTCTTTTTTGTGGCGTTTTTCCGGGAAATCTAACTATAAACTTACCAAGACAAACTCTATCTTAATACAAAATTTCATCCAAATCGTTAGAGTAGTCGTCGAGATCCGCCAAATATATATATATTATATAGGTACAATAACGACGGTAAGAATTGCTCGTTTAAAGTAATAAGATAGTATTTGCGTGCGCGACAGTACACATGCGCAGCTATCCCCTCCAAATTTCGCTCACCGCTACACTTTCGTGCCCCGACCTGTAAGCAAGTTCTTCTTCTTTAATTAAAATGGCTTTTCCATTCGGACATTTGCCAGTATCAAGTATTATCATTATTTGCATTGAACGATACAATCAAGTCGTCATAGTTAAAGTCAAGTCGAGGGAATCATTGTAAAAAGGGGGCCATTTTTGACAATGTTTGTTCACGGAGCTTTGGAGACAACACTAAGCTAAAGTCCCTGTTTTGCACCGATTTTCACTTTTATTTACACTTGTACACCTTCACGAAACTAAATTGATTAATATGCCCCCGAAATTAAACAATTTAAACTCGGTAAATTCGGTTTATTTAAATAAACCGAAAATAAAACTCCGGGTAAACAGGTTAAATCTATATTTGTTTTTCTTTTTTTTTTTAATTATTTGAAGTGTTTTAAAGTTTTTTTTAGCTAAACGACAACGTGTTAGGGCCCATGAGGTCTAGTTTTAACCGACTTAAAAAAAGCAGGACGTTCTCTATTCGTCGCATACCTATACAAGGTGTAACGGGTAAGTCCTTTTAATCCGAAAGGGGGTTGTTCTAGACGTCTAGGCGGACAACTTTTGTTCTACGACTAAAAACGACTCTACTTTTGTTCTACGACGAAAAGTTGATTTGATGCGATTGTGCCAGATATGTCACACTGTGCATAGAAGATTATAAAAAAACGTTGTTTATTACAAATGAGGCCCCAAAGATCGTGTAGGGATGAGGACATTGAGCAATTTCTAGGCTTGCCATCGGGAAGTGAAGACCAAATGGAAAAGCCTGACGATGATCTTATTAGAATTCGTGATTTGGTGACGTACGAAGTAGAACATAGACCCCTACTCCTTCAGGAAGACTTTTTTGAGGAAGATTTCATTGGATTAGCTAGTACCTCTTGTAATCCTATAAGCGAGATTCGGCCTAGCGTCTTCATTCAGATTTCTTCTTCAGTAAGCGTCTCCGGTCAGATTTGTATTTCAGAAGCCGGTACATCTTCGACGGTGCCTACAACTAAAAGGCCTACAGCAAGACGAATTATAACTAGAAGGCCATCTTTGCCAGAAGTACCATTTCGAAGTGCTCATCCAAATATTAGACCCAGTAGAAATAAGAGAAGGTATTTATGGCGCAAAACTGTATTTCAACCACCCCTTAGGTACTGCTTTCAAAGGCAATGATGTTATAAGTGAGCCTTTTACAGATTTTGATATACCTCTACAATATTTCTTGTAAACATATGTACCAGTGACTGCTGTTCAGCCAGAAAGACTTAAATTGAACTTGGCTAATGTAATGCCGTTTCTAGCATGTGATATGGATGCAAACATATTATGTATTTTTTTGATGATGATTTACTTCAACATGTTGCTGAAGATTTTGATATAGCATAAAATAAAAATGCGTACTAGAAAATGGTACATGCGATTGTTTTGCCACTTGTTAGATGTGATTGTTTTCAATAGCTGGATTGTGTACAAGAGAGTTGAAAAGCAGAAGCAAAAATTATCAAAAATGAAATTACGAGAGTTTCGTTTCAAGTAGCTAAAGCATTTTGACTATTGGGGCCATCACTAACGCGCAAAAGGGGCCGACCATCGTCGTTTGTATCAGACATGTTAGAAGAGAAAAAGAAAAAGAAACCGAAAGCTAATGTACCACCTAAAGATGCTAGGATTGAGGATTTTCCTGTTTGGTCAACTAGGCAACGCTGCAAGATGCCTGCATGTAAAGGAAAATCATTTATAACTTGCGAGAAATGCAAAATTGCACTCTGTCTAACTAAAGACAAATATTGCTTTATGTCGTTCCATAAATAGATACTTATCTACTAGTTGTAAACAAATAAATACATAATAATTTTATAATTTTCCTTTCTAAAGTCTAGTAATTGGTAATTCTAAGACTAATTTTGATTTGTGAAATGTTTTATTAGTATATTATAATAAAAAGATCAAATAAATATTACTTTTATTCATTTTTATATTCTGCTAAACATTGCAAAATTTTAGAGCTAATTAAATTTTGTAACATATATGGGTCATACCAAGAAACATTCATTTTCTCATAAAGTATAGGGTCGATTTTTTTTGGTAGTTTTCCTTATTTAGGGCAACATCTTTTATCTTACTAATATTATAAACGCGAAAGTTTGTATGTAAGTATGTATGTGAGGTTGTTACTCTTTAACGCAAAAACTACTGAACCGATTGCGATGAAACTTGGAATATAGGTAGCTGGGGATCTGGATTAACATACTTTTTATAACGATATTCCAGCGGGAACGGGACTTACGTGGGTGAAACCGCGGGGCGCAGCTAGTCATACATCTTTTTTATATAACTAAATAAAAAATCATGCACTGTAGGGTTAAATATGTCCCGCCAAATAAAATCATTCCTTCAGCCTATTACGACTATTCGATTTCTGAACGTGTCAAACGATATTTAGAAACGCAACCTTAAGTTTTTAGTACCTGGATGTTGAAATTGAAATCATTGCAGAAATATAAGTTACTTCATGCATCGAAACCTTTTTTTAAACATGATACTTTCAAAAGACAAAGGCCTCGAAAAATAAGCGATAAAATGATGAAGGTAAAAGACGATGTAATTAAATTTTTGGAGAAAGATGAAAGGGGAAAAAAGACTATCTTAAATCAAAAAAGGGTAAAACTAAACAAAAGCGTGTTTTATATGATACACTTCAAAGTTTACACAAAAAGTTTTTGAACACGGTCAATTATAACTTATTATAAGATAAGCTTATCAACCTTTTGCAGATTCAGACCGTTTTGGGTTACTTGGCAAAACGTGAATACCCGAAATCCTTGTCAATGCATACAGCATGCCAATATTCTTTCCTGTTATTTTATTTGTTGACGGACACAAAACTCATTTAAAAATTTAAGTTTCTGAGATAATATTGTGTCGAGCTTTAAATATTCGTGTTGAGAATATAAATATATCCAGCAAAGACAGCATAGTTATAATAATATCTACCTATATCTATGTTCTATTTAGTAGTGAAGTTGGTAGTGCGGCCGAGCGCTCTGAATGTAGCTCGCGACCCGCGCCATATTGTTCGTTCTCTTGTTTCATGGTACTTTTGTAGGTTACCGGCTAAATTCTACTTATCCTTTTAATAAATTATTTCTACTGCTATAATATCGTTTTAGTTTCGATCCACGGGCCCAATAATTCGTTTAATTGCTTTGTATCCCAAAGCAACTCGTATTTGGCAACCTGCAGATATTTCGTGGCTTCGACTCCAGCAGAGTAAAAATGGAAACGAACATTTAGGTACGCACCTTTAACCAGGCGGTATGTCTCGCAAGTCCGCAAATTTGTTTGAAGAGCTACTCAAAATATACAAAACAGACTCTAACAAACAAGACGAAATGATGGCGTGCCACAAGGTTCTGAAAGACACACATGAACAATTAGCATCTTTGGACAAACAAATAAATACCTCACTACTTTACCAAGAAGAGTGGGAAGAAGATTCCTTTGAAAAAGAAATGCAGGACGCTCACAAATATGAGGCAAGGTGGGCCTTAGTAGAAACTACCTACTCGACACTTTTACATCATCAATCTCATCCTGAGCACTATGGATGCGATACACACGTTGAGGATACTGATGGATAAATATAAAGCCTTAAAAAGGGATTTGCATATGGTCTTTATAGATCTTGAAAAGGCCTTTGATCGAATACCGCGTCAACTCATGTGGCAAGCGCTCAGGGCACAACAGGTACCCGAACAGTACATCAATATTGTGCAGGACATGTATGAAAACGTGACTACCCGAGTTGTGTCACCAGCCGGCATGAGTAACAGCTTCGAGGTGAAAGTCGGTGTTCACCAAGGATCTACCTTGAGCCCCCTGCTCTTTAATATCGTAATGGACTACATCACCAAACACCTCCAAAAACCGGCACCATGGACTATTCTTTACGCGGACGATGTAGTCTTAGTGGAGGAGTCATTGCCGGAACTTCAAAGAAACTTGGAAGCATGGCGAGTAGCGTTGGAGAGCGGAGGCCTAAGGGTGAGTCGACAGAAAACAGAATACATGCACTGCAATTTCTCAGACGCACACACACAATCTCCGCCCACAATCGACGGAAACCCCTTAAATAAAGTCGAACAATTTAAATATCTAGGTTCCGTCATTAACACAAATGCCAATACAGAACATGATCTTCAAAACAGAATCAAAACAGGATGGCTCAAGTGGAGGTCTCTTACCGGTGTTCTCTGTGACGCAAAAATGCCTATTAAAACCAAGGGCACCGTGTACAAACGAGCTGTGAGACCGGCATTGCTTTACGGTTCCGAATGCTGGGGTATGAGAAAGAGTGACGAGCAAAAAATGCATGTGACAGAAATGAAGATGTTGCGTTGGGCTGGAGGTGTTACGAGATTGGATAAAATTCGAAACGAGTATATCCGGGGCTCCTTCAAAGTATTGGATGTCCAACTTAAGATGCAGGAAAACCGACTGCGCTGGTATGGTCATGTTATACGTCGAGGTGAGGACCACATGACGAGACGAGTGATGGCAATAGATGAGGGCAATAGAGGCAGGGGACGCCCGCCAACCACCTGGACTCGAACCATTTCAAAGGATTTGACGACGCTGGGCCTAACACCAGCAATGACCGAAGATCGTAATAAGTGGCGATCTAGTATCAGGAGGGCCGACCCCAAATAGGGAATGTGCCAGGGGAATGATGAATCTCATCGCGATACAAGTAGTATAAAAAAAGCTTCAAACTGCCGACACTAGATATTAAAAAATTCGACGGCAACATTAACAACTGGCTTCCTTTTAGGGCCAATTCAGTAAGGTCGACTCAGATAATAGCATCGAAGAGACCGACAAGCTACAATATCTATCCCAATCTATGGAACTAGGGCATGAACCCCGGGATCCCGGGATCTCGTAATCCCGGAATCTCGGACCAAAAAGTTCGATATTACAATCCCGGAATTGAGAGATCCGATATCGAGATATCGAAAGTTTGATCCCTATCCGACTTATGTGGTCAAACCGAGCTCTCTGAAGAGCCTTCTTGCAAGACTTGGCGGCAGCGTTGTATGCCTTCTTCTTTATGGTGACATCCACAGATTTGCGGTGTCGAGCATCAACCCAAGCCAGATAAGCATCGTGTTTTAGTGCTTCAGCACGTCTACACTCGGCTCCGAACCAGGGTTGAGTTTTGCTTGACAGTGCTACCTCAGTGAAAGGAATATAGTATTCCATTCCCTGACGCAACACATCTGTCACAGCTTCCGCACAACTAGTGGGGTCTTCGGAAGAGAAGCATACCCGACGCTAAGGACAAGATGCAAAAAAAAAACGCATCTCGTCCCAATCAGCTGACTTGTACCGCCATACTCGCCGTGTGCCTCTGAGGCTTGTTGGAGCCTTCCAGCGCCCCTGCTATCGACATTTACTACAACCCTAGCCACAGATAACCCGACTTATTTAAAGAGTCAATTTTGCGGTGCAGCGTCATGTATTATGGAGCGTATTTAATTTAACAATGTTTTACATCTGTTTCAAATGTAATTTTCGTTTGACGTTGGCAATTTACAAGTGGGCAATATATCGGTCTGAAAAAAAAAGGAGATCCTCTTTTGTTGGAAATCAATGGAATATTAGGTATATTGTTATTTTAACTTAATTTTGAAGCTGAAACAGTAAAAGTAAGTGCAAATTGTGAACATTTGATTGTTTTACTAACTCATAGATGATTATTATTCACGTCAAGCTAATTATTAACTTGTTTTTCAGAAAATTGTCAATACGAATGATAAACGAACGAATATTGGTTGATGCTCCACATTTTTGTTAAAGACAGTGGTATTTCCCTCAATACACAGTCCAAGAGTTTTAAGTCTGCTACGAGCTCATTAGGCATAGAAGTAGAACCTCGAAAACACTCAAAAACGCTTTCGATATGGAATCCTACTAATCCTACTAATATTATAAATCCGAAAATCTGTTTGTTTGTTTGTTCCCTCTTCACGGTCAAACGGCTCAACCGATTTGGATGAAAATTTGCATAGAGATCGTTTAAATGATGGAAAGTAACATAGGATACTTTTGATCCCGAAAATCCCGCGGGATCGGGACTTACGCGGGTGATAACTATTTATTAGATGAAAATTTGAATAGGGATAGTTTAAATGATGGAGAGTAACATAGGATACTTACGATCCCGTAAATCCCACGGAATTTGATCCCGAAAATCCTGCGGGATCTGGACTTTCGCGGGTGATAACTATTTATTAAATGAAAATTTGCATAGGGATAGTTTAAATGATGGAGAGTAATATAGGATACTTTTGATCCCGAAAATCCCGCGGGATCGGGACTTACGCGGGTGATAACTATTTATTGGATGAAAATTTGCATAGGGATAGTTTAAATGATGCAGAGTAACATAGGATACTTTTGATTCGGAAAATCCCGGAGGATCGGGACTTATGCGGGTGATAACTATTCAATGAATGAAAATCGACACAGGGGTAGGGTAAGTGATGTAGAGTGGCATCTTCATCATCGTCATCGTCATCCATCGGCATCGTCATCCTTCGTCATCGTTATCGTCACTTACTGATGAAAAACAAACTTTACTTACTTCACCTACCTTACTTCGCCTACCTACCGCAGTGCAAAACTCCACACTTAAACGGACGACCAGGGAAGTACTGATGATGCCAGGCGCGGTAGCGCCTGGCTTCAACAGTACTTCAATGGGCGACCGTTAAGTGTGGATTATTGCATTGCGGTAGGTAGGTGTTCGAACAACGCGGGTTCGCAACTTGCGCGGGTGAAACCGCGGGGCGCAGCTAGTTATCGATATAGAATAAAAATAGCCGTGGGGCAAAAATAACCGTTTTCGAAAATAAATAAGCAGAAAAAGTATGACAAGTCAAGTCGAACATACAATTATTATTATAATATGTTTGACGAATTTTATTAGAAGTCAAATACATGAATTGACATAATAACAATTTTCGAACCTTGAACACTAATATTTTTTTATTTATTTTTTTGACATTATTTTATTGTAATAATATTGAAAAACACGATGACCCGTCGATGGTTCAATAAAAAGCACGATGCTGGTCACAAAGTTCGATGAATAACACGGTGTTCTTGGGTCAAGGTATTTTTACGGGTGCTGGGTTGGTCGGGAACTTTGAAACACTCACTACAATGTTCACAAACTATTTATAAGATTAAAAATGGACTGTAAAAACTATGAAAGATCACTGAAAACTTAAACTGAAAAACACTGAAAATTGACTGAAACTGACTTAAAAACTATGATATGAAACACTGATAGCACTTTCGTTCATAGAGATCGCACTCGTTCGCAGTTAAACAAACTATATAAACATGGCCATAATCGGTTCACAACCGAAAATAAATAAAATAAGTGACAGTTTCCTGTTAAAGTCGAAAGTTCAAGAGGTCACGGATGTAATTGTTGTTGTGAAAACGTTCTGCTGAAAAATGAATGATTATTTATGAGTTTACTAGCGTTTAGCACCTGTCCTGCACAAATATGATTAACATTTGTAAATTAATAAAATATAGAAAGTGAAACCGTAACAAGAAATTTTGACTGAATAATAAAACTAGTAGTTCGACCCGAACCTCGCGAGACCTCACGAGAATCCATTTACAGAGATTTTGTTTTTTGTAGGATTTTAACACCAACAGCTTTATTCTTTTACAAAATAAGAATTATTATTAAACGAATAATATAACGAAAGACAAGAATAACGATAACACAACAAGAGTTATTCCTTAATTACGATAATTGACCACAATTTGTAACATAAACATGAATTATTTACATTGAACACTAATAGACGTTTACATTCCCGTAAAGATCTTGGGTATTATCGCAAGCAAACGCAACGATACCGCGATCTAGGAGGGATGTCGAGCGCCATCTATTGACAAATTTTTAGAACTTGATATTTTTCTCTTTTTGCACCCCCTATCTCCCCAACCCCCCTACCGATCCGGCTCATCTTCGAACTCATAAATTCTACTGACCTGAACTACGCGCATACCAAAATTTATGAAGATCGAGCTACGATACTCAAGTTATCGTCGAACAAACATGCAAAGATACAAGCGCCAGGCCCGTCTACACTAGACCTCACTCGCTTCGCTCGTTCGGTCAATAAGAATAATGTATAAAAATGCTTGACAGCAATGTTGCATGCCAAATTTGGTGGAGTAAGAAGGATAAAAAGAGTAAGGAGATCCTATTTTTATATAACATCAATTATAATGTACCCTTATTCGCAAAAATTGAATTATGAATAAGTTTTTGGACCACCTATTAAGAGCAGCTTGATAAACTTGAGAGACTCCAAAACGTCTGTATTTGGTTGATATTTGGTTTGCGCAAATATGACCATGTGTCCGTATTTCGAATGAAACTCAAGTGGCTGCCAATCCGCTTTCGTCGGGATGTCCATACTCTGTGTTTCCTTTACAAAGTTCTTTTCATGCCATCCTCTCCTCTGTACCTTAGAGATTCCTTTAGGTTCCTCAGTGAGACCCATGCACGGCAATTACGCTCAGCTGATACTTTTCTCCTACGTGCTACTGGTCACAACTCCACTTTATGCAACAAATCTTTTTCCTGTCGATCTGTATTTCTATGGAATTCTCTGCCACAGTCTATCCGCTCTGCCCAAACTTTGTCCATTTTCAAGACTATGGTAACTGAACACTTCCTCCACTCCAATCTTACCGATTTTATTTTTTTCTTATATCCATATTTACAACTCTTTTATTCCTTTTAACCTGCAATGCATCAAAGTACGCTCGACGAGGCCGACTCAGAAGGCCCAAGAAGCAATGAAGAGGCTTACGTGGACTACACATCTAGACAAGCTGATAAAGACTCTTGGGAACTAACCTACAGTTTAAAAGTCCCTGCGGTTTGTGAAACTCAATCCAATGGTTTGGTCCGGCATCTAAAAGGTGTTCAGCTATAGCCGACTTCTGGATGACATTGTTTTTCACCGCCTTTATATGTTCCTTAACCCTGCTTCGTGTCAGGAAGCAGGTAGTCCGATATGGACGCCTCTAACTGTCATCACCTTCCCGTATGCTCCAGTCTCGTGAACAAGCTGGTTGAAATGCGCACGAACATAGTAGTTAGGCCTATATACCCACCAGTTTTGGTGTTAAAAAAGTAACGATCGTGCGTATTCATATTTAACTGTTTTTAGTAAGATTACTATGTGTACAGTCCGTCTAAAAAGAGTAGAAATGAATGTTTGTGGAACTAACTATAGTCTGTGGCTGGCAACACTTCATCGTGTCAATAAAGTTTAATTTAAATAAAGTGAACATTGTTTGATTTTATTTGAAATATTGCCTAAATTCTAGTTTTTACCCAAAAACTTAATATAAACATTTGAAACATGAATAAAACTATCCTTAGCGGCACTCGTGTAGTGATATACAAAGTGTATAAGCGATGTTTAGCCGAATTCCAAGCCGGCAGATTGCTCACGCTGATGGAAGACGTTTATAAACGAACAGCGGATCTGACTGGTAAGTTATGAATAAATGTAGTACTTTTATGTCATTTTACACTCCTTTAATCATAATGTCTTATCCAAGAGCGGTCTTATCCCGAAATATTTACTTTCATATCTACAGTTGAGGTTATGAAAATAAAACACATATTTATAATGCGTGTGACTGGTTTTGAATACTTAACAATACAATTATGATTTTCAGGTAAATCCGAAAGTACAGTGCGACGAATAGTTTCTGAAGGATTCAAAACTAAAGGAACATTCAGTACTCCTGCTAAACATAGAAAGGGACGACCAAGAAAAGAATTAGACGATTTTGACCAGTGTGCAATCCGACAAAAAGTGCATTATTTCTATAATGTAAAAAAAGAAGTCCCTACACTTAATAAAATACTAACCATGGCAAAGGAACACCTTGGTTTCAATGAAAGTCGAGCCCATTTACACAAAATTTTAAAATTTATTGGTTTTCAATACAAAAAATGTAAATCAAACAGAAAAGCTTTGATGGAAAATACTAATATTTTTATTAAAAGGGAAAAATATTTAAAAGTAATTATAGACAACCGTAACTTACCCGAAGAGTTGCAAAAGGATATTATTTATTTAGATGAAAGTTATATTCACTCATCATACAAATTAAAAAAATGTTGGCAATCTATTGAAACCGAAGGAGTTATTCAAGATATTTCAAAAGGGAAAAGATGGATTGTCATCAATGCAGGAAGTGAAAAGGGGTTTGCACTAGGGTATAGAACCGGGAAGTTAAAAGGCCTGCAACAAAATAGTGAGAGTTAGCGGAAACTACTCAATTGACGAACAAATGATACCGTTTACTGGAAGATGCAGTTTGCGCCAAGTTGTTAGAAACAAGCCTAGACCGGTTGGGTTGAATTTTTTTGTCATTTGTACAAGTGAAGGCCTAATGATAGAGTTTGAAATATACTTAGGAGCTAGAACAGCTTTCGCGGAGCGAGAATTAGGCGTAGGTGCCTTCATAATCTAACATCTAGCTAAAGCAGTCCCACCTGGTAGTTGCTTGTATTTTGACCGGTTTTTCTCGAGCGTTCCATTGATTGAAAGACTACAGCAATTAAATTTGCATGGTACAGGTACAATAATGTTTAACAGGATTACTGAAAGAAGAAGCCTAAGTTTTAAAGCCGACCACAAGATGCAAGGAGGAGATTCTCAATTCAATTCATTTATTCACAACTGCTTGTACTAGGTAAATTACAGTAGGTGTTATAAAAATAAATATGATGTCCTCTAGGCCCAACATAATCTCAACAATTTACTTGCGATGACGTGGCTGTAGTTAAGTGGAAATACAACAAGTCTGTTTTAATGGTTTCTAACTGTACAGGAGCCGATGATACTGTGCAAATTAAAAGATGGGACAAAATAAGAAAAGGCTATGTGGATGTGTCATGTCCTAAAATTATATCTAACTATAATAAAAATATGGGGGAAGTGGATGTCTTAGATCAACAAATGGAATACTATCGGGCGTTTAACCAAGAAATGGACATTAAAGGTAATTATACATTTTGTAGATTTGACTGTGGTTAATTTTTGGCGTCAGTATAGAAATGACTGCATCAGGTCGAACGTCCCAGCTAATAAAATAATGGACCTTTTACATTTTCGCCTGGAAATAGCAGAAGGTCTAACTCACACTCCAACACAGGGGCCTGCACAAACAAGTAATGATGATGAGAATGACGACGACTTTTCCTATACCACTTAAAAAATTCAAACAGCCTGTACCAACAGCAAGTAAGCGATACGATGGATATGACCACCTACCACTTTTTGACCACAATATTTCATCTCCTAGGGTGTGCCAATTAGACAATTGTGGTAGTAGATCAAAAAATGTCTGCAAAAAATGTAAAGTGTATTTATGCCTCTCCAGAGGCAAAGATTGTTAGGTATTCAATCTATAACCAAAAGTGAATTTCGTTTTTTTTTTAATTTAATAATTTTTATTGCTACTTTAATATTATTTACATTGATCTCTCTTTGATTTAATTTCTTCTATGGTAATTTCTTTCTTTGATTGTAAACAATTGTTCCTAGATTTGTGATGATGTTAATTATGTGGTATTTGTTAAGTTTTTGAGAATAATTACTATGTTAAAACTTGAGACTGATTACGAAGTAGAGATTAAAATTATTTTTCTTTTGTTCTTAAAATTAAAGGTATTTTACCTTTAATTGTAATATTCACGAGCGTGCGTGTCGTCGAACAGAAACCGAGCTTAAACGATCGTGCAGGTACTATCGTGAAAAACTATTTTTTAAGAGGTATATAAGGCCTAAATGATCACACCTACGGTGTAAAAATACAAAGTTTGCAAATTTAAAAAATCGGGCTGAATGGGATAATGAAGTTCCATTCAACAGATTAACCTACTACGATAAGCTACAAAAAATGCAAGAGGCCTACTGGAAACGATGGTCGACCGGCTGTGTCATTCTTACAGCAGAGAACCAAGTGTAAGGCGACGACAGGGCCGCCCCTGCAGGAGGGAATGATGGTGCTAATTCGAGAGGAAAACACACCACCGTGCAGATGGCGCCTGGAGCGCATTCAAGCCACTGACCAGCACCGAGGCGATGCGGTCAGGGTGACTACTATCAAGACCGCGGAGGGGAAATTCGGGCAGAGGGCATACAACACCCTCTGTCCCTTGCCGTTGGAAGATCAACCGGTTGAGGAAAACTTGAGGAAGAGGTTAGCATTTCATAATGTTGGCAACTTGGCAAATGTGAAAAAGAGTTTTACTCTTCCTCTTTCTACGCCGACTATTATGAAGGGAACATGATTTCCGATGAACCGATTTCTAATGTAATAAGAGAAATGTTTGGTAAGATTCTTATTAATAAATAAATATTTGATTTGATGTCATCGTAAATATATTAATAAAACTTTGTAATTGCAGCCATATTGTCTTTATTCTGGTCCCTGTGAATTCAACTACTGCTTGAATAAAGATGACTGCGTTATATCGTACTATTAATTTCTATTAGACTGCTTGAGGCAAATAGTGTAAGAAGAATTGAGACAAAAATCGGGTATACTGGTCCGGATCGAGTTTGTGCATTCTGCTATCAATGTCGGCGATACAGAATCTTCTCATATTCCATCTGTAACCTGCTTGAGGCAAATGAAGTGTGAGGAAAATCAGTAGCATACTTATAGAAACAGTAAAAGAATTTGTCGCTATAATCGACAATAAAAAAACAGACGGGACTTCTGTTGAAGCCAAGAAGCAAGCCTGATATTGTTGAAAAGAGGACTGACCTATTTAGGAACGCTAAAGAAAAAAAGGCTGAGATACCTCCAAATTTCTTGCCAATACAATAGGCAGTTCTTTGTATGGGTTCACGAAAGATTACTCTTTACTTTCCTATGTTCCGAAAAAAGACAAAGCTGTTTTGCTAATATCCTTTTCCCATCACAATCGAGATACAGACACTGAGACAGGAAAGCTAGTTATGATCGTGGAATTCAATCATCCAAAGGAGGGTCGACGAAATCGACACGACTAGCCTGCTCGAGGCAAATTAAGTGTGTGGGAAAAGATACTACTCATAAAAACTGCTAAAAAATGTGTCGCTTTAATGGACTATAAAAAACAGACGAGGATTCTGTTGAAGCCGATTTAAATTAGGCGGAAAATAACATAGATTGGTCAGTTTCAAAAGGCTATAAAGGGACTTTCTGTATAAATAAGGAAGAGTTTCGTAAATTTGTTTTTATTGCTCAAGGCATATTTACTAGAAATATTTTTAAAGGAAAAATTCATCTTCAAAAATTCACTCGCGGCGAGATTTGAACTCGCGTTCCTGGATCAATATTCCAGTGCCTATACCGCGTGGCGTGGCCTTGTATAGGCACTGGAATATTAATCCAGGGACGCGAGTTCAAATCTCGCCGCAAATGAATTTTTGATGATGAATTTTTCCTTTAAAAATAAGGAAGAGTTATTACAAAAATTTCATTTATTAAATAAAAAGTGCAAACATTTGTAATCGATCATGCAGCTGAAACAGGTAAATGAAAAACAACAGCAAGGAGATTCAGTATCGATGAAAAATTAATGGCATTACTGCTTATGCCCAAAAGGCTATACTTACTGCACACAATGCTTACATTGGCAAATAATAGAACAATACTGCGCCTTTCTGAAAAAAATAAATGGAAGCTGGTAAGTATATTGAGATTTACAAATATTTGAAGATTTCAAACAAATAGGTATGCAAACATAAAACGACTCAAGAAAGATTATGCACCATTGTCTTTGATGGATGAGGTAGCTTTGACGCTACATTTAAACTTTGAGAAGAACAAAGATGAAATAATCGGATCAGTGGATGTAGGTAGCTGGGGAAAAAACTAAAATGGAAAAATCTTTAGATTTTTCCAGCATATGCACATCCTGCCGACAGAGTTTAGCTTACCTACTATTTTTGTGATGGTCAGCAGCTAAACTTCAAAATATTTAAAAAAAAATTAAAGGATATGTATGTTTACATGAGAATCTTACATACTTATAATACCTATAAATTTCATTTCATTTCATTTTCCTCATCAACCTGATAAAGATAGCAGTGATCTCACCGAATTAAAAAATTTGACTGAACCACAAATAGATGGGTTATATATACGATTGCGATGCTGAACTAATGAGCCAGTACCAAAAAACACTACCAGAAACTGAGCAAACACGGCCTGTCGAAGAAAATTTATTACAATGCACAAAGAGTAAGTCATTTGAATGTCAAACAACTCATACCAATCTACTTTTATGACTCATCTTGTCCATAGTTAGATCCAGGGATCAAAACTTTCTATTTCGTAATATATTATTCTATATTCAGTTACAGTAATAATTTTCCTTACCTACAGACAGTCAAGAAAAGGTGGTTAATGTGATGTCAGGAGTATCTCTCCATGAAATTGCTGTAACACCAATAACGAAATCAAGGACCGAAATTCTAAGAAAAAGAAAAGATCCTGCACTTTGTCAAAATGGTAAATATTATAATAATTATTGAATTTAATTATTAGTTTGCCTTCTACTGAATGGCAATTTTATACTCGATGTTGTCGAACAACTATACATACAAACACTTGATGTCTCCCCAGTCACCACCAAACATCACTTGCTTCGGTTAACTATTTTAATGAGTATTATTTCACTACCTACAAATTTCATTATCTCTTCTTACAGAAAGTTCCAAGACAATCAATGCTAATTAAAAGTTTAAATTGTTGGCGGACGCGAAACTCGAGTTAGTGCAGATGCAAAAAACACTTGCAGAAAAAGATTTATTGGCACAGGACCCCCCTCCCTGGCACTCAGGGAGGCTTACGAGGATCTTCCAATCCTGGAAGTAGGCAACGACAGGATCCCGAAAAGGTTTGTATTTGACAAAAAATACAAAATTCAGCTGCATGAGGAAGACAACTGTGAGTGCCTTAATTCCAGAGAACTAAGGATCTTCACGGACGGGTCCAAAACAGAAGCAGGTACAGGCTCTGGGATATTCTCTGGGATATAGAATATCTATATTTCTGCGTCGCTAGATACCCACAATACGGTGTTTCAAGCGGAATGCCTGGGAATCATAAAAGCGGCGCAAGCCGTTTCAGTCAGAAAGGTAAGAGGACTTTCCATCCGCATACTCTCCGACAGCAAATCGGTACTGCAAGCCCTGGACAGTCACACAATGAACTCAGGGCTCATTCACGAATGTCATATGCAGCTTATGATGATAGGCTCTTGCAACCAATTGACGCTGCAGAGCGGTTTAAGAGGTAATGAGGCAGCTGATGAGCTTGCGCGAAGAGGGGCGGACGCAAACGCTAGGCCCGCTTTCGACATACCAATACCCTTTGGTAAGGTAAGCTAACTAATTAATGAACGGACCAGGGCTCAACATGGTACCTACTGGGCGAACTGTGAGGGCTGTAGGCAGGCAAAAGAGGCTATGCCCACGACCAACCCTAGACTGACCAGGACTCTACTGAAGTTAAAAAGACCCCAACTTCGGATGATAACAGGAGTTCTGATAGGTCACGGTTCTTTTGGAAAAAACCTAATTACTTTAGCCCCCTCTGCCGCGGATGCATGGAGGATCTTCACACAGATCTTCGTGCTATAGCATCCCAGCTAACTACACCGTTGATTCGTTACGTGACGACATCGCATTGTTGGGCCCATATATCAACAAATTGCAGAAGCACATTCCAAAGATGGTTGATGGAACTGTAGATTTCAAGAGCGAAGGACGCCTGTCATCATTCATTTGCAACAAGATGGCAAATCTACGAGCTCCGCCTCGTGAGGCAAATGAGCCACTACCTGCTTACTACGCACGTGCGTATTCCATAGGAAACATACGCGAGTTTTACTCCTATGCGAAGTTATCAGCAGCAGAACGCCTTGAGGGACAGATTAACTTACTAGGCGAACTCCCTCGTTTCGACAACACTGTGTATCCTACGTACACTCTTCGGACAGAACATGTCTGCAAATACCAACTGCAAACTGACTATAAAGCTATAGCTCTAGCCAGTACCGACACGCCTGACCGTTATAGGCGACGTTTCGAAGAGAATAGTCCGATACCAGGAGCAATATGGGCCAATCATTTACTCCAAAACGCTGATGAGATCATCCCAGCAGAATTTTGTGCCACAAATTACCCCTTACCTGAAGGACTTCGCCCGGATCTTACAGGATGCAAAACGACGGGTCGAAGATCAACAAGATGTCAGGAAGGCTGATGGAGATCGACATCGGCGGGATGTCGTTCCATATAAGGAGGGAGACCTGGTCCTCGTAGAGACTCATATGGCGAGTAATGCCACTAAAGGCTTTACTAGTAAATTCGCTCCAAGACGGGAAGGCCCGTATCGTGTCTCTGAAATCGCTAGCCCGATTAGTTTTGTAGTGGTTGATGATAATAATGTTCGCAAAGGAAAGTACCATGTCAGCGCTCTGACTCCGTATGTAGGGTCGTCTCTAGCTATTCTTCATCCTCGCAGTCGAGGGCGTCCTTCCAAGCCACGAACGGGACGTGCTCGTGACTTGGAGGGGGAGGTTGTAGCGCGCACGCCGAGCAGCGTTGTCGCTAGGGACCCACCGAGCCGTAGTACGTCTGTCTCGCTTCCGCGCCGACAGTCGGAGCGACTGCGCATGCGCGAACGCATAACGGCCGCGTCGCGCATCGGTCCACGCGAGCCGCGCAGCGGGCCTCGTGGCAGTAGCACTCATGTAACCATCATTCGCGCACGTATCGCTCCAGCCGCCGCCGCCGCTCGCGATTAACCCACGCGTGTATGTTTTATTGTTATTACAAGAAATCTTAAGTATTCCCGTGGTTTTCTTTAGACTCCCTGCTCACAACTACACCAAACGTTCCTCCCCTCTATAAGTACAAGTGTGATTTATTCAAGATGTCTCATAAGTTCACCAAGTGCCAACAATCGACAGCAATAATTCTACTGTCATCGTAAATTCTACATATTTAATTAAAATTAACCTACAACTACTTATTTTAAATAAATTATAATTAACCTAATAAATAAATAAACTATTAACATTATTATTGTTTTCAGTCATTGAACTTCAAAAAAATTGGAAGAGTATTAAGGACGCTTATAAAAGAGACAAAACGAAGAACAATAACTGTGCCAGTGGATCTGGAGCTAAGCCTAGAAGACCCTACATATATTCCAACTTTTTTAGACCCGCTTTACGAAATAAGATCTCCAAGTCAAAATGATGATGCAGCACTGGAGCATGACCAAGACTATGATTTTCAAAAGCCACATTCACCAAAGAAGTCTAAAAAGACTACAAAACGTGAAGACCCACAAGACAAATTATTTGAAGCATTGACAACAAATCTCAAACAGTCTAAGGAAGCGAATTATACAATTTTATCTGAAAATCCCGACACACTGTTCTTAGTTTCGTTAGCTAAAGATTTTTCTGCCATCAAAGAGGAATTTAAGTTAGAGGCCAAAGCTGATATGATAAATTTAATTCGTAAATATAAAAATATGGGACAGTCATCGAGAACATTACATGAAAATAGATACCAAGGTGCATTTCAATATGAACATCAGTATGGATATCAGTCTAGATCTGGATATCAGTCTGAATTTTAGCCTCAATATCCAAGTAATCAATCAATGCCAAGAAAAGAATCTGTCAGTTCACTCCAAAATTTGGATAGCAATGAATCGGTTACAAATGACTCCGATATCATATCTGACATGTATAATGATATGGAATAAATCTTTTTCTCTTATTCATAATCTAAGTGCACTGTCTTATAACATTGTACGATTGATTTAAAACTGTAACAGGTCAATAAATAAATAAATACCTACATAATAAATAAATACTAGTTGTTTTCTTACCTCAATGTGATGAGCAAATGTTCTTCTGCTGATATACATGATCTCATTACTGTATTTTGACGAGTTAACTCCGGTTTTAGAATCAAAAGAAGTTCTTGAAAAGACGAATATGACATTCGATAACAATCATAAAATTTCTTCCATGTTCTATGTTTTACCAATTTTTTAAACGTTGTGTGATAATGACCACTCAATCTTTTTTCACTCGTAAATGGGTCTATCCAATAGATTCGCTTTTTTTACATTTTTTTCTTTTTAAAAGAAGTACTAAGGCCAATGTAAGCAGTGTTGTCTCAACCGACGCCATTGTACAACTGAGGAGTCTGATCAAAACGCAAAAGCTACGAGCGACTACAGCGCGTCTGTATCGCTGTATCTGCGCGTATACGCGCAGTAGCGGCGCGTTTCACGATCGCCCGTGTGCTTAGGTTACAAGGTTGCGATCGAATCTCGTTTGAATCGCGTATACGCGCGTAATCTGCGCGTCGTCAGCGCGTTTAAAAAACGTGGTATGTTATGGGCCTTAGGGCGCGACCACTGCAGGGTTAATATAATAGTGTAGGTATGGAAGAGTGACTCTGGCGACTCCTGGCACAGGCATCTGCGAATGCCCAAAAGGAGTACCCAATAATAATTGTCTTAATTGTAAGTGTTTTGTTTTTGAGAAATAAAATTTATTTATTTATTTATATGCAGCTTATGATGATAGGCTCTTGCAACCAATTGACGCTGCAGTGGATCAAGGGACACAGCGGTTCAAGAGGTAATGATGCAGCTGATGAGTTTGCGCGAAGAGGGTCGGACGCAAACGCTAGGCCCGCTTTCGACTGCCAGCTAGTACGGTGGCATCCGTACCCGTACCGTACCGGTTGAACCCAAGTATTCGAATCAGAAAGAATAACTCTACCAAATTATTCAAGAGCAGCTGATACACATTCTAGATGCATATTTCCAGCTTGTAGTAGTACCTCTCAGCGAATGGTTCTATTCAAAATCAGAGTTAGGCTTTTTAGTGACCATAAATATTATATACCACCAAATTGCAGAATATGCCATTACCATGGAGAAACTCAGTCATGGTCATTATTATTCGAGGATGGAAACAAAATCAATTTTACAGCTGCTCATATAAAAGATTTTTGTAATTGACTTAGAAATGACAAGCACTTAATGGATTTTGAAAATATTTAAACAATAGACAATAATATGATGAGGTATTGGCTAGGGCGCACTAAAGAATTCTATGAATAAAAAAATGAATTGCCAGATTTTCCAAAACGTGACTTAGCATTGGCATTTGGCAACATATTTGTTGAGAACGGAGCGAGCTAGGATGAAGCAGCCAAGATATTACCTATATTAAGTTAGAATAAGATAATTATAATTAGCTCGTAAGTCTATGTAATAGAATAGGTTAAGATTAATTTCGAAATAAAGTACCTTAGGAAAAGAGAAAGAGAGAGCACCACTAAGGTGCTCTTCCCACTTGGCTCACGAACAAGTCTAAACCTGTCGCGACTTGTTCGTGTGCTAAGATGGAAAGAAACAAATAGAGTCTCCCGTCTCTATCAGGCCCGCAACGTGTTTTCATTGGATAAAAATAATATAAATAGAAATGTTTTCTAAACACGTTGCGGGCCGGCTTTAAGCCACATTAATACGAGGGGTCAGAGTGCACAGGACAGACACACACTGGCACCGGACCACCAAGAAAGGAATAATAGGAACTAGAAGATAAGAATAAAGGACCTGACCTACACCTGACTTTCATTGGAAGAACCCCGGTGCTGTCAAGATCGAAATACAGTCCATCAGGTGTCGGGAGTAGGGACTATACGTTCGTAACTGATTTGTTGTTTCTTACCTACTCCCGACTAACGAGGGAAGGGAACCAGGGGTTGTCCATCGGACCGGGACAACTTTATGGTCCTTCGAGCCGGATCCTACGGAAGGATCCGGCTGAAACCTGAACGAATCTCAGGCCTCCGTGCTGCGCCTCTTCGGAACGGGTCGTGTGCCGTCCATCATCGAACAAGATGGGACTCAACAGGAGTCAGGGCGACCCAGTCGAGGCCGAGCAACGCCGCGAGGAAGAGCGGCTCAGGGAAGAACGAAGACTTCATCGAGAGGAAGTACGTCGAATTCAGGAAGAACGGGAGCGGAGAAGGTTGATGCAGCCACCACAATCTCCGTCTCAGCCAACGTGTACCACTCAGCAACAGCGACCGCAGTCACCAACGAACGCGTCAGTGCGAAGCCACCGCACGACCAGCTCAACGGTTCGGCTACGTATGGCCGAGCTCGAAGCCGCGGAGAAACTCGCCGAGATCAAAAGGAAGAGCCTGGAGATCGAAGCGGACCTCGTGGAAAAGAGGCTCTCCGTGACAAGGGCGGAAATCGAGAAAGAAGGCAGCACGGCGGGCGACGTGGACAACGCGGACACTGTTCGTGCCAAGGTGGGGCAATGGCTTCAGGACACGCCCATCGATCATCGGCGTGACGCGGTACCGCGTCTACGAAAGGACGAGGAACCGCCATCGTGGGAGCGGAGGGAAAGATCGCGGACACCAGGGAAGCGGAACGGCATCGCAGAGCTAGCGGATGCCATACGTCAGATGGCCCGTCCACAACGAAGAATGAACAGCGATCTACCTACGTTCAGCGGGGCCGCGAGCGAATGGCTCGCGTTCAAAGCGGCAGTCCAGGACTCGACGCGACTGTACAACGTCGAACCAACGGAGAATTTACTTCGATTACGAGCGTGCCTCAAGGGCGAAGCACGTGAAACCGTCGCTGCGCTGCTATTCACCGCTACACATCCAGACGAGATCATGCGAACACTCGAACAGAGTTACGGCCGTCCAGAAATAATCATCGACCGGGTGCTGGACGACCTTCGGAAGCTGCCGAAACCTGGATCATCGGCAACCGAGTTCAACACGTTCGCAGTCAAGGTGCAGAACGTCGTGTGCACACTTCGGAGCGTCGACCGCGTGCAGTATCTACACAACCCGATGCTGACCCGAGACGTGCTGGGAAAATTGAGCCCTCACATCAGGGCGCGGTGGTGCCAGTACGCGGACGACCACCCTACTTCGTTGGAGCCCGAAATTGTGTTGCTGTCGCGCTTCTTGATGAAGGAGGCGGACATGGCGCTGCGACACGATTTCACACCAGCCGTCGGGACTACGAGGACGACTCCGACATCGGTGAACACGGCGAGCAAAGGGAAAAGGACGGCGGTCTACGCTACGAACGAGCGAAAAGAGACACCGACCTGCGCGCAGTGCGAAGGCGCGCACACCCTCGTCAAGTGTCGTCGATACCTATCTCTACCCGTGAACAAGAGATGGGAGCTGGCCAAGGAAAAAGGCTTATGTTTCAGATGCCTAACTGGCGAACACCGACGCTTCAACTGCAAGGCCAAGGCGTGCGGCGTGCGACAGTGCCGCAGCCCACATCACGCTACACTCCACAATGAAAAGGAGGGCGCGCGAACCGCGCCCGCACCGGTGGGACGTCCCAGCCCCGCCACAACTCCGTCGACTGGCGAAACGGACAACGCGACGGTGTGCTCGGTCGGTACGAACTCACCGACCGGGACCAGCGAAGTTCTACTGAAGGTGTGCCCCGTGACTGTGTCCGGACCGCAGGGGAGCGTCGACACCTACGCGCTACTCGACGAAGGAGCGACGATCACGCTCATCGATGAAGAATTAGCAACGAGCGTCGGGGCGAACGGGCCGACGCGACCCCTAACACTCAGCGGGGTCAACATGTCACAGCGAGAACAGAACAGCCAAGAGGTGGAGATCTTCGTGAGGGGGAGGGGCGAGAACGCGCTCTTCAAAGTGAAAGGTCGTACGATCCACGATCTCACACTACGGAGACAAACAGTGCCTCGGAAGCTGCTCAAACTTCGCCATCTGAAGGATCTGCGCGGCGAGATGAGTTACGAACGAGCTCAACCTCGCATCCTAGTCGGAGCCGATCATTGGGACCTCATCGTGTCGAGGGATCTACGCATCGGCGGGCCTAACGAACCGGCCGCATCGAGAACGCAGCTGGGATGGGTGGTGCACGGAACCGCACCACGCAGCGCGATCTATAAGGACGACGGAAGTGTGCTCCACGTGTACGCGCCCGATCTACGTGTACAAGACGGCGAAGAACACGACCGACGTCTGAACGAACTAGTCGAGCGTCACTTCGCGATCGACTCTCTCGGTGTCGCCCCGAAACCGCGGGTGAGCGATGCCGACCAACGTGCGAACAAGATCTTCGAAGAAACCGTTAAGAAGAAAGACGGAGAGTACGAGGTCGGACTACCGTGGCGACACGATCACGTCGTCATGCCATCAAGCTACGGAGCGGCCGCGAACCGGCTGCGCGGCATCGAAAAGAAGATGGACGCCGACCCCGCCTTCGCCCGAGAGTACACGGCTCAGGTGGAGAATCTGCTGGCAAAGGGCTACGCGGTACCGTGCGAAGGCACCGAGACATCGAGCAACGTCAGCTGGTTCCTACCACACTTTGCGGTCGAAAACCCGAACAAGCCGGGGAAGACGAGGCTGGTTTTCGACGCTGCACACAGAAACCGCGGCGTGTCACTGAACGACATGCTACTCCAGGGGCCCGACTTACTCCTCTCTCTTACAGGGATCATCTTCCGCTTCCGCGAACGAGCTATCGCGGTGACAGCTGACGTGCAAGAGATGTTTCTACGGGTGAAGATAAGAAAAGAGGACCAGCCGGCCCAGCAGTTCCTGTGGCGCGGGGCAGACCGAACCTGCCCACCCCGCTCGTACAAGATGACGAGCATGATCTTCGGCGCGGCGAGCTCACCGTTCCTCGCACACAGCGTGCGAGACCACAATGCTCGCGCGCATTCGAACACTCACCCGCGGGCTCTGGCCGCGATCACCCGGAGCCACTACATGGACGACTACGTGGACAGCTACGACAGTGAAACGGACGCGCGCGACACCATCGCCGAGGTGCGCGAAGTGCACGCGGCGGCCGGGTTCACCCTACGCGGATGGTGTTCAAATCGGGACAGTGTTTTGAACGAAGTGCCTAGTGAGTTACGTGCAACGGGACTCTCCCAACTGGGGGGAGACGGCTCGGACAGTAAAATCCTCGGACTTTACTGGCACGCGGACAGTGACGAACTCGCCTTCAACACCGCTATGCATCGAGTGCCGGTCGATGTTCGCGACGCGAAACGTGCGCCTACGAAACGCGAAGCTCTTAGTGTCGTAATGTCGATCTACGATCCGCTCGGACTGCTGAGTCAATATACTATACGTGCGAAGATAGTGTTACAATCTCTGTGGAAACTGCAAGTGCCGTGGGACGATCCCCTCCCCGAGGAGGAGGCTGCGCTTTTCGCGGAGTGGCTACGACAGCTAAGTGACATTACCCGGTTGCGTGTCCCGCGTTGCTACGGACTAGAAAGTGCGCGGGAAATCGAACTACACGTGATGTGCGACGCGAGTGAACGGGCATACGCAACCGTGGCGTATTTCCGTACGACACACTCCGACGGTGGCGTTTCGGTTGCCCTGGCCGCGGCAAAGGCTAAGGTGGCATCGAAACGAACACTCAGCATCCCGAGACTCGAGTTGCAAGCGGCGGTGATCGGCGCGAGACTCGCCGACACAATCAAGAGGGAGCATCGGTTCGAGATCGCGCGCACCGTGTATTGGACAGACGCTGCGACCGTCGTGCATTGGATAAGGAACGACACGCGGCGCTACACGCCGTTCGTCGCCCACCGGTTGGGCGAGATCTCCGAGTACACGCACCGAGACGAGTGGCGATGGCTGCCCACCGAGCTGAACGTGGCGGACGACGCCACCCGCCTACAAACAACTCCGATCGAAGCTCACGATCGTTGGTTTGCAGGGCCCTGCTTCCTACGGAACCCGGAGGCTGAGTGGCCCACACAGCGGCTGCCCACCGAAGACGACGACTCGACGGAGGTCCTGCACACGAGCGAGCGGGACGAAACGTCGAACGGTTGGACACCGGACCCGGCTCGCTTCTCGACCTACGAGCGGTTGGTACGAGCCACGGCGCGAGCGTTGGCCTTCGTCGATATGTGCCGACGCCGAGCGACGCGCCTAGAGCACAATCACATCGAGCGCGCCGAACGTGCGCTCACACAGCGCGCCCAAGAGGAGAGCTTCACAGACGAGCTGAGACGACTGCGGGCCGGGCGACCTGTCGCTCGGACGAGTCGGCTCTACACACTGGATCCGGTATTGGAAGACGGACTGCTCCGTGTGCGGGGCAGAATCGGCGCATCGAGCGCGCCGGTCGAGACGCAACGGTCGGTCATCCTGGACGGCCGTCACGCCTTCACACGATTGCTGGTGCTAAGGGAGCACTGTCACGCCGGTCACGCCAACAGGGAGCGCGTGACGAACGACCTGCGGCAGCGCTACTGGGTCGTGCACTTGCGACCCACCGTGCGCGCCGTCGAACGTGGCTGCGCACTCTGCCAAGTGCGCAAGGCGCGCCCCCGCGCGCCCACCACGGGCGACCTACCTAGGGCGCGGGTGGACCCCTTCCACCGCCCCTTCACGAACTGCGGACTTGACTATTTCGGACCCATGGTAGTCAAAATCGGACGGCGCCGGGAGAAGCGCTGGGGAGCGCTATTCACCTGCCTGACAACGCGAGCGGTGCATCTCGAGTTGGTCGAGTCGTTGTCAACCGACTCGGCCATCATGGCGCTGCGACGAATGGCGGCGCGACGCGGGTGGCCCGCGCACATGTACTCAGACAACGCAACGAACTTCAAGGGCGCGGACTCCGAGCTGCGACGGGCCTACGCCGAGTGGACGTCGACTCTGCGTGACGAGGGCTTCGCTCATCGGATGAAGTGGACGTACATCCCTCCCGGGGCGCCGAACCAGGGCGGAGCGTGGGAGCGACTTGTGCGCTCCGTGAAGACCGCACTCGCCGTGACACTACGGGAGAAAGTCACGACACCAGAAATACTACGGACTCTGCTCGTCGAGGCCGAGTACTCCATCAACGCGCGACCATTGACCCACGTGAGTGTCAGCCCCCACGATCCCGAGGCGCTGACACCCAATCACTTCCTACTGGGGACATCGATGGGCCTACCTACCACCGGCCCATGTGAGGAATCGGATCGCCGAGTCTGGCGAGCCAGCCAGGCGCTCGCAGACTCTTTCTGGCAGCGCTGGGTACGGGAGTACCTACCTACTCTCGTGCCACGGGGGGAGCCCGCCAATCTCACAGCGAGGCTCAAGGTCGGCGACATCGTCGTGGTCGTCGATCCTGCGCTGCCACGGAACGTGTGGCCGATCGGTCAGATTCAAGCCACCTACCCGGGGCCAGACGGCGGCGTGCGAGTCGCCGACGTCCGGACCAGAACAGGAGTATTCCGGAGGCCAACCAGTAAGCTCGCCGTTCTCGTCAAAGAAGAAGATGAAGAGGCTACGCGAGCTACGCCGGGGGGAGGATGTTGAGAACGGAGCGAGCTAGGATGAAGCAGCCAAGATATTACCTATATTAAGTTAGAATAAGATAATTATAATTAGCTCGTAAGTCTATGTAATAGAATAGGTTAAGATTAATTTCGAAATAAAGTACCTTAGGAAAAGAGAAAGAGAGAGCACCACTAAGGTGCTCTTCCCACTTGGCTCACGAACAAGTCTAAACCTGTCGCGACTTGTTCGTGTGCTAAGATGGAAAGAAACAAATAGAGTCTCCCGTCTCTATCAGGCCCGCAACGTGTTTTCATTGGATAAAAATAATATAAATAGAAATGTTTTCTAAACACGTTGCGGGCCGGCTTTAAGCCACATTAATACGAGGGGTCAGAGTGCACAGGACAGACACACACTGGCACCGGACCACCAAGAAAGGAATAATAGGAACTAGAAGATAAGAATAAAGGACCTGACCTACACCTGACTTTCATTGGAAGAACCCCGGTGCTGTCAAGATCGAAATACAGTCCATCAGGTGTCGGGAGTAGGGACTATACGTTCGTAACTGATTTGTTGTTTCTTACCTACTCCCGACTAACGAGGGAAGGGAACCAGGGGTTGTCCATCGGACCGGGACAATATTATTTAATGAAATTGCGGACAGGAGAACCAAATCGCAGAATTTCGACATCGTTAAATATAAGCACAACCTCTGTCAACAATTATATAAATAAGGCTAGACAAGTTCTGACAGAGAATTTTGTACCCCGACATTTAGGAATAAATCATATAAGTCGGCAAGAAGTTGCAGAAATTTATACATCCCAAATTCGCTGTTTGGCAACCCTGGAAGCCAAATAGAAAACAGAAAAGCTATAATAATAATGGACGGTACTTACATTTACATTGAAAAAAGCACCAATAATTCTTATCAAAAGAAAACGTATTCACTACATAAATATAGGAACCTCATTAAGCCTTTTATGATGGTGTGTTGTGATGGCTACATAATTGATGTACTCGGCCCATTTCCTGCCACAAAATCGGATGCAGACTTAAAAGAAGAATTTGTGAATAATACTCAGCCATTACGGCAATATTTTAGAGGTGATGTTTTTATTCTAGACAGACGTTTTAGAGACGCTATTCCCCTGATGGAAACCCGAACTATTCAGTACACTATCCATTATCACTTGAACCCGGTGAACATCAACTACCCACTAACAATACAAACGAATCAAGAAAAGTCACTCTTTGTCGTTGGGTGGTTGAGGTGGTAAACGGACGCTTTAAGCGGGATTTTAAGCTGCTGCGACAGGAATTTTTCAATAAAGCTACAAAGCATTTGATGGCAGATTTTAAGGTCGCAGCAGCTTTGATAAATAAATGCCATCCAGTTTTAACTGATAGGGAAGATGCCAGGGAAATAGTGTCTATAATCCAAGAAAAAATGTTCACTGATAATATCCTAGCCCATTTAGTGGAATAAAACCGTTATAATTATAAACATACCAACTTTGTGAGCTTAACTGTAGAACCTAATAACCTAAGAGAATTTCCTCAAATGGAATATAGTGATTTGACATTAACACCATTAAGAGTTTATCAGCCTAAACAGGCTCGCTCCTACTATGGAGTGCTAATAAGACAAGATGGTTCCTATATTGTAGAAGTGTTCATGGAGGTCGGCGATGAGCGAATTAGTCAATTACAGTCTCAGTTTAGGAATAAACCGTTAACGTGGTTACTTAGAGGAAGAATTAAAAGTCGCTATATAAACAGCAAAACTTATTTTGCATATACTTTAGTGGATATAGAACAAAGCGGTAGAAATGCTATATTACAATATTGTTGTAATTGTATTGTCGGGCGCAGAACAATTGGTAGCTATGCCCATGTAATGACTGTAATATGGTTTCTAAGCTGGGCAAGACACCAAGCTGTAGTTGATCCCCCTGCCTGCTCGATTTTCGATAATGTTTTAAAATAAAATATATTGAAATAAATGATGTTAACAATATTAACTCTTTGATTTTATTATTTATAAAATATTCATGAAATATTAATTATAATAGGTAGACATTAAATGTACCTACTTAACTGCAATTCGCTAAACCCATTTAGTCCCAGGTTCGATCCCTAGTTAATGATATTAAAAATAATAACAATAAAATCTACCTAGCTTGCCTACTTAGTCATCTGTACATATTAAGTGACCAGTTTTTTGTTACTTGTTTGGTTACTAGGTAATCGCAGACGCCGCGGCAGGCCTGTAGACGGCGAGTCAGGTATTTTCAAAGAACATGTACTTGGTAGAGTATATACCGTTCATCCTAACAACGCTGAGTGTTTCTATTTGCGATTATTACTACATACAGTGCGAGAACCAACATCATTTATAGATTTGAGAAAACTAGACGGTGTGATTTATCCTACTTATCACGCAGCATGCCAAGCGCGTAATTTGCTTGAAAATGACAAGCATTGGGATGACGCCTTGACAGAATCCTATGTCGGTGATAATCCACGGCGGTTACGTCATTTATTTGTAACATCCTACTTCCTACTAATATTATAAATCCGAAAATCTGTTTGTTTGTTTGTTTGTTCCCTCTTCACGGTCAAACGGTTCGACCGATTTGGATGAAAATTTGCATAGGGATAGTTTAAATGATGGAGAGTAACATAGGATACATTTGATCCCGAAAATCCCGCGGGATCGGGACTTACGCAGGTGATAACTATTTCTTAGATGAAAATTTGCATAGGGATAGTTTAAATGATGGAGAGTAACATAGGATACTTTTGATCCCGAAAATCCCGCGGGATCGGGACTTACGCGGGTGATAATATTTATTAGATGAAAATTTGCATAGGGATAGTTTAAATGATGGAGAGTAACATAGGATACTTTTGATCCCGAAAATCCCGCAGGATCGGGACTTACGCGGGTGATAACCATTCAATGAATGAAAATCGACACAGTGGTAGGATAAGTGATGTAGAGTGGCATCATCATCATCGTCATCCATCGTCATCGTCATCCTTCGTCATCGTCATCGTCACTTACTGACGAAACACAAACTTTAACTTAGTTCACCTACCTACCGCAGTGCAAAAATCCACACTTAAACGGACGACCAGGGAAGTACTGATGATGCCAGGCGCGGTAGCGCCTGGCTTCAACAGTACTTCAATGGGCGACCGTTTAAGTGTGGATTATTGCATTGCGGTAGGTAGGTGTTCGAACAACGCGGGATCGCGACTTGCGCGGGTGAAACCGCGGGGCGCAGCTAGTCATTGATATTTTGTAATTTGTCGGATGCTGGACAATTATGGGAAAAATATAAAGAAAAATTTGCAAAAGACTTTCTACCAAATATATCTCGCAATGATGAAGGCACAACTAATGATAATTTCCGTGAACTTGCTATAAATCAGTACTTATTAGCTCTTCAGGAAGACTTAACAGCAGTACCTAGGTGGTAAGTCGGTGAATATGGTTTGCCTATACCTACCACAGTTGAAGAGGTTACCAATAGGGAATATTGCGCAGAGATTGGTTATAAATAACTCAATGGAATTGCTGGCAACTTGAAACTGGGAAAACCTTTTCGACTAAATTAATATTAGCTTATGTCCGAAATCAGCGTAAAATTGCCGTGGCTTCATCAGGTATAACTGCAACATTGCTACCAGGAGGTAAAACTGCTCACACAATGTTTAAAATACCAATTGATTTAGACTGCACGGAAAGTCTAACCTGTAGTATTCTAGAAACAGCGACAAAGCTATATTACGTGAGTGTAATTTAATAATATGCGATGAATGTTCGATGGCCCATCGAAAAAGAGTCGAAGCAGTTGACAGAACTTTAAAGGATATACCTAAGACAAAATGATCGACCAATGGGCGGTATCACGGTTTTATTTTGTGGTGACTTCCACCAAACCTTGCCGGTAATACCACGGGGAACCAGAGCTGATATGGTTAGATAAGGCCCAAAAAGCTCTTATTTGTGGCGTGATATATACAATCGGTCCATTTAACTATAAACATGCGAGTGAGGACTGAAGATAGCCCGGAGGATCAGCAATTTTCTAATACATTGTTAAAAATTGGCGAAGGTACCTACCCACAACAACACCTAGGAAAACTTATTTTGTCACATGCGTTGTGTTGCAAAAAACTAAAGCGCAGGTGAATAAAAAAACTAAACTCAATAAATTAACTTCAAATTTAAAACAAGTCGAAGGAAAACATCGAAAAGAGTACAGTCGTCGGACGAAAGCAGCGAAAGTGATAAAATACTTAGCGACTCTGATTCAAGCTAGGACTGGGATAAAATCGTGAAAACATAATACAGTTGGCTGAAGAAGGTGGTAACAGTGACGATGCATTTACTAAACGAGGACTAGTATCCAATCAATATAATTGCATGGACCATTTTATTGACGATGAATACGAACCAGATTCTGGCCGAAGTTGCCGACGTCCACAAGTTGCTGATTGGATTATTGGTAAATTTGCAACAAAGACTACAGTGAAACACTTTATTGGAAATGTAATCTCATTGGATCATGACAGTCCACAAGTTGAATATTTGAAAAAAAAATAAGTATATAAAAATGGTATCATTTCATTATCCGGACGTTGACGATGTAGCAGATCTCAGACATGACGCTGATATTGTTAAGTTTCTTGAGAACCAGAATAAGCCGAAGAGGACATCTTTGTTTTTAAAGAAAATTTTATAGTATTTTATATTCATTAGTAAAAAGAGAACTTGGATTCGCGGGGATTTAGAATTTTTTTTAGGTACATTTCCAGAACAAGATATCACTGCTATACAAATTGTCTGCAAATGAAGTATTTGAGCTAATAATAGATGATGATTTAGTAAATATGTTGGTTTCGCAATCTAACAATCAAGGGAGGTCAGCTCAAAGTGGCCATATGAGGCAAAGCGGCCACGCTACGTATTTCGGTTGTTTTAAACGATGGCGCGACGTTGCCGCTCCGTGGCATAGCAAACGTCCCGCCCCCCTTCGGGCAGTGCCATCGTGTCGGTCAGTGCAAGCACGCGGCTGTACGGAGAAGAAATCTGTTTTGGGACGTTTTATTAAAAAAATGCAAGGTAAGTTCCATCTGTTTTGATGAAAACTCATTGTATTTACACACTTTTGTTGTGCGCGTATGGTTACTTAACTAATTAACTTTGTTTTTGTAGTATTTGTTCTGAATTGTGATAAAAAGTTTGAGAGAATTTACATGTTAACCAAAATAGCAGATAATAGGCAAAGCGGCCCGGCCAAAACGGCCAGCTGTCCGCTTTGCCCTTATTCAATGTTGATGCCTAATATGGTACTTGTCACACAGACGTAGTAGTATATTTACTTATTTATTTTGTTTATTATTACTTATAATTCTTGTTTCAAAAGTGTGTTTTTAAGTTCGTTAGTTTCTTCGATGTTTGTCTTTCTTTCACGAAGCAGTTTACGTGATTTTTGCTTTGAGATACTAGATAGATTGAAGAGTAACTTAGGGTACTTTTCACTTTTTGGATGTATCTATAGTCTTACATGTTATATTATTTTGTTTAGATGGTGAACAATTACAAAAGAAAGACGAACCAGGGGTCATGGGACGAAAGCACGATGGCACAAGCTATTGCAGAGATGCAAGAAAAGGGCGCTTCAGTGAAATGTACGTCAATTAAATATAATATTCCTCGCACGACTTTGCGAAGGCATTTAAAAACAGGATTTGTTAAAAAGAGACTTGGCAGATTTACTACTTTTGAGCAAGAAAAAGAGCTCTTAGAGTATGTCTTCCACATGGATAATCTTTTTTTTGGCCTTACAAAGGAAGATTTTCTGCAACTCGTATATCAATATGCCGAAGTAAATAATATTAGTAATCCTTTCAAGAATGGAACCGCCGGTCACGATTTTTTTAAAGGATTCATCACTCGTCACCCGGGCTTAACTTTACGAAGACCAGAACCCACTTCTGTAGCCAGAGCCCAAGGCTTCAATAGACCCCAAATCTATAGATTTTTTGACCTTTTGGAGGGTGAAATAGAGAAGCACAAAATTGATGCAACGAGTATTTATAACATGGACGAGACTGGCATACAAACTTCTTCCAACAAACCTCCTAAAGTTTTAACAAAACTGGGTAAAAAGCAAGTGGGTCACATTGCCAGCACCGAGAGAGGAAGAACGTCGACGATTATTTGTTGCTGTAATGCTGCGGGATCGTTCATTCCATTTATCATTTTTGCTAGAAAGCGGATGGCCCCAAACCTTTTAGATGGAGCGCCACCGGGTACACAGGCAACTACAAGCGATAATGGGTGGACCAACGGCCCTGTATTTTTGGAGCAGCTTCGTTTTTTTATACAGACAGTTCGCCCAACAGCAGAAAATAAAGTTCTGCTAGTGATGGACAATCACGAATCGCATAAATATTTGCCAGCTCTTGAACTTGCTTCCAAAAATCATGTCATTTTTATATCCCTTGCACCACACACAACTCACCGAATGCAGCCTTTGGATATCTGCATATATGGGCCATTAAAAACATATTTTGAGCGCACCGTAGCGACATTCCAAAAAACTCACGTGGGTCGAATAATCAATCAAAAAGATGTGGCCAGTTTGTTTGGAACTGCATATTTGCGAGCGGCAACAGACCAAAATGCTGTAAGTGGCTTTGAAAAAGCAGGCATATGGCCACCAAACAGATTTGTTTTTGATGATGCCGATTTTTTGCCTGCAACAGCAATGGAGAATCCGCCGGTTGTTGAAAACCCGACACCATATGGTAACCTCCAATCACAACAGATATCTTTAGCTAATGAAGATCCATCCAGAACACCATCTCCTTCGATTATAGATCAATTAATAATAGATAGAAACTACTCTCAATTATGACCTTCTTCGGTTATCGAGCAGTATATGGACAATGAGCAATCAACAATGGGAACTGTCGCTGAAAACCTTCTAGCTCTTCTTTCACAGCCTGCTACAACTCCACCACCTATTACACCTCCACCATTTATTATATCTCCACTATTTATTACACCTCCACCACCTGCTGCACTTAATGATCTCAGTGATACTGCCATGGTTGCAGACGGACGATTCACATCACCTATTACAAGAAGTTCGCCGTCTACAAAATCTGCTGCACTTAATGATCTAAGTGATGCTGCCATGCTTGCAGACGGACGATTTTCATCACCTATTATAAAAAGTTCGCCGTCTACAAAATCTCTGCCAGTTGCAAACTCAAATTTATGCCACATTAGCCCCATGGCTCTTAAACCACTACCAAAAATGACACCAAATATTACTAACCGACGAAGGAAAGCACAACGTGCTGAAATTTTAACAAGCACTCCCATTAAGGATGAGCAAAGGATAAAAGTAACTAAAAAGCAAAAAGCTGTTGCTGATAAAGACAAAAGAGAGATAAAGAACTTAAAAGGTAAATTGTTCATCATCTGGATCATCTGAAATGCAGAGAGAAGTTAGAAATCGTAGAAAAGTTCAAAAAGAAACGTCTGGGTCCAAAAATATTTCTGAAAAAGCAGGATCATCTGGAATGAACAGAGATGTTAGAAATCGTAAAAAAGCTCAGAAAGAAACGTCTGTGTCCAAGAATATTTTTGTAAAACCTAGCAACAATGCCATATGCCATAATTATTTTTGCTTAATTTGCATGGAACCATACGAACATCCACCTCTAGAGGACTGGATTCGCTGTGACGACTGTCAGTTATGGGCTCATGAAGCCTGTACGACATACTCTGGGATTGGAGCCTACTACTGCGATAACTGCCAAGAAACCTGATCTCTTTAGATAATTTATTTTCATTAGGGACTTGATTATTTTGATTTTATAAAAGTTTGTATGTTTTAGATAATATTTTAAGACTGTTTCAAAAGACTTATAATTGTTGTGATATTAAAATGTTTTAAGTACATTAATATATTTCTTTTTTGTTTTTATTGCTCAAGGCATTTTAAACATAGAAATATTTTTAGCAAGGAAATATATTTCCAAAAAATCCTCATGACAGGATTCGAACCTGCGTCCTTTCGCTAACCAGGCGAATGCTCTAACCACTGAGCTTTACAGGAATCACGTGACACGGTATAATTTTTCGGCCATATCTTTCCTCGCTAATTGTTTTACCAACTTGTTACCAAATTACCAAATTGTTACCAAATTACCGATTGTTTTACCAAATTACCAATTGTTTTACCAAATTGTTTGTTGTTTTTTTGGAAATATATTTCCTTGCTAAAAATATTTCTATACATTAATATAGTTACTATAGGTAACTCAAATTAAGCAATAGGTATTTAAATTACCTAAAAGTCTGAAAATTTAAACTGTCAGCGAAATTATATATTTAAGAATAATTATGATTAAAATAGGTAAATAAGAATAATACCTAACTTCAGTTAGATAAGCCAAACATCATAGTGTTAAGAAATGTTAATTTTTTCATAAAACAAGTCATACAATTGTAAATTAAAGTTACTTGATTTGAAAATTTTTTTGTTAAAACATTAGTACGACACTAAGCTGACAGTAATTGTTATAATTAATAAATATTTTTCTTGATTATTATTTTTGGTATTTTTTATTTCATCACGCAAGGTATATTTCAACAATAAATATATATTATCCTGTGAACTAGGAGGCTGACCACTTTGCCCTTACCCCCATGGCCGCTTTGGGCGGTCACTCGGGCAAAGCGGTTTTATGACAGGTTTTTGTAATTTACAAACCACATGCTCGTTTTTTAATTTGGGCTAATTGTTTTTTTTTTGCACATAACAAAAGATTAATAAATTGTCTACCCACGAGTGTAGAATCGCTATCAAAAATATGTAACTCCACACATTCATTTGAACTCAAAGTTAAGGTTTGAAGGCCGCTTTGAGCTGACGTCCCTCGAGATGCTTTATGGAAAAACTGCCCGGATCCTAAAATAACATCTGATGAGATTAGATGTTTAAAAGCAATTTTGATACTAAGTGGATACAACCCCGTTGCTAACAAACGCTTATTATTGGTCTACTCACAATGATCTAATATACAACGCCATGCGGCTTAATAGATTCGAAGAGATTATGCGGTACCTCTATTTTAAACAAAAATTATATCGATAAGACAGACAAAATGTGGAAGTAGAGACCATTGGTTGATAAAATAAAAGAAAAGTTTATGCAATATTATATACCAGAACGAACTATTTCGTATGATGAATCCATGGTGAAATATTATGGCAAACATTCCTGCAAACAATTCATTAGAAACCCATTAGATTCGGATACAAACTATGGAGTTTATGTACTATTAATGATATTATCTAATAAATTTTGATATCTATCAAAGCAAAAATATCAAAGGCAATCCTAAATACGAAAAGCATTTTGATTTTTGATTATAAACTTACACTATGTAACGTTGTACATGATGTTGTAATTAAAACTTAATAAAATAAATAAAACAACACTGTTTAGGCTTAACGAATAATAAAAATATTTAATTTAACAGTAGAAGAACAAATAAAATAAGTAAACATATAACAACGCCCTCTAATGCAGGTTAAGCATAACCTTTTATCAATATTACACATCAGAATTCACTAGATGGAGTTACGAGTATTTCAGATCGAAATCAATGTTAACTATTTTCGAAAATAAACACTCAGCGGTAAATTTATTTTGACTAGGAATACATATCATTGTTCACAATTATTTAAGCAATATTAAAATCAAATAAATTTAAAATAAAAAAATAAAAATTAATATTTTGCAAAATAAAAATTATAACTTGACACAGGCTACTATGTAAAGTCCAGAATTTTGACGTTACGAGAAAACGAAAAGATCTGTCATTACTTTCTAATTTTGCTGACGAAGGTCAAGGGATATTTTCAGATTAGATGAATCTAATAATAAATTGATTTAATCAAAGAGAATAATCGACGGAATCTATTAAATATAACTAATTGATAATTAAAAGCCCTTCAAGGTGAGTGATCCATATTTATTTCTGTAAAATCTTAAAAGTTCGACTTTAGTTTTTCAAAGATCAAAAAAAACGTGATGAAAAAGCTTTCTACGTTCAGCCCTCAGCATCTTGGAGCGTTTGATGTTCTTCACTGTGAATCTTGTGACCACAGAACTGATTCACTGTAAGATTTCTACTGTAAAATTGAAATATTAATCCACATTTATGACATGAGGTTGTAAAATATTGTAATCTGTACTTTCCTGCAATGTCCTTAGTCTGTAATTCTGTTCTGGGAATCAACTATGTTAGACGAACGTAACTCAGCCAATGCACTTAGGAAATATTGTAAAACCAAGGCATTTTAATGGTAGCGTCTAACATGGGTGTTCCGAACCTTGTTCTGAAAATGTACTGTGATTCGCAGGGTCCCTTGTCGGGGATAAAAAGACCTTGATTGAGGACACACAAGCGTGTACCTTTTTTTGCTCGGCGTTTAATTGGAACAACGCCCAAAGAACCATAATGAAGACACGCAAAGCCGCAGAAAGGTGTTCGATGAGAATTTATGGAGGATGAGGCCCCGGACCGTTAGCTAACCACACCTACATTGCGTATAATGCCACTCAGCTAAGTTCACTTAACTTCTTGTATGAAATCAAACATGATTAAACTCTGCTCGGACCTAAAACACCCTTATCTCATGTTCTCTTCTGAAACTACTGAATCTATTTAGATTCCTTTTCCTATTATACCGTATTGAATCCACAATTACTACTGAATGAATTTGATTGTCTTACGGATTCTCAATAATTAACTTCCCCCTAAATCTACAATACTTATTCTATAAAACTTATCTTTACTGTTCTAGTAAACTAATATTACAGTCCTATACTTAATCTAATCTTAAACTAGGAACTTCTGTAATAAACTAGACAATATGTACTAGAGATATGACTACTTATCTTGTTATTAAATTTAAGTCCATACTTTGACTTTCATTTTAATTTAACATATCTCAGTAAGTACATAAAATAGCAATTCAACTAGTGTTGCTACTCAAGTCGCGCACCTCGCGACAACTAATTGACAAGTTGCAGACGATAAGAAGAATTTGCCTTATCTATCACTTATGTTTTGATAACCTCTTCACAAGTCTGAACTTGCTCAATTATCTTCGACAACAAGGCTATGGCGCGACAGGTACCGTACTTGACAATGGCTTGCAAAACTGCCCGAAACTCACCACAAACAAGCAAATGAAAAAAAAAGAAGGTATTATGAGTCAGCGATAAGCAAAGAAGATGGCGTACTTGTGGTAAAATGGATGGGCAATTCTATAGAGTCTATTGCTTCTAATAATCTGGGGGTTCAACCCCCACGTCCCAAGGTCCCACGTCCTCATCTTTTTGGCGAATATTATCGGTTCATGGGAGGCGTTGATCGTATGGACGAGAATATAAATATGTATCGAATACATATTAGAGGCAAACAATGGTATTGGGCCTTGTTCAGCTGGCTGCTTGTATTCACAACGCTTGGCAAATACAACGGAAAGCAGGCACTAAAATGACACATCTTGATTTCAGAAGGGGAATTGTGTTACATTATTTAAGTGGACTAAGAGTAGACTAGGAATAGTGTTGGCATATAATAGGAATAGTCGTGTAATAAACTAGGAATCGTCTGATGATAGATTAGGAATAGGCTTGTAATGGACTAGAAATAGTCTGATGATAGACTAGAAATAGTCTGATGATAGACTAGGAATAGTCTGATGATAGACTAGGAATAGTCTGATGATAGACTAGGAATAGTCTGATGATAGACTAGGAATAGTCTGATGATAGACTAGGAACAGTCTTGTAATATACTAGGAATAGTCTGATGATAGACTAGGAACAGTCTTGTAATAGACTAAGAATAGTCTTGTAATAGACTAGGAATAGTCTGATGATAGACTAGGAATAGTCTGATGATAGACTAGGAATAGTCTGATGATAGACTAGGAACAGTCTTGTTATAGACTAGGAATAGTCTGATGATAGACTAAGAACAGTCTTGTAATAGACTAAGAATAGTCTTGTAATAGACTAAGAATAGTCTGATGATAGACTAGGAATAGTCTGATGATAGACTAAGAATAGTCTGATGATAGACTAGGAACAGTCTTGTAATAGACTAGGAACAGTCTTGTAATAGACTAAGAATAGTCTTGTAATAGACTAGGAATAGTCTGATGATAGACTAGGAATAGTCTGATGATAGACTAAGAATAGTCTGATGATAGACTAGGAACAGTCTTGTAATAGACTAGGAATAGTCTGATGATAGACTAGGAATAGTCTGATGATAGACTAGGAATAGTCTGATGATAGACTAGGAATAGTCTGATGATAGACTAGGAATAGCCTTGTAATAAGACAAGGAATGGTCTGATGATATAATAGGATTAGTCTTGTAATAGACTAGGAATAGTCTGATGATAGACTAGGAATAGTCTTGTAATAGACTAGGAATAGTCTGATGATAGACTAGGAATGGTCTGATGATACACTATGAATATTCTTATAATAGACTATTATTATAAATAGCCTTGGAATAGACTAGGGATAGTCAATTCCAAGGCTTCCAATTAGACTAAAGAAACAAGTAACAGATTCTAGTGTTTGCTACAACCATGAAAGTTCCAGACGGATTCCAAGCTGCTGTCAGTAGTAATTTGCATAAAGCAGATAATTTAATGCTACTTGAGTACATAAAAGAAAATGACTGCTACAATATTGCCGAAACACGTAGTATCAAAGCATTATTTGCATCACGGGAAGGATATGTGGATGTGGCAGTGGGATATGTTGAAGTGAAGCGCAGCAACAACTTTTGCACGGTACAGTGCAGGGTAACTCCTAAACATAAAATAAAGGCGAAGTTGTACCTGATTACAGCAGTAATTGATGAATCTGCTGATAAGATTTGGGAGGGTATGATGTGGTGACCTCTAATGGGAAGATCTTCCACCGGGCAGGTGGTTTTGCCCGGTAGGCCGCGGCCCGACGATGTCTCGTCGGTAGTTGTATATGAGCTTATCTTGGAAAGAATGTTGATATCGCGATCCAGGATTTCATACTAGTAACGCCATCTAGTATGTGCTGTGGGCGACCGCCACACCACTCCCCCTCGGAGACCGGAGGTCGATGCAGATTCTTGCCAGTGAGCCAGTTGACGTGCGTCTCATTGAGTCGAAACGGATATCCCAGTGAGTCGGGATGCTTGCTGCTCCAGTGAGTCGGAGTCTTGAGTTTTTTCCACGGTGAGTCGAGAAAGATGCTGTTCCAGTGAGTCGGAACAGTGATGTCCACGGTGAGTCGGGACGTGTGAAGGGGCGTAGCACGTGAAGATCCAGTGTGTCGATGACCAGTCGATGAGGTACCGGATGTACTCGGCATGCTGTAGGTGCCCAATTGCGATGCGGTGTAGCCGTTGGAGGGTGAACCAATGCTTGTGTCTATACAGGCGTCGTGGTCCAACCGATGTGGCTAGAAGTGGTTGTCGGCTTCTGCTGGCAGGATGCATTTGCGGGGGGTAGGTGAGGGTGGTGCGGGGTTGAAAGCTCATGTCGGCGAAGGTTGCGCTCGTTGTCCATGTGCGGGGTCACCAGTTTGGGAGGGTATGACGTGGTGACCTCTAATGGAAGATCTTCCACCGGGCAGGTGTTTTTGCCCGGTAGGCCGCGGCCCGACGATGTCTCGTCGGTAGTTGTATATCTGACATCATGACTAACAATTCAGTGTTAAGATGCCACCTAGAAGGTCATTTAAATTCTCCTATTATAAATGACGAAGTTAAGTTTATACTGGAGAATATGAATAAAGATTTTGTTTGTAGTAGACATCAAGAACTGAAATTAATGTTATCCACAACATACCATGGAATTAAAGCTTACTTTGATGCTCCTAAGTGTCCTTGGATGATGTTAGAAGAGAAGATTAAGACTCTTCCGGTTCATGATATTAAAACTATAACAGAGTGTGACCTTACCTATCTGTTAGAAGCAGCAACATGGAATACCGAGCTACATCACAAGGCATATTATGGAATTGATATGGATATAAGACCCAAACTCGAAACTATAAAACAGGTTATGAGGGAGTCTATAAACCAAGAATTATTCCTTATCAAAGAAAGAGTAGAATTTATTAAAACTGAAATCACAGAGAAAGAACAAATATTAGGAAAAATTTACATTTACATTTTCTCAGTCAACCTTGAAAAAGCCAACTGTAAAGTTGGCGAAAGCTCGGGTCAAATAATGAATAAAAACGCGATAAAACCGGATAAATAAAGTGTTTTAAAAATTTACAGATTAAATAATGATATACATATTGAAAAAGAGCTATGTATAATAAAATATGATGGGGTATATTATTTGTATCCAACTACTATGTTTATGTGCATCCTTGACAATTTACAAGTTAGATTTTACTTAAGAGTTCATATATCAATTAAAGAAAGAGAAGAAAAAATATCTGGATTAGTTGATCACTATGATAAACTACATCAATTGTTAATTTTCTTAAGGTCTAAATATAAAAATAACTTTTTTTCTTTAATGAAGAACTGGGATGCTTATGCGATAGGACATATAGTCTCTGATACAACTGAGGATATGGGTTTCTCCACTCTGAAGGAGTCAATTGAAAATGAGTTGAAAGAAGAGTTCTCAGAATTCGACATGAACATCTTTCTTAAGATGATATAATTTCAAAAGTTTGAGAACAACAGAGACTTGGCTTCACATTTGGACATAGTTATGAAGACGAGAACCAAGCCACAGAAAGTTACTTTCGAGATAATTAGGTTTTTGTTTCAAAGGTGTGTAGAAGCAAATATGTAACTCGTAGGAGATCAACAAATAACAATGGTAAAAATAGTATTAAGGGCAATGTAGAATTATTAAATTTATAGATTTTTTCTTTTATTTAGTATTTATTTTAGGTCAAAAACCTGATAGTTCTTTTTTACAAAATTGCTATTTTGTGGGTTGGTTCTTTTTAGCAATATGTTTAGGATTATAAGGTAGGCCCTTTAATTCAAATAATTTTAAAATACGTATGTTTTATTTATTTTTTAATGAAATTTAAGCTTATACTATAGTTTTACTTAAAATATATAATCACATGAACAAAATATGCTGATGTTTTAACAAACAATCCTACTAAAATTAGGTAATCCTAATCGACTTCGTCCACTTTGACGGCAATGACTAGCGTCTGTGACGCGTCGATGCCCTATGTCAAGTCGCGAGTTCGCTCGTGGATTGGTGGTGTGCAGAAGTTGCCTCCCTCCACGCTACCTGCTTAGCAGCGCGCCGCCAATACCAAAGGCACCGGAGGCGTCGACACGGTCGACCGCGGGAGCCCGAAGGAGACCCGGTGAAGGACCGGCTGTACGAGGAATGGCAGACGGCGATGAAGGCCCTCCGAGCGGCCATAAGGGCCACGAAGGACCGTGCCCGAGAGGAGATCCTGGCGTCACTGAGTGAGGACCCATGGGGGCGCCCCTACCGTGCTGCTAGGGGCAAGTTCAGACCGTGGGCTCCTCTTACGCTGACGCTCGACCCAGCTCTCCTCGATAACGTCGTCTCGTCGCTGTTCCCACAGCGAGAGGAGCACGTCCCGCCAAATATGGCTCCGCCACCGGTGACAATCTTGGTAGAGAGAACTCCGTGGAGGCAACCCCCCCCGGAAATGAAGATGGTTCTCCGTCGCCTCAGTGTGAAGAACGCCGCCCCTGGGCCCGATGGCATACCGGGGCGCGCGGTAGTTCGAGCCTCGAAGCACTTGGGGGACCATCTTCGGAGATTGTTTACTACGTGCCTAGAGCGAGGGGAATTCCCGGCTCAGTGGAGGTTAGGCAACCTCGTCCTCTTGAGAAAGGAGGGGCGCCCCGAGGACTCTCCGTCAGCGTACCGGCCGATTGTCCTGCTCGACGAGTTATGCAAACTCCTCGAGCGGATAGTCGCCGTGCGCCGCCACTTTGGGAAGTTAATCTCAAAGTTGGTAGGAGCGGCGGGGCCACTTGCCTGGCTCCTGCCTAATATTGGATGCCCGAAGGCATCCACGAGGCGGCTGTACTTTGGTATCATCCACTCAATGGCACTGTACGGTGCCCCGGTATGGGCCGCGAATATCCCTGTTGGCGTCATCAGGAGACTTTTGCAAGTGCAGAGACTGATGGCCATCAGGGTGACGCGGGGATACCGTACCATAGCGGGTGATGCCGCCCTGGTACTCGCTGGTTCCCCGCCATGGGACCTGGAAGCGAGAGCCCTCGCATCCCTTTATGAGTGGCGCGAGAAGGCGGGTAATCGGGGTGACCGAACGGCGCTCAGGGTGGTGGAAGAGCGCCGGGAGGAACTCCGCCAAAACCTCCGCCAAAACCTCTTGGCGGAGTGGATGGTTCGGCTGGAGCAGCCAGGGTACGGCCGAACTTTAGTAGATGCTATTCGTCCTTGTCCTTGCTATTCGTCTTGGGTGATTGGCTCAATAGAGCCCACGGAGCATTATCGTTCCGTTTGACACAGGTACTTTCCGGACATGGCTGCTTCGGAAAGTATTTGTGTCGAATCAAGAGGGAAATTTATGAGAGGTGTCACCACTTCTTTTGCAGCTGTGACACCGCCCTACATACTCTGGCGGACTGCCCTGCCTGGTTTGGGCCTAGGGTTGAGCTAACGAGGGCAATTGGCCAGAACCTGACGCTGTCAGCCGTCGTCGCTGCCATCCTTGGCAGCGACGAGGCCTGGCAGGCTCTGCGCCAGTTCTGCGAGATCGTCTTGCAGGCCAAAGAGGAGGCCGAAAGAGCGCGAGAAATCCTTCCCGGCACTCAGCGCCCCAGGCGCACTAGGCCAAGGCGCAACGACTTGTTGCCGCCTTAACTGCCCGCTCTTGGCGGCGAGTTCGGGGGAGCTCGTCGCCAGCCAATGAGCACCGAGATGGCGGCGGCGTGTCCACGCCGCCTCTCGTGAGGGTTTTTCCTTTTTTCAGGATTTTGAATTTGTGTGGTGAGGCCGGACGCGGCCATTCGCTGCCGTGGTCAATGGTAGCAATGCGGTAGCAGCGCCCTGTTGACTCCAACACTTGCGGCGTGAAGGACATCCTGGGTTTTTTAGTAGGTATACCCCTGGCACACAACACCTAGACCAGGGGGGACCCCCACTCACCGGACCGCTCTCCCCCCGGGAGCGGCCTGAAGGTCTTGATCAGATTTTTCCCAGGTAAAAAAAAAGGTCTTCAGCTATCTACATAGGTACCAAGTTGAATAATAATAGGATAATTGCGATTGACAGAAAATGATTTTTCTTCATCACGATATTACGATAAATATCAATATTTTTTCATTTGCTTTTTTTAGTTATTTTTTAGTAGTTTTTAGTTTTTTGGTAGATTTTTTTAGTTTTTTAAGTAGATAATAGTAGAATACGGTAAAATATCAAAATTATTAGGGAAGGAACCATTATTAAGTAATGGGTACCTTTATATTTGCACCAATCATTTTAATTTATCAAATGCAAAATAAGCCCAACCTTCTTAGTTCTTTACTTTAGTACTGATTATTCAAAATTTTATTACCTTTAAGGAACTAAGCATCTTGGTAACTTTAAAAACCTTTTTTATTTGATATGTTAAATAGAACCAAACATCATGGTTCCCATTTTTCAAACAGAATTTGTATTTTTAAGAACTATGTGGCTTGGTTCCATTTAGCTTAATGAAAATGCTGAAGTTTTACAGGAACCATGTTACATGGGTCTGTTTATCCATTCAAAAATCACTCTAAATAGGGTTAGTACCCTAGACAGCTGTCATTATCTTTTTTGTAGGTTGGTATTTTGACTAGGATCTTTTCTGAGTCGGTAAAGAACATTGTTATGAGACCATCTAAATATATAACTCAATTTCACTCGAAGTGTGGCTTGGTTCTCGTTTGCAGAACTACGTCCATTTAGCTCTGTATTTTGCAAATTTATGCAAAAACTATGGACACCCGATACTAAATCCTGGAGACGGTATTAAACAGCTAAGAGAGAACTCCAAAAATATTATTCCAGTTAGTGATTCATTAGCCAAGAAGGTATTATGGGAATTTAGGGAAACCTATATGTACTCCTTTTTTAGGAAACGAGGAAGATACCCTTTCCATAAACAGGTAGGTCCACTATCCCAAAATTTAAAAAGGTGTCTCTCAGATGGACGATTACCAACAGTTAAGGAAAAACACCTAATACCTCTTAATGACTGGGATAATATAATGCTATTAAAGAATCATGATCTTAGTCTAGAAATTGATGAAAAAGAGCTGCTCAAAGACACTGCTTGTTCTCCTCCTAGGGATGAATGGTTTATTCCTTATGACCCCTGTAGTTTCAAATTCTTGTATAATCAAAGAAAACCTCGGGCTAGTGGAAATTATGAGCCACGTGTCCTCTCTCGATATCTTAAGGGGGATGAAGGAGAGTTAGCTCAGAAAATCGCTAATCAAGAAGTACTTCATTATAACCATGATAGAGATGACATAGTCCAATTATGTAGAAAAGAAAGAGAGCTTAATTTATTAGGAAGAGTGTTTTGTAAACAAACGTATGAAATGAGACTTATGCAAGTCTGTCTAGAAAAATCCTTGAGTGACAACATTCTTCCATTAATCAGAGAGCAGACAATGACTAACTCAGAACTGGAAGTAGCCAAAAGAATGGATAAAGTAGCCTCAAGTTTGAGTAAGAAAGGTGAATATAATATTAATCTAGATCTATCAAAATGGAACCAACTACAAAGACACGATTTAAACAAATACTTATTTGCCGAATTAGATTCATTACATGGAAGAAAGAACTTATATTCGGATTCCCATTTATGGTTCAATAGGTGTATGGTATTGCTGAGTTCTCGTTTAACTCCTCCTGAAATAGGACCTAGTGGAGAACCATTAGAAGGTGAATTCTGTCACTATGATCAGCTTGGGGGATTTGAGGGGATGAGACAGAAAGCATGGACTCTGACAACAATTATGATTATTAAACTTGCTCTTAAGGAATGCAACCTTACAGGGGAAACAATGGGACAAGGAGATAATCAAGTAATACATTTAAAATTGAGAGGATATCAAATGGCTGAACCTCACAAATTTATCAAAATGTTATTAAACTCTTTGGATCATCTCTTTTCAAGTGGAGGACTTAAACTAAAATTATCTGAGACATGGTATTCACAGAATCTGTTTGAATATTCTAAAGTTAGATATTATAAGTCAATAAGAGTTGATGATAGCCTAAAAAAACTGAATAGAATGATCCCAGATATAAATGAAGGCTTTCCTTCTCTCCAATCCTTAATAACAGGAGTTGCTACCACCACTGAAAACGTATCTAGAAGTTGCAATACTCCTTGTCTACCTATGTTTTTGTATTCATTTGAAACAGGCAATGTTTTTAGGAGAAAGAACTTAATTAACCCAGTTTCCAAAAAAAATGAATTTACCCGTTTTACTTAATTGTCCTTCTATTTTTGGAGGTCTACCATTATCAAATATGTTTCAACACTGCCAACGAGGGTGCCCTGACCCACTAACAATTTGGGTTAAGATTTGGTTCGTTATAAGGAGAGATGCGCCTGAAGTATATAAATCCTTATTAAATACATTACCTATGAAAATAAAGGAGCCAATTGACCCAATAAGGTTAGTTGAAGATATGTATAGTCTAAATATTATAGGGTTACCCAATTTTGAGAGACGAGCTAGAGAAATAGTAGAGGAATTTCTTCCCAATTATGTAACAAACCCCCACGTATTAAAACTCTTAGGAGCATCAAGAGATGATCTTGAGACATTATGTTCAACATTGATAACTATGAGACCCTACATTGCCAATCTTGCCCATGAAATACTTAGGAACTCGAATGAGGGGGTACAGCTCCAATTAATCGGAAGTTTCACAAATGTCCAGACTATTAACAGGATTATAAATGAGACTTCGAAAGGCGAAGAAACAATATTCAGCTTAGGCTTACTTAAGGACAAAGAAGCTGTTAAAATACTCAAAGATAGACTCAATATGTCATCTTTGCCACCTAATGACCATATTTTGAATAACTTAATGACAACAGAAACAGAAAGTTCTTTTCAAATTGCTTTCAACCTTAGGAAAATTACCTGGGGGTTTGAGATAACAGGAATTACTAGCCCTGTACCTTGTGAGCAGATCCAAATACAAGATTATGATGTTACCAATAGGGACCATAAACAAGATTGTATAATTGCCAAAGTATCCCATGACCTTAAAACGAAAGGGAGAGAAGCATTCCAGACAAGAGGACCCTATCCGCCTTACTTAGGATCATCTACTCCCGAAAAAATGACTAAACCTAAGCTAACTGTAGCTTCTCCAAATCCTATAGTTAAATCAGTGATGAAATTATATTATATACTGACATATCTAAGCAGAATGGATAAAAATAGTCCTTTATTAGGTCTAGTTAGGAGAATGATAGATGATAAGCTGGAAGTACTGCCTAGAATCTTTCGTGAAGTTCCTTTAGAAGATTGGTGTGGGAAAAATTATGGAGGGAGTTATGAACATAGATTTAAAGCATCCTCCCAAAAACGATCAGCATTATTTGCACTTACAACAAATTTAGCAACTCATATAAATATAAATACTAACCAATTAGGAAAAGCACTAAGAGGTAATGAAGATTACAATCTATTTTTCCAGGAACTCTTTCTTTTTATTCAAAATTATATAACTGAGTTAGCATCCAATGATTACCCTATGTGGGATACGTATGCGGTTATATTATCATGTCCTAAATGTACTTACCAGATAGTAAATAAACCTATTCATATTGATAAGTCATCCTTAGATTACAAATCAAGAATGATGATAGAGCTTCCTAAATCAGACCTTGTTAATTATGATTTAACAAACTGTATACAGATATGTGTACTAGGTATGTCAATAAGTCTTGGTCGTAAAATATCTGTTTCACGATCCTACAACGCTGATATACATAATCCCCTTGAATCGTATGGTAATCCAAAGACCGAAGAGATCACTGAGAGATTAAGTAGTAATTTGATGTCTGAATTCCGCGGATGTGACATTCATTACCTTTTGGTTGGTTGTTTGCAAGAGAATAGACAATTTGTGGATTTCATATTATCAAAAAATTTAGAGTATCCACAAGATCTCTTTGAACATCTCGCGTATCTAACTATTAACAGTGACAGATTAGATGAAATAACAATATCTTTTCAACTTGATATAAGCAAACATTCTGATGTAACGCAAGTAAAAGGATTTGCTCGTATATTATCAGCAGGGGTTAAAACATATATAAATAGATACTTAGATCTGTTTTTAATAGCGGCAACATTTTCTACTTTTATAACAGATACAACATCACGTCGGGGTCACCAGTTTGGGAGGGTATGATGTGGTGACCTCTAATGGGAAGATCTTCCACCGGGCAGGTGGTTTTGCCCGGTAGGCCGCGGCCCGACGATGTCTCGTCGGTAGTTGTATATGAGCTTATCTTGGAAAGAATGTTGATATCGCGATCCAGGATTTCATACTAGTAACGCCATCTAGTATGTGCTGTGGGCGACCGCCACAAAGATAGTAACAATAAAGTGCCACGACTATACGGCTCATGATGGTGGATGTAAGCACGCCATTTGCTTTCTAATTTGGCGAATAAAACGGTCTGATGAGCCACGAAATGAAATTACTGGAGTAAACCAAGGCTTGCTGGAGCCATTGGGGACCAGCAATTCATTATAGCAAAGAATATTGGAAGCACGAAAAGAACCCAACAAATTGTCATGCCTGTAAATTTAAATACATTTTCTGAAGAATGCAAGAGACGAAAAATGACCCACACGAGTTATTTTAAATTATTATTGAGCAAGTAAAATACTCTTGAAATATTGTCAATTCAATCCCCATTCAGAGTGATTCAGACTTTATAATCGAAGCTCCTGGTTCCGGATGTGGAACGCCATTCAGTGAAGAGAAGAACTCCCAACCAATCGCAGACGGCGAAACATCACCGCCTCGGGAACGGCAAATACAAATGACCTTCTCATCTAAGGAAGCTTTAAAAATTAACTCCAATACTGTGGGTAAAGCTTTATTGAGAATGATATGTATTGATTTTCAACAGCTTAAAAAAATGCTATGTGGTAGACATTTCGACAATACATCGTACACTAGTGATGATAGGAAGTGAGCAGACTTGCGAATTCCGTTTCCCTGGTATCCTATCAAAATCCCTCCTTCTACCTTATTCCCATCCTATTCAAATTCTCCCGCCCCAGCGCGTCACCCAACATGCGACGCTAGCGCTGCGTGCGGCGCGACGGATGAACTTCTCTTCGAACGAAAACTCACAACTACCGGTTCGTGTCTCGTAATAAAAACAACGTATTGGTGAAATTCTTGGGAACACTAAATCAAAACGGTGTGAAAAGTGTTGCCCCGGGGCCTATCTCGTGTTTGGTATATAAATTGTGACGTTTAACATCTTGGAATTCGAAAAGAGTAAATTGCCGGCAGCGGGTGAGTTCCCTTTTCTCTTATACCTTTCTGTCATTAATTCTTTTATCTAGCAGTTTGTTCAGGCAAGCAGTTAGCAAATATCTAAGTCTAATCAGGAAGGGATTAAATAAGTTTGCCATTAAACCTTGACATAACAATTGAACGCGCCGCGTTTTGAATTCCCGCGCACTAGAGTGACAGTGGCTATATAAAAACTTTAGAAAAGTATAAAAATTGTAGAGTGAATTGTTGTTGGTGTTAGCGTAACTTCCTTCTAAAAACTTCTTCGAAAAATATGGACGAACTTCCAAAAAACATTATAATAAATGTCTTCACATCTAGCAGCTCATCTTGTACAATTAAACGGATTACACAAATAAAAGTTTACAACAAAAATTATTCGCGTCTCGTCTTCATTATTCTGTGATTAAATAATTATAGCAGAGTTACGAAGTAAGGAGCTTCATTCATCTAAAGCACAACCAACAGCAGAAATACGAGCTAGTATATCTATACACATAAAATACCTTTCGTTCTAAAGCCAAATACCCAATCATATTCGAAATTAGAAAATCACTATTTGTATGTCGTCAACTAGGCATCGATATTGCCACTAGCCTGGATCCCGGGTCACTCGGGTATTCCGGGTAACGAGAACGCCGACTCTTGTGCCAAAAATGCAATTCGATTTGGGTCTACAGAACAGAGGTGTATTCTTACGATTCAACCCCTACCCTGAGAGATAGTCTGCATGCTGCTCGGTCTAAAGTCTAAAAGATGGGAACGTACCAGAAATAGAGTGGGCAAATATTATAGCGATATTCAACCAACAATCACGAATAAACCCTGGTTTTCGGATTCTGCTGGAGACAGAATGGTACACACAGTGAATACAATCTAGCTGTACACCAAACAGCACTATCTAATTCTTCTGATCAACAGCAGGTTCATGGTGATTCTGGTCATACAGTAAGTGATATATCTAACCAAGTATTGTCAGCCAGGCAAGCCAACTTACGCAGAACTCCAGATCCAACTTTGGTAGATGACATCAATCACATGCCACCAAATTCTACTCGAGGTGTTTTTCATTCTCACTCATCTAACTGAAATAATATACGAGGGTCATTTGAAAAGTTCTTAGCCTAACATAGTTAGAGTCATTGGTATTTTTTATAACTACCCTCTTTTTGTAGCTACATTATTTAGTAACAAGTATGCGCAGTTTAGTTTATTCACAATAATTCATTGTTCGTTTACACGTAATACCGTAAGTCAAGTCAGAGCAAGTTTTGAAAATGGATAAAATTGAATAGCGTGCAGTGATAAAATACTTGAATTTAAAAGGTTTAACTCCAAAAGCTACCCATGAAGACATGTCTGCTACTTTGGGTGAGTCCGCTCCTTCGTATGCGACTATTAAAAACTGGGTAGCAGAGTTTAAACGGGGTCGTGAGACCGTTCAAGACGAGCTCCGTAGTGGCCGGCCTTCGACTGCTTCCACTGACGAAAACAAAGAAAAAATCTGTGATTTAATTTTGTCAGATCGAAGATTGACTATCGAGGAGATAGCTAAGACTGTCGGCATCTCTTCTGAGCGAACACATCATATAATTACTAGTGAACTTGGATTCTCTAAGGTGTCTGCGCGGTGGGTTCCGCGGCTGCTTTCAGTCGAACAAAAACGCAACCGACTCACAACTTCCCGCGACTGTTTAGAGTTATATGAAGCTGACCCACTAGAATTTATTGAAAGGTTTATAACTATGGATGAAACTTGGGTTCACCACAATACACCAGAGACAAAAGAACAGTCAAAGCAATGGAAAAGAGTAGAATCACCCACCCCGAAGAAGGCAAAGGTGGTTTTATCGGCCGGCAAAGTAATGGCGTCGGTTTTTTGGGATGCAAAGGGTATAATTCTGGTGGATTATTTAAAAAAGGGTGAAACAATAAACTCAGATTACTATTGCAACCTGCTGCGTCGTTTGAGAAAAGAAATCACCCCGGCAGACGGAGAAGAGTACCGCCTCGTGCAGCGGTACTTGAGCGACTTGGAGAAGCGAGAACCATCCCTAGTATGGTTCTCGTACTCCCTCCCGGAAGACCAGGGCCTCAAGGTGGCCATCACCGGGCTGCCTAGCGACACCCCCCCGGCCGACATTGAGCGAGAACTCACGGCTCTCGGCTTCCAGCCGGAGTACGTGAGACATATAAACGTTGGTAGGGGTAGACCGGGGTGCATCTTTTACGCCCAGCTCCGCCGCACCCCCGACCTCACGCCCGGCATCTATCAAATTAACGAATTGCTCTGCATGCCGGGCATCAAGATAGAGGCCTGGCGCGGCAAGAGAGGCCCGGCACAGTGACACAGGTGCCAGACATTCCGGCACAGCAGCCACAACTGCCACCGGCCGCAGGCCTGCGTACGCTGCGGTGGACAGCACGCGGCCGGCGAAAGGTCTTGTTTCATCAGTACAATGCGCGCGTTCACACCAGTGTGCAATCCATGGCAGAAATCCATCAGTGTGGCTTAGAATTATTACCTCATCCCCCGTATTCACCGGATTTAGCACCGTCCGACTTTCATCTGTTCCCAAAGCTGAAAAAATTTTTAGGTGGCAAATATTTTTTTACAAATGAAGAGGTCATAGCCGCCGTGGACGCTTATTTTGAAGAGTTAGACGAAGATTTTTTTAAAACGGGTATCGAAGCCTTGCCTCGTCGATGGAAAAAGTGTTTTGAGCTCGGGGGAGAGTAAGTTGAAAAATAAAAATAAAATCAAAATGATGTGCTTTCATTAAGTATGTTAGGCTAATGGTGCTCCCACATTGCCGTTAGAAAATGTTTAATAACGTTAGTAAACATTTGTTAGCAAACATTTAATCACAAATGTTAAAATAAATTTTCATGTTAGAAAATGTTTAGTAATGTTAGTAAACATTTTATAACAAAACAAATTATAACATGTGTTATCTTTTGTTTGTAAACATTTTATAAGGGTGATGGCGGGATAGGCGGTGCGGTGCGGTGGGGGTTAGAGTACGCAGGTCGCTGCGCGTGGTGTCTCGCTTGTCAGTCCCTTTGTGTCAGCGTGCATCGCTGTGCGTGTGTATTAGTGGTTGCGCGTGCGCCAAGCAATAAAATATGTCCGGTAATTGGAATAACGATGATGTTTACAAACTGATTGAAATGTTTCAAGCAAGAGAAGTACTATGGAACACGATGTCAGAGAGCTACAAAGACCGAAATAAAAAACACGATGCTTGGATGAAAATTGCCAGTGAATTTAATATGGATAAAAAAGTAATTGAAAAAAAGATTCGATCACTCGTAGGTCAATTTAACCGAGAATGTAAATCTAATAAATCTGGTGCAGGAGCTAATGAGTCAAGTAAATGGTTTGCATTTAAAAAACTCATGTTCCTTAAAGGCAAAAATATTCCAAGTTTAACTGTCGATGGAGGGTTGCAGGTGAGTTTTATTTTAACGTCTTTTAATAATATTTAGATGCCCAGTCCAAAAACCCTTCATTTGAAAAATATTCTGCGAATTCTTTTCTTATTTCTTTCCCATCATCTGTCAGGGATTCACATGCTTCAAGTGGTGTTAATTGCTGCTGTTCTAATCTCCATTGTCCATCGATACGTGTACCAGTTACTATGTCATCTCCATCATAGTATTGAGATGGAGCGTAAATCATGCTCGATTCAGTTTTTCTTATAAAATTATGCAGTAGCACGCATGTCATAATTAAAGTAGTAGTTTTTTCTGGATCTAATAATATTGTAGTTCGTAAAACTCTAAATCTGGCTGACAAAATCCCAAATGCGTTCTCTACTGTTCTCCTCGCACGACTCAGTCTATAACTGAAGATTCTTTCCTTAGAATTGCTATCCTGTGGTCCTGGAAAAGGTTTTAATAAGTGTTTTTCTAAAGGGAACGCATCATCTGTTACGAACACATAAGGAACAGGTTTGTTTCTGCCTGGTAGTGAGCTGTCACTGGGTATTTTCAAACTATTGTCGTTAATTTTATTTCGAAATTTTGTGTTTGCGAAAACTCCGCCATCACTTATGCGTCCTTGGCAGCCAATATTCACGTACAGAAAGTTGTATTCTGCGTCCACTATCGCTAAAAGTACAACGCTGTAAAATCCTTTATAGTTGTAATATTCACTGCCGCTATCAATTGGCTTTTGTATGCCTACGTGCTTTCCATCGATACTTCCTAAGCAATTTGGGAAATTCCATTTTTCTTCAAATAAATTTGCCACGTGTAGCCACTCTTGAGGTGTTGTTGGTATCTGGAACAAAAATAGAAGATTAAGAAATAGGCGCGAAAAATAAATCTATAACTCGTTATTCTAACAAATTTTATTGGATATTTTTATTAAGTATGAAATATTAATAGGATACACTATAAAAAAAATATGATTTCACTTAAGGGTTGTTAAGTAATAGAAAAAGAAAATCGCGGTTATAGATTTTTTTACAATTTTAGCTAATTTGACGCGCCTATAACTTGAAATTATCGTTTAATTCTATTCTTTCAGGGTAACGAAGAAAACAGAATTGCTTCAGAAAACACTCTCAGTTTGAACGAAACAGGAAATACTGTCACTGTAAATGAAACTACGGGCACGCCTTTCGCCACCCCAAAACCATTTCGGAAAAGAAGACGGCCTGAAGTAGAAAAAGATACAACACAACAAGAAGCTGTAAATATTTTACAAAGAATGTACGAATCTAGAAACAGCAGGAATGAAAATGACGCATTTGGAGAGTATGTCTCGATGAAACTGAAACAAATAAAAAACAGTCATGCTAAGAATACTGCTCAACATCACATTAACAATATTTTGTACAATGCGTCAATGGGACAATATGATTTTCCAACAACCACAGACCCAACCGCTAGTAGTTCCTGGGGATACAACTCTGAACCAAATCTATCCACTTTTTCGGAAAATAATGCTGACTGTAGCTCGGGAGGATACTACACCGCACCGAGTCCCTCGGCTTCATTTGAAACCAGTTCTTCGGATAACTCCAGGACACATACTCGTACCAGCGCAAGAACACAGAGTCCGTCTAATTTATCGGAATCAAGCCAAGATTCGACCCAATCATTAAACGATTTGTTGGAATCAATCAAAAATTAAAAAATACATGTTTGGTTTGTTAATTATTAAAAAAAAAATTAGTAAGGTAAGGTAGGTACCTACCTAAAGTATGATTAGATTAGATCATATTAAAAGTAAATAAAAAAAAAATTAAAATGTTGTTTGACTTACCTGTATGTATTCCTTTAAAACCTCATTGAGAGCCTCGCACACTTCTGGTACGATAATAGATATCACTTGGTCTGACAACTTGAACACATTTCCAAGACTTTTATAACTGCTACCAGTTGCCAAAAATCTTAACGTTACCGCAAGTCTTTCCGTCACACTTACAGATTTTCTAAATTTAGTGTCTCGTTTGCCTATTTTTGTCCCAATTAAATTTTGTAGATATTCAAATTCGGAACTGTTCATTCTTATAAAATCTTTTAAGCAACCGTCAATACCCAAATCCTTGAGATAGTCTGTGGCACTATATTTTCCTCTAGCTTTTAGCGTTTGGCGCATCCAATAAGAGCGCTTTTTCTTCTTTTTTAAACAAAAAATAAAAGCTATTCCAATGAGCAAATCTTCTTCCATTTTCGTGTAGACGTCCTTGGCCCTCAGAAGGCGAAACCAAACTGCGAGCCAATACTAGATGTTATAAAATGTTTAAACATTTTCCATCAATGTAGGAGCACTTATAACATGTAACAGTTTCTAACAAAATGCAACAATTGTTAACATTTGTTAGTAAATGTTTTGGTGTTATAAAATGTTTACAAACATTTTCTAACGGCAATGTGGGAGCACTTTAAGAACTTTTCATATGCCCCTCGTAGCATCAGACGAAACTCTTCCTGCTTCATCTTCCCAAGTATGCGTAGAATCATTGTTATTGCTTCAAAGTGTCGATGATATAAGCTTTTGTACCCCAAATAATAGACAAGACACACAAGAACATCACCAGAGTTTCGCCGCCAACAAATGTTACAAGTGATTGGGAAGAGAGCACCGAATATATTTTTGAATTTGAGTTTGATGTGACCAATGCAGGAACACAGGTAAACCAAGATGGGACTACAAAACCCATTCAGGTGCTAGATTACTTATTATTGAGAAAACCTACTTGTGCGTTGTCACGTTGTTTGACACTGTAGGTTAATAAACATTATTCTAATTACATATATTATAACTACTTAACAACATTATTCTAGTAAACATTAAAATAAGAAATAAAATCATATAGATTTATTTATAGGCAGAGAAGATTAGCATCAGCGACATCTCGGTCATTGTATCGGTCCGTCTCCCACAAAAAGGTGAACCTTTTAGCCAAGACTCCGTATCGGTATTGTAGTGACAATTTAGGTTAGATACGCATCAATGAACGGTAGATGGCGTTGCTTGTACGGCAGTAGAATATAACTGATATACTATGATATCTATGTAGGTATACATATACTTGGGTAGCCGGGTGACGTACGTCGTCCGGTGTTACCATATTAAGAAAATAATTACATTTGATGTAATTTTCTAGCCACAAATCTTCTATTTAGAATTATATTATAAAGTAATAGTTTGCAGTTAGATTAACGTATCCTTTTAGTACTCATTCAAAATAATGTGAGACATTACTACAATTCATTTCCACCTTGTCCCAAACGGTCACATTTTTTGGTGCTGGAGGAAGACTTTTGAAAATATAGTATGACAACACAAAAAGAGCCCTTTTTTCCTCTGCGCGTCGATCACCTCTAGACCCATTGCGAATTCGAAATTAATAATTCAAAAGAAATATATATTATAAAAGTTAATTTACCCCGTAATAGGTGAGTTGTAGAATATAATCTGATATTATTGTTTTCACAAGTGATATTTCCTCAGCTCACGTTTCGAAAAACACTCGGAAAAGCTGTGCTTTCGATTCCCATGTGCTCAAGCTTGGATCAGTATACCAGATTGGTTTCAGAAACCATGTTTCCTAGTAAAATCAATAACTAAACTAAGTGAACAAACTATAAGTACGATCGCCGTGCATTTTGAGTAGATCTTGTGTAATTAATTGTAAAAAACACATGCTCAAGTTACCATGTGGCAGTTCCTATTGGAACTGATTCTGGTGCTAAATGTTTGAACCTCTGAATAGGATTTCAGTATATACCTAAGTAATTAGAACAAACTGTGTCTGAATTATTTCTTTTACTTTTTGAGAACTTAACCTAAAGATAACCTAACAAATTAAAATCAACTAAATTTAAGAACTAAATGTAACCTACTGTTGTACCTATCTTATATCTAAGATACTAACCCTAAAATGTTGGCCGCCCTGCGACAAGTCTGTGTAAACGTCAGCCAAGGAACTTATTATATTGTAAACTCATCTCTCGGTGGCTGATGTTCACACAGACTGGCCTGAGTGCCTTTACTGATTTGTCTCTTCGACTGGTGTAATTCCAGGGTTCTACGTTCCGGTCTGGAACTCAAGAGCAACCAACCCAGGAGGACACTTAGTGAAAATGGCTGCCGGACCAGAAGCACGGATAGAGCGGACCGTGGAAGATTGGCACAGGCCACCTTCCTGGCTGTGAACCATTTAAAATTAACAATTTACCTAAACCATCACCGCTTCAACAGGAGTTGCATCACTGCCACCAGATGAGTCAAATTTAAATCATCGGTTGTACCCCTGAAATCCAGAGAGACATTACTGCATCAACCTATAGCTCGAACCTTTCTTAAAAACATGACCCAACCTTGATTAGGGAACAGTTTCATGTCTTAATTTTATAATCCGACCTTCAGTCTAAAATGATGTTGTTTTCCAAATTCTAAATTATTTACATAACTTACTATTACTGACTAAATTAAATCTATACTTCTCAAATACCTAATTAACTTATAAACTAGAATAATGAAAACTTATAGTTCTAAACCTAGACTTTTCTAAATAACTAACTAAATATAACTTACTACAGATAACCTGTTCTGAATTATAAAAATCTTATAGTTCTAAATCTAAACCTTTCTAAATAAGTAACTCAATTACTTACTACTGTAAGATTAATTAGGCTTAGTCTTAAATAAATTTATGTGTCTACCTATATCGGTCTTAATCTTTTATTTCGACGTTTCCTGTCTCAATCCCTGGATAGGTAGGCGACAGCGTGCTGGCTTGATTAAAAAGAAACCAAAAAAAAAATAATATAGGCACACCCTGTTTGAATTTAGAAATTTGATGTCTGTAAGAAATTATTCGTCTGTCTAATTAACGACAATTTCTTTTAGACTCTAAAAGAAATTGTCGTAATGGTGTGATGTGCGCAATATAAAAAAAATATTTTGTTCTCTTCAAAACTCCACTGTTTCTTTTATTTACTCTGCTGCTAGTCCCATAACCCTAACAGGTTAAGGGGCCAGCATACGCGGTATAATAATAATAATAGAGAACAAAAAGTCGTGTCGTGTAGAAATAAAATAAGAATCAAGAACAATACTGTCGGGTCGTTATTCGCAATGTCGGGAAAAATGGAGCCGGGGGTCTTAAAGTTAAAAGATGAAACGAATTTTGCTATTTGGAAATTCCAAATTTAAGTAATACTGAGGTCGAAGAAATTGTTTCCTATCGTCGACGGGCCCGAAAAAGATAAACGAACTATGAAGGTGGAAATGAGGTTAAAATTATTCAATACGAGAATGATGACGCGAAGGTTCAAGAAATAATCGTTACAAGAGTTGAAGAAAGCGTGTTAGTCCACCTACTGGCATGTCAAACAAGCTTAGATTTATGGAATAAGCTTATGTCAATGTATGAACCTAAAACTAAAGTGAGTGTACACTTAGTACATCAGCAATTTTTCAATTTGAAGTTTGAAGAGCCGATATCCAATTTTATCTCAAAATTAGAATCAAAGAGACATCAACTGAAATGTTTGGGCGAAAAACTGACTGATAGCACAATGATAACAAAATGTCTGATGACTCTGCCTGAAAAATATAAGCATTTTGTATCAGCATGGGAATCTGTTCCAGAAGAAGTTCAAAGCTTCCAACATTTAGCCACGCGGTTGCTTGTAGAAGAGGAGAAATGGTGGAATGGGACGCAAGAAGTTCCGTCATCGTCAGCATTTACTGTATCAAGGCGTGGAACAAACTTCAACAAATTGAAAAATGATAATAATATTACTGAATGTTTCGAGTGCGGTAAAATAGGTCATAGAAGGTCAGAATGTCGTAATTAAAAATGTCATTTTTGCCATAAGGTAGGTCACTTAAATTGTAGAATGATGAATAATAATAGCAAACCAGTAGGGAATGTAAACAATAGAAACAAAAATGAGTTTGTTGTGAATTCTATTGTACCTGTAAGTATGAATTTTATACTTGATTCTGAAGCGAGTGAACATAATGTCACATTGTAAAGAGATGTTTACAAAAATTAAAGAATTAGATGAGAGATATGTAACAGTAGGTGATGGTGAAAGATTAGTAGTTAAAGGAATAGGAAATATTGATGTTTTCTCGTAAAATGGTTCTCAGTATATTTCATCGACTCTATTAATGTATTGTATGTACCACGGCTTAATGCAAATTTGTTCTCGTTATCAACTGTCTTAGATAAGGGACACACTATGATGTCCACTGTGTATGGATGTAAAATTATTAAAGATAACAGAGTTGTAGCTTTAGCTGATCGTGTTGACAAAATGTATGTCATGAATTTCAGGTTTAAATATGATGTAGGCCTGTTAACTCTATCCGAATGGCATGCACGCATAGCTCCCTATAACTTTATATATGTAAAACAATGTTTAATTAAAAAAAAGGCCAATTATTTTTACAGGTCAATGATAACACTCTAAATGATTTACAACAGATGAGATGAGACTGCTAAAGACCTCAAGGAGGCGAAAGAAGAAAACTACTTATAGCCTTTCTCAGGAGGTGTGTGAATCTGGCCACTGGCCAGAATTCATACCACTGGCTGAAAACGCCAAACGCAATAAAGTTTTCTTGAGATGCCGAGTTTGCACTAAAAACTAAATATCGAAGCAAACGACGAAGATGACATCATCTCAGTGTCAACCAGTTTAAGAACAAACTTGACAAACACAAACCAAAATTGAAACAAACTTAGAATAGCAGCATACAGGCACCAATCAGTTGAACTAACTGTCTGCCTGATGAATAAATAATAATAAACAAGCTATCGCTGTAAAGGCTGTATTGACAAGTCAAGCAGCAGGGGAATGTAGGATTAGAGGAAAGTAATAGTCAGGAAAGGATGGTGGAGGAAGAGATGATTGAGATTCCTAGTTCAGATAAATGGGCAGAAATGCTAGGTATACCGGAGGATCAAGAGCCTGGGTTTTCTGGGGGTAAAATTAAAAATAAACTAAATCTACATAATAAAACTCCTTATTGTAAGTCTACTTTAGATTATAATATGATAGTAGAAGATGATTGTGGTTGAGTTGTAATTTATAAATAAGTGATAGTATGTATTGTATCTTGGAGGAAAGGTATGTTATGTACCTACGGAGGTACCTAACTAGATACTCTTATTGATTTGAATATGATTATGTCCAGGAGGTAGTTAAGTATGATTGCTTAGCACGGTGTCTGTCATAGTGATATTATGAAAAATCAGTAAAAAAACTTCTTGATGAAAATATGTGTGGAATGTTAAAATATTATCAGATATCTAATTTAGGGTTCAATCAGAAGCTGGGTTCCGTAGTTATTCACAAAAAACTTCATGAGGTCACCGGTAACCTACGTGGCGCACTCAAGCTAAAAAATGAATTTCCGTTACCAAGGCGCCGGAGTGGACACCGCTCCGGTCACCCCACTTCAGTCGTCCGCTAGCGCTTGGAGAGGTAGTTAATCACAGTCATGAGAAAGATACCGCAAAAGTTCAACTGCACCGAACAAAGTGCACCTCAGTTATAAAAAATGTGTTAGCATTGCATTTTACTGAGGTTCTGAAATTAGACTTTAAAGATCAACCATTTAGCCTATTAATTGATGAATCTACAGATATTGCTGTAAATAAGTACTTGGGTTTGATTATAATTTATTACAGCAAATTACATCAAAAAATAGTATCTACATATCTAGACCTTGCTGAACTTCAAGAGTGTAATGCTGAAGGTATTGTCTGTGCTATAAAGAAGACACTTGGAAGATTTGATCTGCGGCTTGGGAATTTAATGGGCACTGATAATGCTTCTGTGATGGTTGGAGTAAATAACGGAGTCTTTACCAAATTGAAAGAAGAAGTACCACACCTGACTTTAGTACGTTGCTTGTGCCATTCTTTGCAACTAGCTGTTTCAGCTGCTGCAAAGGAATTTTTACCGAGAAATTTGGAATTTTTAATTAGGGAGACATATGATTGGTTTAGTCGGTCATCTTCCAGACAATCTCTTTATATGGAGTTATACAAAACCATCAACGACGGACAGAAACCGCTAAAAATAGTTCAAGCATGCCAGACAAGGTGGTTGTCAATAGAATCAGCTGTATCGAGAATATACACGCAATGGCTAGAGCTAAAAACACATTTTTCCATTGCTAAAATTCATGAAAGGTGTCACACGGCAGAGTTATTGCACTATATGTATGCGAATAATATGAATTACGCATATATTTCATTTTTGTATCCAATATTAATTGATATAAACAGAGTCAATAAGATGTTTGAGTCTAAAGATACAGATCACACAAAATTGTGTGGTGAGTTGATCAATCTGATAGATATGCTTGTTAGCAAAGTTACATTACCTACAAATAAAGTTAACATTTTTACTCAAAATATTCATAATTTCTTGGATCAAAAATGTTATCTGGGATTCCGATTCGAAATGCAAATATCTGAAATGAGAGAAAAAGGATTACCACTGGAAGATGAAGAAATGATGCGTGATCGATGCATACATAGTTCATAGTAAGACTGATCGAAGAATTAAAAAACAGGTTACCAGAAAATTTGACATTGATCAAAAAAAATTTCCCGAATAAGTGTTGAAGAAGCACTTAATCACAACAAAGAAAATTTAATTGATATAATGGCTCAGTTCAATAAAAGTGCAGAATTCATAGCAAGAGTCGATGATCAGTGGAGACAAATTCATTTATTGAAATGGAATGAGAGCAAAAATACCAAAAAATTTTGGAACGAAGTATTGCATTTCAAAGATGCTCAAGGGGAATGTAGATTTGAGGAATTAGCAACTTTTGCGTTTACTTTGTTAATACTGCCTCATTCCAATGCCGACGTTGAGAGACTTTTCAGCAATATGAATGTAATAAAAAATAAGCAGAGGAATAGGATGAAATTAAATCTTTTAACTGCTATATTAAGAATACGTTGTGGTTTGAGATTAGAAGGAAAATGTTGCAACGAATATGACATCCCAATAAATGTCATAAAACAAATCAGAACCAAGGCTTCATACTATAATCAATCTCAAGAAACCGACGATGACGGTGAGGAGAAAAATAGTTCATCTGAAGAAGACTAATTTTTTATTGAATAATTTTAATCTGATGTTGCCGAATTTGCCGATATTGTTGATTAACTCTTTATTATGTACCTACTAGTTGGTTTTACCTCTGTTGTTGATTTACTATTTGTTTTTGATTTACTGATTGTTATTATTTTATTACGTATTAATTAATAAAAGAAACTAAATACTAAAATAAATTGCTTTCTTGATTAAACTACAAAAAAAATGTTTAGTGGTAAACCTAGCGGTCTTAAGAGTAGAATCATTTTTTGTTAGTGGTTTTCTGGTGATTTTAGGAGTTGAATCTGGTGGCGAGCTCGTTTAACTGTTGGCAACACTGATTACGCGTACGGTTTTATTTACCACGTTTTTATGTTTATTCTTTTTCTATTGATATTTGTGTTTTTTATCGATGCAAGATGGATACGATATCGTTATATTCAATGGATATAGACATGGAATACATAGATCTTTCTCAAGAAGATTTGCACGACATAGACGCACTCGAAGCCAGCATTTTTGAAGAAATCAAGAAAAACGCTGATTTAGACGAACAAACAAATTCTGAGAGAGAAGATGATAACCTCCATCCTCCTAAAAGGCGTAAAGGCGTATTTGTATCGCAAGTGAATCTGAAAGTGAATGTGAGGAGGAAAAAGTTCTAAGACAAACTCTAGCAACTGATGTCCCAAAGTACATCACATACATGGGTCGAACCGAAAGGGCATCAACCATCTGTTATTGCGTTCACAGAGCCAGCAGGTAATTACAACGTTGACAACGTTGTGTTTGTAGCGTGCCTTGTATACACACACACAAGGATACGTGTTCCACGAAAGTCGGGAATAATATTACGGCGCTGATGTGTGCGCATGTACTTAGAAAGTAGTATGTAGTTGTAAGCCTTTTTTATAGTTCAGTCCTGTACTCGCCTCGGAGTGAATAAAACGCATGAACAATTTATGGTGTTTTAATGAGATAGTTGAGTGAGGGACCAACCTAGAAGTCTAGCATAGCCTGATAGTACATAGGCAGTGGCACAACTTCTAAATGTTCATGTTTGTTTTTTTTTTGTAAATATTTTTTGCTGAAATAATGATTTTTGGTTACAGGCATGAGACAACCATATGCTAATTTACATCGGAATGCGACACAAGGACAATACTTCAAGCTGATGGTTCTGATGCTGATGGAAATTGCAGCTCAGACCAATTTGTTTGCTGAGCAACGAGTGCCTAGTGGAAAGCCTTCATCTCGCTCAAATAACTGGAAACGAACTACAGTTGGTGAGGTGAAAAGATTCTTTGGATTAATTTTGTACATGGGCCTTGTGAAGTTGCCAAAAATTAGTCTTTATTGGAGTACAGACCGAGTCTTTAGACAAACTTTTGCTGCAACTGTTATGAGACAGGTAACAGAGACCCGAAACAGGTTCAAAATACTCTTGCAAAATCTCCATTTCACAAATAATGAGACAGCAGATAAGAAGGACAGGATTTACAAAATACGACCACTCATAGAAAGTTTAAATGAAACTTTTGAAAAGCATTATTGCCCTAAAGAGGACGTTTGTGTAGACGAAAGTCAAGTGCCATTTCGAGGTCGCATCATTTTTAGACAGTACAATAAGAGCAAAAGACACAAGTATGGAATGAAACTTTTTAAGCTCTGTACAATACCAGGCTACACCTGCAAATTGCAATTATACGCTGGTAAAAATAATGCGACTGTCAATACAACATCCACAAAAGTTGTAATGACTCTTTGTGAGCACATATTAGGTTTAGGACATAAAGTTGCAACAGACAACTGGTATACTAGTTTGGAGCTTGCAAATCAACTCCTCGATAAGGACACCCATTTGGTTGGTACTCTAAGAAAAAATAGAAGAGGTTTGCCAAAAGCAGTAGTAGAGGCCAAACTCAAACCAGGTCAATCGATAGCGCTGGAAAATCAACGTGGAATATGTGTTTTGAAATGGAAGGACAAACGGGATGTGTTGATGCTACTATCCACAAAACATTCCAGAGGGTTTTCGAAAATTACGAAAAAAGGGAAAACCATTCGAAAACCTAGAATGATTTTAGCTTATAATAAAGCGAAAGGCTCAGTTGATATGAGTGATCAAATGACTTCTTACTCATCTCCATTACGTAAAACAGTGAAATGGTATAAGAAATTAGCAATCGAAGTTATTTTAAATACAGCTCTAGTGAATGCTTGGGTTATGTACACCGAAAACAAACAAATTAAAGAAGGTATAGTTGAGTCTAGAAGGCAGTTAGTAGAGTATTTAGTAGACGCAGGAAAAGATGAGGGTGTAGAAACCAGTATGGAAAGGCCAAAAAGGTTGAAACATCAATTATTGAAAAGAGAGGGAAATGTCAGAAAAACGAGAAGTTTCTGTTCAGAATGCTACAAAACCTGTGTGTCAATACATTGTTCAAATGTGGCCAAAAATAAAACTAAGAAAGTTGCAACATATTGCAAAGAATGTCCGAATTAACCATATTTCTGCCTGCCCTGCTTCAACAAATTTCATCGTTACTTACAAAATAATATTTTCATTTTTTTATTGTTTTTGTGTATTTCCTGTATTATTTTAATTCATTATTATCATTAAACACTACTGTGACAAAGTGGTTTTAGCTTTTAAAACTTTTTTATTTTTCTATAACCTTTTACATCCTATATTTTCAATAGTTTCGTAATCAGATAGAAACCACACTAAAGAAGTAATCTACAGCGCCGCTCCGGTCACTTGCATACTCTAAATGTACGATATACGTGCCCTCCGGCGTACAAATCAGTTTCAAAAACAGGTCTGCTTTGAGGTCACCGGTGACCAATGTGGCGTGTAAATAGAAGTAGAGGTCCGGTCACCGGTGACCGGGCTGGCGTTCAACGTGTTAGGAATGTAAGGTAGATTTGTAAACTTCCCTTTTGTGTGTGCTTCCTAGCTCAATAAATGTTCAATGTTAACTCCGCGTTTTATTAAACATAATAATAAGTAAATTTATACTGGGGATACTTCTGGACCCCACGCGTGATGGAACGTTGTCCTAAATAACGTACTTAAAGGTAAAGGTCATAAAATAATGGTGTTTTATTCTTTATCAAAAAGAAGTAGCATTATCATAAAAACAGTCTATGGCTGTTGACTGCTATAGCACCTATATCCTATTTGATACCAAAGCATTTGTCTGCTATAATAGCTGCATCTTATTTCATAGATATAAAACACTCTTGAAAAGGCAAACGTCTGCTATAGCAGGTGTATCTTATTTTAATACATACTTATTACTAAATAGGACATACCTACAATAGCATTCATCTGCTATACAACAGTATTCAACAGTATTCATCTGCTGCTACATACTGTTGAATAGAACACATCCGCTATAGCACTCGTGTGCTATAACAGGTATGTCGTATTTTAATACATACTTATTACTATAGGACGTACCTGTTATAGCATCCTATACAAAAAGATACTGCCCAGTATGGGTGACTGATTGTCCGCGAACGTGTTAAACTAGGTAAGTGAGTACAAACAAAAATTCCTTCACCACAAACCTCCTCGGACCTTCCATAGTCTATTTCATCACTTGACTTCAAACGAGAAATATTTGCAGAGTTTCGGCAAGTCTGCATTTAAGTCAGCATCCTCACAGCTAGCGTGCATTGCTCCCTCGCAATCTCCAATCGAAGTTTCATTTAGATCTTCAGCAATAAAATGAGATATTGAAAATCACGTCTGGTTCTTTTGATCGGAAGCCCGTTCAGAGTGATCGACGATGCATCCACTTCAAGACATCTGCTAGATAAAAAAACACTTATTTACCTTCATACTTATACCCTTCAACTTAATAAATACATTATATTATTTATATTATTATACTGGATTTACATTCCAACATGGAACATCAGCAGGTGAAACCGTGCAGAGCAGCCAGAAATAATTTATTTCTGTGTCTTATGTTATGTTGGAAATTTATCATTTTTAACCGACTTCAAAAAAAAAGGAGGAGGTTATCAATTCGTCTGTATGTATAATTTTTTTTTTTTTGTATGTTTACCGATTACTCGAAGACGGCTGGACCGATTAAGATGATTCTTTTTTTAATGGATAGGTGGGAGCTCCAAGATGGTCCCATAAAAATTTGATGTGGATCTGATGAGGGTCTTCGGAGTGATGAACGGAAATGCTCCTCAAAACGCATTTATCAATCCAGTTTTTTATCGATTACTCGAAGATGGCTTGACCGATTGAAATGATTCTTTTTTTAATGGAAAGGTGGGAGCTCCGAGATGGTCCCATAAAAATTTGATGAGGATCTTCGAAGTGAATGCTCCTCAAAACTCTATATTCAATTCAATTGTTCATCGATTACACGAAGATGGCTTGACCAATTGATATAGTTCTTTTTTTAATGGAAAGGTGGAAGCTGCGAGGTGGTCCCATGAAAGTTTGGTAAGGATCTGATGAGTATCTTCGGAATGATGGACAGGATAGCATCCCAGAATTCAATAAAATACTCATTTTGGACTTCTACCAAAAAGAATAGACCCCTAAAGAACTAAGTACAGATTGATGGGGCATCTGAAACCACCTTCTCATCAGAAAACTCCTCAATAATTAAAATTACCGTAACAATATTGTTGATTTTTAGGTAGGTAGGTATACTAAAAAGGGTAAAATAAAAAAATAATTTAAAAATTAAAAAACCGACTTCAAAAAGAAACAAAAAATAATTTAAAAAAACCAAAAAATAAAAAGAATTGATAAAAATGACCAAAATAACCTCTACATAGGTACAGTGCCACCGACTAATTAATCTGTTTTATCATCTGAAGTCGGGCAGTTTTACTGGTTGGTTCCATATTGTACTTAGTTTGGCTGCCCGACTTCAGATGATAAAACAGATTAATTAGTCGGTGGCACTGTACCTATGTAGAGGTTATTTTGGTCATTTTTATCAATTCTTTTTATTTTTTGTTTTTTTTTAATTATTTTTTTGTTGTATCGACACAACAGTTTTTTGTCTCTTTCTCTCAAACAACAAGAAAATGAGACAGAACATTTTAAGACTATTGCATGTTGATACAACAAAATGTTTAACATGCTAGACTAGCAGATAATGGATAACATACTTATTTACCTTCTTTTTTTAATCCTTCTAATATTATAAAGCTAAAAGTTTGTGAGTATGTGTGTTTGTTACTCAATCACGCAAAAACAACTGAACTGATTGCGATGAAACTTTGAATATAAGTTGTGTAAAATACTTATTATAATTTTGAATGGGTTACAATAGCTTCCTGCACCTCAAAATCGTGGCGTAGGATTGTAAAGTGCAACGATTCATTGTGTGGAATCCTACTATACTAATATTATAATTGTGAAAGTGTGTGTGTTTGGATGTTTGTTACTCAATCACGCAAAAACTACTAAAACGATTTCGATGAGACTTGGAATATAAGTAGTTAGATACCGAGAATAACACAAAAGCTACATTTTATCCCGGTATTCCCGTGGGAAAGGGACTTCCGCGGGTGGAACCGCGGGCCGTAGCTAGAATAAAATACTTATTATACCTAATTAAGAATGGGTTACAATCAAAACCTTCCTCCACCTCAAAATCGTAGCGTAGCATAGTAAAGTCCAACCGTTCATTGTGTGGAATGTTACAATAAATTCACGGCTAGATTTGAATTAGATACAAACAAAGTTTACAACTGACTTCGGCCCTCACCTCAACAGCGTACACTGTACAGGGGTTAGCTCCTTCGTCCGCGGTCACCAAGCGGTCTTCGCTCGGTGTCCGTCGCGGACTGTGGAGTCTGTTTGCTCTGGATCAGACGACTCCAATGCGCGTTCGTATCTCTAGGTCTCAGCTTGAGGCGTCTGCTCATTTGTTTGTAAATGGCCTTCGCCAACTTTACGATGAACTCGTCCAGGCACTCGACTTTAACGTCTAGGTGTGAAAATGCTAATAACTATCCATTCTCGTTTGCTTTTAGAATGAAATTGCAGTATTTGTCCACGAAATTAATTATAGTCGGTCAGTTTTTTTAAGGTTATGTTTTTGTTTGTACAAATAGTGGTGGCGACCATGTGCCGGCCGACCATGTCCCGACAGGGTTGCCAACCTTAGAATTTTTTTCCTCGTACATAAGCAGCTAAAAATCTCGTATTTTTGCTTTCAAACCTCGTACATTCATTAAAAGGTGATAAAACCGAAATTACGGCATGATTTAAATTAAGAACATTTTAAATGATGAAATAAACTATTGCAAGTTTTGTACTAAATAAAACATCACTTTGCAGGTATTTAAAATAATCTTTAATCATAATCAAATAACCTATGTAACTAATTGCCTATGTAACTAATTGCCTATGTAACTAATAGTCATCTCCAAATATGATGTCAGGAATTTCCTCACTCTCTTCGTTCTTCTTAACATTGCCGTATATTTTTTCTTTAGTCATACGGCCATACATCTCTTTCGTGTGATTAGTGGCTTCACCTCATTCTTTAAAAAAAGCGAAATAGGGCATCTCTACTATTATATTTCCTCTGTGACTCTACCTACACGTAAGGGACAGAGAAAGTGCCTTGACATTTGCGCTATGTGCGATGGAGACAACTATACGAAAAACGGAAGAGTCGGAAGAATGAAATGTTTAATTTTTCGGGAAATTCCCAGGTGACGGGATAGTTACCTAACCATAGACAATCATAGCGCAAACGTGGCAAATTGTTGGTGTGTTCCTACATGTTTTGATAGATGGCACTATTAAGAATAATGGTTATGTAAAAGTTTTGTAAAATCGTTTCCTAATGTCAAAATCTCGTACAAAATTGTACGAGGCTGATAGTGTCCTCGTACCTCGTACGGAAGACCACAAATCTCGTATTTGTACGAGGAACCTCGTACGGTTGGCAACCTTGTGTCCCGACCACGGAACACTATTCCTCGTCCCGACCGGTCGCCGACCGACTCAATACATAAGTACCTATCGCTTGACATCATTGCCAACATTATAAAAATAAAAAGCACTACGAAGCTTCTACTAGTTTTAGAGAAAATTCAGGGAGTTTTACTCTACTCGACGCACAGTGTCAGCACTTTGTGTGTTTAGACATTGACAAACGTCTGACTGTTTCTTTTCTCGGTTTACTTTTGAGTTTTTGTTATTTTTTAAGTCCTGAGTGAAAACTAACTCTATGGTGAAAACACCTGAGGAACTCCATTTTAACGCGTGAAATTAAACTACAAAAACAATAGAATGTCGTCGATACAAGAGGAATTACAAGCACTACCCGACATTTGTCGAATCTGTACCATAGCAAACGTCGCTATGGTCAATATTTTCAACTGTACGAACGGAAACCTAGCTGACGATATATATTTCTGCACGGGGATTGTAGTAAGTAGCCGCTGTTTTGATCCCGCCGAGTTATCAGAAGCATCCGAAGTATCGAAGAAAAATAGTTTTAATTCAAGATTAACAACCCAAGACTACTTATTCAAAAATTCTAGAGCGATAGTCGCTGATAGCTACCAACTCCACCGCGATTTCTCCATGAAGGGCCTTCGCCCCTTCGCCCTAAAAAAAAAAAAAAACTATTGTCCAACATAATACTAAAGATAATTTGCTAGGTAGGAGCGAGTTAGTCATCTCAATGCGCAGGTGAAGCAGGAGAGCAAGGCTGTACACTGCTGATAATGAACGTGTTGACTCTTCCCTACTTTAGTAAGGAATAAGCCCACTGCCCTTTGCAGAGCAACTCACCTCGGCTCCCCGAGGTCTCTTCCCGAGGTAACAAAGAACATTAAGGGTCTTTTGGCTTTCCTTGGGGAGTTGGGTTGGCTCGATTGAGCATAAATCCCACCCAGACGCAAAATAGGCGCTTAGACGTGGACTTGCGGAAATCAGCCCGACATACAAATACTAAGGGATAGCCATGCATTGGTTATCTTGTCAAACTATAATAAAATCTTTTACTTCCTTACTGAATTTATTTGTTGCAGTCAAAGAATTAAAAATTGAAACAAATGATAAATCAGTTTATCTAGTTTTATTTTACAAAAAAAATTAAATAATACGCTATTAAGACCCGGTAAAATGTAACATGAATACGATTCGCCTAAAACTTTGCAACAGCATTGTCTTTCCGTCGCTCTGGTCAGGAGCCATCATTCCATTTAGTGGAGGACTACTAAATATCGAGTGGGACATTTAGGACAGACCGTAAGGTGGTCCATAGTCTGTTTGTCCATTCCTGCGAATTGCCCTAGCTCCCTAAAATTCTATTTCCTTATTTGTCCTGCAACGACCATATTGGGCATGTTTATTTTACAAATCTATATCAATCTGCAACACTGTACTCTCTTTATTTTTTTATCAAAATGAATAAAAATTACGGCCTCTGTGGTTGAAGGTTGCAGATTTGATTTCCGCCGGGAATAAATATTTCTGCTGACCGTAAATGTTTGTTTCTGGTTCTGGGTGTATTCTATGTATCATATGTATGTATTTACAAAAAAAAAGTATTAAAATATGTAGTATATCCATTGTTTAGTACTCATAGTACAAGCCTAGTGCTTGGTTAGGGGCTAGATAGCGCTGTGTGTAATGTCGTGCAATATTTATTTAAATTAATTAATTTCAGATATCAGAAAATGACAACTTACCTAATAAAATTTGCAACAGCTGTATCCGACAGTTATGTGTTGCTTACAAGTTTAAACTGAACTGTTTAGTGGCGGAGAGGACACTTGGAGGACTCCGTCGTGCAGTGAACATTGAGATAAAGTGTGAAAGCATCGAGGAGAATGATGCTGCTGATATGGAAGACTCTCTATCTGACGAGAGTGACAGTGATAGGTACCTCTTTTAAAATATATTTACTGTACTAATTTCCAATTTAATAAAATAAAAAAGTACCCTAAACTATGTTATATAGAGAGCGACTAAATTATCACTCAAATTTACGGGCAAGCCAACTTGTCGATCCTAAAATTAAAAAAAAGGCTTTGGAGAAAGCACATCATGCAGCTAGCTGACATTTTTTTTTTATTATTATTTATTTAAATGTTTACAAAACAAAAAATATCTTAAATAACATTAAAAAAAAACAATGAGGTTTGTAATGTTATCCTGCTATAGGCAGCTGCTATTTACTCCCTTATTTATAAAATATTATTTACACATGAATAAGTTATGTGACGTTAGTCTCTGTCTGTCAACTTTGAAACTTCATGTGACAGTAAAAGACAAATGATGCATTGTTATGCAATGCATTAATTAGCGTTTTTAAATTAGAGGGTTAATGAAGAGGATCTCTTTGGTGAAGGGAGACCAGTCTGCCTGTCATTCCCTACACAACATCTGATCATAGTCCAAAGACAGATAGCAGATAATAGAAAAAAAAACGCATTTAACACAACACATGTTTATTACACATCCATAGAAATAAATTAAAAAAAAAAAAACAAAAAAAAAACAGCTAAAACTAATCAAATAAACCATCACCCACCGTTCCCGGTGCAAAACTGCCCAAAATGCTAGCCGCATTGCCCCGCTCAACAGTGATGGATAGCCTTTGCACCAAAAAGGAACCGAAGTGACCAGTTTCTTCTTGGTGCATCTCTTCTTGGTTTCTTGGTGTATTTCTTCAAAATTTATTCCCAACTAGCTGCACCCCGTCTAAGTCCCGTTCCTGCACGAATAGCGAGATAAGACTGTTATTGAAACTGACAGTCTGAAACGCCAGTTTCAATGAAAGTTGAAATCTTATTCTTCTTTAAAAATGGCTTTTCCTTTTGGACATTTGCCAGTGTCAAGTATTATCAATATTTGCAAGTTATTTGCATTGAACAAAACAAGTCAAGCCTTTGTTCCCAACGAGTCACACTGTAACCTAACACTGTGACTTGTTGTGAGAACTTTGTAAAATTATTTCCAACTAGTCACACTGTAACACGTTGGGACACGTTTCTTAAATCATTCCAAACTAGTCACACTGTCAACCTACTGATAGGTATACTGTTACATGTTTATTATATTTTGGACTCTATTTATATAGGGAAAACCTTTTTCTAATCTTTGACTCAAAGATTCGATTTTATTCTTTTAAAATGTAATTAATATCCGTCTTGATAGCCTACAAAGCTATACTTTGAGCTCCCGCGCAAGGGGCGAGCAGAAATCATTCAATCAATCACAATCATTGTGCAAGCAGGCCTTAATAAATTAGAAACGGATTAATGTAACTAAATATTGATAATTTGATCTCTCTTAAGTATTAGGTCCATACTTTATTTTAACACTAGTAGTAGCCTATGTGTTATTCCCGGTATCCAGCTACCTATATCCCAAGTTTCATCGCAATTGGTTCAGTAGTTTTTTCGTGACTGAGTAACAAATGCGATATTTAGGGACTCGTAGTCGTAGTTTCTTTTATCCCGATATTCCCGCGGTTGGAACCGCGGGCTAAACTAGTATTTTCTAAAAGCGCCAACTACTAGGTAAACTATGGATATTCTTAAACTTAATACTATGTGTTATGTAAGCCGGCACAGTAATCATGTATTATACCCATAATATTATGCCTTACGGTATGACCAATAGCTGCGCCCGTGGTTTCACCCGTGTAGATGAAAGTATGTTGTGTTAAACTACGTTATAACTACCAGATGTCAAATTCACTTAGGCATGATTTTTCATTCTATGGATAAAAGACATCTGTCGAATAAGTTCGAACCCAACCAAATTTAAAAGCCTTTAAATTTTTATTCTTAATAATAATTCATAATATTATATTAACGTTTTCTATTCGGTGGTGTGACGTTTTATTGGCCAGATATCTCTATCTAAGGATTCGAAAAATCAGCCTTAACAAAATCTGTCATCCATCACATAATGGGGTTTACCATTGTCTCCTTATTGCACAGGACCAAAGTCGTCCTGCTAATAAACAAAAAATAATTTAAAAAACAACCAAAAAAAAAAAAGAATTGATAAAAATGACCAAACTAACCTCTACATAGGTACAGTGCCACCGACTAATTAATCTGTTTTATCATCTGAAGTCGGGCAGCCAAACTAAGTACATTATGGAATCAACCAGTAAAACTGGTCATTTTTATCAATTCTTTTTTTTTTGGTTGTTTTTTAAATAATTTTTTGTTTCTTTTTGAAGTCGGTTTTTTAATTTTTAAATTATTTTTTTATTTCACCCTTTTTAGTATACCTACCTACCTAAAAATCAACAATATTGTTACCGTAATTTTAATTATTGAGGAGTTTGCTGATGAGAAGGTGGTTTCAGGTAATCAATCTGTACTTAGTTCTTGAGGGGTCTATTCTTTTTGGTATAAGTCCAAAAATGAGTATTTTATTGAATTCTGAGATGCTATACTGTCCATCATTCCGAAGATACTCATCAGATCCTTACCAAACTTTCATGGGACCACCTCGCAGCTTCCATTTTTCCATTAAAAAAAGAACTATATCAATCGGTCAAGCCATCTTCGAGTAATCGATAAACAATTGGATTGATTAATGCGTTTTGAGGAGCATTTCCGTTCATCACTCCGAAGACCCTCATCAGATCCACATCAAATTTTTATGGGACCATCTTGGAGCTCCCACCTATCCATTAAAAAAAGAATCATCTTAATCGGTCAAGCCGTCTTCGAGTAATCGGTGAACATACAAAAAAATAAAAAAAATATATACATACAGACGAATTGATAACCTCCTCCTTTTTTTTGAAGTCGGTTAAAAATAAAGTTAATTTTAAGAACCTTATATATAACTTAATAAACATATTTTAAAAAGCGACTTAAAAAAAGATATGGATGGATGTATGAGTAGATCATAATGGCCTTAAAGTAAATCCAGCAAAAATATTATTCGGCTATTCGGCTGCTTTTCCGGCGATTTAAAAAAAACATTATCTAGAAAATTACGTAAACAAGTTGAGAGCAGTAAAACACCATCTTTTTAACAAAAGAACATGATAGCAGCAAGTCAATAATAGTTAGTGCGTTTGTCGGTTTTATTTCATTTAGGTCATTCACCTATGTCTGAAGGGTTTAAAAGGGATAAATATTTTAACAGGTAAACAAAAGGTCAAAGTATAGCTTTGTAGGCTAACAAGATTTAAAAAAAAATAGTTTATATCCCTTAGATTCTTGTACAACATAAAATGCACAATATGATCATTTGGCTAGGAATATTAATAACGTTTTAAAAGAATAGGATCGAATCTTTGAGTCAAAGATTGGAAAAAGGTTTTACCTCTATAAATAGAGTCCAAAATATAGTAAACAAAAACATGTAACAGTATACCTATCAGTAGGTTGACAGTGTGACTAGTTGGGAATGATTTAAGAAAGGTGTCCCAACGTGTTACAGTGTGACTAGTTGGGAATGATTTAAGAAAGGTGTCCCAACGTGTTACAGTGTGACTAGTTGGGAATGATTTAAGAAAGGTGTCCCAACGTGTTACAGTGTGACTAGTTGGGAATGATTTAAGAAAGGTGTCCCAACGTGTTACAGTGTGACTAGTTGGGAATGATTTAAGAAAGGTGTCCCAACGTGTTACAGTGTGACTAGTTGGGAATGATTTAAGAAAGGTGTCCCATCGTGTTACAGTGTGACTAGTTGGGAATGATTTAAGAAAGGTGGCCCAACGTGTTACAGTGTGACTAGTTGGGAATGATTTAAGAAAGGTGGCCCAACGTGTTACAGTGTGACTAGTTGGGAATAATTTTACAAAGTTCTCCCAACGAGTCACAGTGTTACAGGTTATAGTGTGACTCATTGGGAACAAAGGAAGTCAAGTCGAGGGAATCATTGTAAAAAGGGGGCCATTTTTACACGACTGCCAAAGGAAGTGTTATTTACAATGTTTGTTCACGGAGCTTTGGAGACAACACTAAGCTAAAGTACATGTTTTCCACCGGTTATCACTTTTATTTACACTTGTACACCTTCACGAAACTAAATTGATTAATATGCCCCCGAAATTAAACATTTTACACGCATTTGAACTAAGTTTCACAAAAATGAAAATTTAGCAACACATCTCCTTAACGCATTCCCGCCAAAAACTCAAAAGTTGAAATCGACGGGGACTTTTGTTTTTGACGCGTTAGTGGAACGTCGTCCTGAATTTTTATTTTTGCAAAACCTAGTTTTATTGCGTGTAAATTGTTTAATTTCGGCGGCATGTTATCAATTTAGTTACGCGAAGTTCAACGAGTGAAGTGAAAATAAAAATACCAGTGCCAAACACGAAATTAGCACGTTACAAACAAATGTTCCATGAAAAATTGTCGCCATTTTTTCTGCAGCCGTCACGCATTGAAAATCATTTCAAACGATTGCAGTATAATAGTGGTAGTTCACTATTGGTACGAGAAACTGGCTAAATTGTCCTATATAGCTGACAGAAAACCACAACTAAGAAAATGAAATGAAATGAAATCGACGGCGTCGGCTTCAAATGCATGCAAATCAACGCCTCGGTTTTCATCACACACGTTAAACTGTTGGGCAATGCGGATTTAAAATAAAATAGATGTTTTTACGTCTAATTTAAGAGCTGTGTTGGTCTAGTGGTAGATACACCGACTTTCATTCCAAAGATCGTGGTTTCGAATCCCAGCTGCACACCTGTGTCTTTCTCTATTTATGAAAAATTGATGTGCATTATTAAACAGCGCTCTTACGGTAAAGGAAAACATCGTGAGGAAACCCACGGCTTAAAATCACGCAAAAGGCCCAATAGTAGGGGGCTAATTGTGGAAACACACAGTTAAAACTTTAACTTTTACGTCTATTTATATACGTCATATTTATACGTGCAACGTGTATATTTACAATTTCAATTATTATCAAATGTTTTATACATTATTATATTAGTATTTCGGGTCCTGCAATACAAGCTTGTGCTTAGTGTAGAACCGATTTCTAATGTAATTTGATAAATGTTTAGTGAGATTAATATTAATAAATAAATATCATATCATAACATAAAACAAAAACCAATATACAAATACAAATAGTAAAGACAATGCTTGAAATGTAAGTTGCACAAATGGGTGGCGTTATCGCTGAAAGCGATTTCTTCCTGTGAACCTCTGGTTGGAATAGATCTGCCCCCCTACCGCGTAACTCCCGTCGAGTTCAACTCGACGTCGATTTGGGATTACGATGCTGTCTATAACAGGGTTGGTAAAAGCTACCGCGCAAGGAGCGAGCAGAGACGCTTAAACGTCAACCATTTCGACGTCGCGTCGAGTTCAACTCGACGCGACGTCGAAATGGTTGACGTGCCGTTGTCGGCATGTTTTAGCTCGAGTGGCAGATTGAACAACTAAATTTTCAGCCTTTCAGATGTGAAAGAGGAACAGAAAGAAAGAGTGGTAAAAAGAAACAATGATTCCTGCTGGAAATGCGGAGCCAAGTTCCCCACTCTAAAGGAATTATTTGCTCACAAGAGGAAGTGTAATAAGGATAAAAAGAAGGAATGTATTTGTGAGGTGAGACTTTATTTATCTCAGACACAAGGGCACCTAGTTTTTACCCGGATTTATTTTACTTACTTTTTTCTTCGGGTGACAAAAGGGCTGGCCGCTACTTTGGCCAACGAAATTGACTATCTATGGCATCTACCCAAGAGTGAAGAAGATAATAAAAGCCAAGTTTGAAATGCTTCAATGTCAAGCGACCATTGACCTGGGTTAAGAGGTTAATAGTTGCTTGTCCTGTCTAAATAGTAGGTAGTTAGTAGGTTAGTTTTTTTTTCTTATCGGTTGTGAACCGATTATGGCCATTTGGAAATTAGCCAGTGTCAAGTATTATTATTATATGCAAGTTATTTGCATCGAAACAGTCAAGTAGTCATAGTTAAAGTCAAGTCTAGGGAATCAATGTAAACACGGCGGTCATTTACAAAGATTGTTCACGGAGCTTTGGAGACAACGCTAAAGTCCATGTTTTGCACCGATTTTCACTTTCATTGCACTTGTACACAATTCAGTTTCGTGAAGAAACTAAATTGATTAATATGCCCCCGAAATTAAACAATTTACACGAATTTGAACTAGGTTTCACAAAAATGAAAACTTAGCAACACATCTCCGCAACGCGTTCCCGCCAAAACCTCAGTTAGTAGGTTCTCTACTAATTATAGACTATGACATTCTTAGAAATATTTTAAAGGAAAAATTCATCTTCAAAAATTCACTTGCGGCGAAATTGACATTCTTTATTTTGTTCGGCTATGTTTAATATGTGTAAAATAGGTGAGGTACATACCCACCTATTTTTTGACCGAACAAGCGAAGCGAGTGAGGTCCAGTGTAGACGGGCCTTGCGCTTGTATCTTTGTATGTTTGTTCGACGATAACTTGAGTATCGTAGCTCCGATCTTCATGAATTTTGGTATGCGTGTAGTTGAGGTCAATAGAATTTGTGAGTTCGAAGATGGGCCGGATCGGTAGGGGGGTTGGGGAGATAGGGAGTCGTGAGGTCTCAGTTCGGGGCGAACTCCTAGTATGTGTAAAATAGGTGAGGTACATACCCACCTATTTTTTGACCGAACAAGCGAAGCGAGTGAGGTCCAGTGTAGACGGGCCTTGCGCTTGTATCTTTGTATGTTTGTTCGACCATAACTTGAGTATCGTAGCTCCGATCATCATGAATTTTGGTATGCGCGTAGTTTAGGTCAGTAGAATTTATGAGTTCGAAGATGAGCAGGATCGGTAGGGGGTTGAGGAGATAGGGGGCGTGAGGTCTCAGTTCGGGACGAACTCCTAGTTTAGGTCAATAGAATTTATGAGTTCGAAGATGAGCCGGAACGGTAGGGGGGTTGGGGAGATAGGGGGTCGTGAGGTCTCAGTTCGGGGCGAACTTCTAGTAATTATTATTTTATATTCCTAACATGTCTCTGCAACGCCTGAACAAGGTGCATGTCAGATAGGGATTTCATATACTTGTGTGTATACTGTATTGTAGTGTAGGTATATAGCTCTAATGCCCGGTTTCTAAACATCTGACATAAACTCTCACTACCTATTGATTCAATAAAGATATCCTTGAGATAAACTCCAGTTATCTGTCTCCGTTGTTCTATGCATGTAACAAGCCGACACTGTCACTCCGCTGTTCGGAAACGCAGTGACGCTAGTTATCGAACCAATAGCGATATCGAATAGATAAGGACTTTTGTTTTTGACGCGTTAGTGGAACGTCGTCGTGAATTTTTATTTTTACAAAACCTAGTTTTATTGCGAGTAAATTGTTTAATTTCAGCGGCATGTTATCAATTTAGTTACGCGAAGTTCAACGAGTTAAGTTAAAATAAAAATACCAGTGCCAAACACGAAATTAGCGCGTTACAAACAATTGTACCATAGGGTTGGAGAAAAATCGTCGCCATTTTTTTTGCAGCCTTCACGCTTTGGAAATTATTTCAAAACGATTACAGTATAATAGTGGTAGTTCACTATTAGTACGAGACCCTGGCTAAATTGTCCTATATTGCTGACAGAAGCCATAACTAAGAAAAAGAAAGAATAGATAAACCACCGACAAACAGACTTCAGAAACCGGGTATTAGTGACCTATGCTATTATGAAGAATAAATAAATTTCTTTGTGTAAAATGCAATCAGCCAACCAGCCTTTTCTCTCACTCGTCCAGGTGTGCGGCAAACGTCTGAGCAATACAGTGAGCATGTACCAACACAACCTCTCACATCTACCTCCCAAATACTTCTGCGCACATTGTCAATACAAAACGACAAACAAGTGTGACCTCGTCAAACATATCAAACTGCATACAGGTAACTATACAAGGTGTAACGGGTAGGCCCTTTTAATCCGAAAGGGGGTTGTTCTAGACGTCTAGGCGAACAACTTTTGTTCTACAACTTTTGGAAATTCGAAGTAGTTTTCGAAAATTTTAAGTTTAAAGTTTACTTGAAAATCAGCTGTTTCTCAGAGTTCGAGATCATTGACCTTATCTTGTCCTTTCATTTAGTTTAGTCGACAACACTCGAAACTACAATTACGTTTATTTTAAAAAGCAGCTGTTAATTCAGTGAACCATAACCTCAAAATTTACAAAAAAAAGTTCGAATTTTCAAAAGTCGTAGAACAAAAGTTGTTCGCCTAGATGTCTAGAACAACCCCCTTTCGGCTTAAAAGGGCATGCCCGTTACATCTTGTATAATTTATTTATTTATTTCTCTAGTCACTGTAACACAAGCAAAGTAGCTTACGATGGGTCTAGATGGCACTGTGTGATCCGATGATCAATTATCCACATTAAAAAAATTGAATAAAACTGTTGTAATAAATAATAAATAAATAATTAATAAATATTGCACGACATTACACACAGCGCAATCTAGCCACAAACTAAGCTCTGTCTGTAAACGTCTTTGACCAACACACAGCGCCATCTAGCCCCATGGTAAGCTGCTAAGCTTGTGTTACGGTGACTAGACAACGGATATACTAATTAAATTTATTTTTCTTTTGTAAATACATATTTAATTATTAAATTATACTTAGAAATACGCCCAGACATACAAATATTTTTGTTTCATTTATTTTTTGTTAACAAACACATTTTTTGAGACATGTGTTGGTTTGTACTGAGATTTTTGATTCTCGACTGTACCATCTTAAGACTGCCTCAGCGGGAAACTCTTGCGTCACAATTCATACTTATACTATAATCTATCTTACACTGTTGGTATGAATCTACAGGGTGTGGCGTAATGAGTAGATAATATTGCACGTGTGTTGGGGGCCAAACTAAATCTATAATTTGTAAGCTAAAAGTCAAAGTAAACGGACTTTCAGCTCACAAAATATAGATTTAGTTTGGTTTTGTACGTAAAATGCATTACATTATACAATATTGACTGTTAAATATGAGTTGAAATATATAAATGTAATTTTTGTCTATGGTTTCCGCGATTTCACACAATAAAACACAATATTTACTAGCTTTTACTCGCGTTTACTGCGTTATTACAAAAGTACCGAGCTTTCGCCAACTTTACAGTTGGGTTTGAAACTTGAAAAAGTTAACTGTAGCACGTCCAGTTAACTATACTTCATAGCACTGTTTTTTTTCCAGCAATGTCTTCCCTGATAATTGTTTCTAAATTGAGCAGCTGGGCATAGTCATTTATTAGACGTCACTAAACCATTTTCTTATGTTTATTTATCTGCTAACTTTGAAAACATGAAAGCATGTGATGTAAAAAAAAGTACGGACCTCGTGTGTCTAATTTCAAAAAAATGTGCACAACATTTTAATGTGCCAATTATGTATTTCAATCATGATATTTCTGAAATATAACCCATTCGTGTATCGAAATAGGAATTTAAGTTACAAATTCTAAAGAAACTGTTTGTCAAAATCATTTATTGGTAGATTGATCAACACTTTATTGTACCAAAAAAACACAAATTACAACAAAGTTACAGACTAACTCCCTTACTTATAAAATATTATTTACACATGACTAAGTTATGTGACGTTTGTCTCTGTCTGTCAACTTTGAAACTTCATGTGACACTAAAAGACAAACGATGTATGGTTATGCAGCGCATTAATTAGCGTTTATAAGTAAGGGGGTAGATCTTAAAACTCAAGTGGTACAATGGGGCGGCCTTATCCGTATCGCCTATGGGCTCTATAGGCCTATCTCCGCCTATCTCTTTCTGGCAACCTATGAATGGTAATAACTTAAGGAAGGTTAATGTATGTTATTCGTTGAAAATCATCTTCATTTTTTTAACATAATTTTTTATCCGGACTAGCGGTGAATTGTATTCATACACACGCACGTGCAGGATTAACCACTCATTAAGCCCCACCTTGTAAATGAATGTAAGTTACAAAGTCAAGTTGAATATAATTCCTTCAATGGTTTTCGCGATTTTGCATAATAAAACACTTTATTTATCCGGTTTAATCGCGTTTTTATTCATGGTTTAAACGATCCGACCTTTCGCCAACTTTACAGTTGGCTCTCTCAAGGTTGACTCAGCTCGGTTGGAAGATCGGTTCGTTCAAAACCATGAATAAAAACGCGATTAAACCGGATAAACTAGGAGTTCGCCCCGAACTGAGACCTCACGACCCCCTATCTCCCCAACCCCCCTACCGGTCCGGCTCATCTTCGAACTCATCAATTCTATTGACCTAAACTACGCGCATACCAAAATTCATAAAGATCAGAGCTACGATACTCAAGTTATCGTCGAACAAAGTTACCAAGATACAAGCGCCAGGCCCGTCTACACTGGACCTCACTCGCTTCGCTCGTTCGGTCAATTACAGGTGAAAAGAATTACCAATGCAAGTACTGCGGCAGACTGTTCACAGTGTCGAGCAACTTGGTGAGTCACGTGCGGAGGGTACATGAGAGTACGGAGGAGACCAAGTTGCCGTGTGCGATGTGTGACAGACGGTGTAAGGACAAGGAGGCGCTCAACAAACACATGCTTACACATAGCAATGAGAGAGAGTAAGTCAAAACTGGTAGTATTTTCCCGAATTTCATTCCGCAGGTCATGGTTTAATGGTCCGCATTAGAAGACTCGAAATAGACAATGAATAGTCTTGGAATAGACTAGCAATAGTCTTTGAAACATTGTGTTAACAAGTTAAAGGTAGAAATATTTTTAGCAAGGAAATATATTTCCAAAAAATCCCCATGACAGGATTCGAACCTGCGTCCTTTCGCTAACCAGGCGAATGCTCTAACCACTGAGCTACACAGGAATCACGTGACATGGTATAATTTTTCGGCCATATCTTTCCTCGCTAATTGTTTTACCAACTAAGGCTTGGTTTCTGCGCCATCTACCGGTCAAGCTTTGCAGCTTTTATTGACTGGTTCAGGTGGTTTACTTTACAGTAAACATACCCAACATGAGATGCGCTTTCTCTCCAATTTAATATTTCTTTTTGTTTTTATTGCTCAAGGCATCTTAAACATAGAAATATTTTTAGCGAGAAAAGATATGGCCGAAAAATTATACCATGTCACGTGATTCCTGTGTAGCTCAGTAGTTAGAGCATTCGCCTGGTTAGCGAAAGGACGCAGGTTCGAATCCTGTCATGGGGATTTTGAAATGAAAAGTAGAATGTCTACCTCAGGAGCAAATACTATTTTTAGCTCGAGTGAGGTACTTTGAATCCCTCGATTCGCTCAGGATTCTAGTCTAGAATCCTTCGCTTCTCTCTGAATTCAAAAAACACTCTCGCCGTAAAAATAGTCTTTTCTCCCTTGGTATACAATATACTATTTTCACCTCACAAGCAACCTCGGAAAGGTTCTCTTTTACCGCTAGAAATCTAGCGCGGAAAGAGTTTTCAAATATCAACCTTTTATTCCAAACTTTTCTATGACGCAAGTTTATATTTTTTTTATTTCTTATCGTTAATGATCCGAATATGGCCGTTTATAGATTTTAAAATAGCCAATGCCAAATATTTTCTCAAACTTTTTTTCGAGTTATTTGCATTATAAAACAGTCTTGTAAGTCAGTCAGTAACTTGACTAAAATACATTAAAACTTATATCATGTCAATGCGCCAATGTCATTTCTTTGAAAAATTGTACAGGTGGCATCACTGGATAGAAGAAAAGCGTTTAGCATCTAGCGTTTTCCTCGCTGTAGTAAAATGAAAAATTGCAAGTTTCACTCGGCAGCAAAGGTTTTTTGCATCTCGTACCTTTGAAACCTTCGCTTCACTCAGGATTCAATATATTTCATTCCTAGAATCCTTCGTTTGCTCAGGTTTTAATCTGAGTACTCGCAGCAAAAAGCAAATTTCAAATCAAATATTTATTTATTAACTATGGCACTTATTAGACATTTCTCAAATTACATATATCAGACATCGATTCTACACTAAGCACAAGTGAAAAGCACGGTACTGGGTTGGTCGGGAACTTTGAAACACTCACTACTATTGTTTGCAAACTATTTATTAAATTAATAATGGACTGTAAAAACTATGAAAGATCACTGAAACTTAAACTGAAAAACACTGAAAATTGACTGAAACTGACTTGAAAACTATGATATGAAACAAACTTAGGCACAAACTTTCTCACTGTTATCTTCACTGATAGCACTTTCGTTCACAGAGATCGCACTCGAAGACGTTCGATGTGAAATAGTTCTATCTATTCCACACTAGATGGCGTAATTAAGGACTCGACCACACACTGCATTCGCGCGATATCGCTGCACAACAAGCTTGTATCGCAGTAACCGAGGAACCAATATAATGCAATATAGATAGACGCCTAATAAATCCATAAAAATATATACCTTGTTAACTAACATACATATAAATTATTATTATAACTAAACACGAACTGCATTACATGTTACGTGTTAAGAGGGTGCGAGATTAGCGGCTGCTAACTATTACTTGTATCCGGTCTGGGTCTTTCTATGTATCATAAAATGATACATATCATTATATCATAAAATTATACATATCATTATATGATACATAGAAAGACAAGTACGCACCTAGTGCTTAGTTTGGGGCTAGATTGCGCTGTGTGTAATGTCGTCCAATATTTATTTATTAATTTTCAGTTTTGAATGCGAGGTCTGCAGAGCCCAGTTCAAAACCCGGAAAAGTTGGAAGAGACATCTGAAAAATGTGCACAATGTTCTTATCCCCGTACTGAATCCAGGGAAGCGAAGGAAATTCAATGATGAAGAACGATTAAAGGATATTGAAGAGCACCATGTAGTCCCACTGCTGGGTATCGACCTCCCGCCGGGGGATGGGCTGTGATGGTACACGAGAATACAGGGGGTTAAATAGTTTATGATTTAACAAACTTACCTGTACGTGAAGTTCTTCAAATCCTGTGATATGTACTCAAATACTCATTTATTGGTAATTAATCATTACATGTCAAAATTATTCATAAAGTTCATAGAAGGAGTTAAGGTGGTGCCAATAAAATTAAATCGTAACAAATTAAATAGTCGAAAAAATTAATTAAATCTTTATTATATAAAATTAAATGTCAATTTACAAAATTATATCAATAACAATAAATTGATTTTCAACGTTATACTAAGCTACATTTTATAGTCAAATAATTCTTCTTCTGAGTAAAACGATCTTTTAACTAACCATAGCCTCAATTTGTTTTTAAACTCGCATGTACGCATGTACTTATGTACTTACATATGTACTTTTCTTATTATTGACATTGTAATCATTGAACTCAAAAAATTCTATATATAGTTTTATTTTTTATTAAGTTGACAATCAGATTGATAAATCAAATTCTTTTTTTTTATTATTAATATTTGCATGCCAAGTTCTATTTCTTATCGGTTGTGAACCGATTATGGCCATTAGGAAATTAGCCAGTGTCATGTATTTTAATATATTATGCAATTTATTTGCATCGAAACAGTCAAGTCGTCATAGTTAAAGTCAAGTCTAGGGAATCACTTGTAAACACGGCGGCCATTTACAAACAATCTTCACGGAGCCTTGGAGACAACACTAAGTCAATGTTTTGCACCGATTTTCACTTTCATTCCACTTGTACACCTTCACGAAACTAAATTGATTAAAATGCCCCCGAAATTAAACAATTTGCACGCATATGAACTAGGTTTCACAAAAATGAAAATTTAGCACCACATCTCCTCAACGAGTTCCCGCCAAGACTCCCGCATGCCAAGTTAAGTGCTGGTGAAATATGTTAAACTTTATTCTTTTATAACTTAATAGACATACCTTTTATATCGTGAAACAGCCTGAAAACTAAAAATAATTACGGAAAATAATAAAAATTGTGTGACATTGACTATTTCACAAAACCGAATGACATGCAAATAAAAGAAGGCAAATAACGAGAGAACACCGTACTTGGTTCGGAAGTACATATTATTATACTAAAATTGGACTTTTGTTTTTGACGCGTTAGTGGAACGTCGTCCTGAATTTTTATTTTTGCAAAACCTGGTTTTATTGCGTTTAAATTGTTCAATTTCGGCGGCATGTTATCGATTTAGTTACGCGAAGTTCAACGAGTTAAGTGAAAATAAAAATACCAGCGCCAAACCCGAAATTAGCACGTTACAAACAAATGTTCCATGGGGTTGGAGAAAAATCGTCGCCACTTTTTCTGCAGCCTTCCCGCATTGTAAATTATTTCAAACGATTACAGTATAATAGTGGTAGTTCACTACTACTACGAGAAACTGGCTAAATTGTCCTATATTGCCGACAGAAAGCCATAACTAAGAAAAAAAAGGAATAAAGAGAACACCGCGATTTCTTCCTTTCTCATAACTTCAAGCCTGGTGTGAAAACTGATGAGGACACGAAGCCCTACTACATATTAATGCATCTAATTTCTTCGAACAGCTCTTCTTCAATATAATAAATAAACCTATGTATATTGCTGGACATTGTGTTTTATTGTACCCAGCGCCATCTAGCCTAAATCTAAGAAACTAGGGTATTTATCCTTATCAGTTGTGAACCGATTATGGCTATTAGGAAATTAGCCAGTGTCAAGTATTTTAATATTATTGACCGAACGAGCGAAGCGAGAGAGGTCCAGTGTAGACGGGCCTGGCGCTTGTATCTTTGTAACTTTGTATCTTTGTATGTTTGTTCGACGATAACTGGAGTATCGTAGCTCCGATCTTCATGAATTTTGGCATGCGCGTAGTTTAGGTCAGTAGAATTTATGAGTTCGAAGATGAGCCGGATCGGTAGGGGGGTTGGGGAGATAGGGGGTCGTGAGGTCTCAGTTCGGGGCGAACTCCTAGTTATAATGTAATTCTGCAAGTTATTGGCATCGAAACTGTCAAGACGTCATAGTCAAGTCTAGGAAATCCATAGGAAATCACGATCATTTGTAAACACGGCGGCCATTTACAAAGAATGTTCACAGAGCTTTGGAGACAACGCTAAAGTCCATGTTTTGCACTGATTTTCACTTTCATTGCACTTGTACACTTTCACGAAACCTTATTGATTAATATGCCCCCAAAATTAAACAATTTACACGCATTTGAACTAGGTTTCACAAAAATAAAAATTTAGCAACACACCTCAACGCGTTCCCGCCAAAACTATCGAAATTTAACGGAGCTAATTGACTACGACGACGCGGACTTTTGTTTTTGACGCGTTAGTGGAATGTCGTTTTGACTTTTTATTTTTACAAAATCAAGTTTTATTGCGTGTAAATTGTTTAATTTCGGCGGCATGTTATCAATCTAGTTACGCGAAGTTCAACGAGTGAAGTGAAAATAAAAATACTAGTGCCAAACACGAAATTAGCACGTTACAAACAAATGTTCCATGGGTTTGGAGAAAAATCGTCGCCATTTTTTCTGCAGCCTTTACGCATTGAGAATTATTTCAAACGATTACAGAAATAATAATATTATTTAATCACCCTACCTTTTCCTCTTTCTTTGCTTCCTGTCCATCCAAAGGTTGCCTGGAAGAGATCGTTTTAAGCGATAAGGCCGCCCATTGTACCACCTAATTTTATGTTGTTTATTTCCTTTTTTATTATTGTAATTATTTAATCGTGTGTTGCAATAAAGTATTAATCAATCAATCAATCAATAATAGTGTTAGTTCACTATTAGTACCAGAATTTAGCTAAATTGTCCTATATTGCTGACAGAAGCCATAACTAAGAAAAAGAAAGAAAGACAGACTACGACGCGACGCGACGGCCTGTTATGTAAGCACTTAGGATTATAGTGTCATCTACATCCACCGTGTCACGCTCAAAAAAGTAAAAATCGTGCCCTTGTATAAGGGCAAGGGTAAAAAGAGCGAGATAGGTTCATATCGCCCCATATCGCTAGTTCCCGCCTTGAGCAAAATTTTGGAAATGGTCCTGAATAGAAGAGTCTTAAATTACGTATCCGGGAACAATATTCTATCTGAACGTCAGTACGCATACAGACCGGGTCGCTCAACCACTGTACCCGTAGTGTGAGTTTTTTCGTAAAAAAAACGCGAACGTGATGGTCAAGTTAACGCGTATTTTGTATGAAAACTGGTAACTTCGATATCGTCCGCTAGAGGCGCTTTTTCAATTTCCATACAATTTACGCGTTAACTTAACCATCACGTTCGCGTTTTTTTTACGAAAAAACTCACACTAAGTGTGCTGACTTAGTGCGGGAAGTGGTGTGGCGCGTGCTGAGCGCGCGCCAGACCAACCAGCAGGTTGCGCTTTGGCCAAGAGATGTCACTCTTTTTCCTAATTAATATTTCGTAAATTTGTTTTTATTGCTCAAGCCATATTTACTAGAAATATCTTTAAAGGCAAAATTCATCTTCAAAAATTCTATCTATCTATTAGCGTTTTATCTTAAAAGTTATTTACCTACTAGGAGTTCGCCCCGAACTGAGACCTCACGACCCCCTATCTCCCCAACCCCCCTACCGATCCGGCTCATCTTCGAACTCATAAATTCTATTGACCTAAACTACGCGCATACCAAAATTCATGAAGAACGGAGGAACGATACTCAAGTTATCGTCCAACAAAGATACAAGCACCAGGCCCGTCTACACTGGACCTCACTCGCTTCGCTCGTTCGGTCAATAATTGACCTCCATAGTAAAGACTTACGAATTGACAGCTTCGAAGCGACTTGCGATACTGTCTTTCAGTTGATTGTCAATTTTATATACTTACAAAAGAATTTATTCGTAAAAGTTAGAGTTAGTAGAACGGAAACTAAAAATGAGAAGATTGTACAGACTCCCGGCTGGTTTTATTGGCAAAACATCAAGTGAGTAGATAAGATAAATAAATAGGTATTAAAAAAAACCTATAGGCTTAAAATTTTGTCTAAGGTTTTCGCGATTTAGCATAATAAAACACAATATTTACTGGGTTTTACTCGTGTTTTATATGTATACTCGTATTAACGGCATTATTAATAGAGCTAGCCAAAGCTCGGTCGAGCCGAGATTTCGTTCCGTGCCGTTATTTAAAAAAACGCGAGGTAAGCCCGATAAATATTGTTTTAAAAATCTATACGTTACACACACCGCAATCTAGCCCTAAACTCAGCGCTATGCTTGTACTATGGGTCTAGTCTATAGGTATATTGTATAATACATAATATTGTATACCCAGACAAATTAATATACGGTTTCACCCGCGTAGATAAGTCTTGTTCCCGTGGAAATAACGAGATAAATAAAAGCGTGTTAAAAATAGTCTGTGTTATTCCAGGCCTCCAGCTATTTATATTCTCAGTTTCATCCCAATTGGTTCAGCAGCCCTATACAACATTCTTATCGATTAACGAAATCGCAATCGACAGTTTTTTTTTTGAATGAAATTGACGCATGTTCACGAAAACTCATGTGACTTTTCGCGAACTTATATGGCAATTTCATACAAAAACAGTCTGTTGATTGCGATGTCGTTAATCGGTAAGAATGTTGTTAAGGGCTGCAGTTTTTTTGCGTAAAAGAGTAATAAAGCTACGTACTAGAATATACAGAGCATGCGACAAACAGGCGGGATGCATGAGCGTTGCAGAAGTTGATTTGTTGCAGGAGTAAAAATAATAGCCATTCTACAACTTCTTTTAATACTAATTGGCTGAGAAAGAAGGGGAGCTATTATTTAAATAATTAAGTGGCCCATAATTTTGAGGGCTAATAGACTAATTCAGTAAAATAACATTTACAGAATACGAATTAACGTACATCTCCTGCACGTCGCCTGCATTCCGCCGGCATTTCGCATGCTATGTCCTTACCGAATCGAGCCCCAGTTCATTGTATTTACCCGCATAGTTAGTGAACAGGGGACCAAAGCGGCTTTTTAGGGTACCAAATGGAGATCCACTTACCACTGGCGCCATCTCGTGATAAACCGGCGTCAGTAGAGTTAACGGATGTCGCTTGGTCCAGTGTTTATTTTAGGGATCCGATGCCGTACCGAATTGTGCTAAAGGTACGGAAATTTACGGAGTTTGAATAACTTGATTATTATTGATATAATAAAACACTTTATTTACCGGGTTTAATCGCGTTTTTATTCATGATTTTTAAACGAACCGAGCTTTCGCCAACTTTTCGTATCGTTATTCGAAGGATATACAAGATGTAACGGGTAAGTCCTTTTAATCCGAAAGGGGGTTGTTCTTGACGTCTAGGCGAACACCTTTTATTCTACGACTTTTGAAAACTCAAACTTTGTTTTTGAAAATTTTGAGATTATATTTCACTGAAAAAACAGCTGTTTTTAACCGACTTCAAAAAAAAGGAGGAGGTTATCAATTCGTCTGTATGTATAATATATTTTTTTTTTTGTATGTTCACCGATTACTCGAAGACGGCTTGACCGATTAAGATGATTCTTTTTTTAATGGATAGGTGGGAGCTCCAAGATGGTCCCATAAAAATTTAATGAGGATCTGATTAGGATCTTTGAAGTGAGGACCGGGAATACTCCTCAAAACGCTGTATTCAATTCAATTGTTCATCGATTACACGAAGATGGCTTGACCGATTGATATAGTTCTTTTTTTAATGGAAAGGTGGAAGCTGCGAGGTGGTCCCATGAAAGTTTGGTAAGGATCTGATGAGTATCTTCGGAATGATGGACAGGATAGCATCCCAGAATTCAATAAATTACTCATTTTTGGACTTCTATCAAAAAGAATAGACCCCTAAAGAACTAAGTACAGATTGATGCGGCACCTGAAACCACCTTCTCATCAGCAAACTCCTCAATAATTAAAATTAGGGTAACAATATTGTTGATTTTTAGGTAGATAGGTATAGGTACTAAAAAGGGTAAAATAAAAAAATAATTTAAAAATTAAAAAACCGACTTCAAAAAGGAACAAAAAATAATTTAAAAAACAACAAAAAAAAAAGAATTGATAAAAATGACCAAAATAACCTCTACATAGGTACAGTGCCACCGACTAATAAATCTGTTTTATCATCTGAAGTCGGGCAGTTTTACTGGTTGGTTCCATATTGTACTTAGTTTGGCTGCCCGACTTCAGATGATATAACAGATTTATTAGTCGGTGGCACTGTACCTATGTAGAGGTTATTTTGGTCATTTTTATCAATTCTTTTTTTTTGTTGTTTTTTAAATTATTTTTTGTTCCTTTTTGAAGTCGGTTTTTTAATTGAAAATAAAGGTAATTGAAGGTTTGATTGTAGTACACCAAACTAAATGAAAGGACAACATAAAGTCAATGACCTCGACCTCTCAGAAACAGCTGATCTTCAAGTAAACTTTACACTTAAAATAATCGAAAAGTACTTCGAATTTCCAAAAGTCATAGAACAAAAGTTGTTCGCCTAGACGTCTAGAACAACCCCCTTTCGGATTAAAAGGACTTACCCGTTACATCTTGTATACGCGTATTATATTTTTCGACGGCCTCTGTGGCGCGCCGGGCGAACGCTCGACCGACTGCAATGCAGAAGGCTGCGGGTTCGAGTCCCGTCGGGTGCAGATATTTATGCTTAAAAATAAATATTTGTATGTGGTCTGGGTGTCTTTCTATGTATAATATTATGTATGTATTAAGAAAAAAAGTATAATAGCATATCCGTTGTCTAGTACCCATAGTACAAACCTAGTGCTTAGTTTGGGTTGATTGTGTGTGTGCAGTTGTGCAATAAATTGATTATTATTGCCCAATTAAATATATCACCTTCAGAAACTCCAGTTGCTATCCAATTACACCGTTCGTCCTCAACAACTCCAAAAGGAAAAATCGAACCACTTGCTTGCGATTTTGAACTTGACCCTAGAATCAAAGAAATATCTTTACCGTCAACGCCTACTCCGAAATGCAAAATTACTCCTTTAAAAAGACCTGCAGTATATCAAGCGGAAGATCTCAATTTACGAAAGAATGAAATAACAGCTCCTACGAATATAGAATTTAAAGATTTTGAAGGCGTTCCCGGAGTGTCAACTCCTAATCAAAAAGAACGCGTGATTTACACACCAGATTTGAAAGATCACGACAATGAAATGAAAAATGATATAGAACAAGATCTTACATTAGATAAAGTTGACGAAGAAACCGATTTAAAACATGAAAACCCTGAAGCACAAAACAAAAGTACAGAACAGTTGAAGTCCGGTCCCCAAGTAACTAAGAAATTAGAGCAAGGGAATGCCGACCCTCATGATCAATCCAAGAATTTAGAACAACTAAAATGTAATGTTTACGAAATACCAGACGATTGGCTAGACATCGAAACGAATAAAGATGTCGAGAAAGTTTTGAAAGAAAACGTGAAACGGAAACTAAAGGACACAAAACTTAATACACAAAGTCTGGATCTAAATAAATATGATTCGTACGACACTAAAACCAACAAAGATGTAAAAGATGTCTTAAACCCAACAGTAACTCCTTATTCTAAAGAACTTTTAGAAAATCGTAATATAAATGAAATAAAAACTGAAAGACTCGAATACAGTACTGAAAATGGAGATCTTGAAATAGTTGGATCTAATAAACTGAAAATGCAACAAGCTAAGTATACTGCGTTGGATATATCAGATCTCGATTGTGGGACTATCCCTGCAACGATTACAAGACCTAATGAGAGAATAGCAGCTGTAGAACGGGGCGAGGTGCGCAATGTTAGGAAAACGAAGGATAAGGGAACTGGAAGTAAAAATACGGGATGCATTGCGCCGTTGAAAAGAAAAGGTAAATAAATAAAACTTGACCTTGCACATAGTGACATCTAGCCCTGCAAATACTAAAATTTGGCTTGTGATATGTTTAATTTAATTAGACAACTAAATTTAAAGAAATTCTCTCCAAAAATTTGCACTAGACAGGACCTGCATCTTTGGGGCTGGACTCCAGAAATATGCAGGCTCAAGTCCTATCGGGTACAAATGTTTTTTCGCGAAACCTCTGTTTATCAAATGATCCTAAGACATGTTCCTACTTAATTTCAGAGCAACCGAAGGAGGTCTCGAAGCCTGAGTGTGCGGACCCTGCAGAGGGTCTGCGGTGTCCCACCCCGATTGGGAGAATTACTCCGTTGAGGCGACCCGAGCCTCCCGCGAAATTCGGGGTAGAGATCGGAGGGGTGCACTTCACTATGCCGGCAGCTGCAGTAAGTCAATATAATTGACCGAACGAGCGAAGCGAGTGAGGTCCAGTGTAGACGGGCCTGGCGCTTGTATCTTTGTACCTTTGTATGTTTGTTCGACGATAACTTGAGTAAGTATCGTAGCTCCGATCTTCATGAATTTTGGTATGCGCGTAGTTTAGGTCAGTAGAATTTATGAGTTCGAAGATGAGCCGGATCGGTCAGGGGGTTTGGGAGATAGGGGGTCGTGAGGTCTCAGTTTGGGGCGAACTCATAGTTTTAAATTGTCTGTGGTTTTTAAAAGTAGTCGGGGTATTTTCTATATAATTTTTTATTTTTTTTTTGAACGACAAAAGGACGACATAGCAACGACAAACGAGCATGGTAGCGCGGATTATATGATTATGTTATTATATGTTTTTACTGTTGTATTTGTCTTCTCTTACAGTTCTCAACTAACTCGCGGTTGCTGAAGCAGGACAGTGGAAGAGATCACGACAATGAGGGTAACGTGCTCTCACATTCTAGTCGTTAGATTACATTCCTACTAATATAATAAAGCTGAAAGTTTGTGAGTATGTGTATATGTGTGTTTGTTACTCAATCACAAAAAACCGCTGAACCGTTTGCAATGAAACTTGGATTATAGGTAGCTAGATACGGGAATAACACATAGGCTACGTTTTATCCCAATACTTCGGCGGGAACAGACTTACGCCGGTGAAACCGCGGGGCGCAGCTAGTTATAACATAAATCAAAATAAATAAAAATAAATTAAGTACCTACCTCATATAAATAGAGGTACTAATAACAAAATAGAAATATAAATTATGAAAAACAAAATGAAAAACGCATAATCAAACAAGAAATAAAAAAACTAATTATTTATTTATTGATAAAACACAAAAACAAACAAATAAAAAACGCATAATCAAGCAAAAATTAAAAATCTAACTATTTTTTTGTTAATAAAACACATTATATACCGGTTTTACTCGCGTTTTATTCGCGTTCGCGTCTACCTTAAAAAAGCCAACTGAAAAATTGGCGTTGTAGTGGGGGTTGCGACGTTTATTAGGGTACCGTACAATAATTGACTAGCGAGCCCCTAATAGGAAGGTCACAGTCAGTAACTATCCCGAGGGCTTAGTTCCCGAAACAGTGACGTTTCGCTGTTAGGTGAGCCAAAGGTACTAAAGTTTCTACTGAGCGTCCCAGCAGGGTGGATTCGCTAGTAGAATGCTTTATTACTCACCTTATCACGACGCGAATCACAACAATACCGCGATTCAGAGTGACTTGGTGCTGACATCTATCTTAATACCTAATAATGACATTAAACAATAAAACCCGGCATACATTGTGTTTTATTATGCAAAATTGCGAAAACCTTAGACAAAATTATTTACTTATTGAATTGAAAGTTATCTCTAGACCCTCCTCTGCCATTCCACTCGTACTTGGTGACCTCTGCCTGCGACCAGAAGAAGGCAGGAGCCTCGCCCGCGCCCGCGGCTCCGCCCGCTAAAGCCAAGCCGAGGAAGTCCGCTGCCAAGTCCACCGCTGGTAGCGGGGTCCCACCCAAGTCCGCTACAGCCGGCGCACAGGGGAAGATCATTGCAGGTACATTTTTATGCAAACAATCAATCTTACTTCTTACTTCTTAACATCTTACTTCTTACTATCTTACTTCTTACTTCATAACATCTTACTTCTTACTATCTTACTTCTTGCTATCTTACTTCTTATCTTACTAATCCTGTGTGAACACGCTACCTTTAATCTTTCTTTACTTCTGGTCCACCTAAAGGTTGCCTGGAAGAGATCGCTTTAAGCGATGAGGCCGCCCATTGTGTCACCAAATTTTTAAGTATTTTAAGAAGTTGGCATTTTGAGGAAGTTGGCAATTCGCGAAGTTGGCATTCTGGGCTGAAACGCAAGGTTTGACTCCCACCAGTTAGGCTAGCATAACAGCACGACAAACATCGTGATCGTGTACATTATCTTCTAGTGATCGGAGCCGTCGTCGACTGTCAGTTCGACAAGGGTCTACCCCCCATTTTGAATGCTCTCGAAGTTCCTGGCAGACGTAAGACTCGTTTTTACTTTTTCTTATGTATAATATCTATATATAATATGTATTTGACGACTTCTGTGGCGCGTCGGGCGAACGATTAGCTGCAACGCAGAAGGTTGCGGGTTCGATTCCCGCTGGGTGCAAATATTTATGCTTAAAAATAAATATTTGTATCTGGTCTGGGTGTATTATATGTAGATAGATAGATAGATAACACTTTTATTTGATCGATCACAAAAATATTACAAAAACAACACATTTAAAACTAAATAAATGTTGAACAAATAGGCGGCCTTATCGCTTAAAACGATTTCTTCCGGGCAACCTTATGTATGTATTTACAAAAGAAAAATAAATATTATTAGTATATCCGTTGTCTAGTCACCGTAACACAAGCTTAGCAGCTTACCATGGGGCTAGATGGCGCTGTGTGTTGGTCACAGAATTCATTTATTTATTTTTATTTTTTTAATCATAATCAGGGGCTAGACCGGCGCAAGCTCCGTCGAGTTCAGCTCGGCGGTGCTCCTGCGCAAAGGAAAAACCTGCGCGTCGGTTCGCGCGTCGAGTTCATTGCGTTGATTTGCATACATTTTGAAGGCAACGGCGCGCAGTACAGTAGTACAGTACAGTTGCGTTGCGTGCACCGTCGAGTTCAATGCGGCGCCCCTTGAGCTGTCTCATTCAATGACAGCTGAACTCGACGGCAACTGTACTGTACTGCGCGCCGTCGCCTTCAAATGTATGCAAAACAACGCAATGGTTCTCGCCGTGCAGGTTTCGCGCAGGTTTTTCCCTTGCGCAGTGTGTATCCCAATTATTCTCAAAACATACATTAACTGTCACTTACATGAGAACTTAATTAAACTTGTATTCATAAAATGTTCGTCTAGTCCTAGAAACATAATCGTAGGTATTCGTAGGTATTATTGCTACCTGAAATATTCAAGGTATTTGAATAATTCAGTGTCATACTCTGCAGCAGAGTCACCTTCATAAATTGCGGTCAATGTTTCAGGCTCTCTGAGTTATGTGATTATTCTTGAGATTTATGCCATAAAACCCTATCTTCATCTTTCCGTATAAGGTCCAGCGGAACAATTTCGACTATTCTTAACTTGTGTAAAAAAAATTGAAACAGTGCCAATATGAAATTGCTTTTACGCCGAAATTTCCCAAAATCGAGATAGATAGTGTTTTCAGCACCCCTATTATACTATATCCAGTGGGCGTCAGATAATAGTGGAAATTGACAGGCATTATGCAGTACATTGGTGCTTGACGTAACGTGGTTATTACCGGTGATTGATTACCTGTAAGCAGCAATGTACTGCATAGTGCCTGTTATTTTCCACTGTTGTCAGACGTCCACTGGACAGATAATATGGGGGGATGGTCGCTCTATGGACCTCTAACTTGACCTAACGACTGCTATCATAGAAAACAACCGGGTTCAACTGCAAAATGTGCTTTTCGAAGCACGAAGAAGCTCGAGAAAACATTTTTGCCTCACAAATTTTTAGGTCACCCATCCAAGGAATGACCGCGCCAAACGTTGCCTAAGCCGCACGACTATTTAAGATCGGCAGGTGAAACAAGGCCAGTGACCTTTAAAAAAGCTTTCGTATCGAAAGGACATTTAAGCACAATTCCCTATTAGCAGAATGTCCTAAAAGCAGAACGGCTTATTAGCAACATGACCGATCGATGTAGCAAATGGGCCTAATACTGGACTTGTTTCGTTTTTTTTAATTACTTTACAAGTTTTTATTTTGTTTTTAAACAGGTGGGTTTTTATTTTTATTAAAAAAAATGTTTTTCAAAAGTTCACGCCCAACTAAATGAACATGCATCTCTGGGGATCCGGCCCAGCGCCTTTTCTAATTCGGCCATAGGTGCTCTTTTGGCCGAATAGGCTGTCTTTAAAAAAAACCTCTCCCCAGAACCTCGTCTAATCTTGGAGGTAGCCCAACATCTAGGCGAGAGCACGTGTCGCACCATTGCTATGGACGGCACTGAGGGACTGGTGCGAGGGCAGCCCATCACAGACACCGGCGCTCCCATCACCATACCGGTGGGGGAGCCCACCCTGGGCAGGATCATCAACGTTATAGGCGAGCCAATAGGTGAGGTTTGATGTTATAGAGCGAGGGTAGCTCACATCACAGACACCGGCGCTCCCATCACCATACCGGTAGGGGAGCTCACCCTGGGCAGGATCATCAACGTTATAGGGGAGCCAATAGGTGAGGAGGTTTGATGTTATAAAGCGAGGGTAGCTCATCACAGACACCGGCGCGCCCATCATCATACCGGTGGGGGAGGCCACCCTGAGCAGGATCTTCAACGTTATAGGGGAGCTCATAGGTGAGGTTTGATGTTATAGTGCGAGGGTAGCTCATCACAGACACCGGCGTGACCATCACCATACCGGTGGGGGAGGCCACCCTGGGCAGGATCATCATCGTTATAGGTTCAGAGTTCGGTGTAATAGAGATTGTTGACCTTGAGTTGTTATTTTATTTACAACTTCAATCTAAAACTTAATTTATTTTTTTATTAAACAGAGTTGCTTTATACTAAAAAAGGTAAGTTATTAATAAACTCACAACGGTGGCAATTTCTTACGTCCAAGGCAAACCAAAAGTGGTTCTATGGATGTAATTTATGAAACAATTTAATGTATTTTTCTTGTTTAAATAAAAAAAAAAAAACAAAAAAAAGTCAAGTTGAATGATCCCAACTTCTGGTGCTTGCGCTGATGTGAAATAATAAAATAATCATAAGTTTGTAAATTCTATAAACTTAATTAAAGTTTTAAAACACTTTATTTATCCGGTTTTATCGCGTTTTTATTCATTATTTGAACCGATTATCATTATTTTTATTTTTTATTTAAAGTGTTTTATTATGCAAAATCGCGAAAACCATAGAAGAAATTAATTTAAAGTTTATTAATTAATTAAACTTTAACTTATTAATTAAACTTTATTATTTAATTAAATTAAATATAAGTAGTATCCGCAACACAAGCTTAGCAGCTTACCATGGGGCTAGATGGCGCTGTGTGTTTGTCACAGGATTTATTTATTAATTTTAATTCAATGTCACAGATGAACGCGGCCCCATAACCACAGATAAGTTCGCTCCAATCCACGCGGACGCTCCTCCGTTCGTAGAGATGTCTGTGGAACAGGAAATCTTGGTGACTGGCATCAAAGTGGTCGATTTACTGGCTCCCTATGTCAAAGGTAACTATACCATAACCACATAGCCATAAGTTGTAGTGATATTGTCTGTGGATGTGGAACAGGAGATCCTGGTGACTGGCATCAAAGTGGTCGATTTACTGGCTCCTTATGTCAAAGGTAACAACAATAGATGATAAAACCAATTGACTGCTAATACCAGGAACGCAAAATAGGCGCTCAGACGTCGACTTGCGGAAACCAGCCCGACAAACAAATACAAATAATACCAGGAATTTTTCTACAAAACACAACTCATCGGCGCGCCATCGGCTTCAAAATGTATGCGAATCAACGCATTGAACTCGATGCGCGAACCGCCGCGCAGGTTTTTCCTTTGCGTAGAAGCACCGTCGAGTGCTTGCGCGGTCGCGCCTGATCCTATAGTCTCATGAAGTCCACTATATCAAAATGTCCACTGTTTCATAAAGTCCATTTTATCAAAATGGTAATTTTGAAATGTCCTATTATCAAAATGTCCACTCTACCAAATTGTCCTCTGTGACAAAAAGTTCACTTTCTACCGGAAATACTCTAGGTACCTATAGGTAAAAATTCTGAAAAGATTAAATTAAAAGATGAATTCCTGGTTAGTGATTTAATTATAGACTTACCGCCGAAGAGGGTTCCTTACTCATATACATGTCGGAGCGAGCGATTAAAGGACTCTACGACATCATCTGCATGGTTATTTAGATCCATCACTTGTGGGCGAGAGTGTATACAATCACACACACTAATATCGGTTTAACGAACGGATACAGTTCAACATCATAACTATGCACGGGTGTGTGCGGGTAATGTCGACCGTCGTCGGTTAACTCCGCCTGTATACCACTGTCTCTTTGATGGACAGGTCACCCTACACTCGACACGACAAGGTTCCATATAGACACACACTAGACTTTAGGCGTTAACACATAACCATAAATTAATTAATGAAACGGAAACGAATCCGTGGGCCACGAGTCACAGCGCCCAATGGGGCATCACATCTTTATCCCGGTTCTATAGAGAATCGATCGCTCGACGACCAAACTCGAGCTCGCACCATGAACAACTGACTTGTTATCTGGCCCACGGCTACGTTTGAAGGTATTAAACACATCCCGTTTCTAATGAATACAACAAGGACTCTCTTTGTTCCAAAGTTCTGATAAGAATTAATGTTGTTAATATAAACATTTCGACTCCAATGTGTAATCGCCGGTTCTTACTTAGTTATTTAATATACCCCGCGCCGACATACATATATTATGGAATCCTTCGTGCTCGAGTCCGTCTCGCACTTGGCCGGATATTATTTAATTAAAAAATTTCTAGGCGGTAAGATTGGTCTGTTCGGTGGAGCTGGTGTCGGGAAGACAGTCCTGATCATGGAACTTATTAATAACGTTGCTAAAGCCCACGGAGGATTCTCTGTTAGTATTAACACATAGTTTACTTAAGTTGACTTCCACGGCTATACTTAGCCAGGGTTAACTAAATCAATAACGTGCTAACTCTTGTGATACGTCTTGCAAGCACGAGTTTTGGCGGGAACGCGTTGAGATGTGATGCTAAATTTTCATTTTTGTGAAACCTAGTTCAAATGCGTGCAAATTGCTTAATTTCGGGGGCATATAAATCAAAGTCAAAATCGGTGCAAAACATGGAATTTAGCGTTGTCTCCGTGAACTATCTTTGTAAAAGGCCGCCGTGTTTACAAACGATTCCCTAGACTTGACTTTAACTATGACGACTTGACTGTTTTGATGCTTAATAACTTGCATAATATAATTAATAATACTTGACACTGGCTTATTTCCAAATGGCCATAATCAGTTTACAACCGATAAGAAATAAGAATAATAGAGTGAACTGACAACTCTAAGGCTGCGTCTGCATAGACAGGAGGCTAGCGAGCGTGAGTGGCTGATTATCCAATGGGGTTTGACGCAAATCGTCATTTTCGCAAATGGACATCGCGAAAAATTTGGTCACTTTCACAGAATGTCATTTTCGCAACTGCACATTCGCAAAACGTCACTTTCACAGAAAGTAATTCACTGTTTTTTTTTTGTCCATTGCTCTACTGTCCAGGTGTTTGCTGGAGTGGGTGAAAGGACTAGGGAAGGCAATGATTTGTACCACGAAATGAAAGTTGGTGGCGTCATCACCGATGATTACAAGACTTCCAAGGTTTGTGCTGTAGCGTCACTCAAGTATGATCTGTATCAAAACTAGATTACGACATCCAGGTTTAAAGCCATCTATAAATAAAGCCACATGTTAAGGGGGCGTGAATAATTATTGTAAATGGCCGCCGTTTTACAATGATTCCCTCGACTTGACTTTTACTGTGTCGACTTGACTGTTTCGATGCAATAACTTGCAAATATTAATAAAACTTGACACTGGCTACTTTCCAAACGGTCATAATCGGTTCACAACCGATAAGAAATAAAAAGTACAAGTAAAAAAAACTTAATTCTTCTTCTCTTTCTTCAGCCTTGCCATTTTCCCGTTTATACGGGGTCGGCTTTCCCTATCAAACGGCGCCATGTAGCACGGTTCTTTGTGTCCTCCTCCGCGAGGCCCATGTTCTTCATATCTCTTTGGATATTTGTCAACCATGTGGCCAGAGGTCTACCCCTTCCCCTCTTTCTTGTAGCCATGGAAAGGCATTTCTTAACGACATAATCATCGGGTCTCCTCATGATGTGACCGTACCATCTAAGTCTTGACTCAACCATTTTGTCCGTTATTGGTGCAACCCTCAAACTTCCCCATATGTATTCGTTGCGCACTAAAAAAAACTTAATTCGTGTGACGAAATTGACCGAACGAGCGAAGCGAGTGAGGTCCAGTGTAGACGGGTCTGGCGCTTGTATCTTGTATTTTTGTATGTTTGTTCGACGATAACTTGAGTATCGTAGCTCCGATCTTTATGAATTTTGGTATGCGCGTAGTTTAGGTCAATAGAATTTATGAGTTCGAAGATGAGCCGGATCGGTTGGGGGGTTGAGGAGATGGGGGGTTGTGAGGTCTCAGTTCGGGGCGAACTCCTAGTTAGCTTTTGTTTGACCTGTGAACGTGGGCACAGGTGGCGCTAGTGTACGGTCAGATGAACGAGCCGCCCGGCGCACGCGCGCGCGTCGCCCTCACCGGCCTCACGCTCGCAGAACACTTCCGGGACAAAGAGGGCCAGGACGTGCTGCTGTTTGTCGACAACATCTTTAGATTCACTCAGGCTGGCTCCGAGGTAAGTTTGTGGCGGACGTTCACAGATGGCGTTACTAGTACGAAGACCTGAATCGCACTATCGACTTATCTTTCAGTACTAATACGTTTTATTTTTTTATGACGATTGTAATTTAACACTGATCACAAAAAACCCATGAGTTTCTTATGGCTTCTTCTCATTGAAAGGCACGTTCCGAAGCCACACTAAAATAACTACACCTAAGACGTAGCCAACCAAATGATCATGTAGGTACATTTATTCTTGTACAAGAACCCTAAGGAAAGAAACATTTTGACTTTTGACTTTTTTTAACGTTTTATCTATAACATTATAAAAAGGTAAGTTTGGTCATTATGCTGTATGTAAATTGGGGGTAATCTCCGAAACTGTTGGATCGATTTAAAAAAATATTTACCAATAGAAAGCTGCATTATCTAGGAGTAACATGAAGCTGAAGAGTTTATTTCTTTGTTTGTTTGTTTGAACGCGCTAATCTCAAGAACTACTGGTTCGAATTGAAAAACTGTTTGATAGTCCATTTATCGAGGAAGGTTATAGGCTACTTATGATCCCGGTGATCCCTCGGGATCGGGACTTGCGCGGGTGAAACCGCGGGTTACAGTAACATGTTGCCGGCAGGTGTCCGCGCTGCTGGGCCGCATCCCGTCGGCCGTGGGCTACCAGCCGACCCTGGCCACAGACATGGGCACGATGCAGGAACGGATCACCACCACCAAGGCCGGCTCTATTACTAGCGTACAGGTAATTTATACAGGGTGGAAAATTGCAATGGGCTTGCTTGGTATCCTAAACTATAGTAGTCCCGTTAATAAACGTGAAGTAAGGTCGGACTAGTAATAACATGCCGAACGGAATTTTTCTAGACGTCTAACGAACAACTTTTGTTCTACAACTTTAAAGTTTACAGAAAGTCAGCTGTTTCGAGTTAGAGGCCATTGATCTTAAATTGTCCTTTCATTTCGTTTGTTCTATCAATCAACACTTTAATTGCCTTAATTTTTTGCTTGATTTTTTGGAAATATATTTTCTTTGTAAAAATATTTCTAAGTTTAACATGCTTGAGCAAAAAAAAAAAAAATATATTATCTGTGGTTTTTAAAAGTAGTCGGGGTATTTTTGTATTTCAAATATACCTTATTTTTACACGACTGCCAAAGGATGTGTTATGGTTTTAAATTAATAACGATCATGGTAGCGCGAATGATGTCGTAGGCGGTGTACGTGCCAGCCGACGACCTGACGGACCCGGCGCCGGCCACGACGTTCGCCCACCTGGACGCGACCACGGTCCTGTCGCGAGCCATCGCCGAGTTGGGCGTCTACCCCGCCGTCGACCCCCTCGACTCCACCTCCCGCGTCATGGACCCCAACATCATCGGGGCGGAGCACTACGCCGTCGCGAGGGGGGTGCAGAAGATCTTACAGGTGACACTGACAGATATACAGCCCTCGACTCCACCTCCCGCGTCATGGACCCCAACATCATCGGGGCGGAGCACTACGCCGTCGCGAGGGGGGTGCAGAAGATCTTACAGGTGACACTGACAGATATACAGCCCTCGACTCCACCTCCCGCGTCATGGACCCCAACATCATCGGGGCGGAGCACTACGCCGTCGCGAGGGGGGTGCAGAAGATCTTACAGGTGACACAGACAGATATACAGCCCTCGACTCCACCTCCCGCGTCATGGACCCCAACATCATCGGGGCGGAGCACTACGCCGTCGCGAGGGGGGTGCAGAAGATCTTACAGGTGACACTGACAGATATACAGCTCTCGACTCCACCTCCCGCGTCATGGACCCCAACATCATCGGGGCAGAGCACTACGCCGTAGCGAGGGGGGTGCAGAAGATCTTACAGGTGACACAGACAGACAGTCAGACAGACATATATACACTAGAATCCATCTGTCGACCCCCTCGACTCCACCTCCCGCGTCATGGACCCCAACATCATCGGGGCAGAGCACTACGCCGTCGCGAGGGGGGTGCAAGAAGATCTTACAGGTGACCACAGAGAAAATCTTACAGGTGACAAGGGGGTTGTTCTAGACGTCTAGGCGAACAACTTTTGTTCTACGACTTTTGGAAATTGGAAGTACTTTTCGAAAATTTTAAGTGTAAGTTTCCTTAAAGATCAGCTGTTTCTTAGAGTTCGAGTTCATTTACCTTATGTTGTTCTTTCATTTAGGTTGGTCTACTACAATCAAACCTTCAATTACCTTTATTTTCAAAAGCAGCTGTTTTTTCAGTGAAACATAACCTAGAAATAAAAATACAAAAGACCTTATCGCTCAAAACGATCTCTTCCAGGCAACCTTTGGATGGACCAGAAGCGAAAGAAAGATGAAAGGTAGGCTGTTAAGACAGGAGAAAAACAAAAACTACTTGAATAATTGTTTAAGTATTTTCCTCTTATTGTAATCATTTCATTGTGGTGTGTTGCAATAAATAATTAATCAATCAATTAAAACATTTTCTAACATTATGCTGTTGGTCCTTAACCCAAAAACTACCTACTGAACCGATTGCGATGAAACTTGATACGCAGACAGTTGGAAGCCTGTATCAATATCAATCCCTATCCTATCCCGATATTTCCCGGGACTTAAGCGGGGAAACCGTATAGCTTGTATGTACTAACATAAAAGGGGTGGTGAATATTGCGCAGGACTACAAGTCTCTACAGGACATTATCGCGATCCTCGGCATGGATGAGTTGTCTGAGGACGACAAGCTAACGGTCGCGCGTGCGAGGAAGATACAGCGGTTCCTGTCGCAGCCCTTCCAGGTGATACTTGCTTTATCAAGGTCTTTGGTACAGGAAATGTAGATACGTAGGGAATCCGTCATTGTATACAATTCATAGGAAATGTACACTATTCTTCAATTGGAGCTTTACACATATTGCCTAGGAATTGTATACATTTCCTAAACAACGATCGGAAATGTAATCTTTCTGGGTGGTTTTAAAAAAATAACCTCGAGAAGGTGAAGTTCTCTTCGCTTGCTCTTGCCTTTAAACCATCTCACCTATCACCTCAATGTCGTTTTGTGACAAAAAAAAATTGGATCTGGGACTGATTTTAACTTAGTATTTAGGTATTAATTAGACTTGTGATACATATCCTTATTGCCATGTCCATGATAGATACGTAACCTACGAGGAACAAACAGAATGGAGATCTAACTTCCCTATTAAATTCAATAAAAACATGTTCCACGATGACACAGCAGCAGATGCACACACTGACATGTTCCGTATAGTATTACGTATGATCGACCTTTAGATCGACCAATGGCGGACAATCTTTAGTGACATATTGGCGATCGAATCATCGTTCTAGGTCCCCAACCACCGTTTGCGTGGAACATTTTTTCAAAGGATTGCTACTTCTTACTTCTTACTAATATTACGTGAAAGTTTGTATGTATGTATGTATGTATGTATGTGAGGTTGTTACTCTTTCACGCAAAAACTACTGAACCGATTGCGATTAAACTTAGAATATAGGTAGCTGGGGACCTGGATTAACACATAGGCTACTTATTATCCCGATATTCCCGCGGGAACGGGACTTACGCGGGTGAAATCGCGGGGCGCAGCTAGTCCATATATATATTCGAGTTCGTTGAACGTAACATTATATTTTAAAGAGTTGTCCTTATTTTCTATAGGTCGCTGAAGTTTTCACCGGCCATGTTGGGAAGTTGGTGAAGTTGGAAGAAACCATCAAGGGATTTAAAAGGGTAAGTCAAATACATAGAGATTGCCTGTATTTATGCCTAATCTTAGTAATATTAGTAATATTAGTAATATCAAACGCGAAAGTTTGTATGTAGGTATGTATTTTAAAACACTATTTATCGGGTTTAAATGTTACTTTCTGTATTAGCTTTAGTGTATCTTACTGTTGGTGAACCTAATAAATAAATAAATAAATAAATAAAACACTATTTATCGGGTTTAATTATTCATGATTTTTAAACGAACCGAGCTTTCGGCAAATTTACAGTAAAAAACTACCATGACTTCTTTTTGAGCTTGATAGGAATCAAAATAATTAAAATTTTAATTCAAAACTATTTCAATAACTCTATAGTCTGCGTACACTGGAACGTTTCGTTACAAATAATTATAAAGCGGTAGTTTACAATAACTTTTTAGAATGTTAAAATAGACAAATTACATCTCAGTTAACCTTGAGAAAGCCAACTGTAAAGTTGGCGAAAGCTCGGTTCGTTTAAAACCATGAATAAAAACTCGATTAAACCTCATGTGTTTTATTATGCAAAATCGCGAAAACCATAGAAGAAATTATTTAGGTATGTATGTCAGTATGTTTTTTTTATAATCGATAGTTAAGCGTTTGAATATCTCACCTGATGGAAAGCGACGATGTGGTCTAAAATGTTGCACGCTTACCTAGGAGATACCTGTTCACTCGTGACTTGAAGACACCAAAGTTGTAAAAGTGTATGTGACTTTGTCTTTCAAGCAAAAACTGCTGAATCGATTGCTATAAAACTTAGAATATAGGTAGCTGGAGACCTGAAATATCACATGGACTACTTTTTATCCCGATATTCCCGCGGGAACGGGATCAAACCGCTGAATGCAGCTCCTGGTCTTTTTGTTTTAGATTCTGGGGGGAGAATTGGATCACATTCCAGAAGCTGCGTTCTACATGGTCGGTACTATAGAGGATGTCGTCGCCAAGAGTCAGGCTCTAGCGAAGAGCGTGTGATGTCGTTACCTTTTAACTAGATACTTAAAACCAAAAAATATATTTGGCCTTACCATGATCGTTCCTCGTTATTTTATCGTCTTATGCTTGTTGTATTGTCGCGCAAAAAAAAAACAAAAAAAAATACCCTAACTACTTACAAAAACCACAGATAATCCACGCTACCATGATCCTTTCTCGTTGCTTTGTCGTCCTTTTGTCGCTCAAAAAAATAAAAGTAACTTTTAAATAAAAATTACTTAGACTACTTTTAAAAAGCACAGATAAGTACTCATCATTATTTTTCCCGGGTCTTATTCGCGTATTATTATTTTTAAATTCTCTTAAAAGACCCCTCGTCAGTCCCCTCGCGACCAAGATCATTGTAACATGATCGAAACGTCGAGTTAAGAGAATTTAAAAATAATAATACGCGAATAAGACAGTTCAAATCGTGTGAGTTTAAAATGTTAATTTTTTTTTAAGTTTTTTTTTTTTTAGTTGAAGTGTTTTTATTTTTTTATCAGAGCGATAACGCGGCGACTTCGCGACGTCTTAGCAGTGATCATGGTAGGGCGAAATAAATACTTAAATGTTTTTTTTAAGTTGATTTTTTATTTTTTTAGCTGACTTATGTAGGTTCCATTTAGGGTTTTGCAATAAGGAAATCACAGTATGGGCCATATACAAGATGTAACGGGTAAGCCCTTTTAAGCTGAAAGGAGGTTGTGCTAGACGTCTAGGCGAACAACTTTTGTTCTACGACTTTTGAAAATTCGAAATACTTTTCGAAAATTTTAAGTGTAAAGTTTACTTGAAGATCAGCTTTTTCTTAGAGTTTGAGGTCATTGACCTTATGTTGTTCTTTCATTTAGTTTGGTGTACTACAATCAAACCTTAAATTACATTTATTTTCAAAAACACCTGATTTTTCAGTGAAACAACCTCAAAATTTCATAAAAATATTAGAATTTTCAAAAGTCTTAGAACAAAAGTTGTTCGCCTAGACGTCTAGAACAACCGCCTTTCGGCTTAAAAGGGCTTACCAGTTACATCTTGTATAAAAAATGTCTAGGTACCGAATTTCTATTGGTTTATAATTTGCTACTTATTAACCGACTTCAAAATAAGGAGGAAGTCCTTAATTCGTCGCGTTTTTTTTAAATATTTTTTGTTGGTTATTGATTCAATTAAAACACTATGTTTTTGCTAAGTATCTTATTATTTAATTGCTTAACCTAATATCAATTGAAACTATATTATTGAAAATAATTAAATTAATCGTATCTCCTAAACATTAAATAAACTCAAATTACTCCAACACAACAAATAAAACTAAAATATATTTGCCAATGTCCAAAGTTGTATCTTATGTCCAAATATAACGATTAAAATCCTTGATTCAATGTATACAAATCGGTTATGTTCATAATGTCCAAATCCCAAAATGTCCAGCGAGTGCAAATTGACCATATCGTTTCGATTCTTGGCCAGGACAATGAATTTTCCAAAATTCTAATATGTTATTTTGCTTTTGTCAAAATCGGAGACGCAACTCCTTTTTTCACTATCTGTTATAGTTTAGTTAGTATATCGCTCTTTAATCTATTGTAATTTTTAATGTATTGGACAATTTTGTATTTTTTTATTTTTGTTTGTAATAATATTTCACTTGTATACAAATTTTAAACAGTAAGTAGGTATTTAAAGGAAATATTCATCTTCAAAAATTCATTCGCTACGACATTTAAACTCGCGTCACCGCGTAAGAAGTCAGTAAGTAAGTGTATTCAACAACGAACTTTGGACATTAGTTCTTTTTTTTCGTAAATTGTTAAAACAAATCAATGAGCTGCTAAGTCCGCCTTAGACAATATCTCCCCGCCATTAGGGTCGTCGTATCTGCTGTTAGAGTTGATGTCCATCATGCACGCGATACCAGCGCACAGTATCACGAGCAAGATGCCGCTCACGAACAGACCTGAATCAATTGAACGAATTGTATTGAATGAACGAATTGAACAACTTGAACGACATAAAACAAATTAACATAATCAACGAAATGAACGAGACGAATTTATCGTATCAGCTTAAAAAGCAACTTCTCATCGGACAAATAATGCACAGTTTCTATAAAGAACGTCAACTTTTTAAAATGTCAACGTTGCAAAAAGACAATGATGGATTCGATTTTCGATTGAATGGATTGAATAAGTAGTTAAAGTAAACTGAATGAATTAAGTGAGTCAAATGAATTAAATGAACATTACCCAAGGCGTTCCCTGAAAAACTCTTGTGTTACGGTTGGCTGTCAACATCGGATCTTTAAATTACGGTTCACAGTTGTCGCTCGGTTCAACCGTGTCTCGTTTTGTATCGAATCAATTGAATGACTTGAATGTTTTGAATAACTGAATGAATGATTGATTTCAATGAATTAAATGGACTCTATTGATTACTTACTGCCCCTATACGAGCTAAACTGAAAATCCCTGTTGGATTTATCGAAAATACTTAATTATTTTTCAACACAATGTTATAGAATATTTACGTTTGCAGCGTTTGTTCCCTACATTTTGGTGTAGTTTCAAGACAAAAACTTCTTATCGTTTCGAAACCTGGGCTAAGGCTTCAACACCTTTCGCCAATTTTATTTAAAACTAGCTGCGCCCCGCGGTTTCACCCGCGCAAGTCGTGATCCCGCGTTGTTCTTACACCTACCTACCGCAATGCAAAAATCCACACTTAAACGGTCGCCCATTGAAGCATTGTTGAAGCCAGGCGCTACTGCGCCTGGCATCATCAGTAATTCCTTGGTCGTCCAAGGAAGGTGAAGTAAGGCAATATTTGTATGTCAGTAAGTGATGATGACGATCGATGACGATAAATGACGATGGATGCCGATGGTTCATAAACAACGTAATTACGCAATTTTTATTTTTTATCTGGATACCCGGATATCCGGACTTGATATCCGGCTAAAAAGTCGCCTATATGTTAATCGAAATCTTAAGCTAACTGCATACCAAATTTCATTGAAATCGGTCCAGCCGTTTCCGAGATTAGCGCGCACAAACGCACAGACAAACGGACTAACATTCAAACGGACAAACGGACAAACAGACAAAAATTTAAACACGAAAATGGGGTCTGTTACGTTAGTAACATACCCCATTAACAGACCTCTAAAAATAGTTTTTTCAAATATCTTTCAAAAACAGACACCGCTAAGTTACGATTTTTTTATAAGTAAAAATCTACTTACATCAAAACGTCGGAAACAATGTCATTTAGGTACAACGAAAATATTTTAAAACATTGAGTCAGACAGTACTCAACAATTTTTGATGAATCTGACAGGGATTTTCGGTTTAGCTCGTATAGGGCACCTTAAAGCGTTCCCAGCAAAAGTCTTTGAAGTACGGTTGCTCGGTTCGAACATGTCTCGTTTTGTATTCAATAAATTGAATGACTTGAACAAACTAAATGTTTTAAATGAGTTTTAAATGAGTAAAAGTATTGAATAACTGAATGAAAGGTTGATTTAAATGTATGATTGATTTAAATGAATTAAATGAACTCTACAGAATTACAGATTACTCAAAGCGTATTATTAATTTATTACATACCTGTCAATATTGGAGCGTTGAAATACGGTTCGCAGTTGTCGCTCGGTCCGAACGTGTCTTGTTGAGTATCTGTCTGGTTTGGGGCGGATTGGTCGGGTGCTTCTGTAGTAGTTAGTGTCTTAGCGTACTCAATAACTTCATCCTCTGTAGCCTCAGGGTTTGCGGGGACGAAGTCCCGTACTTTCTCCACAATATTGTCTATATTACCCTCGCCTTCCAATAAAGACTTGATTTTATCGACCACCTCGTCTATGTCTACTTCTCTAAGAGCCATTTTCCCATTTTCGTTTTCTTTTTTACTTTTTCCTGTCTTTTGTAGCAACGAGGGTTTTCTGGTGGCTTGTTTCAAAAGCTGGATCTACGGACAATTTGTTTTTTGTTTGATTCTGCTGGAATTTCGGGATAACAGTACCCTATGTTGTTAATACAGATGTCCAGCTCTCGGTTTACCAAGTTTCGTGTCGCCCATCGAAGTACAGATACATGTCGATTTATAACTATTACTACCGAGTTGATGCTGAAGTTTGTGAATTGGGAAGTTGGCGAATTGAGAAGTTGGTGAATTGGGAAACAGAATTGGTGGGTTGGCGAATTGGGAAGTCGTCCAGATGTACCTAAAATACTGATAAACATTTTAAACTCACACGATTTGAACTCATAATTATTTTTCCCGGGTCTTATTCGCGTATTATTATTTTTAACCGAACATTTCGAATAAAATGTGGGTAGTTCGGTTACCAACACATTTTTGAACAATAACGAACTTGTGACATCGGGTATAAATAGAGGACGACGCCCGCCGCAGCTCCAGTCTCCTCGCGACCAAGATCATTGTAACATGATCAAAACGAGGTAAGAGAATTTAAAAATAATAATACGCGAATAAAACCCGGGAAAAATAATTATAAAGTACTGATGTTGCCGAGCATTAACTCGAAAACATCAGTACCTTTCAGGTGGTCCGGTTAAGTGTGGAATTTTGCACAGCGGTAGGTAATAGGTATTTGTTTATATTAGAAAACGGTTACTCCATCTCTAGGGATCTAGAGGGGACAAGCAAACCTTGGTTCTTCCCGTACGGTGACGGATAAAATTCTGCCAAATCAAAAAATAATGCAAAATCTTTAATTTGTAATACCTAGGTATAGTCAATAATGACTTACATACTGTGCCCACCATCAGTTTTATTTTATTTAAGAGAGCCCTGGGCACTGAGAGGGATCCAACCAGGATCATCGCGAGCTATGAGAAGTAGAAAGTATTATTATGTACTCGTACGTACCCCACATGAAGTGTTTAAGTTTTCAATGGCTTGTGGCCCACAATACAAATAAATGGACATTCTGAGATTTGGACATTTTGGGATAGGTATGGACAATTTGCACCCGCTGGACATTTGGGGATGTAGACATTATGAACCTAAGCGGCAAGGACGTGTAATTTACCTGATATTTGGATATAGAGACCCTGCTGCCGTCTCTCTTATTGAGCACTGTTATGGGACACGAGCAGACGTAAGACCTGCCCCAAACCGAGCCGATATTCAACTGCTTGTGGCCCACCGTCTCGTCTCCTTGGATCAACTCCACCGTGTCTGTAGGTGTTAATAGTGCCACATTAGTTGCTTGACCTATTAAGCCTAGGACCCAAAGTTCTTTCATAGGCTGAAATATATAGTCCGTACTTTGACTTTTTAAGCTAAAACTTACGACTTAAGACAATTTTTGTAATCTTCTATACAAGATGTAACGGGCAAGCCCTTTTAAGCCGAAAGGTGGTTGTTCTAGACGTCTAGGCGAACAACTTTTGTTCTACGACTTTTGAAAATTCGAACTTTTTTTTTGAAAATTTTGAGGTTATGTTTCACTGAAAAAACAGCTGCTTTTGAAAATAAAGGTAATTGAAGGTTTGAGTGTAGTAGAACACACTAAATTAAAGGACAACATAAGGTCAATGACCTAGAACTCTAAGAAACAGCTGATCTTCAAGTAAACTTTACACTTAAAATTTTCGAAAAGTACTTTGAATTTTCAAAAGTCGTAGAACAAAAGTTGTTCGCCTAGACGTATAGAACAACCCCTTTTCGGCTTAAAAGGGCTTGCCCGTTACATCTTGTATACAACGTGTAACAGGCTAGCCCAGTAGTACTCGCCAGGCTTTCGTTTTGTGCTCGGAAGGTCACGCCTTTGAAACAATAATTTAGAAAAGCTTATGAAAATATTTTCATACAAAAAAAATAATTCAAGAATCCGTTGCATGACGTGACAACCCTAGGAAGATACGTATAACTAACTACATGCGCTGCGCAATCTCATAATATGTACCTATTCTGAGGCGTTGAGGGACACCGGTGCGGTGCTCCCGCCCCGCGTCCTGCGCCGGATACCTACCTAGCTACCTTACCTACCACATGTGGACATAGGTACAAATTAATAACCACGCTCAGGGGCGCCGAGTCCGTGGGTGCTCGGGTGCTCCAGCACCCACGAGAGGTAAATAGTAGGTACCGAGCACCTTTGCCTTTAAAAAAATAATCATCTCAATCGGTTAAGCTATCTTCGAGTACTTACCTAATTGATGAACAATTGAATTGAATACATCGTTTTGAGAAGCATTTCCGTTCATCACTTCACCAAATTTTCATGAGACCACCTCGGGGCTTTCCAATAAAAAATAACCATCTCAATCGGTCAAGTCATCATGGAGTAATCGATGAACAAACATTAAAAAAACTATGTAGGTACGCGATGAATAGAGGATCTCGTTCTTTTTTTGAAGTCTGTTAAAAAAAGCTGGAGCACCCACGGGGATTGTAAAAAAAACCCGTGGCCTCTGACCAGGCTAGAAAATTGCTGCTACAGACATTGATCGGTCAATTGTTGATTCACGAGTTCAAAAAAAAAAAAGTAGGTACCTATTACTCACTCGCGTAGTTTATTCCACTTCATCCATTTTAAGTAATCCATATTTCACATTGGTTTCACAAACACAAAATTAACACAACAAAACATTCTCACATTATCGCTCGTTGCGATATGGTTCGATGTCAGACTTGCTAATGCAAAGAATGCCGCGTGACCCAACGCCCGACACTACGTTTTTCATGACGCTGCGCGCTGCACGGGTATCACTCATTTAAGTTACGAAAGAGGCAACACTACGCACGAGACCTTCTTTCGCAACTTCTAGCACGAGACTGACCGATGGTAGCTATAGGTAAGTAGTTAGGCCGCCTACATTAAGGGATGTTAATAAAATAATATCGACCGATGGTATCGATTTTTTTCTCCGTTTTATCGATGTATGGTCACCGTGTAGGCGGTCGGCTAATATGTATTTGCTAGGAACCTACTTCTATTTCCTCTTTTCGTGTTAGTGGTGTGGCTCACATAGTGTTAGGGATTCAGGTCGCCCTAAGGCCGCTAACTTGATGTAACGACTTTTATCAGAGATAACAATCGGGACCAACTGCTTGACCGCACCAAACGTTGCTTAACCCGCACGATCATTCGACATCGGCAGGTGTAACTAGACCAATAGCACAGTACATAGAGGAAATAGGCTCCTCAATAAGTAGCTACTATAAACTAACATACTACTAGTCCAAAAGTAAGGTAAATACTATGGTAAGTACTTCCAAATTTTAGTAATTACGTTACTTGCATCATTTTGAACTTTTCTGTTCATCACTCGGAACATCTTTATCAAATGACCATGTTTTTATGTTGATATCTTTTAAATAAAATAGACTTAGGTATTAAATTTCATACAGCGATTTCCTTTCGATCAAAAAGTCAATATGACAAAAAAATCTACATACTTGTAGAACTTGCATTCAGTTCAAAAATGCGACCTGTAAAGAAGTACCAACAAACCCACAAACTGCCAGAAAAACGCAAATTCACTTGGTCAAAAAAAAAAAATTTTTATCGAAAATATCGACAATTTTATCGAAAGTTACCTTTCTTTTGGGCGGTTTTTCTAAAATGGCTTGCGTCGAATCATAACTCAGCTCGAGGCGGGCGACTTCTTTGTCGGCGCCGCTGACCAATGACACGAATCGTCGGCAAAACGGCATAGGAGTCAAAGAGCGCCGCCCGCGAATGATAGACAAGCGGCGTCGCTTGGAGTCGCTTGGCGGCGCGCCGCAAAGGACGCCGCCCGCGCGTGCGGTACACAAATTTTAAGGTTCCACAAAAGAGCAGTGAAACTCTAATGGGTTATACTTCGAAAATATCACTGATTTCTGTATTTAATACGTAAGTGCATATTCGTTGAACACTAATTTCTAAGGGTACCTCTTGTTACGTAATAATGTTTAGTCGTGTTAATAATAAATAAATATTGCACGACCTTACACAAGCGCAATCTAGCCCCAAACTAAGCACTGGGCTTGTACTATGGGTACTAAACAACGGAAAATTACATAAGTACAATAAATTTTTTTTGTAAAAATTTATACACAGAAAAACACCCAAACCAGGTAAAAATATTTATTGTTAAACATAAATATTTTTTTACCCGGCAGGAATATAACCCGCAGCCTTCTGCATTGCAGTCGGGCGTTCGCCCGATACGACACACAGGATGCTCTCTCTCAAGGAATCGAAACATTTTATTTATAAGTATAATTAAAATATTATTTTATTGTACGGAACCTTGCTTTCATATTCTAAATTTTATCTATTTTGGGTGAATCCCCGGCACAGTCCGTGGTAAGTAAGTATACGACCGGAAGCCAATCCAATTAGCACTTACGTTATGAATTCCCTTTGGTAGGTACATCAGTTTTTAACATTGGCAAAGATTGGTATTTTAGCACTGCTGAAAGGAACTTGTAAGCACTAGTAGTGAAGGAACGAAAAAGGGGACATATTAACATCACGAGCTAAGTAGCCAACGACAAAAGAGCAAATTAGGTACCAACCTCTACTGCTAAAGAACTGTACGGTTACGGTTTTAATAATATGCTCCGTTATGGTGGGCGAATATCTTTAGTAGGTACTTTAACCGTAGGAGTAAGAATCGTATCATCTAAAACTGATGACGTAGTCCATGTTAGCAACTCGTTTAAAACGCATCTAGAAACTCTTCTAAATGCATCTTAAAACGTAAATGTAATCGTCCTGTGATTCCGGCTTAGGCGAAACAGCTGATTTTCTAGGTCAACAGCCGCTATTAGGGTTGCATCACTAAGTGATCCCTAGGTTTTTTGCGTGAACTTTGAAATTGAATAACTCTTAAATTGTAAGACCTATTTAGATGCGGTTTTTACCAAAGGATTCAGGACATCACCCGCAAGCCCTGGACTTCGGATTAAAGGGGTCTCCCTGTTACAAATTGTATATATGTATAAAAGAAAGTCGTGTTAGTTACTTACACCATTTATAACTCAAGAACGACTAAATCGATTTGTCTGAAAATTGATTGAAAACTGAAAAATTAGAACCAGGAGAAGGACATAGGATACTTTAATCCCGCAGGAACTGAAACGGGAACGGGACTTACGCGGGTGAAACCGCGGGGCGCAACTAGTTATTTATAAAGCGATCTTCGCAACTATCCAAAGTTTTTGTTTGGTACAGTCGATATTTTTCAAATTAAGAATGTAAACCGATCAAAAATAATGACCTAAACTTTGCTTCTCTGTTATGACTAATAAGTTCTTTTTATTTTATTCTAGATAATTGTATTGTACAAGCATCCTATTGAAATAAATTTTTGACTTTGATTTTATCATGGGAAATTTGTGAAAACATAAAAACAAGTAACATTAAATTACGTTGTACCTAATCATTTTAAAACCTAGGCCGGCTTGCATAACGGTTCCTTAACATGTTTAAGCTGTTAGGCGTGTTTAAAATCTGTCAGAATTTCAAGAACTGTCCAGGTGTGGCAACATATTATCAATCGTCCACTTAATGAAATAGAGTCCAATGTTCGATTTCCCATAAATTATAGTAAAATTGATTTAGTTAAATATGTTTATAAATGGTTTTATGCAAGTCGCCCCTAGTTATTTTTCCTGATAGACTTAACTCGCCAAAAGGCCAAAATACTGACCCAAAATCCAGTCGCGGTTCGAGAATCTGAAGAGGAAATACAGCTCGAAGTCGGTGTACGACATTTTGACAGAGTAAGTGTCGGCGGTCCAGTGCTCCGACACCACTTGCGGTGTCGTCGCAAAGCGGACCGAGCGGACGTGTGTCGACGAGTACAACCCTGTAGATTAACTTCGTAAAATTAAATAATAATTAGCCCTTTATGGATGATTTATATTAGACCAGTAATGAGCAAACTATGGCCCGCGAATGGTTTAATCTGGCCCGTTGGGAATATGGAGATAAATAGTAACCTATGATTTGAGGTCTCCTATTATCTATACTTTTCTGAGCTTTATCGCAAAAGTAGTTTTTTCGTAGACACAAAATCACATACAGATACTTGAAAACTTTCGCGTACCTATACAAGGTGTAACGGGTAAGCTTAGGTACCCGTTACAGCTTGTATAGGTACCTACCTAACTTACCAGAAAGCCTGAACATGGCCTGCGCTGATCGTATCACCTTGTCGTCAGGATCGACCGCTTCTTTATATTTCTTACCGAAATGGATATTTGTAATTGTAACAGGATTCCTTCGGCCGGTGTAGAAAGCAATTACTGGTCCTTTCTTTGTCTTGAAAGAAGAAAAACCGGGTCAAGGAAGAGTCGAAGTCGAGGGCTGAGTCGTTCCGTTATCTTTACCTATCCAACTTTATGTAACTAACTAATACCTATCACCTAGTATAGGTAATTATTACTCTAAGCATAACACACGGAGTTTTAGCGGGAATGCGTTGAGGAGATGTGTTGCTAAATTTTCATTTTTAACCGACTTCAAAAAAGGAGGAGGTTCTCAATTCGTCGCGTATATTTTTTTTTTTTTTTTATGTTTGTTCACCGATTACTCGAAGGTGGCTTGACCGATTAAAATGGTTCTTTTTTTAATGGAAAGGTGGAAGCCCCGAGGTGGTCCCATAAAAATTTGGTGAGGATCTGATGAGGATCTTCGAAGTGAAGACCGGGAATGCTCCTCAAAAACCTGTATTTAATTCACTTGTTCACCGATTACTCGAAGGTGGCTTGACCGATTGAGATGGTTCTTTTTTAATGGAAAGGTGGAAGCCCCGTGGTGGTCCCATAAAAATTTGGTCAGGATCTGATGAGTATCTTCGGAATGATGTACAGGATAGCTTCCCAGAATGTAATAAATTACTCGTTTTTGGACTTCTACCAAAAATAATAGACCCCTAAAGAACTAAGTACAGATTGATGGGCCACCTAAAACCACCTTCTCATCAGCAAACTCCTCAATAATTAAAATTACGGTAACAATAAATATTGTTAATTTATTTGGCAGTCGAAAGTAGGTAGGTAGGTACTAATAAGGGTGAAATAAAAAAATAATTTAAAAATTAAAAAACCGACTTAAAAAAAGACAAAAAATAATTTAAAAATTTAAAAACCACAAAAAAAAAAGAATTGATAAATTAATTAAAAATAAACAAAAAACCCGACTGCGTAAAAAACTCGATTTACAAATACGTAAACAAACAACAAAAATAAAACTAAAAAGAAAAAAAACAAGCCCAGTAATTTGAAATTATGATAAGTAATACTGAATAATCATTCAAATAGTTTTGTAATTGATACACACAGAACACATAATAAATGAGTAAAAAATTACTCACAGTCGGGACCCATTCATTTTACCGATCTAATTTTTCCAATGGGTCCCGACTGTGAGTAATTTTTTACTCATTTATTATGTGTTCTGTGTGTATCGATTACAAAACTATTTGAATGATTATTCAGTATTACTTATCATAATTTCAAATTACTGGGCTTGTTTTTTTTCTTTTTAGTTTTATTTTTGTTGTTTGTTTACGTATTTGTAAATCGAGTTTTTTACGCAGTCGGGTTTTTTGTTTATTTTTAATTATTTTTTTTATTTGCCGCTTTTTAGTTATTTTCATTTATTGACGGTAAGTCTCGTAATCTATTCATTTCATTAAGGGAGTTAATATCATGTGGATTATTCAGTAGATAACTAATATTATAATTAAGTAGGAAGGTACTTATGTCATACTTTATTTATTTATATTATTCTATTTCAGTTAGGTTTTAGGTATTTATTGTTTAAATTTATTATTATTCTTTTAACGTTTTTAGCACCTAAGTACCTAAATGTTATTAGACTTTTATTCAGTTGGTAGGTACAATTTATGTAGGTACGTAAATATTTTTTTAGTTCATTTCAATAAATTTCTGTCACCTGTACGTACCATCACGGCTTAGAGTTTGGTAGTTCTAAGCGTAACTACGTAACAAAAATAAAAACTTGTTCGTTAGTAATAAAAAGCAAGAATACCTAATTGGTAATTAACTTTAAACCGTTCTATTTCCTAAACTATTATTTAAAATGAAAAATGGTAAAAGAAACCTAACATTGATTTTTAAGTACCTATTCAACGATACCCATCTTGACATACTTTGACGATTTTGGATTTTTTAATTTTGACAATATGGCGTCTGGTTGTGACAAAAGTTGGTCGCCAGGTGGCGCTAGACGAGTAAACATTGGCTCCGTAATAAATAATTTCTTAAAATTAATTTAGTGACGTTTTGTTAGTGAAACAGTGATTTTCCGATAAAAATAAGACTAATAAATGACATATTGTGTTATCACAACGGATTACTAATAATCTATAACAGCAGTAAAACACTTTATTTATCCGGTTTTATCGCGTTTTTATTCATTATTTGACCCGAGCTTTTGCCAACTTTACAGTTGGCTTTTTCAAGGTTGACTGAGATGTAATTTGTCTATTTTGTCTAAAAAATAGACAAATTACATCTCAGTCAACCTTGAATATAATAAATAAAGTGTTTTATTATGCAAAATCGCGAAAACCATAGAAGAAATTATATAACAGCAGTGACAAAATAACTTGTGAAACCAATACTCAATATTATATGTACAATAAAGTGAACCCAATCAAAAAAAAACCTCACAAAAAGTAACTACGCAATGTAAACAGTAAAACAAAACAATACATCAGTGTTTATTGTCATTATTAGTTACTTTTTATAAAATTAAGAAACGGTTAACTGATATGACCATAATTTAAATACTTGGACTTTGGACCCTTGTTATGATGAACGCTCGATCGACACTAGCTAAACAGACCTGAGTCATTGATACTAAAAACTAATTTCGACTCCCATCACAAGACTTCATTGGTACAGTGGTGCGGCCGTTGCGTCGCGTCGTCTGTTGTTTGAACAGCCAGAAGTTACCTGGTTCGAATCCTACGTACGACTCGTGCTTTCACTTTTTGATATATATATATATATATATATATATATATTTTTTTTTTTTTTTTTTTTTTAATTAATTTTTGTCAGTAGATGAGGAAAATGACAACAACAATAAATAGTACAGATAGACAACGCAAGATGTCGCTGCTGCAGACATGCCATAAATGTAAAAAGCCAATTCATGCCGGTTACTTAGTTACGTGTATCATATGCAAGAAATGCTACGATTTTGACTGCGTTGGCTTGTCTGAGAAACTGTTCCGTCTGAGAGATGCGGAAACGAGGAAAAACTGGAAATGCTCATACTGTCGACAAAAAATACAAAGTGGGCAGTCAGCTTCCAACTCTCCAATAAGTAATGTAACGTTGAGAAAAAAATACGTGTCGCACAAAATAATAAAATCAATACACTCAGTTCAGCCTACAACATCTAACATGGTAACAGAGTCAAAGTGCACTAAGGATAACTTTAATCCACCAACGAGTAACATCAACTCCCCGCTAAACATGTCCACACCGAAACAACTATGCAATACAATTGAAGATAAAATTGCTATAAACATTCCCACAGAAAATACGTTTAGTATGTTATCGGATGATGATGAATCTAGCTCATTGCTGACTAGAAACTGCACTCTTCAGAGAAGTTGTCCTGACCTCAATACCATACAAGACTCAGAAGATCTAAAAATAACAATAAATAAGCTTCAAATCGAATTAGAGTCGGCTCACAAGGAAGTGGAAACCTTACTGAGTGAAAAATATGAGATGAAAAAACAACTAGATACATACCAAGCAAAAATACAACAATTGACCCTACTCTGCAAATCGACACCATCTGGAAAACCAAAAAAAACAAGAGGACAGAATGAGTTACAAGAATCTGCACCAGATGGCGCTACTAGTATGCAAAAAAAACAAACTCGTAGTCTAGATAATGTACAAGAAAATACTCCAGAGGTCACGCCTAGTGCTGTGGTTACCTCAGAAACGATTAAAAAACGTAAAGTTTTAATACTGGCAGACCAACAGGGGCGTAACGTACAGGAAACACTGCAGAAACTACTAGGAGAAAACTATGAAGTTTTTTGTTTTTGGAAACCGCAAGCAACTCTATCCGAAATTCTTTCGTCATGTAAATCCGACCTAATAAATCTTAATCACGACGACTATATTATAGTTTTAGGTTTCAAGAATGATTTTAATATATTTTGTGTACGCTACATGCTTGCGTCTTGGCTTTCATCAGTGCAAAACACTAATATTATTGTTTGTGAGTCATCTTTTAATAGGCATCTTAATGAGAGAAAATTAAATTATGAAATAAAATACATTTGCAGTCAATTTACGAACACTGTTTTCTTGGATATGGATTTTTCGCGGTGGATGCCGGGACGGAAGCACTACTCCTCATTTATATGTCGTAATATTTTACAAGAAATTTTGAGAATGTATTACCGGAGGAACTATAATATTTATAAAGAGCAAAATATAAAGGTTGATACTAACACTGTCGCGATACAGACTGACACACGAGTAGAGTTAATAGAACAAAGTACGCAAACAAATATTGATAATGATAATTTTCCTAACCCCACTAACTTAGACTATTTAATACCTAATTGTAGCAATGACTCCAACCTAGAGTTTTTTCGAGACTAAATACTTGCATATTTTACACCAGAACATAGATGGTCTCATAAACAAATCAGATAAATTTTCAGTATTTTTAGAAGAAATATCTGAACAAGGAAAACAAATAGACGTGCTATGTTTCACTGAGCACAACATGGTCTCCACTGATGCTCAGATTTTAGATATTCCAAATTTCTCCTTAGCTACCTACTATGCCCGCAGCAATAGATCTGGGGGGTCTTGTATATTGGTTCGAAACGGAATAACATTTAAGGTTTTTGATGAACTATTTAAATTCAACATTTCTAATATTTTTGAGCTATGTGCAATAGAGATAGTTCAACTTAAATTAATAATAGTTTGTGTATATAGGAGCCCTAGAAGTCGAAATAAAGCGCACTATCTTAAAATATTTTTCCATAAACTCAAGTGTATTTTGAATGTCTTAACAGAAAAAAACAAGTACAAATTAATTATTTGTGGGGATTTTAATATTAATCTCCTGAAAAAATCAAAAGAGTCTACTGAATTTCAAGATTTAATTTCTTATTACGATCTTAAATTTTCAGTTAAGCAAGTGACACGCCCCAAAAGCAGAACATGTTTAGATAACATAATACACAATGTTCCGAAGGCTAAAACAAAGATATTAGAAATTGCTGTATCTGATCATAAAGCACAACTAATGACATGTCCAGTGAATGAAACTTTTTGTATTGAATATTGGTTCTGCATGAAACGGGACTACAGCATTGAGAACCTAAATAGATTTAAAAAATATATACTTCAATTATCTTTCTATGACATATATGATGTTAGAGACTGTGACAAAGCGTTTTCTGAATTCTTTGATATGTTTAAGTTAATATTTGATTTATGTTTTCCAATAATACGGAAAAAGAACTGGACGAAACATAAACCAAAGTGGATATCTAAGGGTATAAAAAAATGTAGCAAGCGAAAGAGAACTCTGTTATGGAATTATAGACTCTCTAAAGCCCCTGATGATAAGATAATTTTTCAGAACTACACTAAACGTTTTAATAGGATAATTAAACTCACAAAAAAATCTCAAAATGACCACTATATATATAACTCAAATAACAAATGCAAAGCTACATGGGAAATAATAAAACACAATAAAACTAATTTACCCAAGGAAAGCATAAGCCAACTTATAACTAACAATAAGAAAATTAAAGATCCTAAAGTAATTGCGCAAACCTTTAACGATTATTACATTGATCTACCTGAAACGTCGAAGATATATAGCAAAGTGAACACTTGTACTCATAACTCTTATAGATCTATTTTCTTTAGGCCTACGGATCCAGATGAAGTATGCAATATAATAAACAATTTAAAAAACACTAACAGTACAGGTGTTGATGAGATTCCAACAAAAGTAATTAAACTTGTTTGCTCTCATATCGCTGGGGTTCTTAGCCATGTAATAAATCTCTGTATTGAGCAGGGTGTATTTCCAACAAAATTAAAAACCACACTTGTAAAACCCATACACAAGAAAGACAGTAAATATGACATCAAAAACTATAGACCAGTGGCATTATTACCAGTATTTTCAAAAATATTTGAAAAGGTAATTCATAAAAGACTCTATGATTACTTTGAAAGAGAAAACGTCTTAACTGAGGCCCAAAAAGGTTTTCGTAAAAATAAAAATATTGACTCTGCTATATTTGAATTTTTAGACACAATTTATTCAAAGATTGACGGGGGAATTTCTGTATTTGCTGTATACCTTGACATGACTAAGGCATTTGATTTTGTTGACCACAGCATACTGCTGAATAAACTAGAGACATATGGTGTTAGAGGAATGGCTTTGAGTTTACTAAAATCTTACTTGACTAATAGAAAACAGATAACTTGTACTAGCAAAATATCAATTAAAAATAAAAGACAAGAAATTTTTCTATCAAGTGAGAGAACTGTAAGATTAGGCGTCCCGCAGGGTTCTGTACTTGGCCCGCTCCTCTTTCTTATTTACATCAATGATTTGCCAAAAGCAATTACAAATCATGTGATTCTTTATGCGGATGATTGTACCATAATTTGCAATAGCATAAATGAAATTACATCCAGTCTCGAGTCAGTAACAAATTGGCTAAGCAATAACAATTTACAACTAAACATACAAAAAACGAATCTAATGAAATTTAGTCAGAGACAAACGTATGATAATACGAGAATAATATTTCAAGGTACCGAATTGAGCGAGGTAAAATCGGCAAAGTTCCTTGGAATCTTTTTAGATAGCAATATAAAATGGCAAACCCATTTAACGTTTATACGAGCCAAGCTACTACAATTCACCTATGCATTACGTAAGCTTAGTAAGATTGTTAACCAAAAAGCAGTCATTGAGGCGTATCATGGCTATGTGGCCTCTAGGTTAAGGTATGGGATTGTTTTTTGGGGGAACGCTATTAACGTGGCCAGCATATTGATAGCTCAAAAAAAGTGTATAAGAGCTATCTTCAGTTTACGAAATAGAGAAAAATGCAGACCATTCTTTAGGAAACATAAATTATTGACTGTGAGCGCACTCTATATTTTTGAAATTGCACTTTATGTTAGACGTAATCCTAACTTATTTCCCCGAGTGTCAAGTGCTCGTAGACATGATTACGTAGTAAATCAACATACTATTAAAACCACACTGAAGGGCAATAGCGTAGTTGGAATGTCTCCCAAAATATATAATCATTTACCAGCTCAAATCAGACGGTGCCATGATATCTCAATATTTAAGAAAATGCTATTTGATTTCCTTGCAGATAAAGCATATTACTCAGTGAGAGAATTTCTTGACAGTAGAATAAAACATTAACAATACTAACAACGACATTTAATAATGAAACCTGTGACATTACAATCAATAATAATTGCTTAATTTTATCCAATGTTAATGAATAATTTAGTAAGAATACTCATCTGTTAACCTTAATATGTAATATGATAATAATGACTGTATTAGTTAACAATCCTTTTCAAAAACTGTAGGACAACTTAAGATTTGTACGCTATACGGCTAGACACAGTGATCATTTATTTTTAATTTAACACCTTTGTATACCTGTGTTTTACAAATAAATGATTTTGATTTTGATTTTGATTTGAAGTTAATTTAGATTACTGTCATGTCTTTAGTCACACTCGCCAGATTAAGACGAATCGATTGACGTAAGAATCATCAAAATCGGTCCACGCGTTTGGCCTCTAGAACGCCACATAGAAACATCCATACATACATACATACATACATACATACATACATACATACATACATACATACATAGACCGATAAACACATTACCCTCCTTTGCGTCGCGCAGTCGGGTAAAAAGACCAAAATAACCTTTACATACAGCGCCACCGACTAATTAATCTGTTTTATTATCTGAAGTCGGGCAGTTTTACTGGCTGTATGGTTCCATATTGTACTTAGTTTGGCTGCCCAACGTATGATAAAACGGATTAATAAGTCGGTGGCGCTGTATGTAAAGGTTATTTTGGTCTTTTTTATCAATTCTTTTTTTTTGTGGTTTTTAAATTTTTAAATTATTTTTTGTCCGTTTTTAAGTCGGTTTTTTAATTTTTAAATTATTTTTTTATTGTGAAACTTTGTTCAAATTACTTCAAATGCGTGTAAATTCTTTAATTTCGGAGGCATATTAATAAATTTAGTTTCGTGAAGGTGTACAAGTGAAAATCAATGCAAAACATGGACTTTAACTTAGTGTTGTCTCCAAAGCGCCCCGTGAACAAACATTGTGAAAAATGCAGAGATATGTTAATAGACTCATTGGAAAAATGGCCCTCTTTTTACCAATGAGTCTATTAAAGTTATTACATATCTCTGCTTTTTACAATGATTCCCTCGACTTGACTTTAACTATGACGATTTTACTGTTTCGTTCAATGCAAATAACCTGCAAATTTTGATAATACTGGCAAATGCAGAGATATGTAAAAACTTTAATAAGACTCATTGGGCAAATGTCCGAATGGAAAAGCCATTTTAAAGAAGAAACTTATCACACATAGAAAAAATATACTTAGTTGGTAGCCATTGCATTTTTTTTCATTATGAGTGTGCTGTGGGTGTAGAATGACTATCGTTTTCAATAGTTTCAATTTTCAAGAAGCCACATCTTGTGGCAAAATTTATGGAAGAGCAGCTGTGGAATCATCTAATTAGCATCCACCGCTAGTAGTTGCTAAGTTGCAATACATTGCTGCTTTGACGTAACGTGGTTGTTACCGGTGATTACTTCAAAGCAGCAATGTAGAATACGAAATATGTTTTTGACAATAAATAGCAGTGGATGCTAATAAGATGATACCACAGCTGGGCTGGTCCTCCCATTAACGTAATGATGTCTTATAAGTGGTCGCGAAAACGTCGCGTTGTCGTTCAGCTAAAAATATATAAATTAAAAACACACCAAAAAATTAAAAAAAAAAAACTAAAAAAAAACATTTTTTAAATAGTCTGTGGTTCTTAAAATAGTCAGGGTATTTTTAATTTAAAATTTACTCTATTTTTTGAACGACAAAAGGACGACATAGCAACAACAAACGATCATGGTAGCGCGGAATAAAGTTCAAAGTTAAGAGCTCCAAACCTAAAAAAAGGCGGCTCAATCTCTCCCAACTTAGAAGAATAGTGTAATGCTCCTAACTGTGAAACTTAAACATACAATATCTTTTAATTTAGCGGAAATGAAACAAAAATACCAACACAGTGGCTTTAGATCACGTAAATCTATTGAATAACCCATATTTCTTCTTTTAGGAGTGAAAAAATTTCGTATGAAAAGTTGTTTGATTGAAGTGCAAAATTATGTTATCTGTGGAACATAGCTGGTCCATTTTGAACGTTCTTCTTACCTAATAAAATAATCATAATTAGCCAGTTAATTTGTCCCACTGCTGGGCAAGGGCCTCCTCTTAGAGGGGTTAGGCATTAAGACGCCACGGGACGACATGTCGGTTTCCTCATGATGTTTTCTTTCACCGTAAGGGCTATGTTATTATTATTATTGTTACCATTTTGGATTCTCGGGGCTATGGAGCACCCGGACCTTTAGAAGGCGTGCGTGGGGCAGAAGCCAACACGTAGAGGCCCGTTTTAGTAACATTTTAATTTCAAAATATGTGATGGACACCAAACCGGAAATTATCCCTGTCCGCACTATAAAATGCAGCCAAGGACAACCCCCGGGTCGGATAGCACTATGAATAAACTACGAGTGAAAACTACTTGGGCTATGGAATTGGGTTGGTAGTGGATCGGGTATTGGGGGGAACTATGGGGAATATGGCGCCTGCCGTCGCAATGTTAATAATGCAATGACCTCACTGGATTTTAAACCATCCTAGGTCGAGATCCTGTGGAGCGGGCCAACTCATCTTATTTTTATTATTATTAAATTACATAATAAAACACACTATTTACTGGGTTTTATTTAATAACGGCATTTCATTATAGTCCGAGCTTGCGCCAACTGGAAGGTCAACCTTGAAAAAGTTAACTGTGAAGTTGGCGATAGCTCGGTCTTTAATAAGTCGTTTTAAATAAAACCCGGTAAATAGTATGTTTTATTAAGCAAAATCGCGAAAAGCTTTGACAAAATTATGTAAGTAAATTACCTCTTTAACTTTTTGAATTACTTCGTACATTATAGAGTCATGTTGCCTCAGAGCTTCGATGCGGGTTTGGTTATGGTATTTTGTGAAGGTAACATAAATGTATTTGAAATACTTGAGTGGAAGGTCTAATTGTTCGGCTGAATCTAGATTATGAACATTATATTCTGACATCGGAAACAAATGCGTCAGGACATTATAGGGATGCGAAATCGACGGTATGTATTTTACTTTGTCTCCGTCTAAGCCTTGCCTTAGGTTCTTGAAAGCGGTTCCTAAAGAGTCTTTCAAAATTAAATCTTCAGTACAGAGTTCATCTTCTAAAAATATGATGAGGCATTTGCTTCGCTTTGTCGTTTCTACTGCTACATCTCCGAAGTAAGATGAGCTAATTTTTCTTAGCGGATCTGGGCTTAGTTTCCAGTGTGACGTCGCTTTCGAGTCATCAACCACAAAGAGTGGCACCCCATCTTTATCAGCGTATAAGTCTTGGTATAATGAAATTAGAATTATTGTGTTAATTTTCATTTTAGAGTAGGTATCTATAAATCACCGAACACTGGAATGTAGAATAGATCAAGTAAGTATAGATATCAGAAGCAGAAATCAAAATTGTTGAATCTAGGTACTTGACACGCACGACCATAGATAAATCTTTACATAGATAAATCTTGTGCACGACATCATTTTTTTTTACACGACTACCAAAGGAAGTGTTATTGGACTTCAAGCAAAGATGAGATCACAGACAAGTAAGAAGATACAAAAGAGAATATAATCACTAGAAGATACTAAAGAGATGAGATATTCATATTAGTCATGCAACACGTAGTGATTGATATATTCTCTTTGGAGGCAACTTGAGTGAGGCAAGATCATAGAACTAGTAGTTCGCCCCGAACTGAGACCTCACGACCCCCTATCTCCCCAACCCCCCTACCGATCCGGCTCATCTTCGAACTCATACATTCTATTGACCTAAACTACGCGCATACCAAAATTCATGAAGATCGGAGCAACGATACTCAAGTAATCGTCGAACAAACATACAAAGATACAAGCGCAAGGCCCGTCTACACTGGACCTCACTTGCTTCGCTCGTTCGGTCAATAATGGTTGGTGCGTTTTCAGCGGCTACCTACAATATTGTTGGTAATCCACCTTACCATTTTAATGACGACGACGACGCCGTATTATAACTAGGAGTTCTCCCCGAACTGAGACCTCACGACCCCCTGTCTCCCCAACCCCCCCACCGATCCGGCTCATCTTCGAACTCATAAATTCTACTGACCTAAACTACGCGCATACCAAAATTCATAAAGATCGGAGCTACGATACTCAAGTTATCGTCGACCAAACATACAAAGATACAAGCGCCAGGCCCGTCTACACCAAACCTCACTCGCTTCGCTCGTTCGGTCAACTATTTGGTAAACTGTCGTTTAACGCACTGCGTTCATTAGCAGTCCTACTGCGTGCTTCCGGAATCCATTCTCCACACACCTTGGTGTAGGTCTAGGTACCTATCTATCGCAATATCCTTGCCAGTCGCTCAAGTAAAGCAGTCATTTGACCATCCGACTTGCAGGCTTCCTAGTTCTTTAGTTCAGTCGTCATAAAGACATCTTGTCATATCATGTCATATACACATGGTGTAAGACTGTCGGGCCCGATAAGTCAGGTGGTGTAACAATAGCTAATAAGCTCGTTCGAGTCTTGGCGGGAACTCGTTGAGGAGATGTGGTGCTAAATTTTCATTTTTGTGAAACCTAGTTCATATGCGTGCAAATTGTTTAATTTCGGGGGTATATTAATCAATTTAGTTTCGTGAAGGTGTACAAGTGGAATAAAAGTGAAAATCGGTACAAAACATTGACTTAGTGTTGTCTCCAAGGCTCCGTGAAGATTGTTTGTAAATGGCCGCCGTGTTTACAAATGATTCCCTAGACTTCACTTTAACTATGACGACTTGACTGTTTCGATGCAAATAACTTGCATAATATATTAAAATACATGACACTGGCTAATTTCCTAATGGCCATAATCGGTTCACAACCGATAAGAAATAATAAGCTCGTTCAACACTTACAAATCTTATTGGCAAAAACATTATTCTTATATAGACAAATGATTGGCTGTATACATACGTCGTGCGGAGCTGTAACTGAAAAGATTTTTTTTACTCTGTGGATTTTTTGACAGTGACGTTAAATAAATTTGACATTGACATTCGCAACCATAGACAAAGCTGTAGTTTTTTTGTAATGGCAACCTTCTTTCAAAACATAAATCCACGTTTGTGACGGGATATTTTAATGGCAATCTGATTATTTGCTGTTGCTAATAACTAACCCGTACAGTAGGCTATATTCTATTATAAAAACTTATATGAAAATATCAGAAAATGTTATTCCTCTGACTTGATTTTCATTTTTTTTCCCACTGCCAACTCTAAAAAGCATAAACAACCGTCAAATCTAGCCAATCATATGATCATTTTTCACATGACCGATGTTCACTTTTCGTCATCGCCCAACTTCAATCTTTTTATGACATTCAAATATCGGGCTAAAACTATATATTTAGTCATAAGAACATAACTAGTTTAGTGAAATAAGTAAAAATGGCGTTTAGCCGTATAGTGTTCACCGTTTTATTGTTATGTGTAGTTTGTAACGCGACCGTAGTGCCAGTTTTCCTATGGGGCGATCTCGCGAAACTCCCAGCGAAGTCTTACCCGCTTCACACCACAACGACTGGCAGGTTCGGCAATATTCTAGAAAAGGAACTCGCCGAGCAACCTTTCGCAGTTGCTTTCATTGAGAAAACACTGTCAGTCGAGGATTTGTCTCGCAAAAACGCCGATGGGAAAACAGCTTTTCCATACCTACAAAACAACCTTGGAAATGCGCTTTACCTGCCTGCTGTATCCAACCCACTCCTGGCTCTGGAGTCCGTTGCCAACCCTGATGAGACAGACCGCGTGAAGCTCACAGAAGACGGTCTTACTGCTGAAATTGAGGCGGGAACTTCCAAACTTTTGTACGTCGAATTAGAAGATGCCAAAGAAGGTGAATCACGTTTCGACCTCCTTCGTCGACACAACGACTTTATGGAGAGTACGATAACGAAGCTCCAAACTCAATATCCGAACTTAATAGCTATCTATACAGCTGAGAATCCATCGTGGGAGATTCCTACTGAGCATCTCCGTTACCGCCGACAGGCTACCGCCAACTCTAACTCATCCACGATCGACGTCGATGGCCTTCTCTTCTATGCTGACTCTATCGTAGTACAAGATGGAAACAACATAGTCAACCTCCGAGGCCTAACATCTGCGACTACCACTTACAATGATACTGTGGGAACTCAAAGTAGTACCCTGAACTTTGATCAGAATACGCTGGTGTTGAATTTTAGAAAGGCTGCTGGTTACTGGTTCTTTGGTAAGTGTCCTGTTCTTAGACCTGTATTCACAAACAACCTTATGTGTGGACTTGACTTTTGTTACATTTTCACTAACATTTATTGTCACTCACAAGACCTAGACAGAGCATTAACCCACACTTAGAGTTGATTGTGAATACAACTATTAGTTTTTCTCCGTTTTAGACACCACATGCTAAGCCAAGTCAATCAATCATACCCAATCTTCTAGGAGCGAAGACGAGGATGTAAGATGTCTCTGTATTATCCTTAGTCTTTATACATAGCTGTCATCTGCCTTCATTAAATGTAGTACAAGATCCCAGATTGTTGCTTCTTTATAACTATTGGCTGTGTAGCCTCAGCATAGAATAAGACATGCCTTTTTTCCATGAGTGTCGTAAAAATACTGGATCTGGGAAAGACCAGTGAATCTAATGTTCTTCCTGCATGGTGGTAGATAAACTGCTTAGTCCCAAGCAGGATCAGGCAGGCAACCAGCTGAAATACATTTCCAAACCTATTCCATGTAGGTATCACCAGTATTACTTACCTATAGCAGACACCAGGCTCTTAAGGCATGGAACTGGAACAGTCACTTGGGCGATGTACTTGCTAACTGTCATGACAATCTATGAAAAGGAGTTTTGGCGGTTACCCTTTGAGGAGATGTGCTGCTAAATTTTCATTTTCGTGAAACCTAGTTTAAATGCGTGCAAACTGTTAAATTTCGGGGGCATATTAATCAATTTAGTTTCGTGAAGGTGTACAAGTGGAATGAAAGTGAAAATCGGTGCAAAACATGGACTTTGGTGTTGTCTCCAAAGCTCCGTGAAAAATATTTGTAAATGGCCGCCGTGTTTACAAATGATTCCCTAGACTTGACTTTAACTATGACGACTTGACTGTTTTTGATGCAAATAACTTGCATAATATATTAATAATTCTTGACACTGGCTAATTTCGTAATGGCCATAATTGGTTCGGTTCACAACCGATAATAAATAAATAATCTAAGAAAATCATAGTTTTGATATCTATAAAATCATCCTTTTTTCTGTAAGGAAACCTCTTTATTTATTGGGTACTTGGTGTTACCCATAGTTGCTACCTGAATGGCTGCTGACAAGACGAAAAAACTGGTCGATCTAGCATCTGGAATAGCCCACTCAATCAATAATAACACTTAACGCACTTAGGGTAATGCAGCCAGCATTTTGGGCAGTTTTGCACTGGGAACAGTGGGTGGTGGATTATTTCATTAATTTTGTGTTTTTTTTTATATGATTTTTTTTGTTCCTTTATTTTTGTTAATTTTAATTTTATTGTATTTTAGTTTCGTTTTTATTTTATTTTGTATTGTAATTTCATTTTTGGATTTAAGCTTTTGATTATTTGTATTTTATGATTTGAATAAATGATTTTTATAATCAAATCAAATCAAAATATTTTTATTTCAAATAAAATAATACATCCATATTATTAGTAAGAAATCTTAAATAACACTACCCTATTTAATTTCAGAATCAGCAACTGTAACTTCTGCTGGCTCCACAGTGCTACTCCGCCCCAACTTGGATATCAATGCTCTTGACGGATTCTCTTACCGGTGCGCTCCCGCTGTCACCTTCACCACTTTGAACGGCACTAAGACCCTGACCCTTGATGATTTGAAGGTATCATGCTCCTACTAATACACCAACCACAGCAAGGTCCAGCACGCCATCTTGACTCCAGGAAATTTTGACTATTCTTAATAACTCGTGTAGAAATTAATAAAACAGTGCCATCTATGTAGAGATTTTAAAAATTGCTTTTGCGCTATCTGGTCATAGATGGCACTTTTTAAAATAAAGTAAAATGCAAAGTTATTTAGAATAGTCGTAAATTCCCGAAGTCGAGATTGCCCCATTGGACCTCATAGTACGTAATCTTTTTTCAGACTTTAAAATAATCTGACGTTTTGGTTCCTTGTATTTGACAATTTTTCTTCAGAATTGAGTGTCAAATTGTAATATCTCCGATTATGTATTTCTGTTGCTGCTATGACAACAAATACTATAGACAGAATAAAATGAACATACAAAGTGTAACAGGTATGCCCTTTTAAGCCGAAAGGGGGTTGTTCTAGACATCTAGGGGAACAACTTTTGTTCTACTAATTTTGAAATTCGAACGTTTTTTTTGAAAATTTTGAGGTCATCATTTCTCTGAAAAAACAGCTGCTTTTGAAAATAAAGGTAATTGTAGTAGACCACACTAAATGAAAGGACAAAATATGGTCAATGACCTCGAACTCTCAGAAACAGCTGATTTTCAAGTAAACTTTACATAAAAAATTTCGAAAATTACTTCGATTTTTCATAACTCGTAGAACAAAAGTTGTTCGCCTAGACGTCTAGAACCCCCTCTCGGATTAAAACGGCTTACCCGTTACACCTTGTATATGTGGGGCCCAGCAAAAACAACAAACATACAGAAAATGAATTTTTAAATGCAACGATAGTGCGATTTATTTTTATCACTGGGCGACATTTAGTGATTTAGTGACATCATGCCTTGCGCCATTCGAAAAATGGATTTCATTTTAGGATTCCATGCCCATTTACAATTACATTAATGGTTCTTGGCCGATTTTCACGATTGGTTATTTTTTTTATAGAAAAGGAGCTACGACTTGCGAAAATGTTTCTAAGTTTTTTTTAGCGAAAATATTTTCAAAAATTTCCCACGACAGGATTCGAACCTGTGCCCCTCGCTATCCAGGCGAGTGCTTTAACCACTGAGCTACACGGGAATCACGTGACATGGTGTAATAAATGAACATGATCTCCCCCTAATTGTAAAAAAATCTCAATGTTATTATGTGATTTATTTGTTTGTTTGTAATGAATAGACTCCGAAACTACTAGACCAATTTAAATAATTATTTTACCAACAAAAAGCTACAATATCGAGGAGTAAAATAGGCTACTTTTAATCCCGATTTTTCCATAAAATCAGGACTTATGTGAAACAGCGAGACTACTAGTTTAATACAAAAATATATTTCATTTCAGATTCAGCCGTTCTTCAGTGACAACTCCACCCGAGCTTTTGGTGACTCCCTCAACTGCGTTGGCTTCTTCACAGCCCCGATATGGGCTGGTCTCTTCGTAGTGGCCATTCTCCTATCCATCATGTTCTACGGAGTCATGATGATGATGGATATCAGGACCATGGACCGCTTCGATGATCCTAAAGGAAAAACTATTACAATCAATGCTGAATAGAAGAAAACAATGTCAAACTGCTGAAATGCAGCTTCTTTATTATCTGTGGTATTTTGTGTAAGTATACCTAGCTAAGTATTAGAACTTGTGGTGTAGTGGTTATTAAAAAAAACAATATTAGTCTACTTTAGGCTCTTAGGATTAGACTGTGGCCACATCAAAAAGTAACATCTTTGAAATAAAATTGGGTTATCTGGTTTGCATGTTTTTTGTGTCAACAGTGATGCCATTGTCAACATAAACTCGAGTTTTGGCGGGAATTCGTTGAGGAGATGTTCATTTTTGTGAAACCTAGTTCAAATGCGTGCAAATTGTTTAATTTCGGGGCAGATATAATAATAAAATAACATAAACTCGGTATGAAAAATATTGTTGTCATCTTTTACCACTTTTTTATTAGTGTTACTATTTCGTAATAATTTATAGGTACCTACCTATTTCCTATCAAAAATGTAAAAAAATGCCACAGATCTTTAAAGAAGTAATGTTAAATAAAGGTGCGCATGTGTGTGTGATAGTTCGAGCTCAAAATGTTCAGAAAATAAAATAAATAACTAATATAAAATTCAACATGGTGCCTACAGCATAGCAATAGACAATATCAAGAATTTACAGTCTTGCTCTAATTCGCTTTAAAATGCTGCTGTTTTTATTCAATAGATATCTGAAAAAAAAAAAAAGAAAAAACAACTTCTACTTTAACTTGGTCCCAAAATTTAAAAAACTTATAATTTTAAAGTATTTTTAAGCTAAAACTAAAGGCCTATTGAATGAGCGGAGCTAAAATAATAATGGAAATTGGAAGTATATTTTATCTGTGGTGTGGCAGAATATAAAGAAACTGTTATGTGCCTATGAAACTAGAGAACTATAAAATATTTAAATATGTAGATTGTTAAGATGTGCACATTTGTAAAGAGCTTTCACACTGGATGGTTGGCCGAACGTGACGAAAACAATGTGCACAGTATTAAAGTTATTGTAGATTAGGCTATATACGCAACGTACCATTTGGCATACTACCAAACTATCCTGTTTTTTTTTAAATCGGCTTTGACAGTGATGTGTCGGATTTTTGGCGGGAACGCGTTGAGATGTGTTGCTAAGTTTTCATTTTTGTAAAATCTAGTTCAAATGCGTGTAAACTGTTTCATGTAATAAATTAATCAATTTAGTTTCGTGAAAGTATTCAAGTGTAATGAAAGTGAAAACCAATGCATAACATGAACTTTAGCGTTGTCTCCAAAGCTCCGTGAACTGTAAAGAGCCGCCATGGGGCCCTACCTGTCGTACAATCACACAAAATAACTTTGAACAACACACAGCGCCATAGAGACGCCATGGCGAGCTACAAAACGTGTTACGGTGACTAGACAAAGACTATATATATTTATTTTTAATACATAAAGAGACACTCAGACCAACAAATAGTTATTTTTAAACATAAATTCTTGGTAGCGGAGCCGGGTATTCTAGATCGTACGTTGCGTACTTAGACTTGGTTTATTTATTTAGAACTTATGCTTCTTAATATTAAAGTTTTGCCTTACTACTTCACAGTTACAAGTCTGATAGGACAACGTTAGATGCTTTAATCAATTATCAAGTGGAGACTATCAATTTTGAGTAAAACTTCATACAGTAGGGCTGATGAGAATAGTAATACCAACCCATTAATTGTAATTGGCTATTTGGCTGATTTAAAACAAATTGTTTAAAATTATTTGTTTGTATATAATGAACAAACCCATCAGTATATTTCTGCGCAATTTTGTCGTAAAATATTGTGTTAAAATTTAAATTACAATATTCGCGCTAAAAACGCAGTTTCTGTAATGGCGGAAGCCATATGATCTGCGCGACGTCACTACCAAGTAAACAAGTGTCTCAAAGTGAAATATTTTAAAATATCAGAATATTTTTATAATTTATTTAAATTTATTTTGTTTATTTTGCAAAACCTATAAATATTTTTGGTTAAAATAGAGATAAATATGTTTTTTTATGTTATTATCTAATAGGATGACCACATTTCGTGGCATATTTTTTCCTCGTTTTCCTTCTCAAATTGGGTCCTTTTTGCGTGATGAAATATCAATGCTAACCCATTTCCATAGCCTAAGTACTATACACAACAAATCTATCCAACAAATATAATATATACAAAATTATAAATAAACAGGCCTCTACCTTGGCTTAGGGTTGGCTTAGGGTCTACAGCACGTAATGCTGATATTTAAGACATCAGCTTAAAACGTTTCTTCATCGAAGTATTTATGGCATCGTGGCATAAGTTTATTTCGAATTGAAAAAAAAAAATGTAAGATTCATTTTTTTTTTCAGTAAATATACGCCCCCTGCGCTATCGAGAATCAACCCCTAAAATGTAAATGATAATGAATGACCTAATTGAAAATCTCCACTTGAATCCAAGCTAATAGAAATAATAAAGTTGTGTATGAAAACTAAAAAACTAAAAGAAAATGTAATCCCTCCATTTTAGTGCCAAGTTGATGTTTCATTCCAATTTATCGGTCTAAAAATAATAGGAATATTAAATATATTATACTTAAATCACAATCAATATTTTTAAATTCGTGTACCTACAATTATTCGTATTCTAATTTGTAGTCACTATTTAAATTCACACGATTTGTTGATTGATGTTTGATTATTTCTTTCTTATAATTTTTATGCATCTTTTTCGTTTCATCATAAAACGTCCAGCTGTGGTACCATCTAATTAGCATCCACCGCTACTAGTTGCTATTTTCTGTCAAAAAACATATTTCGTATTCTACATTGCTGCTTTGAAGTAATCACCGGTAACAACCACGTTACGTCAAAGCAGCAATGTACTGCAACTTGGCAACTACTAGCGGTAGATGCTAATTGGATGATACCGCACAGCTGCCTGTGCAGTGCCTATTTGACATGGGTGACTGGAAACATTTCGAAATGTGACGGAAAAACAAAATAAACGCGATTCGATTTTTAAAAATAGTTTTATGATGAGTTTTAAAAATTTTTTTTTAATAATGGATTTTTATCAGTAAATCAAAAAATGTTCGTAATAAACGCCGCGTTTTTATTACAGTTGTGAAAGGACCTTTAGAAATAAGTGTAGATTGAGTTTCCCATCTTACGTGTAAATAATAATTATTTTCGAACATTTTTCGTGTAGGTATATAATTATGTACATTGTTTTTTTTTGTTTTGAAGTATTTAATAAAACAGTGAGACCAATTTACTTTGTTTTATTTAGTAGGTATCCTTACTTACTATTCCATACGGGGTGAACCATTTCGATGGGCCTTCACTCTTTCAGGGAGATATCCTAAACTATAAGAGATAGCGAAAAATGCTGAAAGGAGTTGCGTCCCCAATTTTGATAAAAACTAAAATGGCATTATTAGATTTTGAAAAACTTTTCACCCTTGCCAGGAATCGAACCTTGTCTTTTTGCAAAAAAAAATACATCCTATATTATTGTACCGATCGGTAGTGCAATGGTTTCACGCGCGTACGTCCCGTTCCCGCGGGACGGAATTTCGGGATAAAAAGGAGCCTACGTGTTATTCCAGGTCTCCAGTTACCTATATTCCAAGTTTCATCGCAATCGGTTCAGCCGTTTTTGCGTGATTGAGTAACAATCTGTGACGGTGACGGTTCAGATTCAGATTCTTCTTTGTGGCCTTCTGCTAGTAGCTTAGAGCAATTTGGCCAGTTTCACGTGAGGCGACAGGGGCGAAAATTTAGGATTAGGGTACTTTAAGTGGCTCAGTAGTTCTAATAATAATCTTTACTTATTCCTCCACAATAATAACATCTACAACCATGATTCGATTTAGAATAGTTACATTCACAGAGTATGTACGATATTATAAAATAGGTAAGTTACATCGTTGGTTTTGCTCACTCGAGGCGCGAGCAGGCAGCCGCCACCCGCATATAGCTATGCGAAAGACAGCAGCCAACCAAACCCCGCACACCTCGAGAGAAACAATAACAATCTATTATTCAAGTTTAATAACCATGTTGCACAAACAATTACTGCAGAGACTGGAGCCTGCACTAAGGTTTCTTTAAAACCCGTTTTACAGGTCTCCAGGCTTCCGCCTTTTGGATCTAAATTGGACAGGCATTTACTTAAAATAAAACAGATTAATATGGAAATAAGTAATTGATGGAAAGCAAAAAGAAAACAGAAAATGGGTGTGAATATTTGTGGGTTAAATAAATTATAGATCAGATACTTAGTATTATAGTTATTATAAATGTGAAGAGATATAAAATTATAATTAAATAAAACCATCAATACTTAGTCAAGGATCTTGGCACAATCATTGGTACACCGTGTTTAGTAGGTAGGTATGTTATTTATTAAAGAAATTCTTTTTCATAGGTGCAAATACATATATAGTAATAAATAATGTAAGGGTATTTTTTTTATAAATTGTCAGTAATTTGTCATGTCGCTAATAATAGGGGTTAAAGTATGAAATTGCCGTTTTATTGCAATAGGTTCTTTGAATTGACATAGAATCTTCATTTGATTTGATTTGGTTTGAGGTTTTCGAATGAAACTTTTTTCAAATGGTTTCTGTGATGTTCTTTTTTTAAAAAATGTGAAACATTTGAATATCGACTTTCAATTGTTTTGGTTATTCAATTTAGACAAGAAAGATGGATACTGCGAAAATTCGAGTGATTTTTGAATACGAGTTCCGACGCGGAACTAACGCGGCAGAAACAGCCCGCAATATCAATGCTGCGTTTGGAGAGGGGTCTACTAATGAACGCACCGTGCGATTTTGGTTTAAACGCTTTCGTGCTGGAAATTTCGACTTAAAGAACGAGCCACGAGGAAGACCGCCCACACAGGTGAATAACGATGAATTAAGAGAGATAGTGGAAGCCGATCCTAGTCAAACTACCCAGGAATTAGCGGCATGGTTTAACGTTTCCTTACCCACTTTATTGACTCACTTGCGTCAAATCAATAAAATAAAAAAATACGAAAAATGGGTGCCTCATGATTTGACCGATCTGCAGAAAGAAACGCGTGTTGAAACTTGTGTTGCCTTGTTGAACCGGTACAGAAATGAAGGAATATTGGATCGAATTGTAACATGTGATGAAAAGTGGATTCTTTATGATAACCGAAAAAGAAAAATGCAATGGCTGACCCCAGGTCAAATTCCACAACAGTGTCCTAAAGCAAAACTTACCAATAAAAAGGTAATGGTAACTGTTTGGTGGTCTCAGCATGGTGTTATTCACTATAGTTTTCTTCGATCTGGTCAAGCAATTACGGCAGATGTCTATTGTGCCGAACTCCGAACCATGTTGACAAAACTAGCAGTAAAACAGCCCCGACTCATGAATCGATCTTCACCATTATTGCTCCACGACAACGCGAGACCTCACACAGCACGAGAAACCATTTTGACCCTTCAGGAACTGCACTTAGAAACCATTCGTCATCCTCCGTATTCACCAGACCTTGCTCCAACGGACTACCATTTTTTTCGTGATTTGGACAATTATCTACGTGACAAGAAGTTTTCTTCCCAGGAGGCAGTACAAAATGCTTTCACACAGTTTGTGCAGTCTAGATCGTCGGAGTTCTATCGCAAAGGCATTAATAACCTTCCCATTAGATGGCAGCAATGTATAGATAATAATGGCAACTATTTTGATTAAATAAATTTGTTAAAAATTTAAAAAATAAACAATTAAGATTTTCAGTACAAATCGGCAATTTCATACTTTAACCCCTAATATTAATAATTTCATTTGTTAAGTAAAGTTAAAATTATTTTATAGAGGATGTTGAGGAGTTAATTTAAAAATGGAAATGTTTTGAAATGATCAATTTAATAACTCATTTATTAAATTGACCATTCTCTAATATTATAAAAGTAGGACTTATTTAACTAGTTCAGTATATTTTAAATACAATTGTATAATAATTATTTTATGTAGAATCGATTGCATCTAGATTTGTTCGACTGGATTTGTTTTTGGGCACTTCCGGTAGACGCGTGAAAGAAAGCGGCAATGACAGCCCGTCGTGGCGGACTGGATTGTGATCGTTAGCGGGAACGACAAAAAAAACTACCGGAATCCTAAAACTGATTCTGTTCGAAGAGAGATACCTTATTATAATTAAAAGCAATAAAAGGAGTTGAAGTCAAGCAGTGTTATTTATTTATCTATCTATTGCCTTACGCCAATAATAATAAATAGGTACCCGATGATATTTGTATGAACAGATATGTAGTATTATACAAGATGTAACGGGCAAGCCCTTTTAAGCCGAAAGGGGGTTGTTCTATACGTCTAGGCGAACAACTTTTGTTCTACGACTTTTGAAAATTCGAAGTACTTTTCGAAAAATTTAAGTGTAAAGTTTACTTGAAGATCAGCTGTTTCTTAGAGTTCGAGGTCATTGACCTTATGTTGTCCTTTCATTTAGTTTGGTCTACTATAATCAAACCTTCAATTACCTTTATTTTCAAAAGCAGCTGTTTTTTCAGTGAAACATAACCTCAAAATTTTCAAAAAAAGTTTGAATTTTCAAAAGTCGTAGAACAAAAGTTGTTCGCCTAGACGTCTAGAATAACCGCCTTTCGGATTAAAAGGGCATACCCGTTACAAATTGTATAATTCCTATTTATTTTAATATTTTCAATATTGTACTATAAGATTATATGTATATTACCATGGGTGGTTCGGTCTGCAATAAAGAATTTTTATATTTATTTATTTATTTTATATTGTTGACAGAAAACCATTAATAAGAAAATGAATGAATGAGAGAGGAATATTTATGTCGACCGGTTGTCCGGATATCACACGGCATCAGACTATATTTAGGAGTGCAGCATACCTACATCAGTTGCTCAACTCCAAACAGGCGCCTATCCCAACTGCAGCCGCAGAACACTAAGTCTGCAGCGGTCACTCTATATTTAATTAACAGACAGACGATACGTTAGTATTCTTATTGATTTGGGGACAGACGGGCGGACGGACAGCGGAGTCTCAGTAATAGGGTCCGGTTGGTCCCTTTGGGTATGCAACCCAAAAAATACTGTTAGGCGGTCACAGACAAACCTAAGCGCACCACTGAACTCTACACTGGACTCGTATTGTCACGTGAAGCGCACGGACAAGGCGGCGACGCGGCGCAGGCGCCGACAGAGGTTTCAAAAGCTTAAATCAGCTAATATCTAAAAAACTAACACGGCTATACGTTACGGCATTACGACGTGTGAAACCATAAATATTCGCTGTCTATAAAATTGATTCTTAAAGTAAACTTCGGAGTTTTGGCGAGAACGCGTTGAGCAGAAGTGTTGCAAAATTTTCATTTTTGTGAAACAGTTCAAATGCGTGCAAATTATTTAATTTGCACGCATATTAACCGCTCGTTTACCCAAGACCGGATCCATATTAATCAATTTAGTTTCGTGAAGGTGTACAAGTGCAATGAAAGTGAAAATCGGTGCAAAACATGGACTTAAGCGTTGTCTCCAATGCTCCGTGAACAATCTTTGTAAATGATGCCGCCGTGTTTACAAATGATTCCCGAGACTTGATAAGAATAAGAATAATTTATTGTTCAAACTATGTAGGTACATTGGTCTTAAATATGTACTATATTAGTAAACAGTCTACTCATTTCGAGCTACATGATTTTCTTTAACTATGACGAATTGACTGTTTCGATGCAATTCATAACTTTTATTTCTTATCGGTTGTGAACCGATTATGGCCATTAGGAAATTAGCCAGTGTCGAGTATTATTAATATATTATGCAAGTTATTTGCATCGAAACAGTCAAGTCGTCATAGTTAAAGTCAAGTCTAGGGAATCATTTGTAAACACGGTGGCCATTTACAAACAATCTTCACGGAGCCTTGGAGACAACACTAAGTCAATGTTTTGCACCGATTTTCACTTTCATTCCACTTGTACACCTTCACGAAACTAAATTGATTAATATGCCCCCGAAAGTAAACAATTTGCACGCATATAAACTAGGTTTCACAAAAATGAAAATTTAGCACCACATCTCCTCAACGAGTTCCCGCCAAGACTCCAATTCATAACTTGCATATAATATTAATAATACTTGACACTGGCTAATTTCCAAATGGCCATAATCAGTTTACAACCGATAATAAAATAAAATAAAGTAAACTTCAGTCAGCTGTCAAACATTTGTATCTGTCTGTCATGTCCAGTCATGTCAGTTTTAATTAGTGTTGCCGAAATATCGATAGTTTCACTATCGATGGTTTACATCGAAAATCATGTACCCTATCGATAGGCCTATCGATAGTATCGATAGTATCGATACTATCGATAGCATGGTTTACAATAATACTATCGATACTATCAATAGTATTGATAGTATTATATAATAAAAAGCAATATTATCGATAGTATTGATAGTATTATGCACTAAAAGTAAACTAACTATTGATAGTATCGATAGTATCGATACTATCGATTAATCTATATTATCGATTTCTGCTTAAATTTCGATAGTATCAGTCATAGTGCGGTGTTCAAGTATCAGATAGAATAACCAATGCAAACCAAATAATGCTTGTCGACCTGGACTTAGACAAAACAACACTGAACTGTTGACAAAACAACACTGAACAAAACTTCACTGGCATTCTACCCACTGCAACTTATTACGATGATTGATACTATTGAATTTTAGGCCACTATCGATGGTACGAAACAATCGACAGTATCGATACTATCGATAGTATCGAGTGCTCTCATGCAATACTATCGATAGTATCGATACTATCGATAGTTTAGTTATTTTTAATGTATGATACTATCGATAGTATCGATAGTATTGATGGTAATCGATAGTATTAGTACACACCAAGCTATCGATAGTATCGATACCATCGATAGTATCGATACTATCGATAGGCTATCGATACTATTGTTTTTTAATGAACTATCGATAGACTATCGATATGCTATCGATAGTCGACTATTGATCGGCAACACTAGTTTTAATGTTATTGGTGTAGAATAGAAATCTCATTTTCGTAAATAATACAAAATATAACCTGTTAAAACTTAAACAATTAACAGAAATGACGAAAGTAGCCGATAATATCAACCCTAATGTGTACGAAAAAGAATCTGCAAGAGAGACATCTGTTACAGACTTCAACGAAGAAATTGCAGACGAGTTTGATGAACGTGAAATTTTCGATCTAATTCGGTACGTAGTTGAGGACCACAGTACTCAGTACATAGAGGGAGCAGTATGGAAACTGCAAACACACGTTCACACTAGTCGTGATGCAGCACGCAGTACTAATTTCACCGCGAAACCTTCTTACGGGTCAAGTCGTCGACGCAACGCGTAGTTAATGTGAGTGAGCCATTTCCGACCATATGTAGGTAGTTTCCATAGTGCTGTGCTCCAGGCCCCAGCCTTTCTATGTACTGTGGCAGGACTTAGATGAGGGAAATTTGGGGACCCAGCTAGTACCTACATACAAATTTTATCTGTAATTTAAGAAACATCAATGACCCTGAACATCCCCTGACCCTGGAGGAGCTGAGGGTGGTGGAAGAAAAGAACATTGTAGTGGACAACACATGTAATGAAGTTATTGTTAACTTCACTCCAACAATACCACACTGCAGCATGGCCACGCTCATTGGTGAGTTTTATAATCATTTGTGTGTTTAGTACCACTTTGTTTTATGTTATAGCTTTTTATTATGATGTATTTCTTCTCGTTTAAGCGATGTTTTTGGTTGCATGCCTAGGGTTCACTTAAATTGTCCAACTACTTACATTAGAATGTAACTAATTGGAACAGACACCCTCCCTCAAAAAGTTTATCCGCCACCGCATAGGGAGAACTCAACCATATAAAAAATTAAAGAAAGAAGGAAGTGTATCAGAGAAGACAGTAGAGACCTTTTGTTAATTTTGGTGAAAAGCTGATAAATAAAAAACAATTCAAGATTAAGTTACATTTAAGCTTAAAAAAATCCCCGAATTCGTAACAAATCTTAAATACAACATCTCAATGTTGTATTAATTCCTATGTAAATAGGAAACTGCAAGCTGGCAGTCTGCAATGAAAGCCGGTAGGTGGCGCTTTGTGCCTTAAACTTAAAACAAACAGAGATGCGATCCTTCATTTCAACTCAACTAGACGTGCACCTGTGGCCAAAATGGGTAAGGCTTTGGGCCCGGACTCTCCGAAGGTGCAAATCCTGTAGTGTGCAGATTTATGAAAAACATTTTTTTAAATTTAAATTCCCTAACATAGTTATTTGTTATCATGTTGACTCAGGACCTTAACAATTTGTTAAATTAATTGTATATCTTTATATTGTAGGGCTGTCGATTCGAGTGCTTCTTCTGCGAGCGTTGCCATCTCGCTTCAAAGTATCAGTTCGTGTGTCAGAGGGTAAAATTTCTATTTATTTAACCTAAGCAACGAAATCAAATATACAAGGTGTAACGGGTAAGCCCTTTTAATCCGAAAGGGGGTTGTTCTAGACGTCTAGGCGAACAACTTTTGGAAATTCGAAGTACTTTTCGAAAAATTTAGTGTGTTCGAAAAAAAAATGTAAATTTCGAAAAAAAAGTGTAGTTTACTTGAAAATCTGCTGACTCTGAGAGTTCGAGGTCATTCACCTTATGTTGTCCTTTTATTTAGTTTGATGGTTTACAAACAAAACTTAAATTAACTTTATTTTCAAATGCAGCTGTTTTTTCAGTAAAACATAATCTCAAAATTTAAAAAAAAAAAGATTGGATTTTCAAAAGTCGTAGAACAAAAGTTGTTCGCCTAGATGTCTAGAACAACCCCCTTTCGGATTAAAATAGCATACCCGTGTATAAAAGTAACAATCCCTTGAAAAAATGAAAAAACGGTGGTCGCGGGGCCCAGAACGATGATTCGACCGCCAGTCTGTTACTAAAGATCGTCCGCCATTGGTCGATCTAAACGTCGATTGTATGTAATACTGTACGGAACATGTCAGTGTGCATCTCCTGCTATGTGGCCGTGGAACATGTTTTTTTTGGAATTTAATAGGGAAGTTAGATTTCCATTCTATTTATTCCTCGGAGACCTTTAGGCATGACCGTCACGAGCGCGGCCCGGGTCTGAGCTTCGTTGTCCATTGCTCGGCCGTCACTTGGTTGCAACAGACCGATCGACTGCTCGCCGAGCAATGGATAACGAAGCTCGGACCCGTGATGGTCTAATACAAATAATCCCTATCCTCTTCCCGGGAATATCGGGATAAAACGTAGCCCTGTGTTATTATAGGACTCTAGCTACTTATGTTCCAAGTTTTATCACAATCGATTCAGTAGTTTTTGCGTGAAAGACTAAGGGACCGTCTCCACGAGCGTAAGAATCGCACGATATTATCTTATTTCTATACAACGCACCGCCGCGTTAACATCGCCGTGTGGAGACACATTCATAGAGATTGTATAGAAATAAGTGGCTCGACGATATCGTCGCCGCGATTCTAACGCTCGTGGAGACGGTCCCTAACAAAGTCGCATACATACATACAAACTTTCACGTTTGTTGACCGAACGAGCGAAGCGAGTGAGGTCCAGTGTAGACGGGCCTGGCGCTTGTATCTTTGTATGTTTGTTCGATGTGATAACTTGAGTATCGTAGCTCCGAACTTCATGAATTTTGGTATGCGCGTAGTTTAGGTCAATAGAATTTATGAGTTCGAAGATGAGCCGGATTGGTAGGGGAATTGGGGAGATAAGGGATAGTGAGGTCTCAGTTCGGGGCGAACTCCTAGTATTAGTAAGAAGTAAGATTCCATACGTATGCATTTACCTTATACAATATTTGTGTTAGGATCGCACGTGTCGGAGGCGGCAGTCAACAAGCAACTAGCGGACAAGGAGCGTGTCGCCGCCGCCTTAGAGAACAATAACTTGGTACAGATTATAAATCAGTGTCTCGCCACTTTATAGATAGCTACAGATATAGTATGGATCATAGATATGAATAAATATATAGGCTATATACAGCGTGTTCCGATGATGACCATTTAAGCCGATAGTGTGTTGTTCTAAACGTCTAGGCGAACAACTTTTGTTCTACAACTTTTAAAAATTCGAAGCAGTTTTCGAAGATTTTAAGTTTAAAGCTTACTTGAAAATCAGCTGTTTCTTAGAGTTAGAGGTCATTGACCTTATTTTGTTATTTCATTCAGTTTGGACAACTATAATTACCATTGTTTTAAGAAACAGCTATTTTTTCAGTGAAATATTTTGTCAAAAATTTCGAAAATAAAATATGTTGTTTTTTTAAGAGTCGTAGATCGAAAGTTGTTCGACTAGACGTCTAGAACAACCCCATTTCGGCTGAAATGGTCATCGTCGGAACGCGGTGTATACATCACTGATTCTGGTGCTGATTTGATATGCGCCATCTTGGATTCTTGGCGCTGTTGTCTATTGAAAGATGATGGTGAGCGTCCACGGAACTAATTTTATCAATATCAAGATGGCGCAAGTCAAATCGGCACCACAATAAATGTTAAATTTATAAGGAATGACATTTCCAGTGGTATTTATATCACTTTACAACATGAAGTGATGATACCACATCACACAGTTTTTTACGTGTAAAAAATTGGTAAGTATTTGAAAGAACACTCTGTAATAAATAAGCTGTAATAAATAATTATTTAAGAACCTGCGAGTAAGAGCTCCAAGGTTGAAATATATAGTCCGTATTAACTTTGCTAAGAAAAAACTCTAACTTGAGACAATCTTTGGTATTTATAAAGCTATATTCGCAACTATACAAAGTTTTTGCTTAGTAAAGTCGAAGCTGCAAAGCTTGACCGGTAGATGGCGCAGAAACTAAGCCTTAGTTGGTAAAAACAATTAGCGAGGAAAGATATGGCCGAAAAATTATACCGTGTCACGTGATTCCTGTGTAGCTCAGTGGTTAGAGCAGTCGCCTGGTTAGCGAAAGGACGCAGGTTCGAATCCTGTCATGGGGATTTTTTGGAAATATATTTCCTTGCTAAAAATATTTCTATGTTTAAAATGCCTTGAGCAATAAAAACAAAAAAGAAATATTAAAGTTTTTTTTCAAATGTAGAATGTAAACCAATCAAAAATAATGACCTAAACTTTGTTTCTCTGTTATGATTATGACTGTGAAGTTATTTTTAATTTATTCGTGTATTATATTACAAAATGAATGACTTACGACTGTAAATTCCAATTCAAAGTTTTTGCTAAGCCCAGTCTGGCAAAGTGTAAGTACGCACTATAGATTTCAGTCTGAGTTTCAATTTTGTAAATATTGTAATGTATGACGGTGCTTTAAAAAAGAACATAATAAAATAAATATTGCTTTTCAATAATATGCATGTTGTTTTATTTGACGTAAAAGGTTGAAAAATTCGACTATTAATTGCAATTCAAAGTTTATGCTTAGTTTTTGCTAAGCTCAGTCTGAGCAAAGTCAAAGTACGTAGATTTCGGCCTTGTGTGGTCTGCAACTAGGTACCTAAGTAGGTAGTAATTTTTATTTTGTGTTTGATAAAAATATAGTACTTGGAAATTTTACATGGATTTCTCGTTAGAACTATTTTATTACTTAGGTATTATTTCATTATATTAGGTACTGACTAACTGCGCCCCGTGATTTCACCCGCGTAAGTTTAGATCCCATGCATTGTGTGTATTGTAAGGTAGGTACTTAATAAACGCGAAAATTTGTATGTATGTATGTAACTTTGTTACTCTTTCAGGCAAAAACCGCTGAACCGATTTCGATGATACTTGGAATATTAGGTAACAGGATACCGGAAAAAACACATAGTCTACTTTTTATCCCGATATTTCCGCGGGAACGGGACTTACGCCGGTGAAACCGAGGGGCGCAGCTAGTAACTAATTTATAAAAAACAAAAGGCGATGGAAAGATACAAATATTCCAAGTTTCATCGCAATCGGTTCAGTAGTTTTTGCGTGAAAGAGAAATAAAGTCACATTCATACATACCTACAAACTTTCGCGTTTATAATACTAGGAGTTCGCCCCGAACTGAGACCTCACGACCCCTTATCTCCACAACCCCCCTACCGATCCGACTCATCTTCGAACTCATAAATTCTATTGACCTAAACTACGCGCATACCAAAATTCATGAAGATCGGAGCTACGATACTCAAGTTATCGTCGAACAAACATACAAAGATACAAGCGCCAGGCCCGTCTACACTGGACCTCACTCCCTTCGCTCGTTCAATAAACTAGTAGTTCGCCCCGAACTGAGACCTCACGAGAATCCATTTACAGAGTTTTTGTTTTTTTGTAGAATTTTAACACCAACAGCTTTATTCTTTTCAAAATAAGAATTATTATTAAACGAATAAATATAACGAAAGACAAGAAAAACGATAACATAACAAGAATTATTCCTTAGTTACGACAATCGACCACAATTTGTAACATTCCCTACAAAAATGTCAGATCTTGGAGTATATATCGCAAGCAAACGCAACGATACCGCGATCTAGGAGGTATGTTGAGCGCCATCTATTGACAAATTTTTAGAACTTGATTATTTTCTCTTTTTGCACCCCCTATCTCCCCAACCCCCCTACCGATCCGGCTCATCTTCGAACTCATAAATTCTATGGATCTAAACTACGCGCATACCAAAATTCATGAAGATCGAAGCAACGATACTCAAGTTATCGTCGAACAAACATACAAAGGTACAAAGATACAAAGATACAAGCGCCAGGCCCGTCTACACTGGACAATCATCGGAGTTTTGGCGGGAACGCGTTGAGGAGATGTGTTCCTAAATTTTCATTTTTGTGAAACCTAGTTCAAACGCGTGTAAATTGTTTAATTTCGTGGGCATATTAATCATTTTAGTTTCGTGAAGATGTACAGGTGAAAAACATGGACTTTAGCGTTGTCTCCAAAACTCCGTGGCCACCAAAAAATGGCTACCGTTTTACAATGAATTCCCCAACTTGACTTTGACTATGAAGACTTGACTGTTTCGATGCAAATAACTTGCAATCTATCTATACCTACTGATTGACCGAACGAGCGAAGCGAGTTAGGTCCAGTGTAGACGGGCCTGGCACTTGTATCTTGGTATGTTTGTATGTTTGTATGTTTGTTCGACGATAACTTGAGTATCGTAGCTCCGATCTTCATGAATTTTGGTATGCACGTATTTTAGGTCAATAGAATTTATGAGTTCGAAGATGAGCCGGATCGGTAGGGGGTTGGGAAGATAGGGGGTCGTGAGGTCTCAGTTCGGGGCGAACTCCTAGTAATAAAACCGTAACTTAGCGGTGTCTGTTTTTGAAAGATATTTTGATAAAACTATTTTTAGGGGTATGTACTAACGTAACAGACCCCATTTCCGTGTTTAACTTTTTGTCTGTTTGTCCGTTCGTCCGTTTGGATGTTTGTCCGTTTGTCTGTGCGTTTGTGCGCGCTAATCTCGTAAACGGCTGGACCGATTTCAATGAAAATTGGTATGCAGATAGCTTAAGACTTCAATTAACATGTAGCCTTTTTTATCCGAATATCCGGTTAATTTTTTTTTGCGTAATTTCGTTGTTTTTGAACCATCGTCATCTATCGTCATTCGTCGTCATCATCACTTACTGACATACAAATTTTGCCTTACTTCACCTACCTACTGCTGTGCATAAATCCACACTTAAACGGACGACCAGGGAAGTACCGATGAAGACATGCGCGGCAGCGCCTGGCTTCATGGTACTTCAATGGGCGACCGTTTAAGTGTGAATTTTTACAATGCGGTAGGTAGGTGTAAGAACAACGCGGGTGAAACCGCGGGGCGCAGCTAGTTATTAATAATACTTGACACTGGCAAATGTCCAAATGGAAAAGCCATATTAATAAAGAAGAATAAATATACTTAAATCATTTCTAACTCGTAGATACCTACGGGAGTTTTAGCGGGAATGCGTTGAAGAGATGTGTTGCTAAATTTTCATTTTTGTGAAACTTAGTACAAATGCGTGTAAATTGTTTAATTTCGGGGGTATATTAATCAATTTAGTTTCGTGAAGGTGTACAAGTGAAAATAAAAGTGAAAATCGGTGCAAAACATGGACTTCAGCTTAGTGTTCTCTCCAAAGCTCCGTGAACAAACATTGTAAAAAATGGCCCCCTTTTTACAATGATTCCCTCGACTTGACTTTAACTATGACGACTTGACTGTTTCGTTCGATGCAAATAATCTGCAAATATTGATAATACTTGACACTGGCAAATGTCCGAATGGAAAAAGCCATTTTAATGAAGAAGAAGAGATACCTACGGGTAGATACCTAGTACCTAAGGTACATTAAAGATAACGATAATTTGAGGCGAAATGTCAGGAAATCCCTCGTAGGCAAAACAGTGCATATAAAAGCTAGGTACCTTAACTCATTCCATAACAAATCAGTTGCTTTTAATTAGGAGTAATAGTGTTCCGTTGTTGCAAGTGACGGACACGGCTCAAGTCAGACGTGCTCCTAATCTGATGTCCAATAGTGTTAATTAGAAATATTGTGATTTTAATCATGGTAAGTTTACTTAAGTATACGACTTTTAATCCTTTCTATTTATGGCGTTGCAGTGCCGCGGGACGTTGTGTGTGAGGTGGAGTAGGCTTGCCCAGCACCTATACCAGCCTATTATACCCAATTGAAAAAAAAACTAGGTAGGTATACTCCTCGCAATGTGAAACATAACACGCTAACCGAACGCGCGAGGGAGCTGGCCAGCTGTGGTATCATCTAATTAGCATCTACCGCTAGTAGTTAAATAAATAAAAAAAATATATATTCTGTGACCAACACGCAGCGCCATTAGCACCCATGGTAAGCTGCTAAGCTTGTGTTAAGGTGACTAGAGAACGGATTTACTACAAATATTTATTTATTTCACATCTATTTTTTCATACATACTTAGATATATGTATTTTTTAAAATATATTTTTACGTAATTATATTTATAGTTCTTCTTCTTCTTTCTTTTTCTTAGTTATGGCTTCTGTCAGCAATATAGGACAATTTAGCCAATTTCTCGTACGAATAGTGAACTACCACTATTATACTGTAATCGTTTGAAATAATTTTCAATGCGCGAAGGCTGAAGAAAAAATGGCGACGATTTTTCTCCAACCCTATAGAACAATTGTTTGTAACGGGCTAATTTCGTGCTTGGCACTGGTATTTTTATTTTCACTCAACTCGTTGAACTTCGCGTAACTAAATTGGTAACTTGCCGCCGAAATTAAACAATTTAAACGCAATAAAACAATGTTTTGTAAAAATGAAAATTCAGGACGACATTTCACTAACGCGTAAAAAACAAAAGACCCTTCTTCTTCTTCTTCTTCGTGTATAGGGCTTACTCTATTTGGACATTAGCCAGTGTCAAGTATTATTTATTAATATTTGCAGGCTTTTGTATTGCATCGAAACAGTCAAGTCGTCATAGTTAAAGTCAAGTCGAGGGATTTATTGTAAAACGGGAGCCATTTCTTACAACGTTTGTTCACGGAGCTTTGGAGATAAGGCTAAAGTCCATGTTTTGCACCGATTTTCACTTTCATTTAAACTTGTACACTTTCACGAAACTAAACTGATTAATATGCCCCCGAAATTAAACAATTTACACGCATTTTAACTAGGTTTAACTAAAATGAAAATTTAGCAACACAGATCCTAACCGCGTTCCCGCCAAAACTGATATTTATAGTTGCTAAGTTGCAGTACATTGGTGCTTTGACGTAACGTGGTTGTTACCGGTGATTACTTCAATGCAGCAATGTAGAATACGAAATATGTTTTTTGACAGTAAATAGCAATAGTAGCGGTGGATGCTAATTAGATGATCCCACAGATGCGTGTGTTTCAGGACCGCAGTCTGGTCGTGGGAGTGCTGGTATGTGTAGGAGTTAGTATCGCTACCAAAAAGGTTAACTTGGCTACGTATACGAAGCCGCCGAACGTTGTCGATGTCGAGTTATGTTACGTCAAAGAAGTACTCGGAGAATGCGTTCCTACCTATCTCTGTGGTCAAGACAAAGTAATCAATACGGATGGCAGTGACATAGTTGGCCCGCGGTAAGAACGAATGTCTTTTTAACCATAAGAAAATCGAAACTGAAACAACAGACGATTGAAACCAAAAAATATTATTGACTAGCTGCTGCGCCCCGCGGTTTGACCCGCGAAAGTCGCGATCCCGCGAAAGTCGCGATCCCGCGTTGTTCTTACACCTACCTACCGAAATGCAAAAAAAATACCATTGAAGTACTGTATCAAATTTAAGTATGAGAATAAGAATAAGAATAATTTATTGTTCAAACTATGTAGGTACATTTATCTTAAATATGTACTATATTAGTGCACAGTCTACTCATTTCGAGCATACAATAATGTAATAATGTATAAAATAATGTAATAATAAAATAATGTACAATGTAAGTAATGTAAGTATCAGTACTTCCCTGGTCGTCCGTTTAAGTGTGGATTTTTGCACTGCAGTAGGTAGGTGAAGAAAGGCAAATTTGTATGTCAGAAAGTGATGATGATGATGGATGACGATAGATGACGATCCATGACGACGCGATGGTTAAAAAACAACAAATTACGTAATTTTATTTTTTGTCCGGATATCAAGTCCGGATATAAAAAGTAGCCTATGTTAATCGAAGTCATAAGCTATCTGCTTACTAAATTTCATTGAAATCGGTCCAGCCGTTTCTGAGATTAGGGCGCACAAACGCACAGACAAATAAACAAACGGACAAACAGACAAAAAGTTAAACACGGAATTTGGGGTCTGTTACGTTAGTACAAATGTCTTGTATAAATAGTTTTTTCAAAATATTTTTCAAAAACAGACACCGCTAAGTTACGATTCCTATTTTATAGTACTACTTAGGCTGGCTTGCATAACGGTTCTATTTCTTATCGGTTGTGAACCGATTATGGCCATTAGGAAATTAGCCAGTGTCATGTATTTTAATATATTATGCAAGTTATTTGCATCGAAACAGTCAAGTCGTCATAGTTAAAGTCAAGTCTAGGGAATCATTTGTAAACACGGCGGCCATTTACAAACATTCTTCACGGAGCTTTGGAGACAACACTAAGTCAATGTTTTGCACCGATTTTCACTTTCATTCCACTTGTACACCTTCACGAAACTAAATTGATCAATATGCCCCCGAAATTAAACAATTTGTACGCATTTGAACTAGGTTTCACAAAAATGAAAATTTAGCAACACATCCTCTCAACGAGTTCCCGCCAAAACTCTCTAAACATGTTTAAGCTGTTAAATGTGTCTAAAATCTGTCAGAATTGCAAGAACTGTCAATGTGTGGCAACCAAAGACAATACCTAACCAGTAATAATTGTGGCATGGCAGTACCGTGCTTTTCACTAAGTTTGTTAATAAGTTATCCTATAATTAATAATTAAGTAATTAATTATTTATTATATTTATCACAACTTGACCTACCAGTACAACAAAATATTCCCTTTTCCATGCCAATAAGGTTGCCTGGAAGAAATCGCTTTAAGCGATAAGGTCGGCTATTTGTTCAACATTTATTTAGTTTTAAATTTTATTTTTAAATGTGTTGTTTTTGTAATAATTTTGTGGTTGATCAAATAAAGTATTATCTATCTATCCATCTATCTATAAATTTAAAAATGAATCCCTATTTCACAATGATTTCCCATTTCAGGGCATCTGACATGAACGGCTGGACCGATTTCGTTCATTCTTTTTTGGTTGTGACTGCTATTTATTGGAAATGGATGAGATCTCAATATTCTCGTGAGATCGGGACGTAAACTCAAGAAAACTTACACTTCAATTTTTCAAAAACTACTTTGAATTTTGAAATATTTTTAGCAAGGAAAAATATTTCCAAAAAATCCCCATGACAGGATTCGAACCTGCACCCATTCGCCTGGTTAGCGAAAGGACGCAGGTTCGAATCCTGTCATGGGGATTTTTTGGAAATATATTTCCTTGCTAAAAATATTTCTATGTTTAAAATGCCTTGAGCAATAAAAACAAAAAAGAAATATTACTTTGAATTTCTCAAAAATTGTAAACCAAAAGTTGTTCGCTTAGACGTCTAAAACGACCCTTTATCGACTTAAATGGGTGTCCTTTACACATATTGTATATGTATGTACAGTCTATTCGCGATAAAGTTTTTTCGTGAAAAAGGTACTTTCGTTTCTGCTATTACAATTTTTATTAATGGAAACCGCTGGAAATGAAAATGCTAAATGGCAAATTGTTCTGCAACAAATTAAGAAAATGGTTAATCTCTAAAGCTTTCTATTACTTGCTTTACTATAACTTGCTTTGTTATTTTTGACCGAACGAGCGAAGCGAGTGAGGTCCAGTGTAGACGGGCCTGGCGCTTGTATATATGTATCTTTGTACCTTTGTAGGTTTGTTCGACGATAACTTGAGTATCGTAGCTCCGATCTTCATGAATTTTGGTATGTGCGTAGTTTAGGCCATAGAATTTATGAGTTCGAAGATGAGCCGGATCGGTAGGAGTTTAGGGAGATAGGGGGTCGTGAGGTCTCAGTTCGGGGCGAACTCCTAGTTAATTTTAAAGAAGTGCTTAAATTAAGTACCTAAGTACCTCTACTCTATATTGTATGTCCGGGATGGATAAACTGTTGATATTTTTACCTTTAATATTTAATGTCACCTTAATGTACACAGTTATTCAATAAATTTTCTTGATTCTTGATTCGTGATAAAGTATTTCGTGATACAGTAACAGAGCCCAAATTAAACTTTTTGAATTAACACCATTTGAACTCATATTTACACATTTTCCCGAGTCATATTCGCGTGATTTAAACTTGTTTAAGGTGATTTTTACTTTTCTTTGTCTCGAGGGGAACATGGTCGAAACGTCGAGGTAGGTAAGGAAAATTAAATAAGTTAAAAGAGACCTGGGAAAATGGGTAAATATGAGAGCCGAAAATGATTATTAGTCTGTCAATATTTAAAGCGAGATTCTTTGACATGAGTAGTAGGTGTATCCATTATGAAGGGTACCTACGAGCTACGAACTTAGTTTATCCACAGGATTTTCTTTGCTTTTTTCAGTTATTCTCTTGATCTCAACTGCTCAAGTTCGGACAAAGTATGTTGCATAACTAATAAGGTGACTCCAATCCCTATTCCTGCTCCACCTAAGGTAAGTCTGTGTCTATACCTACACCCATATCATCTATCCGAGGCTCGATTCTCTAAAAACATAGCATTCGACATGCAGGCGGGATGCATGAGCATTGCAGAAGTCGATTTGTTGCAGGAGTAAAAATAATAACTATTCTATAACTTCTTTTAATATTGATTGGCTGAGGAACAAGGGGATCTATTTAAATAATTAAGTAGCCCTTAATTTTGAAGGCTACTTAACTAATTAAGTAGTAAGTAAAATAACACAGAATACGAATTAACGTACATCTCCGTCGCCTGCATTCCGCCGGCATTTCGCATGCTATGTCCTTACCGAATCGAGCCCCAGGAGTGGCTCCTCCAAAGGGGAACTACTCGTGTGCATCAGAATGGCGGGTGTACAAATGCAAATTATCATGAATCTAATATGGCTCAAATCTACCTTAATTCTACCTAATTCTACCAATAAAGAAATTAATAGTACCTCTCTGTACGCATAGAATGGCTAACATAGAGTAATTCGATTCAATTATAACATAATACTTGACACTGGCTACTTTCTAAACGGCCATAATTATAAAAAAGTACAATCTTTTTTTTGCCCAGATTCTCGACACGCCCGCCATTACTAAATACCAACATTGCAGAAATTTTATTTTTAAAATTACTCTCTAGCCTTTGCCTGAATTTGATTACTACGTACGGTTCTGTAAGGTACTGATTAGGTAGATTTATATGGCAGTGAATATAAATATTGACGAATGATATTTCGCCCCGAAAAGGAATACACCCGCCATCCTGACGTCAGATTGGCGGCTCACATATTTATTGAGTTTTCTATGCGTACAGAGAGGTACTAATAATTTCTTTATTGGTAGAATTAGGTAGAATTAAGGTAGATTTGAGCCATATTAGATTTATGATTATTTGCATTTGTACACCCGCCATTCTGATGCACACGAACTACTCGACTGTTAGAAGCAAGGATTCGATATGTTGCATGAATACTTTGACGACATAATTATTAAATTTGACGACCACTGTAGCGCGTCGTGCGAATGCCCGACTGCAATGCAGAATGTTGCGGGTTCCATACCCGCCAGGTATTTATGCTTAAAAATAAATACTTGATTCTGGTCTGGATGTATCTCTGTGTAGGTATATAAGTATTATACCGGTTGTCTAATAGGCATGGCATAAATAGCACGTTACTCTATAAATCACAGTGTGATTTAAACATCGCAATAGCAGATGCTAACACAATCATAAGTACTTACTAAATATTTATGCAACCTATTTTTATTGCTCAAGTCATATCTACTTCTTTAATAACTTTTTTTTTTAATAAATAAGTTATTAAAAAAATACTGTATGGAAATTTTATACAAGATGTAACGGGTAAGCCTTTTTAAGCCGAAAGGCGGTTGTTCTAGACGTCAACTTTTGTAGGCGAACAACTTTTGAAAAAGCGAATTGTTTTTTGAAAATTTTGAGGTTAAGTTTCACTGAAAAAACAGCTGCTTATGAAAATAAAGGTAATTGACCAAACTAAACAGCTGATCTTCAAGTAAACTTTACACTTAAAATTTTCGAAAAGTACTTCGAATTTCCAAAAGTCGTAAAACAAAAGTTGTTCGCCTAGACGTCTAGAACAACCCCCTTTCGGCTTAAAAGGGCTTACCCGTTACATTTTGTATAGCCTCAGCGGCTAATACTGACACGTCTATCTCGATTTCTTAACTTCGCTATATTGTAGTTGCTTTTCGATCATCGCAAGGCCATCTCGCTGGTCCAGTCATGTTGAGTTGAGGAACATCACCAGTCACCAGTCGCACTAGTGATGTAAAGGACGCGACTGATGTGAAATCCCTTCCGATTGAATAATTTTATTCATAACCGGTATCAAATAGATCTTTTAAACAATGTATTATGTTATTGTACATGGTACAAGAAGTGTCCCCTTCATTTCAAAAACAATAAAAAATAACTTTAAATACCACTATTATACAGGCAAAGTTACCCCTGTTTTACAAAATAAATCAATTTTTCTTCTAAATCCTTAACCGCTATATTTTATTATAGTCATCATAATATTAGAAAATACAATACCTAGAACCTCTTCATCGCATTTTATAAAAATATTATTTTAATCTTCGTTAATGATTGATTTTACGAGAAATTGTAGATTTTTTCATGCAATTCCATCTCGCTCATTTATATGCAATCGGACAAGGACCGATAATTATCATCTAACGCCGTCTTAACGTGTTGTGATGATTTGACGTACGATTTTATTTTAGTCCGATCAATGCTCTGGATTAATCAGACGATGGTCTTGTGATGGATGATGGCTGACTGTTACCTGATGACGGTATCCATCTGTCCAGTTAAGTGTTAGAATATTTCATGTAATTTTGAAATAAATCATTTTAGCTACTTTTCATGTTTACAGCGCGAAGGGTGTGGCTGGCTCAACCCTAATGGTGTCAGTATGAAATATTTTAAGTTCGTAACAGAATCGAACTTCGGGGAATATCCTTGGATGGTTGGATTGTTCTTGTAAGTTTGATTTGCAGACTTTAGGCGATTAGTAGACTTCATGCTTTAGAAAGGACAATAGCCCATGTATCGAAGGGAACTAGCATCAAAATCTAATCAAATATCCAATATTTATTTATTAATATGAATCTTACCAAACGTTTCTCACATTACATTAGAAATCGGTTCTGCACTAAGGATAGCTTCTAAAATTACTTAATAACGGGGTATTTACCATGTTTAATAATTTATTCGCGGAGCTCGATATTTCGCTAGTACCTAATTCCAACCAGCTTGTTCACGAGACTGGAGAATGCGGGTAGGTGATGACAGTTAGAGGCGTCCATATCGGACTACCTGCTTTCTGACACGAGTTGAACGTCTGGTTATCGGTCCCCTACTATTGTCACTAACTTCATTATTTACTCGGTCCTGCATTCGACAGACCACACTCACGGTATCTGTTCGCAAACTTTTTGTAAGAATAAGAATAAGAATAAGAAGATTTTATTGTTCAAACTATGTAGGTACATTGGTCTTAAATATGTACTATATTAGTGCACAGTCTACTCATTTCGAGCATACAATAATGTAGTATAAAATTACATTAGGTACTTAAATTTATGTAAGAAATCCAATATTTATACCAGCACAACAATATTTGGTATTTATTTTTCATTATGGTCAAAATACTCAGATAGGTTATAAAAGACCTTGCTGATTAACCAAGACTTTAGTTTTTTTTGGAAAAGGGGACTATTAAGTATTTTTAAATTTACAGGTAAAAAAATTATAAATTTTTATAGCTGTGTAAAAGGAACTCTTATAAAATAAATTGTTATTAACTTGGGGTATGACTATGTTATATTTATGCTTGTTACGTTGACTTTCAGATCTAGATGAGGTAATACTAAAGAAATAATCTTGGTTATTTTTGACGAATAGACATATTTCTAAAATATATTTAGATATCAAGGTTAGGAATTTTTCATTTTTAAATACACTACGTAATGACTCTCTATCTAGCATGTTGTACATTCTTCTTAAACACCTTTTTTGCAAAGTAAATACAGATTTCACTTCCACGGAGTTACCCCAGAAAATTATGCCATAGGTTAAATGAGGATAAACATACCCATAGTATGCAACTTTTGCTATGTTTCGGGAAGAAATATTTATTATTACTGATAAGCTATAACAATACTTGGATAATATATTGTTAACCTTTTTAATCTGTGGTTTCCAACTTAAATGGCAGTCAATTATAACCCCAAGAAATTTCGTTTCTTTTACTTCAATAATGTTAACATTATCATGTATGACATTTATTTTTGGCGGTTTTGCTCTATAATTTTTAAATTGCATGAACATGGTTTTTTGAATATTTACTTTTAAGTTTAGTTTACTAAGCCAATTTATTATTAAATTAAGTGTATTATTGATTTTTATTTGGAACTGAGAATGCGACATATTGTCTTTGGATATGTAAACAGTGGCGTCATCTGCGAACATAACAGTTAAATGATTTGTAACAGATGGTAACTCGTTGATGTATATGAGAAATAAAAGGGGCCCAAGGACACTCCCTTGTGGAACACCCAATAAGATTTCATTAGAACTGGAATAAATCTTTTCAACAGTTTTCGTGTTGCTGTTATAATTATCAAGCACAGTTATTTGAGTTCTATTTTTTAAATAAGAAGCCATTAGGTCAAGAGCGTTGCCTCTTATGCCTACTTGTTCTAGTTTTTCTAGTAATATGCTGTGAACAACACAATCAAACGTAACAATAAATCAAAATTGTAGTGTTCTTCATGGGTTTGCATAATTTAATTACCGGATTCCAGGCTTTCGACAATTGAAACCCATCTTCCCTGTTGAAGTTACTATACTTAGTAATTTCAATGGCTTCACGTACCATACGGGGTGTGTAATAGCGTTGTGTCGAAAGTACCTGCGGCTTGTGAAACTCAATCCAATGATTTGGTCCGGCATCTAAAAGGTGTTCCGCTATAGCCGACTTCTGGATATCATTGTTTTTCACCGCCTTTATATGTTCCTTAATCCGACAGGCCACCGTGCGTTTTGTTTGTCCAATATAGGCCTTTCCACAACTACAATCAATTTTATACACTCCGGGATTTTCCAAGGGAAAAGTATCCTTGGGCGTGCGCAGCATTTGTCCAATCTTCTTAAAAGGAGTAAAAATAAATAATAAGCATAGCTTGTATCGCAGCAACCAAGATACTAATGGAAAAGTTTAGATAACATTTAATAATAATTCAAATTGTAAATACATACCTTACAGACTAACATAAATATGGAATATATATATAAAAATAGATAAATAAATAAAATTTCTATTCAAAAAATCTTAAATAACAGTAATGTATAAAATACAGCTTAGTTTACAGTTTAGTTTACAGTTTTAGTTTACAGTTTTTTTTAGTTTACAGTTTAATATAGCATGATTGGCGTGAAAATATGAAAACGTATCGTTTCCCCTAAGATCATTATAAGGGTGATTTATATTAGACCGATACTCGGCCGAGTTTCGTTGTTAATTGCTCGGCGAGCAGCCGATCGGTCTCTTGCAACCGAGTGGCGGCCGAGCAGAGAACGGCGGGCGATCGGACCTGGCACGGCCGGTCTAATATAAATCATCTCTTACACTGCCGTTTTCTGAGCGAATGCAAAGCGAAGCAATACTCGACATCGTGGGTCGCAGCGAGTTTTCCATAATTGATCGTGTTCTGTACGTTCAGAAACAGCACCCCCTACCGCGTAATTCCCGTCGAGTTAAACTCGACGTCGATTTGGGAATACGATGCTGTCAATAAAACGGGGTTGGAGAAAGCTACCGCGCAAGGAGCGAGCAGAAATTGTCGACGTTAAGGGCCTATATAACCCTAATAGCGTGACAGGGATAAAGCTAGCGAATTTCAGATGTGTAAGTGAAGGACGTAAGAAGCGACTATGCAAAATTTTATTGCGTAAAATCAAACAATTGCTAGTTTCAAGACAACTAAACGTTAATCTTGAAATTCAAAACATTCACTGCCTGTATTGAGATAAGTTCAGTTCTTATACAAAGTTTTATTAGTTTTCGTACAATAATGACTGAGTAATATCACTTATTTGTACAATTTAGAGGAATTTGGAATATTATTCTATCGAGAAAATTGTCAGGAATCGTGTTTTCACGACATTCACGTGTTAGTGAATATCCTCGACTTTAATAAATATGGTTTCAAAAACTTTTATTTCAAATAACTATTGTAGTAATTCACCCTAGAAACATCAGTTCTAGCCTACTACAGCCCCTTAAAGCCATAGACAATTTCTGCTCGCTCATTGCGCGGTAGCTTTTTCCAACCCTGTTATCGAAAGTCAAGGGGGGCTGAGTGGATTGTGACCTCAGGAAACGTTGTTGTTGGCTTTGTCTTTGACCTCCATATAACGGGACGATTATGAATTGTTTACATTTTACCTATGAACACGTCCGCTCACACTCGTGTATAAGTTGAACTGAGGCAGGCTCAGCAGTTGACCAAAAATTCAGTGTTGCCAACTTAGCTAGTTTTGGCAACTTTTTGATGTCAGACGGCTACAATTTTTTAAAACTTGTAGAAAAGCAACAACATGGCTTTGTTAGGGGACGCTCCACTAGTACTAATTTGGCTATTTTTACTGAGGATGTTCTTCGTGGCATGGATCAGGGTTTCCAGATTGATGTCATCTACACCGACTTCGAGAAGGCATTTGACCGCGTAGATCATATAATCTTACTTCAAAAACTTCAGGAGCTGGGCATACATGGAAGTCTTCTTCGCTGGATGGAGTCTTACTTACGGAATAGGTCTCAGGCTGTGGTTGTGGCGGGGCATCGTTCTGACTTCGTAGGCATACCTTCTGGGGTACCACAGGGTTCAATTTTAGGGCCATTGCTGTACGCCGCGTATCTGTATGATGTTGGGAACTGCATGGTGACATCCAATTTTTTGATGTATGCTGATGATACTAAGATCTATGGACTTGTTCGAGATATTATTGATGCTAAGTTAATACAGGATGACTTAGACCGGCTTTGTAATTACTATCATGATAACCGCATCAGTATCAATGTAGAAAAATGTTTTCAGATCAGTTTTACACGTAAGAGAAATAAGGTGTCATATCAATACAAACTACTTAACTCACCCCTAAAAGCAACAAATACAATAAAGGATCTCGGCGTTTTATTTGACTCAAAATTGGCGATGACGGATCATATTGATGCAATAACTAAAAAAGCTTTTAAGAATCTTGGTTTTGTGCTGCGCGTGAGTCGCCCTTTCTCTGACGTCGGTTGTTAGAAGATCCTTTATTATGCTTATGTGCGCAGCATTTTGGAGTATTGTAGCACTGTCTGGAACCCTTTTGGAACCCTTACATGCATTCATCAAATAGAGAGGATTCAAGCAAAGTTCATTAAGACTCTTAACTACCGTACTTATTCCAGCGCTGGTCCTTATGAGGAGTCCTGTAAGAAACATCGTCTGATGCAGTTAAAAGCTAGACGCGTCCTTCTACAAATGCTGTTTCTCTTTGATGTGTGTAGTAATAATATTGACAGCTCTCATTTGGTCAATCTTTTTTCTGCGCCTAAGAACACCTTCTAAACGCACCAGACACACACAACACACACTTTTCTCTATCCCTGGTACTCACACCAACTATGGAAGGAACTCCACTGTATGTCGTACCCTTAACTGCTATAATGAGAAGTTCTCAATGCTGGACTTCTTCCACGTTTCGAACAATGTTTTTAAATCGCAAATTATCAAGTTGCTGGACGATGAATTGTACAATTAATTTATTATTTTTCTTTAGAGTTATGTTCATCTCACAATCATTTATCTATGATTTATATTTACAGGTTTGTTTTATATTTTTCCCCTTCCATATTATTCCTTCTTTTCCTTTTCCCTTCCCTCTCCTGATAGATTGCTGTTTGCGTACGTATTTTTGTTTTTTATTTTATTCTTTGTAGCTTCTCGATTGTGACAAATCATAAATTTTATTTATTTTTTTAAAAAGTATGAATCTATTATTGGCAGTCTGTTTTATCTAAGTGTTATGTTAAACTATTTCTAAGTGCTGTTGATTCTGTGAAAATAAATAAATAAATGATAAAACATTTTTTTAGTTACTTTTTCTAGCTACTTTTGGCTTTGAGATGTTTTTGTAAGCACAGCAGTAAAAAAAGTGGGTTTTAGGGCAAAATATTCAAAATCAAGTGTAGCTGAACCAGATTCGTCTTTCCAGTGTTCCCAATCTTCTACTTAAGACTTCTCATCCTTTCGTACTTAATCGTCTTATTTAATTTGTTAAAAAAGAATAGGTATATTATAAATAGGATAATATTAGTAAGGCGATAAAAAAATATTTCAGTAATGTCAAACATAATTAATTTTTTATCGGGAAATTTAGCCACTTCTTAATCTACTTTTTAATCCTGGCTTACAAGCCTTTGATAGCAATTGGCAACACTGCATAAACCGGGTCCAAGCTTCTTTTCCATTTCTCGGTCGGCACTCGGTTGCAACAGACCGATCGACTGCTTGCCGAGCAATGGACAACGAAGTGTAGACGGGCCTGGCGCTTGTATCTTTGTATGTTTGTTTGACGATAACTTGAGTATCGTAGCTCTGATCTTAATGAATTTTGGTATGCGCGTAGTTTAGGTCAATAGAATTTTTGAATTCGAAGATGAGCCGGATCAGTAGGGAGGTTAGGAAGATAGCGGTTGTGAGGTCTCAGTTCGGGGCGAACTCCTAGTATAAATAATCTCACACTGCCGTTTTGGCCATTTCACTTCTTCATGTTCCGTCTTTTCTAGAAACAAGGGTAATAAAACTGACATCCTCGGAGGTGGCTCCCTCATACATCCAAACGTCGTACTCACTGCTGCACATGTGCTGCATGACTACAAGGAAGATCTGGACAACATCATCGTCAGAGCTGGCGAATGGAATACGCAGGTCGATACAGAGATCTACAAGCACCAAGACAGGAAGATAGCCAGTAGTACAATTCACAAGGATTTTAATCATAGTACGAATAATGTCTTGATCAAACATCGTAATTGATTTTTGACCGAACGAGCGAAGCGAGTGAGGTCCAGTGTAGACGGGCCTGGCGCTTGTATCTTTGTAACTTTGTAGCTTTGTATGTTTGTTCGACGATCACTTAGTATCGTATCGTAGCTCCGATCTTCATGAATTTTGGTATGCGCGTAGTTTAGGTCAATAGAATTTATGAGTTCGAAGATGAGCCGGATCGGTAGGGGAGTTGGGGAGATAGGGGGGCGTGTGAGGTCTCAGTTCGGGGCGAACTCCTAGTAAATTTTGTTTCCAGGAAACCTCTTCTTCGACATAGCGCTGATCTTCGTAGACAAACCATTTGATCTATCTCAAGAGCACATCAATGTGGTGTGCCTGCCTCCTCAGAACAACGCAGCCACTGCAGCAACTGGCACCAGATGTACTGCCACCGGGTGGGGGAAGGACAAGTTTGGGAAGAATGGCGTGTACCAGAACGCTTTGAAAAAGGTCAGTAAGGAAACTTTAACTTTGAGGACGTAAACACAAACGTAACAGTAGTTCGCCCCGAACTCAGACCTCACAACCCCCTATCTCCCCAACCCCCCTACCGATCCGGCTCAAAAATTCTATAGACCTAAACTACGCGCATACCAAAATTCATGAAGATCGGTGCTACGATACTCAAGTTATCGTCGAACAAACATACAAAGATACAAAGTTACAAGGGTACAAAGATACAAAGTTACAAAGATACAAGCGCCAGGCCCGTCTACACTGGACCTCACTCGCTTCGCTCGTTCGCTCAAAAAGGGCCATTAGCTGTATCTTGGATAACTCATTTGCTTGCCGCTACAAGCATTCATTAGGTAAGTAGATATGAATAAGAAAGCGGTGTTGGTCTAGTGGTAGATACCCCGACTTTCATTCCGAAGGTCGTGGTTTCGATTCCCGGCCGCGCACCAATGTCAAAATTTACGTGCGCTATTAACATCGCTCTTACGGTGAAGGAAAACATCGTGAGGAAACCCACGGCTTATAATCATGCACAAAGGCCCAATAGTAAGGCTATTTGCGAAAAACATACAGTTAAAACTTTAGCCATTTTCCTATTGCCAAGTGAAGTTAGACGTAAAATGAAATGAAATGAATTTATTGTTTGTGGATCTAGGTATATAGAGATGGATACATAATTAAAGAATCTCTAGTCCTACCACGTGGGCATACAAACATGGTTACTAAAAATAGTCGTCAATTTGAAAAAACACATTTTTTTAATAGTGAGGGTAGACTACTAACAAGTCCCGTCATTTTGCAGTACTATGGCGGCACTGGTCATAGACAATGCTGTGTTTTGTTTTTTCCTATGAGGATGCGTTTAGTTTATTGTGCTCGCATTAGCAATCCAGTCATCGATTGTTATTTAATTTTCATTAAATTCAAATTTCCGCTGGGTGCAAATATTTATGCTTAAAAATAAATATTTGTATCTGGTCTGGGTGTATTTCTATGTATAATATGTATCTATGTATTTACAAAAGAAAAATAATTATAAGTAGTATATCCGTTGTCTAGTCACCGTAACACAAGCTTAGCAGCTTACCATGGGGCTAGATAGCGCTGTGTGTTGGTTACAGAATTTATTTATATTTTATTATTATTATTAAATTAAACGGTTGTTTGCTATTTTCTAAAAACTACCTATAGAAATACGGAATACGTATTATTTCTACTCCTGCATTTCCAGGTGGAGCTTCCAGTGGTAGAATTCAACGAATGTCGCGATCTGCTGCGAAGGACGCGTCTCGGCCGGTGGTTTGAGTTGCATTCGTCGTTCATGTGCGCGGGAGGAGAACTGGAAATTGACACTTGTACTGGAGATGGTGGCTCACCGCTGGTCTGTCCTATTGAGGTTAGTACAACGAGTAGACCGTGGTATTCTGCAGTAGGCTTTGGTCTTTTGAATAGACCAGTTTATAAGTTATTTGGGTTGCCCTATTGAGGTTAGTAGACCGTAGTATTCTGCCGTAGGCTTTGGTCTTTTGAAAAAACCAGTTTATCAGTTATCTTGGATTGTCCTATTGAGGTTAGTAGACCGAGTAGACCGTAGTCTTTTGGAGTTAGCACTGGTCTATTTAGTAGATTAGATATTGAGCTCGTGTTGGTCTAGTGGTAGATACCTCGACTTTCATTCCGAAGGTCGTGGTTTCGAATCCCGGCCGCGCACCAATGTCTTTTTCCTTGCGGAAAAGTTATGTGTGTTAATATTATCGCTCATACGGTGAAGGGAAACATCGTGAGGAAACCCACGGCTTAGTTAGCTCCAGACGTATATTAACCAGCTCTTTCCTCCGGGCATGACTGACTAGGCTGGGAGGGTGGTATAGGTGGTGGGCAAGCCTACTCCACCTAACAACGTCCCGGGCAAACAGCGCCATAAAATAGCATGGATTAAAAGTTGCTTGCCCTGTATAAATCATCTAAAAATTATATGAAAAAGGCCAATTGTTATTATTATTATTTAGTAGACCAGACTAAAGAGTCGCTTGAGAACGATGGTTTGAAACTAAATTTAGAGAAGACCTAAAATTTGGCTAACAATACCACAGATCCCACACCTGGATTGGGATCTGTGTTTTATGCGTCCGGCGACATCGATGCGACGTCAAGTCTCGCATTTCGGCAGCTTGGGCTAAGTGGTGAGAGTTAACTGGAGTCATTGGTGACCTCGAAATTCCGATTAAACTGAAGGGACAGGTCTACAAAATCGTCATTAGACCTGCCCCCAGATTATCTATCCAGTGGACGTCAGACAACAGTGGAAAGTAACAAGCACTACGCAATACATTGCTGCTTTGACGCAACGTGTTATTACCTCAAAGCAGAAATGTACTGCATAGTGCCTGTTATTTTCCACTGTTGTCAGAGGTGCACTGGATAGATAACCTGGGGGCTGTCCTTTTGTAGGGTAGTGAGGCGTGGACAGTTCTTGAGCGACATAAGCACTAAGGAACTGAGTGTCACGGAGATGAAGCTAAAGGACAGCTGGATGTGTGGAGTGACGCGAAAAGACCGCGTCAAGAACTCTCGCATGAGGGGCCAGTCTTCATGTCCGGGACGTTGCAAGAATACCGCTCGTATGGTGGTGGTTACATGGGGAAGTGGTGGGGAACAAATGTGCAAATAGATATTTCGCCTCCACCCGGCCGTGGAAGATTGGGTAAACCTTAAAGTGCTGGTTTCGGGAGTTTTAGGCGAGAACGCGTTGAGGAGATGTGTTGCTAAATTCTCATTTTTGTGAAACCTAGTTCAAATGCGTGTAAATTGTTTAATTTCGGGGGCATATTAATTAATTTAACTTCGTGAAGGTGTACAAGTGTGATGAAACTGAAAATCGGTGCAAAACACGGACTTGTGTTGTCTCCACAGCTCGCGTGAACCGTCATTGTAAAGAGCCACCATTTACAATGATCTCCTTGACTTGACTTTTACTACGACGACTTGACTGTTGTGATACAAATTGTAAATAACTTGCAAAAATTTATAAAGTTTGACACTGGCTACTTTCCAAATGGCCATAATCGGTTCACAACCGATAAGAAATAAAAATAAAGTGCTGGTTTGACGTAAGGGCTGATATTATGCGTGCAAATGGTCTCACTACACGGGATGCCGAAGATAGTGCGAAGTGGAGACCCAAAAGTAGGAAAGCGGACTCCGGGCTCCTGAGAGGGATGTAACGGGGAACATCGCTCGGATGATGATGTATTTTTTATTTCTTATCGGTTGTGAACCGATTATGGCCATTAGGAAATTAGCTAGTGTCAAGTATTATTAATATATTAAGCAATTATTTGCATCGAAACATTCAAGTCGTCATAGTTAAAGTCAAGTCTAGGGAATCATTTGTAAACACGGCGGCCATTTATTTACAAAGATTTTTCACGGAGCTTTAGAGACAACACTAAGTCCATGTGTTGCATTGATTTTCACTTTCATTCCACTTGTACATCTTCACGAAACTAAATTGATTAATATGCCCCCGAAATTAAACAATCTGCACGCATTTGAACTAGATTTCACAAAAATGAAAATTTAGCAACACATCTCCTCAACGCATTCCCGCCAAAACTCCGTCAACAGATAGATAATATGGGTACAAGAAATTGGTCATGAATTATGACACGTGATTCCCTGTGTAGCTAAGTGGTTAGAGCAGTCGCCTGGTTACCGAAAGGACGCAGGTTCGAATCCTGTCATGGGGATTTTTTGGAAATATATTTCCATGCTAAAAATATTTCTAAGCATTATATTTGTTCTAGGGTGAACCAGGTCGCTACGTGCAGTGTGGAATAGTGTCTTGGGGCATCGGCTGTGGGGGGAACAACGTTCCTGGAGTTTACGTGAATGTCGGCCGAATGCGACAGTGGATCGATGAAAAAATTGCCGCAAAAGGATACAATATTAGGAGCAGTTACTAAGAAATATTTGACGACCTCTGTGGCGCGGCGGACGTACGCTTGGCTGCAATGCAGAAGGTTGCGGGTTCGATTACCGCCAATTGCACGCCAAAAAAGTGCAATTATTTATGCTTAAAAATAAATATTAGTATCTCGTCTGGATGTATTTCTATGTATGATGTTATGTATGTACCTATTTACAAAAGAAAAATAAATATAAGTAGTATATCCGTTGTCTAGTCACCGTAACACAAGCTTAACAGCTTACCACGGGGCTAGATGGCGCTGTGTGTTGTTCACAGGATTTATTTATTTATTTAATTATAACTTAACAAAATTTGCACCCGTCAGAACTTGAACCTTCAACCCCTATATTTCGTACCGTGCGCTCGTAAAATTATGAACCGCATCTCTTCGTTCTTTGCGGTATCGGGGTCGCAGCTTTAAGTTTTTTCTTTTCTTTTTCTTAGTTATGGCTTTTGTCAGCAATATAGGACAATTTAGCCAAATTCTCGTACTAATAGTGTACTACCACTATTATACTGTAATCGTTTGAAATAATTCTCAATGCGTGAAGGCTGCAGAAAAAATGACGACGATGTTTCTCCAACCCCATGGAACATTTGTTTGTAACGTGCTAATTTCGTGTTTGGCACTGGTATTTTTATTTTCACGTCACTCGTTGAACTTCGCGTAACTAAATTGATAATATGCCGCCGTAATTTACCTATTTACACGCAATAAAACTTGGTTTTGTAAAAATATAAATTCAAGATGACATTCCACTAAAGCGTCAAAAACAAAAGTCCCGGCTTCAAGTTCTGTCAGTTGCGATTTTTAGAAAGCATTTTGTCAATAATTAGTCATCCAAGTGTAAGAAACACTAACAATAAAAGTCAAGGTTTATAATTTAACGGTGTATTTTCATTTATATTGATTACAGGTTCAGTAGTTTTTCCGTGAAAGAGTAACAACCTCACAAACATACATACTTACATACAAACTTTCGCGTTTATAATATTAGTCAGAAGTAAGATAAGATTTATTGTGGAGTTATTTTAAAACTGTAATATCTCGTGAGATATTCATTGAAATCAAGTGATGTTAGGGACAATTATGTTTAAAATTAAATACTTTTAATGAATAACGTATTTATTTGGATAAGGATTAATATCATATTTACAAAATTACCTTCGGAAACTATTCATTGCTCTACAACAAATTTCATTACTCTATAAAATGTTATATTGAGTCAACCTTATGAGTATGAATTAGACATAAATGCTGTCGCGGACTATTTATTAGATCCTATTTAGAGGAAGAATTCTGTCATAAATGGTTTTTAAGTAACTTTGACCGTTTACTCAGCGCACACGACAGAATCTCGGAAAAGGGGGATTTTTTTCCCGTTTTTGCAACATTTTTTATGGATGCTCCGCTCCTATCAGTCGTAGCGTGATGTAATATAGCCTATAACCTTTCTCGATAAATGAACTATCAAACACAAAAAGAATTTTTCAAATCGGGCCAGCAGTTCCTGAGATTAGCGCGTTCAAACAAACTAACAAACTCTTCAGCTTTATAATATTAGTATAGAAGTATAGATTTATTGGCCTAGTAAAAGTATAATAAGTTATACATTTATCAAATACTAGTAGGTACCTACTAATTACATACAAGTTACAAAAAGTTTCGCGCCTTATAAAATCTTACTAGGTAATATTATAAACGCGAAAGTTTGTATGTATGTGAGGTTGTTACTCTTTCACGCAAAAACTACTGAACCGATTGCGATGAAACTTGGAATATAGGTAGCTGGAAACCTTGAATAACACATAGGCTACTTTTTATCCCGATAATCCCTCGGGATCGGGAATAACGCGGGTGTAACCGCGGGGCGCAGCTAGTAAATTCTAAATTTATTGTTAACTGTACTGCCTACCTCTACAAGATGTAACGGGCATGCCCTTTAAAGCCGAAAGGGGGTTGTTCTAGACATCTAGGTGAACAACTTTTGTTCTACGACTTTTGAAAATACAAACTTTTTTTTCTTAAATTTTGAAGTTACGGTTCACTGAAAAAACAGCTGCTTTTGAAAATAAACGTAATTGTAGTTTCGATTGTTGTCGACTAAACTAAATGAAAGGATAAGATAAGGTCAATGACCTCGAACTCTGAGAAACAGCTGATTTTCTAGTAAACTTTAAACTTAAAATTTTCGAAAACTACTTTGAATTTCCAAAAGTTGTAAAACAAAAGTGGTTCGCCTAAACGTCTAGAACTATTTTTTGATTGTTATTTTGCATCTCATACTAATATAATGATAAATAACTAACACTACGGAAGCTTTAGTGAATTTATCAAGCAAAAGAAAAAAATTAACAATTTACTGAACCGTTATTGTAAAAATTAAAACTTTAAAATATACGCCTGGTACCTCAAGTCCCTTCCGACTGTACCCGATAGGAATGAAGAAGGCGTTTTTCCTCAAAGCTCAGACCTAGAGGTAGAGGTACATTAATAAAATTTTAAAGGCATTCTTATAACACAAGAATGGATTATTCAACTGATTTACGTGATCCAAAGCCACGGTGTTAGTATTTTCGTTTATTTTCCGCTAAATTAAAATATATTGTAGGTATATTAAAGTTTCACAGTTAAGAGCTCCAAACCTTAAAAATGGCGGCTCAATCTCCTAATTTAGGAGAACTGTGTAGTGCATCTAACTGTGAAACTTTAACATAAAATACCGTTTAATTTAGCAAAAATAAAACAGAAATACTAACACAGTGGCTTTAGATCACGTAAATCTATTGAAAAATCCATATTTCTTCTTTTAGGAATGAAACAATTTCGTATAAAAGTTGTTTGAAGTGTCAAATTTGATATCTGTGGAACCTAGCTGGTCCATTTTGAACGGTTTTCTTTGAGTTTAGCTCGTATACAAGGTGTAACGGGTAAGCCCTTTTAAGCCGAAAGGGGGTTGTTCTAGACGTCTAGACGTACAACTTTTGTTCTACAACTTTTGGAAATTCGAAGTAGTTATCGAAAATTTTAAGTTTGAAGTTTACTTGAAAATCAGATGTTTCTCAGAGTTTGAGGTCATTGACCTTATCTTGTCCTTTCATTTAGTTTAGTCGACAACAATCGAAACAACAATCACGTTTATTTTCAGAAGCATCTGTTTTTTCAGTGAACCATAACCTCAAAATTTTCAATAAAAAAAGGTCGAATTTTCAAAAGTCGTAGAACAAAAGTTGTTCGCCTAGATGTCTAGAATTACCCCCTTTCGGCTTAAAAGGGCATGCCCGTTACATCTTGTACCTCTTAGTAAAACATTGACCATAATTGTCATGATTTATTAGCGAGTCATTATCAAATAGCTATAACCTACCGACATATAAGAAAATCAGTTGCAACGGACGGCCGGTGTGGGGCAGACGTGCCCTTATGTGATATCATAGTGTTATTTACAAATATTGTGATAAAAAACTATGGTAAGCGTACATAAACAACTTAAAAAATAAGCATAAATACTTAACAACTTATTATTAACTTTGAGAATCGAAGTTTTGCAGCTAAACTGATTTTTCGATTGAGTTTTCCTTGTATTTTTTATCATTTAGTTTACACTTCTCGTTACTAGTGGTATTTGAGGTCTAATGGACTTTGAAAAACTAGATTTTTGCAAAAATAATATGTGTTTGAAGGTTAATTTAATATTATTTGTCAACTTCTGTGCTGGGTACAGAGCCTATCCGTTCAAAGGCCAAAGGCCGAAGCTTATTTTGTTTAGGGTCAGCCAGCAGGTTTTTTTATTTATTTTTGTGGCATTTTATATCGTAAGGTTTTTAAAATAGTTTTTGATGAGATATATTTAGGCTTATTAGACTACACGGTTGGAACTTATATTTACACATTTTCTCACACACTTTTTATTATTTCAAAAAGTTAAAAGAAAGTTTAAGTTTCACGCGATTAATAATAATAAATAATAATTAGCCTTTTCATCTAAATTTAGATGATTTTATACAGCGCAAGCAACTTTTTTTTTTTTAATCCATGCTATTTTATGGCGCTGTGTGCCCGGGACGTTGTCAGCGCGATGACGCGATTAAGACCCGGGAAAATGTGTAAATATGAGATTATAGGATCAATTGTAAGTAGGTACTTATATGGCTCACTGGTTCACGGTAAAACTCGTAACTCGCCACCTCTATGCATAAGTTTTCTGTTGTTACTTTTTTGTGAATAAATAAATAAGAAATAAAATAAGAAAATAGGTAGGTACTTACTTACTGTCATAGAACTGGTAAAATTCTAGGTTAGAAACCAGGAATGAATTATATTTATCGTGAATTTACGAGAAAAAGTAAGTTACATTGAAAAAAAAATTGAGGGTCGAAAGGTAAGTTGCCCAAATTGAATAAAACGACCAAAATTGAGGGTCGTTTCAACTGGTCTGAGATTAGAAGTAGGAAGGTCTGATAGTGATGCATTTTAAACTCGCCTCTGACGGACGAGAATCACCAGTTCCAAAATCAAACTGTTATATTACTATTAAGATTGTTCTGTTTAAAAAAAAACCGGGAGTACTTATTGATACTTTTTAATGTTATAAATAATTTAAAAAAATGGCCCAGGGTTTTCAGTCAAACTAACTAAGGCAGACGTTCGGCTTGAAACATACAAACCGATTCTGATGAAACTCTCCTAGTTCAAGAAAATTTCAAAAAGAAACAGACAAGCCACCACCTGTACACCTATATTTAAATATTTCTTATCGGTTGTGAACCGATTATGGCCATTAGGAAATTAGCCAGTGTCATGTATTCTAATATATTATGCAAGTTATTTGCGTCGAAACAGTCAAGTCGTCATAGTTAAAGTCAAGTCTAGAGAATCATTTGTAAACACGGCGGCCATTTACAAACAATCTTCACGGAGCCTTGGAGACAACACTAAGTTAATGTTTTGCACCGATTTTCACTTTCATTCCACTTGTACACCTTCACGAAACTAAATTGATTAATATGCCCCCGAAATTAAACAATTTGCACGCATATGAACTAGGTTTCACAAAAATGAAAATTTAGCACCACATCTAGCATCTCCTCAACGAGTTCCCGCCAAGACTCCTACCTATATTTATGAATAAATGATTAAATTGAATTGACAAGACCACACCAAAAATTATTAGGTAGTTTTTTTTTTCTAATCAGTTGTGAACCGATTATGGCCATTTGGAAAGTAGACAGTGTCAAGTATTATTAATTATTGCAAGTTATGCTGACATTTAATAATCAGTCAAGTCGTACGTAATAAAAAAAAGTGAAAAGTGAGAGCGTAAAAGTGAAGTCAAGGAAGTCATTGTCAATTTTGGCTCTTTATAATGACGGTTCACGCGAGCTTTGGAGCCAACGCTAAAGTCCATGTTTTGCACCGATTTTCACTTTCTTTACACCTGTACGAAATTTAATTGATTTTTCGTATGGTGGTGTAAGCTACACCACGATTTATGTTTTTATGTCGCCCTAAAGCCTCTAACTTGACCTAACGACTGCTATCAGAGATAAGCGGTACCAACAACGTGCCTTCCGACCCACGGAGGAGCTAAAAAATGATTTTTGCTACACAATTTTTCGGTCACCCATCCTAGTAACGACCGCACCGAGCGTTGCTTTACCCGCACGACCGTTTAAGATCGGCAGATGCAGCTAGCCCAATGAACTCCTTAACTGCAAACTGAGCTCAGGCTGAAATCTATAGTCCGTACTTTGACTTTGCTAAGCAAAAGTGGTCTTTATAAATAAAGCGATCTTCGCAAATATCCAAAGTTTTTGCTTAGTAAAGTCGAATTTTTTCAAATTTAGAATGTAAGCCAATCAAAAACAATGACCCCTAAACTTTGCTTCTCTGCTAAGACTTTGAAGTTCTTTTTACAAAATGAATTTCGACTTTAAATTTCGATTCAAGTTTATGCATAGTTTTTGCTAAGCTCAGTCTGAGCAAAGTCAAAGTACGGACTAAAGTTTTAAGCCTAAGCAACTGCAAATCGCTAAGTAATAAGCAGGTATATGTATGTACCACAGGTTCACTGGTCACTGATCATGAACTCAAACAAAACAAAGTTGACGCTAAAAACTTGTTTGTACCAACCTGTTTTAAAGTTGATTCTTTGATAAATATGTATACATTTTTGCTTAATATCAAAGACTTTCAAATATCCGTTATAGGACAGCTAGCTCGAACTATACATACTGATATTATAAATGCGACTGTATGTCACTTAACCACTGAGCCGATTTTGATGAACTTCAGTGGGACCTGGGACATATAGGCTACTTTTGATCCCGATGTTCCTGCGGGTTTGGGACTTACGCGGAAAACGCGGGACGTAGCTAGTAGAAGTAACTATTATGTTACTTCCTATAAAATAATAGGAACAATTCTGTCAAAACAAAATTAAAGAAAATGAACCCAAATTTTCTTTTTTTCTGGTGTGTGGCCAATTCGCACTGGCCGTATGGTACCAACCATAGTGATTTGATTATAACCTCTTGACCAAAGCCTTCATGAATTCCGATGTTCCAAACTTAAATGACTTTATTCCCTAGGGCTTAAAATCGCACTTTATGCTTTAAAAAAGAATGACTTGCTATAAGTTGACCTTTTTGTCATATAATAGTAGTTTATGCACCGAGGTACTAAAGCCCTGTCTTATATAGCGGGCGTCATATTGAATCCAAAGCGTACGAAGGACTCTAGAGAGTTAACTCCTGAGCGCAGCGAGGGTGGTAAAAACTTAACTCCTGAGTGAAGGAGTTATGTACCTAGAGTCCAGAGTGAAGCGTGGGATTCAAGCGCCTAAGATAAAGGCTAAGGCTTTATTACCGAGGTGAATACTTTACTTTACACATCTACTGCGAGACAACAAAAAAGTTACAAAACTAAGCATTTAATTAACAACAAACCAATATATTAATGCAACGTAATGGAATTATATTTCATACAGAAATATAATTACAGCTCTATATTAATTAAATTTAACAATTTTACCTCAAAATTACAAAACCAAACATCGGCCTTAGTTGATGAAAAAAATAAGTTTGGGCTTTATATTACTTAAACCTTTTTGCCTTATCCTTCCGTCGAAATAAAAATAGAAGAAAAATAGTCCAGTTTTTATTTTCTTTATGTGTTTTGTCTAGGTGGCCAGTATGAAATGACTGTATGCTAGCAGAACTTTAGTTCCAAATTACTTTATGCTCTAGTTGCATAATGAGCACTTTATGCACCTAGGTAATAAAGACTTGCTTTACGTTGACATTTTTGGTCAAATAAAGTAACTTTGTAGAGCAGTAGGTGTGTAAAGTTATTTTGTTAAGCTGTAGATGTGTAAAATTATTAAAGTCCATTCTGATTTGGGCTAGCAATATTGTAAAAAATAAATGGTAAAATTGCAATAGATTTGCCTTTTTGATAAATATTTTGTTTGGGCTCACCTATACTATAAATAGATAAGTACTAATAATAATTATTAAATAATAATATAATTATTATTATTAATGTATTTACAAAAAAAAGTATAATATACAAGGTGTAACGGGCAAGTCCTTTTAATCCGAAAGGGGTTGTTCTAGACGTCTAGGCGAACAACTTTTGTTCTACGACTTTTGGAAATTCGAAGTACTTTTCGAAAAATTTAGATGTAAAGTTTACTTGAAAATCAGCTGTTTCTGAGAGTTCGAGGTCATTGACCTTATGTTGTCCTTTTTTTTTTAGTTTGATGGTTTACAATCAAAACTTCAATTATTTTTATTTTCAAAATCAGCTGTTTTTTCAGTAAAATATTATCTCAAAATGTTAAAAAAAAAATTGAATTTTCAAAAGTCGTAGAACAAAAGTTGTTCGCCTAGACGTCTAGAACAACCCCCTTTCGGATTAAAAGGACTTACCCGTTACAAATTGTATACCCTGTTTTACAAAATAAATCCATTTTTCTACTAAATCCTTAACCGCTATATTTTCTTATAGGCATCATAATATTAGAAAATACAATACCTAGAACCTCTTCATCGCATTTTATAAAAATATTATTTTAATCTTCGTTAATGATTGATTTTACGAAAAATTGTAGATTTTTTTCATGCAATTCCATCTCGCTCATTTATATGCAATCGGACGAGGACCGATGATTATCATCTATCGCCGTCTTAACGTCGACAATTCCTGTTTTATCCTAGCGCGGAAGCTTTTTCCAACCCCGTTATCGACAGCATCGTATTCCCAAATCGACGTCGAGTTGAACTCGACGGGAGTAACGCGTTAGGGGGGCTGATTATTAGATGTAAGCCTTTGACCCTCGTGTGAATTTCGGTGAATTTCAAAACATCCCAGGTGAGCTGTGACATATCTTTATATGTTTCAGGATCGCAGTCTGCTCGTGGGAGTGCTGGTGTGCGTAGGAGTTAGTCTCGCTGCTAATGTCGACGTCTCTATGTTTTTAAAGCCGTCGACCTTAGTTCCTAACGTAGCTTCGAATCCTAGCAGTAAGTGGATAACTTTTATTCTAATAGCAATCTAAAATAACATAAATAAATATTTTCTTCTATGGTTTTTGCGATTTTGCATAATAAAACACTTTATTCAGTCAACCTTGAAAAAGCCAAAGTTAAAATTGGCGAAAGCTCGGTCGTTTAAAAATTATGATCGTTGATGGATAAAATGCGATTAAACCCGGTAAATAAAGTGTTTTTTTTTATAAATAAATAGTCTTACTAATATTATAAACGCCTAAGTTTATACGTATGTGACTTTGTTACTCTTTCACGCAAAAACTACTGAACCGATTGCGATAAAACTCGGAATATATATGCGTAGCTGGAAATACCGGAAATAACACATAAGCTACTTTATATCCCGATATTCCCACGGGAACAAGATTTACGCGGGTAAAACCGTGGGGCGCAGCTACCTATATTTCAAGTTTCATCGCAATCGGTTCAGTAGTTTTTGCGTGAAAGAGTAAGAACCTTACATACATACATACATACAAACTTTCGCGTTTATCTTACTTCTTACTAATATTATAAACGCGAAAGTATGTATGTATGTATGTGAGGTTGTTACTCTTTCACGCAAAAACTACTGAACCGATTGCGATAAAACTTGGAATATAGGTAGCTGGGGACCTGGATCAACACATAGGCTACTTTTTATCCTGATATTCCCGCGGAAACGGGACTTACGCGGGTGAAACCGCGGGGCGCAGCTTGACTTACTTTGACTTAAAGTCCTAAGTCCCCTAGATGGGGCAGAGGGCCTCCACAGTGCGTCGCCAGCCCGTCCGGTCTTGAGCTTCGCGTTTTATTTCACTCCACGTCTTGCCAATAGCCGCTGCCTCTGCGATGATTGTCCGCCGCCAGGATTGCTTCGGGCGGCCACGTTTCCGCTTTCCTTGGGGATTCCAGTCCAGGGCTTGCCTCGGAATATGACCGGAGTCCCTTCGGAGCGTGTGGCCGATCCAGTTCCACTTGCGGCGTTTAATTTGTTGGTCGATTGGAGTCTCACCGCAGCGTTCCCATAGGTCTATGTTGGAGATTTTCTCGGGCCAGTAAATGCCAAGAATACGACGAAGACAGCGGTTGACAAAGACTTGGAGCCGGTGCGAGATGTCCTTTGTCACTTTCCACGTCTCACATCCGTACAGCAACACGGTTTTGACGTTGGACCGAAATATCTTGAGCTTAACTCTTCTGGTCAGTTTCCGCGATTGCCATACAGGACGAAGTTGCGCGAAAGTTGCTCTACCCTTGGCGATTCTCGAAGCGATGTCCTCTTCGGTCCCTCCTGTTTCCGACACTACGCTTCCGAGGTATGTGAACTGGTGGACTCTTTCCACCCCTTCTGTGTCGATGAGCAACGGCAACGAACTCGTCGCCCCACACCTCATTTCCTGGGTCTTCCGGGTGTTGATTTTGAGTCCCGTCTTCAGAGCTCCTCGCCTTAGGTCGTCCAGTTTCGTTTGCATGTCGGCACGCGTGTGGCTCAGCAGGCATTTGGTCATCGGCATAGTCCAAGTCTTCTAGGACATTGGACAGTCCCCACTCTATGCCGCGGCGCTTGTTGTTGGTGGTGTTGCGCATGACGCCATCGAGGACGACAAGGAAGAGGAGAGGTGACAGGAGACACCCCTGGCGAACACCTGCATGTATCGCAATGTCCTCCGAGACGAGGCCGTCGTGAATCACTCTACAGGAATAATACCTCTAGATGGCCTTAATCAAGTTGATAATTTTCTCGGGAACTCCAATTTCACGCAGCCGTTCCCAGATGCAGCTCCATCGCAGCGTGTCGAAGGCTTTTTCGAAGTCCACAAAGGTCAAGTATATTTCCCTCTGCCATTCTGATGCCTGTTCGAGGATTATGCGCAGAGTGTTGATCTGGTCCGTACACGATCGGTTGGGTCGGAATCCAGCCTGTTCTTTGCGAAGAAGGGGTTCGACGGCCCTCGACAACCTATCCAGGATGATCTTGCAGAGCACCCTAGAAGGAATCGAGAGCAAAGTTATGCCCCTCCAATCGCCACATTCACTGAGGTCTCCCTTCTTGGGCACTGTAATGAGAAGGCCCTTGTTCCAGTCGTCAGGTAACTCTTCAGATGTCCAGATGTTCCGCAGTAGGGGGGTCAGCGCGTTAGCAGCGGTAGGGAGGTCGGCTTTTAGCATTTCCGCTGTGATGAGGTCGACTCCCGGGGCTTCCCCGTTCTTTAGTGAACGGATAGCCTTCACTATCTCATCTCCTGTAGGGGGAGATACATCAATGTCCAGGCACTGTTCGGGCAAGCTGGCAGCAGGTATGGCTGTAGTACTGTGGTCGATCGGGACTCGGAAGATCTCCTCGAAGTGCTCCCGCCAGCGTCGAAGCTGTCCCTCCGATGTCACAATCAGCTGTCCGCTCCTGTCTTTCAAGGGCTTTTTCTTCCTCTTGTTCCGGTTTCCGGCCAAGGTCTTCGGCGCCTTGTACATCTCCCCGAGATTGCCGGAGTTGGCAGCGCGTTGGGCGCAATCCGCAACACTATCGGCCCATACTCACCGGTCGTGACGAGTACTGCGTTAAATTTTTCTGCGTATCTGTCTGTATTGCAGCCTCAGGTCTTCGCGCAGTGCCATGTCGCTGGATGCCAAGAGTTGAAGATGGAGATGGCGCCTATCCTCAATGAGGTTCCATGTTTCCTGTGACATCCAGTCCTCGCGTGTGTAAGTCTTGTGTCCAAGAACGACGGAGCTGGTCGCTGTATAGGCCATTTTGATGTGATTCCACTCCGCGTCGACAGAAGTAGTAGAGTCCGTCTCGAGAACGGAGAAACGATTCCGGAGCTCTAGTCTAAAGACGTCGCCCACGACCGAGTCCCGCAGCATGTTGACCTCAAAACGTTTGCCTATCTTCGTGGTCGCGTTGGCAGCTCGAGCTACGGCTACTTTCAGCCTCACCTCGGCTACGACTAGGTGGTGGTCGCTTTCGATATCCGCGCCACGGCGGTTGCGGACGTCGAGCAGTGATGTGCGCCAGTTGGAGCTGATGGCAACGTGATCAATCTGGTTCTTGTACACTCCATCGGGTGAGGTCCATGTGTATTTGTGGTGGTCAGGGTGTATAAATAAAGTGCCTCCGATGGTGAGGTCATTGTGCTGGCAGAACTCCAAAAATCTCTCCCCGTTATCGTTCTGGACTCCCAGTCCGTGTGTGCCCATGTGTCTTTGACAGCCGTCGTTGTCTGTGCCAACCTTGGCATTCAGGTCTCCCATGGCGATGACTATGTCCTGTTTGCGGATGTTCAAGTTTTATAATATAATAAGTTTTATAATATTAGTAAGATATCTACAAGACGTATGCAAAGCTATTTGCATTTGACCTTACCTTATCTGAGGGAAGCGACTTAGGGGTCAACGATGTAGCACGTGTGACAGGTTATGCAAATCGGTCATTTATTATTTTTGATCTGGTTTATATTACTTCACTAGCTGCGCCCCGCGGTTTCACCTACAGAAGTCCCGGTACCGCTAAATATAAAGTACTAAGCCTATGTGTTAATTTAGTTCTCCATAGCTATCTGCATGCCAAGTTTCATCGCAATCGGTCTATATGTTTCTAGGGTATAGTTGACCGAACGAGCGAAGCGAGTGAGATCCAGTGTATACTGGCCTGGCGCTTGTATCTTTGTATGTTCGTATGTCTGTATGTTTGTTCGACGATAACTTGAGTATCGTAGCTGCGATCTTCATGAATTTTGGTATGCGCGTAGTTTAGGTCAATAGAATTTTTGAGTTCGAAGATGAGCTGGATCGGTAGGGGGGTTGGGGAGATAGGGGGTCGTGAGGTCTCAGTTCGGGGCGAACTCCTAGTTTAATTAACCGAACGAGCGAAGCGAGTGAGGTCCAGTGTAGATCTGGCGCTTGTATCTTTGTAACTTTGTATGTTTGTTCGACGATAACTTGAGTATCGTAGCTCCGATCTTCATGAATTTTGGTATGCGCGTAGTTTAGGTCAATAGAATTTATGAGTTTATTAGGTAGGGGGGTTGGGGAGGTGGTCTCAGTTCGGGGCGAACTCCTAGTAGGTAAATTTCATTTTAAACAATAAAAACAAAAACTAATTATACAAATAACCCGCCCCTTCATGTTCCTGGTGCAAAGGTTCCCATCACACTTGCAGCATTGCCGCGCTGTATGGCGATGGCTAACCTTTGCCTCAGAAACATGTTTCGTTTCTAGTCACTCATCTACAAACTTTTATCTTTGTAATCTTATTTATTTAACGCTTTATTATGACACTAAAATACAATTATAATAAGTAAATAAAAATAACGAGACTTAAATCTAGAGTGACACAATAGGCGGCCTTACCGCTGAGAGCGGTTTCTTCCAGGCAACCTTGGGATGGAGAGGATCACACGAATGATTAAGGGGTTCAGGTGCATTTACTAAAATCAAGGATAATTATTAAATACATATTTTATAACAAATATTAAATATCCCCAAATAATTACAACTAAGGAATAGTATAATAAAATAATCAATTTAAATATCAATATACGATATAATTAAACATTACTTAATACATACATATACCACATATACTTACTAAATGACTATAATATATACATATATATACCAAAAATACACACTAATACCCATAATATATACCTACAGGAAAAAAAAACAGAATACTCTCAAATATTATAGAAAACATCAAACGAGTGACAAATAGTACAACTTGACACGAGTTTTAAACGTACTCAGGGATGAAGCTTTTCTGACGTCCTCCGGCAAGTCATTGCAGAGCGAAATTTACTAATCTTACTAATATTATAAACGCAAAAGTTTGTATGTATGTGAGTTGTGTGACTTTGTAAGTCTTTCACGCAAAAACTACTGAACCGATTGCGATTAAATCTATAGATATAGTATCTACCGACATACCGAATTCTGGCGGGAACACGTTAAAGAGATGTGATGCTAAATTTTAATTTTTGTGAAACCTAGTTGATTGATTAATTCTTTATTGCAACACACCACAATTAAATAATTACAATAAGAGGAAAATACGTAAACAACTTAAAAATTAGGTGGCACAATGGGCGGCCTTATCGCTTAAAGCGATCTCTTCCAGGCAACCTTTGGATGGACCAGAAGCGAAAGAAAGATGAAAGAAACAAAAACGATTTGAATAATAATCAAATGCTAGTTCAATCAAATGCGTGTAAATTGTTTAATTTCGGGGGCATATTAATCAATTTAGTTTCGTGAAGGTGTACGTACTAGTGAAATGAAAGTGAAAATTGGTGCAAAACATGGACTTCAGCGTTGTCTCCAAAGCTCGCGGGAACCGTCATTGTAAAGAGCCAGCCACCATTTAGACTTGACTTTTACTACGACGACTTGGCTGTTTTAATGCAAATTGCAAATAACTTGCGAAAATTAATAATACTTGACACTGGCTACTTTCCAAATGGCCATAATCGGTTCACAACCGATAAGAAGTCATAATACCTACCTACACCTCTCACTTGCTTCGCTCCTAGAAGACTGTGCACTTGACAACTTTTGAAATATCAATTTCAATCATGTTCTCTAAGCTCAAGGTAGTTTTTGCTTTGATATATTAAAACGGTTCTATTAAACCCAGTTGGATCCAGTCTATCCTTATTTAACTAACCGACGAACACTAAAGTGAAAAAAGGACTTACTGGGGTCTCTCTAACATCAAGCAGGACCGTTTTTTTGACGAAGTATGCTTTCTAGGCACCAACTGAGTGTTTTCTTGTGTTTTCTAGACGTGGTCCAGACGTGTCAAGTCGACGGCAAGGACGGAGAGTGCGTACCCAGCTACCTCTGTGATGACGACAACAAAATCATCACGGACGGCAATGGATTGTTAGATGAACGGTAAGTATATAATGGACGCTTTATTTTTAATATAAATATACTAGGAGTTCGCCCCGAACTGAGACCTCATGACCCCCTATCTCCCCAACCCCCCTACCGATTTCGCTCATCTTCCTAAACTATGCCTAAACCTAAACTATGCGCACACCAAAATTCATGAAGATCGGAGCTACGATACTCAAGTTTTCGTCGAACAAACATACGAAGATACAAGCGCCAGGCCCGTCTAATAAATATTGCACGACACACAGCGCCATCTAGCCCCAAAACTAAGCACTAGGCTTGTACCATGGGTACTAGACAACGGATATATATATACTACTACATTTTCTTTTGTAAATACATACAGATTATACATAGAAATACACCCAGACCAGATACAAATGTTTATTTTTAAGCATAAATATTTGCACCCGACGGGAATCGAAACCGCAGCCTTCTGCATTGCAGCTGCATCACCCGACGCGCCACAGGGGCTGGTTTCAGAAAAATATAGAAATAAATAAAGAAAGAAAAATAACCAGTCAATTCAGCTGTTTAACTATCTCGGTTCTCGAGATACAAGTCTGGTGACAAAAAAAACACTGGATCAAGCGAAGTTCTTGAACACAACTTACTCCAATTTATCACTAGATGGCGCCATTGGCAAAAAGTTAGCATAGGATACTCGGGTTGATCCCAACGACTGATTATTTTATGCTCTTCGCAGTTTCGGAGCAGATTGCACAAATATCGTCGAGGTATGTTGTTTGCCTGACACGAAGAGGGATGAAGAGAACCCCATCACCATTGCCCCACCACCTAAGGTAAGGTACCTACCAAAATAATCGCCAATACGCATGGATGCCTTCATATCATAAAAACATACCTACACTGCCTTACTTATAAAATAACTGAACTGAGACCTCACGACCCCCTACCTCCCCAACCCCCATACCGATCCGGCTCATCTTCGAACTCATAAATTCTATTGACCTAAACTACGCGCATACCAAAATTCATGAAGATCGGAGCTACGATACTCAAGTTATCGTCGAACAAAGATACAAGCGCCAGGCCCGTCTACACTGGACCTCACTCGTTTCGCTCGTTCGGTCAATTATTTACACATGACTAAGTTATGTGACGTTTGTCTCTGTCTGTCAACTTTAAAACTTCATGTGACAGTAAAAGACAAACGATGCATAGTTATGCAGCGCATTAATTAGCGTCACCAACTTCCCAATTCACCAACTTTCATGCCTCTAGCCTCTGGGACCAGCCGTTTAGGCTACTTTTTCACCAGAGATGTGCCATGCTACATCGATGCTATATGGATGCGTTTGATATCCACCAATCATATTCAGTGGTGCATAGCTTAATTAGCGTAGATTTTACATCTTCGCAGAATAGCTGCATAGCACATCTCTGGTGGAAAAGCAGCCTTAGGCTGTGCGTAGATATATAGTTCAGTCAGACAGGACATAAAATATTACATGTTTAAATTTAGCATGCATACTACCTTACTCACCTTCCCCCCTTATCTCCCAGTCCCTCACCCCCATAACTTACACCTCATGCCTTCTCTACCTATTTATCTCATAAATTTGTCTCTGCAAAGAGACATGTCACATCGTCGTCTTCGCTCCTAGAAGACTGTGCACTTGACAACTTTTGATATATCAATTTCAATCATGTTCTCTAAGGTTAAGGTAGTTTTTGCTTTGATTTATCAAAACGGTCATGTTGAACCCTGTTGGTCCCAGTCTGTCCTTATCTAACCAACAACGGACGAACACTAAAGTGAAACACAGACTGACTGAGATCTCTCTAACATCAAGCAAGACCGTTTTTTCCACAAAGTAAGCTTTCTAGTTACGAAGTAGTACTATTTGACGACCTCTGTGTCAAGTAAGCTTTCTAGTTACGAAGTAGTATTATTTGACGACCTCTGTGTCAAGTAAGCTTTCTAGTTACGAAGTAGTACTATTTGACGACCTCTGTGTCAAGTAAGCTTTCTAGTTACAAAGTAGTATTATTTGACGACCTCTGTGTCAAGTAAGCTTTCTAGTTACGAAGTAGTACTATTTGACGACCTCTGTGTCAAGTAAGCTTTCTAGTTACGAAGTAGTACTATTTGACGACCTCTGTGTCATGTAAGCTTTCTAGTTACGAAGTAGTACTATTTGACGACCTCTGTGTCAAGTAAGCTTTCTAGTTACGAAGTAGTACTATTTGACGACCTCTTTGTCAAGTAAGCTTTCTAGTTACGAAGTAGTTATATGAGACGACCTCTGTGGCGCGTCGGGCGAACGCTTGGCTGCAATACAGAAGGTTGCGGGTTCGATTTTCGCTTAGTGCAAATATTTATGCTTAAAAATAAATATTTGTATCTGGTCTGGGCGATTTATATGTATAATATGTATGTATTTACAAAAGAAAAATAAATATAAGTAGTATATCCGTTGTCTAGCCACCTTAACACAAGCTAAGCAGCTTACCACGGGGCTAGATGGCGCTGTGTGTTCGTCACAGGATTTATTTATTTATTTATTTCTATGGCTATACATTAGCTTTTAAGTAGGTACCTGATTGATATGTACGCAAATGAGAAGTAAATAAATAAATAACGACTGCTGTCAATTCGTTTATATCTATCTATCTTACTGCTATCAGACACCACAACCACGTATGCAGAGCCCTGGTTCTATAAAAACATAGCATGCGACAAGCAGGCGGGATGCATGAGCATTGCAGAAGTCGATTTGTTGCCGGAGTAAAAATAATAGCTGTTCTATAACTTCTTATAATACTGATTGGCTGAGGAACAAGGGGAGCTATTTAAATAATTAAGTAGCCCTTAATTTTGAAGGCTACAGTAATTAAGTAAAATAACATTTACAGAATACGAAATAACGTAGGTACATCTCCTGCATTCCGCCGACATTCCGCATGCTTTGTCCTCACCGAATCAGGGCCCTGATGTGTCAATAATTTATAGCAAAACAACGCAGTAAGTAAGGTAATCAGGAAATATAATGTATCTTGCTATTAGGTCATATAAGTTCAATCTACCACATAATTGCATTATCAATTAAATTAAATTATTATCCACGCAACTACAGCATTAAGATATGATGTAGTAGAACTATATTAAAGGTGATATCTCACACAGAAATTTATTCTATGGTCATTTTCCGTGGAGTAAAAATAAAAAGTCTCTGCAGGGCTGACAAGGAAAAGTCAAACAAAACATTGTTTTTTCCCTTTATTACCAAATTAAGAAACTTAAAAAAACATTAAGAAATATTAAAAAACATTTAATACTTAACCGCTAGTATTGTGCACCACTCAAGTTTTTAATTAACCAGGTATATTTACATCGATCTATTAATATAGTATAGACATAATAAAATATTTATTTATATCTTATGTAAGTAGGTAATATTAATATTATTTAATTATGATTTATATGAAAGTTTTGTCAATTCGACAACTATTTATACAAAGGGCAGTTGTCCTGCAACATAGAATGCTACATTTTGACCCTAACCTAACAAAATTAAAGAGAAGATCAGACATTGTGTGCACATTGCAACGCTTTAGGACAAGATTCCTAACGAAATTCTTGTGCTACCTAGGACCACAACTGTACAATACAATAAATAGAAAAATTGAAATACTCCTTAACTTCAGTAAAATGCAAACGCATGGTAATGGAATGGCTGATGGAATCAGATTACAGTGAGACGGAGGCACTCCTAGTGTCTGTGCTTAAAACATAATCATCCATCTAACATACCCATCCACACACATCATTACACACACACACCCTAACACACAACACACACACACGCACCCTCATACACACAAAACTTTAAACAAGTAACAAGCTTCAATATGTGTACATTTTCTCTTTACTCATTTCTATTCTTGTATGTATGACATTAGTCCGATGGTGGAGCCTGGTACCTGTAGCACAGGGGATCCTAGTTCAGATATCAGTCTCCACAAATAGTTTATAAGCATTTACCAAAATATTTAGTGTCATAAATTAGTGTAACAATTTGTGGAGAGAGAAATAAACAATTTTTATTTTATTTATTTTATTTTTATGTGTTACGAAGGCTACCGTGAAAGCGTGCTTCAAGTCTATATTTTATGTTCTTACTTGACATACCAGCAGCGTTTAGATCCGAAGGTGGTTTATCAATAAGACGAGGAATAATATATTCCGACGTTCTCCTACCATTGTTCACGCGCATCGAGACACAAGTCAGGAGCTCAATTTTCGAATCAAATGTGTTATTTCGCGCGATTTAAGCGGTGCTTCTGCGCAAAGGAAAAACCTGCGCGGCAAAACAACGCAATGGTCCTCGCCACGCAAGTTTCGCTCAGACATTTCCTTTGCCCAGTGTGTATGCCAAACCGACGTCGGTTAAACCCGACGGAGCTTGCGCGGTCGACTGGCAGGTCATTGTTTAGACAGCACTTCCAGAAAACCCCAACTTGGCCATGTTTTCCTTTGCACCGACGAACTTGAGTTCGCAGGCGATTGGTGACTTCCAGGTACCATGATATGTCAGACATTATTAGGGTACTAGCTGCGCCCCGCGGTTTCACCCGCGTAAGTCCCGTTCCCGCGGAAATATCAGGATAAAAAAGCCTATGTGTTAATCCAGGTCCCCAGCTACCTATATTCCAAGTTTCATCGCAATCGGTTCAGTAGTTTTTGTGTGAAAGAGTAACAACCTCACATACATACATACAAACTTTCGCGTTTATTATATTAGTAAGATTTGTGATATATTTCCCTGTGACAAACGTACAATCGAATTTTGTTTCTTCGAGAACATATCATCGATATCTTTGTACTGCGACGCTTTATTAATTCGACGTATTGTTACTGCGATGTTACGTTACATCGAAAAACTAACGATTTTACTGCGAAAGGCTTGGGGAGAAGTCGTCCACCTCAAAACTGGGACCAGGGACCAATTATACCCTTTTGAATTTGATAATAGTCAACTGGGCCTAAGTGGGTCTAGCATGAGTTATAGAGCTCTTTTTTTCTATGTTTACAGCGAGAAGGCTGTGGATGGCACAACCCCGATGGTGTAGGAATGGAAACTGTTAAATTGGAAGGAGAAACGAACTTCGGGGAATATCCTTGGATGGTTGGATTGCTCTTGTAAGGTTAATTTACTATTTTATAGATAGCGGTGTTGGTCTAGTGGTAGTGGTAGATACCCCGACTTTCATTCCGTAGGTAGGGTTGCCAACTTTTTTTACAAGATATAAAGTATATTGGGGGTCAATGAAGAATATTAAACAGTATTTTCGAAAAATTAACAGTATTGCACTTATTTATTGTTTTAAATAAGTACATATTTTTTATTAGAGTTTCTCGCACAACTTACTAATTTCTTATCTTTTTTAAAAACTTCATTCGCCTCATCACAATTATAACTGAAATTAAAATAAACGAGGAGCTCATTTTTTATTAATTCAATTAAGTATAACACATAACGATGTATTTGCATTTTTATGCTGAAAACAGTATATTGTATACTTTATTTTTGTTCAACAATAAAAAGTATAATTTAGTGAAAAACAGTACCTATACTGTTTAAATCAGTATGGTTGGCAACCCAATCCGTAGGTCGTGTTTTCGAATCCCGGCCGCGCACCAATGTCTTTTTCCTTGCGGAAAAGTTATGTGCGTTAATAACATCGCTCATACGGCGAAGAGAAACATCGTGAGGAAACCCACGGCTTAGTTAGCTCCAGACGTATTGACCAGTTCTTTCCTCTGGGCATGGCTGACTAGGCTCGGAGGGTGGTATAGGTGCTGGGCAAGCCTACTCCACCTAACAACGTCCCGGGCAAACAGCGCCATAAAATAGCATGGATTAAAAGTTGCTTGCGCTGTATAAATCATCTAAAATTAGATAAAAAGGCCAATTCTAATATCTGGATGTAGCAATGGAATATCAAGTCGTGTTATACCTACATATAATCCTTCCTGTTGAACCACTCTATCTACATCAAAATCGGTTGCGTAGTTTTAAAGATCTAAGCTTACACACAAACATTCAGACAGGGAAGTAAATTTGATTTATAAAATAATGATGTTAATGATAAAGATATAGAAGATTAAGATGTCTCGCTGCCTAACTAAACACCGAAGTGAGGATAATATAGTCTACAATTTGTAACGGGTAATTAAAGATAATTGAAGTTTTGATTGTAAACCATCAAACTAAATAAAAGGACAATACCTCGATCTCTCAGAAACAGCTGATTTTCAGGTAAATTTTACACCTAAATTTTTCGAAAAGTACTTCGAATTTCCAAAAGTCGTAGAACAAAAGTTGTTCGCCTAGACGTCTAGAACAACCCCCTTTCGGATTAAAAGGGCTTACCCGTTACACCTTGTATAACTAAATTGTAGCATGGCCACATAGCGATTAACATTATTTTACAAAATTTACGATGTTCCTCAGTATTTTTGAGCATAAATCTGAAGATAGACTTATCGTTTGTCGCGAAAATCCATTACTACTTGTATTTGAGCAAATAGATCGGGGATCAAGTTCAACTCGACGGCTGAGGGGTTTCCTCATCGTGAGGAAACCCCTCAGCTTAAAGCCACGCAAAAAGACCCAATTGTTGGGAAAAATACGGAAAAATTTGACTAAATTGTTAAAAAATGCATTAATGATTATAAAAGAGGAAAACCCAGATTACGGTCCAAACTTATTAAGGATAACATTTCCTGATGCCAGTTCTTGTAGTCTTTATAAAAAACACTCTTTTCAAACCAACGTTCTACGAGACTAGGTACTTAATAAATCCTGTGACCAACACACAGCTTATTCTATTATATCGTGTTTTCGCTGTTTAAGCAACTTAAACTTACTTAAAGGTCTAAAGATACATTCTGATCAAAAAAATCCTATGTTACTCATTTCGGAGTGGGTTAAATCTACATTTAAAAACACCTTTAACCCTTAACTCCATCGAGCCTATTCTATTCTATCGTGTTTTCGCTGCTTAAGCAACTTAAATAAATAAAAGGCCTTCACCTTCACAAGAGGAGGGGTTCTTGCATAGTTATGAATTAAATTAGAAAATATAAACAAATAGCATGAACTAAAAATGTTTTTTTTTCTTTTTTTTTAAACTGTGTAAAATATTATTGTTTAATTGCAAGAAATAAAAGGCTTTTTATTTTTATTATTTTGTTTAAGGAACTTAAACTTACTTAAAGGTCTAAAGACACATTCTGATCAAAAAAAACCCTATGAACTGGGTTAAATTGTGAAATTAAAAATTATAAAAAATTAAAATGTGTTAAATTTACATTTAAAAACACCTTTAACCCTAACTTTGTTTCTGCAGTAACAACGGTACAAAAATCAACTTCCTCGGCGGCGCCTCCCTCATACATCCCAACGTGGTCCTCACCGCCGCCCACCTCGTCCACAACCTCAAGGACCAGCTGGAGCATATCATCGTCAGAGCTGGCGAGTGGGACACGCAGACGGAGATCGAGATCTTCAAGCATCAGGACAGGAAGGTCGCCAGTATTGAGGTCCATAAGGATTTTATTAGAGGTAGGCAACACTTTTAGTGGTTTCCACTCGATTCCCAGCCTTTTACCAGCTCCCAAATTATCTATCCAGTGGATGTCTGACAACAGTGGAAAATAACAGGCACTATGCAGTACCTGCTTTGACGTAACGTGGTTATTACCGGTAGTTACCTCAAAGCAGCAATTTACTGCATGGTGCCGTCATTTTCCACGGTTGTCAGACGTCCAATAGATAGATAATCTGGGGACAGAGCATTCTCAAGAGCGATGTAAAAGAAAATTTAAAAAGAAGTTTCTTACGGTGAAGGAAAACATCGTGAGGAAACCGACATGTCCTAGGACTCACCACGGTCATTCAACAATCCAGAGTTGGCTCCCGTGGCGTCTAACTGCCTAAACCCGCGGGACCCCCTAAATGGGACGAATTAACGGGCTAATTATTTATTTATTTATTGTCTAAATTGTTGGGCGAGAAGAAATCAGATAAGTTATTTAACTTTTATTTAATGTGGAAAAATTGGAACACAAAGATATACAGGTAAAAGGCTTGACATAAAATACATGGACAGATGTTGCTTTTTTATAAAACAAAAGCTATGTAAACCTAAGGGGTTTGTTTACATGCTCCATCATAAATTGTGTATTAATTTTACTGGTCTATCTATATCTAAATAGTATCTAAAGAGATTTGATGCCATTTAGTATTGGCTCACTAACTTGACTTAGAAATCGGAACTTACCTACAGTTAAGGCACTTTCATTTTGGGAAAATTGCTTTCGATTAACTGTTCCCAGCAACGTATTTTGGATTCATACTTGGTCATGCCTTGAATTGCACGTGGGAGAATAGTATTGCCACCCATTCAACGAGGAAACAAAAATGAGCCTTCCAGTAGGATCATCAAAGGTTTATTGCAGAAGGGTATTTAAGCGAGCTTTTATGCGATGGAAATCGCTTGCACAAGTAAACTTGGGCAAGTTTATTTTTGCTGATAATTTGACTTAACAATTAAATTCTCTTTCCAGGAAACCTTTTCTATGACATAGCACTGATCTTCCTACAAGAGCCATTCGATCTATCTCAAGGTCACATCAATGTGGTGTGCCTTCCTCCTCAAACCAACGCAGCCACTGAAGCCGGCACCAGATGTACTGCCACTGGGTGGGGGAAGGACAAGTATGGGAAGCGGGGCGTGTTCCACGTTGCTTTGAAAAAGGTCAGTGAGAAAACTCCAAGTTCTATGACAAACTTTTTAAATTCACACGATTTGTTAACATATTTACGTTTTACCGGATCTTAATCACGTACTATTTTTTATTTTTCTTACCTCGACGTTTCGATCATGTTACAATGATCTTGCTCTCGAGGGGACAAGACCAGGGAAAACGGGTCGGGAAAAGGGAAACAGGTCGGGTAGGGGGTCACCCGGGAGGCGATTAAACCCTGTGAAATGTAAATATTATCCAAGTCCAACATACTAATATTTAAATAAAATTAATTAAAATTAAACATTTTAAAATGGGTCCCTACGTAACGTACCCGAAAGGCTGGCTGCATTGCCTCTTTGAATTGCTAATTTGCTAATTGCTATTGCTAATTCCAAATCCTATGATCTAAATCTTCACATCTCAAATCGGACTTAAATTTATCATACTTTTTTAAAAATTCGCTGATATCAGAACCGGGGTTTTTGTTAGCTTTTATGCAAAGCAAATTCGCATAATTATGCCTTAATTCAGAGGTTGGCAAACGCGAATTCAAATTTTCCTGAAAGTCAATCAAATCTTGTGTAGTTTCATGGAAGTTTGCCATGAAACCTTGTCTGCTCCACTCACGCAGATTGCACGCCATGATTTAAACTGCTCTACGTTTCTTGTGGATCTTATTAAGCAAATATTAAGTTGTCTATTAATTCAAAAGTTGTTAAAAACACAGTCGCCTTTATTCACCTGGGTGATATCACCTGGGTGTAATGATTTCGATGGTGAAAACACTAAAATGTCCACTTCTATCACCCAGATATTACTTTGAATATCACTAGAAGTGAAATAAATCGCTCACACCCTTAATATAATACTAGAAACACAATAACTCCTTTTCCTGCATTTCCAGGTGGAGCTCCCAGTAGTAGACTTTCACGAATGCCGCGATCTGCTGCGAAAGACGCGTCTTGGAGGCCGATTCGAGTTGCATACGTCTTTCATGTGCGCGGGAGGAGAGCCAGGTGTAGACGTTTGTACTGGAGATGGTGGCTCACCGCTGTCCTGTCCTATTGAGGTTAGTACACCGAGTAGACCGTGGTATTCTGCCGTAGGCTTTGGTCTTTTGAAAAGACCAGTTTATCAGTTATCTTGGGTTGCCCTATCGAGGTTAAAACCGAGTAGACCGTGGTATACTGCAGTAGGCTTTGGTCTTCTGAAAACACCAGTTTATCAGTTATCTTGGGTTGCCCTATAGAGGTTAAAACCGAGTAGACCGTGGTATACTGCAGTAGGCTTTAGTATTTTGAATAGACCAGTTTAGCAGTTATCTTGGGTTGCCCAATTGAAGTTAGTATAACGAAAAGACCGCGGTATTCTGCAGTGGGCTTTGGTCTTTTGAAAAGACCAGTTTATCAGTTATCTTGGGTTATCCAATTGATGTTAGTAGACCAAGTAGGCCGTGGTATTCTGCCGTAGGCTTTGGTCTTTTAAATAGACCAGTTTATCGGTCATCTTAGGTTGTCGTTTAGAGGTTAGCAGACTGAGTATAATACCCTGTGTATTTTACAGAAGACCGACCTTTTATGGATCACTTAAGTTTAAAGTCAAAGTATTTACTGTGTGTTTGCAAAATTAGCCCTACAACTAGGCCTTTGTGTGTGACTTTAAACCGTAGGTTTCCTCACGATGTTTTCTTTCACCGTAAGAGCGATTTCTTTTAAGAAAAAGGTTAAACGGGATTCGTTTCCACGACCTTCAGAATGAAAGTCGGCGTATCTATCACTAGACCAACACCGCTTTGGGTCACTACTATCAGGAAAGGTCTATCAGTATCATTTGCACACCTATCGCCTTTTCTATGCCTCAAGGTTTGCTGGAAGAGAACTCTTGTTAGGGTTAAGCTCGCCCATGTACATTAATCTCCTGAGCTATGTTCGTATATTCTATGGTGTGTACATTAATGAATAAATGTTGTAACAAAAGCCTTACAAGGATTTATCTTTTGTTTGTTTAGGATGAACCTGGCCGCTTCATGCAAAGTGGTATAGTGGCGTGGGGCATCGGCTGCGGGGCTAACAACACGCCCGGAGTTTACGTAAATGTCGGCCGACTGCGGAAGTGGATCGACGATAAAGTTGCCGGCAAAGGATACGAACCTAATGTTTATACTATTTAAGAAATTATACTATTTTTTATAATAAAAAAATTGTTTACTTTACCTGTTCCAATTATACTGCGGGAGCTACTCCAGTACGTTAATTCGTATTCTGTAAGTGTTATTTTACTTAATTAGTACTTAATTAGTTAAGCAGCCTTCAAAATTAAGGGCTACTTAATTATTTAAATAGCTCCTTTTGTTCCTCAGCCAATCAGTATTAAAAGAAGTTATAGAATAGCTATTATTTTTACTCCTGCAACAAATCGACTTCTGCAATGCTCATGCATCCCGCCTGTTTGTCGCATGCTATGTTTTTAGAGAATCAGTGGGTCGATTCTGTAAAAACATAGCATGCGGAATGCCGGCGAACTGCAGGCGACGTGTAGAAGATGTGCGTTAATTCGTATTCTGTAGGTGTTATTTTACTTAATTAGTACTTAATTAGTTAAGTAGCCTTCAAAACTAAGGGCTACTTAATTATTTAAATAGCTCCCTTTGTTCCTCAGCCAATCAGTTTAAAAGAAGTTATAGAATAGCTATTATTTTTACTCCTGCAACAAATCGACTTCTGCAATGCCCATGCATCCCGCCTGTTTGTCGCATGCTATGTTTTTAGAGAATCAGGGCCCTGTTTTGTTGTAAAACAATGTAGTGGTAAGCAACTAAGTACTATCTTCATATCACAAACACGTGTGTACCTTATTAAACTGAGGGTTATCTTTTTCACTTGACCTGAGGTTAGTTATTATCTAAGTATGTAAAGAGTAGCACACTGTGACTCAATGTTTGTTTCTGGTTCTTGATGTTTTCTATGTATCATATAATGTACCTACTTATATTTCTTTATAATTTCTTCTATGGTTTTCGCGATTTTGCATAATAAAACACTTTATTTATCCGGTTTTATCGCGTTTTTATTCTTTATTTGAACCGAGCTTTCGCCAACTTTACAGTTGGCTTTTTCAAGGTTGACAAAACAAATAATGAATAAAAACGCGATAAAACCGGATAAATAAAGTGTTTTATTATATTTCTTTGTTTTTATTACTCAAAGCATAATAAATTTGGAAATATGTTTCGCAAGGAACTATACAATTTGTAACGGCTATGCCCTTTTAATCCGAAAGGGGGTTGTTCTAGACGTCTAGGCGAACAACTTTTAGTTCTACGACTTTAGGAAATTCGAAGTACTTTTCGAAAAATTTAGGTGTAAAGTTTACTTGAAAATCAGCTGTTTCTGAGCGTTCGAAGTCATTGACCTTATGTTGTCCTTTAATTTAGTTTGATGGTTTACAATCAAAACTTCAATTACCTTTATTTTCAAAAGCAGCTGGTTTTTCAGTGAAACATAATCTAAAAATTTTCAAAAAAAAGTTTGAATTTTCAAAAGTCGTAGAACAAAAGTTGTTCCCTAGACGTCTAGAACAACCCCTTTTCGGATTAAAAGGGCATACCCGTTACAAATTGTATGTTTTTACAAAAAAAGAGGTACCTAGCCTAGGTAACCTAGGTATAATACTTAGCTATGTAGTAGGTATATCCGTTGTCTAGTACTTATAGTACAAGTCTAATGCTAGATAGTGCTATGTGAAATGTCGTGCAATTTTTATTTCGTTACCTAACATCAAATTAGTTGGTAGCTGTATGACTATACCTGTGGATAAAACACATTAGAACTAGGCTGGAGCCATATTTTGGAATCGCTCGTTGCACTTCAGGCGATTTCAAGAATCAAGAAAATTTATTGAATAACTGTGTACATTGTGACATTAAATATTAAAGGTATCAACAGTTTGTCCATTTCGGACATACAATATAGAGTAGAAGTACTTAGGTACTTAATTTAAGCACTTCTTTAAAATTAAAAATAACAAAGCAAGTAATAGTAAAGTAAACATCTAAATATAAATATAAATTATTTAGATGTTTACTCTATTTAAATAATATGATATCTCAAATGTTAAAGTTAAAGTTTTAACTCTCTGGTTTTAGCTGTATGTTTCCGCAATTAGCCCTACAACTGGGCCTTTGTGCGTGACTTTAAGCCGTGGGTTTCCTCACGATGTTTTCCTTCATCGTAAGAGCGATGTTAATAGGGTACCTACATATTTTTTTCTTAAAGAAAAAGACATTGGTGCGTGGTCAGCCGGGACTCGATAGCACGACCTTCGGAATGAAAGCCGGGGTATCTACCACTAGACCAACAACGCTCTTATCTCAAATGTTATTCGTATTCGAGTTTTAATCTTAATTTTAGGGTTCAAAGGGTAAAAAATAGGACCCGACTGAGACTTCGCTGTCTGTCCGTCTGTCACTCTAATCGTATGTAATTAATCGGTTTGTAAATATTTAGAAAAACAGACCCACTGGCTTAGATAAAAGTAAACAATAGTGTAGATAAGTTATGGTCTAACTATACTTTCCTATACTCCATAAATGAGCTAGAATAGAAACACTTACATGAAAATACACACCCCTACCTAAACATTCCTAATGTCAGGCGTAATGCATTCTGCAAGTGTTCAAAATCGGAACTAATCGCTGTACTAGTAGTCCGCCCCGAACTGAGACCTCACGAGCCCCTATCTCCCCAACCCCCTACCGATCCGGCTCATCTTCGAACTCATCAATTCTATTGACCTAAACTACGCGCATACCAATATTCATGAAGATCGGAGCTACGATACTCAAGTTATTGTCGAACAAAGATACAAAGATACAAGCGCCAGGGGCTCTATTTTTTAAACCAAATGAGGCATTACGAGCTATTTTAATACCTCGATTTCTACTGATTTTCGTTCAATTTCTGTAATTTTTCTACGTGAATCGCACGTCCACAACGAGTGGTATTAACCACTCGCTGCAGGAGTCTGGCATCAAACGATAATCAGCAGATATCGAATTATTTAAATCGCCTGAAGTGCAACGAGCGATTCAAAAATAAGGCTCCAGGCCCGTCTACACTGGACCTCACTCGCTTCGGTCGTTCGGTCAATTAATCGGTATGTAAATATTTAGAAGAACAGACCTACTGGCTTAGATAAAAGTAAACAATAGTGAAGATAAGTTATGGTCTAACATTTCCTATACTCGATAAATGAGCTAGAATAGAAACGCTTACATGAAAATACACACCTCTACATAAACATCCCTAATGTCGGGCGTAACGCATTCTGCAAGTGTTCAAAATCGGAACTAATCGCTGTATTAGGTAAATTGTGCCTAAAGTTAGCCAGTGCGCGAATCCCGCACGACATAGCAGCCAAGGTAACGGTTGGTGTATAACAAGGACGAATGTTGTGTATGAGAATTTCAAGCTTATCGTCTTCTGTCAAGGTTTTCCTTAAACGTGAAAACAAACCATGCATTATCTATACTTATAATAAAATCGTAACTTAGCGGTGTCTGTTTTTGAAAGATATTTTGAAAAAGATATTTTTAGGGGTATGTACTAACGTAACAGACCCCATTTCCGTGTTTAACTTGTTGTCTGTTTGTCCGTTTGTCTGTGCGTTTGTGCGCGCTAATCTCGGAAACGGCTGGACCGATTTCGGATAAATATATCGTTATATTTTCAGTTGTGTTAAATCTTTGAATGAATTTACTTTCTCCTTATTATTTTCAGCATTGTTGCAGACTCATTTCTCAGGGTAAGACAACGCGATTAACTTTGAAAGTGCCAATAACTCTAAATAATAACAGTACAAAGCTAGTGCTAGTTTTTTCAGTACCTATTTTATCAGTTATAGCAAATAGTGATTTCATAACTTTCAAACTAACGCTAACAGTGCATTGACCTTACTGAAACTGAAAGAAACGGTAAAATAGTGAAATTTCGAATTTTTCGTTAATCACATTAACAAAGCAACATTTATATAGTCGGTTTACAGTGTTTTGTATAAATAAATAAACGTTGTAATTAATAAAAAGTATAAAATACAAAAATATTGGATTAAAAAACAATTAGTGACATCTATGTGTGATAAAGTGAACTACAAAAACCTAACTTTTAAAAAATATCTAAAATAACCATACCTATATATAAAAATTCAGATTTGAGTAAATAAATAAACTTTCCGAGTAAGTGAACTTTACTGACATTTTTCCAACAAAAACCAATTAGTGACATCTGTACTGCTCTTTCTGAACTAAAAAAACGATATTCTAATTCAAAGATGTCGCACCCGGTAACCCAAAATGATAACAGAGATAACATGAAAAACATAAACAATATTTAATGTAAGGGCTGTTTAGTGACAGACTTTACCTAATATGTTTTTATTGCAAAGAAACTTTCGACATAGCATGTGCAAACATAACGGACAGCAGGTTTTATCTAATGACAGCAGAGCATAAAGCACAGTGGAAATGTCCCAAATGCCGCTGTACTGACCGTAAAATAAATAAAAACAGGTACTCGCCTGCAGCAAGACATGATATGTCATATCATATTGAGAACTTAGACTCTTGCCAAAATGAAAACATTACAATAAGGAAACCCAGGGTATACAGACAACTCTCTCTAGATAACTTAAATCTATCAGATACCATGTACGAGGGCAGCATAAATGAAACCGAGAGTAACGAAGAAACTTGTGATAGCTTAAAAACAGAACTAGAGGAGTTAACGAAACATCTAACTGAAGCAAGAAAGAAGATAAATGATCTTTATCTTGAAAATAATACCCTAAAAGGCCAGATCATTCTCCTCACAGAAAAATGTCAAAGTTCAAAAAAAACAGAAAGTGCAGAATTAATTAACAAAAAATTAAATAGCTCAGATTTTTGTACACCTCTGGGTAAGCCAAGACAGTCCAAAATTGCTTCAACTTCGAAATCGCCACCAGAGCTGGCAGGTCAGTCAAAAATACCACTACAGTCACCAGATATCTTTAAAACCCAGCCGCTGTCTACTGATATCCTGATGATGCCAACACTCTCTCCAGATGCCTCGCGATTGCTACCACAGTCTTCAAATGTTTCTAGAAAGCCTCCGAAGCCTGAAGATGTTTCTATACTTGATTCAAATATTAACTCCGAAAAAGAGAAAAAGAATAGACTTTTAATAATAGGTGACCAAAGTACAAGAGATCTAGGGTCTCAACTGATTAATTTACGTTCGAAATATCGAAATTCATGCGATTATAGTGTTATAAATTATTGCTTTCCGGACGCTACAACTGAATACATATTGTCTAAATTTAAAACAGACTGTAGGACTCTCAATAGAAATGATTGGGTAATTATTAGCTTGGGTTCAAATGATAAAAATCCATTTAAACTCAATCTGGAACTTACAACTTTCCTTAAAAGTCTAAGTTCCACTAATGTTATAGTAGTTGGTATTACAAAAAGTCGATATTCAAATGAGGATAAACTAAACCAGTGTTTGAAGCTACTCACATACAATTTATCTTACTGCAAATTCATTTCTCCTATTTATCACAGTAATTACAAACTTACAAAATTAATTAACAGTACTATTAACACTGTAGACTATGAAAATAGTTATTTAGGAATCAATGTTCTTAAAAACAACCCAAAAACTAAGAAAAATCAACCAAAATGTCCAAATACTGTCTCAAGTGTTTCTCCCAAAAGATATAGTACTATACCAGAGATGTTTAAAAAATTTTTAGCCAAAAAAAGTTTGGTTTTAAACTTACCTCCGAAGTCATTTAACGATTCAAAAAATCCCTCAACTTCTGTAAATACTCCAGTTAGTAACAAAAAAATTAAAATAGGACCCAAACCAGGTACCATTCCATTTTATTTTAAGAATACTAGGCATGCAAAAATGTCTACAACTAAAGACCCCGGTGTTGCAGCTACAGGTGAGTTTTTTCTTGAATAAATGTAAAAATAATAATTATATAAATTTAATGCATCTCAATATACAAAGTCTTAAAGCAAAGCTGGATCAATTAGAAATTTTTACTAGCCAGAATAAGATAGATATTTGCTGTCTAAGTGAAACTTTTCTTCGTGACGATTATGCTGATGTTCTTCAGCTGGATGGTTACAAAAAAGCCGCTCATTTTTCAAGAAAGAAAAGAGCGAGAGGCGGTGTCTGTATTTTTTAAAAAAACTGTATTAACTACAGAAAGTTAGATTGGTTAACTGAAATCTCTGTTGAACGGCATTTTGAATGCTGTGGAGTTTTCCTACCTGACCTTAATTATATTATTATTTGTGTGTATAGAGTTCCAAATAGCAACTTTAAACTGTTTATACAAACTCTAGGTAATATATTTAATAAAATAGCCCTAAGAAGCAGACATAATAAAAAGAAGGTATTTTTGGTGGGAGACTTTAACATAAATATTTTAGAAAAAACTAAAAGTAGTGAAACATTTTTAAACACATTAACTACGTTTGGGTTATCTTTTTCAATCCAAGAACCAACAAGGATTACACAGCATTCAAAGACCTGTATAGATAATATAATTACTAATTTAAACCGTTACAATTCTAAAGTATTAGACTTAGGAATTTCTGACCATACTGCCCAGATTATAAATATTTCAGCTAGTAAAAGTTATTTTGAAAAGTATTGGTATGTGAAAAGACGAAATATTGATAGACACCTTGAGCTATTCATTCATTATTTAAAACAAATTAATTTTTCTGATATTTACAGTATTGATGATCCAAACAAGGCCTATTCTGAATTCATCCACCTCTATAAATTGTTATTTGATTTGTGTTTTCCTACTGAAAAATATAGGATAACCTATACAAAAAAACCAAATTGGAAAACTAAAGGTATAGTTAAAGCTAGTCAAGAAAAACGTAGATTATATATTAAATATCAAAAAACTAAAACTATTGATGATAAAAATAAATATAAAAATTATTGTAGATTGATGAAAAAAGTCATTAAACACTCTAAGAAAATATCGAATATAAATTATATAAACAAGAGCTCAGACAAAAGTAAAGCAACCTGGAGTGTTATAAAACAACACACGACCCCTGCAAATTATATACGTACAAGTATTGAAAAACTTACAATTGATAAAAATGTCGAAATAAATGATCCTCTCATAATTTCTGAAAAATTAAATAATTATTTTCTACAAAATAATTCATGTATGTCTAATTCAAATTTGTATAAACCCATTCATAATAAAAACTGTAAAAGTATAATTTTAAAACCAGTAACTTATACTGAATTAATTAATATTGTAAACAGTATAAAAAATAAGAAAAGTACCGGTTACGATCAAATACCAATTCAAGTAATCAAATATAGTATAAACTACATAGCTGACCCATTAATCTACATAATCAACTTATTTATGTCTGCTGGTATTTTTCCTGACAATCTTAAATTAGCTATTGTGAAACCTCTCTTCAAAAAGGGTTCTAAATCAGATATGAAAAATTATCGTCCCATAGCTTTATTGTCTTGTTTTTCAAAATTATTTGAAAAGGTAATTTACACTAGACTTATGGGCTTCTTCTTAACAAATAATATCTTAAATAATTTACAGTTTGGTTTTCAAAAAGGAAAAAACACTTCACTTGCTATTTTTAAAATGCTTAAAGAAACTTGGGATGCCATTAACAAAAAGAAAACTGGGATAGCTTTGTTTTTGGATTTAAGCAAGGCGTTTGATTGTGTTGTTCACAGCATATTACTAGAAAAACTAGAACAAGTAGGCATAAGAGGCAACGCTCTTGACCTAATGGCTTCTTATTTAAAAAATAGAACAAATAACTGTGCTTGATAATTATAACAGCAACACGAAAACTGTTGAAGAGATTTATTCCAGTTCTAATGAAATCTTATTGGGTGTTCCACAAGGGAGTGTCCTTGGGCCCCTTTTATTTCTCATATACATCAACGAGTTACCATCTGTTACAAATCATTTAACTGTCATGTTCGCAGATGACGCCACTGTTTACATATCCAAAGACAATATGTCGCATTCTCAGTTCCAAATAGAAATCAATAATACACTTAATTTAATAATAAATTGGCTTAGTAAACTAAACTTAAAAGTAAATATTTTAAAAACCATGTTAATGCAATTTAAAAATTATAGAGCAAAACCGCCAAAAATAAATGTCATACATGATAATGTTAACATTATTGAAGTAAAAGAAACGAAATTTCTTGGGGTTATAATTGACTGCCATTTAAGTTGGAAACCACAGATTAAAAAGGTTAACAATATATTATCCAAGTATTGTTATAGCTTATCAGTAATAATAAATATTTCTTCCCGAAACATAGCAAAAGTTGCATACTATGGGTATGTTTATCCTCATTTAACCTATGGCATAATTTTCTGGGGTAACTCCGTGGAAGTGAAATCTGTATTTACTTTGCAAAAAAGGTGTTTAAGAAGAATGTACAACATGCAAGATAGAGAGTCATTACGTAGTGTATTTAAAAATGAAAAATTCCTAACCTTGATATCTATATATATTTTAGAAATATGTCTATTCGTCAAAAATAACCAAGATTATTTCTTTAGTATTACCTCATCTAGATCTGAAAGTCAACGTAACAAGCATAAATATAACATAGTCATACCCCAAGTTAATAACAATTTATTTTATAAGAGTTCCTTTTACACAGCTATAAAAATTTATAATTTTTTACCTGTAAATTTAAAAATACTTAATAGTCCCCTTTTCCAAAAAAAACTAAAGTCTTGGTTAATCAGCAAGGTCTTTTATAAGGGTTATTCCTATAATGCCCACTGGTAATCCCCACCAGTGGGGATTTTTGAACTTTTTGTCCAATAATCCCCATTATTAGCCGATTTGTGTAAAGTGGGGATTTTTGGACAAAAAGTTCAGAAATGCCCACTGCTTAAAAAACTTTTTTCAAAATGGGCTTGCTTAATTGCTTAAAAACTTATTTAAAACAGAAATTTGTGCACAAAAAGCACAGAAAGTTTCATCATGAACTATACAAACTACTACAATTTACAGTGTGGGTTCATAATCATTTTGATTAGTGGATGGAATGATAGGAACTAATATAGGTACATAACTTTCTTACACATTGTTATTTTATTTACAAATTTTATTCAACATTGGCAAGACGTATTACATCGCTTATTAAAATAACAAACAATTAAAATAATACATACACAAATGTAAGTATTTCATTTCACAAGTCTACTAAGTAAACTATTTAGGTAGGCTGTAAAACAACTATCTTTTGATAAAAGCCTACTGTTACTAGTTTAAAAATGTACTTGAATTTGAACCTTAAATCATTATATTGAGACTAACTGCGACCCGCGGTGTCACCCGCGGAAGTGAAAACGCGTTATCACGGGCGCGGGCGGCCGAGCGGTTCTCTAGCGTTTACACTTTTTCGTTCATTACTCGGGTTCTATTAATTGGATTTCGATGCTAAGTATACCACGACCTTTCTTGAAAATAGAACTATCCAATATTGAAAATCAGATTTCAATCGGATAAGTAGTTTTTAATTGTATAAGGAACCGACAGATAAATAGAAAAACAGACAAACAGACATGAATTTTAAAATTTATATAATTTTGTTCTACTACTTATCCTAAGTCCCTTTGACCACTTTATTTTTTTAATTTTCTTCCAAGTACTGACTTTTTGTCCTCTCTTCCTTTATTATAGTATAGATGAAAGAAGATTATATATGACTCACAGTTGCCAGCACAAAAGGAAACTTTTTTGGACTTGCATGTAATTGGCTAGTTTTTCTACTGTCTGGAATTAGTTCTGCAATATGCACATTTGGTATCATTTCGTCATTTATTGTTATTGAGTGAATTGATTTAAAATGGCCGGTAGCTCAAGCGGTAGTACATTAGAGTATATCAAAGAAACAAATAAGTGTAGCATATTAAAATAAAATATAAGAATGGTTCTATTATTTGGGAATGTGATAAGATTAATAAGACAAATTATGTAAACCTGTTATATTTATTTTATAAACAATTGACAAACAACAACATCGTTGTTTGCGATTGGTATCTATTTTATTTAAAATTATTATGAATTATTGTTATTAGCTATTTATCTATATTGATTAAATGATTAAAGTGTCGATGCAGTCCAAGATGAAGCACACTCACCTAGAAGTACCTATTAATATAAAATAGCAATTAACATATTTTTTTAACAATTTCATTGTTTTATTGAATTATCTGACCCAAGTAAATAGTTTGATTTTATTCTATCTGGAATTAGTAACTTGTGGAATGAATTACATTTGTGTATGTATTATTTTAATTAATATTGTTTGGTATTTTAATAAGCGATCTAATACGTCTTGCCAATGTTGAATAAAATTTGTAAATAAAATAACAATGTGTAAGAAAGTTATGTACCTTTATTAGTTCCTATCATTCCGTCCACTAATCAAAATTATTATGAACCCACACTGTAAATTGTAGCAGTTTGTGTTCATGATGAAACTTTCTGTGCTTTTTGTCCACACATTCCTATTCCTATTTTAAATAATTTTTTAGCCCTTCGTAAGCCAAAAGTCCACGAATGCCCATTGGCATTCGTGAACTTTTGTTTTACGAATCCCCATTTTGAAACAAGTTTTTTAAGCAGTGGGCATTTCTGAACTTTTTGTCCAAAAATCCCCACTTTACACAAATCGGCTAAAAATGGGGATTATTGGACAAAAAGTTCAAAAATCCCCACTGGTGGGGATTATCAGTGGGCATTATAGGAATAACCCTTTTATAACCTATCTGAGTATTTTGACCATAATGAAAAATAAATACCAAATATTGTTGTGCTGGTATAAATATTGGATTTCTTACATAAATTTAAGTACCTAATGTAATTTTATACTACATTATTGTATGCTCGAAATGAGTAGACTGTGCACTAATATAGTACATATTTAAGACCAATGTACCTACATAGTTTGAACAATAAAATCTTCTTATTCTTATTCTTATTCTTATTCTTATTCTCGAATAAGGGATGATTTATATTAGACCGTCACGAGCGCCGGCCGGGTCAGTCTAATGTAAATCATCCTTACTTAATGAGTATAGTTTCCATTTTTTTTTCTATGGTTTTCGCGATTTTGCATAATTAAACACTTTATTTACCGGGTTTAATTGCGTTTTATTCATAATTTTTAAACGACCGAGCTTTCGCCAACTTTACAGTTAGATTTTTCAGGGTTGACTCAACCAACCTGACCAGCCCAACCAGTCAACCTTGAAAAAGCCAACTGCAAAGATGGCGGAAGTTCGGTCGTTTCAAAATCATGAGTAAAACACGATTAAACTCGGTAAATAAAGTGTTGTATTATGTATAGTTTCTATTAAACATCGGGAAACAGAAGAAAACACAACATTTTATTTATTAAAAAATATTTATTTTATAAAAGAGTATCTAAGTCCATCATTATTTAAAAAAATTTGGAATTACAATAATAATGTCATTACAACTTATCATAACAGCCAGACAGGGACAGCGCGATGTTGAGGTACACGGGAACGACAGAGACAGATATATTTTTCGATTGTTACGGGTGGTTGATGGTACCTAAAGACGGTAAAACCAGCAGCTCATAAGTATTCCTCTAACGAAAATAGTACGTCTTTTGAGTAGCATTTTTGTGCAATCACACAGAGTCTAAAGCTGAAATCTATAGTCCGTACTTTGACTTTGCTAAGCAAAAACTTAGACTTAAGAAATTTTCGTAAATTTGTTTTTATTGCTCAAGGCATATTTACTAGAAATATTTTTAACTTGCGTGGCCGAGCGGTATAGGCACTGGAATATTGATCCAGGGACGCGAGTTCAAATCTCGCCGCAAGTGAATTTTTGAAGATGAATTTTTCCTATTACTAAATATTTAAGAATTTTTTTTGGTATTTATAAAGTGAGCTTCGCTATCCTAAGTTTGTGCTTAGTAAAGTCGCAGCTTTTCAAATTTAGAATGTAAACCAATCAAAAATAATGACCTAAACTTTGCTTCTCTGTTATGACTATGAAGTTCTTTTTATTTTATTCGTATATTACAAAATGAATTTCGACTATAAATTCCGATTAAAAGTTTATGCTTAGTTTTTGCTAAGCTCAGTCTGAGCAAAGTCAAAGTACGCACTATGGATTTCATCCTAAATTGAGAGGTAACGCACCGACCAATCACAAAGAATCTAAGTATATAATGGCCAATCACAAAGTTTGATTATTACCTCACCTCTCTCTCTTGTGACAATTTTAATTTTGCATGCCACATGTTGGCAAGGTATGTAGAACTATATTTTTAGATTTAAGATCTGCTGTACCATACTTTATGCAATAAAATATATTTACCCCCTGCCCGCAACGGTGAGTTGTGTTGCAGGAAAATTCGCAGTATTAGCAGTCAGCTGGTTTTATCGCCTTCAGTACCACCTCTGGTTATTATAATAATAAGTGATATGCATTATTTTTCATCCCACGTTAGAGCCACCTCCACAAAGGTGCGTTTAAACGCAAAAACCGCAGCAGCATTTATTTAAAGTCAATAAATTCGTTGCTTATATACCTACACCTTAGATTAAAACAAAAAAGGAAAAATGCTGCTTAAACTAATATTTCCTATTCGTTAAAAGAGCTAGAAACATATAACATTGTAATCAATGACAGAGATAGTGAGACGTTCCAAACTGCAGCGCGAAAGAGATAGCAATCACTTGCCGCGAAAGCTAGTGTGTCAGCTAGACATAGTTTTGCCGTCTCATTTGGCGTGACTTACCTTAAATTGTTCCTTACCTTATCTACCTATCTTTGTATGTTTGTAATATTCGTCTATGGATTTCTTTAATTAAGAGTATCGTTAGTGGTTCTTAGGCTAAAATCTATAGTCCGTACTTTGACTTTACTCAGACTGAGCTTAGCAAAAACTAAGCATAAACTTTGAATTGGAATTTATAGTCGAAATTCATTTTGTTATATACGAATAAAATAAAAAGAACTTCATAGTCATAACAGAGAAGCAAAGTTTAGGTCATTATTTTTGATTGGTTTACATTCTAAATTTGAAAAGCTTTGAATTTACGAAGCAAAAACTTTGGATAGTTGCGAAAATTGCTTTATAAATACCAAAAATTGTCTTAAGTCAAAATTTTAGCTTAGCAAAGTCAAAGTACGGACTATAGATTTCAGTCTTAGATATGTGACATAAAAATAAAAATGGCGACCACCAGACGACATAATATTTGTACCTATGTATGTGTGTATTGTTGAATAAGTATTTGAAAATTATTCTTACGTTTCTTTAACCATTTTTTGTTCTAATCTAAGGCTTACACGCGCTAAAACGCAACTGTGGAGTGGAGCTATTTAACTCAATATTCGTACACTTTAGGATCATATCCCTTCCCGGCCACTTTATCATCGATCCAACCCCTCAATCTTGCCACATCGACATACACCCCGGGAGTATTATTCTCCCCACAACCTATCCCCCAGGCGACTATCCCGCTCTGAATGAACCGATCCTTCTGGTCCTCTATAGGGCAGGACAAGGGGGATCCCCCATCGCCTCTGCAAGTATCTACCCCAGGCTCTCCCCCAGCGCACATGAAGGATGTGTGTAATTCAAAATGGCGTCCGAGACGAGTCTTTCGGAGTTGGTCGCGGCAGGTCGTTCGATCCACTACTGGGACTTCAACCTGGAAACAAGTAAATAAATAATTTATTTCCATAAATATTGTATACAAAGTTTCTTAAAGTCTAAATATTTAGACTTTCAAATTATAAATCTAAGTAACTCATATGCGTGAACTAGGAAAATCCTGTATCTCAGGCGGAAATGGCTAACAATAGGTACAAACAAAAATTATCACTTATAATTAGAAACAAATTAAAACATTTAAGAACTACTAGGTATGACCAAGTAAAAGGAATATAGTAAAATTTTATTTTAAGTAGGTTCTTACTACTGTTTTACCTTATTGCATGCTCGAAATGAGTAAACTGTTGAAACGTTATTTTATTGAAAGACTTTTAATGTACACAGTTATGGCAATAAAAATATTCTTATTCTTATAAAAAATAACATTAGTAACATTATTGCAAATAAACAAGTCAGCATAATTACCACTATACAATAGCAGATCTAGTAACCTACTAACCTTAAATAAATACTAAATACCTAAACCCAATACACTAGCACTACTAAAATTAAACAATAATATACTTAAACTAAACAATATTAATTTTGACCCAGATTATAAAGTATAATATACCTAGATAATGAGATACGACATTTTGCAACAGAATTTTTATTTAACAGCCCTCTGAAGTGCAACCGATAAAAAACAAAATAATAAACGTACCTTCTTCAGTATGACCTGGTACCGTCCCTGCTTCCCGAACTTGTCTTTCCCCCAGCCGGTACCGAAGCACCTCGTCCCCGCGGGGACCATATCCCGTGCGGGGGGGAGGCAAGCCACTTGAACGTTCGGGGCGAGGTCCATCGGCTTCGTCAGGAACAGTACCGCTATGTCGTAGAACAGGTTTCCTGCAAAATCGTCTAGCATTGTCGTACTTGCATCTAGCTAGCTACAAACTTGGCAACTAAGTATATACAAAATCAGCCCGTTAATTTGTCCCTCTGCAGGGCAAGGGCCTCTTCTTAGAGGGGTTAGGCAGTAAGATGGTACGGAAGCCTACCCCGGATTGGCGAATGTCCCATGTCTTCGGGCCGTGGTGAGTCCTAGGACTATGAATGGACTAGGCCTTCGTAATTGGCCTTTTTCATCTAATTTTAGATTATTTATGCAGCGCAAGCAACTTTTATTCAATGCTATTTCATGGCGCTGTTTGCCCGGGACGTTGTCAGGTGGAGTAGACTTGCCCAGCACCTATACCACCCTCCGAGCCTAGTCAGCCATGTCCAGAGGAAAGAACTGGTCAATACGTCTGGAGCTAACTAAGCCGTGGGTTTCCTCACGATGTTTTCCTTCACCGTATGAGCGATGTTATTAACGCACATAACTTTTCCGCAAGGAAAAAGACATTGGTGCGCGATAAGCCGGGAATGGACTAGGACATAGCAACTGCTTTTTAGTCTTTCTCTCCTAATTTTGCAACTTTGTATTAAAAGTTAAACTCATTTTACGGTTTTGATTGTATAGATTTTGTTTTAAACATTGTTGCAAAGGCGATCCAACGTTTGGAGCCGCGATGTTAAATCTAAATCTAACGAGTAGATTTCCTTAGTGCTCTGCGTGTCCCACTTTCCCGCTCTAACTCTAGCGTCGAACTTAAATCTAAATCAAGATCAACCTACCTTTATTAAAGTCCTTATGAACCTCAATACTAGCCACAGTCCTGTCCACGGGTAGATTTCCTTAGTGCTCTGCGTGTCCCACTGTCCCGCTCTAACTCTAAGTGCTTCGATGTTAAATCTAAATCTAGATCAACCTACCTTTATTAAAGTCCTTATGAACCTCAATACTGGCCACAAATCTGTCCTGGTACGGGAAGATTTCCTTAGTGCTCTGCGTGTCCCACTGTCCCGCACTAACTCTAAGAGCTTCGATGTTAAATCTAAAAATCAACCTACCTTTATTAAAGTCCTTATGAACCACAATACTAGCCACAGTTCTGTCCTGGTACAGGAAGATTTCCTTAGTGCTCTGAGTGTCCCACTCTCCCGCTCTAACTCTAAGTGCGTCGATGTTAAATCTAAATCAACCTACCTTTATTAAAGTCCTTATGAACCTCAATACTAGCCACAGTTCTGTCCTGGTACGAGTAGATTTCATTATAGCTCTGCGTGTCCCACTGTCCCGCTCTAACTCTAAGTGTGTTGATTTTAAATGTAAATCAACCTACCTTTATTAAAGTCCTTATGAACCTCAATACTAGCCACAGTTCTGTCCTGGTACGGGAAGATTTCCTTAGTGCTCTGCGTGTCCCACTCTCCCGCTCTAACTCTAAGAGCGTCGATGTTCTTCGTCTCGGCTACATAGTGCGCAGCTGTGAGAACTATGGAAGGATGTATGAGAGAACCGCCGCCGACGAAGACGTAAAGCTTCTGGCCGTCTGGTTCGTCCTCGTTTACTGGTTCGATCCTAGAAACACATTATTAGGTTTTGAAGTGTTTCCTACACTTGGATGACTATACTTAAAGAAATGCTTTCCAAAAATCTCGCACCCGACAGGACGGTGGTAAATAATCGGTGGTTAGGTGGTAATAAACTTATTAATTAACTAGGGCTGAATGGTACCCATTTCACTTGAGATATTTTTGGTAATACTTCGATAGTGACATGACAATATTTAATTGAATGTCGTGTTTCCGCTTTACCTTTTATTATCATAATTTTTTAACTAGATGCAAAAAAATACAAGTCAAATCGTATAATTTAAAAAAAAACTACTATCCACCCTAGGGATGGAAAGCAATTTTCCACCCGGTTATGATGGATAGACATCCATAAAAGTTATGCTTTCCGAATAGGAGACCCCCGCTCGGGTACTTCAATTTGTAGGGTACAAAATGGCTTTTCCATCCCTAGGGTGGAAAGTATTTTTTATCTTTTCTAAGATCTTACTATAATAGCATAGTGAAGAAAAGATGCGAATACAGTTTAGTTATTTGAAGGATAGGTATATTATGTGGAATAATAGAAATATAAGTTAGAAAGGTAAAAAGCTTGTCATTAAAGGGACAAGGGAATATTGCTTTATAATACAAAAGCTATGCAACCTTTACCAATGAGTTTGTTCACACGTTCTATCACTTACTTGACAATAGCACACATCCAGGGGAACTCTCCGAATTTGGTCTCCCCCTCGGTCTCGCCGGTTGTCCTGATTCCCACTCCCTTGGGGTTCCTCCACCCACAACCTTCACGCTGGAAAAACATTAATTTATGTGTTTTTGATATATTTTAAAGTGTTTCCCACACTTGGATGACTATAATCAAAGAAATGCTTTGAAAAAAATTAACATTAACAACAAAATGAACATTAATTTTAATTAATTTGTAAGAAAAAATATTGGGATCTAAATTGTCGTATGTTACTCTTCGATAACATAGATTTCTATCGGTGAAAGAGTTTTTGAAATCGGTTTAGTAGTTTTGGAGCTTAGTTATTACAAACAAACAAATAAAAATTTAAGTTTTATATGTTATTCCTAAACTATATTAGTATAGGAGTAGCTCGGATGTCGGATTACGGCCGCTCACCAATGTCTATTTCGTTATGAAACAAATATGTGCGCTGTTAACATCTTTCTTACGGTGAATGAAATCATCGTGAGAAACCCACGACTTAAAATTACGCCCTAAGACCCAACTAGTACTAGGGCTAATTGCTAACACACAGTTAATCCAACTTTAATACACAATTAATGATTTTCGAATAGTGTCATCAACCGAATCATACAATGAAATACGTGTTTCAAATTGTTAAGGGGCAACTGAAATCCATTTCGGATTCATCGAAAATTGATGATTATTTGCTAACCGTAATTTCCGGTAGGAAATAATCAACAATTTTCGATTCCGTTACGGAATGGTGTTGACATTTTAAAATCTAGGATTTTGGTGCAGTTTCCAGATTCCAGACAAATATGTCGAACAGTTTTGAAGCCCATTTACATTTTAACCAAAACAGTCATTTTTTGGCTTAAACGTGGACAGGCTTTAAAACAATAAGAAGATTCTGTCTTAAAACTACACCAAAATGTAGGAAATAAAGTCACCTACATAACAATCTATACAAAAATAAATATTCAACAACATTCCGTCAAGAAACAGTCAATAATTTTCGATGAACCCGACAGGAATTTTGAGTTTACTTCGTATCTACATATATACCTTTTAAATATCGCACAAGGTAACCTGTTATTCTAATCATCAACGTATTTGATATGCACTAGTGCGTTTTCCTCAATCATGTTTACTGTAGGTAGGTACAGTACACTACTACCTCAATATCAAATATTTATTTTGTTGGTTTTCCCCGAGCAAAGACATTGTGGCTTTCCATCGATGTTACTTAAGCTTTTGTACCAAATAAGTACAAAATTTTGGCATATAACAATGCCGGTGGATGGCGTGAAATCTAAGGTGGTTGGCCAACCCAACGTCAGAATAGCCGGCCACTTTATATTATTAATCATTTCGAAACTACCTACGTACTAAATATATGAACAAAGGTACTAAATAGGTACTAAATGAGCGTAGTTGTAAGTCTTTTGATTGGTACGCCCAAACAAAAAAAATGGGAAATACTATTATGGAATTATAGAATAGAATAGTAACTCAATAATCATGACCAAACATAAAAATTAAAAAAATAAACTTACTTTCCACTCTAGGGATGAAATAAGCAATTTTCCACCCGGCTATGTTCCCTTGAAAATTAAACTTTCCGAACAGGAGAGATGAAAAGTATTAGTCTTTACCGAAACGAGACCTTCTGTCGTTTATTTACAAGCTCGTAAACACAGAAGGTCAAAAAACTGTGTGATGTGATGTCATTGTATTCGCGAACAAGTCACGTAATAAAATGTTGATTTTATGTCTTTCTTAGGTGATAATATTCCAAATTCCGAACGGGTGACATTTTTAAAGTTTGCATAAAAACAGCCATGTGCGATTTGCGTTCATGTGCAAATTCCGTACCAACAAATCACGTTTGTTGCATGGGAGCCCCACTTCACTTAAATTATTTATTTTAAGCGTATTTTGACAGGATTCGAACCTGCGCCCCTCGCTAACCAGGCGAGTGCTCTAACCACTGAGCTACACAGGAATCACGTGTCATGTTATAACTTTTCGACAATATCTCTCCTAGCCAATTGTTTACCAGCTAAGGCTTGGTTTCAGCGCCATCTACCAGTTAACTTTTGCAACTTATTGACTGGCTCCGGTGGTTCACTTTACAGTAAACACTCCCAACGTGAAACGTGTCCCAAATATTTCAAGTTTAATAAGCCTTGAGCTTATAAAACAAATAAATGTGTTTAGTGTTTCAATATCTGTGAAAGTTTCAACTGGTTTTGGCGGACTGCAGAGTCTTAGGCTGAAATCTACAGTGCATACTTTGATTTTGCTCAGACTGAGCTTAGCAAACACTAAGCATAAACCTTGAATTTTTTTTTTATTTCTTATCGGTTGTGAACCGATTATGGCCATTAGGAAATTAGCCAGTGTCATGTATTCTAATTTATTATGCAAGTTATTTGCATCGAAACAGTCAAGTCGTCATAGTTAAAGTCAAGTGTAGGGAATCATTTGTAAACACGGCGGCCATTTACAAACAATCTTCACGGAGCCTTGGAGACAACACTAAGTCAATGTTTTGCACCGATTTTCACTTTCATTCCACTTGTACACCTTCACGAAACTAAATTGATTAATATGCCCCCGAAATTAAACAATTTGCACGCATATGAACTAGGTTTCACAAAAATGAAAATTTAGCACCACATCTCCTCAACGAGTTCCCGCCAAGACTCAAACCTTGAATTGGAATTTATAGTCGAAATTCATTTTGTAATATACGAATAAAATAAAAAGAACTCCATACTCATAACAGAGAAGCAAAGTTTAAGTCATAATTTTTGATTGGTATACATTTTTATTTATTTTTTTAAACTAAAAATGGATAGTTGCGAAGTTTTTGCTAAGTTTCGACTTAGTCTATGATATTAAGGAGAATATCATCAAATTCTCCATCTCGAATCATTGACATTGTAATCATTTCGTAGTATTTGGCCCTGACATTCTCGTGTTAACGCAAGGAGGTAGGTATCTACGCCATTTAGTACATACATTATACATATTTGAGGACAAATACAACAAATTTCGTTGAATTACAAATAAGCTGACAAAGAGACGGGGGTTTTTGTTAACAGTAGCCTTATTTTTGAGCCACCTAAGGCGAAAAACATAGAAATATTTTTAGCAAGGAAATATATTGACCGGTAGATGGCGCAGAAACCAAGCCTTAGTTGGTAAAACAATTGACGAGGAAAGATATGGCCGAAAAATTATACCGTGTCACGTGATTCCTGTGTAGCTCAGTGGTTAGAGCAGTCGCCTGGTTAGCGATAGGACGCAGGTTCGAATCCTGTCATGGGGATTTTTTGGAAATATATTTCCTTGCTAAAAATATTTCTATATTTAAAATGCCTTGAGCAATAAAAACAAAAAAGAAACACCTAAGGCGATTTAAATATCTGTATCTTTCCGATTTTCAATCGATTTCGGACTCCTGCGGCGAGTGGTCGAGCACTCGTTTCAGTCGTGCGATTTGCAAATAGAAAAAAGACCGACGTCGAACGAAAATCAATAAAAAACAAAGTATTCAAATCGGTAGAAGTGGCATTAGCGATTTAAAAGCAAACCCTCTAATCAAGGTATAGTCCCTTCTCCTTACGGTGGAGGAAAACATCGTGAGGAAACTACATACTTGCCTTCACCGTCAGGAGAAGGGAGTATCCTTACGGTGGGGGAAACATCGTGAGGAAACTACTTGCCTTCACCGTCAGGAGAAGGGAAACACCGGTCCATATAGGAGAGACGAACTGTCTCGCGTTCTGAATGTAGGTCTACTCTTTAATTAAGTACCTGTTTGTTTGTTTAATGAATAGGCTTATTTCGTATCAGGTGAACTTACGGGGACGTGGTATTCGGTGTTACACTTTTCGTATGATCATTGTACATTGTAAAAAATCATATTTTCATTGTAAAAAAAAGTATAAAATATATATTTTGACGATTGTAAATAAAAACATGATCTCTAAAAACAGCACATGAGTTTCTTGTGGCTTCATCTCATCGGAGGGCGCGTTTCGAAGCCACACTAGAGTCATAGTTGTAAGAACACTCGACGTATTTAAAGTGATTTATATACATCCAGTTAAAAATAAAATTTAGAATCTTTGAATCTTCGAAGTCATGTATGTTTGACGACCACTGTGGCGCGTCGGGCAAACGCTTGGCTGCAATGCAGAAGGTTGCGGATTCGATTTCCGCTGGGTACAAATATTTATGCTTATAAAAATAAATATTTGTCCTCCTATAACGCTTAATAGCCAGGTTAAAAGCACCACTCTTGTTTCGCTTTCTTCTTTCCTTAAACCTTCATGTACTCCGTTTTCTTTCCTGGAGGTTGCTGTTGCTGATGTTACAAAAATTATTCTCTCAATTTCCACCAATGCCATTGGTTCAGACGGCATCTGCATCCAAATGATCCGTCTGATTCTAAATGATCTTGCTCCTATCATTACACATGTTGTGAATTTCTCTCTATCTTCTAATAAATATCCTTCCCCGTGGAAGCCTGCATATGTCATTCCACTTCCTAAGACGTCTAATCCAACTTCACTATCTCAGTTTCGACCTATATCCATCCTCCCTGTGCTGTCTAAAGTTTTAGAAAGCGTGGTACATAAGCAACTTTGTGACTACCTTAATAGTTATAACCTTTTAACTCCATATCAGTCGGGCTTTCGACGTGGTCATAGTACGGTTTCAGCGCTGGTAAAAGTGTCTGATGATATCCGTCTGGCCATGGAGAAAAAGCTTGTCACGGCCATGGTGCTACTAGACTTTAGCAGCGCTTTTAATTCAGTTGACTTTGACATTTTGTTAGGCATCCTTTCCTCCCTTAATACGTCCCCAGCAGCAATTTCTTGGTTTAACTCCTACCTTCGGGGCCGCTCGCAGTGTGTCCGCTATGATGACTCATTTTCAGATTGGTGTGATCTTGTTGCTGGCGTGCCTCAGGGTGGAGTTCTCTCTCCTCTTCTCTTTTGTGTTTTTATAAACACAATCACAAAAGTGCTGTCTTCTCACTTCCACCTGTATGCTGATGACTTACAAATATACTATCACTTTCCAGCCGACGACATAGTAAGGAGCATAGGGTTAATAAATCGTGACCTGGAATGCATCTCCAACTGGGCTGAGTCTTATGGTCTACTTGTTAACCCCGCCAAATCGCAGGCATTGTTATTTGGTAATACCTATTATCAAAATCAAATGGGTAGGGAACCATTGCCTGATATTGTGTATGATGGGGTGGTGATACCTTACACTGAAAGTGCAAAAAACTTGGAGGTAGTTTTCGATAATCGGCTTTCTTGGGAAAAACACATCAATTTAGTAAGCCAGAGAGTCTTTGCCACCTTCCACTCGCTCAAACACCTTCAAAGCGTTTTGCCTCTGAACACCAGGATTACTTTAGCCCAATCTCTTCTTCTTCCTCTTTTGAATTACGCTGACGTGTGTTTCCTGGATGCCACTGAAGATCTCCTGGACAAACTCGAGAGACTGCAGAACGTCTGCATCCGTTTCATTTTCGGCTTGCGGAAGTTCGATCACGTCTCCGAGTTTCGTGCTAGGCTGAAGTGGCTTCCGATACGCCGTCGACATGATCTACATGTTCTCTCTTTCCTCTTCTCGGTTCTCTTTAATCCCTCCTATCCCTCCTACCTCCGTGAGTGCTTCAGTTTCTTTGCCCGAGGTGTGTCTAACAGACCATCTCAACAACTTATACTTAAATGTCCGTCCCACACTTCTGCCAAATATAGTGGCTCTTTCACAATTAATGCAGTGCGGCTCTGGAATAATCTTCCACATAACATTCGGTCGAGTCCATCTCTCAATGTCTTCAAAAAAAGAGTAAAGGATCATTATTTGACCTCTCTGTAGGTATGTTTTATTTCATGTATTTATGTAGGTATGGTATGTGCTTATATATGTATTTGTATGTATGTTTATTTACAAGTATATGTTTATTATGTATGTATCATGTGTATATATAGGTATATGTATCATTTTCTTCTTATTTCCATGTACTTTAATTTGTAATTTTAATTTTTGACCTTTGTACTTTTTATTTTCTCCTTTCCCTCTGTACACTTTATTACCTTCCTCTACAGTTCTTTCCTTTCCCCTGAGGTCTGTCGGCAGAGAACTCTGTATAGGGTTAGACTTACCTTAGTATTAATTTATATTATGTCTTGTTTTTTTATGTATGTCTCTTGTGTACTGAATAAATAAAATAAAATAAATAAAATAAAAATTTGTTTCTGGTCTGGGTGTACTTATTATGTATAATATGTATGTATTGACAAAAGAGAAATAAATATAAGTAGTATATCCGTTGTCTAGTCACCGTAACACAAGCTTAGCAGTTTACCATGGGGCTAGATGGCGCTGTGTGTTGGTCACAGGATTTTTTATTTTTTTATTTATGTATCGCACCCGCTCTTTAACTACTGAATAGATTTAAAAAATTCCTCACTAATAAAAAGCTACATTATCGAGGAGTTACATAGGTTAATTTTTATTTCAATATTCCCACGGGATAGGGACATAAGGCGCTGCTAGTTTTCTTTCAAACTAGACAACCCCTTTTATCTAAAAAACTTGTACCGCTTTTACCCTGAAATCTATAGTGCGTACTTTGACTTTGCTCATACTGAGCTTAGCAAAGTAAAGTATATACAATGTGTAACAGGTATGCCCTTTTAAGCCGAAAGAGGGTTGTTCTAGACATCTAGACAAACACCTTTTGTTCTACGAATTTATAAAATTCGAACTTTTGTTTTTGAAAATTTTGAGGTCATGTTTCACTGAAAAAACAGCTGCTTTTGAAAATAAAGATAATTGAAGTTTTGATTGTAGTAGACCAAACTAAATGAAAGGACAAAATAAGGTCAATGACCTCGAACTCAGAAACAGCTGATTTTCAAGTAAACTTTGCACAATTTCTTCTATGGTTTTCGCGATTTTGCATAATAAAACACTTTATTTATCAGTTGGCTGTAAAGTTGGCGAAAGCTCAGGTCAAATAATGAATAAAAACGCGATAAAACCGGATAAATAAAGTGTTTTTTTAACTTTACACTTACAATTTTCGAAAAGTACTTCGTATTTCCAAAAGTCGTAGAACAAAAGTTGTTCGCCTAGACGTCTAGAACAACCCCCTTTCGGATTAAAAGGGCATACCCGTTACACCATGTATTTATTGCTTCGCTGTGACAAAAGTTCTTTTACACGCCTACTGCTCTACAAAGTTACTTTATTTGACCAAAAAAGTCAACGTAAAGCGACTCTTTATTCCCTAGGTGCATAAAGTGCTCATTATGAACCTAGGGCATAAAGTAATTTAAATTTGGAACTAAGGTTCTGGTAGCATACGGCCTTTTCGAACTGGCCACCTAGACATAAAACATAAAAAAAAAAAACGGCAAATTTTTTCTATTTTCATGGACGGAAGGGTAAAGCAAAAAGTTTTGGTTAGTATAAAGCCCCAACTTTTTTTTTTCATCAGCTAAGGCTGATGTGTGGTTTCGTTATTTTGATGTAACATTGTTAAATTTATTTAATATAAAGCTGTCAATATATTTCATACTAGCTGCGCCCCGCGGCTTCGCGCGCGGTTTTACCGAATCCGTGGGGTTTTCAAGTACACACCGAGTTTACTACAAACGTACATATAGGCACACATGTATAAACTTTCACCTTTATATTTAAGTAGGGAATAATTATGATAAAGGGTCAAAGAAATACAGTAAATGATCTTTTTAAAGCTGTGTCGTACTGAATGCTCGCCAAACTCTTAGGAAAAAAAAGGATGACGTAAAAATATTCCAGTACCTATAGATATCGATAGTAACTCTAGAACATATTGTGTTTACTTAAACGTACAAATATTAAGGTACAACTATTCTAGACTTAAATTAAGGTATCATTTCCAATATCGATGGCCAATTTATACTGAACTTCTCCAATTATTTTGGTATTTTTGCAAGACCTAATTAAATTAAGTTTCAGTTTTGTTGGAATAATTTTGTTCCGGGATATCAAAACTAATGTAATTAATTTTTTAGTTTTTTACGAAAAATACAATCCTTTTGTCAATGGTGGTAGCCTACCCCTACCTACATTATCTATACTAATATTATAAAGCTGAAGAGTTTGATTGTTTGTATGAACGCGCTAATCTCAGGAAGTGCTTTTCCGATTTGTTTTTTTTTTATAAAACACTTTGTTTATCCGGTTGAATCGCGTTTTATTCGCGCGCGCTCGCTCGCGTTTCGCGTTTTGGTGTGTTTTATCGCGTTTTCGTGTTTACTGTAACTTTTTAGAATGTTAAAATAGACAAATTACATCTCAGTCAACCTTGAAAAAGCCAACTGTAAAGTTGGCGAAAGCTCTGTTCGTTTAAAACCATGAATAAAAACGCGATTCAACCGCATACACAAAGTGTTTTTTTTATGTTTGATAGTCCATTTATCGAGGAAGGTTATAGGATACTTTTGATTTTTTGTTTTAATAAAACCGATTTGAATGAAATTTGGTATGGGGTTAGCTTAGTGGTTGAAATAAGATATAGGGTACTGTGAATAATCATACGGGTTAAGCAACGCCCAATTAAATTATTATTCCAATAAAACACTACGATATACGACATTGTACGTCTTATCATTTGGCGCAAAAATATTTAGATTTTGGGCGGAGGATACCCGCGAGCAAGCGACATATAATTGGCCATGTGAAAAACATGGTTTATCTAAATTAACCCCAGCTACCTTTAAAGTTTGCCCCTGGGCTTTATTAATTGTTAGAGCGAAACTTAACTTTAAAGGAAATTGTAAACGTTTAAATTGAAAAGGTAGATCAGTGGGTATAATGGGGATGCGAGGAATTAGCACATGTTCACCCCTAGCTACACCTGTTATAATGGTGGCTTCGATTATAAACCGTCCCAGTCGTGTCACCCTCAGTCTTGTTCCATTACATAATCGGGGTGCATCTAGGTTACGCATCAACATTACAGGAACTCCTACTTTAAGTTCTAGTTTATGTGAAGGCACACCTGAAATCTCCAGTGAATTTAAAAACTCTATCGGATAAGCTGAACTTTGCTCAGTATCTAAAATTGTGTCAACTGACAAATATACAGCTCGATCACCGAGTACATTATTTAATATGGCGTTATTTATTTTATTAACAGCGCCGTTTGTTGGAGCTAATATAGCGCGTTCACACAAACATTCATCATTAATTATATTACTTTCCAACTCAGGATATACGGCACTGATGAGTTCGTCTTCACTGTCGACGGTGTTGCAAAAATCTGAATTAAGGCTTATAAAACCGTCATTGTCAGTTGACATCCGTCCATCGCCAATCTCCAGCAGGGTACGCGAATATTGGCCTGCTTGTATGTCGCCATAAAGATGCACTCTCATGTTTGTCGTTAGGCTTAGTTTTTTTACCAATGACCACAAACATGACGACTTAAGGCAAGCTTTGATTTCGTCAGCAGGGGTACCCCTCTGGATAACTGGCAAAGTCTGGCGGAAATCACCTGCTAGTAATACGACCATTCCCCCCATGATGGTGTTGTTACTTCTAACATCTCGCAGCGTTCTATCGAGTGCTTCGATGGCTTTTTTATGGGACATTGTGCACTCGTCCCAGACTAACAGCTTACATTGCCTCATCAAAGTACCGCGCGAGCTATTTTTGCTGAAATTACAAATGGGCATTTCATCCTGTGCCAGATTAAGTGGCAATTTCAGAACGGAATGCGCAGTCCTTCCTCCATTCAACAACGTGGCTGCTATGCCGGAGGATGCCACGGCTACAGCAATGTTACTATCTTTGCGGATTTGAGCAAGTAATAAATTCAGAACAAAAGTTTTTCCTGTGCCGCCAGGAGCATCCAAAAATAATAGAGCTCCTTCTTCCGATTCAATCAGCTGCATAACGACTTCAAAAATGTGCTTCTGTTCCGGTAACAAACGTGGCACCATATCATCTATTTGTTGTTGTAGAGCCTCTTCGTCGTAATTTAATTCGCGCATCAAATCGTCATTCAGTGGTTCCTCAAGACGCAGTGGACTGGCCATGCCAAAATCGCTAAGTTTCTTCCCATTAATCACGATCACTTTATTTTCAACAATCATTAAAGCTTCATTGTAAATAACTTCGTTGTATGTCATGTCCGAATGCGACCGCTGCCATCTACATAAAATATCTTCTGACATTTCATTCTTAAATTTGTCCCATAGTGCCTGAGAATCTGATACACCACATGTAGATATAAGAGTAGCAAATAAGTCTCTTATTTGCGCAGGAGATTTGGTTTGAGCAGCCTCTTCCATTGTGTCATCCCAATGATTATCATTCTCTAAAAGATGAAGAGATTCACAGGCATCTCTAAAAGTAGGACATTCCCGACCATCTACAATTTTCAAATCTCTATAGCAAGTCGGTCCCCTAATGTTGTGCAACAGCATCCGAAGACAAAAACATTCAAAATTACTAACATGTACTGTATACACGCGTCCAAGTGCATCTCCAGCTTTTACCCCAGGCCAATCCGTCACGGGAGAACCCTGCACTCGGCGTTTCCATTCTCTTCTTGAAGCATTCCACGTATAATACCGAGGAACTTCAGAATATAACAGAGTTTTTGCAAAAGAGTCTCCTCGACAAAGTTCAAAGAAAGCTGTGAGCGTTGTTTTGGGGGGAGATGCAACCCTATCTTGGAAATTCATCTCATTGAAATATACGCGCTCTCCGTTTTCCAAATGTACTGCCAAATGTATAACCGCTGGATATCGTTCATGTAAATGAAAACCAAAAATTCGCCATGCAGCTTCATTAGCACTGATAAAACGCGCTGCTTGGAAAGTCTGAACTTCGTTAAGCAATTGTGGCTCTTCACCTTCTTGTCTTAATGAAAAAATAGCCCGATCATTCCCTTTGTTTATATACTTACAAATATACTTAATAGCCTGTACAGAACTACACATTTCAACATTGATGTGTGCCGAGAACATTTTGCAAAGGATTGGAGAGTACGGCACAACCCAGCTGTTGTCTATTGTTTCTGTTAGACCACCGCTATTGCGACTTTGAATATTAACGGTACGACCTCCGTCAGTTGGCGCTCTACGTCTATAAAGTGGGTACCCTTTTTCATTATGAATCGTTTCTTTTAATAATTCTCGAGGATATTTTTTCGTACATTTTCCATCTTTCATACACGGAGATGATTGGTTACGCGAGCCACAGGGACCGTGTAACATATTCTTGACTATTGTATCATGTAATTCTTTGTCCTCGTTTGCATCTGGAATTTCTGCACTTATTATGCTATCTATTTGTTGTGAACGAAGTTTTTCTTTGAGCCATATTAAAATATGAACATGGGGAAGACCTCGCTTCTGCCACTCGATAGAGTACATATAACACTGTACTTCTCCATATAATTGTCCCTTTTTGATAACATGCAACAGCTTTTGTACCTTTAAATTGAATACTCTTGCAACTATGTCGTGGCGGTCATTGGATTTTTGTCCGGGCAATAAATTGGAAGCTATTTCTTCCCATGAGGGATTGCAAGTAAATGTTATGAAAAGATCTGGTCGACCGTAAGTTCGCACATATACAAAGGCATCCTGGGTATACTCATGCAAATATCTAGGACTATTTACAAATGAAGACGGGAGGATAACCATTTTTCCTATATCTGATGGGTTGACATTAGCGTCACCACGAATGGCATCTTGTAAGTGGATATAATTTTCAGCACGAAGTTTTTTTTGGTTCAAAGTTATATACCTTAAGCGTTCACTTTCCATTTTTACGTACATGTCAACCAAAAATTGTTGAAAAAGATGTCTACAACGGGAAAAGATGTTAAAATCATCTTCACGTAACATTAAATAGTAGGCGTTATAGTCCATGCATGACACCTTTTTATTTGTTGGTTGTCGGTTTAGGGGGTTTACTTGTGGAATATCAATATGATACCCTTCCTCTCCTCTACTAAACAACAACGGATACTGTAAGGCATCATAAAATTTATGGGTGTCAGATACTCGGGTCAATGATTGTCCATGTTCGTGCAAGACTATGTCACGCGTCGAAAAGTCTTCTCCGCTTACAACTGCTGCGATTTCGTTAATAAGCGGAGCATTATATCGCCTCTCATGTTCTCCGCGAGGTGTCCTGTCAGCATGAACAACTACTTTGTAATCACTGTTCTCTTCGGAAATTATTTCTAAAGCCATTTTAAAGGTAGTAATTAATCGGTTGTGGTCGTGTAACATTCTCTGAATTTGTATTACTATATTTCTCTCTACGCCTTGAATCATATTACAACGTCGGTCTGCCTCAATTTCTTCACCTTCCATGAAATATACTTGTAAAAACTTATGACTATCATTCGCAGCCGGCAAAAGTGAACCTATTCTGTGATATACTTGACCTTGTACGGTGAATGTGGGTGAAAATCCAGGCATAATAATTTCTCTACCGACTCCAAAAGATGTCATTTGAAAACAATTATTGTACTTTCGTATTTTATTTAAAAATCTTCGAGATTCATCAGAATTTCCTACTAAAAGAGACTTTAACGGCTCAGCTGGTTCGCCAATTAGTGGTAATGATACCTTACCAGTAGCACAACATAAACCTTGCGTTTCATCTTTGAACTTCAAGGCATTACAATACCGACACTTTTTATTCATTTGTCCAATTAAGACCAAAGGATGATTTTTATACTGTAACGTATGATCATAATCGAACCCTTCATCAAAGAAAACACCCCAAGTGTTTCTGGTAAAATTGCTGCTGCGTTGAGCTTGACGCTGCGCGTCTGCTGTTCTTCTTTCTTGAGTCTGAGTAAAAGTCTCGGATTCCCTCAAAGACGCTTGACGGATAGCCTGTTCGGCACGTCGGTCTTGCACCTGAGTAAAGGTCTCTGATTCCCTCAAAGACGCTTGACGGGCAGCCTGTTCGGCACGTCGCTCTTGCGTCTGAGTGAAGGTCTCTGATTCCCTCAAAGACGCTTGACGGGCAGCCTGTTCGGCACGTCGCTCTTGCGTCTGAGTGAAGGTCTCTGATTCCCTCAAAGATGCTTGACGGGCAGCCAGTTCGGCACGTCGTTCTTGCGTCTGAGTGAAGGTCTCTGATTCCCTCAAAGACGCTTGACGGGCAGCCTGTTCGGCATGCCGCTCTTGCGTCTGAGTAAAGGTCTCTGATTCCCTCAAAGACGCTTGACGGGCAGCCTGTTCGGCACGTCGCTCTTGCGTCTGAGTGAAGGTCTCTGATTCCCTCAAAGACGCTTGACGGGCAGCCTGTTCGGCACGTCGCTCTTGCGTCTGAGTGAAGGTCTCTGATTCCCTCAAAGACGCTTGACGGGCAGCCTGTTCGGCATGCCGCTCTTGCGTCTGAGTAAAGGTCTCTGATTCCCTCAAAGACGCTTGACGGGCAGCCTGTTCGGCACGTCGCTCTTGCGTCTGAGTGAAGGTCTCTGATTCCCTCAAAGACGCTTGACGGGCAGCCTGTTCGGCACGTCGCTCTTGCGTCTGAGTGAAGGTCTCTGATTCCCTCAATGACGCTTGACGGGCAGTCTGTTCGGCACGTCGCTCTAGCGTCTGAGTGAAGGTCTCAGATTCTCTCAAAGATGCTTGACGCTCTGCTTGTTCTAGCCTTCTTCTCTCAATCTGAGATGAAGACTCTAGTGATCGAGCTAGCCGGCTAGCTCGTGATTTTTTTGTTACTTTACTTAAATTGGATTTTCTACGGCGAGTCATGATGTTTAAAGACAATAAAAACTATCGGATAAACTAACTACAAACACAAAATAATAATTTTAATGCAATATAATAAAAATATAATAACTCCGGTTAATAAGTAACGAAATCTGTAAAAAAAAAACCAAAGCGATTCAAATCCAAACAAATCCCTATCAATAAGCAGCGAAGTCCGTAAAGAAAGCCAAAGTTAATCAAATCCAAACGATTCCCTATCAATAAGTAACGAAGTCCATAAAAAAAAAGCCGAAGTAAATCAAATCCAAACGATTCCCTTTCAATAAGCAACGAAGTCCGTAATGAAAGCCGAAGTAAATCAAATCCAAACGATTCCCTATCAATAAGCAACGAAGTCCGTAAAGAAAGCCAAGTAAGTAATTCAAAGCATAAAATCCGCTCCAATTTTTTATTATAATAGACACAACCGTTAACGTCGTCTGCCCTCACGTGTCTGCCCGTTCGGGTAGCTTACTTTGTGGTACACACCGCGCCCGCGCATCCTCCCTCGCTTGTGCTCGACAGTACCTACCTAGATGCGTCCAAGCAACGCCTCGCCCTGCACCGCGCTCGTTCACGCTTCATCATTTTTATTAATTATTAAATTAAATATTTAAATTCCGATTCCTACCCGACTGGACTGCCAAGGTTTATTTTTGGCACGTAGCTTCAAAGAACAATTTTATAATAATACTTTATATATATTTGTTTGTTAATTTCGTTATTACCTTATATAGAAATAAGATTGGATTACCTATTTTGAAATATGATTGGTTACCGTCAACGTCCTTCGAACGAATGAATGATAACCTATCATTCATTCGTTCGAAGGACGTTGACGATAAAAAAAAATATTTTTTATCATAAATAATATGTACTAATTTTTACCTTAATATGTTTTCATTCATTTTTAGGGTTCTGTATGTTTTTCTGTTACCTCTATAACAACAAATGAAGCAAATTTAATATTTAAGGGGGCTTCCATAAAGCAATCATGATTTTTCAAATATAAAATCAAAGATAACACGATGTATTTTTTTACCACTGATGTGTTGGCTTGACTTGATAATAATATACTGGCGTAGAATGCGTTCAGGGAGATCGCTTGGTCCATTGTTGATTTTAGAGTTCGGTATTGTTCCAAATTGTGATAATAGTACGCAACCCTTTGTCCGCAAATTCGACTCGCACTTGGCCGGTTTTTTCTACACCTAAATAAGGTATTTACCTACATCTTATTTCTTACTAATATTAAAAACGGAAATGTTTGTATGTCTGCATATGACTTTGTTACTCTTTCGTGCAAAAACTACCAAACCGATTGCGATAAAACTTGGAATACAGATAGTTGGATACCTGGAATAACGCATAAGCATATCCTAATATTCCCGTGGGAACGGAACTTACGCGGATAACGCGGGCCCAGCCACATTATCATTATGCACATTATCACCTCGAAACTGGGACCAGGGACCAAAATTATACCCTTTCGAATTTGATTATAGTCAACTGGACCCAACGATAGTTAATTGAACACCTTCCTACTGCAGTGGAAAAATCCAAACGGTCGCTCATAAATTAAAGTAAAAGGTCAAAGCTTCTACTCACGTAAGTAAGTGATGATGATGACGATGGATAGATCGGTCTCGATTTGTTTTTCAGTAAATGACGATGACGATGGATGACGAACGTTGACGATGGATGAAGATAGATGACGATGAATGACGATGATGATGATGCCATTCTACATCACTTACCCTACCCCTGTGTCGATTTTCATTTATAAATAGTTATCACCCGCGTAAGTCCCGATCCCGAGGGACTTTCGAGATCAAAAGTATCCTATGTTACTCTCCATCATTTAAACTATCCCTATGCAAATTTTCATCCAAATCGGTCGAGCCGTTTGACCGTGAAGAGGGAACAAACAAACAAACAAACAGATTTTCGGATTTATAATATTAATAGTAGGATATAGTAGCGCCTGGCTTCAACAGTACTTCAATGGGCGACCGTTTAAGTGTGGAGTTTTGCACTGCGGTAGGTAGGTGAAGTAAGGTAAAGTTTGTTTTTCATCAGTAAGTGACGATAACGTTGACGAAGGACGACGATGCCGATGGACGTGACGATGATGATGATGCCACTCTACATCACTTACCCTACCCCTGTGTCGATTTTCATTCATTGAATAGTTATCACCCGCGTAAGTCCCGATCCTCCGGGATTTTCGGGATCAAAAGTATCCTATGTTAATCTCCATCATTTAAACTATCCCTATGCAAATTTTCATCCAATAAATAGTTATCACCCGCGTAAGTCCCGATCCCGCGGGATTTTCGGGATGAATAGTATCCTATATTACTCTCCATCATTTAAACTATCCCTATGCAAATTTTCATTTAACAAATAGTTATCACCCGCGAAAGTCCCGATCCCGCAGGATTTTCGGGATCAAATCCCGCGGGATTTACGGGATCATAAGTATCCTATGTTACTCTCTATTCAAATTTTCATTTAATAAATAGTTATCACCCGCGAAAGTCCCGATCCCGCAGGATTTTCGGGTTCAAATCCCGCGGGATTTACGGGATCATAAGTATCCTATGTTACTCTCCATCATTTAAACTATCCCTATTCAATTTTTCACATAATAAATAGTTATCACCCGCGTAAGTCCCGATCCCGCGGGATTTTCGGGATCAAAAGTATCCTATGTTACTCTCCATCATTTAAACTATCCCTATGCAAATTTTCATCCAAATCGGTCGAGCCGTTTGACCGTGAAGAGGGAACAAACAAACAAACAAACAAACAAACAAACAAACAGATTTTCGGATTTATAATATTAAGTAAGATATTAGTAAGATAAGATAGGTACGTTGCATTAATCTATTTTGTTGTTGTTAGTTAAATGCTTATTTTTGTAGCCCTTTTATTGTCTCGCAGTAGAAGTGTAAAGTAGAGTATTCACCTCGGTACTAAAGCCTGTCTTTATCTTGGGCGCTTGAATCCCACGCTTCACTCAGAACTCTAGGTACATAACTCCTTCGCTTCGCTCAGGAGTTAAGTTTTTAACACCCTCGCTGCGCTCGGGAGTTAACCCTCTAGAGTCCTTCGTACGCTTTGGATTCAATATGACGCTCGCTATATAAGACAGGACTTTAGTACCTCGGTGCATAAACTACTATTAAATGCTTCTCTTAACAGCTTACTCTTTTCGAGTAAACAATATAAAACTTAGGTATAGAGTAAAAGTTAGATTATACTACAGTAACGTATTTATTTATATCAGTGTCTTCAAAAATTCTTTCATTATAAAAAACACTTTAGTTATGAGCCACTGTTTGCGTTTCTTCTGAAACAATAGACCATTTAATTCTTTTAATGAAGTTGGTAACTTATTAAATATTTTTTCAGCAGTATAGTAAGCACTCTTGTGAAACATACTCCTCTTACATAAAAACGCTAATTAATGCGCTGCATAACCATGCATCGTTTGTCTTTTACTGTTACATGAAGTTTCAAAGTTGACAGACAGAGACAAACGTCACATAACTTAGTCATGTGTAAATAATATTTTAGTAATAATATTTAAGTAAGGGAGACTATTGTCGACTTGCGGTATAAATTTATTATGCTTATGTTTATTGCGTAAACTGTCTAATCTGCTTGATCTGGTATTAAATAAGACGAATCGATTGACGTAAGAATCATCAAAATCGGTCCACGCGTTTGGCCTCTAGAACGCCACATAGAAACATCCATACATACATACATAGACCGATAAACAAATATTCGTGATTATTTTTTACAAATAAGCATATTTCCAGAATGAAAATAGCCGTGAGTGTAAGGTACTTCTCATTTTTAAAAAAATAAGCAAAAACTAAGCATAAATTTATGATTTGGAATTTATAGTCGAAATTCATTTCGTAATTTAAATAAAATAAAATGAAAAGAACTTCATAGTCATAAGTCATAACAGAGAAGCAAAGTTTAGGTCATTATTTTTTATTGGTTTACATTCTAAATTTAAAAAACTTCGACTTTACTAAGCAAAAACTTTGAATTGTTGCGAAGATCGCTTTATAAATACCAAAAGTCAAAGTTTTTGCTTAGCAAAGTCAAAGTACGGACTATAGATTTTAGTCTTAGTAACGTTACCTGTTCTGGTACTTGCGGGTCTGGTCTGGGTGTGACGGGGTCTTCTGGAGGTCGCTTGTCCGGGATGAGGCAGCAGGTATCCATGTACGACAGGCAAGGACCGTCTCGCGTTCTGGAAGTAAACGCATAACCAAAGAGATTTTTCATTTCATTTTCTTAGTTATGGCTTCTGTCAGCAATATAGGACAATTTAGCCAGTTTCTCGTACTAATAGTGAACTACTACTATTATACTGTAACCGTTTGAAATAATTTTCAATGCGTGAAAGCTGCAGAAAAAATGGCGACGATTTGTCTCCAACCCCATGGAACATTTGTTCGTAACGTGCTTATTTCCGAAATTAAACAATTTAACGGAATAAGAAGAGATTAGACAGGTCTCTTTTAAGAGGCTAGATTAAAGGTGCACTCTCACACATCAGTCACCGTCAAGTCACGTCACCGGACAGGGTTTTAAAAAAACATGTGCTTATACTGCTACTATGAGTTCGATCCCACACGTCAGTCACCGGCAGTGATTGATGAATTACGTGCATTTAAAGCCGGCACCGTCGAGTTGAGCTGTCATTGAATGCGAGGTCTCTTATTTATTTCTTATCGGTTGTGAACCGATTATGGCCATTAGGAAATTAGCCAGTGTCATGTATTCTAATTTATTATGCAAATTATTTGCATCGAAACAGTCAAGTCGTCATAGTTAAAGTCAAGTCTAGGGAATCATTTGTAAACACGGCGGCCATTTACAAACAATCTTCACGGAGCCTTGGAGACAACACTAAGTCAATGTTTTGCACCGATTTTCACTTTCATTCCACTTGTACACCTTCACGAAACTAAATTGATTAATATGCCCCCAAAATTAAACAATTTGCACGCATATGAACTAGGTTTCACAAAAATGAAAATTTAGCACCACATCTCCTCAAGGAGTTCCCGCCAAGACTCCTCGAGGTCTCTTAAGCTGCCGGTTCCAATGACAGTTGAACTCGACGACGCGGCGTTGCCTTCAAATGCATGGAAATCAACTCTGTATTTTTCACCGCGCAGGTTATTCCTTTGTGCAATGGGATTTCGATGCCGATTACGACGAAAGTTGTGCGGTCGGGGTTGTTTTTCCGCCATCTTGAAGTCTCTTGACTTCAAGTCGTGATTCAAATCTTGAAGTCTCTTGACTTCAAGTCTTCAAGAATTAGTTCAAAGCGACTTGAAGTCTCTTGACTTCAAGTCGCTTTGTAAGCAGTATTCTTCTTCTTCTTTAAAATGGCTTTTCCTTACGGACATTTGCCAGTGTCAAGTATTATCAGTATTTGCAGGTTATTTGCATCGAACCGTAAGCAGTATTGACTCTATCGCTTTGTAGACAGTATTCAATCTGAGGATGAGAGTATATGAGTTTGCATGCTTCGGTCAACCGACCTAGTCTTTTTCGAAGTTCTCGGAACGTAGGCAGGTATCCCAGACCTTAGGATAGAAGAAGACGCATTCTGACTGACGTTTAAAAAATATGATTACGTAACGTCTATAATTGGGGGAGTCCCACGAAGGATTCCGTGCTATTCACTTACTTATCTATTTAACATTCACCTGTCTATCTCTGTGTGTGTCAGAGACAAGTCACATCGTCGTTTTCGCTCCTAGAAGACTGTGCACTTGACAACTTTTGAAATTTTAATCATGTTCTCAAAGGTTAAGGTAGTTTTTGCTTTGATACGACAAAACGGTCCTGTTGAACCCAGTTGGGTCCAGTCTGTCCTTATCTTACTAACCGACGAACACTCAAGTGAAAAAAGGACAGACTGTGGTCTCTGTAACATCAAGCGTGACCGTTTTTTTGACGAAGTAAGCTTTCTAGTTACTCTGTAGTACTTTACTATCATCATTTATAAGTAAGGGGTTTTATGAATTTAGAGATGAATTTGACCCCAGAGATAATTATGAAAGAATAGATTCATCGTTTGACCCTGCCTATTTGAAGTTGGCACTATCGGTATAAGACCGAAAAAAAAAAGAAGAAAAAAAACAATGACCTGATATCAATGAGGCCCACGCCGTCGTCGATGACAGTGTTGTTCTTGACATTACACTGATAGTACGGAACGCACTCCCCCGCCTCGCCCTCAGTCGTTGTACAGGTCAGATCCTCGGCGGCTGGTGGAAGTAGGAAGTCATTAAAGTAGGGGACCTAATATGAATAGGCTAGGACATCTTATCGTTATCTGGACCTATAATTATATTGTAATAAGTCAGGCAAAGTAGGATGAGTTTTGGTGGGAACGCGTTTAAGAGATGTGTTTCTAAATTTTTTATTTTCGTAAACCCTAGTTCAAATGCGTGGACTTTGTTTAATTTCGGGGGCATATTAACTTCTCGGATTCCAAAGAGATTTCAAACTTGTACCCCTCGTATACCATACCGCGTATGGTGCTAACTTGCCAAATCACTAACCGGATCCGGCCTTAGGTAAACGAACGTTTCTCGTGCGATAGCACTTTTTCGTTCATTACTCGGGTTCTACTAATTGGATTTCGATGCAAAGTATACCACGACCTGCCTCGAAAATAGAACTATCCAATATTGAAAACCAGATTTCAATCGAATTAGTAGTTTTTAATTGTATAATGAACAGACAGAGAAACAAATAAACAGACAGACATGAATTTTAAAAATTATTTATTTTTGTTCTAAGTACTCCTTTTGCCACCATTTATAATGACTTCCTCGACTTAAATTGACTTTTACTACGACGACTTGACTGTTTTGTTGCAAATTACAAATTGCAAAAATTATAATACTTGACACTGGCTACTTTCCAAATAGCCATTATCGATTCACAACCGATAAGAAATAAAAAAAACACGTACTCTGTGGTCTGGTGATGACTCCAGGCACCAAGGTCGAAGGTCCGTTGATCTTGTCGACGATGGTCGGCTGCGTGACCGGTGGAGGGTTCGTAGCCGGCGCCGGGGCGTTGGTGGAGGGTGGCTTCCCGAAGATCTGGAGCAGGATGTCTTGCTCGTCGTTCTTCTGGCAGCTGCAGCACGCCACCAGGGCTAGGAGCAGGAGGTTTCTCAGCTAGAAACAGATGGGTTTGTTAGAGGGTTGTTGGACCTATTTACAACCTACCTACCAATTACAGATACCTATATCACGTAGAACATGCGTAGAACTAAAAAGTGAGTTAGTTCTACGTGAGCATTCTAGTTCTAGTAATATAACTTCTTTAATTGGTAAAAATGCATCATCGAAAATCTTTCCAGGATTCTTCGCCGGGACCAAGAAGAAGTAAGGCAGACATATCCAAACTCCTTTTCAAGAACTCGCTGGCTGATTGAGAAAAGAAGAATGCCACTAAATTAAAAAAAACTTGTAACTTTTAAAAATTATTCTTTTAGCTTTGTGGCCAGTCATTTTGTAATGAAAACTATTTAGATAATATTATCAAGGGAGCAGTCAAACTTGTTTTGATGCCTTATTTGACGATAAATTGTAATACTTATTGGCTGAAGAGGAGAAATTTATGATACAAATTAAAAATACTTGTTTCTCATGTTTCTTCCAGTTTCGGGCCAGTTATTTTGTAATGTATTTGCAAACTTCATTGCAATAATAAAATTACATTTAAAGTTTTGAGATTTTGAGCTTAATTTGGTCTCTTCTTCTTCGTTTATATGGCTTTCGGACATTAGCCAGTGTCAAGTACTCATACAAGTTAATTGCATTGCATCGAAACAGTCAAGTAGTCATAGTTAAAGTCAAGTCAAGGGAATCATTGTAAAACGCAGGCCATTTTTTACAACGTTTGTCCACGGAGCTTTTGAGACAACGCTAAAGTCCATGTTTTGCACCGATTTTCACTTTCATTTAAACTTATACACTTTCACGAAACTAAACTGATTAATATGCCCCCGAAATTAAACAATTTACACGCAATTGAACTAAGTTTAACAAAAATGAAAATTTAGCAACACATCTCTCAACGCATTCCCGCCAAAACTCCGCAACAAAACCTGGGAACAAAAGACATTCACCACTAAATTTAAAAAGAAATTGTAATTTTTTTTTTATTATCCTATTAGCTTTGTGGCCAGTCATTTTGTTATGAAAACTATTTAGATATTATCAAAGGAGCAGTCAAACTCGTTTCGAAGACGTATCACCTTATTTGACGATAAATTGTAATACTTATTGGCTGAATGAGGAGAAATTTATGATACAAATTAAAAATACTTGTTTCTCATGTTTCTTCCAGTTTCGGGACCAGTAATTTTGTAATGTATTTGCAAAATTCATTGCAATATTAAAAATACATCTAAAGATTTGAGATTTTAAGCTTAATTTGGTCTCAATTACTTCTATGGTTTCTATGGGAGTCTTTGGAGGCTGGCCAAAGATTTATTACTAGAGCTAGAATTAAACGTGTTCCGCTTCATTGAAGTTTGCTGTCCCTTTCTAATAATGTTATTAAAAAAGGGACAGCAAGCTCAATGTAGCAAAACACTTTTTAGTTCTACGTGAACATTCTACTTCTAGTAATATAACTTCTTTGCCCCCCAAAGAACCTCAAAGCAACCAATGTCAAAGTAATGGAGACCAAATTGAGCTTAAAATCTTAAATCTTTAGATGTTTTTTTATTATTGCAAAGAAGTTTGCAAATACATAACAAAATAACTGGCCCCGAAACTTGAAGAAACATGAGAAACAAGTATTTTCAATTTTTCTTGAAACTGCAATAAAATGTACGTAACAATGTCATTTACAAACGCTACAAAAGAGACTTGACTGTGTCGATGCAACTTGTTATATATTGATAATAATTGACACTGGCTAATTTCCTAATGGCCATAATCGGTTCACAACCGATAATAAATTAAAAAAAAGTATAAACGAAAATATTCTAAAACATTGCGTCAGAAAAGAAAATAATCAACAACTTTCGATTAATCCGACAGGGATTTTCAGTTTAGCTCGTATAGAATAAGTATTTACATGTTCCATACATAATGATGTACTATTAAGATACCTACACATCTTAATTGACGTTCACCTATCAATTATTAATTAAAAAGAAAAACAATTAAAGTTGAATCAAAATTCGTTTTTAATGAAAACAATAATAAAAATGCATGTAAACCGGTTTCGTCAATCGACAATTTGTTTAAAACCTGTTAATGAATACCTAGAATATACCTAGCCATTGTGTAACTTGGGTTTGATATTGTATAATTTAGAATATTAATAAAGTAAATCTACTTACTTACATCCTATTATACTTCTTGTATCTTTCTAATATTACAACCCTGGTCCGGGAATAAAACATAGGTTACTTTTTATCCCGGAATTCCCGAATGAACGGGACTTTTGCGGGTGAAACCGTGGGGCGCTGCTAGTATAAAAATAAAGATTAACTAAACGAAAAATTTCTCTATCAAGGAATATTTGCTATGTGGTTTCAATTTCATATCACGTGGAGCCGATACCACTGAGGTGTTTGAATACCCCGCGGGACGTTGATAATTCTGTTTGAAACATGGACACATTCTATCACCTATCAATAAATATAACCTAATTTAGCACAAAATGAAATTACAATTAAAAAAAAACATTACCCAACTTAAATCTTTGTGGATCAATGGGCGACCTTTAGCAAATCCAAAAGCGATATTTTCCAAGCAACATTTGGATGGACAAGAAGATTGATCATGCAGGAGTTTGAATATTTATATTTTAACGGTAACCCTGTCTAACAAACGGTCATAATGATAACCTCTTTCTTTTTATACCTACCTAAGTACGTATCTTCCAAAAACAGAATATATCGCTGAGTTACAATTTTATTATTGTAGGTAAATAGTAAATTGATAAGCCGAACGGGGGTTGTTCTAGTTAGACGTTTATTATTCCGCCTTTTGTTTCTGTCTGTCAACTTTGAAAGTTCTTGTCACGGAAAGAGATAAAGCATTTTCTCACTACTCCTACCTTACTCCCCTTTTAATAAGGCTAATAATTTTAAAAAGGCTAATAGGCATAGGCTTCATCAGTTCCAAAGTCAATTTGTTTCGGAATTACTCAAAATCTTTAAAAAAGTTAGAACTAAATTCGTATGTCGTTGTTTTACAATATTCAATATGTAACGATAATCTAATGGATATACTTATTTACTGACCTTTGACCTGTAGGTAGTTCGTACTTTGACTTTGCTCAGACTGAGCTTAGCAAAAACTAAGCATAAACTTTGAATTGGAATTTATAGTCGAAGTTTATTTTGTAATAAATAAATAGTTTATTTCATAGCAAAAAGGTACAGCACAATTGAGGTTGGGACTACCTTTTAGGTACAAAGCATTGTATGCTATTAAGTAACTAAACATAAACCATGAAACATATTAAACGAATAAAATAAAAACTTCATATTTCGTAAATTTGTTTTTATTGCTCAAGGCATATTTACTAGAAATATTTTTAAAGGAAAAATTCATCTTCAAAAATTCACTTGCGGCGAGATTTGAACTCGCGTCCCTGGATCAATACTCCAGTGCCTTAACCGCTCAAGTTGAACTTGCGTGGCCGAGCGGTTAAGGCACTGGAGTATTGATCCAGGGACGCGAGTTCAAATCTCGCCGCAAGTGAATTTTTGAAGATGAATTTTTCCTTTAAAAATATTTCTAAAAACTTCATAGTCATAACAGAGAAGCAAAGATTTGATTTGATTGGTTTACATTCTAAATTTGAAAAACTTCGACTTTACTAAGCACAAACTTTGGATATTTGCGAAGATCGCTTTATAAATACCAAAAATTGACTTAAGTCAAAGTTTTTGCTTAGCAAAGTCAAAGTACAGACTATAAATATCAACCTAAGTGCCGATTCCGTTGAAATATCGGGAAATAGAAAAATTCACGTTAGGTACTGTCAAGTACAACATTTGTTACCATCAAATAAATAATGCTATGTATGAAAAAGGTACCTTCATTTCTGCTATTAGAGTTTTTAATAATCTACCGCTGGAAATAAAAATGCTAGATGGCAAATTGTTCTGCAACAAATTAAGAAAATGGGTAATCTCTAAAGCTTTCTATAGTGTCAAAGAATATTTAGATTTAGATGTTTACTTTACATAAGAAATGTAAAGTAAACATCTAAATAATTTAAATTTATATTTAGATGTTTACTTTACTATAACTTGCTTTGTTATTTTTAATTTTAAAGAAGCGCTTAAATTAAGTACCTAAGTACCTCTACTCTATATTGTATGTCCGGGATGGACAAACTGTTGATATTTTTACCTTTAATATTTAATGTCAGCTTAATGTACACAGTTATTCAATAAATTTTATTGATTCTTGATTCTTGAAGGATTCAATGTACCTATAAAAAAAAACATCAAAATCGGATCAATATTTCTGGAGATTACCTTCAATAAACATTTGCTTTTTCTCTGTATAACATTTAGTTTAAATAATTTAGACATGGTTAACTTTATTTATACGCCTCTCAAATGATTTTCCATGTTTTTACGGTAATTTGAAACAGCATCATAAAAACTCGTGTTTATAGGTACATAAGTACTTTTTTAACCTACTCTTTCGAAGTTTCGATCGAAGAAGAACACTTAAATAAAATAACCTTAAAACTAGAAATAAATTTATGTTGGTATACGAAATTACCCCCAATTAAAAGAAAAATAGCCTAAATATTATGGCTCAGCCAAACAAGCCGGCTTCCAACGCTCCCGATACGTGCCGATACAAACTGCAGAGCAAACTAGCCGAATCGCCACGCTGAGTGGCAATCTTCTTCTTCTACTATAATATGGCTTTTCCATTCGGACATTTGCCAGTGTCGAGTATTATAAGTAGTATTTGCACGTTATTTGCATCGAAACAGTCAAGTCGTCATAGTTAAAGTCAAGTCGAGGGAATCATTGTAAAAAGGGGGCCATTTTTACAATGTTTGTTCACGGAGCTTTGGAGACAACGCTAAAGTCCATGTATTGCTCCGATATTCCTTTTATTTACAACTTGTATACCTTCACGAACCTAAATTGATTAATATGCTCCAAAACTCCCATCGACAGTCTCTGCATGAAAAATGTACCGGAAGCGATTACCAAAACCCCAAAAGTTTTTTTTTTTTACTTTTTTAATCCTAATAAAACACAATATTTAGCTATTATTTTACAATTTATAATATTTTAGAACGTAAACCAATAAAAAATAATGGTATAAACTGTGCTTCTCTGATAAGATTGAAGTTCGTTTTATTTTATTTGTATATTACAAAATGAATTTCGACTATAAATTCCAATTCAAAGTTTAAGCTTAGTTTTCGCTAAGCTCAGTCTGAGCAAAGTCATGAATGAATGAATGTCATTTATTTGCACGAAATATGGTCACAACAGTTGTTATGAGAGAATAAAGTTCAACATATTTCACCAGCACTTAACTTGGCATGCAAATATTAATAATAAAATGAAGTTAATTTATAAATCCTAATGTCAACATAATAAAATAAAACTGTATAGAATTATTTGAGTTCAATGATTACAATGTCAATAAGAAAAGAGAATAATGAAAAGAGTCAAAGTATACACTATAGATTTCAGCCTTCGAGACTACTAATATTTTAAAGCTGAAAATTTAGGTAATCATGTGAGCAAATCTGGTCCCAAAAACGTCTAAGAATTGGTGTCGCACATCATATTAGCACGGAAATTAGGTTATTGCCGCTTTTGTCGCTAATTGTCGGTAACTGTGGTTTAATTATAATAATTTTGCGTAAATTTGAGTGTGTTGTGTGTATTTTTGATTGTTTGACACTATTATTATAAATTTGGAGTATCTTTTTTCCCTAACAGTGTGTACTTATAAAAATTGTAGAAAGTAATATAACCTAACCAGTAAGTTTAACCGCAAACCTCATACATTCATACGCCGAAATTGAAGAACAAAGTTGACCAAAATTTGTATTAGCCCTAATATCCTAGGTACCTATATTGCATGAATAAATGATTTGATTGATTGATTGTGGCGTCGTATGGAAGCCTATGTTCAGCAGTTGACGGGTAAGGGCTGAGATGATGATGATGATGACATCATATTAAGTCTAGCCCAAACGATAGGTAGATACAAACCAAAAAAAACGTTAAAAAACTCAAATTACTTAACTTATTTTAATAAATAAGTAAAATCTTAAATCACTCACCATTTTGTTAATCTTGACTTTAAAATTATAATAAAACACTAGAATAATATATTAGCACATATTATTTATTGTTGAGAGAAAACTTAAAATACTTATGTATGATATTTTTTAAGTATTGTTTTCCTCAAATGACGCGAGTCGCGACCGGACGGTATCGCGGTTGACCTACACTGAGGCTAATTTATTCTATAGACAAGAGATAAGCAATATTTATTAAACTATAGAGTTTGCGCTCTAATAGCCAAATACAGAAATGCTCATAAACTTTTTAAGCTAACACGATTGGAACTCATGTGTCCAGGATCATTCGCCACGTTACCAATCAAGTTTACCCCCCCCTATTGATGTTTCGCATCAATAAATCTTATCTCTTGTAAAAAAAAATACGTATGGCGTGGACTGCCGCAGTAAAGCTATTGCATAGCATTTTTTTGCATAGCGGGGGCCGCACCGCTCGCTGTGTCGGTCGGAGTGGGGGGTGTTAGGTTTGTTTTTGTTATGGAATTTCTTGAAAAACCTGCGATAAAAGCTATGCAATAGCTTAAAACAATTTTCCCATGGCAGAAGAGAGGGCAAATAGTAAAACAGTACATGTTAAAAAGTGATTAGTATAGAAGAAGTATAGATTAGTAAGATATTACGAAAGAAAAAAAAAATATAAGTAGTATATCCGTTGTCTAGCCACCGTAACACAAGCTTAGCAGCTTACCACGGGGCTAGATGGCGCTGTGTGTTCGTCACAGGATTTATTTATTTTTATTTATTTATATTATTATTGGTGTGCATTTTTTATTTTTTTATAAGTAATTGATAGGTAAGATTAAGACCACTATCTCACCTGATGGAAAGCGACGATGTGGTCTAAGATGTTGCACGCTTGCCTAAGAGATACTTAATTTCTTCTATGGTTTTCGCGATTTTGCATAATAAAACACTTTATTTATCCGGTTTTATCGCGGCAGTTGGTCAAGCTTGAAAAAGCCAACTGTAAAGTTGGCGAAAGCTCGGGTCAAATAATGAATAAAAACGCGATAAAACCGGATAAATAAAGTGTTTTATAGGAGGTACTTGTTCACTCGTGACTTGAAAACCCCTAAGTCATAAAAAGCGTTCTATCTACCCAACTATAATAGTTTACTTCCTCTACGGAGTGGAGGTAAGATTACAAACCGGATTGCTTCTTGTAAGGACGTGTGATTCACAGTGGTTTTTCTTAACTTAAGTAGGTAGTTCTAGTTTTTGCCTATATCTAGTTGATTTTAATCCCCGAAGAGAAGAGGCGTTTAAATAAACAAAGGACATAATAATGCAGTACTTAAGGTTATGGGAAAATGTCCCGTTTCGTTCTAAAATGAAAACTCTGTTTTTAAAGGGTTGCTTTAAAAAAATGTGATGTTAAGGTTAAATAAATAAATAAAATAAATATTACTGGCGCTTGTATCTTTGTATGTTTGTTCGACGATAACTTGAGTATCATAGCTCCGTTCATGAATTTTGGTATGCGCGTAGTTGACCGAACGAGCGAAGCGAGTGAGGTCCAGTGTAGACGGGCATGGCGCTTGTATCTTTGTATGTTTGTTCGACGATAACTTGAGTATCGTAGCTCCAATCTTCATGATCTTTGGTATGCGCGTAGCTTAGATCAATAGAATTTATGAGTTCGAAGATGAGCCGGATCGGTAGGGGGGTTGGGGAGATAGGGGGTGCATAAAGAGAAAAAATCAAGTTCTAAAAATTTGTCAATAGATGGCGCTCGACATCCCTCTTAGATTGCGTTTGCTTGCGATATATACTCCAAGATCTGACATTTTTGTAGGGAATGTAAACGTCCATTAATGTTCAATGAAAGTAATTCATGTTGATGTTATTAATTATTGTGGTCGATTGTCGTAATTAAGGAATAATTCTTGTTGTGTTATCGTTTTTCTTGTCTTTCGTTATATTATTCGTTTAATAATAATTCTTATTTTGTAAAAAAATAAATCTTTTGGTGTTAAAATCCTACAAAAAACAAAATCTCTGTAAATGGATTCTCGTGAGGTTTCAGTTCGGGGCGAACTACTAGTTTAGGTCAATATAATTGACCGGACGAGCGAAGCGAGTGAGGTCCAGTGTAGACGGGCCTGGCGCTTGTATCGTATGTTTGTTCGACGATAACTTGAGTATCGATCTTCATGAATTTTGGTATGCGCGTAGTTTAGGTCAATAGAATTTATGAGTTCGAAGTTAAGCCGGATCGGGGGGTTGGGGCGATAAGGGGTCGTGAGGTCTCAGTTCGGGGCGAACTCCTAGTTTATGAGTTCGAAGATAAGCCGGATCGGGGGGTTGGGGCGATAAGGGGTCGTGAGGTCTCAGTTCGGGGCGAACTCCTAGTTTATGAGTTCGAAGATAAGCCGGATCGGGGGGTTGGGGCGATAAGGGGTCGTGAGGTCTCAGTTCGGGGCAAACTCCTAGTTTATGAGTTCGAATATAAGCCGGATCGGGGGGTTGGGGCGATAAGGGGTCGTGAGGTCTCAGTTCGGGGCGAACTCCTAGTTTATGAGTTCGAAGATAAGCCGGATCGGTAGGGGGGTTGGGGCGATAAGGGGTCGTGAGGACTCAGTTCGGGGCGAACTCCTAGTATAAATCATCCTAAAAATATTACGACGCATCTAGTAAATAAATAAAACAAACACTTAATCCAACACATCACTACATTTATCTGTCAGCAACACACACTAATCCGAGCGCAGACACCTGTCCGAACATCGCTTGAGACAGTCCGGATTGTTACGACAGTGAGAGCGGCAACTGGCCTGACATCGTGTCAGGGTGCGCACGTTCGTGCGGCTTAGTTTCTCGTCGAACATCAGGCTGGAACGAAAGAATTAATTTAATTGACCGAACTAGCGAAGCGAGTGAGGTTCAGTGTAGACGGGCCTGGCGCTTGTATCTTTGTATGTTTGTTCGACGATAACTTGAGTATCGTAAGCTCCGATCTTTATGAATTTTGGTATGCGGATAGTTTCGGTCAAAAGAATTTATGAGTTCGAAAATGAGCCGGATAGGGGGTCTTGAGGTCTCCTGTCACCTGTCAATGAAAGGCACGGATGTGCAAGTGGCGGCGTCGCAGTGCAGTACTGGCGGCGCCACTGCAACCATATCAGAGACCCTTCCTCGCCCACCACGTACGGTATGTGATCGAGGTATACAGATTATATGACACCGGTTAATGAAAGGCACGGATGTGCAAGTGGCGGCGTCGCAGTGCAGCACAGGCGGCGTCGCTGCGGCCATCAGAGACCCGTCTGCAAGCTATAATATGTCACCTGTCAATGAAAGGCACGAATGTGCAAGTGGCGGCTTCGCAGTGCAGCACATGCGGCGCAACTGCTACCATCAGAGGCCCGTCTACAAGTTATATTACCTGTCAATGAAAGGCACGGATGTGCAAGTGGCGGCGTCACAATGCAGCACTGGTGGCGCCACTGCGGTCATCAGAGACTCGTCCTCGCCCACCACGTACGGAATGTCGTCGAGGTAAATAAGTTATATGTCACCTGTCAATGAAAGGCACGGATGTGCAAGTGGCGGCGTCGCAGTGTAGCACTGGCGGCGCCACTGCAGCCATCAGAGACCCGTCCTCGCCCACCACGTACGGAATGTGGTCGAGGTATACGTTGTCGAAAAGGCACATTCGCTTCATATACTCTTCTGTATGCGTGAACATTGTTGGTGGTATTCCTACGGAAATCAAAATGGTTATTGAAAGGGAGATTTCCTACTATAATATTTTAAAGCTGAAAGTTTGTGAGTATGTGTGTTTGTTAGTCAATCACGCAAAAACTATTGAACCGATTGCATGATTGATTTGATTTCGTAAGGACATTGCATGCGAAATGCCGGCGGAATGCAGGCGACGTGCAGGAGATGTACGTTAATTCGTATTCTGTAAGTGTTATTTTACTTAATTACTACTTAATTAGTTAAGTAGCCTTCAAATTTAATGGCTACCTAAATATTTAAATAGCTCCCTTTGTTCCTCAGCCAATCAGTATTGAAAGAAGTTATAGAATAGCTATTATTTTTACTCCGGCAACAAATCGACTTCTGCAATGCTCATGCATCCTGCCTGCTTGTCGCATGCTATGTTTTTAGAGAATCAGGGCACTGTGGTAAGAACTCACCGACGGCATAGTATCTGGTGTTGCACATATGCTCCTGTATCAAATCGGATCTGTTGTTGAACCAGCCGACCAGCCACTTCAGGTCCTCGAACTTGGTTATCTCATCGTTTATTACCTTACATACAAGAGAGAGATATTGTTATGTCTTATCGATTATAAACCGATAATGGCTTTTTGGAAAGTAGCCAGTGTCAAGTATTATTAATTTTTGGAAGTTATCTGCAATTTGCATCAGTCAAATCGTCGTAGTAAAAGTCAAGTCAAGGAAGTCATTGTAAATGGTGGCTCTTTGCAATGACGGTTTACGCGAGCTTTGGAAACAACGCTATAGTCCATATTTTTCACCGATTTCCACTTTTATTACACTTGTACACCTTCATGAAACTAAATCCATCCATCCATACTTGACACTGGCTACTTTCCAAATGGCCATAATCGGTTCACAACCGATAAAAAACTTATTACTTTTATTTATCCACCATCTTGTCATCAATCATTTTAAAATGAAATTTTCTTCGTGTAGTAACTCTAACTTACAAGATGTGGATGCCAAATAAGTGTGCACTCGACTGGGGGCGCCACAGTCTAACATTAGGCACAGTTTACCTAATAGTTTGTGCGCCTCGTTAGCGAACAGCGATTAGTTCCGATTTAACCACGTGCAGACGTAACTGGCACTCACTATAAGGCTGAAATCTAAAGTGCGTACTTTGACTTTGCTCAGACTAAGCAAAACTAAGCATAAACTTTAAATTTGAATTTATATTCGAAAATTCAATTCAGTCGAAATTCATTTTGTAATATACGAATAAAATAAAGCGAACTTCATGGTCATAACAGAGAAGCAAAGTTTAGGTCATTATTTTTGATTAGTTTACATTCTAAATTTGAAAAACTTCGACTTTACTAAGCAAAAACTTTGTATAGTTGCGAAGATCGCTTTATAAATACCAAAAATTGTCTTAAGTCAAAGTTTTTGCTTAGCAAGTCAAAGTAGATAGTTTTGGCGGGAACGCATTAAGGAGATGTAGAGCTAAATTTTCATTTTTGTGAAACCTAGTTCAAAGGCGTGCAAATTGTTTGATTTCGGGGGCATATTAATGAATTTAGTTCCGTGATAGTGTACAAGTGTAAATAAAAGTGAAAATCGTGCGGTGCGAAACTTAGACTTTAGCTTAGTGTTATCTCCAAAGCTCCGTGAACAAACTTTGTAAATGGCCGCCGTGTTTACAAATGATTCCCTAGACTTGACTTTAACCATGACGACTTGACTGTTTCGATGCAAATAACTTGCTTAATATATTAATAATACTTGACACTGGCTAATTTCCTAATCGCCATAATCGGATCACAATCACAATCGATAGTAAAAAAAAAATCAAAGTACGGACTATAGATTTTAGCCTAAGGTTAGCCTGGTGACAGGCGGATAGTAAGGTCTTAGTAAAGGGGGCCGGTTTTACCTTACGTGTCAGCCGAAGGTACTCCACATCGGCTTCGATAACAGACTCGTCTTTGTCTTCACCGTAACTAGAAAAAATATTTTTTAACCAGAGGCTTCCCGCGCGGTATAATCCGCGTAAATGGGACCCAACCACACATCTTCTGTTGTCATCGGCATCGAAATCCCACTGCGCAAAGGAATAACCAGCCAGTCGACTGCGCAAGCTCCGTCCGGTTCAACTCGACGTCGGTTTGGAATACACATTGCGCAAGGGAAAAACCTGCGCGTCGAGAACCATTGCGTTGTTTTGCATGCATTTGAAGGCGACGGCGCGCAGTACAGTACAGTTGCCGTCGTGGTCAGTTGTCATTGAATGCGACAGCTCAAGGGACGTCGCATTAAACTCGACGGTGCGCGCAACGCAACTGTACTGTACTACTGTACTACGCGCCGTTGCCTTCAAATGCATGCCAAACAACGCAATGAACTCGACGTTTTCGACGCAGGTTTTGACGCAGGTTTTTCCTTTACGCAGAAGCACCGTCGAGTTGAACTCGACGGAGCTTGCGGGGTCGAGCCCCTGTGTGGTGAAAACGACAGCATTGGTCTCTTGAGCTGCCGGTTTCAATGACAGTTGAACTCAACGGCGTCGCCTTCAAATGCATGCAAATGAACGCCATTGTTAGAAACGCGCAGGTTATTCCTTTGCGCCGTGGGATTTCGATGCCGATTATGATAGAAGATGTGCGGTTGGTCCTCGGGTCGCGCCTGAACTGACCTGGGTTGTTCAGTCGTTGTGACCAAGGGAGAACAAATCACCAACTCCACAAATGAAGATTAAGGGAGTTACCACAGTGCGATTGTGGAGCACCTGACCTGCGGTCCTATCCAACATTCTTATCGAATAACGAAATCGCCAATCGACATTTTTTGTATGAAATTGACATAAGCTCGCGAAAAATCAAGCGTGACCTTATGTTAATTTCATACAAAAAATCTGTCGATTGGCGATTTAGTTATTCGATAATAATGTTGGCTAGGGCCGCAGGAGCCTTATTTTTGAATCACTCGTTGCACTTCAAGCGATTGAAATAATTCGATATCTGCTGATTTTCGTTCGATATCCGATTCTTGCGACGAGTGGTTGATACCACTCGTTCCGGTCGTGCGATTTACATAAAAAAATTCAGAAATCGAACGACTATCAGTAGTATCGAAGTGGCTCATGTGATTCAAAAATAGAGCCCCAGACCCTTTTCCATGTAGTAAACGAATACCCACTTCGTTGTTTTATTTATTTATTTATTTCTTGGGGGAATGGCAAAGATTCATAAATTCACGCCTGCTGCCGCCACTACATTGGGCATAATAACATTATTAGAAAGGGACAGCATGTTTCAATGTAGCGTTCTGTCTCTTTCTAATAGTGTTATTAGAAAGGGACAGCATGCTAAATGTAGCGGAATACATTTTAGTTCGACGTGAGCGTTCTAGTTCTAGAAAGAAATAATAAATAAATATTGCACGACATTACACACAGCGCTATTTAGTCCCAAATTAAGCACTAGGCTTGTACTATGGGTACTATAGACAACCTACATATTATACTTTTTTTATGTATTTTTTGTAAATATGATAATGACATATTATGATACATAGAAAACACCCAGAACCAGAAACAAACATTTATGGTCAACAGAAATGTTTGTTTCCGGCGAGAATCGAACCCGCAGCCTGCAGTTCGACTGCATTGCAGTCGAACGTTCGCCCGACGCGCGTCAGAGGCCGAGATTTAGATACTTACTTTCGATATTGCATTTTCAAAATGGCCTCCGACATGTGTATTCTAAAAATGACTCCCGGTCGTAAGTGCGCCTGGTACAGATCCTTGGGCATCTCAACAAAACTGGATTCGAACTCCTGTAAAATTGGTGCATGATCCCTATTTTTGTATCACTCGTTGCTCGGTAGACGATTTAAATAATTCTATATCTGCTGATTTTCGTTCGATGTCGGACTTCTTCAGTGGATCGCAACGAGTGGTATCAACCACTCGCCGCAGGAGTCCGACATTGAACACAAATTAGCAGATTTCGATTTTGTCATAGTGCAACGAGCTAGTCAAAAACAAGGCTCCAGAGGAGGGCCAGAGTCTACTGTCCCAGGTATTTCAATACCTAAAAGGAAACTCTGAACATTGCATAAATTATGTATACGTATTTAAAAGGTAATGAATTCATTTTGTTTTTTTTTTGTACTCGCACGTCTATCACCCCTTTTAGGATAGATTAGTTTAGACTAGATCTATTTTTGAATCGCTTGCGCCATTTCGAGCGATTTAAATAGCCCAATTTGTAATGAAAGACGTTCGATGTAGGTATTTTGTTCTATGTGAATCGCACGGCATCAACAATCGTTCGTCACATCGAAAGAAAATCAGTAGATGAATATGTTATTGCCTGAAGTGCAACGGGCAATTCAAAAATAAGGTTCCAGGTCAATTTTGTGTTAATTTCCGTGTGAACTCACCTTGACCTGTGGTTCGTACGTGTCGTAGTTTAAAGTGTCCTTCTTCTTCTTCTTCTTAGACTTCCGGCGGCCATCTTCCACTTTTGTTGTGTTTTTTAACTTAAATGAAAAAAAAACCAGGTGTTAGGAGGTACCTATACATAACGAGCTAAACTCTAAATCCCTGTCGGATTATCGAAAATTGTACAATAATTAGGTAAATATATTTCTTTGTCTACGAGGAATGCATAGAATGAAGATCTCACTTCCCTATTAAATTCGATAAAACAATGTTCCACGGTGACACAGCCCTGTGGATCGACCAATGGCGGACGATCTTCAGTGACAGACTGTCGGTCAAATCATCCACCGTTTGCGTGCAGGCCCCGCAACCACCGTTTGCGTGGAATATTTTTGCAAAGGATTGCTTCTTCCATATATATTCGAGTACGTTGTTCTTTGTGTATGGATTATTTATAGTGTAGGTGATTATTATCATTTAACTAGTTTTAATAAAACACTTTATTTACCGGGTTAAATCGCCGGTTATTCATCAACGATTGGCTTTTTCAAGGTTGAGTTAATTTTTAAAGATGAATTTTTCCTTTAAAATATTTCTAATGTACCTATATACTTGTTCATAAGTACTTACTTCTTCTTCAGGATGAACTGTCGAAACATTTTGGACACGATTTCTTCTCCGGCCTCCGCGACGTCTCTAAATACAAAGATAAAATAAAACTAAGCATTTGTTCCTGAAACTGAGTGAAACACGAAACCGCGTACCCGGTTTAGGCTAAAATCTGGGTTGTTCGGTGGGTGTCATGTTTCATTTTAGTCATAATCTGCTTTTAGTCATGTTCGATCTATAGTGCATAGGTACTTTGACTTTGCTCAGACTGAGCTTAGCAAAAACTAAGCATAAACTCTGAATTGGAATTTGTAGTTGAAATTCATTTTGTAATATACGAATAAAATAAAAAAAACTTAAAGTCATAACAGAGAAGCAAAGTTTATGTCATTATTTTTGATTGGTTTACATTCTAAATTTGAAAAAACTTTGGGTAGTTGCGAAGATCGCTTTTTAGATACCACAAATTGTCTTGAGTCGAAGTTTTTGCTTAAAGTCAAAGTCCTGAATACAGATTTCAGCCTTAGAGATTGTTCACTATGGTTTCTATGTATATCATTTGTATGTATTTACAAAAAAATGTATAATATGTAGTACATCCGTTGTCTTGTACCCATAGTACAATACTAGTGCTTAGTTTGGGGCTAGATTGCACTGTATGAAATGTCGTACAATATTTATTTATTTACTAGCTGCGCCCCACGGTTTCACCCGCGCAAGTCGCGAACCCGCGTTGTTCGAACACCTACCTTTTTTTTTTTTTTTTTTTGGTGGGGAAAATGCTTTGCAGCATCTTCGCTGCCCCGAGGGAGGCAACGGAGTATGTGGAATTACCACTAAAAACCCCACCAGGTTCACTGTCTCGTCGCATCGTTGGGGTGCTGGGATGCGTGAACATTACTTCTATATGACACCCCGACGGCGTCGACCTGAAGAGGCCCCGACTTCACACATTTGTGTGCAGAGCTAATGCCCTGCTGCCGCTCGTAGAGCGGCGCACGTAGGAACCCACGTACGCGCTTCCGCTCGGGCCCTTGCACGGGCGATAGACCCCCTCGAGTCTACCGCCCATGGGCTATTTACGGTGGCAATCGGTCGTCCCTCACCCTGCGGCGGGTTTGACGTCTGCGAATGGGATCAGTGGCGTTAGCCTCTCGGTCCCTTTCGTCCGCCTCCTTTCTCGCCATGACGGCCTCACAAAACAATTGTGTAGCACGCCAATTATCCTCGCTGTTGACCATGGCATTAACCAATGACGACAGCGACAAATTGGGTCCGACGACTCGGGCAAGTGTCTCGCGTTCATTTGTCCAAGAAGGACATTCTTCTAAAGTGTGCGAAGCTGTGTCAACATTAGTGCCACATTGGTGGCATCGCGAATCCCTTTCCCTCCTAGCTATCTCACACAGATACTTTCCGAAACACCCGTGCCCGGAAAGCATCTGTGTGAGTCTAAAGGTTAATGGCCCATGTGGCCTACTAACCCATTCACGCAAAATAGGTCGAATGGCTTCAATTGTGTATAACCCAGCTTCAGGGTGGGTTATTCTTACCTCCCACTCATCAAAAACAGACGCGTCTAGTACCGCCCGGTGTCGAACACCTACCTACCGCAATGCAAAAATCCACATATGTGAAGTAAAGTAAAGTTTGTATTTCTTTAGTAAGTGACGATGACGAAGACGAAGGATGACGATGATCATGATGCCACTCTACATCACTTACCCTACCCCTGTGTCGATTTTCATTCATTGAATAGTTATCACCCGCGTAAGTCCCGATCCTGCGGGATTTTCGGGATCAAAAGTATCCTATGTTACTCTCTATCACTCAAACTATCTCTATGCAAATTTTCATCCAATAAATAGTTATCACCCGCGTAAGTCCCGATCCTGCGGGATTTTCGGGATCAAAAGTATCCTATATTACTCTCCATCATTTAAACTATCCCTATGCAAATTTTCATCTATTAAATAGGTATCAGCCGCGTAAGTCCCGATCCCGCGGGATTTTCGGGATCAAAAGTATCCTATGTTACTCTCCATCATTTAAACTATCCCTATGCAAATTTTCATCCAAATCGGTCGAGCCGTTTGACCGTGAAGAGGGAACAAACAAACAAACAAACAAACAAACAGACTTTCGGATTTATAATATTAGTAGGATAGGAAGTAGGATTTTACTATAGACAGGGAGCCCTGTCTGTTCCATTGTAAGTACATGGAGTTTTTAGTTTTTCCCTTAAATTCTATTTTGTTCATTTTATAATTTAGTTACACAGCCACCTTGCTACATGGCTATATTAACGTAAAGTAATCACCAGTAATTAGATACCTACCTCAATGACTCCCTAAATACAATTTGTAACGGGTATGCCCTTTTAATCCGAAAGAGGGTTGTTCTAGACGTCTAGGCGAACAACTTTTGTTCTACGACTTTTGAAAATTCAAACTTTTTTTTAGTAATTTTTGAGATTATGTTTCACTGAAAAAACAGCTGCTTTTGAAAATAAAGGTAATTGAAGTTTTGATTGTAAACCATCAACTAAATAGAAGGACAACATAAGGTCAATGACCTCGAACTCTCAGAAACAGCTGATTTTCAAGTAAACTATACACCTAAATGTTTCGAAATGTACTTCCAATTTCCAAAAGTCATAGAACAAAAATTGTTCGCCTAGACGTCTAGAACAACCCCCTATCGGATTAAAAGGGCTTACCCGTTACACCTTGTACAAACTACTTGGGCCTAGGCGGGTCAATTTGGCAGGCAGCCGGCCGTAAACATTTTGCCAATGTATTTGCAGAAGTCAATGATGACCTATCGACTGCGCCGAAACCAAATAACTTGGAATTCACCGGACCCCGAGTCCCCGGGTTCCCGAGATGGAAAAAACGATATCTGTCGAATAAGTTCGAACCCAACCAAATTTAAAAAGCCTCCAAATTTTGATCTAAATTTAGATTCACTCATTTTATTTTTAAATATCATGGTGACATAATAAAACACTTTATTTACCGGGTTTAATCGCGTTCAACCTTAAAAAGGCAACTGTAAAGTTGGCGAATGATCGGTCGTTTTAAAAATCATGAATAAAACGCGAATAAAACCGGTAAATTTTTGCAACAAATCTTTTTCCTGTCGATCTGTATTTCTATGGAATTCTCTGCCACAGTCTATCCGCTCTGCCCAATCTTTGTCCATTTTCAAGACTATGGTAACTGAACACTTCCTCCACTCCAATCTTACCTAGTTTTTATTTATTTATTTTTTCTTATATCCATATTTACAACTCATTCCTTTTAATCTTTAATAATCTTGATTGAGTTCACCTTATGCACGGTTTATTTAATGTTAGTAGGTATAAGTAGATATATTATGTATTCATAATGTGGTATTTATTATTATAACATAATATTTGTTTATTAGTATATTTATATAAATATATATATTTAAGGTAGATTATTTATGGTGTATTTTAATTATTTATTATATTTATCACAACGTGACCTACCAGTACAACTAAATAGTCCCTTTTCCATACCAAATAAGGTTGCCTGGAAGAAATCGCTTTAAGCGATAAGGCCGCCTATTTGTTCAACATTTATTTAGTTTTAAATGTGTTGTTTTTGTAATATTTTTGTGATTGATCAAATAAAAGTGTTATCTATCTATCTATCTATCTAAATAAATTGTTTTGTTATGCAAAATCTCGAAAACCATAGAAGAATTTATATCACGTTTTTTATTCGGTGGTATTTACATTTTATTTGTCAGATATCTCTATCTAAGGATTTGAAAAGTCAGCCCTTAGGGTATTAAACAAAAACACAATTCAAAAAATTCAATCCAACTTTATTCCTCAACATCTTTCGGCTCAGTGATTGAATCTACAAAGACCACTGAGTTACACTCCGCTGCGTCACACTGTAACATCGGCGGAACTTCCACTGGAGTCACAGTATACTCGTCACCTATCACGTAGGGGTTCCCATCGATCCAGAGGGCGTCAAACAAGCAGTATATATGTACCTTTATAGTCATATAAGATATAAACTTATATATACGGCCACCACACTCTCCCATATGCTCTTTTATACTTTTATCTGTCTTGTACATTAAAAGCAAATTGTGAAATTTTGTAATTTCATCCATCACGACTTTCTTTATAAGATTTGTGTATATAATATCCGCTTCGATATGCCTTTCAGGGTCTTCGTACATTCTCTGTTTGATCCTTAAAATGGCGTCGGACATTCTGACCCGGAATATGACTCCAGGGTTCATCTGATCCGGGAGGATCCCGGGTCTTTTCGTCGAGGTAGTGAAGTCTAAGACTCGGTCTTTTATAGGCTCGGGGTAGATGTAATGATGCGGTCTTTCTCGAAGTTGTGGCCCTTGGAGGGTGTTGAAACGTCGCGTGTTCTGTAGACAAATTTTGACGTCAGTTTTTTTTTGGGTTTCTTGAAATTGCACTGGCACATTATCACTATCACTAGTATACACTGTCACTATTTTAAACATAGCTGTTAACGCAAAGAGCTGAAGTTTTGGCGGGAACGCGTTGAGGAGATGTGTTGCTTAATTTTCATTTTTGTGAATCCTAGTTCAAATGAGTGCAAATTGTTAAATTTCGGGGGCATATTAATCAACTTAGTTTCGTGAAGGTGTACAAGTGGAATGAAAGTAAAAATCGGTGCAAAACATGGACTAAGTGTTGTCTCAAAGCTCCGTGAACAATCTTTGTAAATGGCCGCCGTGTTTACAATGATATCCTAGACCAACCGATAAGAAATAAAACGCAGATAACCAATACCAGCTAAGGCGAAACTAAGAGAGCATTTCCTCGTTTTTTTTTATTGTACCAAGTAACAGAAAAAACATTCATAAATATAATATTTTTACAGAAAGAAGGTAGGTGGTCTACTTTAGTTTATATAGGTATTTATGTGAAGTACGTCGTAATTACATATATAAATACCAACTATATTAAAAAATAATATTTAGTTTTTAGTCCCGATACCTGACTAGTATCACTACGTATCATGCGGTCTGCCGCGTGCAGACCGCATGACCGACAGCTGGAACAAGAGTGAAACCGGCGGAGTGACTGTCGGCGAGTCAACAGCGTCGGATGAACGGCGTCGTTACTAATTTTTGTCGCCCACACAGTTCGGTCGGAGTCTACGTTCCTGATGATGGCTTTTTAAAGCCGAAACGCGTCGATTTCACGGTTGATGATTGGTGTCACTAATACTAACATAATATCTAATTTTAACATAATATCTAATTTCTGCCGCATGCAAGGAGCGGGAGGAGGGAGGTGTTCTTTGCACGCGGCAGACCGCATGATACGTAGTGATACTAGTCAGGTATCGGGACTAAAAACTAAATATTATTTTTTAATATAAGTAGTTGATATGGAGTTCCGAAAAGTAACGCCTAATACAATCAATTATATAAATACCATTTCATATCCTTTATCATTAGGACGTGCGCTATATATTTCAATTATAATTTTTAAATATGTGATTGAATTTAGGGGAACACTGATGGATAAAATAAATTGTATCGGAAATCGGAATACGGTGCTGTAACGTCGCGGATTTTGCTTCATACAAGAACGGTACCTAAATCAAATTGTAATTTCTATATATCACCAAATGTATTACCACTTGGTGGATCAAAGTTGAATAATTCGATATCGAATATTCGCACAGGGTCAGAATCTCTAATTTACTTCTACAAACGAATAATAGAAAATCGGCTATTGTAGTAGGCATTATGTATGACAAATTTTTCGTTCGAATTCAACGGAATTAAAGTATAAGCCAGCACAGAATACGCATAGTTACTGTGAAACACCCTTATTGTGAGTTTTTTTCACAAAGAAAACGCGTACGTGATGGTTAAGTTAACGCGTATTTTGTATGGAAACTGGTAACTTCGATATCGTCCGCTAGGGGCGCTTTTTGAGTTTCCACTCAAAATACGCATTAACTTAATCGCGATTATTTTTCAAAAAAAATAACACTTAGGGTTCTGGAGGCGCCGGAATTTTTCGTAAACAAATATTTAGGAAGATATAAAATTTATGAACATAAAAATCGGGCCATCTATTTGTAACTAAACACAAATGTTTACCTTAGCGCGTCTTTTAATCCTGTTGTTTTCGATATTTTCATGTTTGTTCAAATATTCGTTAAATTGGTCGAAGTCATACGGGGCCCACGCCTCGTCCGTTAGTGTATTCTCTTTTGGTTCTGGTATCTGAAAACAATTAATGTACTTATTTAGTTTGTTCTTTTGTTTTCGCGATGTTAGATTGCCATTTGTTTGTTTTACTACCTAACGTTCCTTCCTTTTATTATTTTCAGATATCTTCGAGATTTGAAAAATGAAAAAATATACTTTGTCTCATTGATATAGTTTTTTTTTAATTTTGCATTATTATTATTATGTGGCAGTGGCCTGGCCATATTAGCCGAAGAACCGACAACCGTTGGGGTAAACGAGTTCTAGAGTGGAGACCGCGTCTCGGCAAACGTAGTGTAGGACGTCCTCAGGCACGTTGGAGCGACGATTTGCGCAAGACGGCTGCCACAAACTGGATGCAAGAAGCCGAAAATAGATCTAGGTGGCGTGCAATTGGAGAGGCCTATGTCCAGCAGTGGACTGCAACAGGCTGATGATGATGATGCATTATTACGATATTTTATGTAGATTAAAAAAACTACACTTGGAATATTTGGTTTTGGATGGATTTGGGAGGATTTGAACCTGCAACCTTTACAAATCCGCGGTAGTGCTTCCACCGCTTTTTGAAATATGTAGGTACCTATTGTATAAAATAAACACAATTAACGAACCTGATCTTTAGAGTGTGGCGTTCTTACTGGTTTCATCATATCCACACGCTGTTCATATATCTCGTCTTTCACCTAGGAGAAATCAAAATCTTTATACAGCAAGTACAGTCTGTTTAGCACGACTTCGGATATAACAACCAGCCGCTTTTAACGACATAGGCCGGTATGTTTGCTACAGTTTGTTTTTTGGTGTTATTTTTTTTTGAATTTAGAAAAATGAACTGTATTATTGTAAAGTTAAAGTTTTAACTGTGTGTATCCGCAATTAGCCCTACTATTGGGCCTTTGTGCGTGAATTTAAGCCGTGGGTTTCCTCACGATGTTTTCCTTCACCGTAAGAGCGATGTTAATAGCACACATATTTTTTTCTTAAAGAAAAAGACATTGGTGCGCGGCCGGGATTCGAAACCACTACCTTCGAAATGATAGTCGGGGTATCTACCACTAGACCAACACCGCTCTTATTGTATTACTGTATTTAACACTTTTTTATTCCGACATCCTTATCCTTAATTTGACACATTTAGACTATACCAAGACTTTCCAGCATAAATTACCGTCTCTGGCGGAAATCAAACACTGAAGCTACTACGTCGCAGCTGGGAGTTCGCCCAACACACCACAGAGGCCGTATGAAAACAGTCCCTACGCGACCACATCATCGTAACATGATCGACAAGTCAAGGTTAAAAAAATTAACACCAGGGAAAATTTTAAATTATGAGTTCAAATTGTGTAAGTTTAATATAAAAATAAATAAATTCTGTGACCAACACACAGCGCCATCTAGCCCCATGGTAAGCTGCTAAGCTTATGTTACGGTGACTAGACAACGGATATACTACTTATATAATTTTTTTTTTCTATTAAATATCTTTTCGAGCTTCCTCGTATTTCGGCGCGGCACTTTAAGCAGTTAATCCCGGTTAGGCGGTTCCGGTAAAGCAGGAACTTTAATAGCAGTCGTTAGGTCAAGTTAGATACCCTAGGGCGACCTGACAACTCTAACACTAGGTGAGACACAACCCTAGACGAAATGAAGAAATTAATGTATTTTCGACTTACATTTGGATAGTGAAAATTCAAATTAACTGAAGGATTAGACTCGACAATAGAAGCCAAATAAATAATCTGAAAATTTTAAAACGTTAGCAGGTCCACAAATACAATATTATTTTTATTTCGTAATTTGTTTTTATTGCTCAAGGCATATTTATTAGAAATATTTTGAAGATGAATTTTTCCTTTAAAACATTAATATTATTTTTGCTTTAACGTAGGTAACCTAATAAAATAACAGTTTTTAATTTTAGTCAGCTTTAAAAGTATTCATTCCGTGTTCTTTACCTCGAATTTCCCTACATTAGACCCCTGGGTGATGCTAAAAGAGCAATCACTTGCTAAACACGCTTCGGCCTCGACTTCTCAACATAACATTTTCATAAAAGATAGATGTTCGAACCTACCTTTTATTTAAAAAAAAAACGAGATAAGTTGGATTAAATTTACTTCTCACTTCAAATAGAGATAATAATATAATAAATAAAACTAGAAACGTTAAATTGAATTTCCTACGCCACCGGTGACTTATCACTTCAAAAAGGTCTTACCAATAGAAATGTGGGGATCATTTTGATCCCACGTTAGATAAATCCGCCAACCACACAACGAATGGTTCTAAAAATACCCTCTAGTTATTATAATGAAAAATACAGTTTTACTAATTGCCTTGTTAGAAAGCTTGTTAAAAACGGTTGTCGATAAAAATAATGACGTCTAAGGGACAATTCATACTAAAGTCGAGTCGAAGTAAATCGAGGTATCGCTGAAATTCACCCTTACCTGGGCCCGGAATGCCGGCGGAATGCAGTAGACGTGCAGGAGATGTACGTTGTTTCGTATTCTGTAAATGTTATTTTACTTAATTACTACTTAATTATTTAAGTAGCCTTCAAAATTCAGGGCTACTTAATTATTTAAATAGCTACTCTTGTTCCTCAGTCAATCAGTATTAAAATAAGTTATAGAATAGCTATTATTTTTACTCCTGCAACAAATCGACTTCTGCAAGAAAATAAACTATTTTGTATTTTTACACGACTGCCCAAGGAAGTGTTATGTTTGTATTTTTTAAGGTTGAGATCAAAGGGTATAAAAAACAAAATAAAACCAAGCTTTTTTCGTTCAAATGCTCTATATTAACTAACAATATACATTTAAAAGTATATAACAACAATGTTTACAGTAAATATTTAAAACCTATGTATGTACAAACGGTATATGCACTATGCATATTAATTCATCTCACTTAGATTTAGTAACAGCTAGCTAAGTTAGTCGACGGACTGACGGACACACTTCTACTGACACTGGTGTGACGGTTGGGAAACGTCCCAGCCGTCACAGTATGAGACATTAAATGAGACAAAACAATGTGACCGAGGGATAGTCACTTTATTTCTTATCGGTTGTGAACCGATTATGGCCATTAGGAAATTAGCCAGTGTCAAGTATTCTAATATATTATGCAAGTTATTTGCATCGAAACAGTCAAGTCGTCATAGTTAAAGTCAAGTCTAGGGAATCATTTGTAAACACGGCGGCCATTTACAAATAATCTTCACGGAGCCTTGGAGACAACACTAAGTTAATGTTTTGCACCGATTTTCACTTTCATTCCACTTGTACACCTTCACGAAACTAAATTGATTAATATGCCCCCGAAATTAAACAATTTGCACGCATATGGACTAGGTTTCACAAAAATGAAAATTTAGCACCACATCTCCTCAACGAGTTCCCGCCAAGACTCGGATAGTCACTTAGAACTTTTGTTTTTGACGCGTTAGTGGAACGTCGTCCTAAATTCTTATTTTTGCAAAACCTAGTTTTATTGCGTGTAAATTGTTTAATTTCGGCGGCATGTTATCAATTTAGTTACGCAAAGTTCAACGAGAGTAGTGAAAATAAAAATACCAGTGTCACACACGAAATTAGCACGTTCCACACAAATGTTCCGTGGGGTTGGAGAAAAATCGTCGACAGATCGCGGCAAAATCTTTTATTACTTATCGGTTGTGAACCGATTATGGCCATTGGTAAAGTGGCCAGTGTCAAATTAATTTTTGCAAGTTATTTACAATTTGCATCAAAACAGTCAAGTCGTCGTCGTAGTAAAAGTCAAATCAAGGAAGTCATTGTAAATGGCGGCTCTTTACAATGACGATTCACGCGGGCTTTTTGAACAACGTTAAAGTCCATGTTTTCTACCGATTTTCACTGATCCCGCCAAAACTACAAACGACGATTAAGAGATGACCAAGTTATGTGACGTTTGTCTCTGTCTGTCAACTTTGGAAATTCATATTACAAGTTTTGGCGGAAACGCGTTGAGGAGATGTGTTCCTAAATTTTCATTTTTGTAAAACTTAGTTCAAATGCGTGTGAGTTGTTTAATTTCGGGGACATATTAATCAATTTAGATTCGTGAAGGTGTACAAGTGTAATGAAAGTGAAAATCGGTGCAAAACATGGACTTCAGCGTTGTCTCCAGAGCTCCGTGAACAATCATTGTAAAAAATGGCCACCGGTTTACAATGATTCCCTCGACTTGATTTCAACTATGACGACTTCAATGTTTCGATGCAAATAACTTGGCAAATATTAATAATACTTGACTTGACACTGGCTAATTTCCGAATGGCCTTAATCGGTTCACAACCGATAAGAAAAAATAATAACAGTAAATATAATAAATAAATAATAATAAATATTTCACTACATTACACACAGCGCAATCTAGCCCCAAACTAAGCACTAGGCTTGTACTATGGGTACTAGAGAACGGATAAACTACATATTATACTTTTTGTTTTTGTAAATACATACATATTATACATAGAAAGACACCCAGACCAGATACAAATATTTATTTTTAAGCATAAATATTTGCACCCGACGGGAATCGAACCCGCAGCCTTCTGCATTGCAGTCGAGCGTCCGCCCGACGCGCCACAGAGGCCGTCAAAAACACAGTAAAAAACAAACGATACTTAGTAATGCAGCTGTTATCCAGCGTTTATAAGTATGGGGGTACGGTGGCTAGTATAAAACTGAGATCTCACCGCGATCTGTCGAGCGATATGGTAATAGTTAACAACAATAAAAGGAAATTATTAGAGTATTCTACTTCCTACTAATATTAAGTATGTGTGTATGTGTGTTTGCTACTCAATCACGCAAAAACTACTGAACCGATTTCGATGAAACTTGGAATATAGGTAGCTGGATATCGGGAATAACACATAGGATACTTTTATTCACGACATTCCCGCGGGAACAGGACTTACGCGGGTGAAACCGCGGGGCGCATTTAGTTATTAAAATAAAAGTTAGTAAACTTGTTAGTCAAGCGAACAAATTTGAGTTAGGACTGATTTTTAAGAAAAGTAGTCGGCAAACAACTTGGAAAATAAGTGTTGTGGAAGGGGTAAGTTTGCGCAGTCTACTTGCGAGCATCGTAAATCGAAACGTGCGACAGACCGAGACGATAGTATCAAATAACAGTACGTGCGAACGAAATAAACGATGATCTATCAATCACGCTGTCGATACTTTCTGTACTTCAACGTTTTGTTTTTCAACTTATTTGCATTTCCAATATTTTGAAAATGTATCTCCAAATTATATATTGCTCGAGCAATAAAAGCATAAGAAACTTTAATTTAAGACTTTAAGAGCCTGTGCACACAGAGAGCGGTCAGGAGTTCTGAGTTCCGCGCTCGGCGTTCATTAGAATGTGCCGAGTCTTTAACAAAAACGCACAGCAGGCGGTCAGAGCGGAAAGTCGCGTTCCAAGAGTTCTATTGCCGCCGAGACAGAGAACGCCGGAACGCCGCGATGTCTGAGGTTGCAAACACGGAAAAATTAATTGAATTGGTTAGAGAAAGGAGTTTATTATACGATTTAAGTGATGGAGACATCTTTTAGTAAATCCTGAAAAATACTACTAAATTCGCCTTGTTTTTCTCGCATTGTGTTAATTGGGTGCGCCCAATACTTCGTTTTCTTTTAGAAGCTGCTAAGCTCCACAAAAGCAATAATTCTTTGTCGGACGATGAACTTTCTAGTGACATGTTGCATGTGCAAAGACCAAAACGAAACTAGAACGCGAGATTTTGAACGCCGCTTGTGTGCGTTTGAACTCTTGAGTGGTCAACGGTCACTAGAACGCAGAACTCTGACCGCTCTGTGTGCGCAGGCTCTTAACCGTAGTCACGAACGACCCTATGCGTAGCTTATTGCTTTTTAAAATCTTTTATTTAACTTGCAATGTATAGCTATGTTTGTTCGGGTAGAATCTTTGAATTCAATTTTGAAGTAGAAATCTTTAACCGATTGACCTAAAATTTTGCATACATGTCGCATGACATTCCTATATAATTATGAAATGGAGCTGCTGTGGTATCATCTTATTAGCATCCACCGCTAGTAGATGCTAAGTTGCAGTACATTGCTGCTTTGACGTAACGTGGTTGTTACCGGTGATTACTTCAATTAATGTAGAATACGAAATATGTTTTTTGACAGTAAATAGCAGTAGTGGTGGATGCTAATTACTTAGATGATACCACAGCTGATCTGATGATGAAGCTGGAAGGTGGCCATAAGCACTTACTCACTAATTAAACGACATAACCGCTTCGAGCTTGGGCTCGTTTGGTTCGTCTTGATAAGCACTTTGGTGCTAGATAGATACCAGGGTCTGATGATGGAGCTAGAAGGTTTTACTTCTACTTCTTATTCTTTAATATGGCTTTTCCATTTGCACTTTAACCAGTGTCAAGTGTTATTAATATTTACATTAAAACAGTCAAGTCATCATAGTCAAAGCCAAGTCGAGGGAATCATTGTAAAACGGCGGCCATTTTTTACAAAGATTGTCCACGGAGTTTTGGAGACAAGGCTAAAGTCTATGTCTTTCACCGACTTTCACTTTCATTACACTTGTACACCTTCACGAAACTAAATTGATTAATATACCCGGTTTAAACTTATAGATGATCCATTCTGCACTTGCGACGGGTCTACCGAGGAGACTATTGATCATATTGTACTTGTTTGTCCTAAGTATGGTTTTCAAAGGTTGGAATGTGAGTGCAGGATGGATTGGAAACTAGAGATAGGTAATTTGGCTGCTTTAATGTTGGACGACAAACGCCGACCCATTTTCCTTGCATTTGCCGAGTGTGCTTTGAGGAAAGCCGCCAGGGCAAATGGTCCGGCTCTACAGTCCGGTGACCCTAATTTATAATTTGTGTAGTAATAGTGATACAGTTTTGTTGTTCCTTTTAGTTATTTGATTTTCTTCTTTAAAATGGCTTTTCCTTTCGGACATTTGCCAGTGTCAAGTATTATCAATAATTGCAGGTTATTTGCATCGAACGAAACAGTCAAGTCATCATAGTTAAAGTCAAGTCAAGGGAATCATTGTAAAAAGGAGGCATTTTTTTACAATGGTTGTTCACGGAGCTTTGGAGAGAACACTAAGCTAAAGTCCATGATTTGCACCGATTTTCACTTTAATTTTCACTTGTACACCTTCACGAAACTAAATTGATTAATATGCCCCCGAAATTAAACAATTTACACGCATTTGAACTAAGTTTCACAAAAATGAAAATTTAGCAACACATCTCCTCAACGTATTCCCGCCAAAACTCCTATTTGATTTTGTGTTTGTTTAAATATAGTAGTATTTAAGTATAGGTTTAATATAATTTAGTTTTAGTTCTTAGCTATTGTTATTACTTTTAGTTATTTTGTAGAATAGGATTAAACGCCACTGCTGCGATAGTGGCGAACCTAATTAAAAAAAAAAAAAAATATGCCCTCGAAATTAAACAATTTACACGCATTTGAACCAGGTGTCACAAAAATGAAAATTCAGCAACACATCTCAACAACGCGTTCCCGCCAAAACTCCCATAGTTACTTACTACATCGGGACCTACCAGTACAACTAAATAGTCCTTTTTCCATGCCAATAAAATTGCCCGGAAGAAATCGCTTTAAGCGATAAGGCCGCCTATTTGTTCAACATTTATTAAGTTTTAAATGTTATTTTTAAATGTGTTGTTTTGTAATATTTTGGTGATTGATCAAATAAAGTATTATCTATCTACTAATTAAACGACATATTCTTATTCTTGTGAGCGACAATTACCGTCAAAGTCGAGTCCACGCATAGGGTCGTTTATGAATACGGATATTTAACTACTAAATACTACTACATACAGAGTGGCGCTGTGAATACATTAGATTTACATTAAAATAATTGCATTGTACTAAATCGATTGCATTGCACAATAATGTATACGTATATTGCACTAAGATGCAATTGGTATAAATTGTTTTTAAAAAAATATATAGGAGTTTTATTTCAAACGCAACTTTAGTGTGCTTTTGCCAAAGTTAATCGTACTGAAGTGTACTTTTGCCAAAGTTCATCGTACTGAAGTGTACTTTTGCCAAAGTTAATCGTACTGAAGTGTACTTTTGCCAAAGTTAATCGTACTGAAGTGTACTTTTGCCAAAGTTAATCGTAGTTAGGCGTACTTTTGCCAAATTTAACCGTACCACATCGTACTTTTGCCAAAGTTAGTCGTACTTAAGCGTACTTTTGCCAAAGTTAGTCATACTTAAGCGTACTTTTGCCAAAGTTAACCGTACTTCAGCACACTTTTACCAACGTTAACCGTAATATAGCGTACTTTTGCCAAAGTTAACCGTACTTCAGCGTGCTTTTGCCAAAGTTAACCGTACTTCAGCGTACTTTCACTAAAGTTAACCGTACTATAGCGTACTTTTGCCAAAGTTAACCGTACTTCAGCGTACTTTCACTAAAGTTAACCGTACTATAGCATACTTTTGCCAAAGTTAACCGTACTTCAACGTGCTTTTGCCTAAGTTAATCGTACTTTTAGTAGTTTACCTTAGCATACTTATTTCAATCGTTATTTGGTACAGACGTATGAATTCGTACATCTTAGAAGGGTGATTCCAAGAGAATTTCATTGAAGTTTTTTGTTTTCTTTCTTGACATGAATTCAACAGCTCTTACAATAAAATAACAGACTCCTAACTTTGACCCCAACTTTTTTATTTAATAGGTTTAATAATTACTACTGGTTTAAAAACTGCCGAATAAATTCTTCTTAAACAACTAAGCAGTCTCAGTCTACTCGGCACCACGGCCAGTGTAACCCGTTTGCCGAAACGTGGAGGTAATTCAAATTAATGAAAATATCTTCAAACACGATCTATACCCGAAGCTAAGAAGTTCTAATAAACAGAAATAGTGTGAGTTTAAAAAGTGAATTAAGCAGCTCTTAAACTCAAAACTTCATAGTAATTTTCAATTTTAGAAGCTGCTCAGTTATTTAAGTATCCTCAAATTTAAATAGTGATTCTTTTGCTGCTGTAATATCTTTAGAGGTTTATTTCGAGCTTTTTTTTTCATTCAAATTTTTAAATAAAGATATATCATTATGTCCAAAAGCGACATAGGCTTATATTTTGTTTTTATTTGACAGAAATCTTTTATCTAAGACTGAAAATTCCATTTTTATTTCAAGTAAGTTGTTTAAAAACTCTTTGTCTGTTTAATGTGTTTTTAAAATATTGTCTGTATATTCCGTGGTAAATATATATTTTTTTAATGGATAATCAATTTTTTATATTATTTATTTAGTTTCCTTTATGAAGGGTTTTAATTTCATTTTAAATAGAAATATTTTTAAAGGAAAAATTCATCTTCAAAAATTCACTTGCGGCGAGATTTGAACTCGCGTCCCTGGATCAATACTCCAGTGCCTATACCGCTCGGCCACGCAAGTTCCCCAGCAAGTTCATTTTAAATGCTAAAAATTATGAGAAACTGAAAAATACTTTATAATTTTTTTTCTTTTTTTATTATACAAGATGTAACGGGCAAGCCCTTTTAATCCGAAAGGGGGTTGTTCTAGACGTCTAGGCGAACAACTTTTGTTCTACGACTTTTGAAAATTCGAACTTATTTTTTTAATTTTTGAGATTATGTTTCACTGAAAAAACAGCTGCTTTTGAAAATAAAGGTAATTGAAGTTTTGATTGTAAACCATCAAACTAAATAAAAGGTCAACATAAGGTCAATGACCTCGAACTCTCAGAAACAGCTGATTTTCAAGTAAACTTTACACTTAAAATTCTCGAAAAGTACTTCGAATTTCCAAAAGTCGTAGAACAAAAGTTGTTCGCCTAGACGTCTTAAACAACCCCCTTTCGGATTAAAAGGGCTTACCTGTTACACCTTGTATACACGATAGCTGAACGTTTGACTACTATTTACCTGATCGTCTCAGATGTAGCACGCTCATCTAGTATAATAAGACCACAATGAAACGAGATCCGATCAGTGTTTTTTATGGCGTACGTACCGAGCTTTCGCTAACTCTACAGTTAGCTTTTCCAAGGTTGAAAGCTAACTGTAAAGTTAGCGAAAGCTCGGTACTTTGTAAAAATGCCGTTAATAAATAAAACGCGAGTTAGACCCGGTAAATTTTGTATTTTCTTCTATGCAAAATCGCGAAAACCATAGACAAATTTAGTATTAAGTATTACATATACTTTTCCTCCTTCCCACCTTCCTTAATTAGTAATTGACTATAAATTCTACTTTTCTTTTTTTTTTTTTTTGTAATTTATAATTATTTATCTATTTTTAAAGAGTTTTTTTTTTGTTTATGTTTTAGAATAAAATGTTTTTTATTGATGTTGTATAGTAGTTTTAAGTTTCCATTTTTTTTTTAACCGTATGAAAAAGTTGTGTTAGAAATGCAAAAAAACTAAAGAAAGGCTGTACCAATCCTGATGATGTTTCATCTATTATTATATTCTATCTAGGCATTAGTCTAGAAAAGGATAAAATTCATAAAAAAGTTGAAAAGTACCGAAAAATATACTAATATACGATAATTTCGTCGACATTTCGTTACAAATGACAAGTATTCCATATTCAAACATTCGAAAACTGGCACATATTTTTTCTTTTTTCTTTTCTTTGGTATTTCACGGAGGTTATCGTTGTGCCAGTGTCAAGTTTTTTTTTTCTATTTCGATATAACCGTGGGCGATACGAAGTACGCCAGATCAGCTTGTCATTTCATAAATATAAATTAAAATGAATGAAATGAGTAACATCCTATATAAGTGTAGGTGAAAGGTTACTTAAAGTCTAACGCACTCTACTTTACTTTATTGATTTAAGGCCAAGGTCACTGACTTCAGGCCAAGGTCACTGACTAGAGGCCAAGGTCACTGACTAGAGGTTAAGTTCACTAACTTGAGACCAAGGTCACTGACCTGAGGTCCAAGAGCATTTGGTCGAGGTCACTGACTTGAGACCACAATTATTGACTCGAAGTCAAGGTCAGTGACTCGAGGCCAAAGTCACTGACTCAAGGCCAACTTCGTTATATTGATTCGAGGTAGTTATTGGTCTATAGAAAGTAGTAAAAAGGGTATCTTTGGCGCCACCAACTTGTAGTCGGTTCATCGTCTTCGGTTTTTTCGGTATCGTCCTTTTCGTCCGGTTTGTTAGGGTTATCCTGGAAACGAAAACAAAAAATCTAGATTTAGATTTTTCTTCTGTTTTCAATCGGCCTAGCCTAATAATTAATTGTTTCCAGCGCATATGTCGCAATGTCATGCCTAAGAAGGAAGAAAAATATACACAAATAAAAACACAACCTCAATTCACTATCTCAATTCTAAAGTGGTATGACGGGTTGCACTTGCTGTATATTAGTGCGGTATGATCAATCGATAAAGTATTTTACTAAGTATTTGACTTTTAGAAAAACGCTTAGGTCCCACCTAGATCCTAAAGGCGGAAGCCTGGAGACCGGTAAAACAGGTTAGCAAAAAATCTTAGTGCAGGCTCCAGTCTCCACGATAAACAATTGGAAACTCATTTTCTGAACGGATTTTTGTACTTAGTAAATAAGCTATATTTCTTTGTAATTTTTTATTGTGGAGAAACAAATAAACATTTATTTATTTATTATTCATTTATTATATTATAATAATATACGAGGTGACCTTAACTCTGAAAAACAACTGATCTTAAAGTAATCTTTACACTTAATTTTTTTCGAAAAGTACTTCGGTTTTCCAAAAGTCATAGAACAAAAGTTGTTCGCCTAGACGTCTAGAACAAACCCCTTTTGGCTTAAAAGGGCATACCCAGAACAACCTTCTTTCGCCTTAAAAGGGCATACCCGTTAGTTACATCTTGTATATGCAAGTTATTTGCATCGAAACAGTCAAAAAGTCAAGTCGAGGGAATCCAATAAGAGTTACCTGTTGACTGTATTTGGTGGTGGTTTCTACAGCTTTGTCCTCAGTCTGAGTGGAACAGTCTGTCTGAGTGGACTGGTCGCGCGTTACTTCTATAGGCTCCCCGTTTTCCAACTCCGGCCCTTGTTTCGATGACTGGAAACATTAAGAGAAATAAATAAAATAACATCATAGAACTGGACTTATTTCCTATATAAGATGTAACGGGTGAGCCCTTTTAAGCCGAAAGACGGTTGTTCTAGACGTCTAGGGAAACAACTTTTGTTCGATTTTGAACAACAAATTTTGAAAATTCGATTTTTTTTTTTAAATTTTGAGGTTATGTTTCACTAAAAAAACAGTTGCTTTTGAAAATAAAGGTAATTGAAGTTTTGATTGTAGTACATCAAAGTAAATGAAAGGACAACATTAGGTCAATGACCTCGAACTCTGAGAAACAGCTGATTTTCAAGTAAACTTTACACTTAAAATTTTCGAAAAGTACTTCGAATTTCCAAAAGTCGTAGAACAAAAGTTGTTCGCCTAGGCGTCGAGAACAACCCCCTTTCGGCTTAAAAGGGCATACCCGTTACATCCTGTGTAGTAGATGCTGTGGGCGACCACCACATGTTTACCTCCATATCCTCTTCGCTGACTCCCTCCTGTTGCCACAGTTTCGCTTCTTCATCGTACGACACTTTGTCAGGTCGGAACGGTGTGAAGTCCGGAGGGTCCTGTTCCATGAACAAATCACAGATGAGACGGATAAGTCTTCTAGAGGATGAGGTATTATAAACGTCTGTGACCAACACACATCGCCATCTAGCCCCATGGTAAGCGGCTAAGCTTGTATTACGGTGACTAAGCTTATACTACTTATATTTATTTTTATTAAGTAATAAATCTTACTAATATTATAAACGCGAAAGTTTGTATGTATGTAAGTATGTATGTATATGAGGATGTTACTCTTTCACGCAAAAACTACTGAACCGATTGCGACGAAACTTGGAATATAGGTAGCTGGATACCGGGAATAACACATATGCTACTTTTTATCCCGATATTTCCGCGGGAACGGGACTTACGCTGGTGAAACTGCGGGGCGCAGCTAGTACATACCTATTATTCACAGGAATATTCATGTAAATACATACATTATTATACATAGAAATACCAGATCCCGCAACCTTCTGCATTGCAGTCGGACCTTCGCCCGCCGCTTCAGAGGCCGTCAAAAGGTATTATGATGAGAACAAGTCATTTGAAGAACGATAACAGTCGCTTGCCTAACCACAGCCCCACACAGGACAACCCACGCGGCGTGGTGTTTATGTTCGCCCGTTTTATATACCGAATAGGTGTGGGAGGCATGGGAGGCATGCCTCCTACGTAGGTTACAGCATCTCACCCTTAACTCGACGGTGGGGCGACGCATGCGCTAGAGGAAGGCGGGAGGCATGCCTCCTAAGTAGTATGCCTCACCTTGAGCCGTCTCCTGCTAGCGTACTCTAGTGCGGCGCGACGCATGCGCATGAGGAAGGCGGGAGGTATGCCTCCCAAGTAGTATGCCTCACCTTGAGCCGTCTCCTGCTAGCGTACTCCCTGTACTCCAGTGCAGCGCGACGCATGCGCATGAGGAAGGCGGGAGGCATGCCTCCCAAGTAGTATGCCTCACCTTGAGCCGTCTCCTGCTAGCGTACTCCCTGTACTCCAGTGCGGCGCGACGCATGCGCATGAGGAAGGCGGGAGGTATGCCTCCCAAGTAGTATGCCTCACCTTGAGCCGTCTCCTGCTAGCGTACTCCCTGTACTCCAGTGCAGCGCGACGCATGCGCATGAGGAAGGCGGGAGGCATGCCTCCCAAGTAGTATGCCTCACCTTGAGCCGTCTCCTGCTAGCGTACTCCCTGTACTCCAGTGCGGCGCGACGCATGCGCATGAGGAAGGCGGGAGGCATGCCTCCCAAGTAGTATGCCTCACCTTGAGCCGTCTCCTGCTAGCGTACTCCCTGTACTCCAGTGCGGCGCGACGCATGCGCATGAGGAAGGCGGGAGGTATGCCTCCCAAGTAGTATGCCTCACCTTGAGCCGTCTCCTGCTAGCGTACTCCCTGTACTCCAGTGCGGCGCGACGCATGCGCATGAGGAAGGCGGGAGGCATGCCTCCCAAGTAGTATGCCTCACCTTGAGCCGTCTCCTGCTAGCGTACTCCCTGTACTCCAGTGCGGCGCGACGCATGCGCATGAGGAAGGCGGGAGGTATGCCTCCCAAGTAGTATGCCTCACCTTGAGCCGTCTCCTGCTAGCGTACTCCCTGTACTCCAGTGCGGCGCGACGCATGCGCATGAGGAAGGCGGGAGGTATGCCTCCCAAGTAGTATGCCTCACCTTGAGCCGTCTCCTGCTAGCGTACTCCCTGTACTCCAGTGCGGCGCGACGCATGCGCATGAGGAAGGCGGGAGGTATGCCTCCCAAGTAGTATGCCTCACCTTGAGCCGTCTCCTGCTAGCGTACTCCCTGTACTCCAGTGCGGCGCGACGCATGCGCATGAGGAAGGCGGGAGGTATGCCTCCCAAGTAGTATGCCTCACCTTGAGCCGTCTCCTGCTAGCGTACTCCCTGTACTCCAGTGCGGCGCGACGCATGCGCATGAGGAAGGCGGGAGGTATGCCTCCCAAGTAGTATGCCTCACCTTGAGCCGTCTCCTGCTAGCGTACTCCCTGTACTCCAGTGCGGCGCGACGCATGCGCATGAGGAAGGCGGGAGGTATGCCTCCCAAGTAGTATGCCTCACCTTGAGCCGTCTCCTGCTAGCGTACTCCCTGTACTCCAGTGCGGCGCGACGCATGCGCATGAGGAAGGCGGGAGGTATGCCTCCCAAGTAGTATGCCTCACCTTGAGCCGTCTCCTGCTAGCGTACTCCCTGTACTCCAGTGCGGCGCGACGCATGCGCATGAGGAAGGCGGGAGGTATGCCTCCCAAGTAGTATGCCTCACCTTGAGCCGTCTCCTGCTAGCGTACTCCCTGTACTCCAGTGCGGCGCGACGCATGCGCATGAGGAAGGCGGGCGCGGCGCGACCTGTCGCCCACGACGCAACGCCCGGAGGCATGCCTCCAACGGCCGGCTCGTCGTAGTATGTCAGTACGAACTCCATACCCGTCTAGAGAAAAACAACAAAATCAGTTGGAAAACAAATAGCAAGGGGATTATGTTGATTAATTACACCATGTCACGTGATTCCCGCGTAGCTCGCTCCCTTACTCATAAAATACTAGCTGCGCCCCGCGGTTTCACCCGCGTAAGTCCCGATCCCGCGGGAATATCGGGATAAAAAGTAGCCTATGTGTTATTCCCGGTATTAAGCTATATTCCAAGTTTCATCGCAATCGGTTCGGTAGTTTTTGCGTGAAAGAGTAACGAACTCACATAAATTCATATATACTTACATACCTACAAACTTTCGCGTTTATAATATTAGTAAGATTATTTACACATGACTAAGTTATGACGACCTCTGTGGCGCGTTGGGCGAACGCTTGGCTGCAATACAGAAGGTTGCGGGTTCGATTCCCGCTGGGTGCAAATATTTATGCTTATAAATAAATATTTGTATCTGGTCTGGGCGTATTTCTATGTATAATATGTATGTATTTACAAAAGAAAAATAAATATAAGTAGTATATCCGTTGTCTAGCCACCGTAACACAAGCTTAGCAGCTTACCACGGGGCTAGATGGCGCTGTGTGTTCGTCACAGAATTTATTATTTATTATTATTATTATTATGTGTAAATAATCTTACTGACGTTTGTCTCTGTCTATCAGCTGTGATATAAGACAAAACGATCTTTGTTTTGTCTTATATTATTATCTATGTAACAATTATGTCCTATTGTTCATAAGTGTGTGTTTGTTGTCAATAAATGTTTTTCTTTCTTCTTTCTTCTTTCTTTCTGTGAAACTTCATGTGACAGTAAAAGACAAACGATGCTGTTATGCAGCGCATTAATTAGCGTTTATAAGTAAGGGGGTAAGTGGTTAGAGTTGCGCGTCGATTTGCATTCATTTGAAGGCGACGCCGTCGAGTTCAACTGTCATTGAAACCGGCAGCTCAAGAGGCCTCGCGCGAGTTTTGGCGGGAACTCGTTGAGGAGATTTGGTGCTAAATTTTCATTTCTGTGAAACCTAGTTCAAATATGTGCAAATTGTTTAATTTCGGGGGCATATTAAGCAATTTAATTTCGTGAAGGTGTACAAGTGGAATGAAAGTGAAAATCGGTGCAAAACATTGACTTAGTGTTGTCTCCAAAGCTCCGTAAAGAATGTTTGTAAATGGCCGCCGTGTTTACAAATGATTCCCTAGACTTGACTTTAATATGACGACTTGACTGTTTCGATGCAAATAACTTGCATAATATATTAATAATACTTGACACTGGCTAATTTCCTAATGGCCATAATCGGTTCACAACCGATAAGAAATAAATAGTGACCTCGCATTCAATGACAGCTCAACTCGACGGTGCCGGTTTCAAATGTATGCAAATCAACGATGTCGTTTTCACCGCGCAGGCTATTCCTCTGCGCAGTGAGATTTCGATGCCGATTACAACGAAAGATGCGCGGTTATGTCCCTGCTTGCAGCAAAGTTTCATCGCAATCAGTTCAGTAGTTTTTGCGTGACTGAGTAACAAACATACTTAGAAACTTTAGATTTATTGACCGAACGAGCGAAGCGAGTGAGGTCCAGTGTAGACGGGCCTGGCGCTTGTATCTTTGTATGTTTGTTCGACGATAACTTGAGTATCGTAGCTCCGATCTTCATGAATTTTGGTTTGCACGTAGTTTAAGTCAATAGAATTTATGAGTTCGAAGATGAGCCGGATCGGTAGGGGGGTTGGGGAGATAGGGGGTCGTGAGGTCTCAGTTCGGAGCGAACTACTAATTTACTTACATGATCAGCTCCATTCAATGTCTTCACCACCATATGACTCCAATACTCGGTCACGCGTATAGCATGTTTCGTTTGAGGCACCTATAAAAAATAAATAAATATTGCACGACATTACACGCAGCGCAATCTAGCCCCAAGCACTAGGCTTATACTATGGGTACTAGAATTAAGCCGATTTAAACTTGGATAGTGAGAATTATTAATTTTAATAAAATAGAAAGAAAGAAAGAAAGAAAGAAAGAAACATTTATTGACAACAAACACAAACTTATGAACAATAGGACATAATTGTTACATAGATAATAATATAAGACAAAACAAAGATCGTTTTGTCTTATATTATTATGAAAATAAAATAAATAAATAAAACGAACACGAGGTCCAATTAACCGCTACAACGTGAGCAGTGTGCCTGTTGCCAACGAGGATCTGCCTCGGCATACGTTGTGACTCCAGAAGAAGCCACAACACCGGTCTTCCGGCATCTCCTCCCAGTGACGCATCGAACTTCCAGGCGTAAATAAATATACGTAATAAATAACAAATAAACAAATAAAACATTTAATTCAAATAATACATCTTCGCTCTGTTTGGCCATGCGTTGTAATTTTTGTGGAGGTATGTCTCTTTTTAAATTTGTAAAATAAATAAATTCTGTGACCACACAGCGCCATCTAGCCCCATGGTAAGCGGCTAAGCTTGTGTTACGGTGACTAGACAACGGATATACTTATATTTATTTTTCTTTTGTAAATACATACATATTATACAATATAGAAATACACCCAGACCAGATCCAAATATTTATTTTTAATCATAAATATATGAACCCAGCGGGAATCGAACCCGCAACCTTCTGCATTGCAGGAAAGCGTTCGCCCGACGCGCCACAGAGGTCGTCAAATATAAATAAATAATTATTGCACAAAAAACATTACGGGTTTGTAAATACATACATATTTTTATACATTGAAATACACCCAGACCAGATCCAAATATTTATTTTTAAGCATAAATATTTGCACCAGGCGGGAATCGAACCCGCAACCTTCAGCTTTCAGTCGGACTTGTGCAGTTGAGGTGAAAAATGATCCAATCTTACCTCTGGATGGGCACACGACCGAGAAACGATGACAAAAGCGCGATCTCCTTTGTCTTCTTCTTTCTGTTCATCTTTATACATTTCCTCTGATTTCCGTTTGGCATTTGAATGGATGCTGGGACGTTCCTCTAGTTTTTGAACAGGTTTTTGCCTTGTTGTGGCAGGATTTGACCCTGCTGTGGCTGGATTTGACCCTTTTGTGGCAGGATTTGACCCTGCTGTGACATGATTTGACCCTGTTGTAACTGGATTTTGAACCATCGTGGGATTTTGAGCTTTAGTGGTAGGAGTTTGTGCAGTTAAGGTGGAGTTTGGCCCTGCAGTTTCAGGATTTTGCCCTGGAGTGGCAGGATTTGGCCCTGCTGGGGCAGGATTTTGCCCAGTCGTAGGATCTGAACTATGAATGACTTGTGCGTTTAAATCGAATTCTTTGTGCCTCCTTATGTACACGTAGTCGCGATTTGCGAATAATCTCTGAAATGAAATTTATCATTATTTTAAAATATTTTTTTTAGTTTCGTATTCAATAAGTTTTGTCATGTGCGTATTTCTGTCGGACGGTTTTGTCTCACGATCAATATACCTAAATCTATAGTCACATATTTTTTTCATAGAAACATAAACTCAAAACTTCTCACAAAATTAAAATTTCGTAGAACAAAAGTTGTTCGCCCTGATGTCTAGAACAACCACAATTAGGCTTAGTAGTTATCCTCGGGACATTGTGTATGTATACAGATGTAACGGGTAAGTCATTTTAATCCGAAAGGGGGTTGTTCTAGACGTCTAGGCGAACAACTTTTGTTCTATGACTTTTGGAAATTCGAAGTACTTTTCGAAAATTTTAAGTGTAAAGTTTACCATTTTTGTTATATTTTAAAGTGTTTCCTACACTTGGATGACTATACTGCTTTCCAAAAATTTCGCACCCGACAGGACTTGAACCTGCATCTCTGGGGATCCGTCCCAACGCCTTTCCAATTTGGCCACGGGTGCATGTTCTTTAATAGTGTCCGACCGAAAGTTCGCTATTAGTTTCGGCCAAAAATCAAGTTTCGGGCATAAATCAAGTTTTTGTCGAAACCGAAATTGATTTCGGAAGTTATCGTGCACCCTTGCTTAACTTTATTTGAACTTAATTTAAAAAAAAAAAAAAAAATTATATTAATCTTACTAATATTAGGGGTTAAAGTATGAAATTGCCGATTTGTACTGAAAATCTTAATTGTTTATTTTTTAATTTTTTAACAAATTTATTTAATCAAAATAGTTGCCATTATTATCTATACATTGCTGCCATCTAATGGGAAGGTTATTAATGCCTTTGCGATAGAACTCCGACGATCTAGACTGCACAAACTGTGTGAAAGCATTTTGTACTGCCTCCTGGGAAGAAAACTTCTTGTCACGTAGATAATTGTCCAAATCACGAAAAAAATGGTAGTCCCTTGGAGCAAGGTCTGGTGAATACGGAGGATGACGAATGGTTTCTAAGTGCAGTTCCTGAAGGGTCAAAATGGTTTCTCGTGCTGTGTGAGGTCTCGCGTTGTCGTGGAGCAATAATGGTGAAGATCGATTCATGAGTCGGGGCTGTTTTACTGCTAGTTTTGTTAACATGGTTCGGAGTTCGGCACAATAGACATCTGCCGTAATTGCTTGACCAGATCGAAGAAAACTATAGTGAATAACACCATGCTGAGACCACCAAACAGTTACCATTACCTTTTTATTGGTAAGTTTTGCTTTAGGACACTGTTGTGGCATTTGACCTGGGGTCAGCCATTGCATTTTTCTTTTCCGGTTATTATAAAGAATCCACTTTTCATCACATGTTACAATTCGATCCAATATTCCTTCATTTCTGTACCGGTTCAACAAGGCAACACAAGTTTCAACACGCGTTTCTTTCTGCAGATCAGTCAAATCATGAGGCACCCATTTTTCGTATTTTTTTATTTTATTGATTTGACGCAAGTGAGTCAATAAAGTGGGTAAGGTAACGTTAAACCATGCCGCTAATTCCTGGGTAGTTTGACTAGGATCGGCTTCCACTATCTCTCTTAATTCATCGTTATTCACCTGTGTGGGCGGTCTTCCTCGTGGCTCGTTCTTTAAGTCGAAATTTCCATCACGAAAGCGTTTAAACCAAAATCGCACGGTGCGTTCATTAGTAGACCCCTCTCCAAACGCAGCATTGATATTGCGGGCTGTTTCTGCCGCGTTAGTTCCGCGTCGGAACTCGTATTCAAAAATCACTCGAATTTTCGCAGTATCCATCTTTCTTGTCTAAATTGAATAACAAAAACAATTGAAAGTCGATATTCAAATGTTTCACATTTTTTAAAAAAAGAACATCACAGAAACCATTTGAAAAAAGTTTCATTCGAAAACCTCAAACCATGAAGATTCTATGTCAATTCAAAGAACCTATTGCAATAAAACGGCAATTTCATACTTTAACCCCTATTATTATAAACGCGAAAGTTTGTATGTAAGTGTGTATGTATGTGAGGTTGTTACTCTTTCACGCAAAAATTACTGAACCGATTGCGATGAAACTTGGAATATAGGTAGCTGGGGACCTGGATTAACATATAGGCTACTTTTTATCCCGATATTCCCACTGGAACGGAACCTACGCGGGTGAAACCGCGGGGCACAGCTAGTATACATATACAAGGTGTAACGGGTATGCCCTTTTAAGCCGAAAAGGGGTTGTTCTAGACGTCTAGGCGAACAACCTTTGTTCTACAACTTTTGGAAATTCGAAGTAGTTTTCGAAAATTTTAAGTTTAAAGTTTACTTGAAAATCAGCTGTTTCTCAGAGTTCGAGGTCATTGACCTTATCTTGTCATTTCATTTAGTTTAGTCGACAACAATCAAAACTACAATTACGTTTATTTTCAAAAGCAGCTTTATTTCAGTGAACCATAACCTTTAAATTTAAAAAAAAAGTTCTAGCTTCAAAAGTCGGAGAACAAAAGTTGTTCGCCTAGTTCTACGTACTTTTGGAAATTCGAAGTACTTTTCGAAAAATTTAGGTGTAAAGTTTACTTGAAAATCAGCTGTTTCTGAGAGTTCGAGGTCATTGACCTTAAGTTGTCCTTTTATTTAGTTTGATGGTTTACAATCAAAACTTCAATTATCTTTATTTTCAAAAGCAGCTGTTTTTTCAGTGGACCATAACCTTTAAATTAAAAATAAAAAGTTCAAATTTTCAAAAGTCGTAGAACAAAAGTTGTTCGCCTAGATGTCTAGAACAACCCCTTTTCGTTTTAAAAGGGCATACCCGTTACAAATTGTATATACATATACAGAGTGTCTATAAAGACCCATAATATATATTTGTCTTTACATATAAATGGGTCTTTATTGCCTGAAATAAACGGTGTATCGATGTACTAAAGAGACGCTACGGTCCCTTGCACTGACCGGCCAAAGCACCTCCCAGTGTAGGACCGCCTGGTCGGGTACTCCGTTGGCGCTGCGCTCCACGATTGAGAGCGCCGCCACGGCGGAGTCCCACACCCGCCGGTACCCGCCGTCCACTTGGATAGCGGCGAAGTGGCCAGCTACGACCTCCGAGTACCGCCCGTATACTGATCAAATCAAATCATATATTCAACATGATATAGGTTAGGTACAGGCGGTAGGATAACAAAAATTTATGTTTCTCTATATTAGCCAGTTAGGCATATGAAGTCGTAAAAGTTTCTGAAAATAAATTACTTACATTGTCAATTAATCCATTATTCAAACATACCCATCTTACTAATATTATAAACGCGAAAGTTTGTATGTATGTATGTGTGTTTGTTACTCTTTCAGGCACAAACTACTGAACCGATTGCGATGAAACTTGGAATATAGGTAGCTGGGGACCTGGAATTAACACATAGGCTACTTTTTATCTAGATATTCCCGCGGGAACGGGACTTAGCGGGTGAAACCGCGGGGTGCAGCTAGTCATACATATACATACAACATACATATCAAAAGCATAGAAACAGTCAATGAAAGAAAGAAAATACGTTTATTCAGACAGGCACACAACTTACACAGGAGGTACAATAAACACAACATAATAAATTAATCTTCATAAATACATATAAAAATGAATCCCTATTTCGCGTTTCGCTAATTCTTTTTTTGTTGTATTTGTTATTACTTATCAGGAGATGGTCCTTATGAAAAAAAAAATCGGGACTTACGCGGGCGAAACCGCGGGGCGCAGCTAGTAATATATAAAATTAAATTAATGCCAAACAAATGGCCTATGTGTTAATTTTTTATTTTTGTGATATGTACCTAGTTCAAATGCTAGTAAATTGTTTAATTTCAAGGGCATATTAATCAATTTAGTTTACGTGAAGGTGTACGCGAAAGTACAGTTTACCATGAAACTAGAAAGAGGCGCTGTGTGATGTTCACAGAGTTTATTTACCTAGTAATTGAAGTAAATGGATCAATGGAAGTTTGTTATGTATCATCTAATCACGACTATGTTATATTATGATAAGTAATCACTAATCACCGAGGTGACAACTGCCAAGGTTGTTGTCACCTACATACATACAAAATGTTTTAAATGGTATTTTGTCACGCCCCGCGGTTTCACCCGCGAAAGTGAAAAACGCGTTAACACGGGCGCGTGCGGCCGAGCGGTTCTCGAGCGGTTGCACTTTTTCGTTCATTACTCGGGTTCTACTAATTGGATTTCGATGTAAAGTATACCACGACCTTCCTCGAAAATAGAACTATCCAATATTGAAACCAGATTTCAATCGGATTAATAGTTTTTAATTGCATAAGGAACAAACAGAGAAGCAGACAGACAGACATGAATTATAAAAAATATATAATTTTGTTCTACTTATCCTAAGTCCCCTAGACCACTTATTTTTTAATTTACTTCCAAGTACAGACTTTTTGTCCTCTCTTCCTTTATTAGAAGTATAGATTCACAGTACTTAATGGTTCACTAGCAGCGCCATCTAGATCTCCAGCTATCTGCTTACCAAGTTACTTTGCAAACGGTTGAGTAATTTTAAAACTTTACCCTTTCGTGGCGTTTTGGGCTGTATTCCTGAACTTCGACAGTTGTTTACTTCGACACGATACATACTTTTACATTTCATAGCAGTATTAAGTCGAAGGTGTGTTTTGTCGAAATTATTTATTGTTTATTTATTTAATAAATAATTATCTATATATCGAACAAGTGGATGTCGAAGTAAGATCTGTCGAAGTATACTTCGTCGGACTAAAACATAATATTTCTTTGTTTTTGTTGCTCAAAGTATAATATTTAACTTAGAAATATATTTCGCAAGGACATATATTTTTAAAAATCCTGCAGCGCGCAGGGGCGCAGGTTCAAATCCTGTCATGGTGATTTTTTCTGTCAATGTATTTCCTTCCGAAAAATATTTCTGATTTAAAACTTGTCGGCGTATGTACGTACAGTCGAAAACGAGGTCTTGTCGATTAACATGTTTTCGAAGTAATTAAGTATCGTGTCGAAGTAAACAACTGTGGACATTCAGGAATAAGCCCGGCTGTTTTCAATTTTGCGGTCGTGGTACAATTTTGTCTGACCTTGTTAGAATTTTGCTCTGCTGTGGCAGAATTTTGCCCTACCGTGGTAGAATTTTGCCCTTCCCTGGCCGGATTTCCGACGGATCCGACAGTGCGGAGGGTAGGAATCATTCAAATAACATATTTTTAGGTCGATTCTGTTTAAAATTGTGGACTTACCCACAAAACCAAATAACAAACTGCAGATTATTATTTATTGTACAAACCTAGATTAATAATACCTATTAACAGCTATTAAAAGATTTAGTTTGTAAGCTGTTAAAACAATGTTTGTTCTATTATATCAGAGCGGTGTTGGTCTAGTGGTAGATAACCCGACTTTCATCCCGAAGGTCGTGGTTTCAAATCACGGCCGCGCACCAATGTCTTTTTATTTAAGAAAAATGTATTTGCACTATTAACATCGCTCTTACGATGAAGGCAAACATCGTCAAATAACCCACGGCTTATCACGCACAAAGGCACAATAGTAGGGCAAATTGCGGAAACACACAAGTTAAAAACTTTAACTTTTGTTCTATTATTTTTGCGAATAAACTTTATTTAATATTTCTTTTTGTTTTTATTGCTCAAGGCATTTTAAACATAGATATATTTTTAGCAAGGAAATATATTTCCAAAAAATCCCCATTACAGGATTCGAACCAAGCGAAAGGACGCAGGTTCGAATCCTGTCATGGGTTTTTTTTTTTTATTTTTATTATTTTATTTTACCCTGTCGGTAGATAAACCAGGCAAATTCTAACCTTTATAAGCGAATAAGCCATGTCCTGGTTTGTACTCCTTCCTCCAGATGACCACGTCTTCAGCCTCCATGTAGGGCTCCCAGCCATCCGTCGAGGGCTCCACAGGCTCGGGCTCCTTACAGCTGTGGAGATAACCACCAACCATCATAAGTATACAAGGTGTAACAGATAAGCCCTTTTAAGCCGAAAGGGGGTTGTTCTAGACGTCTAGGCGAACAACTTTTGTTCTACAATTTTTGGAGATTCGAAGTAGTTTTCGAAAATTTTATGTTTAAAGTTTACTTGAAAATCAGCTGTTTCTCAGAGTTCAAGGTCATTGAACTTATCTTGTCCTTTCATTTAGTTTAGTCGATAACAATCGAAACTACAATTACCTTTATTTTCAAAAACAGCTGTTTTTTCAGTGAACTATAACTTCAAAATTTTCAAAAAAAAAGTTCGAATTTTTAAATGTCGTAGAACAAAAGTTGTTCGCCTAGATGTCTGGAACAACCCCCTTTCGGCTTAAAAGGGCATGCCCGTTACATCTTGTATAGATAAAGATAAATCTATATATATATAGATATAGATATACATACCTACTTATAACTATATTTATATACTTATAATAAAATCGTAACTTAGCGGTGTCTGTTTTTGAAAGATATTTTGAAAAAACTATTTTTAGGGGTATGTTCTAACGTAACAGACCCCATTTCCGTGTTTAACTTTTTGTCTGTTTGTCCGTTTGGATGTTTGTCTATTTGTCTGTGCGTTTGTGCGCGCTAATGTCGGAAACGGCTGGACCGATTTCAATGAAATTTGGTATGCAGATAGCTTGAGACTTCAATTAACATATACCTTTTATCCGGATAAAAAAATAAAAACCGCGTAATTTCGTTGTTTTTGAACCATCGGCATCCATCGTCATTTATCGTCATCGATCGTCATCCATTGCTGACATACAAATTTTGCCTTACTTCACCTACCTACTGCAGTGCAAAAATCCACACATAAACGGACGAGCAGGGAAGTACTGATGCCTGTACTGATGCCAGACGCGGTAGCGCCTGGCTTCAACAGTACTTCTATGGGCGACCGCTTAAGTGTGGATTTTTGCACTGCAGTAGGTAGGTGTAAAAACAACGCGGGATCGCGACTTGCGCGGGTGAAACCGCGGGGCGCAGCTAGTAATAAATATTGGAATGGAATATAGGTAATAGGAATATAGGTAGCTGGATACCGGGAATAACACATAGGCTACTTTTTGTCCGGATATTCCAGCGGGAACGGGACTTACGCGGGTGTAACCGCGGGGCGCAGCTAGTGTTTTAATAATACTCTTTATTTACCGGGTTTAACCGCGTTTTATTCATGATTCCAACCTTTAAAAACCTTGAAGTTCAGTTAACTGTTACTGTGTTACTGTTTAAGTTGTTTTTTTTTCTTTGCCAATAAATACTTTTATTATTACTATTTAACTGTAAAGTTGGCGAAAGCTCGGTTCCTTTAAAAATCATGAATAAAACGCGATTAAACCCGGTAAATAAAGTATTTTATTTTGCAAATACATAATTATCCGAATTTATATCATTAATTTTATTTATGTTTTGAATAGGTATATAATTTATCTTTTTTATTTTATGTTATTCAATATTATGTGTGACTATAAACATTTCATAAACATTTTAAACTCATACGATTTGAACTCTGTCCCCTCGCGACCAAGATCATTGTAACATCTGTGACGACCTCTGTGGCGCGTCGGGCGAACGCTTGGCTGCAGTACAGATGGTTGCGGGTTCGATTCCCGTTGGGTCTGGACGTATTTCTATGTAAAATATGTATGTATTTACAAAAGAAAAATAAATATAAGTAGTATATCCGTTGTCTAGTCACCGTAACACAAGCTTAGCAGCTTACCACGGGGCTAGATGGCGCTGTGTGTTCGTCACAGAATTTATTATTATTATTATTATATTTATTATATGATCGAAACGTCGAGGTAAGAGAATTTAAAAATAATTATACGCGAATAAGACCCGGGAAAAATAATTATAAACATTTCATGCCGAATATTGGTTAAGTATGTGATAAGCTATGCCTAATACATCTATTGTTACACCATGCTTATCTTACTTCTTACTAATATTATAAACGCGAAAGTTTGTATGTATGTGAGGTTTTTACTCTTTCACGCAAAAACTACTGAACCGATTGCGATGAAACTTGGAATATAGGTAGCTGGGGACCTGGATTAACACATAGGCTACTTTTATCCCGATATTCCCGCGGGAACGGGACTTAGCGGGTTTCACCCGCTAAGTCCCGTTCCCGCGGGAATATCGGGGCGCAGCTAGTTGAAAATAAATCTTTGAATCAAAATCGCGAAAACCTTAGAAGTAAATAAATGTTTTTCTATTCTTTCTATTCTATTCCATTCTGTACTAAGTACTCACACACAATATTTGACACTGGGCATTTTCTTATCAATGACGATCCGTTCATGGCATTTCGTGCAGTAGAGAGTGTTTTTTACCAAAACTTGTACTGCCTCGAGGTCCGTCAGCAGTTTCTGTAATTTTAGTACTTATAAAGAAATAGGGTACAGAATTATGCTGAAATCTAAAGTCCGTACTTTGACTTCGCTAAGCAAAAACTCAATTTAAAGCGATCTTTGCAACTATCCAAAGTTCTTTCTTAGTAAAGTCGAAGTTTTTCAAATTTAGAATGTAAACCAATCTTCTATCTATATCTATACTTATAATAAAGGAAGAGAGGACAAAAAGTCTGTACTTGGAAGTAAATTAAAAAAAAGTTGTAGAAAAAGTAGTAGAACAAACATATTATATGTATATATTTTAAAATTCATGTCTGTCTGTCTGTTTCTCCGTTTCTCTGTTTATCTGTCTGTTCCATAAACAATTAAAAACTACTAATCCGATTGAAATCTGGTTTTAAATATTGGATAGTTCTATTTTCGAGGAACGTCGTGGTATACTTTGCATCGAAATCCAATTAGTAGAACCCGAGTAATGAACGAAAAAGTGCAACTAAAAAAAGTTCGTTAATAAATCTTTATCTATGGTAGTAGTTCAAAAGTACCAATAAACCTGATTGGGTTGGTCGTGGTACACACATTCGTTATTTTACAGATATCCAAACACACAGTGAACCTATGGTATTCCAAATATAAAGTAAGTACATCTATACTAATATTATAAAGCTGAAGAGTTTGTTTGTTTGTTTGTTTGTTTGAACGCGATAATCTCAGGAACTGCTGGTCCGATTTGAAAAAATCTTTTTGTGTTTGATAGTCCATTTATCGAGGAAGGTTATAGGCTATATAACATCACGCTACGACTGATAGGAGCGGAGCATCCATGAAAAATATTGCAAAAACGGGAAAAAAATCACCCTGTTCCGAGATTCTGTCGCGTGCGCTGAGTAAACGGTCAGAGTTACATAAAAACCATATATGACAGAATTCTTCCTCTAAAAAGGATCTAATAAATAGTCCGCGACAGCATATGTCTATCTCTTAAGGTTGACTCAATATAACATCTTTTAGAGTAATCAAATTTGTTGTAGAACAATGCATTATTTCCGAACGTAATTTTGTAAATATTATGTTAATCCTTATCCAAATAAATACGTTATTCATTAAAAGTACTTAATTTTAAACATAATTGTCCTTAACATCACTTGATTTCAATGAATATCTCGCGAGATATTACAGTTTTAAAATAACTCTACAATTAATTATTAAGTACCAAGCGTGCATATACACGTAGCGGGCGACCATGATGAGGGTGACCAGTCAACTCCGTGAGGCATCATGCCGCGCGGCTCAATCGGTCGGCTCCATGCGAGACGGTTGTGTCACCAAACTGCAGTGCTTTTTAAAAATTCTTTTGCAATATCTCATTGTACTTTTGATTCTTAATATTTTGTTTTATGTTGGTAATTAATATTATAAAGAGGTTACGTTGGTAACATGTATATATGTATGTATTTTGGAGGTAATCTCAGAAACTTCTAGACCGATTTCAAAAATTCTTTCACTAATAGAAAGCTACATTATTCAGATATGACATAGGCTACTTTTGATCCCGATATTCCCTCGGGATCGGGACTTACGCGAGTGAAACTGCGGGACGGCAGCTCTGAAAAATAAAGTCGTGTATTTCTATTTCTAACTCAACAACCCGTAAACCGATATGAATGGAATTTGGTACAGGGTTGACTTTGAATGATCGCACGGGTTAAGCAACACTTGGTACAACATACGTGATGGGTGAAAAAGAGCGGGTGACCCGATATTCATAAAACTTGGTACAGGGTTGGTTTAGAGGTATAAATATTAAATAGTACTTTGAATGATCGTTAAGCAACACTTGGTATGACATACGTGAGGGATCATTAACGTTACGGGATAGGAAGTTACGCGGGTGAAACCGCGGGGCGCAGCTAGTGTATAAATATAACTTCTATGGTTTTCGCGATTTTGCATAATAAAACACTTTATTTACCGGGTTTTATCGCGTTTTATTCATGATTTTTAAACGACCGAGCTTCCGCCAACTTCACAGTTGGCTTTTTCAAGGTCAGTCGTAACCAGATTTTAATCGGATTAGTAGTTTTTAATTGTATAAGGAACAGACAGACTTGAATTTTAAAAATTATATAATTTTGTTCTACTATTTATCCTAAGTCCCCTAGGCCACTTTTTTTTAAATTTACTTCCAAGTACAGACATTTGTCCTCTCTTCCTTTATTATAAGTATAGAGTATAGAAGATATAAGTCTAGATAGATAGAAAAATAATAATAAATACTAGAAATATTTTTAACTTGCAGCAAGCTTTGAACTCGCGTTTCAGCGTCCCAGCGTCTTAACGAATTGCTCGGCCGCCACTCGGTTGCAACAGAGCGATCGACTGCTTGCCAAGCAATGTACAACGAAGCTCAAAAAGTTTTAACTGTTGTGTTTCCGCAATTAGCCCTACCATTGGGCCTTTGTGCGTGATTTTAAGCCGTGGGTTTCCTCACGATGTTTTCCTTCATCGTACGAGCGATGTTAATAGCGCACATAATTTTTTCTTAAAGAAAAACACATTGGTGCGCGGCCGGGATTTGAAACCACGACCTTCGGCATGAAAGTCGGGGTACCTACCACTAGACCAACACCGCACTTCGCAACGAAGCTCAAACCCATGACGATCTAATATAAGTCATCCCTTACGCGGGTAAAACCGCAGGGTACAACTCGTATGTATAGGAACATTAAGTAATTTATAATACCTGCTTATACCATTATTTGATAGCAATTAGTGATATCGGTACAATTATGTAACCAGTTTTATTTAGGTCATTTTACTATGGTTGTCTAATGATAAGTAAAATCAAAAACCTATCAAAATACCTACCTACTTCTGTTGATAAGCTGATTAGGAAAGTTATAAATATTGATTTGTTGTAACCAGCTGGTTTTAAAAGAAAAAACGAATTATCCTACCAATGTAATAAATAGAAAAGTTTTTTTGTACCCCTATGCAATATTTGTAACATCAGGGGTTGAAGAATGAAATTGGGAACTTTAAATTTAAGTAAAAAACCAGCCAAGAGCGAGTGGGACTAGCGCACAAAGGGTCCCATACCATTGTTGCAAAAACACATATTAGTTGTATGATCCTACTAATATTATAAAGCTGAAAGTTTGTAAGTATGTATGTATGTGTGTTTGTTACTCAATAACGTAAAACCGCTGAACCGATTGCGATGAAACTTGGAATATAGGTAGCTGGGGACCTGGAATAACACATAGGCTACTTTTTATTTAGATTATCCAGCGGAACTTACGCGGGTGTAACCGCGGGGCGCAACTAGTCCTTGAGTATTTGTTAACTTTTGTTTTTAGTATTTGTTGCTATAATAATAATTGGCTTTTTCATCTAAATTTAGATGATTCATACAGCACTAGCAACGTTTTAATCCATGCTATTTTATGGCGCTGTTTGCCCGGGATGTTGTTAGGTGGAGTAGGCTATAGCGGCAATAGACATACACCATAATATGTGAAACTCAACTGTCTAGCTATCACAGTTCTAGAGATACAGCCTGGTGACAGGCAGACGGACAGATGGAACAGCAAAGTCTCAGTAATAGTTCAATCGACATTTTGTTTTGTGGCCGAGAGGTTAAGGCACTGGGGTACTGATCCAGGACGCGAATTCTCGCCGCAAGCGAATATTTGAAGATGAATTTTTACTTAAAAAATATTTCTAGTATGAATATTCTCAGTTAAATATGTAACAAGAAATACAAAAACTTTGCTATTTAGAGTATAATATCTAGTTGTTATTTACCTACTAGGAAAACATTTCAGCAAAATTTTCCTTTCAATAACTACCTACACATTTGTAAGAATAAACACAAACATGACCTTGAATTGTACTTTGATTCTTTATCTATCAATTTCTTAAGATATTCCTTTCGTCTTATCATAAAATACCTGTAAGTCCTCGTCTGTAATGTTGTTCTCGCACGGAGGAGGCACGTCATCCGCATCTTCTCCGTTTACTTTATAAGCAGCTGAACCCGAAAGTAGAAGAGTCTTCCGCGACTTCAAAAAAGTTTGTCGCACGCATTGTATCACTTCACGGAAGCTACGATCCCGCCTGCATCGTCTAACCACATTGCCAACGTTGATATTTCGACTCCAAACGCTCCAGAACCTCGTAACCCTTAAATCTTTGAGTAGGAATCTTATTGGAGACATTTTTATGCTGTCTACCTTACTTCTGACTAAAGAGGCCAAAAATGAATCTTTCCAACATTTTTTTAGAATGTTGTTGGTTGTTTTTAAACACAAACACCGTACATTATTGTTTGATGTGGATTTCGCTAGTGGAATTTGCTTAAATCTACTACATAACATCTCGTGAGAGATTGCGAAATTATAACCTCTAAACGTGCTATTGATGATGGGTGGATGACAGAATGATAAAACCGACTGACCTTCTTCCAGTGACAGTGACATTGACAGTAAAACCTAATAGGAACCAGAGACAACCCACCACAAACAATATGGTAGACGAAGTTGCTATTCAAGATAGCTACCAAATTAGTAGAATAGTTGAACAGGATAAATAACCTGACATGTTAACGTACATATTAAACGGTATGCGGAGATAATAATTATTTGTCGCTAGTAAGTAGTGCTGATTTCCAGCAACAATGGGAGCCTACATCCAGTTTGGTGTTAATATGGCTTTGTCTCTACTAAGAACTTATATATAAAAATAGAGATCATAATCGTCTAATGGTGTCCATAATTTCCTGTACGAGGTACGAGACATTAAATCTCGTAACTTACATGACATGTCTCCAGAGGCATCGCAACATATCGCACAACGCGGACGTTCGCCCGACGAGCGACGTGTTGTCTCCAGTTCGTCCACATCAGTCTGGCGAGATCGCGTGAAGTCGCCCGATGACTTTGAGGACACGGTCGTGTCTTCACAACTGATTCAAGAACCTATTCCTTTTTTTAAGAAGTAAAATTAAATTACGTTTTATTGGTGCACTAGCCATTAGGCATTAGCCAAAACTTGACCATTTAGGCTCAATATTTCGAAAACGAAACCCTAAAAAGAAAAATGGTTTTTTAAAACCCACAATGGTTTTAAAAAAGCTGTCTAACGATACCTCACATGAAAACAAGAAAAAAAATATCATCTCCCATTTTACATGTAGTGGAGATACCTACCCTGATTTTTTTTATGGAATTCTTTTTATTGTACTGTTTTCTTGCCGTGATCAATATGTATACTCATGCACAATTAATTACTTCTTTTTAGTACCTACTAAACGTCTCTGAGCTAAGCCGCGGACAGACAAACAGACGGACGGACTAACGAAACTATATGGGTTTTATTCACTACGAAACCCTAAAAAATATTTTAAGATCATGGTAGCTTTTAAGAATTCGCGATAGCAACACTTTCAATTTTTTTTCAAATCGATTCTCTTTTCGCGACGGACGACGAGGCGTTCGTTCGATAGTTTTATCAACGTCATCTTTTATTCCAGTAATGTCGGTAATTTTCGTCCCACATGCTTAGGAGTAACCGAATTAAAAAGAAATTAAATCACCCTCATACTAGAAGAAAAGTAAGGGCAACGGCGGACGTGAAGGTGAATTAGAAAGTGAGAAACTCAAGTCGAGGTGTCCGTCCGTCCGGTTCGATCTGGATTGAAGCAGTTTACTGCATCCCAGACCTAGTTCGTTAACTTCGTTTTCCTTTTATTTGAACGTTTCATTGTGTTTTTAAAACTATTTTTACATTATTATAAATCGATATAATTAGTTTTGTGTTGTGTGAAACAAGTGTGAGAGAGTAAAAATGTCTGAAGAATCGTCCGCAGATCGCAATGTCGAAATATGGAAGATCAAAAAGCTCATCAAGAGCTTGGAGATGGCAAGAGGGTGAGTTTTTTGTTCACTGTAGACACGTGGTGATGGATAAATACCTATAGGAGCATGCGTATATGAATGAACGTATTGTATCTACCTAGATAAACATATAAATATATCCACGTATATGGAACCAACCTAAAATATTGATCGCCAACAATGCGTCACCTGTAGTATGACATGCGCTTGTCCAATGGCGTTAATTTTGCCTGTATTGGCACACAGTCATCTCGAATGCGGAATAATTATGCACTTCCAATAGGGGAGAGGGTACTAAAGCGGACACGGAAACTTGTACGCGCGGGAACTTGTAATTTTTATTGATGGAGTCATGGTCATGATGGAAATGTTGTTTTGATGACGTTTTTAGTGTTGCCAGGCGCCCGGCCCTGATAATTTATATGAGACTAAACCCTAAAGGCCAATTTGCGCCAGCGGTTAGTTTTGATTCTAGATTTAGACAATGTTGTCGAAAATGTATGCTAATTAATTCAGGTTAGGTTAGCAAATAATAAAATTACTATAGTGTGATTTACATTATGATACTAGTAGCAATAACACAAAATATTAACAAAAACTATTGCAATGAAACACAACATTTCAAAGTTTAACTCACTTTTTATTTATAAACAGCATTGTTGCAATGCTGTACCAACTTTATACTGACAGCCAGTTTCATCAGGGTAAACTGAGATGCTATTCACCATTTTAACGTTCTCAAAAGTTACTTACTTAAACTACCTCATTTATCATTTGTCTCAAAACGTTCCTGTAAATGCAGAAAACAGAAGAAAAACTACATAAATATGTTCCTAACATAATTCTAATAACATTTTTAATAACTTATCAATCAGGAAACACCTTGAGATGTTGTAGAATGAGTGATTAGAATGAAAACTAGCACATTATTACATCACATTGTTACTACACTGTTTAGTGCCAATATGCTAATTACTAAATAATAATAATTGGCCTTTTCATCTAATTTTAGATGATTTATACAATGCAAGCAACTTTTAATCCATGCTATTAATGGTGCTGTAGTGCCAGGGACGTTGTTAGGTGGAGTAGGCTTGCCCAGCACCTATACCACCCTCCCAGCTTAGTCAGCCATGGCCAGAGGAAAGAACTGGTCAATACGTCTAGAACTAACTAAGCCGTGGGTTTCTTCACAATGTTTTCCTTCACCGTTAATGTTTTGGGAACTATATCTTACTAGCTGTGCCCCGCAGTTTACCCGCGTTAGTCCCGTTCCCGCGGGAATATCGGGATAAAAAGTAGCCTATGTGTTAATCCAGGTCCCTAGCTATATTCCAAGTTTCATATCGGTTCAGTAGTTTTTGCGTCAAAGAGTAACAACCTCACATACATACATACAAACTTTCGCGTTTATAATATTAGTAAGATATATTTACTACTGTTAATCATCGTGAGGAATTCGACGTGTTATAGGACTCACAATGAACCTGGTATATTCGCCAATCACATACGGATCCTGTGGGGTTTTACAGCCTAACAACTCGAAGGCTGAAATCTATAGTGCGTACTTTGACTTTGCTCAGACTGAGCTTAGCAAAAACTAAGCATAAACTTTGAATTGGAATTTATAGTAGAAATCCATGTTGTAATATACGAATAAAATAAATAGAACTTCATAGTCATAACAGAAACGCAAAGTTTAGGTCAGTATTTTTGATTGGTTTACATTCTAAGGGCGACTTGCATAACACAATTTAAAAACACATTTATCTAAATCAATTTTAAAATAATTTATGGGAAATCGAACATTGGACTCTATTTCATTAAGTGGACGATTGATAATATGTTGCCACACATTGACAGTTCTTGAAATTCTGACTGATTCGAAACACATTTAGCAGCTTAAACTAAACATGTTTAGGAACCGTTATGCAAGCCGGCCTAAATTTACAAAACTTCCGACTTTACTAAGCAAAACTTTAGATAGTTTGCGAAAATCGCTTTATAAATACCAAAAATTGTCTTAAGTCAAGGTTTTTGCTTAGCATAGACATAGTACGGGCTATAGATTTCAGACTAAGAGAAGGCCCTTGCCCTACCATAAGACAAAATAACAGGCTAACAAAAAAAATTACTTTACTGGCATACACCATTATGTAGGTTACGACCAAATACTGTAACGACACTTAAAATTTGAGGGCTACTTAAATAATTGAGCAGCTTCTAAATTTAAATTTTGTATGAGAAATTTTGGGTTTAAGAGCTGCTTGTTTAAGTAGACAATTGATTGAATTAGGTGTTACTTTTCTGAACTCCATATCAACTATGTTAAAAATTAATATTTAGTTTCTAAATGTTGTTCAAGTACACCTCAAATGTTAAGTAGGGTTTTAGTATTCAACCATTAGTCCAAAAGTCAATAGTTGACTTAATCTGGACTGCATGAAATATTTATGTGTGCACTAGTTTTTGTTGGTTTTCTATTTTCTTCTGTGAGGGCTCTTGTATCAGTGGTTCTCCTGTCTACAAGTAGGTATTTGAAACCTTATGTAGAGCCAGCCAGTGTATTATTCCAAAAGTATTTATTTTTACATATTAGGGAAACCAACAGCTATCACCACATACTAAAAAAAAGAATACAAATAGAAAATACAATAATAGGTATCCACAACTAGAAACAGTGTAAATAACTTTGCAGATGCTTAGGAGCTAAAATAAGACTTAAATGAATAAAATTAAAAAAAAAAAATTAAGCATGATAAATCTAATAAAACACTTTAAGTAAAGTGTTTTACTTTTAATAAAGTGTTTTATTATACAAAATCGCGAAAACCATAGAAGAAATTATGATAAATCTAGTAGTAAAAGCGTGGATTTGATTTGATTTTTAACGGGGTTGTCTTTTACTGGCTAGTCCTATTGTGACCCTGTCCATTTTCTATGTATTATTTTGTATTTGGATTAAAATATGTAATGAAATTCATTATTCCTATTTTAACTATATTATTTTATTACATACTAGCTGCGCCCCGCGGTTACACTTGCGTAAGTCCCGTTCCCGCGAGAATGTCGGGATAGAAATGTAGCCTATGTGTTCCCTATATTCTAAGTTCAATTGCAATCGGTTCAGTAGTTTTTGCGTGATTGAGTAACAAACATCCAAACACACACTTTCAGATTTATAATATTAGTAGGATAGTCTTCTTGGGCTCCCATTTTCCGCACTTAGGTCCTCCAGTGGACCCATTGTACGTGACTGTAGGCTGTGATGTTATTCCAGCCAACCCAACTCCGACCAGAACCGACGTAGAATCTTTTTGGGATCTTTACATGCCTCCCGGAGTGTGGATTAGTAGGATAATAAGCATTTTATTGGCATTGTACACTTAAAGATCTGTAAACACCTCGAAACAATTAAAACTAGGAGTTCGCCCCGAACTGGAGACCTCACGACCCCCTATCTCCCCAACCGATCCGGCTCATCTTCGAACTCATAAATTCTATTGACCTAAACTACGCGCATACCAAAATTCATGAAGATCGGAGCTACGATACTCAGTTATCGTCGAACAAACATACAAGCGCCAGGCCCGTCTACACTGGACCTCACTCACTTCCTTCGTTTGGTCAATTAGTTTTATTTCAATCCGACATCAAGTAAATAGAAGGAAAACCTAAGCCAGGCTGTAAATAATTTATTCTTGTATTTCCACAGGAACGGAACATCAATGATTTCACTCATCATTCCACCGAAGGATCAAATCTCCCGAGTGTCAAAGATGTTGGCCGATGAGTTTGGTACGGCTTCCAACATCAAGTCGCGAGTCAACAGGCTGTCTGTCCTTGGAGCTATCACCTCTGTACAGCATCGACTCAAGCTATACACTAAAGGTAAGGATTTTACCAATATAACTGCAGAATTTCTTCTATGGTTTTCGCGATTTTGCATAATAAAACACTTTAGGTTAAATCGCGTTTTTATTCATGGTTTCGCCAACTGTAAAGTTGGCGTAACCTCGGTTCGTTTTAAAACCATGAATAAAAACGCGATTTAACCCGATAAATAAAGTGTTTAAATATTACTGCATTTCAACTGCAATTTGCAGTCGGATATCGTGCAGCCATATTGACTGCTTGCAGAAACACTCTACTGGAAGCCTTTAGCTATCTTAGCAGATTACTGGCTTTCTGTCTGGCTTCCATGGACCTGGCTTCGACCCGAAGCACTCTTTCTAAAAGTCCAGGGCCCCATAGCCTCATGATACTGGACGTATTTGTAGTAGAATAAATTGAACAGTGAAAATAACAAACAATAATACTACATATCCTACAAATTGCACTACATATCGACGACCTCCGTGGCGCGTCGGGCGAACGCTTGACTGCAATGCAAAAGGATGCGGGTTCGAATCCCGCGGGGTGCATAAATTTATGCTTAAAAATAAAAAACAAATATTTGTATCTGGTCTCGGTGTCTTTCTATGTATGATATGTATGTGTTTACAAAAAAATAGTATAATATGTAGTATATCCGTTGTCTAGTACCCATAGTAAAAGCCTTAGTGCTTAGTTTGTCGTGCAATATTTATTTATTTATGTCCATAGAAATATTTAGAAATATTTTTAGCAAGAAAATATATTTCCAAAAAATCCCCATGACAGGATTCGCACCTGCGTCCTTTCGCTAACCAGGCGACTGCTCTAACCACTGAGCTACACAGTAATCACGTGTCATGTTATATTTATATCTAATTTATTTTAATTCCAGTACCTCCAAACGGTCTAGTCATCTACTGCGGCACCATCGTCACGGAAGAGGGTAAAGAGAAGAAGGTCAACATTGACTTCGAGCCGTTCAAGCCTATCAATACATCTCTGTACTTGTGCGACAATAAGTTCCACACAGAAGCCCTCACTGCGCTGTTGGCTGATGACAACAAGTTCGGTTTCATCGTCATGGATGGTAACGGAGCACTGTTCGGTACCCTACAAGGCAATACTCGAGAGGTTAGTGTCATCTATGTCTATAAAATGCTTGGTCCTGACTGACTGACTGACTGGCTGGCTGGCTGGCTGGCTGACTGACTGACTGACTGACTGACTGACTGACTGACTGACTGACTGACTGACTGGCTGGCTGACTGACTGGCTGATTGATCAATCAATGCAAAGCATAACTCTTAACGTACACAAAAACTGATTTTGTCAGCTGTTAGCGGCCAGAACCACTCGAACAAGTAACTCAGACGTGTAGGTGCTTACACTGAAACAGTGTTTACACTTGTACCGACACTGGATGTTGAAGGTATATTGCGAAAATACTGGATTTTTCGCAAAAAAAACTGTTTATTAAATCATTCTACGACATAGACGCCGGCTGACTGACGTCCCAACGTCAGCCCCAGATTATCTATCCAGTCGATAAATCCTTTGCGTAGTTTTAAAGCTCTAAGCATACATACAAACATCCAGACAGCGGTAATCGACTTAGTTTTATACTATGTAATGATAATAATATCTGTTCTTTGTTCAGGTCCTGCACAAGTTCACAGTAGATCTGCCCAAGAAGCACGGCAGAGGCGGTCAGTCGGCGCTGCGTTTCGCGCGTCTCCGTATGGAGAAACGTCACAACTACGTGAGGAAAGTGGCGGAGGTCGCCACGCAGCTGTTCATCAGTGCAGACCGACCCAACGTAGCGGGGCTCATCCTTGCCGGGTCCGCTGACTTCAAGACTGAGCTGTCTCAGTCTGATATGTTTGATCCGGTGAGTTATTACCTTATTATCAAACCACGAAGTGGTCCACCTAGACCGCTGATGGTCAAACTACGGCTCACGGACCATCTCCGGCCCGCTAATGGCTTTAATCCGGCCCGTGACCATCAAATTTGTATCAAGGGTGTATTTCTATGTATAATATGTATGTATTTACTAAAAAAATATATAAGTAGTATATGCGTTGTCTAGTCACCGTAACACAAGCTTTAGCAGCGTACCATAGGGCTAGATGGCGCTGTGTGTTGGTCACAGAATTACGTATTTGTAATAGACGTCTAGAACAACCCCCTTTCGGATTAAAAGGGCTTACCAGTCACACCTTGTATAACTTATAACTATATCCTCACTCATATTATAAAACGTGTTTTTCCAGCGTCTGCAAGCCAAAATAATAAAGTTGGTGGATGTATCGTACGGAGGTGAGAACGGGTTCAACCAAGCCATCGAGCTGGCTGCGGAGTCTCTGCAGAACGTCAAGTTCATACAAGAGAAGAAACTGATCGGACGGTACTTTGATGAAATCTCACAGGTTAGTACCCAACTAGAGCGTTCAGGGTAGAGCGAGGGGTTCAACCAAGATAATCGAATTGGCATTTTACGGCCAGGGTAATATTTTGAACAACGAGCGAAGCGAAGGATTCTAACGTAGAATCCTGAGTGCAGCGAGGGATTCTAAGTCTTGGTCTTGGACTTAGAATCCCTAAGGATTCCCTAGAGGGTCTTGGAGTATCAGGTTTCTATACTTACCGCGATCCGTGTTATGAGGGTTACGCTTACTTATCTGTCTGTAAAATACAGTTGCTTTACTAGAAATATATTAAATGATTTTTTTTATCTTCAAAAATTCACTTGCGGCTAGATGAAGATTAATTTTTCCTTTAAAATATTTCTAGTAAAATATTATGCCTGGAGCAATAAAAACAAATTACGAAACGGTTGCTTTAGTTCGAAATGCAATGTAATACGGCTGGACCGATTTTTATTGTTTGATGGTGTATTTCTATGTATAATATGTATGTATTTACAAAAGAAAAATAAATTAAAGAAGTATATTCGTTGTCTAGTCACCGTAACACAAGCTAAGCAGCTTACCATGGGGCTAGATGGCGCTGTGTGTTGGTCACAAGATTTATTTTTATTTATGTATTTACAGGATACGGGCAAGTACTGTTTCGGCGTCGACGACACTCTCCGCGCTCTCGAGCTGGGCTCAGTCGAGACACTCATTTGTTGGGAGAACCTCGATATACAGAGGTAAGGTTACAACATTCATATAACAACGGATCTACCTGTCTATCTGTCTAAGGCTCAAATCTATAGTCCGTACTTTGACGTTGCCAAACAAAAACTTTGACTTAAGACAACTTTTGGTATTTATAAAGCGATCTTCGCAACTATCCAAAGTTTTTGTTCAGTAAAATCGTAGTTTTTCAAATTTATAAAGTAAACCGATTAAACATAATGACCTAAACTTTGCTTCTCCATTGTGACTATGAAGTTCTTTGTATTTTATTTGTATATTACAAAACTAGCTGCGCCCCGCGGTTTCACCCGCGTAAGTCCCGTTTATCCCCTTGGGGGTAGAATTTTTCAAAATCCTTTCTCAGCGGATGCCTACGTCATAACATCTACCTGAATGCTAAATTTCAGCCTGATCCGTCCAGTGGTTTAAGCTGTGCGTTGATAGATCACTATGTCAGTCAGTCAGTCACCTTTGAGTTGTATATAATTAGATGTATTTCGACTATAAATTCCAATTTAAAGTTTATGCTTAGTTTTTGCTAAGCCCAGTCTGAGCAAAGTCAAAGTACGCACTATAGATTTCAGCAAGATACCAGACTGTATCTCGTACATGAAACATAAAAAGCTAGACAGTCCAAATTTCCATAAATGTGTTTCTCTTGCAGCTAAAACATGAAATATAAAATAAAAATAAAATTAAAAAAAGTTTACTTGCGCCCCACTCCCGGACATTACGCTAGCGCAATTTATTTTTACCACTGGCGCTATCTAGTGAAATGGTAAGCTGCTAAGCTTGTGTCACGGTGACTAGACAACGGATATATTATTCTTTCGTAAATACATACTGTAATACTACGCATCGCCTAAGAAAAGTAGTTCATAAACTCTACTAACAGATGGCGCTTTTTAACGAATGAACTTCAAGCTAGATCGCGCTATCGTTGCGTCTCCTCGATGTGTAGACCTCGGACGTCAACTTTGTCCCAGCATGATCCTCAATCCTCAGTTAACCTAAAGGCTACTTAGGTACGCATCGGGTCTCTGCATCCTACTTGGAACGGAGCACCTGAACTAGACGTCCTCGGTCTATACGCTGAAAGCGTGACAGCCTGAAGTTCCCCCACCCCCCCCACCCTCGCACTACACCGCGCGCCGAACCTCTGTAACAGAGCATCCGCCTGTGCATCCTACTTGGAACACAGTGTGGGACATGTCCACGTTAAGGCTCCTGGAAGCCCTGAAACTGTAAACAACGACCTGAAAACTCCTGAAATATACTCGTATAGACTTGAAGCTCGCCGTATTGTCATTTCCTCCGACTCCGCTCACCTACAATACATAGTTAATTTATACACATAGAAATACACCCAGACCAGTTTCAAATATTTATTTTTAAGCGTAAATACTTCCGCAGCTTTCTTCATTGCAGCCAAGCGTTCCCCCGACGCGCCACAGAGGTCGTCCGAGGTATTTGATTTGATATATTTCTGTCATAATGTTACAGATACGTGCTGAAGTCTCACGCGACCAACCAGGAAACCATCCTACATCTGACTCCGGAGCAAGAGAAGGACAAGTCACACTTCACAGACAAAGAGGTACTATTTATTGACCGAACGAGCGAAACGAGGGAGGTCCAGTGTAGACGGGCCTGGAGCCTTATTTTTGAATCGCTTGTTGGACTTGCTGATTTTTGTTCGATGTTTGACTTCTGCGGCGAGTGGTTGACACCACTCGTTGCGGTGGTGCGATTCACATTGAAAAATAACAGAAATCGAACGAATGTCAGCAGAAATCGAGATATTTAAATCACTCGCAGTGGCGCATTTAGTTCAAAAATTGAGCCCCTGGCGCTTGCATCTTTGTACGACGATAACTTGAGTATCGTAGCTCCGATCTTCATGAATTTTGGTATGCGCGTAGTTTAGGTCAATAGAATTTATTAGTTCGATTAGATGAGCCGGATCGGTAGGGGGGTTGGGGAGATAGGTAGTGAGGTCTCAGTTCGGGGCGAACTACTAGTGTAATTTGTAAGACCAATTTGTACTATACTTTATGCGAATAAATATTTTTATCTTTATATGATTGTTGGTGTGTTTGTTGCAGAGCGGCGTGGAACTGGAGCTGGTGGAGTGCCAACCGCTGCTGGAGTGGCTCGCCAACAACTACAAGTCGTTCGGAGCCACGTTGGAGATCATCACCGACAAGAGTCAGGAGGGCAGCCAGTTCGTCCGGGGCTTCGGTGGCATCGGAGGTCAGTATTACACTAGACTTACATATTATAATCTATTATTCTTAATAATACAGGTTGTTTCGATGTGGAAACTTTTTTGTTATTGTTTTTAAAACTAAAAAAACAATTTAAACCAAAATGGGACCTTTTTTTTTCTTATAATTGTTTTTTGCTCTAGACTTTTAAGCGAACAACTTTTGCTGTACGAGTTTTCGCTATTTTCTATACTTTTAATAAAGGAAGAGAGTACAAAAAGTCTGTACTTGGAAGTAAATTAAAAAATAAAGTGGTCTAGGGGACTTTGGATAAGTAATAGGACAAAATTCATGTCTGTCTGTCTGTTTTCTGTCTGTTCCTTATGCGATTAAAAACTACTAATCCGATTGAAATCTGGTTTTCAATATTGGATAGTTCTATTTTCGAGGAAGGTCGTGGTATACTTTGCATCGAAATCCAATTAGTAGAACCCGAGTAATGAACGAAAAAGTGCAACCGCTCGAGAACCGCTCGGCCGCACGCGCCCGTGATAACTGACAACGTGTTTTTCACTTCCGCGGGTGAAACCGCGTGTGAAGCGCATAATAAAACTCGAAATATACCGGGGCTTAGTCGCATTTCACCTAAAACGGCATCGTTACAAAGTACCGAGCTTTCGCTACTTTACAGATAGGTATTTCTAAGTTGGATGGTCAATAAAACGAGTAAATATTGTAACTCGTACAACAAAAGTTGTTTGTTTTAAAGTCTAGAGCAGAAAACAGTTAAAAAAAGAAAAAAATGTTCTTATTTCTACTGTTAATGTTGAAAGCAATGACTCGATTAAGTATTTTAAACCGCCCTTGCCCTGAATTATTTTACTGACCCCGGCTTATGGAACTTTCTGCTTAAACTAATTTAATTATCCGCTTTACCATGATGTCTTATGAAGACGTCACGACGAAGTCGCCGCGTTGTCGTTCAGATAAAAAAAAAACAACATTAAAAAAAAAACAATTTAAACATTTGTTTTTTTAATTACCTATGTCATTTTAAGTAGTCGCAGTATTTTTTATTAAAAAAAATAATTAAAAAAAAAACTTTAAAAAAAGTTTTTTTTTTTAATTAGTGGTTATTTAAAACAAAACAACGACAAACGATCATGGTAACGCGGATTGTCTGTCTATCAATGCTATTTAATACTAATAATAATTTTCTTTCTTTTTCTGCTGCTATGGACTTCGATGGATTTACACGTAAATAATCTGTGGTGTATTTTTTTTTGTTTTTTTTTTTCGATTTGAAAACAATTTGTTTGTGAAAACTTTTTTTTTATTTATTTCACAACTTTTGGTGTATTTTTTTCTGTTTCTTTTTTTTTTCGTTTAAAATATTTTGTTTTTGCAATCTTTTTCTTGAATTATTCTACTTTTTTTTTTATTTCGGTTGTTTTTTTACTATCACGTTTTTCTCTGCATAATATGTTCACGGTTTTGTAATGTTTTTTTTTTTAATTATTAACCATGGCGACCTTTTTTTTTTTAATTATCAGGCATCTTACGTTACAAAGTTGATTTTCAATCGCTTCAATTAGACGAACCATTGGACGACGTTGACCTCGACGATTATTAAAAAAAAAAAGAAAAAAAAGTTCGATTAAAAAAAACCCATTTGTTTTAAAATCCACGAACAAAAACTTTGCTTGTAAAATAATTCTATTAAATCTTACTAATATTATAAACGCGAAAGTTTGTATGTGAGTCTGTGACTCATTCACGCAAAAACTACTGAACCGATTGCGATGAAACTTGGAATATAGGTAGGGCACTTTTTATCCCGAAATTCCCGCGGGATCGGGACCTAAGCGGGTCGCAGCTAGTAACATTATAAACCCGAGAATATTTATCACTTCTTCACTTAAAAATCACAATATTCATACGGGTTCTAAACTAAGCAATAAATAGAAAAAAAAGGGATACGAATTAAAGCTAATTTTTTCGGTTTTTGAATGCCCTACGTTTCTGATTTTGGAAAAAGAGATCTGAAAGAGATTGATAAAATGCTTAAGTATTATAAAAGCAACGCGTCTAAGGCTGAAATCTATAATCCGTACTTTGACTGAAAACAATTTTTGGTATTTATAAAGCGATTTTCGCATCGTTTTCGTTTTTGCTTAGTAAAGTCGAAGTTTTTCAAACTTAAAATGTAAACCGATCAAAAATAATGACCTAAACTTTGCTTCTCTGTTATGAGTATGAAGTTTTTTTTAATTTTATTCGTATATTACAAAATGTATTTCGAATATAAATTCCAATTCGAAGTTTCCAGCTTAGTTTTTGCTAAGCTCAGTCTGAGCAAAGTCAAAGTACGCAGTATAGATTTCAGCGTAAAACCGGAAAAATGAGGTATATTTCAATCCAACTTTGAGAAAACAAGAAAAATCGAAATAAAAATGTTTTAAAAGAAACTCCGCCTAGGCGTTAAAAGTTAGCTAATCCAGTTTCGTTGCTTGTTTAATTTAGTTACATTTTAACCTAAACCTAACATATATTTTAGTATTTAGTGAGTGCAACAATAACAAATAATACAAAAAGAAATAAAAATTGAATTGATCGAATTTTTTAATTTTTTTATCTATTTAAAACGATAGATGAGCGTTCTCACTTAATGGTAAGTGAAGATAATATAGTCTGAGATGTAGCACGCTCATCTAGTAGGTATATAGGAACCCCTTTCACGACGGGATCGTATTATTTTGGACCCACTAGCAGTTAATCTTAGGAAATACCTCTGTGGCGCGTCGGGCAAACGCTTGACTGCAATGCAGGTTGCGGGTTCGATCCCGGTGCTTGCAAATATTTATGCATGAAATAAATTTTTGTATCTGGTCTGGGTGTATTTCTATGTGTAATATGTATGTATTTACAAAAGAAAAACTTATATAAATAGTATATCCGTTGTCTAGTCACCGCTTAGCAGCTTACCATGGGGCTAGATGGCGCTGTGAGTTGGTCACAGACATTTATTTATTTATTGCAATGAAACTATCTACTGCAATTGTCAAATTGTATATCCGCAATCGCTGAAATGATGTGACTTTTACAATTTCGTTGATAGCAACCGAGATTTATAACGATCTCGATTGAAGTCAATTGAAATTGTAGATTTTTGCGGTTTTTGCGATTTATGTCTAAAAGTTGACAGTCACAGTCGATAATTTTAATCGCATTAGAATTTTGTTTGTTATTGAATGACATAAAAAAATGAATACGTGAATATAAAAAAATCCATTGTTTCAATCGATATTTGTTGCGAACAGAGTTAAGTAATCAGTTAGTAACTACCCAGACTACAGGCATAGTAAAAACAAGTAATGGTATGCCAACTTGCTTGATTTCCTAAAAATAAGTCATTTGACCTTTCCTACAACACACGTCACCTTCCTACAACTTGCGTGACCTTTCCTACAATTAACGTAACCTTTCATACAACTAACGTGACTTTTCTTACAACTTGCGTGACCTATCCACAATTTACGTGACTTTTCCAACAACTCATGTGGCTTTTCCTACAACTTACGTGACTTTTCCTACAACTCACGTAACCTTTCCTACAACTTACGTGACTTTTCCAACAACTCATGTGGCTTTTCCTACAACTCACGTGACTTTTCCTACAACTCACGTAACCTTTCCTACAACTTACGTGACTTTTCCTAACTTGCGTGACCTTTCCTACAATTTACGTGACCTTTCATACAACTAACGTGACTTTTCTTACAACTTGCGTGACCTATTCTACAATTTACGTGACTTTTCCAACAACTCATGTGGCTTTTCCTACAACTCACGTGACCTTTCCTACAACTTACGTGACCTTTACTACAACTTACGTGACTTTTCCAACAAATCATGTGACTTTTCCAACAACTCATGTGACTTTTCCAACAACTCATGTGGCTTTTCCTACAACTCACGTGACTTTTCCTACAACTCACGTAACCTTTCCTACAACTTACGTGACCTTTACTACAACTTACGTGACTTTTCCAACAACTCATGTGACTTTTTCAACAACTCATGTGACTTTTCCAACAACTCATGTGGCTTTTCCTACAACTCACGTGACTTTTCCAACAACTTACGTGACTTTTCCTACAACTCACGTGACTTTTCCAACAACTTACGTGACTTTTCCAACAACTCATGTGACTTTTCCAACAACTCATGTGGCTTTTCCTACAACTCACGTAACCTTTCCTACAACTTACGTGACTTTTCCAACAACTTACGTGACCTTTCCTACAACTTACGTGACTTTTCCAACAACTTACGTGACTTTTCCAACAACTCATGTGGCTTTTCCTACAACTCACGTAACCTTTCCTACAACTTACGTGACTTTTCCAACAACTTACGTGACCTTTCCTACAACTTACGTGACTTTTCCAACAACTTACGTGACCTTTCCTACAAATTTGTATGAAAGTTGGTCAACTGTAAGAACACCGCAACTACTAGGCAAACTAGGCTACAGGGCTTCAGGTTACAAAAGGAATCGTACTAAGTTTTTATTTTATGCTAACATTGGAGTTTTCAGGTAAAAGTTGCATGGTTTGTATATTGAATGAGTTGCATGTATTTGTATGGTTAAAATTGTGCTGGGATTCTTTACAGTGTGTTTTGAGACGGTTATTTATGCCGAAAGGGGGTAGTTGTAGAGATATACGTGGTACATTTTTTTCGTCTATATCTTTTTTTTTTAAATGTTTCCTAAACTTGGATAATTCGATAATAAAATTGAATGAACGGATAATTATTTTTTGATGTGCTGGCCGATTTTCCGCATCCGACAGGATTTGAACCTGACACCCCTTACATGCTCCATGCGTCTTTCCGCTTATCCGGTTGAGTGCCGAATTTTGGAAAGCATTAAAAAAAAACTTTATTTTTTTAAATAAAATCTAAATTGTTTTTGGTGATTTTAAAATCATCAAAAATAATATTTATTTTTTATTTTATTGCTTTAGGCATTTTAAACTTTGAAATATTTCGATTCTGTCAAATCTAATCCTGTCATGGGGATTTTTTGGAAATATATTTCTTTGCTAAAAATATTTCTCATCAAAAATAGTTTGATCACTATCACACCAGATGATAGTTTTAGGCTGAAACGCTACTCAACATTTGAGAACTACTTAAGCAAAGAAGCAGCTCTCAAACTCAAAAATGTCCCTACTAATTTTGAATTTAGAAGTTGCTCAATAATTTAAGTACCTCTCAAAATTTTAAACGGCGTTTCTGTATTTGGCTGTTAGGCTGAAATCGATAGTCCGTACTTTGACTTTGCTAAGTGCTCTTTGACTTCAAACAATTTTTGGTATTTATAAAGCGATCTTCTCAACTATCCAAAGTTTTTGCTAAGTAAAGTTGAATCGTTTCAAATTTAGAATGTAAACCAATCGAAAAAAATACCTAAACTTTGCTTCTCTGTTATGATTATGAAGTTTGTGTTATTCGTATATTACAAAATGAATTTCGACTATAAATTCCAATTATAAGTTTATGCTTAGTTTTTGCTAAGCTCAGTCTGAGCAAAGTCAAAGTACGTACTATAGATTTCAGCCCAAGATCAAGCACGCCGAACTAGAAATTACCTGCCCCCCTACCGCGTAACTACCGTCGAGTTCAACACGACGTCGATTTGGGAACACGATGCTTTCGATAACGGGGTTGGAAAAAGCTACCGCGCAAGGAGCGAGCAGAAATTGTCGACGTTAAAGCCCTATAGACAATTTCTGCGCGCTCCTTGCGCTGTAGCTTTTTCCAACCCCGTTATCTAAAGCATCGTATTCCCAAATCGACGTCGAGTTGAACTCGACGGGTACGGGAGCTGTTCGCACGCGCTTGAAAGACCCTCAGATTGATTCAGTTCCTTAGCAACGTACAACTGTCATTTTTTGTTTAATGTATTTGGCGTATTTAAAAGAGTAGGATGAGTGTTTTTTCGTTGTTTTAGACTCCTATGGTTTAGTAATTGTTCTGAGGTTTTATATAAATAAAACGCGAGTTGAACCCAGATAATTATAGTGTTTTATTAAAATGTAATGTGTTTTTTTTTCTTGTAACATATTCCAGGTCTCCTGCGATACAAGGTCGACTTCCAATCCATGCAACTAGACGACGAAGAAATCGACAATCTATACGACATCGATGACTATTAGAACTGTATCCACGCGTCGTCCACGATGTTGTGACGTCGTCCACGATGTTGTCACTTCGTCAACGATGTTGTCGCGTCGTCCACGATGTTGTCACGTCGTCCACGATGTTGTGACGTCGTCCACGATGTTGTCACGTCGTCCACGATGCTGTCACATCGTCGCTACCGTCGCTTGTTTCTGATCGCGTTTTAATTCACAACTCTGTTGGCAACACTGCTTTTGGTGGGGAAATGAAGGGCACGGGATAAATCTTTTTTAATTTATTTTAAAGTGTTTCATACACTTGGAAGACTATTAAAGGAACGTTTTTCAAAAATTCGGATCTGACAGGACTTGAACCTGCATCTTTGGGGATCTGGATCAGAGCCTCTTCGGGTAGAATTTATGGATTGCATTTATTTTGTTTTCTTAAACCTGACATTGAATGCTTTGCATATTATTTTTATAATGAGCTAAAGCATATTTCTCACACAGGTTTTACGATGCCCAGCGAGTGACCAATGTATTCAACGGTCTGGTTCGAAATTACACTATTCCGGGTGTTTCTTTGCCAAAAACAGTGTTGCTACAGTAAAAAAATCTCAAATTATGTTAAATAGTATAATATAATGAAGTGCCTTATTTTTTCGAGAAAATATACTCAAAAAAAACCGCTTAAATAACCCGTTTTTTAGGTTTGTGAGTGTTTTTTTTTTTAAATTCTAAAACGCGATTCGAAATAATAAGACAAAATAAAAAGAAGGGAATCGATCGCGAACACTTTAGTAAATTATTTTTAAATTTAATACGAACTACAGCTCTTTCTACTACTGCAGTCGCTTTTAAAGATATCAATCAACCTAAATTAAATTAAAAATGTTTAATTTCGGCGGCATGTTATCAATTTAGTTACGCAAAGTTCAACGAGTGAAGTGAAATTAAAAATACCAGTGCCAAACACTAAATTAGCACGTTACAAACAAATGTTCCATGAGGTTGGAGAAAAATCGTCGCTATTTTTTCTACAGCCTTCACGCATTGAACATTATTTCAAACGATTACAGTATAATAGTGGTAGTTCACTATTAGTACGAGAAACTGGCTAAATTGTCCTACATTGCAGACAGAAAGCCATAACTAAGAAAATGAAATGATGAACGAGGATACCCGTTTAAGCCGAAAGAGGGTTGTTCCAGACGTCTAGGCGAACAACTTTTGTTCTACGATTTGTGGAAATTTGAACTTTTTAATTTGCAAATTTCGAGGTTATGTTTCCCTGGACAAAACAGCCGTTTTAAAAAATCAAAACTAAATGAAAGGATAGCTTACGGTCAATGACCTCTAAGTCTACGAAACAGCTGTTTTTTTACAAGTAAACTTAAAACTTAAAATTTTCTAAAACTACTTCGAATTTGCAAAAGTTGAAGAACAAAAGTTGTTCGCCTAGAAGTCTAGAACAACCTTAGGCTTAAATGGGAGTATTTTTGTTACACCTTGTAAATAAGTTTTTTATAGTAAATAAGTATTTATAGAACTCAAACAAAAGCTACTCTGGTCACTTGAGTAAATTACAACTCAAGTGACTCGAGTGGGTATTGTTCAACTCCTTTTAAACTCACACAATTTGAACTCATAATTATTTTTCCCGGGTCTTATTCGCGTTCTATTATCTTTAAATTCTCTTACCTCGACGTTTCGATCATGTTACAATGATCTTGGTCGCGAGGGGACTACGCGAAGAAGACCCGGGAAAAATAATTATGTAATGTTCAACTTGTACTTGAGTGAAAAAAAATGACTTGATTTGTAAGGCACTCGGAGTCGACTCGTTAAAAATCTGTCGATTGGCGATTTCGTTATTCGATAAGAATGTTTGGCTAGGGCCGCTGGTTTCATTGAAAGTGACTTGGTGTTTCGACTGAGCTGTATCTAGCGATCGGTTTCTTCCCTATTTAAAAAGCCAAGACAATGATTATATTTTCACTCGTAATATGTAATAAAATAACAGTAATTACTATTATAATTATTATATTAAACGAGATTACTTTTGTTCCCTCGACTCAGTTCTGTCTAAGTATTATTTTATTGTATCGGAAGGTAAGATGGCTGCGGACAGCTAGAAATGGTCATTTTTCATCTCTCCTGTTCGGAAAGTTTAATTTTATGCGTAAATAGCCGGGTAGAACGTTTCTTTTCATCTCTAGGGTGGAAAGTTGCTTTTCATCACTAAGGTGGAAAGTAGCTTTTCATCAATAGGGTGGAAAGTTGCTTTTCATTGCTAGGGTGTAAAATAGCTTTTCATCACTAAGGTAGAAACTTGCTTTTCATCACCAGGGTTGAAAATTTATTTTCATTACCAGGGTGGAAAGTAGCTCTTCATCACTAATGTGGAAAGTAGCTCTTCATCACTAATGTGGAAAGTTGATTTTCATCACTAGGGTGGAAAGTTACTTTTCATCACAAGGGTGAAAAGTTGCTTTTCATCCTCAGCGTTAAAAGTTTTTTTTATAATAAGTATATTCAGCTCTTAGCTAACAATCTACTATTTTAAAAATTACTTCCAATTTCCGATACAGTCTTCGTTTAGTGTAGTGGTGTGTCTTTAGAGTTGTCAGGTCGCCCTAAGGCCTCTAACTTGACCTAACGACTGCTATCAGAGATAACAACCGGGACCAACTGCTTAACGTGCCGCGCCGAAGCAGTTTTTGCCACACAAATTTCGGTCAACCATTCCGATACGATGAAATGACAGGAAGTCTATTACGAAATGGCAAAATACGAAAATCAAACATAAATATCTCATTAATGTCGATAAATAAAGTTAAACGAAAGATATGATGTTTTCAAAACAGTTGTTTTGTATCTTCTATGGTTTCTCAATTGTGGGTGGTATCAATCTACTTTGAACAAATTTCATATTTTCGCCCGGTCTAATTCGCGTGATAATGCAGTCCCTCGAGACCAAGATCATTGTAAAATGATCGAGTTCAAAAAATTAAAAAGTAAAATTCACGAGATTTAGACCCGGAAAAATATGAAATTATATGTTCCAATCGTGTTAATAAAATGTAAAAAGTTTATCCTCAAAGCAAAAGTATCTCGACTTGTCTATAGCCAATAATATTGTCATGTTTTAAAAACCTTGTTGTATTATGTTTAAAAAAATATATAAATATATATTATTATATTATAAAATATAGAATTTGGTGGCTTTATTTTCTGTGTTTTATTTCAAACGAGCAGGGTATATTGCGGCCAAGTATTTCAATCCTTATTTAAAATTATTATAAATCGATAGTAACTGAATCCGTCTCTCTCTTACACTTACACGTCCACGTTCAAACCACTGAACCGATTTTGATGAATTTTGGGATTGAGATAGATGGGACCTTAGAAAAGGACGCAAGATTGTAGTTTTTTTGTGATTACTAACTGACTCTAGGGGTAAATAAGACGATCTTTATGACTCTAGGGGTAAATACGACAATCATTACGACTCTAGGGGGTAAATAAGACGTTTAACATGACTAGGGGTAAATAAGACGTTTTGAATGATTTTTGAGGTAAATAAGACTATCTTTATGATTTTAGGGGTAAATAAGGCGGTCTTCATAACTCTGGGGGTAAATAAGACGATCAACATGGTCGATTTAGTTTGGCTTAGTTTATGTTAGTTTGGTTTATTTTAGCTTACTTTGACTAAGTTTAGCGTAGTTCGACTTAGTTTGGCTTAGTTTATCTAAATTCGACTTTGTTTTGCTTAGTTCGGCTTAGTTTTGCTTAGTTCGGCTTAGTTCGACTAAGTTTCGCTTAGATTGGTTTATTTTAGCTTATTTTGACTAAGTTTATAGTTCGACTTAGTTTATCTAAATTAGACTTAATTTAGGTATTTACGACTTAGTCAAGCTTTTTCGCCTAAGTTCAGCTTATTCGACTTTGTTTGGCTTAGTTCGGCTTAGTTTATCTTAGTTCGACTTAGTTTCGCTTAGATTGGCTTAGTTTAGGTTAGTTTGGTTTATTTTAGCTTATTTTGACTAAGATTAGCGTAGTTTAACGTAGTTTGGCTTAGTTTATCTAAATTCAACTTAATTTAGGTAATTACGACTAAGTTGAGCTTTTTTCGCCTTAGTTCAGGTTATTCGACTTTGTTTAGCTTAGACGTGAGCGTTATAAACACAGATTAAAACAATGCCAAAAATAATAAACACCACGCGAAATTAGTTTAATTTCAATAGCTGGAGTTGTTATAATAAGTGCATTTATTTATTAAACAAAAACATAAATAAAATACCTATGAAAATATAGGAAATTAAGAACAAAGACATTTTTCTCTCTGAAGCACAGCCAGAGCTTCATTAAACAGCTGTTTCGATGTTGCGATCATATCCGTCAGATTGTTATAATCCTCTTGCTTCTCTTCTTCGATCATTTTAAGTTTATCTTCCATTATCTTTAGCTTTTCGTCCGCTAATTCTAGTTTGTATCTCAATTCTTCACGGTCTAAAGTTTCGTAGCTTTCAGGTGTAGAATCAGTAGTAGTTGTTTCACTCGATTTCTCAGCAACAGCTGCTATAGATGATTGTTTCTTTGTTAAAGTTGATGCGCCCCCAAACATGTCGTAATGTGGCTCTTTGGCCAAAGAAGTTTTCGAAACTCGCGACCCTCTTCGCCCTTCCTTGCAGACTCGTAACTCATCTTCCAAGATAGTAACACGTCTTTCCAAACGCCGTCTCTTTTCTTTTAGTCTACGATTGGTCACTTCCAGTTCTTCCCATTTACGACGCTCGACGTCAAGTCGTTCATTTAGTGTTTTAACTAAATCTGACAGCTTTTTGATTTCATTATCAGTTGCTGTCTTCATTGGTGTGAAGAACACACTTTGAAGCGAACATTCTTCATATCTTAGCAGTTGTGCTCTTAGCTCTTCAATTTTGCCAGCTTTTTCTGTGGATTGTTTTCTAAGTGCATCAATTTTGGCATCAGTGTTTGAGATTTGCTTCTGATATTCGAGTATTTCGGCAGCCATTTTATTCATTTTCACAGTGTTTTCTTTCAATATTTCTTGGTAGTAGAGTTCTGAATTCTTAAGTTGGACCTGAAAGTAATCAATAGGTAGCGATTATTATTAAAGTTATTTTTCTTTGAGCTATGTAACTTCGGTTTAGAATCAATTTACTAAAATTAAAGATCTTGGTTGTAAATGGGTGAGACCCAGTGGGTGAGACATACATTTTGTAGGCAGTAGGAATGAGCTGTAAGAAATTAAGTTAAGAGGTAAAAAAATACTAAAGCGAATGAATAAGAAGATGGTTTTAGAATGACATTTTAAAGTAGAAAAGAGAAAATGATTCATAATTTGCGACATGATTCAGATTCAACAACCTCAGAAACAAATTGGATGGAAACTTAGAGGGTGTACGAGGAAAAGAAAGGCTAATCATAACTTATTTATAAGAAGTCAGATGAAGGAAAAGAACGTCATCGCAAGGAATAATGTAGATGGAAATTTGAAAGAATTACCCTTTGTTCATTAATAAGCATGTCATCAGAGTTGCTTTTCTCAACGTAAGTCTGCATCTTTTGTCTAACAGTAGTCGTATCGCATTCTAAATTTCGAATCCGGCATTTTGCTCCATCCAACTTCTTCTTTAATTCTTGGTTCTCTGCTCGAAGCTGTTCTAATTGCTTTAGAGCTTCATCTACTTCCTTTTTTCTTTTTATTTCTATTTCTCGAATTATCTGAAACAGAAGCGCCATCGCAACTTGTGGTTACCTATTTCAACTAATTCACTATCATCGCACTTGGTACCATCTTCTAAGGGAATTCGACGACAGTTTTCGGTGTAACCAGTCTTTTTAGGCCTGTATTTTTTACAACAAAGTTTCTTACCATGCGACATTCGCAGTCTTGGTTTAAATTTAAAGTATTGACTTTGGGATCAACTTGTTCTTCAGTGAAACACGTTTAAGATTCAATGAAGACGGGTTGGATCTTGTCCCACTGCCATCTTCCTTCTTCTACATTTACCTGTTACATCTTAGACCATATCATCATCATCACTCACCATCCAGGTAAGATAGTGGTCAAACGCTCTCATCTATCGTGTGTAAATAAAGACCTTTGTTCAATTCTGCACATTTTGAAATAGAAAAATACAACTTTGTCCATTTACCTGTTTTTGATCATTATATCTGTCGTCTTTGATATTTTCTTTAGATTTAATATTCAATTTTCCTTCCAATTCAACGACTTTTGCTTGCAGACTTAAAATTTGCTGAGCTCTGCCTTTCCACCCAGCCATATCGCTTTGTAGCTGTTTGATACTGGTAAATTTATCGCCTAATTCTCCTTGTAGAATTTTCGTAGCCAGTAAAATATCGTTTTTAAGTTCTAAATTCTTATTTTTACTTTCGTGAAGTTTTTTATTGATGGATGCCAGTTTAGCGTTGAGTTCTTTTAGTTCTACAGGCTCCATTTCGGGAGGTTCGTCTTTGCAAACACATAGATCTAGTTTTTCGTGCTCCTTGTTTAGTATTTCAAGCTGTAAAATCTTTCTTTCTAAAAAAAGAGTTGTCGTTTGTTAGAGGCTAATCACCACCTACCAACTTAAGCCCTAGTTTGACAGCCGAATACCGCGAAACTCTACATAAAATTTGAGAGGAATTTAAATAATTGAGATGCTTCTAAATTTAAAATTACTGTGGGAATGCTATGCCCAAACGGGTATCATGATGAAGCTTATCATTTAATGTATCAACTTATTGTACTCATGATTTTACGACTTCTGTGGCGCGTCGGGCAGACGCTCGACTGCAATGCAGCAGGTTCGATTCCCGTCGGGTGCAATTAGAGAACATGATTGAAATTGATATTTCAAAAGTTGTCATATGCACAATCTTCTAGGAGCGAAGACGACGATGTAACATCTCTGTAGAATACTCGCTAACGGCCGAATACAGAAACGCTACTCAACATTTGAAATTTAAACAAAGAAGCAGCTGTCAATCTTAAAAATTGCCATACTCATTTTGAAGTCTTGGCGGGAACTCGTTGAGGAGATGTGGTGCTAAATTTTCATTTTTGTGAAACCTAGTTCATATGCGTGCAAATTGTTTAATTTCGGGGGCATAGTAATCAATTCAGTTTCGTGAAGGGTACAAGTGGAATGAAAGTGAAAATCGGTGCAAAACATTGACTTAGTGTTGTCTCCAAAGCTCCGTGAAGAATGTTTGTAAATGGCCGCCGTGTTTACAAATGATCCCTAGACTTGACTTTAACTATGACGACTTGACTGTTTCGATGCAAATAACTTGCATAATATATTAGAATACATGACACTGGCTAATTTCCTAATGGCCATAATCGGTTCACAACCGATAAGAAATAATAATAATAATACTCATTTTGGGAGTTTTGGCGGGAACTCGTTGAGGAGATGTGGTGCTAAATTTTCATTTTTTTGAAACCTAGTTCATATGCGTGCAAATTGTTTAATTTCGGGGGCATATTAATCAATTTAGTTTCGTGAAGGTGTACAAGTGGAATGAAAGTGAACATCGGTGCAAAACATTGACTTAGTGTTGTCTCCAAAGCTCCGTGAAGAATGTTTGTAAATGGCCGCCGTGTTTACAAATGATCCCTAGACTTGACTTTAACTATGACGACTTGACTGTTTCGATGCAAATAACTTGCATAATATATTAAAATACATGACACTGGCTAATTTCCTAATGGCCATAATCGGTTCACAACCGATAAGAAATAGATTAATAGATACTAATTTCTAAGTACTTCTCAAATGTTAAATGACGTTTCTGTATTCGGCTGTTAGTCTGATAAAAAAATGGAAAATGTGACCAACACACAGCTTCATCTAGCTCCATGGTAAGCTGCTAAGCTTGTGTTACGGTGACTAGACAACGGTAGTAACGGATGATAGTTAATCTAAGATATGGAGGTACCCAGTGCAGCGTTCTTAGTTTTGAAGCTTTCTACTTCTGCGACGAGATGCCGATTTTGTTTGCACAAATCAGTTATTTTAGCACTGATAATTCCTGCAGACTTGGACGAAATAGACGGTCCTGTGCCGGAAATGATATCACGGATTCTTTGGTTCAATTCGCTGATTGTATTGTTTAGTTCCTTTATTTGTTGGTCTTTTGAGAAAACGCACCTTCGAAGTTCATTATTTTCGCCTGTCATTACCTGGAATTCGTTTTTTTAAATTGTTTAAAATTGTAAGGCGTTAATTTTATTATTTGGTAAGTAAATTATAACGCACACTTTACTCTTGCTACGTAAAACTACTGCTGTGGTATCATCTAATTAGCATCCACCGCTGGTAGTTGCTAAGTTGCAGTACATTGCTGCGTTGACGTAACGTGGTTGTCATCGGTGATTACTCCAAAGCAGCAATGTAAAATACGAAATATGTTTTTTGACAGTAAATAGCAACTAGTAGCGGTAGATGCTAAATAGATGATACTACAACTGCACGGTGAAAACGACAGCGTTGATTTGCATGCATTTGAAGCCGGCACCGTCGAGTTGAACTGTCATTGAATGCGAGGTCTCTTGAGCTGCCGGTTTCCGGTTTCAATTACAGTTGAACTCGACGGCGGCGATACCTTCAAATGCATGCAAATTAACGCTATTGTTCGAACCGCGCAAGTTATTTCTTTGCGCAGTGGGATTTCGATGCGCCGATTATGACGGAAGTTGCACGGTAGCCTTGCTGTGCTACAGTGATGGCAGGCGGCGTTATTATACAATTTGTAACGGGTGTGCCCTTTTAATCCGAAAGGGGGTTGTTCTAGACGTCTAGGCGAACACCTTTTGTTCTACTTTTTTTAAAAATTTTGAGATTATGTTTTACTGAAAAAAAACAGCTGCTTTTGAAAATAAAGTTAATTGAAGTTTTGATTGTAAACCATCAACTAAATAAAAGGACAACATAAGGTCATGACCTCGAACTCTCAGAAACAGCTGATTTTCAAGTAAACTTTACACCTAAATTTTTCGAAAAGTACTTCGAATTTCCAAAAATCGTAGAACAAAAGTTGTTCGCCTAGACGTCTAGAACAACCCCCTTTCGCATTAAAAGGGCTCACCCGTTACACCATGTATAGGTACCTAAGTATAATTCGCTCGTCAGTATAAAATTGGTCTCATAAGACTAAGGGGTGATTTAAATATTAGACTGTCACACGGCCGAGCTTCGTTGTCCATTGCTTGCACTGTTGCAACCGAGTGGCGGCCGAGCAACAGACAACGAAGCTTGGACCTGCTACGGCCGGAATACGGCCTAATATAAATCATCCAAAATTGGGTAAAAAATCAGTTGGCCCAGTCGACGGCGACGCTTCCAATTGGGAACTAAGAACTTAGTAGGTACCAACTAAGAACACCGAGAGGCGGTTCAAGTTCAATTATTATTAGTAGTACCTAGGTTAAAAAATATCTCAAGCCTTAAAAATATGACAAGTTTACTAGGCTTGAGGGGTTAAAAATAATGCATAGAACGCACAATGGCCTTGAGCAATAAAAATATCGATTCAAAATCGCTTTTTTAACCTTGAGTTGTTCAATGAGATGCGCATTTAGCTCCGGAGGGTACAGAACATCTTCTGAGTCCGGTTTACCAAGAGCCGCAAACATTTTCAACTTCATGTCGTCCGTTTCATCTATTTTAGCAACCAACTCCGCTGGTTTTTCGTCTATTGCAGGTGTGATTGGGGTGGTGTCTACGACTGCCTTCGAAGTTTTTGCATTCACATTGGGTGCTTTTTTTGCTTTACTCATTTCGAACAAATTAAATTGCACAACTGCATAAAGTATAAAACTGTTTGTAAACTGTTGACAATTATTATGTCAAAATCTAAACCTTGAAAAATACTCAACCGTCAACAATCGTACTTAAATATGACTTAAATACATACGACAACCGACAATTTGTCTATTTTTTACGTCTTACTAATTTAAACTAATATTATAAAGCTGAAGAGTTTGATTGTTAATTTGTTTGAACGCGCTAATCCCAGGAACTGCTGGTCCGATTTGAAACATTCTTTTTGTGTTTGAAAGTACATTTATCGAGGAAGGTTATAGGCTACTTTGATCCCGATATTCCTACGGGGTCGGGACTTGCGAGGATAAATCCCGCGGGACGCAGCTATAAAAACGAAAGTAGTGTTAGTTTCTTATCTGAACCGATAGGAATGAAATTTGGTACAGGGTTAGTATACTATAGGGGTATAAATAAGATATAGGGTACTTTAATGATGGTACGGGTAAAGCAACGCTTGGTGTGACACATATGTGATGAGTCAACAGGAACGATCGCACCAATTAGAATGAAATTTGGTACAGGGTTAGGATAGGGGTATAAATAATATAGGGTACCTACTTTAAATGATCGTACGGGTTAAGCAACGCTTGGTATGACATACACATACGTTACGGGATAGGAATTTATGCGGGTGAAACCGCGGGGCACTGCTAGTGTATTCATGTATTAATTTAGGTGACTTTGTAACTCTTTCATGCATAAACTACGAAACCGATTGCGATAAAACTTGGAATATAGGTTAGCTGGACACCTGAAATAACACCTAGGCTATCCAGCGAAAACGGGACTTACGCGGGTGAAACCGCGGGGCGCAGCTAATATTATAGTAACAATTGGAAATTTGGCGCGACCGCGTTTGACTCGATCTATGATGTTGATAATATCAATAATATATTATTGTGATTTTATTATTTTTTGTGATTATATGCATATAATTTTCATTTTATGTGAAAGTCAGTTAATATTTCATTGGTATACTTAATATTAACTAATTTAGTGTCGTTAAAGTGTAGAGGTACGACAAAAGGGTAACAGTTTAAACCGTTTGTAATTAAATTATTAATGCAATATTAAATGATGCAAAAAAACTACACCATTTCTACCTAAAATGTACCTACACCTGCTTAGTTCAAATAAATAGGTAGGTACCTACCTACAGTTACTCTTTGATATTTCAAATAATAATATAATAATATTATATAATATAATAGTATTTTGGGTACCTTTTAGTTAATAAAAATTGGGCAAGTGCGTGCCTTTTTGGGTCACGCGCAGCGTAGTGTTTCGTACAAGTTTCCAATAGCAGTTGTAAATTATTCGGTAAATTGTTCTACCCAAAACAAGATGTCAGCACTATCGCTTAACCATTGCCAACATTTTGAAATAAAAAGCAGCTTACGAAGCTTCGACTAGTTTCAAAACTATTGCTGTCACTGTCATATAGCTATCGATCGATTGATGCGATTTCAAAACAATCAAATAGAAAACAGTGATAAGTTGAAAACGCAAGAAAATTGAATGAAAATTATTGATTATTAATTTTAATTTCACGCTTTTATGTTTAAACTGTTCTACAGTGACTGTGTAATCAGTGATTTCCATAATTTGTCCTGAAAATGTACAAAAAATACTTACTTTACGAAGCTCTCAAAGAGGCCAGAGAAAAACGCAATTTAAAAGTGGTTAAGCACAATAAAACCGATGTATGTCGTGTTTGTATGGCTACCAACGTTACTATGGTCGGTATATTTGAATGCTTAAATAGAAACTTAGCGGACGACATTGAATTTTGCACTGGAGTACTGGTACGTAAAAACCAATTTACGGCTTCTGGGCTTCGTCGATTTCGATTCAAACCCTTTCTTATGAGATGCCTACTTCATCTACAGAACACCCTTTCCAAATTACAGCTCTCTACCATCAGCAGTTTAGGCTTTGCATTGATTTATCCATTAGTCAGACAAAACATTTAAACATTATAAATAAACTAGCTGCGCCCTGCGGTTCCCGCGGGAATATCTGGATAAAAAGTTGCCTATGTGTATTTCCAGGTCTCCAGCTACCTATATTCCAAGTTTCATCGCAATCAATTTAGTAGTTTTTGCGTGAAAGAGTAACAAACTCACATACATACATACAAACTTAAGATAAATATACATATTGCACGACATTACACACATCGCAATCTAGCCCCAAACTAAGCACTTTGGCTTGTACTATGGGTACTAGACAACGGATATACTACATATTATATCCGTTGTCTAGTACCCGAGGATCGAACCCACAGCCTTCTGCACTGCAGTCAAGCGTACGCCCGACGCGCCACAAAGGCCGTCATTTAATGGTTTTTTTTTCAATAAAGATTATTATTTTATTTATTATAGATTTATTTACTATATATTGTAAAAACTATACCTTACAGATTTCAGAAGAAGACAATCTACCAAAAAAAATATGCCAATCATGTTTACAAAAACTTAAAACTGCCTATATTTTCAAATCAAAATGTATGTACACGGATAAGAAACTGAAAAGTTCATCATTCAGTGTGAAAGTAGAGATAAAGCGAGAACAATTCACCGAAGACAGTCATGCTGGTGATGACAGTCATGGTGGTGATGTGGCAAACACGGGTGATGATGATGATTTCTTCGGAGACAGGTCTGTAGTCTTTCTTCACATTTCTTAGTTTGACAACGTAGACATTCTATATACGTAATTACGTTAGCGGCAGTCGGAGGATCGAGACAAAGCCAAGAAACGATTTTTAACTCATTTATTGAGTTAAATCCTGAAACTATTTTACATAACTACTTAATTAATTAACATGTTAATGTTTTTTGCAAGATCTTTTCTTAAAATATAAACGGAAAACATAACACTTGCTTCCGACAACCATATTAACTGTATTAAATTAAAATTGGGAATCTGGAATCTGTTATTGGCTATAAGTAATATTTATTTGTTGCTTCTAATGTTTTGTAAGAGCTGTTGATTCCATGTCAATAAAGAAAATAAATAAATAATAAACCTAAGGTGAGACCTAACCGATGTGAGGTGTAGGAATGCTCTATACATGAGGGTACGCGGCTACTGCGATCGAGGTCACTGCAATTCAGCACTTTTTGCCTGTGATTATTACGACATACAAAGTGGCGTGACTTCGCTTGGACGATGGAGCGCTTTGTAGAGAGCTGGGATATAACAACGTTATAAACGTAAACGTTATATTCCAGTGCCCCCGTGGAGCCCTCTACCTCGCTAGAAGCCCTACTGAACCCGCTGCACTGCGACCTGTGCGGAGCTAACTTCACCACCATTCTGGAAAAACGACGACACCGCGCCGAGATTCATAAGAAAGAGACACGGAAAACCAACGACAAGTTTATATGTGAAGTATGTTTAGGAGATATTATTATCTAGCTAGTGTGTTGACAGTAGATTATACATATCCGTGCAAAAGGTCTCACTACACGGGTTGTCGAAGATCGTGCCAAGTGGAGACGTTTAAGTAGGAAAGGGGACCCGGGCTCCCGAGAGGAATATCAACCGGGAACATAGTGAGAATGATGATGATCTAGTCCAGCGTTTCCTAAAGTGGGGGGCGCAGAGACCATTTCAGGGGGGGTGCGGGTACCTATGTTGTTGAGTTGAGTATAAAACCTGTGGCTTGATTCCCGTAATGCAGTTAAGGAACATTTTATTTCAGCATTATTTCAGTTGCAAGAATGACACATTTTTGACACATTCTCAATAAGAAATGTGTTGTTTTCCCAACCCAGTTTTTCCATGGATAAGCCGAGACTTGTAAGATTTGTCAAATCTACTACTTACCAATGATATTTTGTATGACTATAAGCAATAAAATATTATTAGACTGGAAGTTTGGGGGCGCGGATTTTTTGTTATGGTCTAAAGGAGGCGTGGCTCTAATAAGCTTGGGAACCCCTGATCTAGTCAGTGTGTAGTGTGGCCCTTAATATATTGTCTCATCGGGAGTTGAATATACTACCAGCAGCGGTTTCTCTCGAGTCTCGTTCCCATCGCCGCGCACGCGTAATACTTCAGTGCACGCGACAGAAACTCTGTAAAGGGTCATTTTGTCCTGTTTTTGCAACATTTTTCACGGATGCTCCGCTCCTTTTGGTCGTAGTATGTTGTTATATAGCCTATAACCTTCCTCGATAAATGCGCTATAAAATACAAAAAGAATTAACAATTCGGACCAGTAGTTCCTGAGATTAGCGCGTTCAAACAAACAAACTATAATATTAGTATAGATATAGATGAGCTTATCTCATTAAGAAAGTTGATAGTGCGATTCAGGACTTCATACTAGTAACGCCATCTAGTAGTCGCTGTGGACGCCCTCCATAAGTTTACTAAACATTTGCACCAGTACCTACTACGGGTTGATACTTGATACCTAAATACTAAATATCAATGTTTCACACAGTTTTTAAAGTAAAAACGGAGTTTTGGCGGGAACGCAGTGAGGAGATGTGTTGTTTTCTAAATTCCCATATTTTGTGAAACCTAGATGAAATACGTGTAAATTGGTTAATTTCGGGGGCATTTTGAATTTATTTTCGTGAAGGTGTACAAGTGTAGTGAAAGTGAAAATCGGTGCAAAACATGGACTTCAGCGTTGTCTCCAAAACTCCGTGAACAATCATTGTAAATGGCCGCCGTCACTTTAACCAAGGCTCGGACAGACAGTGCTGTCACCAAGCTATATCTCATAAACCAAATCAAATCAAATATTTATTTATTAGTATGAATCTTACAAAACATTAGAAATCGGTTCTACACTAAGCACAAGCTTGTATCGCAGCAACCGAGATACTAATATAAAAGTTACCGTGATTGCTAGACAATTGAAATTTCCGCAGATAATGTATTAACAACAAACACTAATATATATATTCCCTCTTGTAGCTGTGTGGCAAGCAGCTAGCGAACCGCCTGACGATGCGTTCACACGTCAAGTCTCACCAACCACCGAACATGTTCTGTGCCCACTGCGACTATAAGACAAACAATAGAAGCGACTTGAGCAAACACCTGATGCTGCATACAGGTATGTCTGTGTGGATACTCCTACAAACAGCGATTGCGAACTACCTCCGTCCAACGACTCCCTGCCACCGCTACAATGTCGTCGGCCACCTGAAAGAATTCTTTCAGGTGGTCGTCACAACAGAACGAAAGAATTCTTTCTGTTGTGACGACCACCTACTGGGCCGACGATAAAGAAAGAAAAAAATTATTTATTCGCCACGAAAAAGTTACAAAAATAAAACAAACTACGAAACTAACATATCTATATGATAATTTCTTATATGGTTTTTGCGATTTTGCATAATAAAACACATTGTTTATCCGGTTTTTACCAACTTTACAGTTGGCTTTTTCAAGATCTTGATCCTTCTATTGACCTAAACTACGCGCATACCAAAATTCATGAAGATTGGAGCTCGATACTCAAGTTATCGTCGAACAAACATACAAAGATACAAGCGCCAGGCCCGTCTACACTGGACCTTACTCGCTTCGCTCGTTCGGTCAACAATAACATAACATTATTACTAAATCTAAAAAGGATGTAATACAACACTCCGTTTCGCATTACATCGTGGTCACCACTCGAGGACTTTTCCTATAAAAAATCAATAAAATGAATTTTTCAAATCGGACCAGCAGTTCCTGAGATTAGCGCGTTCAAACAAACAAACATACTCTTCAGCTTTATAATTGACCGGACGAGCGAAGCGAGTGAGGTCCAGTGTAGACGGGCCTGGCGCTTGTATCTTTGTTACTTTGTATCTTTGTATGTTTGTTCGACGATAACTTGAGTATCGTAGCTCCGATCTTCATGAATTTTGGTATGCGTGTAGTTAAGGTCAGTAGAATTGATGAGTTCGAAGATGAGCCGGATCGGTAGGGGGTTGGGGAGATAGGGGGTCCTGAGGTCTCAGTTCGGGGCGAACTCCTAGTTAGTAAACATTTGACGTTTGTTTCAGGCGAGAAACGGTATCAATGTAAATACTGCGCCCGCCAGTTCACAGTCTCGAGTAACTTGAGGATCCATGTGCGGAGGATACATGAGAACGATGGGGTAAAGAAGTTCGGCTGCACCATCTGTGACTCTAAATACACGACCAAGATCTCTCTAAAGCGGCATATGGATGGTCATTATAACAGAAGGAAGTAAGTACAGCTCGTTAGGGACGCGACTGATGTGAATCTAGCTGAAATCCCTTCCGATTGAATATTTTTCTTCATAACCGGTATCAAATAAAACGGTATAAAAAAATAATAATCTTAATAACGACATTTGCATACCACGTTTAGTGCTGGTGAAATATGTTGGAATATTATTTAAGTGACATCTCTGTAACCATATTTCGAGCAAATAAATGACATTCATTCATTCATTCATTCAAATACGTCTCTAAACATTATACAAGGTGTAACGGGTATGCCCTTTTAAGCCAAAAGGGGGTTGTTCTAGACGTCTAGGCGAACCACTTTTGTTCTACGACTTTTGAAAATTCGTACGTTTTTTTTTTAATTTTGAGGATATGTTTCACTGGAAAAAAAGCTGCTTTTGAAAATAGAGAAAAACAGCTGCTGCTGTAAAGAGGCATTATGTCAGTTTAATGAATCATAAAATAATTAATTGATAGCAAAACATGTTCAAAATATAAAAATAATGTCAATGGTTATTTGAAGCTGTACAAGGGCTGAGGTCAAATTATGTCATAAATTATCTTACCTAACTTAAAACAACACAAAGAATGAGATCACAATTAGGGCATTTCCAAATAGCTACTGCTATTAAAGAAAAGTAAAGTAAAAAAACACAACCGCATCCACAGACACACAACCCGCCCAACAAGATCCGCCTCTTTACAATACTTTTTGATGAACATTTCCACAATTATGTCTAAGGTTTTCGCGATTTTCAATAATAAAACACAATATTTAAAATTAGCTTTCGCCAAGTTTACAGTTAACCTTGAAAAAGCCAATTGTATTAAAGTTGGCGAAAGCGTCGTTGATAAAATGACGTTATCGAATAAAACGCGAGTAAAACCCGGTAAATAATTGTCTTTTATTATTTCCACAATGATTCTTCTTCTCTTTGTTTTAGTTTCGAATGCGAGATATGTCAGTCTCGGTTCAACAACCGGTTCTCGTGGCGGAAACATGTGAAGAGAGTGCACAACGTGAGTGTACCATCCGTGAGGGGGGGGAGGAACAAGGAGCTCTTCGTGGAACCAGCGGAGTGGGACCAGCGGGAAGCGTGACGTTGATAGTGGAACCAGCGGGGTGAGACCAGTGGGGAGAACCAGCGGGTAGCGTGACGTTTGCTAGTGGAACCAGCGGGATGAGACCAGCGGTGAGCTTGATATATACTAGTGGAACCAGCGGGGTGGAACCAGCGAGGAGAGTGACGTGTGCTAGTGGAACCAGCGGGGACCGTGACGTTTGCTAGTGGATCCAGTGGGGTGGAACCAGCGGAGAGCATGTAGTGTACTAGTGAAACCAGCGAGGTGGAACCAGCGAAGAGCGTGACGTGTGCTAGTGGAACCAGCGGGGTGGGACCAGCTAAGAGCGTGACAATTGCTAGTGGAACCAGCGGGGAGTGTTACGTTTGCTAGTGGAACCAGCAGGGAGTGTTACGTTTGCTAAGAAACCAGCGGGGTGAGACCAGCAGGGAGCGTGACGTTTGCTAGTCGATGCGATGGCCCCATTTACAGCGGGGACATCGCAGTGGTTCCAGCCAGGAGCGTAACAGCTAGACGTAGAATCAACGTGGAATTTTATATTTAAAATAATAAGAATCAAGATTTTTTATTGTTTAACTTATATTAATAAATGATTTCCAAATTAGTGTACAAAATTACTCGTATTGTATGATTTGATTTGAATTCAAATAAGACAAATGCCTAAACTAGGAAAATCCTGTATTTCAGGTAAAGATGGCCAATAGAAACTAAAATTATAGATACTAGTAGTTCGCCCCGAACTGAGACCTCACGAGAATCCATTTACAGATTTTGTTTTTTGTAGGATTTTAACACCAACAGCTTTATTTTTTTTACAAAATAAGAATTATTATGAAACGAATAATATAACGAAAGACAAGAATAACGATAACACAACAAGAATTATTTCTTTTAATTACGACAATCGACCACAATTTGTAACATAAACATTAATTATTTACATTGAACACTAATACACGTTTACATTCCCTACAGAAATGTCTGATCTTGGAGTATATATATATCGCAAGCAAACGCAACGATACCGCGATCTAGAAGAGATGTAGAGCGCCATCTATTGACAAATTTTTAAAACTTGATTTTTTTCTCAATTTGCACCCCCTATCTCCCTAACCCCCCTACCGATCCGGCTCATCTTCGAACTCATAAATTCTACTGACCTGAACTACGCGCATACCAAAATTCATGAAGATCGGAGCTACGATACTTAAGTTATCGTCGAACAAACATACAAAGTTACAAAGATACAAGCGCCAGGCCCGTCTACACTGGACCTCACTCGCTTCGCTCGTTCGGTCAACTACTTATATTATACAGAGGAAATATTTATTTCTTTGTAATAAATAGACTCCGAAACTGCGGGACCTACAACCATTCCCTATAATTACGAACAAATTAAAACTAATTATATAGTATACTATAGGTATTTCTTAGTAATAAATGATTGGCCTTCTGATTTAAATTTTGGATGATTTATACAGCGCAAGCAACTTTTTAATCCATGCTATTTTATGGCGCTGTTAGCCATAAAATAGCATTGAATTTTTATTATTTTCCGTAATTATTTTCAGTTTTCAGGCTTTTTCAGGCTGATAATTTTCTCTATTTATGTTTAACAAAAGGAGAGTTTTGTTTAGTTAGCTCTCTTTTAAGCAATGAAGTTACTTGTATAGTTTAAAAGACTAATTATTTTAAGCGGTGAAGCTTCCTTTTGAGTTTAACAGAATACTTACATTATGTAACTACTACTAAAATATTTCACTCTCTAAAAGTCTACGTATTAATTCATCTAATTTCGAGAACAAGATCTTCTTCAATATAATTTATGATTAAACGAACTACCTGTACGTGAAGTTCTATCAAAATTATATTATGAAGATCTTGTTCGAAGAAATTAACTACCCTCCCTTCCTATACAACATCTTACAGGATCTCTAATACTACTAGTGGAACCTACGATATAATACCTAACACTAATTGACCACTAACACTTCAAACTCTGGAAAAGGGTTGATAATTACATTTTCTGAGCTTCTAGTTTCAAGAACAGTACCGAGAGATCCCAGTTCACCCAACTTTGTGAAATATTTTACTATTCTCTGAACTAAATGACATGCAAACAAAAGAAGGCAAATAACGAGAGAACACCGTGATTTCTTCCTTTCTCATATACAACCTCAAGCCTGGTGTGAAAAGTGCCTACTATTTTATTAAAGCCCTTCCATTTTTTTTTACGTTGTTAGGTGGAGTAGATTTGCCCAGCAATACCACCCTCCGAGCCTAGTCAGCCATGCCCAGAGGAAAGAACTGGTCAATACGTCTGGAGCTAACTAAGCCGTGGGTTTCCTCACGATGTTTTCCTTCACCGTATGAGCGATGATATTAACGCACATAACTTTTCCGCAAGGAAAAAGACATTGATGCGCGGTGCGCGGTAAGCCGGTAGGACAATAGTACCTACAGCTAAATTGTGGCACAAGCAGATGGAAAGTAGTTAAAGCTAGATTTCACAAAAATAAAAATTTAGCAACACATCACAACGAGTTCCCGCCAAAACTCCGTGTAATAATTGTTCTACTCTCCGGAAGATGTCAGCACTATCGTAAATAAATTGCACGTCGTCGCCTGCAATCTGCATTCCGCCGGCATTCCATGCTAGTCCTTACCGAATCGACCCCCTTACTTTGTGGTTCGACCTTGTTCGACTAGTTTTTATTTCACAACAAGTAGAGAAAGAAATAGCAGTTTATCGCATATAAAATGAATAAAAATCGGTGATATTAACTACATGCTTTTGTTTTTAAACTGTTCTAAGGTGACTGTCTAATCAATCAGTAATCAGTGATTTCCATTTTGTCCTGAAAATGTACAAGAAAATACTTCGCGAAGTTCTCAAAGAGACAGAAAATAGCAATTTAGAAGTGGTTATGCACAATAAACCTGATGTATGTCGTGTTTGTATGGCTACCAACGACGCCGACGACGTTACCATAGTCAGTTTATTTGAACACCTAAATAGAAACTTAGCGGACGACATTGAATTTTGCACTGGAGTACTGGTAAGTATAAATAACACAATTATTGGCTTCTGTGGCTCGTCGTAGCCTACACGGAAGGCTGCGATTTCTATTCCCGTCATAAAATAGAGGTTAAACCAAAAATCACCTTAATTCCTGATTTCGTGGGTGTTTCAAAACACCCTTTCTTAGATGATTACATGATCCAAAGAACACTCTCAATATTACAGCTCTATTATTAACAGTTTAGGCTTTGCGTTGCATTCTTTCATCCATCAGTAAGGGATGATTAATATCATGGATCTGAGCTTCGTTGTTCATTGCTGGGTGAGCACACCCGTCCTGCTCAACCTATTTATATATGTTATAGCGTCCCCACCGACCCACCTTTCGGCATAGCAGCAGGGGCCGCTGTACCTGAGCGAATACCCCTAGGGGTGACGTCAGGCATCGAGTTTAAGACGGATCTAGTCCCCAATACTAGACTGGCCCTCATAAAGGAGAGTAGCCTCGTGCCCTACGACACTACCTGGTTATCCAGACAGGTACCGGAGCAATAAAGCCGCTGACCACCCGCACCTCAAAGAGGAGCTAACGACAACCTCGCTGGGCGAGCAATGGGCTATATCATGTATAAGTAGTTTCGAGTTGAGGATGGTTGCTCGGCAAGCAGTCGATTGGTCTGTTGCAACCAAGTGGCAGCCGAGCAATGGACAATAAAGCTTGGACACGGCCGGTGCTCATGATGGTCTAATATAAATCATCCCTTAGTGGATATAGTATTTTTTTATTTAATGGATATAGTATTTTTTTAATTACCCCCTTAAATCCCGATTCTGCATAATAATCGGAATCAAAAGTATACAATGCTACTCTCCATCATTTAAATACCTAAGCAAATTTTCATCAAAAACAGTCCAAAAAATAAATGTTAGGAGTGGATAACCCTTATTATTAAGCGGTATGAAAATTGAAATTAACCTATCCTCAGACCTACTGAAATGCATATAAAATTTTATAACAATCAGTTAAGCCGTTTCGTAGGAGTATGAGAACTTTGACACGAGAATTTTATATATAAGTTATTGTAAAAACTATACCTTACAGATTTCAGAGGAAGACAATCTACCTAAAAAAATATGCCAATCATGCTTACAAAAACTTAAAATTGCCTACATTTTCAAATCAAAATGTCTGTTAACGGATAAGAAACTGAAAAGTTTATCATTCAAAGTAGAAATAGAGATAATGAAGCAAGAACCCGCTGATGATTGTCATGCTGGTGATGACAGTCATGCTAATGATGAAGTTGTGAACTCAGGTGATGATGTTGTCATGAAGATGGGTGATGAATGTCATACTGGTGTTGATATTGTAAACACAGGTGATGAAAGTCATGCTGATGATGAAGTCGGAAACATGGGTGATAAAAGTCATGTTGACGATGATGTTGTAAACACGGATGATGAAAGTAATGTTGATGATGATGTCTGGAACACGGATGATGAAGTTGTGAACATGGGTGATGGAAGTCATGCTGATGATGATGTCGTGAACGCGGATGGTGATGAAAATTTCTTCGGAGACAGGTCTGTAGCCTCTTTTTTTCTTTGAGTTTCTTAATTTGATGAGAATAATATTATAATAATAATATTTCCTAATCTTTGCCTAGCTGCACCAGCCGATCTTGAATGGTCGTGTGGGTTAAGCAACGCTTGGCGCGGTCCTTACATGGGTGACCGAAAATTTGTGTGACAAAAAATCATATTATCGAGCTCCTCCGTGCTTCGGAAGGCACGTTAAGCAGTTGGTCCCGGTTGTCTCTGATAGCAGTCGTTAGGTCAAGTTAGAGGCCCTAGGGCGACCTGAAAACTCTAACACTAGGTGTGTCACACCACTACACGAAAAGAAGAAGAAGAAGAATTTGATAACATATCATTATCCAGTATTACCAAGTCAATTAAATAGTGTTCCTGATAAAACAATCATAGTAAGGTAAATTAAGGGAACCCTGAGACCTGATTAAACAAATAAGCACATATGTAATCACACTGAAATTTCATCCTCGTAAGTTCTGATAAAATGTAGGCTGTACTACATCCTAAGTTTCAACACGTTTAAACTGAATGTTATGAACAAGGTTGAAAAAATAATTCTGTATGTATACATTCCAGTGCCCCCATGGAGCCCACTACCTCGCTAGAAGCCCCGGACCCGTTTCACTGCAACCTGTGTGAAGCTAACTTCACCACCATTCTGGCGAAGCGACGACATCACGCCAAGATTCATAAGAAAGAGACACGGGATCAACACTCTGCAATTTCATACTCGTAAGTTCCTATAAAATGTAGCCCAGGTGTTATTACAGGTCTCCAGCTTAATACCGCTGGGGAGACCTGCAATAACACACTAATAACTATTTGTGCACGGGATAAACACGCAATTTCGTACTCGTAAGTTCTCATTTAAACGTTTCTTATTCGCGTATTGTTACTTTTAAATTCTCTTACCTCTACGTTTCGTTCATGTAACAATGATCTTGGTCACGAGAGGACACATAAAATGTAGCCCAGGTGTTATTTCAGGTCTCCAGCTGTACCTCATCCTATGTTTCATCACAATCTGTTCTCTAGCTTAGTAGGATAGGATAAATGCTAAAAATAGATCTTGTGTTAATATTTCATAGTATGGGTAATAAAAAAACAACGCGATTAAAACCAGAACCGGAAAATGAGTTGCGTTTTGTAATTTCAGTCTATATTCTGACGTTTTGGTTCCTTGTATTTCTTAATATTTCTATTCAAAGAATAGTTGCATTAATTAAAAAGTGGAGTATAATTTCCACCCTAGGGATGAAATGAGCCACTTTTAACCTGGCTATCTCTACCCATGAAAATCAAACTTTCCGAACTGAAGAGATGAAAAAATGATTTTGTGTTTATATATTCCAGTGCCCCCGTGGACACCACTACCTCCCTAGAAGCCCCGGACCCATTCCACTGCAACCTGTGTGGAGCTAACTTCACCACCATTCTGGCGAAGCGACGACATAACGCCAAGATTCATAAGAAAGAGACACAGGATAAGCACTCTGCAATTTCATACACGTAAGTTCCGATAAAATGTAGCCCAGGTGTTATTGCAGGTCTCCAGCTTAGTACAGCTGGGGATAAGCACTCTGCAATTTTATACTCCGTAAGTTCCGATAAAATGAAGCCCAGGTCTTACTCCAGGTCTCCAACTTAATACAGCTGGAGACACCTGGAATAACACACAGGCTACATCTTAAGTTTCATCAGAATCTCTTCTCTAGTTATTGCATGAAAGAGTAACAAAGTAACATACATAACTATTTTATAATTATTAGCGTTTATAATTATTAGTAGAATAGGATTTTATCCTATTCTCTCTATTCTATTCTATTTTTCATTTTTTTTCTTGTGATTTTGTCAAAGTTTTCGCGATTTTGCATATTATGGGTATTATAAAGACAGCGATTAAAACCAGAACCGCAAAATGAGTATAATATGTCACAGATGAAAACATGATTTTGTATAAACATTTTAAACTCACACGACTAAACATTTTAAACTATTAATTGTTTTTCCCGGGTCTTTTTCGCGTACTATTATTTTTAAATTCTCTTTCTCTAAAAATAACTAGTAGGTCGCCCCGAACTGAGCCCTCACGACCCCTTATCTCCCCAACCCCCTACCGATCCGGCTCATCTTCGAACTCGTAAATTCTATTGACCTAAACTACGCGCATACCAAAATTCATGAAGATCGGAGCTACGATACTCAAGTTATCGTCGAACAAAGGTACAAAGATACAAGCGCCAGGTATTACTGGACCTCACTCGCTTCGCTCGTTCGGTCAATAAACATTTAAACTCACACGATTTGAACTCATCATTTTTTTCCCCGGGTCTTTTTCGCGTATTATTATTTTTAATTTATCTTTCTCTAATAGATCAAAATTTGAAGGCTTTCAAATTTGGTTGGATTCGAACTTATTCGATAGATATCTTTTATCCGTAGAACGAAAAATCGGCCCCTAAAAAAAGTTTAAATTTACACTTACTGCCAACATTAGATTTTTTTTTGTTTTGACGTTTTGGTTCCTTGTATTTGTCAATTTTTGTATAGAAAGAAGTGTCAAATGGTTGCATTAAATAAAAAATTAAGTATATTATAGTATACACTTTCCGAACAGGAGAGATGAAAAATGAGTTTCATTTAATATAATATGTCACAGATGAAAACATGATTATGTAATAAACATTTAAACTCACACGATTCGTATTCAAAATTTATTTTTTCCGGGTCTTATTATAATAAGCGATTATTATTTTGAAAATCTCTTTCTCTAAAAATAATAATACGCGAATAAGACCCCGGGAAGAATAATTATGATTTTACATGTATATATTCCAGGGCCCCCATGGAGCCCACTACCTCGCTAGAAGCCCCGGACCCATTCCACTGCAACCTGTGTGGGGCTAACTTCGCCACCATTCTGGGTATGAGACGACATCTCGCCGAGATTCATCATAAGACACATACACGGAAGCGGACAAGGAAAACCAATGACAGGTTTTTTTTTTATTTCCATTTTTATATCTACGATCGGCTGTTCAGCCATAATCAGATGCGATGTAGAGTGGGTATTTTTTTTGGAGTCGACATACAAACAAATGACAAATTACATCTCAGTCTACTCTGAGGATAGAGTCTGTAAAGGCTCCGAAACATACAAATACAAATTCTTTATTTACCAAAGTAGAGTTACATATTTCACAGTTTCCAGGAGATTCTACACAAGGCACAGCCTGAGTCGTAGAATCTAAGTTTGAACAAATGATTTGTCCTGGACAAGATTGTAAATATTTTCAAAGAGAATATTAAAACTCTTACAAAATATTAAAAATGAAAGTGGCAAAAGATGTACAAAAAAGTGCGCTTAAATGGGTTAAAAGTGTAAGAGTGGATGTGTGTTTGAATTGAATTGAATGTGATGTTGAATTGTGTCATTGAATCGGCGTTGAAAGAATGCTGAAAATATTAAAAACAAAGCAATTAAAACCAAAAAAAGAGTTTCATCTTAATTGAATGTTGCGAAAACGGATGGAAAAATATTTTTTTTATTTTTATTTATTGTATTAAAAAGCACTTAATTTTTTAATTACAATTCTGTAGTGCCACTATAAAGCCCACCACGGCAGAAGCCATCCTGAACCGGTTCCACTGCCGCCTGTGCGGGATTTACTTCCCCACCATTCAAGAGAAGCAACGACACCGCAGAAAAAATCATATGAAAAAGACACCTAAAACCGAGGACAAGTGTATATGTGAAGTGAGTATTTAGAGGTACATACAATCTAGCTAAAGATCAAAATAGTTTATTTCTTTAGAATTTTAAAACAGACAAATTACATCTCAGTCAACCTTGAAAAGGCAAACTGTAAAGTTGGTGAAAGCTCGGTTCGTTTAAAACCATAAATAAAAACGCGATTCAACCCGATAAATAAAGTGTTTTCTTAGTTTATTTCTTTAGAATGTTAAAACAGACAAATTACATCTCAGTCAACCTTGAAAAGGCAAACTGTAAAGTTGGTGTAAGCTCGGTTCATTTAAAACCATAAATAAAAACGCGATTCAACCCGATAAATAAAGTGTTTTCTTAGTTTATTTATTTCCTAGTTTTTTCTTTAGAATGTTAAAACAGACAAATTACATCTCAGTCAACCTTGAAAAGGCAAACTGTAAAGTTGGTGAAAGCTCGGTTCGTTTAAAACCATAAATAAAAACGCGATTTAACCCGATAAATAAAGTGTTTTCTTAGTTTATTTATTTCCTAGTTTATTTCTTTAGAATGTTAAAACAGACAAATTACATCTCAGTCAACCTTGAAAAGGCGAACTGTAAAGTTGGTGAAAGCTCGGTTCGTTTAAAACCATAAATAAAAACGCGATTCAACCCGATAAATAAAGTGTTTTCTTAGTTTATTTCCTTTAGATTCTTGTACAACATTAAATGCACATGATCATTTGGCTACGTCTTAGGTGGATTGATTTTAGTGTGGCTTCGGAACGCGCCCTCCGATGAGAATAATAAATAAATAATAATAATAATAAATAAATCCTGTGACGAACACACAGCGCCATCTAGCCCCATGGTAAGCGGCTAAGCTTGTGTTACGGTGACTAGATAACGGATATACTACTTAGAAGAAGCCACAAGAAACTCATGGGGTTTTTTTTTGAGATCATGTGTTAAATTACAATCGTCATAATACATATTATATTATCTATAATTCGAACAGGAGCAATCAATAAATTATGCCCATGGATTTTTTTCATTAAGATATGACGACGTATCAAAGTACGCCTTTTTACACATTTATGTTTAATATATTTTTATTAAGTAGCCTTAAATTATAGGGTCGTGTGTATAAATTCCAAAAGGAAGATCTTCCACCGGGTGGGTGGTTTTGGCCGGTAGGCCTGACTATGTCTCTATTTAATCAGAAAAAAGTAAACGACACTAACTTTCTTGTGGTTTCATCTCATCGAAAAGCGCTTTCTGAAACCACATTATAATCATAGTTTTAAGACTCGAATACATTGTCATACGAGCTCCTATTGACGTCCACTGTGGCGCGTCGGGCAAACGCCTGACTGCAATGCAGTTGGCTGCAGGTTCGACTCCCGTCGGTTGCAAATATTTAGGCTTAAAAATAAATATTTGTATCTGGTCTGGGTGTCTTTCTTATGTATAATATGTATGTATTACCATAGTACAAGCTTTGTGTTTAGTTTGGGGCTAGATTGCGCTGTGTGTAATGTCGTGCAATATTTATTTATTTATTGAAATAAACTATATTTACTATCTTGTCAGCCGCTTAATTCGCAAAGAAAGTTGATTTTACGATTCAGGGCTGCATACTTGTAACGCCATCTAGTAGTAGCCGCGGGCGTTTTTCATAAGTTTACTTGTGTTGAGAGCACTGTTGGTCTAGTGGTAGATACCTCGACTTTCTTTCCGAAGGTCGTGGTTTCAAATCCCGGCCGCGCACCAATGTGTTTTTCTTTAAGAAAAAATTATGTGCGCTATTAACATCGCTCTTACGATGAAGGAAAACGGGTTCCAAAGGCCCAATAGTAGAGCTAAGTTAAAACTTTAACTTTTAAGCTAGCTTGCTTACTATGAGTTTATATTCATTAATATTAGCTTCACTGTCCTTCTATCTGTCACCAGGGCCCCGAACCCGTAGTGTGCATTTTTTCGTAAAAAAAAACGCGAACGAGATGGTTAAGTTAACGCGAATTTTGTATGGAAACTCAAAAAGCGCCCCTAGCGGACGATATCGAAGTTACCAGTTTCCATACAAAATACGCGTTAACTTGACCATCACGTTCGCGTTTTATTTACGAAAAAAACTCACACTACGGGTACCGATTCGGTAAGGACATAGCATGCTAAATGCCGGCGGAACAAGGCGACGTGCATGAGATGTACGTTATTTCGTATTCTGTAAATGTTATTTAATTTAATAACTACATCATTAATAAAACTTTATTTATCGTGTTTAATCGCGGGGTTCAACCCGATAAATAATAGTAGTTTACACACCTACTGCTCTACAAAGTTACTTTATTTGACCAAAAAGGTCAACGTAAAGCGACTCTTTATTCCCTAGGTGCATAAAGTGCACATTATGCACCTAGAGCATAAAGTAATTTAAATTTGGAACTAAGGTTCTGGTAGCATACGGCCATTTCGAACTGGCCACCTAGACATAACACATAAAAAAATTAAAACTGGGCAATTTTTTTTATATTTTCATGGACGGAAGGGTAAAGCAAAAAGTTTTGGTTAGTATAAAGCCCCAACTTTTGTTTTTCATCAGCTAAGGCCGATGTGTGGTTTCGTCATTTTGATGTAACATTGTTAAATTTAATTAATATTATATAAAGCTGTCAATATATTTCATATACCTACGTTGCATTAATCTATTTTTTGTTGTTAGTTAAATGCTTATTTTTGTAGCCCTTTTATTGTCTCGCAGTAGATGTGTAAAGAAAACTCCTGAGCGAAGCGAAGGAGTTATTTACCTAGAGTCCTGAGTGAAGCGTGGGATTCAAGCGCCCAAGATAAAGACAGACTTTCGTACCGAGGTGAATACTCTACTTTACACATCTACTGCGAGACAATAAAAGGGCTACAAAAATAAGCATTTAACTAACAACAAAAATAGATAAATGCAACGTTGGTATATGAAATATATTGACAGCTTTATATTAATTAAATTTAACAATGTTACATCAAAATGACGAAACCACATATATCGGCCTTAGCTGATGATTGATGGAAAACAACAGTTGGGGCTTTATACCAACCAAAACTTTTTGCTTTACCCTTCCGTCCATGAAAATAGAAAAAAATTGCCCAGTTTTTATTTTTTTTATGTGTTATGTCTAGGTGGCCAGTTCGAAATGGCCGTATGCTACCAGAACCTTAGTTCCAAATTTAAATTACTTTATGCTCTAGGTGCATAATGTGCACTTTATGCACCTAGGGAATAAAGAGTCGCTTTACGTTGACCTTTTTAGTCAAATAAAGTAACTTTGTAGAGCAGTAGGTGTGTAAAGTGTTTTATTATGCAAAATCGCAAAAACCATAGAAGAAATTACTACTTAATTATTTAAGTAGCCTTCAAATTTAAGGGCTACTTAATTATTTAAATAGCTCCCCTTGTTTGATACTCAAGTTATCGTCGAACAAACATACGAACATACAAAGATACAAGCGCCAGGCCAGTCTACACTGGACCTCACTCGCTTCGCTCGTTCGGTCAATTAATTAATTAACATTGTACTGTACGGATAATTTTGTTACAATATTAAATGCCAAAAGAAAAAGAAGAAACAAACAAAGTAAGTTTTTTTTTAATTTAGGGTAGTTTAAAATAAATCCATGATTTGATTAAAATGCCAAAAGAATACAAGATGGAAAAATGATTTGACAAAAGATGTTGCCGCTATAAATAAATAAATAAATATTGCACGACATTACACACAGCGCAATCTAGCCCCAAATTAAGCTCTAAGCTTGTACTATGGGTACTAGACAACGGATATACTACATATTAAACTTTTTTTTTTGTAAATACATACACACTATACATAGAAAGACACCCAATAACAATAAATACTTATATATTGCACTTGCAGCTGTGCGGCAAGCAGCTCGGGAGCAGTCTGACGATGCGTGGCCACATGCTATCTCACCAACCACCGAGCATGTTCTGTGCCCACTGCGACTATAAGACAAACAACAGAAGCGACCTGAGCAAACACCTGATGCTGCATACAGGTATGTCTGTCTAGCCAGTAAATGGGCCATACTATGATGTCATATGAAATATTTCTAGTAAATATGCCTTAGGCAATAAAAACAAATTACGAAATATTTAATAGGAAAAAGAGTGACATCTCTTGGCCAAAGCGTTAACTGTAAAGTTAATCATTGGCGCAGGTAAATCACTGGAAAGTGATCCTGTAGATGGCGTCTCAATCGAGCCGTAGTCGAAAAATAGTAGACAGGGAAACATTCATATTCTTAAATTCGCTGCTCGAGATGGGAACTTGCGTGGCCGAGCGGTATAGGCACTGGAGTATTGATCCAGGGACGCGAGTTCAAAACTCGCCGCAAGTGAATTTTTAAATATGAAATTTTCCTTTAAAATATTTCTAGTAAAAAAAAAAACACGTCAAAAATAAAAAAGTTTTTTTTTAATTGTCTGGGGTTTTTGAAAGTTGTCGGGGTATTTTTTATTCAAAATTTACTTTATTTTTTTGAACGACAAAAGGACGACATAGCAACGACAAACGATCATGGTAGCGCGATATAGCTTACTTCTTACTTAATATTATAAATTCGAAAGTCTGTTTGTTTGTTTCCTCTTTACAGTCAAACGTGTATATGGATAAAAATTTGCATAGGGATAGTTTAAATGATGGAAAGTAACATAGGATACTTTTGATCCCGAAAACCCCGCGGGATGGGGACTTGTGCGGGCCGTAGCTAGCCATGAATAAAACGCGATTAAACATGGTAAATAAAGTGTTTTATTATGCTTTCCACCCTAGAGATGTAATGAGCCACTTTTAACCCGGCTATCTACGCATGAAAGTTAAACTTTCCGAACAGGAAAGATGAAATTCAAGCATTTCACCTGAGATATTTTGTTCAATAGTTCGAAGGTGAAATGCGTGACGTTCACCCGAGTTAAACACTCTACTTTTCATTTCGACTGTAAGAAAATTAAAATACTACTAGCACATTTAATAAAGTATATTGAGAACCAGTTAAAATGCGAAGTAAATTTAGAACAATTTGTAAAATCCAAATTTAGTTTTTTAATAAATTAAAAAAATAATACACTTACTGCCAATATTATCATTGTATTTCTAACATTATATTTCTAATGTTAATTAGAAAATTATAAAACATTAGAAAACTTATTTATTGGATACAATATAATCGAGTCACGACGTGCATCTATGCGGCCATGCCGACAAGAAAAAAAAAGTAAGAAGCAATCATGATGTGGCATTATAGCGAGTGGCAGAATAGAAGAGTTGGTAATTCAATTATCATAGCCGAACGATAAAAAAATATGACGTTATTTAATTTCAGACTATAATCTGACGTTTTGATTCCTTGCATTTGATAACATTTCTATAGAAAGATGTGTGAAATGGCTGCATTAATTTAAAAAAATGAAGTTTACTTTCCACCCTAGGGATGAAATGAGCCACTTTCAACCCGGCTATCTACCCTTTCCGAACAGGAGAGATGAAAAATCTATTCCATCGTTTGTTCCAGGCGAGAAACCGTATAAATGTAAATACTGCTCGCTTCAGTTCACTGTCTCTAGTAATATGTGGAACCACGTGAGGAGAAAACATGAGAACGTCGGAGTAAAGTTCAGCTGCACCGTCTGTCACTGTAAATACTCGTCTAAAGACGGTCTCAAGAAGCATATGGAAGTACACTTTAACAGAAGGAAGTAAGTACCTACCTACATCTGTTACTCTAACGGCCGAATACTGAAACGCTACTCAACACTTGAGAACTACTTAAACAAAGAAGCAGCTCTCAAACTCCAAAATTGCCATACTAATTTTAAATTTAGAAACTGCTCAATAATTTAAGTACCTCTCAAATAAAAAAATTCTTCTATGGTTTTCGCGATTTTGCATAATAAAACACTTTTGCATACAAAACCAACCCTACAGTTGGCGAAAGCTCGGTCGTTTAGAACAATGAATAAAAACGCGATGAAACCGGATAAATAAAGTGTTTTATTACCTCTCAAATGTTAAATGACGTTTCTGTATTCGGCTGTAAGGCTGGATATAGTGCGTACTTTGACTTGCTCAGATTGAGCTTAGCAAAAACGGTTTACTCTCTGTAGATCTAGTGATCAAGATCTAATTGGTTCTATTGAGAACCTTTTTTCCCAATAAATCTATTTTAAAAAACTACGTCACAAATTGGATCGATTGCATCTATGTAGAAAATGATTAGATCCATATTGGTTCCATTAAGAATCATTATTCTCATTAAATCTATTTAAAAAAATTGCGTTACAAATTGGATCTACTGAGAATAAACTACGAAACTGACGTTATAATTATAAGGCCTGATTTTTAAATACAAACAACTTTTACAATAACTGGTAAATGAGAAGTCAGAATTTAACAAACCTTTTTACCTATAATGAGATAAAAATCTTAGTAATTGCCATAATATTCATTAAATGAATTGAAATAATTTAAACGTAATAGGTAGTACTAATAAAATTCATTCATCTAGAATCAGCTCGAAGCAAAGCAAGAACTTTTTAATCAGAGTGAACAAATTATTGTTAGATCAAAGTAATTAATTTTGGATCTTGATGACCTCACGTTCGTTGGGCGAACGCTTGGCTGCAATACAGAAGGTTGCGGGTTCGATTCCCGCTAGGTGCAAATATTTCTGCTTAAAATAAATATTTGTATCTGGTCTGGGCGTATTTCTATGTATAATATGTATGTATTTACAAAAGAAAAATAAATGTAAGTAGTATATCCGTTGTCTAGTCACCGTAACATAAGCTTAGCAGCTTACCACGGGGCTAGATGGCGCTTTGTGTTCGTCACAGGATTTATTTATTTATTTAAAAGAAAAAAAGGTGTTTTTTCAATGATCAAGATCCACTGGAACCAAATGGATCTTGATCATTGGGTCTACAGAAAGTAAAAGTTCTTCTTAGAACCAAATCATCAAAATTGGATCTAAAGACAAAAGGTGTTCTCACTGGAACAAAATCAATTTGATCATTGGATCTACAGATAATAAAAGTTCTTGTTAGAACCAAATCATCAGAAATGGATCTAAAGAGAAAAAGTTTTCTCAATGGAACCAAATGGATCTTGATCACTGGATCTACAGAGAGTAAACGGCAAAAACTAAGCGTGAACTTTAAATTGGAAGTTATAGAAATTCATTTTGTAATATACGAATATAATAAAAAGAACTTCATAGTCATAAATCATAACAGAGAAGCAATATTTCTTATTCTACCACACTTAAAATTTAAGTGGCCTCAAATTTTAATAAAAAATTTAATCGCCACTTATAATTTGAGGGCACTTAGATTTTATGGCATTAACATAATTATTATGTAGTCTTTTTTTTTAATTTATAGTTAAGCGTTTGATCACTATCTCATCTGTTAAATAAATAACCAGATGGAAAGCGACGATGTGGTCTAAGATGTTGCACGCTTACCTAGGAGATATCCGGCTCTAATGTTTGTGTCTGCTTAGCCTTTTATTGTGGGTTTAACCTTCATGTAGAGGGTCTAAAAAACACCCCCATGAACATTGGTAGTGTTAAATCCACCCCCGAATTAGTATATCCCACATCATAGCAATTTTAGTTTAGATATAAATAAATAAATATTGCACGACATTACACACAAGCTTGTACTATGGGTACTAGACAACGGATATACTACATATTATACTTTTCTTTTGTAAATACATACATATTATACATAGAAAGACACCCAGACCAGATATAAATATATATTTGTCAGAATAAATATTTGCACTCGGCGGGCATCGAACCCGCTGTCTTCTGAGCCCTTAGTATGAGTTTTGATAGTTTATCGTCTCGATGAAACTGGTAGTTTACTTCCATACATTATTTCAGTTCACAATAGTTACCGCTAGGGGCGCTGATGGAAAATGTATGAAGTAGAGATAAGTTAGATTAGTTTAGCTCTATATATATGTATGTACTAAAGTATTTATACTCCACTGCTAACTAATATTATACTCCGTTACTTAAAGAATATTATTTACACATGACTAAGTTATGTGACGTTTGTCTCTGTCTGTCAACTTTGAAATTTCTTTAAGAATTTTTTAATTATATTATTCAAATGTCCGAAAGGAAAAGCCATTTTAAAGAAGAAGAATTATATTATTTTAGTTCATGATAGTTACCGCTAGGGGCGCTGATGGAAAATGTATGAAGTAAACTGCCAGTTTCATCGAGACGATAAACTATCAAAACTCATACTAAGGGCTCTGTATTGCAGCTATAAAAAAACTTTTTTATTTTCAGTTTTGAATGTGATGTTTGCGGGGCCCAATTGAAAAACAGGAAAAATTGGAAAAAACATCTAAAAAATCTCCACAGTGTAATAGTACCTGAAATGAAGAAGGGCAGAAAGAAAGAATTACTGATGGAGGAATGAAGGCACAATATACATACAATGTGTAACGGGTATGCCCTTTTAAGCCGAAAGGGGGTTTTTCTAGACATCTAGGCGAACAACTTTTGTTCTACGACTTTTGAAAATTCCAACTTTTATAAATAAAAAATTGAGGTTATGGTTCACTGAAAAAACAGCTGCTTTTGAAAATAAACGTAATTGTAGTTTCGATTGTTCTATTTCTTATCGGTTGTGAACCGATTATGGCCATTATGAAATTAGCCAGTGTCAAGTATTATTAATATATTATTCAAGTTATTTGCATCGAAACAGTCAAGTCGTCATAGTTAAAGTCAAGTCTAGGGAATCATTTGTAAACACGGCGGCCATTTACAAAGATTCTTCACGGAGCTTTGGAGACAACACTAAGTTAATGTTTTGCACCGATTTTCACTTTCATTCCACTTGTACACCCTCACGAAACTAAATTGATTAATATGCCCCCGAAATTAAACAATTTGCACGTATTTGAACTAGGTTTCACAAAAATGAAAATTTGGCACCACATCTCCTTAACGAGTTCCCGCCAAAACTCGTTTCGATTGTAGTAGACCAAACTAAATGACAGGACAAGATAAGGTCAATGACCTCGACCTCTGAGAAACAGCTGATTTTCAAGTAAACTTTACACTTAAATTTTTCGAAAACTACTTCGAATTTCCAAAAGTCGTAGAACAGAAGTTGTTCGCCTAGACGTTTAAAATAACCCCTTTTCGTCTTAAAAGGGCATACCCGTTACACCTTGTATAGAAGATATTTCATTTTGTATATATACTAACATAAGATGGTGCAGAATAAAACTCAGGTTTTAAATTAGTAAAAAATATATTAATTACGATGTTGATCGTTACAAGGAAGTGAAGTACCTAGTTAGAACTCTTCTTCAGCAGTATGTATTTGCCCACTGCAGGACATATGCCTGCATATGCAGGAGTTTTTAAATCGTACCATCTGGCATCAGGCCCCTGATTCTGTAAGGACAAAGCATGCGGAATGCCGGCGGAATGCAGGCGACGTGCAGGAGATTTCGTATTCTGTAAATGTTATTTTATTTAATTACTTAAGCAGCCTTCCAATTTAAGGGCTACTTAATTATTTACATAGCTTCCCTTCTTTCTCAGCCAATCAGTATTAAAGGAAATTATAGAACAGCTTTTATTTTTACTCGTGCAACAAATCGACTAATGCAATGCTCCTGCATCCCGCCTGCTTGTCGCATGCTATGTTTTTACAGAATCGGCCCACAGGCTGGTGGCTACTTAGAACTAACATTATTTAATTTGACATATTCTTGACGCCTGATTAAAATGTAAAAGCAAGATTGAACACGGCAAGGCAAGGGTCGCCATGAGGTGTGGGGGGCAGATGAGGAACAAGCAAAACACGTCTGTCTCGGAATACGCTATCTTTTATTCTACTCTTACTAATAATAATAATTGGCCTTTGCATCTAATTTTAGATGATTTATACAGCGCAAGCAACTTTTAATCCATGCTATTTTATGGCGCTGTTTGCCCGGGACGTTGTTAGGTGGAGTAGGCTTGCCGACCACCTATACCACCCTCCGAGCCTAGTCAGCCATGCCCAGAGAAAAGAACTGGTCAATACGTCTGGAGCTAACTAAGCCGTGGGTTTCCTCACGATGTTTTCCTTTACCGTATGAGCGATGTTATTAACGCACATAACTTTTCCGCAAGGAAAAAGACATTGGTGCGCGGTCAGCCGGGATTCGAAACCACGACCTTCGGAATCAAAGTCGGGGTATCTACCACTAGACCAACACGAGCTCTTCTTACTTAAAAACACACTAATAAATACCCCACTTCACAGCTTCACTACAATCATTGTACAGTAGGCGCGGAACTAGCACTGTCAAGGGTGGTTTGAAGAAACTCCATGTTTCTTCTCCGTCCCCTCCTGATCCGTGGGAGGATGACGTTGTGGGTCTTCCGGAGGTGATCCTTGAGGTACCTGCGGATATTGAACCTAGAACTGCACAGCTCGCATTCGAAGCTGAAACGATATAGAAAACAAAGATTTATTTATCTATGATTTATATTTACAGGTTTGTTTTATATTTTTGCCCTTCCATCTTATTCCTTCTTTTCCTTTTCCCTTCCCCCTCCAGATGGATTGCTGTTTGCGTACGTATTTTTTCTTTTTATTTCGATAGTGACAAATCATAAATTTTATATAATTGTTTAAAAAGTATGATTCTATTATTGGCAGTCTATTTTACCTAAGTGTTATGTTAAACTATTTCTAAGTGCTGCTGATACTGTGAAAAAAAAATTGGAAGTACATTAACCTTTGGAGGGTCCGTAAATTATAGGTAAAATTATAGCATACGTCATGTGATTGATAAGATATGAAATGGTAATAGATAATTACGACGTACTTTACATAAATACGTATAAAAACTAAACTAGACCACCTACCTTCTTTTTATAAAAAATATTGTAATTATGAATGTTTTTTCTGTTACTTGGTAATATATTTGAGATTTAGTAAGCAGTAAATAATTATTTATTTACTTTGAAGTAAAAACTTTCTCCCAACTTTCTTCCGACTTTCTCTACGAAGCTTGTTTCACAATGACTGTAATCTGGTCCTAGTTCAATTATTGTAAAAAGTGTCCATTACAGTCTACCGATCACCATAAAATATTATTTACATATAGCTATCATAGGAAAATAATAAATAATTCAAGTTGAAATAAAAGTACCGGAAGTATACTTCCGGTATTCCTACCAAACTACATTCCATTGTGACCCTTACGTTCATGACGCTAGAGCTCAACCAAACACGAATTTTACGTATTTTATCGAGCGGTTTTCTAACTCGTAAAAAAGTGTTTCTACAAAGAAAATCGATATTTTGATACAATACATACCAAAAGACTGAACCAAATAAACTAATTAACACTAGTTTTTCACTAAAATCACCCACTTATCACTATTTGAAACAATTAATTATTTTCTTCTATAGTTTTCGCAATTTCGCATAATAAAACACTTTATTCATCCGGTTTATCTCAGTCAACCGTGAAAAAGCCAACTGTAAAGTTGGCGATAGCTTGGTTCGTTTAAAACCATGAATAAAAACGCGATTCAACCTGATAAACTAGGAGTTCGCCCCGAACTAAGACCTCACGCCCCCCTATCTCCCCAACCCCCCTACCGATCCGGCTCATCTTCGAACTCATAAATTCTATTGACCTAAACTACGCGCATACCAAAATTCATGAAGATCGGAGCTACGATACTCAAGTTATCGTCGAACAAACATACAAAGATACAAGCGCCAGGCCCGTCTACACTGGACCTCACTCGCTTCGCTCGTTCGGTCAATTAATCCCTAATTTTTATGAACACGGCATCACGAGGGAACGGCTGGACCGATTTTGCTAATTCTTTTTTTGCTATAATCAGGAGAAGGTTCTTATGCCAGAATTTTTTGAATTTTGGATAAAGCGAAGCTAGTCTCTTATTTATTTTATTTATTCAGTGCACAATAGACATATACATAAAAAAACAAGACATAATATAAATTAAAACTAAGGTAAGTCTAACCCTATATAGAGTAAGTTCTCTGCCGACAGACCTCAGGGGAAAGTAAATAACTATAGAGGAAGGTAATAAAGTGTACAGAGGCAAAGGAGAAAATAAATGGTACAAAAGTCAAAAATTAAATTTTTTGACCGAACGAGCGAAGCGAGTGAGGTCCAGTGTAGACGGGCCTGGCGCTTGTATCTTTGTATGTTTGTTCGACGATAACTTGAGCATCGTAGCTCCGATCTTCATGAATTTTGGTATGCGCGTAGTTTTAGGTCAATAGAATTTATGAGTTCGAAGATGAGCCGGATCGGTAGGGGGGATATAGGGGGTCGTGAGGTCTCAGTTCGGGGCGAACTACTAGTTTAGTTTAGAATATCCCCCTGAAAGCCTATCGAAATGGTTCACCCTGTGTACTTACTTCCTCTCGTTGAGATGATGCAAAGTGTGCGACTTCAGCCCGTGCCTGTCTCTGTACGAAGCGTCACAAACGTCACACTTGTACTTCCTCACCGCGTCCTTCTCGTGGATTCGCTTCGTGTGGTCGTTCAGGTTACACAGGAAGTTGAACATCCTCGGGCAGTAACTGCATTGATATTGCTTCTTTTCTGAAATAAAAACGAGAAATCACAACTCTTTTATTGACCGAACGTGCGAAGCGAGTGAGGCCCAGTGTAGACGGGCCTGGCGCTTGTATCTTTGTATGTTTGTTCGACGATAACTTGAGTATCTTAGCTCCGATCTTCATGAATTTTGGTTTGCGCGTAGTTTAGGTCAATAGAATTTATGAGTTCGAAGATGAGCCGGATCGGTAGGGGGGTTGGGGAGATAGGGGGTCGTGAGGTCTCAGTTCGGGGCGAACTACTAGTTAGTTAGTTTTTACATAGTTTTTTTTTTATTAGTATGAAGTAGGATAGGATTACTTTACTATTACTAGGAGTTCGCCCCGAACTGAGACCTCACGACCCCCCTACCGATCCGGCTCATCTTCGAACTCATAAATTCTATTGACCTAAACTACGCGCATACCAAAATTTATGAAGATCGAAGCTACGATACTCAAGTTATCGTCGAACAAACATACAAAGTTACAAAGATACAAGCGCAAGGCCCGTCTACACTGGACCTCACTTAGCTTCGCTCGTTCGGTCAATAAATACGAACGTTTACGGACGCCCTTTTTATTTTTTTATTTTTATCTAAGACAGCCGCGCGTGTTGGTACCTGAATGCGTCTGAACATGTTTCTCCATCTCATCTCTGAACCACGTCTGATACCCGCACTGGTCGCAGGAGAACTCTGGCGGTTTGTGCATCTTGTTGTGACGCCATATTGCACAAGTACCGACCACCTTGACGCCGCATAACTGTAACAGTTACCCTAACGTGAGTTGCCCTAACAAGGCGGTTAAATATTGTTTGAGATCTTTCTCTATTGTGGTATTAGCTGATTCGTTTTGATGCCTACCTAGTTTTAGTTAAATCTAATTTAGGTGATTAAAAAAATATTTTCAATAATTATTTGTAATTATGGTATAATGGCTTTCAGATGTTTTGGTGTTTAAATGCTGTAAGCCTGAAAGTGTTTGTTGTATAAATAAATAAATAATAAATATGCATCTTGTTGTGACGCCATATTGCACAAGTACAGACCACTTTGACGCCGCATAACTGTAACAGTTATCCTTATATACATACATACATATACCTAAATCTTGATTCTTGATTCATTCTTTATTGCAACACACCACATTTAAATAATTACAATAAAAAGAACAAAAAAATACATCAACACTTAAAATTAGGTGGCACAATGGCCGGCCTTATCGCTTAAAGCGATCTCTTCCAGGCAACCTTTGATGGACAAGAAGTAAATAAAGATGAAAGGTAGGGTGATTAAATAATATTATTTAGTCTTCAGGATGTTTGCTAAAATTCTGTTTATAAAATCTTTCTGCAACTTATAAGTACATACAACATGGGGGAGGTACTTGCCCAACAGTGGGATACTATAGGGTAAATAAAAATAGAAAAAACATACATACCTCGCAAATGACTTCATCTCGGCGGTTGTATATCTTCTTCTCTTTCACACCGCGCTTAGACACTGTCTTATTAGACTGCAACCAATTATTAACTACTAGCAGCATCCCGCGGTTTCACCCACGTAAGTCCCGTTCCCGCGGGATTTACGGGACAAAAAGTAGCCTATGTGTTATTCTAGGTCTCCAGCTACCTATATGCCAAGTTTCATCGCAATCGGTTCAAACATCCAAACACACACACTTTCACATTTTTATTATTAGTAGGATTTAAAAAAAAAACGGACTCGCGTACGACGATTTTGACAACAAAATGACGTCTATTGTTTGGGAGCTTAAAATATTTATTTTATGTTTAGTTATAAGCACATAATTATTCCTTGCGGAAAAGTTATGTGCGTAAATAACATCGCTCATACGGTGAAGGAAAACATCGTGAGGAAACCCACGGCTTAGTTAGCTCCAGACGTATTGACCAGTCTTTCCTCTGTGCATGGCTGACTAGGCTCGGAGGGTGGTATAGGTGCTGGGCAAGACTACTCCATTTAGCAACGTCCCGGGCACTACAGCGCCATAAAATAGCACGGATTAAAAGTTGCTTGCGCTGTATAAATCATCTAAAATTAGATAAAAAGGCCTTTTATTATAAGCAGCAACAGAAATACTTTATCTGTACAATTTTCAACTGTCTAGCTATCACGGTTCATGGGATACAGTCAAGTGACGGACAGTGAACTTTTAGTAAAAGGGACCCGATTTAGGTGGAGTATTATTGTGCCACAAATCAAAATAAATCTAGTTTAAGTTATAAATATAAATATTGCACGACATTGCACACAGCGCAATCTAGCTCCAAACAAGCACTAGGTGCGTACTATGGGTGTTAAACAACGGATATACTACATATTATACTTTTTTTTGTAAATACATACATATTATACATAGAAAGACATATTATACATATATGTTTTTCTTTATAATACTGTTTTTCCTTTCTGAGAAGAGCTGCCATCAGTTGTTTTCCTAGACTATTGTTTTATTTATTTATTTTCTTTATTGACATGGAATCAACAGCTCTTACAAAACATTAGAAGCAACAAATAAATAAAACTTATAGCCAATAACAGATTATCAGCTGAATTCTGCTTGAGGTGCAGGTGCGAGCCATAGCTGCTTCCTCTTCGATTACTGGTCTTAGAGAATTTGGCCATTATAATATTCGTTTTATTTTGGTACTATAATGTGTTTTATATTTCTGTCTAGGATATAAGTAGAAAGTGGGATGAAAAATTAGTAAGAAGTACGATAGAATTATACTTGCCTTGGCAGATTAGGTAGATCGAAGAAATGATGGAGTGATGTCTAAAGGGCTGATATGCATGCAATGACCTCACTACAGCAGATGCTGAAGATCGTGTAAAGCGGAGATGTAAAAGGAGGCCGTGAGGGGCTCCCGAGGGGGTGTAACTGGGAATATTGTGAGTGATAATGATAGTGAAGAAATATGATAGATTAAATTGTGATGAGATGTCACTTACCTCATCAATGACATTCTGTTCTGTACCTTCATATTTAGCCTCTCGTTTTACACTCTGTGGACTAAAATACATGATTAAATTAAGTCTAATTTATTAGTGACTGTTGGTTAAACTGTCACTAATTGAAGATTTTACATATATAATATTTACTTAGTGATAGTTTAATCAACCAATAAATGCCTCTGAGTTTGATAACATAAAAGCAATATGATAAAATGAGTTTAAAAGATGTTACTCAGTTTACGAACCTGTGGCAGTCATCATCAAAATCTTCATTTTTATTTATTTCTCGTTTGCTTATTTCTAATGCTTCCCCTTTGATTTCTACTTCAATTTTCACATTCAACTTTTGACTCTCCTGTTTCACTTTCGGTGATGAGAAACTTATTGGTTTCTCTTTCTTCACTTCAGATAGTAATTGTTTTCTTACATCTTTCTTAATCTGAGTTTTATTAACACCCATTTGTAAAGAATATAGATTGTTCAGTTTCATGTTAGTTTTTAAGCATTTTCTTTTAAATTGATAAGCAGATTTTAACTGAGACAAGCAATCTTTGCATATTTTCTTAGGGAGACTGTCCGACTTTTGAATCTAAAAATACAATATAATATACACTACATAATTTCTTCTATGGTTTTTGCGATTTTGCATAATAAAACACTTTAAGTTGGCGAAAGCTCGATTCGTTTAAAACCATGAATAAAACGAGATTAAACCCGATAAATAAAGTGTTTTATTTTATTATACACTACATAATTAAAACAAAATAATTTGACGGCCTCTGTAATACTCACCTGGGCGGGAGATCGTCTGACTGCAATGCGCAATGCAGAAGGCTGCGGGTTCAATTCCCGCCAGGGGCAAATATGTTTAAAAATAGATATTTGCATCTGGTCTGGGTATCTATCTATGTTTAATATGTATGTATTTACAAAAAAAAGTATAATATGTAGTATATCTATTGTCTAGTACCCATAGTACAAACCTAGTGCTTAGTTTGGACTAGACTGCACTGTGTTTATTGTCATGCAATATTTATTTAATTAGTTACAATCTATAAACAAACAAGACAATCCAACATTGCAAAAACAGAAGAATAATCTAAAATCTATTTTAATTTCAACCTGAGTTTCTTCAGACCAATTAGGTAGTTTACCCTCCACCACATAGGAGGAACTTGAAGTTTGCTCCCTTGATTCTTGGGTAGCCTTTTACACCCATGGGAAAAGATGGGGGGTAACTCTTTTTTATGCTGGGGCTACATGGCCCAATTTGAACCTGAGTCCATAGTGTTATATTCATATTGTATAGGGAAAACAAGAGCAATAAAACATGACTTCTGCTAACATTGATCTATTCTATTACCAGAATTCCAGTGCAGAATTGTATATCTTCAGCAAGATTCCTATTTAAACACCCGAATATACCGACTAGAGCAACGTTAGAAGCCATGCACATTCTACAAACATTAGTTTTAAGTTCTTTAGACATTTTTGTATAATATCTTTCTCTTGAGATTCTTCAAAAATCGTTTTAACCAGCAACTTGTAGTGTTGTGGGACCACCAATGTTCCCGAGTGGTTCCCGATGTTTTACAGAATATTTGCTAGGTATACAAAACATGAATGAAAGGGAATTGTCACAAACTGTAAAGTTATGGGAATTGTGCACGATGTTTGTTTTTTTTTATAATAAATAAACAGTTTTCTCAAGTTTGTTTTGGTTTTTGTTATCATTTTACGACATGGAAAATATTTTGTTTTTTTTTAAACCACTTATGGCCATTTTGACAGTAGCCAGTGTTATATTATACAAAAAAGAATATCCGAGAAAGTCAAAACTTTAACTTTATTATATCTAGCTTTAACCCGTGGAGCCCAAAAACACCCAAAGCATGTCCCGATCGATTTATTTTTCATCAAGGCCCTGTCTGTAAGCAGGCCAACATTATTTTTAAATATAAAATCCCGCTGCGCCAGAGAATATAATCAATACGTTTTAGGGCGCCCGTGTCGATGCCGCGCCCATGTTCCACGAGCAAGAAAGTTGTCTACGAGTATGAAGAAAAAAAAGCAGTTTGTTTACGAAGCTTCGACAAAAAAAAAATAGTTTCTTTTAGCGTTATGTTTGTTTTACTCAACGGCAGGTGTCAGGACTAATGCTATTGACCAACATTATAAAATAAAAAGTAAAAAGCTTTTTCCAGTGGTCACTCTGATCACGATTAGGAGTTTTGGCGGGAATGCGCTGAGGAGATGTGTTGCTAAATTTTCATTTTTGTGAAACTTAATTCAAATGCGTGTAAATTGTTTAATTTCGGGGGCATATTAATCAATTTAGTTTCGTGAAGGTGTACAAGTGAAAATTAAAGTGAAAATCGGTGCAAATCATGGACTTTAGCTTAGTGTTCTCTCCAAAGCTCCGTGAACAAACATTGTAAAAAATGGCCTCCTTTATACAATGATTCCCTTGACTTGACTTTAACTATGACGATTTGACTGTTTCATTCGATGCAAATCAATTATTGATAATACTTGACACTGGCAAATGTCCGAAAGGAAAAGCCATTTTAAAGAAGAAGAAGAAGAAGAAGAATGATCACGATTATTCTACTCAACGAGAGATGGCGGGACTATTTATTGGCCTCATTATAACTAAGATTCTGGCAATACTAAACTAAACCAGAACCAAATTGTCAATCAGAATTTGTAAATATTTAATATGTACCTATTAGCAGTTGAGATATTTATTTTGCCGTAATGTTTTATCGTGGTCTAAAAACAAAATATATAGACAAATAGAATGTCGTCTATAAAAGAGGAAGCACGAGCAATACCCGACGTGTGTCGAGTCTGTACAGAATCAAACGTCGATATGGTCAATATTTTCGACTGTACGAAAAGAAACATAGCAGACGAAATACAATTCTGCACAGGAATTTTAGTAAGTAATGTTTTACGAACGAAAAATTCAGTATTCACGGGGATATCGGAGTTAAAACTGGAATTTATGATATTGCCGGACAATCCAACATCACAGATGATAAAAATTCGCAAAGTTTTTCGTACAGTTTACCTTCATAGCTACTTTTAAAATTGTTACAATTGTTTGATCCACCTAACTCTACATTTCTCACTTTTCAGATATTAGAAAATGACAATTTACCTCAGAAAATTTGCTGTGAATGCGTCCAACAGCTGCAAGTCGCTCACAAATTCAAACTGAACTGTCTGCAAGCAGAGGAGAGATTCCGAGGGCTCTGTGGCGAAGTAAAAGTTGAGATAAAGTGCGAGTGTGAAGACGAGAATGAGAGTTCTGAGACTGGAGTATTCCTGTTTGAACCGAGTGTTGATTGGTTTGTCTTTTATTTATAAGCATTTTAGGCGACCAACCACGAATGCGTAGTAGCCTTTATTGTTTAGGAAATCCTCCTGAAGGCCAGTCTAAATCCTCCACCTGTGTAGATTATACATAGAACAGTTTTTTTAAAGCAAGTTTTTATGTGCAACATAATCAGCCCGTTACTTTGTCCCATTGCAGGGCAAAGGCCTCCGCATAGAGGGGTTAGGCATTAAATGCCATGGAAGCCTACCCCGAGTGAATGTCCCATGCCTTCGGACTGACATACCGTCTTTTATTGATTTCAGCATTTCATTTTAGGTGGCCAACTACTAATGCACTAATTTATTGTTTAAGAAAACTACCTAAATCCTCCACCTGTGTAGATTATACATAGAACAGTTTCAGGCTAGATAATGGGCCCTACCATGATGTCTTATAAGTCTGTGCGAAGTAGTCGCGTTGTCGTTCAGCTAAAATAATAACATCTGGTTTCTATGGTTTTCGCGATTTTGCATAATAAAACACTATTTATCCGGTTTTATCGCGTTTTTATTCATTGATCTAAACGAACTGAGCTTTGACCAACCAACCTGCTGTCAACCTTGAAAAAGCCAACTGTAAAGTTGGCGATAAAGTAAAGTTGAAAAATACATCAAATAGTAAAAAAAATAAAAAAAAACAAACTTTGTAAAAATAAAATGATTTTTGTATATTTTTCTGTGTTTTTAAAAGTAGTCGGGGTATTTTTTATTTAAAATTTACTTTTTTTTTTTTAATGACAAAAGGACGACATAGCATCGACAAACGAGCATGGTATGGCATGTGCAACATCCTGTAATATTTATTTATTATTAACAGCTTACTGCAGTTTCTTCTCCGTAGGTTTGATCCTGTGGAAAAATCAAAGTCAAACTAGCCTATGTACCATCAGGGCCCCATCTATTTCTTAACCAAAATTCGTATAAATTGATCTAGTGGTTTAAGGGTGAATACATGACAGAACAGATGCTGTTGCATTTATAACATTTGTAGGGATTTAATTATGGATGTTAAACTTTCAGTGTTCAAGATGTGAAGAAAGAGTTTGAACAACAACCTGATAAAATCCATAACAATGTCTGCACAAAATGTGATGCCAAGTTTCCTACGTTACAGGAAGTGAAAGCTCATCGGAGGAAATGTAAGAAGAAGAAAGAACATGTCTGTGAGGTAAACATACTTCCTTTGGGCTTTGAGACTGTTTGTTGGTTGTTGGGGGCCTTGTAGTAGGAATTTTCTCAGGGAGTTGTCAGCGTGTCTTGTCGAGGCTTCGGGTGATCCGAGGGCTGGTGGTTTCTCTCCTAGCGGATTAGCCTAGCTATCCAGCGCGGAATCGCTGCCAGTATTTTGGGTACCATGCCGCGGGAGGGTGGCGTCGATAGACCACTTTTTTTTAATTTACTTCCAAGTACAGACTTTCGTCCTCTCTTCCTTTATTATAAGTATTGAAGATTACGGAACCCTCAGCGCGCAATTTCCACTCGCACTTCCCTAGTTGTTTTCTCATTATTTCAGAAATGCGGCAACTATTTCTCGTGCAGAACTAGTTTGTACAACCACAGGCTGACACATCTACCTCCCAAGTTCTACTGTGCACATTGTGAATACAAGGCGACCACCCGGAGCTGTTTCATTCAACATATTAAAACGCATTCAGGTACCTATTTACTTCCTTTTTTTTTATTGTTTGTTGTTGTAATAATTTAATGGTAAATAATAATTATTATATTGTATCCCTATGTGGTAAACTATTGTGACTACCCAATTAATAGCACTATTATCTGCTGATGTACATAGTTATGAACAATAATGATTTCTATTCTATTCTATTCCTGCACCTTTTAATGGCTTGAAGGCCTCTGTGGCAATGCAGAAGGCTGCGGGTTCGATTCCAGTCGAGTGCCAATATTTATGCTTAAAAATAAATATTTGTATCTGGTCTGGGTGTCTTTCTATGTATATTAATATGTGTGTATTTAAAACGGATATTGTAGTATATCCGTTGTCTAGTATCCATAGTACAAGCCTAGTGCTTAGTTTGGGGCTAGATTGCGATGTGTGCAATGTAGTTAAAAATATTTTAAAAAATATATATATTTAATCCTACTAATATTATTGTGGGGTAACACACTCTTCGATAGGTCGCTGTTAGAAAATTATAAGATTGAATAAGATTGATTAGATCTGAAGGACCACCAACTCACGTTGGATTAAGATTGATCAGATTCTAGAAAACGGAACTGCACCCCTGAAATCACCCTTACACATTTAAACTGGTAGAAAAACACAACAGAATGCCCACTAACCTGAGCTACCTCCACGTTGCGTTTATCCTTCCGGTACCGGGGATTATTCACTGGCACAATAGTCCTCTGGTTTAGACTTAGGTATCACCTCGCACTATGAAGCACTAGTAATTAGATGTACTTATCACTACAATTGCATCCGAAATTAGATTGTTCTCATCTAAAAATAAAATAAGGGCGCGAACAATTATACTGTTGAAAGTTTGTGAATATGTGTGTATGATACCTAATCACGCAAAAACTACTGAACTGATTGCAATGAACCTTGGAATATAGGTAGCTGGGGACCTTAAGCTACTTTCTTTCTTTCTTTCTATTATTAGATTAGCTGCGCCCTGCGGTTTCACCCGCGAAAGTAAAAAACGCGTTATCACGGGCGCGGGCGCGCACTTTTTCGTTCATTACTCGAGTTCTACTGATTGAATTTCGATGCAAAGTATACCACGACCTTCCTCGAAAATAGAACTGGAAAATAGAGCCAGATTTCAATCGGATTAATAATTTTTAATTGCATAAGGAACAGACAGACAGACGTGAATTTTAAAAATTAATTTTGTTGTACTACTTTTTCTAAGTCCCCTAAACTACTTTATTTTTAATTTACTTCCAAGTACTGACTTTTTGTCTTCCCTTCCTTTATTATAAGTATAGATTATTTACACATAACTAAGTTTGTTTGTTTGTGAGTTTTATTTCAAATTGAAGTCGCGAAAACAAGAAAAATCTAAACTTATTCTCCTTTACTTAGAAAATATTATTTACACATGACTAAGTTATGTGACGTTTGTCTCTGTCTCTCAACTTTGAAACTTCATGTGACAGTAGAAGACAAACGATGCATAGTTATGCGGCGCATTAATTAGCGTTTATAAGTAAGGGGGTAAATCTGCAGGTGAAAAGAAGTACAAATGCAAGTACTGCGGGAAGCTATTCGCAGTATCCAGCAACTTGCTGGCTCATGTGCGGAGGATACATGAGAGTCCCGAGAAGAAGTTTCCGTGTCGCCTGTGTCAGAGATGGTACAAGGACCGGCGACAGAGGGAGAGGCATATGCTGACACATACTGCTGGCGGAGGGTAAGTTATCTATATGTCACTGGAAATGTATGAAATCTGTCAAAATATACAATAAAACATACAATTGCGCGGAAATGCGTGAAATAATAGTAGGTTGTATTACAAGGGAGCAAAATAATATTTTTACGGTGGGGGCGCTTTTTTGAATCCAGAGCGAAGTGAGGGATTCTAGAGTAGAATCCTGAACGTAGCGAGGGATTCAAAGTACGTCGCCCGAGCCAAAGATATATTTTGCGCTCGAGTGATACGTTCTACTTTTCATTACCCCATCATCATCATCAGCCTGTTGCAGTCCACTGCTGGACATAGGCATCTCCAATTGCACGCCACCTACATCTATTTTCGGCCTCTCGCATCCAGTTTGTGCCAGCCGTTTCATTACCCTCTTAAGAGAAAATAAAAGGCGGCTCATATTTAAAATTTGGGAGCTATTTAATTATTTAAGTAGCCCTCAAGTTTTAAGTGGCATTAAAACTTGTGGACTACTACTAAATTTTAATCTATTTTGAATCCACTTAAAATTTAAGACCATTCAAAATTTGAGAGCTACTTAATTATGTAAGTGGCCTCAAATTTTAATCTATTTTAAATCCACTTCAAATTTGAGGCGTTTTAAATTTAAGAGCTACTTAATTTTATAAGTAGCCTTAGCAAAATCTTACACGATTTATTAATGCTAGTGCTAGCTTATGTACAAAAAAAAACGACTAAAAGATCATTCCGGCGCACTAAAATCAAATGCTTTGCACTAAAATCAATTGCATCGCACTAAAATCAATTGCGGCGCACTAAGATCACTGCGGCGCACTAATAAAGTTTCTTGTAGAAAGCACCACTTCTGGGTGCACTTAAAAGCGAACAAAATCGTCCTTTTCGAATAGATGGAATGAAAATTATATTTCACGCATTTCCTAAGAATTGTATACATTTCCCAAACAGCGATCGGAAATGTATTAAGCTAAAAAGTTCCTAATGGAAATAAGCTATTTTGCTCCCGCTTAAAGAGGAAAAATGCAACACGTTTCGAATAGAAGGGATGAAATGGTAGATTGTAAATAGTCTACAAACGGAGGAAAGACTATTTTTCCAGCGAGAGTGTTTTTTAAATCCAGAGAAACGAAAGATTCTTGAATAGAATCCTGAGCGAATCGAGGGATTGAATGTACCTCACACAAGCGAAAAATAGTATTTGCTCCCGATGTAGACATTCTACTTTTTATCGCCCTCTATGAGAAAATGAGTAGTACCTTACTTTAACTTTTTAATAATTTAACCTGTTCCTATGTCAGAAATTCAAAATCGCGAAACCAGAATAAAATTCTAAACAAAATATGTTGAATTTCAGCCAAACAAATGTAAAAAAGGAGTCGAAACAAAAAAATTTAGACAAACCTAAAAGAGTTCGAAAGAGAATCCGCGATTATTTGTGCAAGAGATGCGACGCCAAGTTCCCCAGTTCCCAGGAAGCGAGAGCTCACAGGGCGCACTGTGAGAAGTACAAGCAATATCGACTAGATTGTAATGTATGTAACACGAGCTGGGCGCCGCGGTTTCACCCGCGTAAGTCCCGTTCCCGCTGGAATATCGGGATAAAAAGAAGCCTATGTGTTATTCCCGGTATCCAGCTACCTATATTCCAAGTTTCATTGCAATCGGTTCAGCGGTTTTTACGTGATTGAGTAACAAACACACATATACACATACTCACAAACTTTCAGCTTTATAATTTGAGTAGGATAAGATACACTTTCATATCTATAGATAGATAGATAATACTTTTTTGAACTACAACAAAAACATTACAAATACAAGAAATTGTACATACACACACTACTCTACACTCTATATATACTTACGCGGGAGAAACCCTGATGGTAAAAGGTGAAGTAAGGCAAAACTTGTATTTTAGTAAGTGATGATGACGATGGATGACTATCGATGATGATGAATGACGATAGACGGCAAGGGTTAAAAACAACGAAGATACGCAATTTTTGTTTTTTATTCGGATATCCGAATAAAAAGTAGCCCTATATGTTAATTTTAGTATTTGAATGTGATATCCAAATATTTAATAACATTCCAGATATGCGGCAAGCACTACAACCACCCCTCCAGCTTGTATTCCCACAAACGTCTCCACAAACCGTCTCAGAGTATGAAGTGTGCGCATTGTGAGTACAGCACGCTGCATCGGAACGATCTCATCAGACATCTTATAGTGCATACAGGTGAATATTTACTTAATTTAATTTATTTAATTGGAGATTCAACAGCTATAACAAGAAAATAAATTTGACAATGCAGTAAAAGAAACAGAACACCAATTATAAAATTAGCCCTACTACACACAGAACATACTGTTTTAAATAATGTTTCAAACCAGTAACGTTTAAAAATTAAAAAGACAGTTTATATACCTCCTCCTTTTTTTTTAAGTCGTTAGAAAAAAGTACGGAATCAAAAAGATTGAATTTCAAAAACTCTTTCCACACTAGAGTGCAAAAACCACTTTTGCACGCAGATTTCTAATGACATAAATAATATTTCCGAAGTTGTGAAAAATAATTTAGTTACAAATGACAGGTGAAATTTCAAAAACTCTTTCCACACTAGCGTGCAAAAACCATTTTTGCACGCAGATTTCTAATGACATAAATAATATTTCCGAAGTTGTGAAAAATAATTTTACTTACAATATTACAGGCGAAAAGAACCACCAATGCAAATACTGTGGCAGGCTATTTACTTTCTCGAGCAATCTCCTGAGTCACACCCGCAGAGTACACGAGAGTACTGAAGAGACAAAGATTCCTTGCAAACTATGCGGCAAGAGGTGTAAAGACAAGCGAGCGTTCAACGAACATATGCGGACACATGGGAGCAGGCGAGAGTGAGTTACTTATGGTTCTTTTTCTTATCGGTTGTGAACCGATTATGGCCATTAGGAAATTAGCCAGTGTCAAGTATTATTAATATATTATGCAAGTTATTTGCATCGACAGTCAAGTCTTCATAGTTAAAGTCAAGTCTAGGGAATCATTTGTAAACACGGCGGCCATTTATTTACAAAGATTTTTCACGGAGCTTTGGAGACAACAGTAAGTCCATGTTTTGCACTGATTTTCACTTTCATTCCACTTGTACACCTTCACGAAACTAAATTGAATAATATGCCGCCGAAATTAAACAATTTGCACGCATTTGAACAAGGTTTCACAAAAATGGAAATTTAGCACCATACCTCCTCAAAGAGTTCCCGCCAAAACTCACACTGCTACTTATGGTTGTACGTACCATCACGTCAAATTAAGGAATGATTTATATTAAACCGTCACGGGTCCTAGCTTCGTTGTCCATTGCTCGGCGGGCAGTCGAACGGTCTGTTGCAACCGAATAGCGGCCGAGCAAAGGACAACGAAGCTCGGACCCGGCAGGCAGAAACGGTCCAATTTAAAAAAACCCGACTGCGTAAAAAACTCGATTAAAAAATGCGCATAGAAACAACAAAAAAACCAAAAAGAAAAAACAAGCCCAGTAATTTGAAATTACGCTAAGTAATAATAGTTTTGTAATCGATACACACAGAACACATAATAAATGAGTAAAAAATTACTCACAGTCGGGACCCATTCATTTTACCAATCTAATTTTTCCAATGGGTCCCGACTGTGAGTAATTTTTTACTCATTTATTATGTGTTCTGTGTGTATCGATTACAAAACTATTATTACTTAGCGTAATTTCAAATTACTGGGCTTGTTTTTTTTATTTTTGGTTTTTTTGTTGTTTCTATGCGTATTTTTTAATCGAGTTTTTTACGCAGTCGGGTTTTTTGTTTTTTTTATAAATTATTTTTATTATTTTACGCTTTTTAGTTATTTTCATTTATTGATGGTAGGTAAGTCTCGTAATCTATTCATTTCATTAGGGGGTTATAATGTACTAGCTGCGCCCCGCGGTTTCACCCGCGTAAGTTCCGTTCCCGCGGGAATAAAAAGTAGCCTATGTGTTAATCCAGGTCCCCCAGCTACCTATATTCCAAGTTTCATCGCAATCGGTTCAGTATTTTTTGCGTGAAAGAGTAACAACCTCACATACATACATACTTACATACAAACTTTCGCGTTTATAATATTAGTAAGATTCTATTTCAGTTAGGGTTTAGTTATTTATTGTTTAAATTTATTATTATTCTTTTAACGTTTTTAGGTACCTAAGTGTTATTAGGCTTTTATTCAGTAGGTAGGTACAATTTATGTAAATATTGTTTTAGTATACAATATGTAAAGAAATGGGTGTCCGACCAGTCGTGGGCGTATTGCTACCTCATTATAGATACGGGGAAAAATAAAATTAAAAAATTATATCGAGAAAAACGAAAGTTATGAATTTTTTAGTTTTAAATAAAAAAATAAATTTACCCTAAAGTTCGGGAAATTTTACCATTCTTGCAACATTTCACCTGTTGGGCGGTGTCTTTGATAAATATGTTTATTGTTATTTTCGGCATTTATAAAAGGACTCGCGCGCCGCGGCGGTATCCTTTGATTTAAAAACGGCACGTGTAGCGCGCGCGCCGCGCGGTTACGTTGCGATTTAGTTCCGCGTAGAAACTGATTTCGATCGGACGTCCGCACGTCCGGTTGTATCGATGCGAAATGTCTTACACTAATCAGGAGTACTTTAATATGTTGATGTGTTTGGGTAGGAGTGAGTGTAATTACGCAGTTGCGCGCAGAGACTATGAAGCACGGTTTGGCGGACCGGTTTCATGGCCACCAAGATCGCCAGATCTCACACCTCTGGATTTTTTTATGGGGTCATGTAAAACAATTAGCCTAAAAAGAAGTGTGTGAGACAGAAGTAGAAATGCGAGCCAGGATCGTCGCAGCGTTCGATAAAATTAGATCGGACTCAAGTGCAGTGTTACAGAAAGTGCGCGCAAACTTGGTGAAGAGATCGCACTCCGTGTTGGTGGCAGACACGTGGAACATGACCATAGAAGTCTTCGACAAATTGACGTGCTTATTTCTTAAGTAAGTGCCTACCTACCTATCTAAAAAGTCTTTGTTGATTAGAAGTATTTCATGAAAAAATGTTTTTTGTTTTATTTGTAGGTGACAGACACTACATTTTGATGTACTTTGAAGAGAAAAACAGCTCTTTTCAGAGCTACATACAATTATGTTTCTTGACGACAAAAAATCAGAAGTTTATTTCGTAGTACTTGCGAAATATCAGCTGATACCTACTTCGCGTAGGTATTGCGGGCGGGCGGCTTTACTTTGTAAATGTAAAGGCGCCCGCGCCTCGCGCCGCCCTTGGTCGGCATCCTTTGTTAATGCTATACCTAGTTTGCCGTTCGTATAGCTAGTGTAACCATAGGTCAGGTTTTAATTTTTCCCTATTATTGATTAAAATAATTGGGGAAATAACATAGTTTCCAAATTAAAAAAAAAACACGTGAATATGTTCGTAATACGGTACCAAATAGCACCGTTTACGGCCGGACACTAGTTACTTTACATATTGTATATCAATAAATTCCTGTCACCTGTACCATCACGGCTTATACTTTGATAGTTCCAAACGTAACTACGTAACAAAAATAAAAACTTGTTCGTTAGTAATAAAAAGCAAGAATACCTAATTGTAAATTAACTTTAAACCGTTATATTTCCTAAACGGTTCTTTTAAATGAAAAATGGTGAAAGAAACCTAATATTTATTTTTAAAAACCTATTCAACGATACCCATCTTGACATACTTTGACGATATTTGGATTTTTAAATTTTGACAATATGGCGTCTGGTGGTGACATATGTTACTTTGGATTACTGTCATGTCTTTAGTCACACTCGCCAGATTAAGACGAATCGATTGACGTAAGAATCATCAAAATCGGTCCACGCGTTTGGCCTCTAGAACGCCACATAGAAACATACATACATAGACTGATAAACACATTACCCTCCTTTGCGTCGCGCAGTCGGGTAATAATCCCTAAATTGTGACAGCTGATAGCAGCAGCGAATTTCTGATGTGCCCGCATTAAAAAAAATATTTCAAACGATTTGATAGTACACTATTAAACACGTGAAACTGGCTGAAATTGTACTTTAATGGTGACAGAAAAGCCATAGCTAAGAAAATGAAATGAAAATGTGCCTGAAAAAAAAATGAACTGAAATGTCATGAAAATGTGTGAAATGTAAAAGAAGGACGTGTGATGTGCGAAATATTAGAGCAATAATTCAAATATGTTTTAATGATAAAGGATTTCAACTATGTTAAAAATTAATAGGTATTTAGTTTTTAGGCTCGACACACCTGCCAAAAAAATCCCAATTTTAAATAGTTAATATGGAGTTCCAAAAAGTAACGCCTAATTCAATCTTTTATCAATAAGGGATATATTATTATATAAAAAATAAGGGACAAATATTTTTTAATAATTCCCACTGCACTTTTTTTTCAGTTTTGAATGCGAGGTGTGCGGGGCTCGGATAATGCATCGAAAACATTGGAAAAAGCATCTTAAAGTTCAACACAATATCATAGTGCCCTCATTGAAGGCGGGAAGAAAGAAGGAACAAGTTCTAGTCTTAGTGAATGAAGAAGGAATAAAGGGGAATTCTGAAGACCTCAATTAAGGCCCGTTGTATTACAATTATAAATAATAAATACTCATGCTGTTTATTTCAATAAACACGTATTGCGTAGCATATGTATTCATTTTATTGGCAATGTTAATCCTTGGACTCACCACGGTCCGAAGACATTGGCCTTCGCACCACGACACGTCTTACTGCCTAACGTCACTAAAGCAGGCTACAGAGCACGTAATATGGTACTTAAACTGGCAGTTTACTTCCATACATTATTTAAGTTCATAATAGTTACCGCTAGGGGCGCTGATGGAAAATGTATGGAGTAAACTGCCAGTTTCATCGAGACGATAAACTATGAAAACTCATAAAGGGCTCAGACGTTTAAATTATCCAACAGTAGGTACTTATGACCACCCATCATCAGACCTTGGTGACTATCAAGCGTCATAAAGTACTCGTGTCCGTCAGGTCCGCTAGGCAATAGATTTACACCAAACTACGCTCATAATTTTGTACCTAATCCGCGCTACCATGATCGTTTGTCGTTGCTATGTCGTTCAGATAAATAATAGTAGATTGTATACCAAGGAAGAAAAGACTATTTTTACGGCGAGAGTGTTTTTTGAATCCAGAGAGAAGCGAAGGATTCTAGAGTAGAATCCCGAGCGTCGCGAGGGATTCTTGAGTAGAATCCTGAGCGAATCGAGGGATTCAAAGTACCTCACTCGAGCTAAAAATAGTATTTGCTCCTTAGGTAGACATTATACTTTTCATCGCCCTATATGAGAAAATGAGTACCTTTAACTTGTTATCCCAATGTTTCAAAGACTATTGACTTGTCTATTCCGAGTCTCCTACTCTGCTCTTAGTCTACTCCTATTCTACTCCTGTTCTATTCCTAGTGCCTCTTCTATTTTTATTGAAACTCTTTGGTGATTGACACTTTTTAAAAATATATACATTCCAAATTCAAATCGCCCAGCCAATTAGTAGCCGTAAAAGTAAAATCACTGCTAACAGGGAGGCAAAACGTTTTACCGGCGAGTTAGCGTGAGCGCCAGCAAAGGGCTAGTTCCAGCCTAGTTTACAGGGATTAGATTAGCTCTTTTCGAATAGATGTGATGAAAAGTACATTTTCATCACATCTATTCGAAAAGAGCTAATCCAGCTAGCCCTTTGCTGGCGCTCACGCTAACTCGCCGGCAAAACGTTTTGCCTCCCTCTTAGCAGGGATTTTACTTTTCCGGCTACTGATTGGCCGGGGGGATTTGAATTTGGAACGTGTATATTTGTAAAAAGTTTCAATCACCAAAGAGTTCCAATAGAAATAGAAGAGGAATACACTAGGAATAGAACAGGAGTAGAATAGGAGTTGACAAATAGTAGCGTAGGAGACTCGAAATAGACAAGGAATAGTCTTGGAATAGACTAGTAATAGTCTTTGGAACATTTGGGTTAACAAGTTAAATGTACTCATTTTCTCGTAGAGGGCGATGAAAAGTAGAATATCTACCTCAGGAGCAAATACTATTTTTAGCCCGAGTGAGGTACTTTGAATCCCTCGATTCGCTCAGGATTCTACTCTAGAAATTTTCGCTTCACTCTGGATTCAAAAAACACTCTCGCCGTAAAAATAGTCTTTTCTCCCTTGGTATACAATCTACTATTACACACCTACTGCTCTACAAAGTTACTTTATTTGACCAAAAAGGTCAACGTAAAGCGAGTCTTTATTCCCTAGGTGCATAAAGTGCTCATTATGCACCTAGGGCATAAAGTAATTTAAATTTGGACCTAAGGTTCTGGTAGCATACGGCCATTTTGAACTGGCCACCTATACATAACACTTAAAAAAATAAAAACTGGGCACTTTTTTTTTCCTTTTGTCACGGACGGAAGGGTAAAGCAAAAAGTTTTTAGTTGGTATAAAGCCCCAACTTTTTTTTTTTTCATCAGCTAAGGCCGATGTGTGGTTTCGTCATTTTGTAATGTAACATTGTTAAATTTAATCTAATAGAGAACTGTCAATATATTTCATATACGTTGCATTAATCTTTTGTTTTATTGTTAGTTAAATGCTTATTTTTGTAGCTCTTTAATTGTCTCGCAGTAGATGTGTAAAGTAGAGTATTCACCTCGGTACTAAAGCCTGTCTTTATCTTGGGCGCTTGAATCCCACGCTTCACTCAGGACTCTAGGTACATAACTCCTTCGCTTCGCTCAGGAGTTAAGTTTTTAACACCCTCGCTGCGCTCGGGAGTTAACCCTCTAGAGTCCTTCGTACGCTTTGGATTCAATATGACGCCCGCTCTAAAAGACAGGACTTTAGTACCTCGGTGCATAAACTACTATTTAAATAAAAAATACCCCGACTACTTTTAGAAACCACAGACAATTTAAAATTTTATTTATTTATTTTTTTGAAGTATGGTTTCTTGGTTGCTTTTTTTTTTTTAATTATTTGATGTGTTTTTAATTTAATTTTTTTAGCTGAACGACAACGCGACGACTTATAAGACATCATGGTATGGCCCATTATGTACCTTTGTTGTAGATTTTGTAACTTGGTGGTTTCGAAAATATTAAAGTTACAAAGTGGTCAGCCAAGCTTGGCTGACGTCAGATTTCTCCTATCTACTAGTACATGCTCCCCGTTATGTATACCAAGATTTTGTACCTATACCATAACTGTACCACAACGCATATTCAGTCCTTGGAAGCTCTAATAAAAAGTTATTAAAATAAAACCGTACAGCGCCTGCTAAAATGTATTAGCAATAATTGTACCTGTGTCAATGACAGGACACAGCTTAATGCGGTTATGTCATTTAATTAGTGAGTACCTATGGCCACCTTCCAGTTTCATCATCAGATCAGCTTCATGTCATAATAATATTGCATTGTCACGCTAGTGGGTAAGATCGCGATAAAATGTTCAATAACACGTGGTTCTTTCTAAGTTTTTATTACACTATTAGAAAGGGACAGAACTCCACATCGAAGCGGACCACTTTTTCTGTGCTTTTTAGTTCCACGTGAGCATTCGAGTTACTAGATACAACTTTCTTGGCTTCGACTAGCTGAAGGTTACGTTTGTTCTACTCACCGGCAGGTGTCAACACTAATTATTAATCAGCCATCAAACAACACCATAAAAATGAAATGTAGACTACAAAGCTCGTAGTCTACATTTGCAAAGCATGACTTCCTTGAATTGACTTTTACTACGACAACATGACTGTTTTAAAGAAAATTTTGAAAAAACTTGTATTATTATTATTGACACTGGCTACTTTCTAATTGGCCATAACCAGTTTACAACCGATATTATGGAGAGTTTTGGCGGGAATGCGTTAAGGAGATGTGTTGCTAAATTTTCATTTTTGTGAAACTTAGTTCAAATGCGTGTAAAATGTTTAATTTCGGGGGCATATTAATCAATTTAGTTTCGTGAAGGTGTACAAGTGTAAATAAAAGTGAAAACCGGTGCAAAACATGTACTTTAGCTTAGTGTTTTCTCCAAAGCTCCGTGAACAAACATTGTAAAAAATGGCCGCCTTTTTACAATGATTCCCTCGACTTGACTTTAACTATGACGACTTGACTGTTTTGTTCAATGCAAATAACTTGCAAATATTGATAATACTTGACACCGATATTATATTCTGGCAATAAAAAAACCAATTGTCAAATTGAAATTGTTGAAATTATGTAAATATTTTCGTGATACTATTTTGCCGTAATTTATTCTATTATTACCTCAAACAGATTAGTATTTAATATGTATTAGGTTGATAAACAAATAGAATGTCTTCTATAAAAGAGAAAGCACAAGCAATACCCGACGTGTGTCGAGTCTGTACAGAATCAAACGTCGCTATGGTCAATATTTTCGACTGTACGAAAAGAAACATAGCAGACGAAATACAATTCTGCACAGGGATTTTAGTAAGTAATGTTTACGAGCGACGACGAGTATTCACGGGAATATCGGAGTTAAAACTGGGATAAATATTGCCGGACATTTCAGAACCACGAATGCCAAAACTTTACAAAGTTCTCAGTACCTCCATAGCTACATAAAACCGTTTCACTTTTTAGATATTAGAAAATGACAATTTACCTCGGAAAATTTGCTGCGTCTGCGTCCAACAGCTGCAAGTTGCTTACAAGTTTAAACAGAACTGTCTGCAAGCAGAGGAGAGATTCCAAAGGCTCTGTGATGAAATAAAAGTTGCAATAATGTTTGAGCGTGATGACGAGGATGAGACTACCGAAACTGGAGAATCCCTGTTTGAACCGAGTGTTGATAAGTATGTCTTTTATTTATTTAACCATTTAGTATGTGGCTAACCACTAATGCTTAGGAGCCTATACAGTTTAAGAAATCCACCTGAAGGCCAGTCTAAATCCTCCACCTGTGTAGAAAGCTAGTTAGTGCTATGTTCAACATAATCAGCCTAATACCTTGTCCTATTGCAGGGTAAAGGCCTCTGCATAGAGGGGTTAGGCATTAAACACCACGGGAGGCTAGCCCGGATTGGTGAATGTCCCATGCCTTCGGACTGTGGTGAGTCCTAGGATATGTCAGTTTCCTCATGATGTTTTCCGTCACCGTAAGAGTGAAGTTATTAGCATTCATAACTTTCCTAAAGAAAAATTCATTGGTGTGCAGTCAGCCTGGATTAGGAGGCATGACCCTCGGAATGAAAGTCAGAGAATCTACCACTAGACCAACACTGTGTGCCATGTGCAACATCCTGACATCCTGTAAAATGTATTTATTACTAGCAGCTTACCTTAGCTTATTTAATTCATAATTATCAGTTCAGCGGTTAAGGGGTGAATATGTAACAAAACAGAAGCTTATTAAAACAATCTAGTGAACGTTTATAATAACAACTACCACCTACATACAAAGAAAACACACCCGACATAAAATTACAAACATTAAACGAAAAACCACATTTAAATCGGACAAACCCATTTGGAGATATGCCGAAGTATTGTTTTGCAACAAAATGTTTAATTGCAGCGCCCTGGCGAGTAATTGTCATAACAACTATCTACGAACCACCACTCATAAATACCTAACAAATATTTTACTGAAAACGGCATTTAAATTGGTCCAACTGTTTTGAAGATAAAAGGGAACATTGCTCCTTTCCGTCGTGGGTAATGAGTTTTATTTCCAATTAAAGTTATTAAATTAAAGTCACAAAACCAAAGGAAAATCTAAACTTATTTTTTTTAATTTTCAGCTTACCAGATGTAAAGGAGTCGAAACAAGAAAACGCAAACAAACAAAAAGAAGTTCGAATAAGAATCTGCAACTATCTGTGCCAGAAATGCAATGCCAAGTTCCCCAGTTCACAGGAAGCAAGTGCTCACTTTGCGCAGTGTGACTTCTCACAGTACAAGCAATATCATCTAAAATGTAATGTATGTATTACACTTACATATCTATAGATAGATAGATAATACAACTCATTTACATAGGTACACACATATTACTCTATACTCAACACAGACTGTGTTGTGTATAAATTACTTGTACACTAATATTATAAAAAGAAATTATTTGTTTGTGATAAATAGGCACATCATCGAGAAGGGATCGGGACAAACGCGGGTGAAACTTCAGCAGCTATTATCTAATAAATTTCATAGTAATAATAAATAAATATTTGAAAATGATATCCGATTATTGAATAAATATTCCAGGTCTGCAACAAGCGCTACAAACACCCCTCTGGCCTAAAGAAGCACAAACCGTCTCACACTATGAAGTGTGCGCATTGTGAGTACAGCACGCTGCATCGATCCAATCTCATCAAACATCTTGTCGTGCATACAGGTATAGTGCATATAGACAAACTTCTCTTCAATCCGTCCCACAGTCTACGAGGAATCAATATAATGGAGATCTAACTTCTATATTAAATTCGAAAAAAGCATGTTCCACTGTTACACAACAGCCGATGCACACACTGACATGTTCTGTACAGTATTACATATGATTGACCTTTGGATCGACCAATGGCGAACGATCTTTAGTGACAAATTGCTGGTCGAATCATCGTTCTAGGCTCCACAACCACCGTTTGTGTAGAACATTTTTTCAAAGGGTTGCTACTTCCATATTCGAGCTTGTTGCCCAGAGTAGGAAGTGTGCGCATTGTGAGTAATGAAATGAACAATAAACACACTGTCAAGGTAATACTATATGATGTAGACTGCTACAAACTCGTTAAGGGATTCCTTAATAAACCAAAACATAAATCACTATACATACCAGTTAAAGCACAGTCATTTAATCTCATTGATTTAGTAGTTTTTCGGTGATTGAGTAACAAACACACATACTCAAAAATGTTTATTTAATTAGGTACACCAACAGTAATACACATTGATAGATAACTCAACAAAAAACAATGCCAGAACACTATGGTTAAATGTGTTTACCCATTATAGGTATACACAACTTTGTCTTAAAGATACTATTATTAAAGTAAAAGACCTATGCTAAAATTAAATAGGACATAGGACATATAATAGAATAGGATTTATTACAGGGGAAAAGAACTACCAATGCAAATACTGTGGCCAGCTATTTGCTCACTCGGGCAATCTCTCCAGTCACATCCGCAGACTACACCAGAGAAATGACCAACATCTGCAGCCACAGGCAAATTGGATAAGGTAAGTTAAATAAAAAAATAAATAATGCACAACATTACACACAGTGCAATGTAGCTCCAAACTGTAGGTACCTACACTAGGATTGTACTGTGGGTAAACACAATTGACGGTAACTAGAATCAAATACATCTTTATACAATATAATATTATGTTATTGACCGAACAAGTGAAACAAGTGAGAGGTCCAGTGATTTTTGTATCTTTGTATGTTTGTTCGACGATAACTTGTTAGTTTAGGTTATGAGTTCGAAGATTAGCCGAATCGGTAGGGGGGTTGGGGAGATAGGGGGTCGCGAGGTCTCAGTTCGGGGCGAACTACTAGTTGTACATGATACAAGAAGTGCTCTCATCGTTTCAAAAACAATAAAAAATAACTTTAAATACCACTATTTTACAGGCAAAGTTACCCCTGTTTTACAAAATAAATCAATTTTTCTTCTAAATCCTTAACCGCAATACAATACCTAGAACTTCCTCATCGCATTTAAAAAAAATATTATTTTAATCATCGTTAATGATTGATTTTACGAGAAATTATAGATTTTTCGTGCAATTCCATTTCGCTCATTTCTATGCAATCGGACAAGGATTGATAATTATCATCTATCGCCGTCTTATAGCATACGTTCCACTACGGATAAAGTCACTGGCGATCGTTGTGGACTTGTCGAAAACGTCCTTTATAATACAGTAATAATATACATCAGCGTATGCGTTAAATCCGGTAGCTGTGTTGTTGTTGTTTTTGGAACGCATCCTTTGGCATTCCACTAATAGTCCAGTAAAATGTTCGTCTGAATATATGGGGTTGTATGCGTAAAATCCGGTAGCTGTGATTTTTTACAGACTTGTCTATTATGGTGGCCCAATGAATAATCCAAGTTTGTGACCACAAGCGCCGAAAGCAACCTTGTCAAAAATCGAATAAACCACGTAAATATGAGTTTTTTTTTTCTTCAAATTTTGGCGATTATAACCCTAAAGAACTAGTTTTAAAGAGCGTTTATAAAATAAAAAAAGCTACAATATGTGATTAGAAATCTATCGGGTCTGTGTAGACCCAATACCGTCAAAATTGTCGTCAAAACGCTATGTCGTCAAAATTTGAAGAAGAAAAAAACGTTACTTTGCGTTTTTTTTTTTATAATTTTCACAAAGTTTTTGATGTCACAAACTTGGAATTATACATTGTCATAAACAAGTCTGTAAAAATAACGTTGCCTTTGGCTGCGAATGCCAAAGGCAACGAACCTAACCTAACCTAAGGTTAGCCTAACCTAACCAAAGGCACCTAACAAATATTTTACTGAAAATGACATCTAAATCAGTCCAGCTGTTTTGAGGATAAAAGGGAACATTAGAATACGTACACACACAACCTCTCACTCCAAACGCATATACCCTGCTCCGTTCCGTCGTAAGTAATGAGTTTTATTTCAAATTAAAGTCGCGAAAACAAAATAATTTCAACTTATTTTGTTTAATTTTTAGCCTACCAAAAATAAAGGAACGTTTACGTTTGGAAAAAGTTGGAATGAGAATCTGCAACTATGTGTGCAAGAGATGCAACACCAAGTTCCCCAGTTCACAGGAAGCGAGTGCTCACAGTGCACACTGTGGGAAGGACGAGCAACATCAATTAGAATGTAATGTATGTATTACACTAACATATCTATAGATAGTTAGATAATACTTTATTTGATCTACAAGAAATACAACACATTGTACATACACACACTACTCTATATACTCCACACAGACTGTGTGGTGTATACTTATACAAGGTGTAACGGGTAAGCCCTTTTGAGCCGTAAGTGGTTTGTTCTAGACGTCTAGGCGAACAAATTTTGTTCTACGACTTTTGAAAAATCGAACTTTTTTTTAATTTTGAGGTTACGTTTCATTGAATAACAGCTGCTTTTTAAAATAAAAGTAATTGAAATTTTGATTGTAGTAGACCAAACAAAATGAAACTACAAAATAAGGTCAATGACCACGAACTCTGATAAACAGCTGATTTTCAAGTAAACTTTACACTTAAAATTTTCAAACAGTACTTCGAATTTTCCAAAGTCGTAGAACAAAAGTTGTTCGCCTAGAAGTCCAAAACAACCCCCTTTCGGCTTAAAAAGGCTTACCAGTTACATCTTGTATACATTACGTCTATAATAATATTTATTATAAATATAAATTATTTATTTGTTTGTGACGAATAGGCACATTATCGAGAAGTAATATAGGCTTTGATCCCAATATCGATATGCCCACGGGATTAGGACATACGCGGGTAACCGCAGCAGCTATTGTCTAATAAATTTCATAGTAATAATAAATAAATATTTGAAAATGATATCCGATTATTGAATAAATATTCCAGGTCTGTGGCAAGCACTACAACCACCCCTCCGCCTTGTATTCCCACCAACGCTTTCACAAACCGTCTCAGACTATGAAGTGTGACCATTGTGAGTACAGCACGCTGCATCGGACTGATCTCATCAAACATCTTACGGTGCATGCAGGTGAATATTTACTTCCTGCACTAAATGCAATGTAACCAAACCACGCCACCGTATGCAGAGGTGGCGTGGTTTGATTAAAAACATTAAAAAACCGGTCAAATGCGAGTCGAATTCGCGCTTGAAGCGCCAATTGTACTATTATCACAATTTGGTACCGAACCCTGAAAAACGCTAGACCAAACGAAATCCCTGAACGTAACTTCGCTAATTTCTGACTAGATGGCGCCATCACGGTATCGTTACGTTTATATTTAAAAAAATCACGTTTGTTGTATCCCTCTTAAATATGTGTTTAATATTGTCTTAAGTATTTGTTTTTATAGCCGCAACAGAAATACATCATTTGCAAAAAATATCAACTGTCTAGCTATTACGGTTTATGATGATATACCCTTTTGATAGACAGACAGACAGACAGCTAAGTTTTAGGTCCCGAAGGTCCCGTTTTTACGGAATAATAACAATGTTTTTTTAAAGAAATGCTTTCCATGATTTTACACCCGACATGACTTTTGACATTCTGAGTGAACACGCCACAGGCGCCTGTCCTCTTGTGATGAAATTTTGGAGTGTATACTAGTAATGCCATCTAGTAGGTGCTGTGGGCAACCGCCACTAGGTCATCTCATCGTCCATTGCGACTCACACACGTAGCGACATCTACCGGATCTCTGGAGTAATTGGAAGCGTATTGACTCGGAATATCAATGGTGGAGGTTCAAGTCCTGTCGGGACCAAACATTTTGGAAAGCATTTCTTTAAAATTCAAGCGTGGATATCCATAAAAAAATATATCAACATATTATTGAATAGAATAAATTGTTTTTAAAAAAAAATTCAAGCTTGGGAGCTTCGTGGGCATTTCGAAAAACCATTTCTTATCGGATGCACACATCACGTTGTAGCGGACGCCCGCAACACCTACTAGATGGCGTTACTATTACGAAATTCTGAATCACGCTATCAACTTTATTCATTTATTTATTATAGGTGAAAAGAACCACCAATGCAAATACTGTGGCAAGCTATTTACCTTCTCGAGCAATCTCTTCAGTCACACCCGCAGAATACACGAGAGAACTGAAGAGATGAAGATTCCGTGCCAACTATGTGGCAAGCGGTGCAAGGACAAGCATGCGCTATACTCACACCTGCGGATGCACACAAATAGGAAAAAGTAAGTTTTTTTTTAATTAACCTTTTAATGTGACATTGCTGGGCAAAGGTCTCCCTAACATCCTTCCAAGCTGTCCGGTCCTGGGCTAGATTTGGCTAATCTCCGTGGAATGCATCGAGATCGTCACGCCACCGTTTTCGAGTTAAATAAAAAAAAACGCATTCCACTTGACAATTGTGTCTTTGTAAGCGTGTTACGCTGTGCGACATACAAGGAATCGCTGACAGCTATCTACCTACCATCGTCGCTTCGTAGAAATCCGCTCGATCAAGGAGCCGAGTCAGCGCAACGTGACAGCGGACTGTCGACCGTGGGATATTGCAACATTTCCTTCGCCACTCTTCATTCTAATATCGAATCGAATTGTCGGTTAGCATAATTAGATTATTGTAATTATTATAATTTTAAAATAAAGTCTTTTTATATTTTAAATATTTTTTTATTTGCATCCTCCGGCTGTGGCCTTCGTATCTGGCGCAGTCGTGGCGGATTGCCTTAACGTAGAGTCAGTGAATCGTCACCGGCCCACTGCTGGGCATCCCGAACTTACGCGCCGCAGCCAGGAGGAGTATCCAGAAATCGATACACGCAGAGAAACCAATATGTGCATGTAAGTACTTTAGACCACTCTAGAGTTGCTTCCTTTTAATCATAGTAATTTCCTTTAATTATCCAAGATTTTCCATCCACGGCAATCTCGGTTTCCTAGGCTAGTTATTAGTAATAGAAGTTTAGCAGTCGATTCAAATCGCAATTTAAGTGTTATAGATGAGGAGTTAGACGAGTCGTTCGTAGAATATCCGGTGCCCAAAATGGCTGACGCACTCGTCGATCAAATCCTTAAAGCCCTTAGGCTCGTTCCCGAATTTGACGGGAACTCTTATGTATTGACTAGATTCATTAACATATGTGACCAGTTAGTGAGACAGTATATGAATAATGCCGAGGGGTATGAGCTAAGTAATTTAGCCCTTATCAACGGGATTTTAAATAAAATCACTGGACCCGCATCCCGTACTTTGAACTCTAATGGGATCCCTGAGTCCTGGGAGGGCATTAAAAGCGCTCTTATTAATAATTTCGCCGACCAACGGGACGAGACTTCACTGTATAATGATTTGGCCTTACTTACGCAGGGGGACTCGACGCCCCAAGAGTTTTATGAAAAATGTCAAAATCTTTTTAGCACTGTGATGACTTATGTGAGTCTAAATGAAACCGATGAACATAGTAAGGTCTCTAAAAGAGCGTTATATTCAAAATTAACCCTTCAGGCTTATACGCGTGGGTTGCGTGACCCCTTAGGATCACGTATTAGGTGTATGCGACCTAGCAGCATAGAGAAGGCGCTCGAGTTCGTCCACGAAGAGACGAACACTATGTATTTACAGCAGCGCAATGAACATCTAGCCGAGAAGCCTGCGAAGACGCAGTCTACGTCTTCATCGTCTAACCAGCCTAAATTCTCTTTCAGCTTACCGCCGCCTGTAATGTTACCCCCGCGTAATAATAATTTTTCAACCCCAATTAATATGCCGGGCCCGTCGCGCCCTTTTGTTCAACAGCCACAGAGGCCAATGCCAGGCTGGAGACCCCAGGCGCCTCAGGCACAGTACCGTGGCCCTACGCGTACTCAACAAATGTTTAGTGCCCCTCCGGCAAATTACAGACCCCAAGCCAATGCTTTTAGAATGCCTCAATTTAATCGGGGATTTCAACCCCCAAATAACTCCACCGCGCCACAACCTATGAGCGGCGTAAGTCATTATGTCGCGAAATCTTTCCCACAGACACAGGCACAGGCCCCTCGAGCCTACCACGATTGGACTAAACAAGGGAATCCACCCCCTACGAATTATTTTAAGACCCGTGAAGTAAATTTCAGCGAGTTTTGTGAGCCACCATGTTATTATATCTATGATCCCTATAGCGATTGTACTTACGTTGACTATTACTTACCTTGTGACGACTATCAGTGTGACACTACTTACGAACAACCTGCGTATAACCCTGATTATGTACCCGTCATTGTTGAAGACGCTCCTGATGACGCTGGTCCCTCTGAAAATCTGAATTTTCAGCAGGACTCGAAGTTAGAAAAACTAAAATAGAAATTAACTTACAAACACAAAGACAATTACCCTACGTACAGATTGAAAACCCGCCTTTAAAATTACTCATAGATACCGGCGCTAACCAGTCCTTTATTAGTCCCGAGGCTGTTCAAAAATTCTATCCAGATATCCCGTGTAACTACGATCCTTTCGAGGTCACTAACATACATGCGACAACCCGGAATGACTACTCAATTACTTTGCCTTGTTTTTCAGAATTTAACGAGAACAATGACGTGACTCTTTTCATATATAAGTTTCACGACTATTTTGACGGTTTGATTGGTTACGATCTTTTAGAAAAATTAGAATCCAGCATAGATTTGAAGAATAAAGTTTTGATCACCAGACAGTCCACTGTTCCTTTACGTATGTATGATTCGCGTAATTGCAACTTATATGAGGAAATTATACCTGCGAATACTTCAAAATTAATTCGAGTTCCAATTAACTTCCATGAAAGCGAAGTACTTATCTCTGAGCAGTATATTTCAAATTGTATAATTCGAGACTGTATAACAAAAGTAAAAAATAATCGCGGTATAGTAGAGATTACAAATCCAACTCGATATGACGTAGTGTTCTCTATGGACCAACCAGTGAGCGCTGAGCTGTTCAATATCCAGTGCACGCGCACCGAACAATCACCCGACCGCGTTGAAAAAGTACTATCGCGCTTGCGTACTGACCATTTGAACTCTGAAGAGCGTTGTAATTTACAGTCACTTTGTGCCGAATACGCTGATGTCTTTTATATCGAAGGTGAACCTCTAACTTTCACGAACAAAATTAAGCATAGCATTCGAACAACCGATGAAGTACCTGTCTACACAAAAAGCTATCGCTACCCTTTCGTTCATAGACAGGAAGTTCAAGATCAAATTTTGAAAATGTTAGAACAAGGTATAATTCGCCCTTCGCAGTCAGCGTGGAGCTCTCCTATCTGGGTCGTTCCTAAAAAAGCAGACGCCTCAGGCAAAGTAAAGTGGCGTATCGTTATAGACTTTCGTAAGTTAAATGAAAAAACCATCGATGACAAGTATCCTATCCCGAATATCGCGGATGTCCTTGACAAATTAGGAAACTGTCAATATTTTACTACCCTCGACCTGGCTAGTGGCTTTTATCAGGTGGAAATGAACCCTGAGGATATTCCAAAAACCGCGTTTAACGTCGAGCATGGGCACTTTGAATTTTTACGAATGCCCATGGGACTCAAAAATTCTCCGTCCACTTTTCAACGAGTCATGGACAATGTCCTGAGGGATCTTCAAAACGTTATTTGTCTCGTCTATCTTGATGACATCATTGTTTTTAGCACCTCCCTTCAGGAGCATATTGTTAATTTAGAGAAGGTTCTTAAAAGACTACGGGAATCTAACTTCAAGGTTCAAATGGACAAGTCGGAATTTTTAAAATTAGAAACAGCCTACTTAGGCCACATTATAAGCAAGGACGGGATAAAACCTAACCCGGATAAAATCGTTGCTATTCAAAAATTCCCACTACCCAAGACTACGACCGAAATCAAGCGGTTCTTAGGTTTACTAGGGTATTACCGTAAGTTTATTCCCGACTTCGCGCGTATTGTAAAACCAATGACGCAATGTTTAAAGAAGGGTGCTAAAATAACGTATAGTGACGCCAAGTACATTGACTGTTTCGAGAAGTGCAAGACATTACTGACCAATGACCCAGTTTTACAGTATCCCGACTTTGAGAAAGAATTCGTCCTCACAACTGACGCTTCTAACTATGCTATTGGAGCTATCCTTTCTCAAGGTTCTATAGGCAGTGACAAACCTGTGGCGTATGCATCCAGGACCCTAAATTCTAGCGAAACTAACTATAGCACGATTGAAAAGGAGCTTTTGGCTATCATGTGGGCGACAAAATACTTCCCGCCCCTATTTGTTCGGTAGAAAATTTAAAATAGTAACCGATCACAAACCCTTACAGTGGGTAATGAACCTTAAAGAACCCGGTTCAAGGTTAACGCGTTGGAGACTTAAGCTTAGTGAGTACAACTTCACTACAGTATATAAGCAAGGCAAAAACAACACAAATGCCGACGCCTTATCCCGAATTGAAATTAATAACGAGGATATAAGCTCCGTCGTGGTTAATCCTTCTGAAAGACCTCCGTCGCTACAAGGCTCTAGTACTCAAACAGCTCACACGAGTGTTGAGGGCGGTATCTTAGAAGTTCAAATATCAGAGGAACCCTTAAATAGATTTAATAGGCAACTATGTTTTGTAGTTGTAGGTGACATAAAGAAACGACCGACTGTGACCAAACCCTTCGACACACACACTAGGACGACCATCCAACTATCTGACTCTAACCTTGAAGACGACGTTGTGAATGCAATTAAAGAGTTTGTAGGCCCTAAAGTAAAAACCGGTATGATAATACATCCACGTTTAGCTATGTATAAAATTATCCCCATTATCCAAAATAAATTCAAAAGCTCCGCCATCAACTTAGTACTCACTACTAGCGAGTTAGAAAATGTTAAAGAATATCTACGCCAACAAGAAATTATCCAAAAATATCATGAGGGTAAAACCAACCACCGTGGTATTACAGAATGTTTCATGGCGTTATCATCTAAGTATTACTGGCCAAAAATGCGAGAGCACGTAACCAAGTATATAAACGAATGTACCATTTGCGGTAAAGCCAAATACGATCGTAGTCCCATCAAGCAAAGGTACAATATAGTCCCACCACCTACTAAGCCTTTTGAGATCGTTCATATTGATCTCTTTACAGTGGAAACAGAAAAGTACCTTACACTTGTAGATGCCTTTTCGAAATATGGTCAAGCATACTACCTTCGCGACGGGACAGCTCTAAGTGTGATACAAGCCCTTTTAATTTTCTGTACCCATCATGGCGTTCCCTTGACCATAATAAGCGATCAGGGACCTGAATTCAGTAATCAATTATTTTCCGAATTCACAAGATTACATAAAATCCAACACCATAAGGTTTTGGCTCATGCACCTAATTCTAACGGAATAGTAGAACGTTTCCATTCGACTATTCTAGAACATCTTAGAATACTGAAATTGGAGAGACGAGGCGAGCCAGCCGTTAATCTTATGCCTTACGCTATCCTAGCATACAACAGTTCCATTCACAGCTTCACGAAATGTAGACCCATAGACTTAATCACAGGACATTTTGATCCACGTGACCCTATTGACATAGACTTAACTGAACATTTACTACAACAATACTTACAAGACCATAAAAAGAGAATGACTCAGGTATTTAATATTATAAATGAAAGCTCTTTACATGATAGGACTATGCTGACTGAAGGTAGGAATAAAGACCGCGAACCTGAAAGGGAATATGAGCCTAACCAACAAGTGTTCGTACGTAACCCTATGGCCAATAGACAAAAATTAGCCCCTAGATTTACTGAGGATACAGTCTTAGCTGACTTACCTGTACACATTTATACTAAAAAGAAGCGTGGCCCTGTAGCTAAAGCGCGATTAAAGCGAGGACCTAAGAATCCTACTTTGTTGCAGGATACTTCTATTGACCCTACTGCTTCAACTGACCCGAGGACAAGATGTAACGATTGAGACACTGGACGATGGACCTGGACTATTACCATTTAAACTAGGATCCACGAAAATTGTGTCCCACTACCACTCCTTTCTTAATTACGTTGACTTGAGTAATATTGACTCCCAGATAGAGACAGTAAAATCACAATTAACTGACCTTAAGTTTAACTTACAAAATAAAACTTTAACCTTGTACGATCCCCACCTTGATCATCTCAGTGTTAAACTTGATTCTGTCTCCGATCAATTACGCACGTTTGAGCCAAATCGTATTAGGAGAGGTCTTGTTGACGGACTTGGTTCTATTATCAAAAGTATTTCGGGCAATTTAGATTATACCGACGCTATAAAATATAACAACGCCCTAAAGGTACTTCAGGATAACGAAAATAAGTTGGAGTTTGAACTTAACAATCAAATTAGTTTGAACAAAAATTGGGTTACAAATAATTCTAAAGTTTTAAACAGCCTAGTAGAAAATCAAGTTAAAATTAATATCATCCTTAACGATATTTTAAAAAGCGATAGTAAGAAAGAATCGGACTTGACAAAATATGCCCATATGGCACAACATTTATTAATCTTAGGAGATAATATTGAGGATCTGTCGGAAGAATTATATAAATTAGAATATAATTTAGCCTTCATACGTGCATCGAGCACACCTCACTCTATCGTTAGTTTAAGTGAACTTAAAAATATAATTGTTAGGTTAAAACATTTATACTCTAAGGACGAAATATTGGATTTTGATCCCAGAGACTTATATGATATAATAAAGTTAGGCTATTTTTATTTGAATAAGACTATAGTCATAGTAATAAAGGTACCGATTGCTTATCCTAAAGTCTACAACCTATATAAATTATCCTTAATACCAAATAAACACCGTAAAATCCTAATACCTACCTTACCTTATATAGCAATTTCTGAAGCTGGCTCTATGTACATGGAGACAGAATGTCCGAAGGTAAATTCCTGGTTTCTCTGTGAAGCAAAGCACAACTACAGAACTCAAGAAAACCCTGACTGCATCCAGCGGTTGATCGTCAAACAGGAACTCCAGCCATCCTGTAAACTGACTTCAGTTACCCTAAGGAAAGAAGCCGTAGAACAACTAGACGATAAACACTACACGATGAACTTCCCGAACTCAACAAAAATCAAAATCACCTGCGGACAAGAACAATATCGGACCCTGCAAGGAAGTTTTCTGATTACCATCCCGCTCAGCTGCTGCGTCAAAACGCCGGAATTCACGACCTGCAACATAAACGACCGAATTAAAGGACACGTTATCAAGATTATGGAAATGCCTCAGTATGACGAGTCGAGGCACAAGGAAAATCCATCCGTCATCCTGAACTCTATCAATTTGGAAAATCTGCACGAGATTAATTCTAAAATAGCCGCACAACACCCTGTTAAAATTCAACAGATCAACGATCAAGCTATCTACCACACAACGATACCTTTTTACATCATAATGTTAAGTACAAGTGCACTCATTATCGCACTGATGTACCGACGACTACGCAATAAGAGAAATAACATCGCTGATAATCCCGAGGTAGCAGACGTCGCTCCTGCTCCAGCCCCAGCTCTGAGAAACTTCAACCCTGATCAAATTAAAGTCAACCTTGGAGATATCTCAGCAACCCTCTCGAACAAAAATCTCAAGTAGTTGCTGACCTAAGGGGGGAGGTGTTACGCTGTGCGACATACAAGGAATCGCTGACAGCTATCTACCTACCATCGTCGCTTCGTAGAAATCCGCTCGATCAAGGAGCCGAGTCAGCGCAACGTGACAGCGGACTGTCGACCGTGGGATATTGCAACATTTCCTTCGCCACTCTTCATTCTAATATCGAATCGAATTGTCGGTTAGCATAATTAGATTATTGTAATTATTATAATTTTAAAATAAAGTCTTTTTATATTTTAAATATTTTTTTATTTGCATCCTCCGGCTGTGGCCTTCGTATCTAGCGCTCTGTCGGGTATAGCATAGTGGAACACTCTTAGATCGACGTCGCACTGCAACGAGCGGGCATGGAGACTGCTTCATTGCTATTGCGTCAAGGAAAATATTATTCTAGTGTTTACAAATAATTCTAAATATAAAACTAATACAATAATGAAAATTTTATAGTGATGCAACGAATACGAATATTCGTATTCGCCGAATAGTAGACATTTACCAAATATTCGTATCCGGCGAATACTAATACGAATATTTAAAAACTAATATTTTTGTACGCAACTCTATTTACTGCAGATTTGAAAAACGCTCGTAAAAATATGACGTGTGCACGTGTGCAGAGGGCCTTAACCGCAACGACGACGCGACGCGACGGGGGACTCCCCGGCCATAGTTTATACAGTTCCTGCGGGTCCGGGAGTTTCCTTATCATTACGATTACGAACCATGGATTGATTGAATTGATTCATTCATTCCTTTCTTTTCATTAATTTAATTTGTCAGTCGTGAGCACAAGTCAAGCAAGAGAGTATTGTTTTATTTATTTTCTGTCTGAGGTTGCTGCGAATTTAAATAAGTTTAAGTTGAATTGAAAATGTCTTCTCGTAAACGAGAACAAAGTGACATGAACGGCTGGGAACATCCAGACTGAAAAAAGAAATCACCTAAAACCAGAAAATCTACGAATTTTATGTTTTTTAAATAAAAATTTGCCCGTTGTAAATTTTAGTTATTAGAAGAGTAAACATTCATCAAATAAATAAGTATTTTATTACCATGGTGAGATATTCGTATTCGTATTCGCCGAATAGTAGGTTTGATATTCGTATTCGTATTCGTAAAAGTAGTATTCGTTGCATCACTAAATTTTACAAAAAAAAAGTTCGAATTTTCAAAATTCGTAGAACATAAGTTGTTAGCCTAGACGTCTAGAACAACCCCCTTTCGGCTTAAAAGGGCATACCCGATACATCTTGTATAATAAAAAAATTGCTACAATATGAGATTAGAAAACTTTCAGGTCTGTGTAGACCTAATAGTACTATCAAAAACTAGAGCTATAATCGTCAAAATTAAAAAAAAAAAACGATTTCGTTGCGTCGGTATTTAAGGTCACAAACTTGGATTATACATTGGACAATCATCATTAACAAGTTTGTACCAAATAACAGCTACCGGATTTAACGCATACAATCCCATACATTCAGACGACAATGTTACTGGATTATTAGTGGAAGTTAGCCTTTGGCAGCGAATGCCAAAGGCTCTGTTCCAACTTACTCGGCACCACGTTCGGTAAAATAGGCGTACTTAAGGTACATACATACAGGCGATAAACGTCGAGCCACAGCTCGCACTTACTCGCACGTCTATCTATCACCCGCTTATGGCAGTTTATAACTACCAACTCTTTTTTTCTTTTTTCTTCAGATTTGAATGCGAGGAATGCGGGGTCTGGTATTTGACTCGAAGCTGTTGGAAAAAGCATCTTCAAATTAAACACAATATCGTAGTGCCCACATTGAAGGGGGGAAGAAAGACGCAACAAGGTTTAGTCGTAGTGAATGGAGAATGAATAAAGGGGAATCCTGAAGACCTCAATTAAGGCCCAAATTAATAAATAAAGTTCCATAAATACTTGTGCTGTTTTAATTATTTCAATAAATACGTATTGCGTAGCTTAGGTATTCATTATTTCAATAAATACGTATTGCGTAGCTTAGGTATTCATTATTTCAATAAATACGTATTGCGTAGCTTAGGTATTCATTATTTCAATAAATACGTATTGCGTAGCTTAGGTATTCATTTTATTGGCAATGTTAATCCTAGTACTCACCACGGTTCGACGATATTCGCCTTCGACCACGATGTCTTACTGCCTAACGTCACTGAAGCAAGCTGTTGGCCTTTTCATCTAAGAAGACCGTTCAAAATGGACCAGCTATGTTCCACAGATAAGAAATTTTCCACTTCAAACAATTTTTAATACGATTTTTTTTTCATTCCTAAAATAAAGAAAAATAGATTATTCAATAGGTTTTCGTGATCTAAAGCCACTGTGTTAGTATTTTAGTTTTATTTCCGATCAATTAATAGATTTTGTATATTAAGTGTCACAGTTAGGAGCACGACACTGTTCTCCTAAGTTAGGAGAGATTGAGCCGCCATTTTTTAGGTTTGGAGATTTTAACTGTGAAACTTTAAAATACAAAATATTTTAATCTAGCGGAAAATAACGAAAATACTAACACCGTGACTTTAGATCACGTAAATCAGTTGAATAATCCATATCTTGTGTTTTAGGAATGCCTTTAAAATTTAATTAATGTACCCCCTAGGTCTGAGCTCTAAGGAAAACACCGATCTTCTTTAAGATGATTGAAACAGCGCAAGCAACTTTTAATCCATGCTATTAATGGCACTGCAGTAGTGCCCAGACATTGTTAGGAGTAGACTTGCCCAGCACCTATACCACCCTCCCAGTCTAGTCAGCCATGCCCAGAAGACAGAACAGTCAATACGTTAAGCAGGCTACAGTTTATGCAAGCTACATTATAATAATAATAAGCTCAGAAGCTTTTTAGCATAATAAGCTTTTTAGAAATAAGCTCAGTAGGTACCTATGTTTATTTGTTAATTCGATCTATTTTTATTTAGATCGAATTTTGATTGTGACTTTTAAATTTATATGGGTACATACCTGAAATAAAGATATTTTATTTTATTTTAAATTATTTAACAGTTTTACTGTAAACAGTAGGTCTGTACCTATGACTAGTGACCACCCATCATCAGACCTTGGTGACCATCAAGCACCATAAATTACTCGTCAAGACGAATCAAGATGGAGTCTTGGCGGGAACTCGTTGAGGAGATGTGGTGCTAAATTTTCATTTTTGTGAAACCTAGTTCATATGCGTGCAAATTGTTTTATTTCGGGGGCATATTAATCAATTTAGTTTCGTGAAGGTGTACAAGTGGAATGAAAGTGAAAATCGGAGCAAAACATTGACTTAGTGTTGTCTCCAAGGCTCCGTGAAGATTGTTTGTAAATGGCCGCCGTGTTTACAAATTATTCCCTAGACTTGACTTTAACTATGACGACTTGACTGTTTCGATGCAAATAACTTGCATAATATATTAAAATACATGACACTGGCTAATTTCCTAATGGCCATAATCGGTTCACAACCGATAAGAAATAGAATAGAATCAAGATTTGATCACATACTAGGGTTGCCAACACTTTTTTCCAGAAATATAGTATTTGCGGCTAAGAAATAAAGTACACCCAGAAAAAAAAAATTTAAAAATTAAAAAACCGACTTCAAAAAGAAACAAAAAATAATTTAAAAAACAACAAAAAAAAAAGAATTGATAAAAATGACCAAAATAACCTCTACATAGGTACAGTGCCACCGACTAATTAATCTGTTTTATCATCTAAAGTCGGGCAGCCAAACTAAGTACAATATGGATCCAACCAGTAAAACTGCCCGACTTCAGATGATAAAACAGATTAATTAGTCGGTGGCACTGTACATGTAGAGGTTATTTTGGTCATTTTTATTAATATTTTTTTTTGTTGTTTTTTAAATTATTTTTTGTTTCTTTTTGAAGTCGGGTTTTTAATTTTTAAATTATTTTTTTATTTTACCCTTTTTAGTATACCTACCTACCTAAAAATCGACAATATTGTTACCGTAATTTTAATTATTAAGGAGTTTGCTGATGAGAAGGTGGTTTCAGGTGCCCCATCAATCTGTACTTAATTCTTTAGGGGTCTATTCTTTTAGGTAGAAGTCCAAAAATGAGTAATTTATTGAATTCTGGGATGCTATCCTATCCATAATTCCGAAGATACTCATCAGATCCTTACCAAACTTTCATGGGACCACCTCGCAGCTTCCACCTTTCCATTAAAAAAAGAACTATATCAATCGGTCAAGCCATCTTCGTGTAATCGATGAACAATTGAATTGAATACAGCGTTTTGAGGAGCATTCCCGATCCTCATCAGATCCTCATCAAATTTTTATGGGACCATCTCGGAGCTCCCACCTTTCCATTAAAAAAAGGATCATCTCAATCGGTCAAGCCGTCTTCGAGTAATCGGTGAACATACAAAAAAAATATATATATATATGTCGGAGTTGAGTCTGATATTCAAACTCCTTATCCAAAGAATCGGATTGCCAGTGTTATTTATGACACTTGACAGAGTCTACAGCAGCGACGTGATGACTTGTTGGTTTCCAAGCAACGAACAATATCTTTTGATTATCTTCATGATGGTTTTTATCTTATGGTGTTTTGTCGTAAAGGTTGTAGAAACTGTCCCGCGTTCCGTATTCTGTGATATTGTGGATACCAGCCTTGTAATTGAGCGTTCATTATACTACCCTGTTTGTCTACCTAGAAATTGTTATTGAACCGACATACCCCAGTACGCCCACTAGCAGATCCTTAGAGCAGATCATGGATGTCTATAGCAAAGAAACTGATGAAAAACCCCCTCTGACGTCATCAGAAGTGGGATCAATGTCGGCTCATCAAAATGAAGATCGAGATATTTGGAGTGCGATGTTTGAACAACAAAATTCAACCATATTGAGCACTTATTAAGGCGACTACATGTACCGAAAGCCACTAGCACCGTCCGGGATAGTTTTTGGAGAAAAACCGTTGGACTGGGGTCCGTAATTTTTGTGCGAAAGTAGGATGATCGAATAACGATTGATCGACTGAACGATTGATCGAATATTTATTGATCGATGGACTGCTCTTTCGAAAACCTTTAGGCGCAGAACGGTAAAAGAGCAAAATGGAAAAATGGTCGCAAAATGATAAAATGATAAGAAAGCATAACGTCAAAAGCGCATAATGGTTATCTATCACATTGGTAATAGAAGTGATAGAGCGCTTCGATATCTTCATTTCAGATGACAGCTGTCAAACTTAAAACGTCAATATCTCGGAAACTAGTCAGTAGTCAGTATAATCGTTCGCAGTATAGTTTATGGATGTAACGTAACATCGCTGTAACAATAAGTCGAAGCGTCGCCGTACGGAGACACCGACGAAAGATTCTTGAAGAAACAAAATTCGATTATACGTTTGTCGCAGAGAAATAAGTATCCCTAGTCAATTGTGGCGAACAGGCTTTCAAACTTGGGATGGTTCTCGCTCACTTATCAAAAAGGACTTCGAGCGTTCATTTCATTTGAAACTTAAGATGATCAGTGAATCACCAAGTATAACCGAGCATTTTAAGATAAGTAATTACGAACAAACGACCTGGGTACGTAGATCATCAAGCAACACTGATCAACAGCCTATGGTGAAATCTGTCGTATTCGCCGTTGAATATTCTTGAACATAAAGGTGAGCTGTTTGGTTTCTGTTATGGTTATGATTCCAGTGCTGAGTTCTCATTGATAAGAGAAAGAGTAAAGGATAAATTTTGTGACCAGCGTGTTGCAGTAGTTGCGATGTTTGATATTGGAAAAACTCGAGTGTTCAGCACGGAACAGATTTTAAGTTGTGTAATGAGCGGTTATTCGCTTTATGACAAATTCGCTTTAGGACAGAATCGTTTTATGACATATTGGCTGGCATAAGTACAGACAACTCGACAATAATTTCTCGAACCATTTAATGATGTTTTTCAGTGCACGTAATAATCAGGTCAAATTTAATATCTTTCTCCTTTAACTTTAAACTACGTAACGAACATTCCCTTGATATTTTGTTACAGGTTTTCCCTGATAGTTAACGTAGGTACTTACAAATACGCATAATAATAATTTGATAGATTTAAAAAGATGCCAGAAAGTCACGAGCCATCTGAAATTATTATTAGTGTTGATAATGATGAAAATGACAATGATGAGTAGATGTAAGCTCGAGTGAAGTTCTCTGACAGCCGTAAAGTTCGACCGTACCAGTAACTGTTTCGTAGTCGTAGCCCAGTAGAAATCGGTATCGACTTGAGTTAATCAAGTAGTCCGTGGGTAAGCGATAAGCGTTCAGTTCTGGCGGAGGTCGGGATCTGTGATGATCTGCGGACATGTGTTCGCGTGCCTTTCACTGGTAGAGTGATTGTGCGTAACGGGTTCGGGTGTGTGTGAACCCCGCGGGCAAGTGTTCGCGTGCCTTTCACTGGTAGAGTGATTGTGCGTATTTGAGTTCGGATGTGTGAACTCCGTGGGCAAGTGTCCGCGTGCCTTTCACTAGGAGAGTGATTGTGCGTAACGAGTTCGGGTGTGTGAACTCCGTGGGCAAGTGTCCGCGTGCTTTTCACTAGGAGAGTGATTGGGCGTATTCGGCTAAGAGAGCCGGGCGATCCGCTTGGAGAGCGGATGCGCATATGTGTCGGCTAAGAGAGCCGGGCGCGGTCCGCTTGGAGGGCGGATGCGCGGTTGTGTTCGGCTAAGAGAGCCGTGGTGTTAAAGGGTTCCACTCGTGAGCAGTAGTTTTTGTTTCTGGATTAGATGTAGATTGATAAATGCATTGAAATAAGATGGCTAATGGCTCTGACTTGATGGTGATTCTGATAAGATTTTATTTTCAAGTACCTGACTGATAGGTATTTTGATGATAGAAGTTAATTAGTAAAAGTCATTGATGAGGTCCCATTATAAGCCCGAAAGGGACCGTTTCCGAACAGTTTTGGTTGTCGTTGAGTTTTTGTTCCCAGATGCACTAGCACACGAGGACGTGTGGTAGCAGGATGGCCGTGTCGGAGTTGAGTCTGATATTCAAACTCCTTATCCAAAGAATCGGATCGCCAGTGTTATTTATGACACTTGACAGAGTCTACAGCAGCGACGTGATGACTTGTTGGTTTCCAAGCAACGAACAATATCTTTTGATTATCTTCATGATGGTTTTTATCTTATGGTGTTTTGTCGTAAAGGTTGTAGAAACTGTCCCGCGTTCCGTATTCTGTGATATTGTGGATACCAGCCTTGTAATTGAGCGTTCATTATACTACCCTGTTTGTCTACCTAGAAATTGTTATTGAACCGACATACCCCAGTACGCCCACTAGCAGATCCTTAGAGCAGATCATGGATGTCTATAGCAAAGAAACTGATGAAAAACCCCCTCTGACGTCATATACATATAGACGAATTGATAACCTCCTCCTTTTTTTGAAGTCGGTTAAAAAATATAGTATTTTGCCGACTGATTGCAAAACATAAAAATACAAGAATTAAATGGTGTTTTTGTAGATTAAGTCAATGAAAACCGACAAACTTTTTGTATTGAACCTATTTATTTCCATAAAAACTATATTTGGTGGTATCTATCCACTTCTGGCACTTTTCAATAAGTAGCTTCTTTTCTTTAGTAAATGTTTCTAATGCTTCTCTACATCCTAAATTTATAGTAATAAGCAGCTCATTTTTAATAAATTGAAGTTTGCTTCTCTCCAATACACATATTTTTATTAGAGTGTAATCAAGATGCGTTCACACAAAGCCAGAATATTAAAAATAACTTTGAAAAAATTTGTAGGTTAAAAATATAGTATTTTTGCGTACTATATGTTTTTTTAAAAGTATATAGTACGTAGACCTGAAATATAGTACAATACTATATAATATAGTACGGTTGGCAACCCTATCACATACGGACAGGTAAAAGAAAATAAAAACTAGAATGTAAAAAAATAATTTAAAAATTAAAAAACCGACTTCAAAAAGAAACAAAAAATAATTTAAAAAACAACAAAAAAAAAAGAATTGATAAAAATGACCAAAATAACCTCTACATAGGTACAGTGCCACCGACTAATTAATCTGTTTTATCATCTAAAGTCGGGCAGCCAAACTAAGTACAATATGGAACCAACCAGTAAAACTGCAACCTCCTTTTTTGAAGTAGGTTAAAAAAGTGATGCTAGTTATGCTACATTGTGCATGCTGTCCCTTTCTAATAATAACACTTAGACAGAGACAGAGCTTTGCATTGATCATGCTGTCTCTTTCTAATTACTATATTAGAGGGACAGGGCTGGACAGAACTCTTCACATCGAAGCGGACCACTTTTTCTGTGCTTTTTAGTTTCACGTGAGCATTCGAGTTACTAGATACAACTTTCTTGGCTTCGACTAGCTGAAGGTTACGTTTGTTCTACTCACCGGTAGGTGTCAGGACTAATTGATCACTAACCAACATTATAAAAATAAAAAGTAGACTACAAAGCTCACTGAACCGCTGTAAAGCGCCACCGTTGTGCACACAGTTTGAACTTGTAAAAAAAAAATATTTTATTTCTTATCGGTTGTGAACCGATTATGGCCATTTGGAAATTAACTAGTGTCAAATATTATTAACATTTATTTGCAAAGTTATTTGCATCGAAACAGTCAAGTCGTCATAGTTAAAGTCAAGTCGAGGGAATCATTTTTGTAAACACGGCGGTCATTTTCAAAGATTTTCACGGAGCTGTTTTGCACCGATTTTCACTATCATTACACTTGTACACCTTTACGATACTAAATTGATTAGTATGCCCTCGAAATTAAACAATTTAAACGCATTTGAACTAGGTTTAACACGTCTCCTCAACGCGTTGCCGACAAAACCCCGTAAAAAAACTTAAACTTACTAAATTACTAAAAAACTTAAGCTTACTGATTATGTTTTACTTAAACTTACTGATTAACTTACGATTTTGCGTAATAAAACACTACGTTTTTATTGCAAATAATTATGACGGTAGTTTACTGTAACTTTTTAGAATGTTAAAAATAGACAAATTACATCTCAGTCAACCTTGAAAAAGCCAACTGTAAAGTTGGCGAAAGCTCGGTTCAAATAATGAATAAAAACGCGATAAAACCGGATAAATAAAGTGTTTTATTACTACAATTAATAATATTTGACACTGGCTATTTTCCAATTGGCCTTTTTAGTTTACAACAACCGGTTTATATTCTGGAGTTTTGGCGGGAATGCGTTGAGGAGATGTGTTGCTAAATTTTCATTTTTGTGAAACTTGGTTTAAATGCGTGTAAATTGTTTGATTTCGGGGGCATATTAATCAATTTAGTTTCGTGAAGGTGTACAAGTGAAAATCGGTGCAAAACGACCATGTTTTGCACCGATTTTCTTAGTGTTCTCTCCAAAGCTCCGTGAACAAACATTGTAAAAAATGGCCCCCTTTTTACAATGATTCCCTCGACTTGACTATGACTATGACGACTTGACTGTTTCGTTCGATGCAAATAACCTGCAAATATTGATAATACTTGACACTGGCAAATGTCCGAATGAAAAAAGCCATTTTAATGAAGAAGAAGAAGAAGGTTTATTCTGACAATAAAAAACTAATTGTCAAGTCAAATTGGGAGTCTTGGCGGGAACTCGTTGAGGAGATGTGGTGCTAAATTTTCATTTTTGTGAAACCTAGTTCATATGCGTGCAAATTGTTTAATTTCGGGGGCATATTAATCAATTTAGTTTCGTGAAGGTGTACAAGTGGAATGAAAGTGAAAATCGGTGCAAAACATTAACTTAGTGTTGTCTCCAAGGCTCCGTGAAGATTATTTGTAAATGGCCGCCGTGTTTACAAATGATTCCCTAGACTTGACTTTAACTATGACGACTTGACTGTTTCGATGCAAATAACTTGCATAATATATTAGAATACATGACACTGGCTAATTTCCTAATGGCCATAATCGGTTCACAACCGATAAGAAAAAAAAAAAAAAGTCTAATTGGAGTCTTGGCGGGAACTCGTTGAGGAGATGTGGTGCTAAATTTTCATTTTTGTGAAACCTAGTTCATATGCGTGCAAATTGTTTAATTTCGGGGGCATATTAATCAATTTAGTTTCGTGAAAGTGGAATGAAAGTGAAAATCGGTGCAAAACATTGACTTAGTGTTGTCTCCAAGGCTCCGTGAAGATTGTTTGTAAATGGCCGCCGTGTTTACAAATGATTCCCTAGACTTGACTTTAACTATGACGACTTGACTGTTTCGATGCAAATAACTTGCATAATATATTAGAATACATGACACTGGCTAATTTCCTAATGGCCATAATCGGTTCACAACCGATAAGAAAAAAAAAAAAAAAGTCAAATTGGAGTCTTGGCGGGAACTCGTTGAGGAGATGTGGTGCTAAATTTTCATTTTTGTGAAACCTAGTTCAAATGCGTACAAATTGTTTAATTTCGGGGGCATATTAATCAATTTAGTTTCGTGAAGGTGTACAAGTGGAATGAAAGTGAAAATCGGTGCAAAACATTAACTTAGTGTTGTCTCCAAGGCTCCGTGAAGATTATTTGTAAATGGCCGCCGTGTTTACAAATGATTCCCTAGACTTGACTTTAACTATGACGACTTGACTGTTTCGATGCAAATAACTTGCATAATATATTAGAATACATGACACTGGCTAATTTCCTAATGGCCATAATCGGTTCACAACCGATAAGAAAAAAAAAAAAAAAGTCAAATTGGAGTCTTGGCGGGAACTCGTTGAGGAGATGTGGTGCTAAATTTTCATTTTTGTGAAACCTAGTTCATATGCGTGCAAATTGTTTAATTTCGGGGGCATATTAATCAATTTAGTTTCGTGAAAGTGGAATGAAAGTGAAAATCGGTGCAAAACATTGACTTAGTGTTGTCTCCAAGGCTCCGTGAAGATTGTTTGTAAATGGCCGCCGTGTTTACAAATGATTCCCTAGACTTGACTTTAACTATGACGACTTGACTGTTTCGATGCAAATAACTTGCATAATATATTAGAATACATGACACTGGCTAATTTCCTAATGGCCATAATCGGTTCACAACCGATAAGAAAAAAAAAAAAAAAGTCAAATTGGAGTCTTGGCGGGAACTCGTTGAGGAGATGTGGTGCTAAATTTTCATTTTTGTGAAACCTAGTTCATATGCGTGCAAATTGTTTAATTTCGGGGGCATATTAATCAATTTAGTTTCGTGAAAGTGGAATGAAAGTGAAAATCGGTGCAAAACATTGACTTAGTGTTGTCTCCAAGGCTCCGTGAAGATTGTTTGTAAATGGCCGCCGTGTTTACAAATGATTCCCTAGACTTGACTTTAACTATGACGACTTGACTGTTTCGATGCAAATAACTTGCATAATATATTAAAATACATGACACTGGCTAATTTCCTAATGGCCATAATCGGTTCACAACCGATAAGAAATAATAATAAATTGAAATGTAAATATTTTCATGATAGAATTTTATTTTGTCGTGATTTATTTCATTGGTAATAATGCTTGTAATATGTATCCGGTTGATAAACAAATAGAATGTCGTCTATAAAAGAGAAAGCACGAGCAATACCCGACGTGTGTCGAGTCTGTACAGAATCAAACGTCGCTATGGTCAATATTTTCGACAGTACGAAAAGAAACATAGCAGACGAAATACAATTCTGCACAGGGATTTTAGTAAGTAATGTTTTACGAGCGAAAATTCAGTATTCACGGGAATATCGGAGTTAAAACTGGGATAAATATTGCCGGACATTTCAGCACCTCAGAAGCTAAAAATTTCCTTCAAAGTTTCAGCACGTCCATAAGATATCTACTTATAATTTTTCAGATATTAAAAAATGACATTTTACCTCAAAAAATTTGCTGTGTCTGCGTCCAACAGCTGCAAGTTGCTCACAAGTTTAAACTGAAATGTCTGCAAGCAGAGGAGAGATTCCGAGGGCTCTGTGATCAAGTGAAAGTTGAGATAAAGTTTGAGCTTGAAGACGAGAATGAGACTAAGACTACTGAGACCGGAGTATTCCTGTTTAAACCAAGTATTGAATGGTATGTCTTATATTTATTTAACCATAGCTGCGTGTCTTGCGGTTTTACTTGTGTAAGTCCTGTTCCCGCGGGAATTTCGGGATTAAAAGTAGCTTATTTGTTATTCCCAGTATCCAGCTACTTATATTCCAAGTTTCATCGCAATCGGTTCTGTAGTTTTTGCGTGATTGAGTAACAAACATCTAAACATCCAAACACACGCACTTTCACATTTATTTAATATTAGTAGGGTTTAGTTTAAGCGGCCAAATACTAATGCGAAGGAGCCTTTATAGTTTAAGAAATCCACCTAAGGGCAGGCTAAATCCAACGATTTCCCTAAAGAAAAACACAAGGCCTGGATTTGAACTCACAATCTCCAGAATTCAAGTAAGGGTAAAAATTACACTATAATTTACAAACATTTTACAGAAAACCAAATCTAAATCGGACAAACCGATTCGGAGATAGGTAGGAAGTTTTGTTTTGCTACAAAATGTTTAATTACAGCGCCCCCTGGCGAGTAATCGTCATAACAACTATCACCTATAAATAACAAATATTTGAATGAAAACCGTATCCAAATCAGTCCAGCCATTTTGAAGATAAATGGGAATGCGTACACACACACAACCTCTCACCCTGAATGCATATACCCTGCTCCGTTTCTTCGTGGGTAGTGAGTTTTATTTCAAATTAAAGCTGCGAAAACAGAAGAAAAATCTAAACTTATTCTCCCTTTTAAAAAATTATTTACACATAAAAGTCAAAAGTCAAAATACTTTATGTCCTTTAGATTCTTGTACAACATTAAATGCACATGATCATTTGGCTACGTCTTAGATTATGACATGACTAAGTTATGTGACGTTTGTCTCTGTCTGTCAACTTTGAATCTTCATGTGACAGTAAAAGACAGACGATGCATGGTTATGCAGCGCATACGCAGTAAGGGGGATTTTGTTTAATTTTTCAGCCTACCAGATGTAAAGAAGGAGGTGAAACAAAAAAACGTGGACAAAACTAAAAAAGTTAGAATAAGAATCCGCGACTATCTGTGCCAGAGATGCAACGCCAAGTTCACCAGTTCACAGGAAGCGAGCGCTCACAGTGCGCAGTGTGAAGAGTCCATGTTATATGGACCGAGAAGAAATATTGATGAAAAGTCCAAGAAACATCTATTAGATTGTGACGTATGTAATATTAGAAATATTTTAAAGGAAAAATTCACTTGCGGCGAGATTTGAACTCGCGTTCCTGGATCAGTACCCCAGTGCCTCAACCGCTCGGCCACGCAAGTTCCCATATCGAGCAGCGACTTTAAATATGAATGTTTCCCTGTCTACTATTTTTTCAAATTAGGTTCGATTGACGTATGTAATAGACACCTACATCTTACTAATATTATAAACGCGACAGACAAAATATTTATTTGTTTGTGACATTATCGAGAAGTAATATAAGCTGCTTTTGATCCCGATATACCTACGGGATCGGGACTTACGCGGGTGAAACCGCGAGACGCAGCTAATATATCATAATATCTAATGTATAATGTATTTCATAGTAAGTAAAAAAAATGTAAAAATGAAGCCAAAAGGCGTTTTTTTTTATTTATTTACTATCGGTTGTGAACCGATTATGGCCATTAGAAAATTAGCCAGTGTCAAGTATTATAAATAATAGGGGTTAAAGTATGAAATTGCCGTTTTATTGCAATAGGTTCTTTGAATTGACATAGAATCTTCATGGTTTGAGGTTTTCGAATGAAACTTTTTTCAAATGGTTTCTGTGATGTTCTTTTTTTTAAAAAATGTGAAACATTTGAATGTCGTCTTTCAATTGTTTTTGTTATTCAATTTAGACAAGAAAGATGGATACTGCGAAAATTCGAGTGGTTTTTGAATACGAGTTCCGACGCGGAACTAACGCGGCAGAAACAGCCCGCAATATCAATGCTGCGTTTGGAGAGGGGTCTACTAATGAACGCACCGTGCGATTTTGGTTTAAACGCTTTCGTGATGGAAATTTCGACTTAAAGAACGAGTCACGAGGAAGACCGCCCACACAGGTGAATAACGATGAATTAAGAGAGATAGTGGAAGCCGATCCTAGTCAAACTACCCAGGAATTAGCGGCATGGTTTAACGTTACCTTACCCACTTTATTGACTCACTTGCGTCAAATCAATAAAATAAAAAAATACGAAAAATGGGTGCCTCATGATTTGACTGATCTGCAGAAAGAAACGCGTGTTGAAACTTGTGTTGCCTTGTTGAACCGGTACAGAAATGAAGGAATATTGGATCGAATTGTAACATGTGATGAAAAGTGTGTTCTTTATGATAACCGGAAAAGAAAAATGCAATGGCTGACCCCAGGTCAAATGCCACAACAGTGTCCTAAAGCAAAACTTACCAATAAAAAGGTAATGGTAACTGTTTGGTGGTCTCAGCATGGTGTTATTCACTATAGTTTTCTTCGATCTGGTCAAGCAATTACGGCAGATGTCTATTGTGCCGAACTCCGAACCATGTTGACAAAACTAGCAGTAAAACAGCCCCGACTCATGAATCGATCTTCACCATTATTGCTCCACGACAACGCGAGACCTCACACAGCACGAGAAACCATTTTGACCCTTCAGGAATTGCACTTAGAAACCATTCGTCATCCTCCGTATTCACCAGACCTTGCTCCAACGGACTACCATTTTTTTCGTGATTTGGACAATTATCTACGTGACAAGAAGTTTTCTTCCCAGGAGGCAGTACAAAATGCTTTCACACAGTTTGTGCAGTCTAGATCGTCGGAGTTCTATCGCAAAGGCATTAATAACCTTCCCATTAGATGGCAGCAATGTATAGATAATAATGGCAACTATTTTGATTAAATAATTTGTCAAAAATTTAAAAAATAAACAATTAAGATTTTCAGTACAAATCGGCAATTTCATACTTTAACCCCTAATATATTATGCAAGTTATTTGCATCGAAACTGTCAAGTGGTCATAGTTAAAGTCAAGTCTAGGGAATCATTTGTAAACACGGCGGCCATTTACAAACATTCTTCACGGAGCTTTGGAGACAACACTAAGTCAATGTTTTGCACCGATTTTCACTTTCATTCCACTTGTACACCCTCACGAAACTAAATTGATTAATATGCCCCCGAAATTAAACAATTTGCACGTATTTGAACTAGGTTTCACAAAAATGAAAATTTGGCACCACATCTCCTTAACGAGTTTCCGCCAAATCTCCAAAAGGCGGTTGTTCTTGACGTCTAGGCAAACCACTTTTGTTTTACGACTTTTGAAAAACCGAACTTTTTTTTGAAAATTTTGAGGTCATGTTTCATTGAAAAAAACAGCTGCTTTTGAAAATAAAAGTAATTGAAGTTTTGATTGTAGTAGAGCAAACTAAGTAAAAGGACATCATAAAGTCAATGACCTCGAACTCTAAGAAGCAGCTGATTTTCAAGTAAACTTAACACTTAAAATTTTCGCAAAGTTCGAATATCCAAAAGTCGTAGAACAAAAGTTGTTCGCCTAGACGTCTAGAACAACCTCCTTTCGGCTTAAAAGGGCATACCGTTACACCTTGTATAAATATTTGAAAATAATATCTAATTGACCGAACGAGCGAAACGAGTGAGGTCCAATGTAGACGGGTTTGGCGCTTGCATCTTTGTAACTTTGTATTTTTGTTCGACGATAACTTGAGTATCGTAGCTCCGATCTTCATGAATTTTGGTATGCGCGTAGTTTAGGTCAATAGAATTTATGAGTTCGAAGATGAGCCGGATCGGTAGGGGGGTTGGGGAGATAGGGGATCGTGAGGTCTCATTACGGGGCGAACTCCTAGCGTAACGTAATATATAATAATATTCCAGATCTGCGGCAAGCACTACAACCACCCCTCCAGCTTGAATTCCCACAAACGTCTCCACAAACCGTCTCAGAGTATACAGTGTGCGCATTGTGAATACAGCACACAGTATCGGAATGTTCTCATCAGACATCTTAGAGTGCATACAGGTACAGTGCATACAGAAAAACGTCTCCACATACCGTCCCAGAGTATGAAGTATAAATAAATAAAATAATAAGTCCTGTGACGAACACACAGCGCCATCTAGCCCCATGGTAAGCTACTAAGCTTTTGTTACGGTGACTAGACAACGGATATACTACTTATATTTATTTTTCTTCTGTAAATACATACATATTATACATAGAAATACGCCCAGACCAGATACAAATATTTATTTTTAAGCATAAATATTTGCACCCAGCGGGAATCGAACGCGCAGCCTTCTGCATTGCAGCCAAGCGTTCGCCTGACGCACCACAGAGGTCAAAAGTGTGCTCATTGTGAGTACAGCACGCTACAGCGGAACCAGGCAGTCGACCGCGCAACCTCCGTTGGGTTCAACTCGAACGTCGGTTTGGGATACACAATGCGCAAAGGAATATCCTGCGCGGCGAGAACCGTTGCGTTGTTTTGCATGTTTTTGAAGGCGACGGCGCGCAGTACAGTACAGTTGCCGTCGAGTTCAGCTGTCATTGAATGCGACAGCTCAAGGAACGTCGCATTGAACACGACGGTGCACGCAACGCAACTGTACTGTACTACTGTACTGTGGGCCGTCGCCTTCAAATGCATGCAAAACAACGCAATGAACTCGACGCGCGAACCGTCGTCGGGCAGGTTTTTCCATTTCGCAGAAGCATCTGCGCAAAGGAAAAACCTCAACGCGCAAAAAAAAAACACCACCGTTTTTTTTTAATATATTGCAGGACATTACACACAGCGCAATCTAGCCTCAAATTAAGCTCTAGGCTTGTACTATGGGGACTAGACAACGGATATACTACATATTATACCTATTTTTTTAAATACATACATATTATACATAGAAATCCCCCGGCGGGAATAGAACCCGCAGCCTTCTGCATTGCAGTCAGGCGTTCGCCCGACGCGGCACAGAGGCCGTCGCCAAAATTCGACGGAGCTTGCGCGGTAGAGCCGCAGTAGCGTAGCTACCTAGGGGCTAAGTAGGGCAGTGCAGCAGGGCCCCCTAAGCTCAAGACCTCGCCAGAACATCCTACAGCACCCATGTTATCTATTCAGTGGATGTCTGACAACAGTGAAAAATGACAGGCACTATGCAGTACAGTGCTGATTTGACGTAACGTGGTTATTACCGATGATTACCTCAAAGCAGCAATGTACTGCATAGTGCCTGTCATTTTCCACTGTTGTCAGACATCCACTGAATAGATAACATGGGAACTGTTCAAACTGAACTTTTAAAAACATCTCCCATTTAAAAATTAGACAGGTTGCAACCAGTCCTTAATCATGCATGACAACTCAATTTTGAGAAATTCCAATGTTGTACTTAAGAAATTCCCTTTAATTCTTTTTGTGTTTTTTAAATTTCTTATCGGTTTTGAACCGATTATGGCCATTTGGAAATTAGCCAGTGTCAAGTATTATTAATATACAAGGTGTAACGGGTATGCCCTTTTAAGCCGAAAGGGGGTTGTTCTAGACGTCTAGGCGAACAACTTTTGTTCTACGACTTTTGGAAATTCGAAGTACTTTTCGAAAATTTCAAGTGTAAAGTTTACTTGAAAATCAGCTGTTTCTCAGAGTTCGAGGTCATTGACCTTATGTTGTCCTTTCATTTAGTTCGATGTTTTATAATAAAAACTTCAATTACCTTTATTTTCAAAAGCAGCTGTTTTTTTTTTCTTCAGTGAAACATAATCTCAACATTCTCAAATAAAAGTTCGAATTTTTAAAAGTTTGAGTGTATGTGTGTTTGTTACTTAATCGCGCAAAAACTGCTGAACCGATTGCGATGAAACTTGGAATATAGGTAGCTGGGGACCTGGATTAATACATAGGCTACTTTTTATCCCGAAAATCCCGCGGGAACTGGGCGCAGCTAGTTTACATATATTTATTACAGGTGAAAAGATCCACCAATGCAAATACTGTGGCAGGCTATTTACCTTCGCGAGCAATCTCCTGAGTCACATCCGCAGAGTACACGAGAGTACTGAAGAGACGAAGATTCCTTGCAAACTGTGTGGCAAGAGGTGTAAACACAAACAGGCGCTAAACAAACACATGCGAACACACGGAAATAGGAGAGAGTAAGTTAAAGTACACTAGCTGCGTGCGTAAACGCGTTGTCAGTTGTCACGGGCGCGGGCGGCCGAGCGGTTGCACTTTTTCGTTCATTACTCGGGTTCTACTAATTGGATTTCGTTGTATAGTATACCACAACCTTCCTCGAAAATAGAACTATCCAATATTGAAGGCCAGATTTCAATCGGATTAGTAGTTTTTAATTGTATAAGGAACATACAGAGAAACAAACAAACAGACAGACAGACATGTATTTTAAAAATTATATAGATTTGTTCTATTACTTATCCTAAGTCCCCTAGGCCACTTTTTTTTTCATTTACTTCCAAGTACAGACTTTTTGTCATATTATGCAAAATTAAGGTATTTGCATCGAAACAGTCAAGTCGTCATAGTTAAAGTCAAGTCTAGGGAATCATTTGTAAACACGGCGGCCTATTCACGGAGCTTTGGAGACAACGCTAAAGTCCATGTTTTGCACAGATTTCCACCTTCATTGCACTTGTACACCTTCACGAAACTCAATTGATTAACATGCCCCCGAAATTTAAACAATTTACGCGCATTTGAACTAGCAATACATCTCATCGCGTTCCCGCCAAAACTCCAAAATGCAATGTTGCATAGACTTTTTTGATGTGTTAGATAAAGATAAAGATAGCCTTTAATATTTCTTTTTGTTTTTATTGCTCAAGGCATTTTTAAAACATAGAAATATTTTTAGCAAGGAAATATATTTCCAAAAAATCTCCATGACAGGATTCGAACCTGCGTTCTTTCGCTGAGCGAAAGGACGCAGGTTCGAAGTTAGCCTTTATTAACAATTATTAATTATTTATATACAAGATGTAACGGGCAAGTCCTTTTAATCCGAAAGGGGGTTGTTCTAGACGTCTAGGCGAACAGCTTTTGTTCTACGACTTTTGAAAATTCGAACTTTTTTTTGAAAATTTTGAGTTTATGTTTCACTGAAAAAACAGCTGTTTTTAAAATAAAGGTAATTGAAGGTTTGATTGTAGTAGACCAAACTAAATGAAAGGACAACATAAGGTCAATGACCTCGAACTCTAAGAAACAGCTGATCTTCAAGTAAACTTTACACTTAAAATTTTCGAAAAGTACTTGGAATTTCCAAAACTCATGGAACAAAAGTTGTTCGCCTAGACGTCTAGAACAACCCCCTTTCGGATTAAAAGGACTTTTGCCCGTTACATCTTGTATACATAAGTTTGTATATTAGACACCGGTTATTTAATTGTCTTGCTTTTCAGCATAGGCCTCCCCAAGTGTACGCCATGTGTCTCTATCCCTTGCCTTTCTAATCCAGTTTGTTTCTACTACTTTATTCATATCATATTCCCATCTACGATAATGTCTACCTTTGTTTCTCTTGTTGTATCTAATACACCATTCGGTTACTTCTTTAGCCCACTTCTCGGCTTCGCTGCTCATTAGTGTTAAGGTGTTAACAGATAATAAATTCCAACTCCACTTTTTTTCAGATTTGAATGCGAGGTGTGCGGGGCCCGGATAATGCATCGATTTAATTGGAGGAAGCATCTTAAAGTTAAACACAATATCGTAGTGCCCTCATTGAAGGCGGGAAGAAAGAAGCAACAAGGTTTAGTCTTAGTGAATGAAGAAGGAATAAAGGGGAATTCTAAAAACCCACAAAATAAAGTTACTTAAATACTTATAATGCTGTTTTAATTATCTATACTACTTATAATAAAGGAAGAGAGGACAAAAGTCTGTACTTTGAAGTAAATTAAAAAAAAAGTGGTCTAAAGGACTTTAACAAAAATATTTAATTTTTAATTAAAAATAAATACGTTTATTTATTATTTATTTTCTTTCCGATGTTAACATCGCTCTTACTCACCGTAAAGAATGCGATAGACTTGCCAATAAGCATGTTTAACATAATTTCTTCTATGGTTTTCGCGATTTTGCATAATAAAACGCTTTATTTATCGGGTTGAATCGCGTTTTTATTTATGGTTTTAAACGAACCGTGCTTTCGCCAACTTTACAGTTGGCTTTTTCAAGGCTGACTGAGATGTTAAGCAGTTTATTCACACCTACCGCAGGCCTATAAATTATACAAGTTTTAACGAAGATCCCGAATATTTATGCCAAAAGTGGGTTGTTCTAGACGTCTAGACGAACAACTTTGGTCGACTTTTGGAAAATGGAAGTAGTTGTAAATTTTAACTTTAATGTATACTTGAAAATCAGCTGTTTTTTAGAGTTAGAGGTCATCGATCTTTGTTGTCCTTTCATTTAGTTTGGTCTATTACATTCAAAACTTTAATTGAATTTATTTTCAAAAAAGCAGCTACTTACTTCAGTAAAACATAACCTCAAAACTTCCAAAAAAAAGAGTTCTAATTTTCAAAAATCGCCTAGAACTATTTTTTTGAAATTTTGAACTTTTTTTAAAAAAAAATTGAGGTTTTGTTTCATTGATACAAAACAGCTGCTTTAAAAAATAAGGGTAATTAAAGTTTTGAATGTAATAGACCAAACTAAATGAAAGAACAACATAAGGTCAATGACCTCGAACTCTAAGAGACGGCTGTTTTTCAAGTAAACTTTACACTTAAAACTTCCGAAAAGTACTTTCCAAAAGTCGTAAAACAAAAGTTGTTCGCTTAGACGTCTAGAACAACCCCCTTTCGGCTTAAAGGGCATACCCGTTACCCCTTGTATAGATACCTACCCTATTCTTGATCCTCTCCATGGGACACCAGCTTCCCTCACTCACTAGCACTGTAAAACTTAATAATACTTAGAGCCGATTTTTCATTCCTCAGATAAAATATAATATCTATCGAATAAGTTCGAACACAACCAAATTTAAAAGCCGTCAAATTTTGTTTCTTTTTAATATTATAGTGACGTTTTTTATTCGGTGGTGTTACATTTTATTCGTCATATTTATCTTTCTAGGGATTTGAAAAATCAGCCCTTACCTATACAAAAAAAGTGGGGAGAAATAAACTACCATTATTATTGTTATACATAAATTTATTTTTCTTTTGTAAATACATACGTCCTACTATCCCACTTCTTACTAATATTATAAACGCGAAAGTTTGTACGTTTGTAAGTATGTATGTGAGTTTGTTACTCTTTCACGCAAAAACCTATGAATCGATTGTGATGAAACTTGGAATATAATATCTATATTCCCGCGGGAACGGGACTTACGCGGGTGTAACTGCGGGAAGCTAGTTATACATAACAAGAAACCACAATGACATGTCTAACTCGTAGGCGTTTTACTCATAAGTTCAGTATTACACTTGGTTTGCAAGAACTCTACATTTCTCCGTCGTCCTCGCTTCTGATGCGGCGTCGTTATACTGTGTACTTTCCGCATATGTTCCCTCCAATAGTTACGACTTTTGAAACGAGAATAGCACACCGAGCACTCGAAGCTGAAACAATAACAAAACTACTAAAATAGACTAGCCCCCTTACTTATAAACGCTAATTAATGCGCTGCACAACTATGCATCGTTTGTCTTTTACTGTCACATGAAGTTTCAAAGTTGACAGACAGAGACAAACGTCACATGATTGACCGAACGAGCGAAGCGAGTGAGGTCCAATGTAGACGGGCTTGGCGCTTGTATCTTTGTATGTTTGTTCGACGATAACTTGAGTATCGTAGCTCCGATCTTCATGAATTTTGGTATGCGCGTAGTTTAGGTCAATAGAATTTATGAGTTCGAAGATGAGCCGGATCGGTAGGGGGGTTAACGGAGGTAAGTTTCTTTTATGGCCATTTGGAAAGTAGCCAGTGTCAAGTATTATAAATTTTTGCAAACAACGGAGTCAAGAAGTTCAAGTGTACCGCGTGCGGGGCATTGTTCAGGGACAACAGCAGCTTAAAGAAACATGAAACATGCTGAGAACCATGCAGGTGTACGTAGGTAGGTTTTTTTAATGGCCATTTGGAAAGTAGCCAATGTCGAGTATTATTAATTTTTGCAAGTTATGTAGCAGTTTTGGCGGGAACGCGTTGAGAAGATGTGTTGCTGATTTTTTATTTTTGTAAAACCTAGTTCAAATGTGTGTAAATTCTTTAATTTCGCAAAGGCTAGGTAGCTGCGTTCGATATGTAGGACATTTAAAAACTTCTGTTTTTAGATTTTTGACCGAACGAGCGAAGCGAGTGAGGTCCAGTGTAGACGGGCCTGGCGCTTGTATCTTTGTATGTTTGTTCGACGATAACTTGAGCATCGTAGCTCCGATCTTCATGAATTTTGGTATGCGCGTAGTTTAGGTCAATAGAATTTATGAGTTCGAAGATGAGCCGGATCGGTAGGGGGGTTTGGGAGATAGGGGGTCGTGAGGTCTCAGCTCGGTGCGAACTACTAGTATTGGTAGGAAGTAGGATGTATGTATTCATTAATTTTTATACCTCGCAAACTGTTTCCTTCCCCGCTCGGCGCGCCTTTCTCATGCTCGTCAACAAACGCTTGGGTCGCGCTGGCTGAATACACTGCAAGTGTATTCAGCCAGCGCGACCCAACCCCCCTACCGATCCGGCTCGACATTGGCTACTTTCCAAATGGCCATTAAAAAAACCTACCTACGTACACCTGCATGGTTCTCAGCATGTTTCATGTTTCTTTAAGCTGCTGTTGTCCCTGAACAATGCCCCGCACGCGGTACACTTGAACTTCTTGACTCCGTTGTTTGCAAAAATTTATAATACTTGACACTGGCTACTTTCCAAATGGCCATAAAAGAAACTTACCTCCGTAGACTCAGCATGTTTCTTCAAGCTGCAGTTGTCTCTGAACAATCCCCCGCATGCGATACACTTGAACTTCTTAACTCCGTTGTTTGCAAAAATTTATAATACTTGACACTGGCTACTTTCCAAATGGCCATTAAAAAAAAACCTATCTCCGTACACCTGCATGGTTCTCAGCATGTTTCTTTAAGCTGCAGTTGTCCCTGAACTCTGCCCCGCACGCGGTACACTTGAAGTTCTTGACTCCGTTGTTTGCAAAAATTAATAATACCTGACACTGGCTACTTTCCAAATGGCCATTAAAAAAAAACTTACCTCCGCACACCTGCATGGTTCTCAGCATGTTTCTTCAAGCTGCAATTGTCCCTGAACTCTGCCCCGCACACGGTACACTTGAACTTCTTGATGCCGTCGTTCTCGTGTATTCTTCGCACGTGAACGTTCAAGTTGTTCTTGAAGTAGAACATTCTGGAACAGTATCCACACTGGTACTGTTTCTCTGGAAGTTAAAAGACGCGTGAAAGTTTGTATATTTCGCTCCTTTAGAATTATAGGGGCTTATTACATTTTTATTGCATACGAATTATGCAACTACAGTATACAAGGTGTAACGGGTATGCCCTTTTAAGCGGAAAGGAGGTTGTTCTAGACATCTAGGCGAACAACTTTTGTTTTACGACTTTTGAAAAATCGACCCTTTTTTTAAATTTTAAGGTTATGTTTCACTGAAAAAACAGTTGCTTTTGAAAATAAAGGCAATTGAAGTTTTGATTGTAGTAGACCAAACTAAATGAAAGGACAACATAAGGTCAATGACCTCGAACTCTAAGAAACAACTGATTTTCAAGTAAACTTACTTAATAATTTCGAAGTACTTCGAATTTACAAAAGTCTTAGAACAAAAGTTGTTCGCCTAGACGTCTAGAACAACCCCCTTTCGGCTTAAAAGCATACCCGTTACACCTTGTATTTTTTCTTAAATAGGTCTCTATTATGCTAAACGAGCGATTTGTTTGTTTGTTCCCTCTTCACGATCAAATGCTCTATTTTGTCATCATTATTACTCGACTTATTTTTTTTTAAATCGTCATTTTTCAAAATCGTCATTGGTATGCTAACCCGTACTGTTGAGGTAGGTGTTCGAACAATGCGGGATTGCGACCGGCGAGGTGCGCTGCGAGTGCTTTACAATATTATTAGGATGAGTATAATAATATTAGTATAAAATTACCTAAATGTATCTTAGAGTGGTTATCAAAGTCCCCCTTGAACCAAGTCTTGTACTCGCAGTGCGTACATTCGTACTCCGGCGGTTTGTGCATCTTGGCGTGCTTCCAGATATTGTGGACTCCCACCACCCGAGTGCCGCACAGCTGGGGGAGATTACAGTACATTATTACATATTTCTGGGGGAGGTTACAGTACATTATTACATATTTCTGGGGGAGATTACGGTACATTATGACATATTTCTGGGGGAGATTACGGTACATTATGACATATTTCTGGGGGAGATTACAGTACATCATGACATATTTCTGGGGGAGACTAAAGTACATTATGACATATTTCTGAGGGAGACTACAGTACATTATCACATAATTTTGTGGGAGATGATTGCATTACATTATGACAAATATTTGTATCTGGGGCTTGACCGCGCAAGCTCCGTCGAGTCCAACTCGACGGTGCTTCTGCGCAAAGGAAAAACCTGCGCGGCGGTTCGCGCGTCGAGTTCATTGCGTTGATTTGCATGCATTTTGAATGGCCCACAGTACAGTACAGTTGCGTTGCGTGCACCGTCGAGTTCAATGCGACGTCCCTTGAGCTGTCGCATTCAATGACAGCTGAACTCGACGGCAACTGTACTGTACTGCGCGCCGTCGTCTTCAAAAACATGCAAAACAACGCAACGGTTCTCGCCGCGCAGGATTTTCCTTTGCGCATTGTGTATCCCAAAGCGACGTCGAGTTGAACCCGACGGAACTTGCGCGGTCGACTGGCTGGTCTGAGAGTCTTTCTATGTATCATACATATGTATTACTAGCTGCGCGGTTTCACCTGCGTAAGTCCCGTTTTCGCAGGATTATCAAAATAATAAGTAGCCTATGTGTTATTCCCGGTATCCATCTACCTATATTCCAAGTTTCACCGCAATCGGTTCGGCGGTTTTTACGTGATTGAGTAACAAACACACATATAAATAAATAATTAAATTGTGTGACGAACACACAGAGCCATCTATCCCCATGGTAAGGCTAAGCTTGTGTTACGGTGACTAGACAATGGATATACTACTTATATTTAGACATACACACAAACTTTCAGCTTTCTAATATTAGTAGGAAGTAAGATAAATAAATAAATCATGGGACGAACACACAGCGCCATCTAGCCCCGTGGTAAGCTGCTAAGCTTGTGTTACAGTGACTGGACAACGGATATACTACTTATATTTATTTTTCTTTTGTAAATACATACATATTATACATAGAAATACGCCCAGACCAGATACAAATATTTATTTTTAAGCAAAAAAATTTGTACCCCACGGGAATCAAACACGCAACCTTCTGCATTGCAGCCAAGCGTTCGCCCGACGCGCCACAGAGGTCGTCAAGATGTATGTATTCATTTAATTATATACCTCGCAAACTGTTTCCTTCCCCGCTCGGCGCGCCTTTCTCATACTCGTCAACACACGCTTGGGTCGCGCTGCCTGAATACACTGCAAGTAACGTAACACAAAAATACACGGTTAGAGGAGCTCATTGGCCTAGCTGCACCAGGCGATCTTGAATGGTCGTGTGGGTTAAGCAACGCTTGGGCGATCATTGGATGGGTGACCGAAATTTGTGTGAAAAATAATAATTTCTCGAGCTCCTCCGTGCTTCGGAAGGCACGTTAAGCAGTCGGTCCCGGTTGTAATCTCTGATAGCAGTCATTAGGTCAAGTTAGAGGCCTAAGGGCGACCTGACAACTCTAACACTAGGTGAGACACACCACTATGCGAAAATAAGAAGGGATATCTTCCTGAAAGCCTATTGAAATAGTTATCTTAAAGAAAAAGCCAACTGTAAAGGTAGCGAAAGCTCGGTTCGTATAAAAATCATGAATAAAACGCGATTAAACCCGGTGTTTTATTGTGCAAAATCGCGAAAACCTTTCCCTTTCCAATAAAACCAGCATTGTGCTCCGAGCCTTGTTCAGGGTGAGGTGAAGAGTCAGAAGCTATTGCTGACATTTTACCCTGAACAAGGTGAAGAGCACAAAAATTATCTTTTTACACAGCCCTGTATACTATACAGAAGTGATATTTTATTCTATGTCAACAATAGTTTGTTGTTGTTGTGGCGGGAACGCGTTGAGGAGATGTGTTGCTAAATTTTAATTTTCGTGAAACATAGTTTAAATGCCTGGAAGTTGTTTAATTTTGGGGGCATATTAATCAATTTAGTTTCGTGAAGGTGTACAAGTGTAATGAAAGTGATAAACGATGCAAACATGGAATTTAGCGTTGTCCCAAAGCTCGTGTGAACCGTCATTGTAAAGAGCCACCATTTACAATGACTTCCTTGACTTGACTTTTATTACGACGACTTGACTGTTTTGATGCAAATTGCAAATAACTTCAAAAATTGAAAAATACTTGACACTGGCTACTTTCCAAATGGCCATAATCGGTTCATGACCGATAAGAAAAAAAAAACAAATAGGGTACCTCAACATTATTCTGTTGTTCCTTATCTTCTAATTTGTGGGAGTCATCACCAAATTCATCACTTTTTTCTTCATCTTCATTCTTCTCTTTCTTGCATACTTCTAAACTATCCCCTTCGATCTCTACTTCTATTTTTATATTATTCGTTATTATTTCTTCAGCTGGTTTTTCTTGTTTCACATACATTGATATCAAATTCAAAGGGTTTTCTTTCTTCAGTTCAGTTTTGAAATGTTTTGTTCTTTCTATTTTTATTTTTGGGCTATCTATATCTTTCTGTTTGGTAGAATATAGAATTTTCAATTTCTTGTTTGTTTTTATACACTTTTTTTTGAATAGATATGCTGTTTTCAACTGAGTCACGCAATCTTGGCATATTTTCTTAGGAAGGCTGTCTGTTTTCTGAACCTAGAATTAATCCAATAATTAGTAGGAATCTACCAAAGTTTTTTGAAATGAAATGATTTATTGTTTGTGGATCTAGGTAAAAATAGATAGTATACACAATTTAAGTATATCTAGTCCTACCACGTGGGCATACAAACATGGTTCTTAGAAATAATAGTCAATTTTAAAACACATTTTTATAGTGAGGGTAGGCTACTAACATGTCCCGTTCACTTTTACAATTGCAGCTGATTTCATATTAATCACAATACACAATTAGGTACATTAATATAGAATATACATACAAATGGAATATAGTCATCTAAAGAAGGAAAGACTTTTTAAATTAAAAAGAAATGTAGAAGACCGCTACCGGTCTTCTACAGATGCTGATTCATTTCAAGTTGTTTTGTATGACAATTTCGCAAGTTTTGTCTTATCTAGGTTTTATCTTTAAACTAGGAGGAGTCCCTCAAATTAACCGGCTAACAAAGTATGTTATGTCCAAGTATGTTGTTGAAATGGTTGAAGTTCTATTACACTCACATAATATAGATATATTACTGGTATCTGAAACTCATTTTACTGAAAGCAGTTTTATTAAAATAAAAAACTATAATATCTACGCAACTAATCATCCCGACGGTACTGCGCACGCTGGTGCTGCTATTATAGTACGATCTAATATTAAACACCATGAACTGCCTCAATTTAAAAAGGTTCATATACAAGCAGCTACTATAGCAATAGAAGACAGAAATGGTACTTTTAATGTCTCTGCGGTATACTGTCCCCCTAAACATAAAATATCAGAGAATCAATACAATGAATTCTTTAGTACCCTAGGTTTGCGCTTTGTAGTCGGAGGTGACTGGAACGCGAAACATATCCATTGGGCCTCTAGAATAAGCAATACTAGAGGTAGGGAATTGAAGAAAAGTCTGGATGAGAAAAATATTGTAAGTATTTCTACATCAGACCCTACACATTGGCCAACCGATCCAAACAAGCTACCTGATGTGATAGACTTCTTTGTGACTAAGGGCTTATCTAGACTTTACTATCAAATCAAAACGTGCTTAGACGTCAACACTAATCACGTGCCAGTAATATTACAAATTGGAACGACTGTCCTAAATTTTGAAAGAAACGTAAAACTATATAACAAGCGCACGGACTGGAATGCATTCCGCGACTTAATAGACGAAAAAATAGATCTTAAAATTGCTCTTAAAACCGATATTGACATTGACAATGCCACCAGAACAATAACTACAACTATTCAGGAAGGGTGTTGGGTCTGCACACCAGAAGCGAAGGAGCGACAACAGCAACACAAAACTTATTCTGACACCATAAGATCAAGCTTATTGGAAAAAAGAAGACTCCGTCGTGTGTGGCATATCAGCAGGCATCCCAATGATAAAAAGGCCCTGAATAAAGCGGCTAGAGAGTTGAAGGCTTTGATCTTGGAAGCTAACGACGCAGCCCTACGAACATACTTAGAAAGTCTTACACCTACGAAATCGACAGACTACTCGCTGTGGAAAGCATGCAAAAATTTCAATCGGCCAATGCACCATAAACCTCCACTTAGGAAACAGGATGGAAGCTGGGCCAAAACTGCACAAGAGAAGGCGAATATATTTGCAAACTACCTCAACCAAGTATTCACACCCAATGATGCTAGACCAAATACGGATGAATCAGACATAAATTCTATACTCGCTCAGGACATGCAACTTGATCTACCCCTAAAACCTGTAACGCCAAGAGAAGTCTGTAGACTTATAAAATCCTTAGAAAATAACAAGGCCCCTGGGTTTGACCTCATTGACAAGAAAGTCCTTGAGCAGTTACCGCGTAGAGCAATAATGTACCTGACAACCTTATTTAATGCCATTCTGCGAGTGGGTTACTTTCCAGACTTGTGGAAAGTATCCCAAATTATAATGATCCCTAAACCTGGTAAACCTGGCTATGAAGTGACTTCATATAGACCCATAAGCCTTCTGCCGATCATGTCAAAGCTGTTCGAAAAAATACTTCTTAGTAGACTTGTTAATGTCCTAAAAGATAAATCTATTATTCCTGACCACCAGTTTGGTTTTCGAAAAGAACACGCCACTACGGAACAGGTACATCGAGTGTGCAGAACAATTAGAAGAGCCTTCGAAAAAAAGGAATATTGCTCGGCAGCCTTTCTGGATATACAACAAGCCTTCGACAGAGTCTGGCATAAGGGGTTGCTGTGCAAAATCAAAACCCTACTACCACATACGTTCTTTCGTACACTCAAGTCATATTTAACGAACAGACTATTTCAAGTAAAAGAAAATGATAGTACATCAGATTTTCACGAAATCAGCGCCGGTGTACCCCAAGGATCGGTACTAGGACCTGTTCTGTATACCCTGTATACATCCGATCTACCACAAGTTCAAGATGTCACGGTTGCGACCTTCGCAGACGATACAGCTTTGCTTGCCTCACACCCATGCTCCGCCCGGGCCTCCGAGCTCTTACAGAATGGACTACATGAGATAGAGAAATGGCTGGCTAGATGGAGAATTGCTGCAAGCGTTTCTAAATCGGTGCATATAACTTTTACCCTTCGTAAAGAAGATTGTGCCCCAGTTACTCTCAATGGTGTACAGCTGCCACATCAGAGCTCTGTAAAATACTTAGGAATGCACTTGGACCGTAGACTGACCTGGAGAAAGCACATTCAAACGAAAAGGGATGAGATAAACATAAAATACAGAGGTCTCTATTGGCTGCTGGGTCGAAACTCGAAACTGGCCATTGACAATAAGCTACTTATTTACAAGGTAATGCTGAAACCAGTATGGACCTATGGACTGGAACTATGGGGTTCAGCCTGCAACTCTAATATAATGATCATACAAAGGGTGCAGAACTATATCATAAAGCAGATGACAAAAGCGCCATGGTTTATTAAAACGAAGGAAATCCACGATATCCTTAAGCTGCCAATGGTTGAGGAAGTGATCAAAAGCCATGGTACCAACTACAAGTCACGACTGCACAGACACCCGAATCAGCTTGCTGGACAGTTGACTATCCCTGAAAGCATCCGTCGGCTTAGAAAGCGACGAGATATCTTTGATGATGCTGGTCGCCTGGGAGGCTGACCTAGCCTGGAAAGGGGCTGCCTTCGCTGGGAGTAGTGCCCTACACGTTATTGATACTTCATCTCATCTGTTTATAGTCTTTAGACTGATCGCAGGATATAAAGGAGAAAAAAAAAAAAAAAAAAAAAAAGTATGTTGTTTCGGCAATACAACTTCGCGACGGCAAGTAATCCTAGTTACAGGCAGGTTATCTTACCTACCTGCCTTCCTGCACATAATTATGTTGTTTATTTATTTATTTTTTGATGCCATTTTATGAAGGTAGCAACAGTAGGTACCTATAGTGAAGAATTTCTGATATGAAATGAATAAGCATCTAAGTACTGTAAGAGAATTAACTATGACGACTTGACTGTATCGATGCAAATAACTTGCTTAATATATTATTAATAATGCTTGACACTGGCCAATTTCCTAATGGCCATAATCGGTTCACAACCGATAAGAAATAAATAAGTACTGTAAGGAAAGAGGAAACCTCTTACGCCCAAGACAAACCAGAAATGGTTTTATGGATGTAATTTATGTAACGCTTTAATGTATTTTTCTTGTTAAAAAAAACTAGGTGACTAGGAACAGTTCCTGAAGAACTTAAAACAAAGTAACTCATTCATTTGAATAGTTCATGCCAACTTAAAGTTAAAGTCAAAAACAAGAATAATGGCCTTTTCATCTAATTTTAGATGATTCATACTGCGCAAGAAACTTTTAAATCCATGCTATTTTATGGCACTGTAGTGCCTGGGACATTATTGAGTGGTGTTGGTCTAGTGGTAGATACCCTGACTTTCATTCCGAAGGTCAGGGTTTCGAATTCTGGCTTACCGCGCACCAATGTATTTTTCCTTGCGGAAAAGTTATGTGCGTTAATAACAAGATAAACTTGTATGGTAATCAAGTCTTAAATTTAATTCGGTACTTCGAGATCAGTGCAAAAATTTGAATTTGAACCTGAGCGTTGCGTTGCATAGCGTTACATTTCTCTAGAAAATAAGAAGGAATGAAATTAAGTCAATTGGGTTAGTTACTTACATGAATTCCAGTGCAAAACTGTATATCTTCAGCAAGATTTCTATTTATACAGTCGAATATACCGACCAGAACAACGTTAGAAGCCATACACATTCTGCAAACATTAGTTTTTATTTCTTTCGGCATTTTATCTTTCTCTCAGGACTCTCTTATTATCGTGGGTATACGAAAATAGAAACTTATTTTTTACGTTAGAAACCTGTAATATAACTTACTTTATGCCAGTAATAATTAAAATAAAACACAATTTACATTTTAGAAAAGACCCACAGTAATAGTGTTCTGGCACATACTTTCGCTCAGTTGTGTCTTTTTTTTTGTCGTGTGTACGCAGTGCTTGGCTTGCCAATGTCAAGGTTTTTAATCAACCGTTAAAGGCTCCTACGGTTTTTCCAAGCAGTAAAATGGCACGCGTTTTTGCAGTTTTGCACCTGTTGTATAGTGAGTACAGTGTATCAATACTGCGATACTGCTATGATTGCGTTAAAATGGCATGGAAAAATTGCAGCTGTATGGGGTATCGTAAAAGTTGAGCCTCTGACCAACATTATAAAAATAAAAAACACTCTACGATTGACAGATGTCTGACTAATTCTGACGTATACGTTCCTTGTCTTGGTTTCTGGGGTTTTGGTTTCTGCTTTTGTTGTGTTGTGGTTTTTATTGATTTTATTAATGAAAGTCCCTGTAAACCTTCATTTTAACGCGTGAACTCTATTGTTATTATAATGTCGTTGATACAAGAGGAGGGACAGGCAATACCCGACGTGTGTCGAGTTTGTACTGTAGCAAACAACACTATGGTCAATTTATTCAACTGTACGAACGGAAACCTAGCTGACGATATATATTTCTGCACCGGGATCGTAGTAAGTACTACTAGAGCTGCTGTTTTGTTTTGATCCCGTCGAGTTATCGGGGTAAAAAGCAGCCGAAGTATTGCAGAAAAAAAAATCGGTAATGTATTTGCTTCTACGCAGGTTCTGCGCAGCGAACTGTCTGTTAAGTCTGGGGGGTGTAGGTGCTTGTTAAGGTCCCATGACCTGTAAAAAATTGCGTTTGTAATTAGTCGTACACGCGTCCTATTGAGATTTAGTAAGTGTTAAGAAAAACCAATTTGGCCTGCCTACAGCTGTTTTCCAGATTGGCCCATGATTCGCGATGCCTTGTTAGAGTTTTCAGGTTGCCCTAAGGCCTCTAACTAGACCTAACAACTGCTATCAGAGATAACCGCGACCAACTGCTTTGTGATTCCTGCTTTAAATCTATATTACTAGCTAAATTTCACAAAATTTAAACAGCAACACTGCACACTACATTGTTTTATCAAAACTTTTGGTTACAGATATCAGAAAACGACAATCTACCTAATAAAATATGCAACAGCTGCATCCGACAGTTATGTGTTGCTTATAAGTTTAAGCTGAACTGTTTACTGGCGGAGAGGTCACTTCGAGGGCTCCGTAATGATGAGGTGAACATTGAAGTAAAGTTTGAAAGGCTTGATGAGAATGATGCTACGGAAATGGGTGATTTCCAGTCGGAGGAGAATGACAGTGATAGGTATATCTTTTAATATACTTTACTTATTCACAATTACCCCCATTAATTGGGCCTTTGTGCGTGATTTTAAGCCGTGGGTTTCCTCACAATGTTTTCCTTCACCGTAAGAGTGATGTAAATAGTGCACATATTTTTTTCTTTAAAGAAAAACACATAGGTGCGTGGCCAGGATTCAAAACCACCTTCGGAATGAAAGTCAAGGTATCAAGGTACCACTAGACCAACAGCGCTCTCTACTTATTCACTTATTGTATTAATATCATGTTTTGGGCTTAATTTATTCCCAATTTCAATTATATTATTGTAACTTTATCGCACAGCATCCAAGTCCAGGGCCTGTACTCTAATTCTACAAACAAATGAAAATTAGAATGGTTTTCGTCTTGGATAACAGTTTGGTGGACAGTCATATAGACCAGCCAGTCGACCGCACAAGCTCCGTCCGGTTCAACTCGAAGTCGGTTTGGGATACACACTACGCAAGGGAAAAACCTGCGCGAAACCTAAGCGTCGAGAACAGTACAGTACAGTTGCCGTCGAGTTCAGCTGTCGTTGAATCCGACAGCTCAAGGGACTCAACTGTACTGTACCGCGCGTCGTCGTCTTCAAAATGTATGCAAAACAACGCAATGAACTCGACGCGCGAACGGCCGCGCAGGTTTTTCCTTTGCGCAGAAGCACGACCGTTCGTCGAGTTGAACTCGACTTAAGCTTAAGCATGTTGACTTAAGCTGCATTTGTTTATAATATACTAGCTACTTCCTGCGGTTTCATCGGGATAAAAAGTAGCCTATGTGTTATTCTCGGTATCCACCTACCTATATTCCAAGTTTCATCGCAATCGGTTCAGTAGTTTTTTCAGACATACATGCAAACTTTCGCATTTATAATAATAATAAATTCTGTGACCAACACACAGCGCCATCTAGCCCCATGGTAAGCTGCTAAGCTTGTGTTACGGTGACTAGACAACGGATATACTTCTTATATATATTTTTTATGTAAATACATACATATTATGCATATAAATACACCCAGACCAGATACAAATATTTATTTTTAAGCATAAATATCTGCATTGCAGCCAGGAGTTTGCCCGACGCGCCACAGAGGTGTCTGTATAATATTAGTAAAATGGTAAGATAAATACACTATAATAATAACCAGGTAATGTAAAAAGGCAACTAAATTTTCAGCCTTTCAGATGTGGAAGAGGAACCGAAAGAAAGAGTGGTAAGAAGAAACAATGATTCCTGCTGGAAATGCGGAGCCAAGTTCCCCACTCTAAAGGAATTATTTGATCACAAGAGAAAATGTAATAAGGATAAAATGAAGGAATGTATTTGTGAGGTGAGATTTTACTTCTCCATTTAGACGAACAAGGGCAGCTATTCATAAGTTTTTAACTTTAGCCCGGGTGTAAGACTAAAATCTAAAGTGCGTACTTTGACTTTGCTCAGACTGAGTTTAGCAAAAACTAAGCATAAACTTTGAATTGGAATTTATAGTCGAAATTTATTTTTTTATCTATCTATACTCATATTAAGGGAAGAAAGGACAAATAGTCTGTACTTGGAAGTAAATTTAAAAAAATGTGCACGAAATTATATAATCTTTAAAAGTCTGTTTGTCTGTTCCATTTAAAACTACTAATCCGATTGAAATCTAGTTTTCAATATTGTATAGTTCTATTTTCGAGGAGGAACTCTATAGTAGACCATTAAACTCGTGAAACTGGCTTAAATTAACCTTCATAGCTGGCAGGAAGACCATAAATTTGAAACTGAGCTGTTTAATATCTGATTTTATAATTGCTGTTTTTTTTTTAAACTCTTTTCTTCCACTCGTCCAGGTGTGCGGCAAACGTCTGAGCAATACAGTGAGCATGTACCAACACAACCTCACACATCTACCTCCCAAATACTTCTGTGCACATTGTCAATACAAGTCCACCAACAAGAACGACCTCGTCAAACATATAAAATTACATACAGGTAATCTAATCCACTAGAAAAAACAAGTAAGAAAAAAGTTTAATCTAATCTACTGCCGGCACTTAGATATCACTGGATAGATAAATCTATTATAAAAAGTAGCCTATGTGTTATTTCAGGTCTCCAGGTCTAGGTCTTCCTGGTCTCCAGGTCTAGGTCTTCCAGGTCTACTGAACCGTCTTCCAGGTTCAGTAATTTTTGCGTGAAAGAGTAACAAATTCACATACATACATACGAACTTTCGCGTTTGTAATATTACTAGCAGCATCCCGCGGGGTCAACCGCGTATGTCCCGATCCTGCGGGAATATCGGGTTAAAAAGTAGGCTATGCGTTATTCCAGGTCTCCAGCTACCTATGTTCCAACTTTCATCGCAATTGGTTCAGTAGTTTTTGCGTGAAAGGGTAGCAAATTCACATACATACATACAAACCTTCGCCTATGTAATATTACAAGCTGAATCCCGCGGGGTCAACCGCGTAAGATACCGCGGGAATATCGGGATAAAAAGTAGCCTATGTGTTATTCCAGGCTACTGAATCGATTGCGATGAAACTTTGGAAAATAGGTAATATTCAAGTTTGATCGCAATCGATTCAGTAATTTTTGCGTGAAAGAGTAACAAACTTACATACATACATACATACAAACTTTCGCATTTATCTCCCTTACTTGTAAAATAATATTTACACATGACTAAGTTATGTGACGTTTGCCTCTGTCTGTCAACTTTGAAACTTCATGTGACAGTAAAAGACAAACGATGCATAGTTATGCAGCGCATTAATTTGCTTTTATAAGTAAGGGGGGGTACCATAAGTAAGTAAAGTACCACTTTTATAAGTAAGGGGTTAGTTACAAAGTCAAGTTAAATATTTGAAATGTTACAGGTGAAAAGAATTACCAATGCAAGTACTGCGGCAGACTGTTCACAGTGTCGAGCAACTTGGTGAGTCACGTGCGGAGGGTACATGAGAGTACGGAGGAGACCAAGTTGCCGTGTGCGATGTGTGACAGACGGTGTAAGGACAAGGAGGCGCTCAACAAACACATGCTCACACATAGCAATGAGAGAGAGTAAGTCACAACTACCACTGAGTAAACGATCTTTGACATTGACAATGACTAAATTTCAATTATTGTAATGTTTAATTGACAAACAAAAAATAATTGACCGAACGAGCGAAGCGAGTGAGGTCCAGTGTAGACGGGCCTGGCGCTTATATCTTTGTAACTTTGTATGTTTGTTCGACGATAACTTGAGTATCGTAGCTCCGATCTTGATGAATTTTGGTATGCGCGTAGTTTAGGTCAATAGAATTTATGAGTTATGATGAGCCGGATCGGTAGGGGGGTTGGGGAGATAGGGGGTCGTGAGGTCTCAGTTCGGGGCGAACTCCTAGTCAACCTTGGGATTAAAATTTTATTTTAAGTAGGTACTTACTACTGTTTTACCTTATTGCATGCTCGAAATGAGTAAACTGTTGAAACGTTATTTTATTGAAAGACTTTTAATGTACACAGTTATGGCAATAAAAATATTCATATTCTTATAGCAATAGCTCGCAATTAGCAAGGAGAGATATGGCCGAAAATTTATAACATGACACGTGATTCCTGTGTGGCTCAGTGGTTAGAGCAGTCGCCTGGTTAGCGAAAGGACGCAGAATCCTGTCATGGGGATTTTTTGGAATTATATTTCCTTGCTAAAAATATTTCTAAGTTTAAAATGCCTTGAGCAATAAAAACAAAAAGAAATATTAAATTGGAGTGAAAGCGCATCTTATGTTGGGTATGTTTACTGTAAAGTAAACCACCTGAACCAGTCAATAAAGCTGCAAAACTTGACCGGTAGATGGCGCTGAAACCAAGCTTTAGTTGGTAAACATTTAGCAAGGAGAGGTATGGCCGAAAAATTATAACATGACACGTGATTCCTGTGTAGCTCAGTTGTTAGAGCAGTCGCCTGGTTAGCGAAAAGACGCAGGTTCGAATCTTGTCATGAAGATTTTTTGGAAATATATTTCCTTGCTAAAAATATTTCTAATCAATAGCTCTTATATATATGTATGTATTAACAACAACAAAAATAGTACATTATGTAATATATCCGTTGTCTGGTACCCCCAAACCTAGATACGGCTTAGTTTAAGGCTAGATTGCGCTGTGTGTAATATTGTACAGTATTTATTTATTTTATTTCAGTTTTGAATGCGAGATCTGCAGAGCCCAGTTCAAAACCAGGAGAAGTTGGAAGAGGCATTTGAGAAATGTGCACAATGTTCTAATCCCAGTACTGAATCAGGGAAGACGAAGGAAATTTAATGATGAAGAAAGATTTAAGAACATCGAACACCATAATATAGTCCCGCTGTTGAGCATTGACCTGTGATTGTTACGTACAGAAACAAATAAGGATTGTATAAGTAGTAGAAATATTAAATTTAAACTAAAATCTCATTTTGTGTCATCCCTGCGTAATGTTTAATTATAAATCGGTAAATAATCAAGTTAATTTCTTGACTAGGAAAAAAAAGCGCTATGTTTATTGGATAAATTACATTAAAATACAAATAAATTAAAAATAAATAAATTCTCTATTATTATAAATTCCCTATTATCTAGTTTATTTATGTAAACGTTTTTGATGTGTTCGTCTAACTTCTCTGAATCTAAAACGAGTTGCGAAAATGACGAGTCGCGTTTGTGACGAGTTGCGCTAGTATGACGAGTTTGCGTTTATGACGACTCACTACTAATCCAAATTATTGTGTGCAGTTCGATAGTGTGAAGTACCTACATATTTATTTTATAGTTTATTAAATAAATTAATGACGCGACGTTAGCTTAATTATACTTAGTATTATTTATAAATCTTAGTGGTTTCGCTATGAAAAGTTATGTTTGAATGTTTTAAAGTACCGTTTAAATAATAATAAATTAAAAAAAATATATATAATAAAACCTGTTGACTGCTCATAATCATTAATTATAATCAAACCTTGTCAACCTTGAAAAAGCCAACTTTAAAGTTTGCGAAAGCTCGGTTCGTTTAAAACCATGAATAAAACGCGATGCAACCCGATAAATAAAGTGTTTTAGTATAGTACGTCTTTTTAGTAGCACTCTTGTCCAAGAACAGCCAATCACAAAGAGTAAAGCTGAAACCTATAGTCTGTACTTTGACTTTGCTAAGCAAAAACTTTGACTTAAGACAATTTTTGGTATTTATAAAGCGATTTTCGCAAGTATAGAAAGTTTTTGCTTAGTAAAGTCGAAGTTTTTCAAATTTAGAATGTAATATAGAAAAATAATGACCTTAACTTTGTTTCTCTGGGTTCTAAAGTTCTTTTTATTTTATTCGTTTAATACAAAATAAATTTCGACAATAAATTCCAATTCAAAATTTATGCTTAGTTTTTGCTAAGCTAAGTCTGAGCAAAGTCAAAGTACTGTTGGTGATGGTATAGGGCGAAAAGAAATCAGATAAGTTATTTAAGGATATACAAGATGTAACAGGTTAGCCCTTTTAAGCCGAAAGGGGGTTGTTCTAGACGTCTAGGCGAACAACTTTTGTTATATGACTTTTGAAAATTCGAAGTACTTTTCGAAAATTTTAAGTGTAAAGTTTACTTGAAGATCAGCTGTTTCTTAAGAGTTCGAGGTCATTGACCTTATGTTGCCCTTTCATTTAGCTTGGTCTACTACAATCAAACCTTCAATTACCTTTATTTTCAAAAACAGCTGTTTTTTCAGTGAAAATAATCTCAAAATTTTCAAAAAAAAAGTTCGAATTTTCAAAAGTCGTAGAACAAAAGTTGTTAGCCTAGACGTCTAGAACAACCCCCTTTCGGCTTAAAAGGGCTAAACTGTTACATCTTGTATAATGTTGAAAAATAGGAATACAAAGATATACAGGTAAAAGCAGAGATATGTAAAAACTTCTAGATACGTAATAGGGCAAATTTCTTGGCTACACAAATGCAAGCTATCTAGCCAGAGAAGTCTTAGTTCCATCCCAGCTAACGTCACGATCACCCGCTTGTTGACACACAGTACATTTAGTTCACTTTCACAACATTACTCACAGACAACAATGCCTTCGTGCGTATTTAGGCGATGCACGAATTATACTCCAAAAACTGGCAAAAATATTTCATTTCATACGTAAGTAAAGCTGTATTTATTTATTTTAGTTCATTTTCTGAAAAAGTTTTTTTTCCAAAAACTCAACGAAGTTTTTATATATATTTCTTATCGGTTGTGAACCGATTATGGCCATTAGGAAATTAGCCAGTGTCATGTATTTTAATATATTATGCAAGTTATTTGCATCGAAACAGTCAAGTCGTCATAGTTAAAGTCAAGTCTAGGGAATCATTTGTAAACACGGCGGCCATTTACAAACAATCTTCACGGAGCCTTGGAGACAACACTAAGTCAATGTTTTGCACCGATTTTCACTTTCATTCCACTTGTACACCTTCACGAAACTAAATTGATTAATATGCCCCCGAAATTAAACAATTTGCACGCATATGAACTATGTTTCACAAAAATGAAAATTTAGCACCACATCTCCTCAACGAGTTCCCGCCAAGACTCCAACGAAGTTTTTGACTTTGACGTTTTATCATTCTCTCCTAACTGCTATGAGATGTCATAATAATATTAATAATAATATTATGACATCTCTTTCTTACGTCATGCAAGTAGCATTGAGTCTTTATGTTTTAGAAAGAGATAACAATAGTTTCGTCTATTTCTTCTTTAAATTATGTGAATGAATATAAATAATGAGGTTGTATAGCATACAACTGTGCCGCTTTTCAATAATGATTTGTTCTGCAATGGCGTCTCTATAACTTTAATAGACTCATTGGGTAAAAGGCTTGACATAGAAGACATGGACAGGTGTTGCTTTTTTATAAAACAAAAGCTATGCTATACTAAGGAGTTTGTTTACATGCTCCATCAAGTACGGACTATAGATTTCAGTCTAAGTATAGATAGGTAACGCAATGGCGAATCACTAGGTTTGATTATTACTTCACCTGCCCGGAACGGTGCGTTGTGTTTGTAGAAAAATTAGCGGTATGAACAGTATGTTTTCATCATCTTTGCACGGGAAGGACAAGAGATTGTTTTAAAAAATAAAAACATGTATGTTGTGGAAAAATGTGCTTTATTTTTAGCGCCATCTTACCCCAATTTAAGAAACTAGGGTAACTAGTAACTATACTAAGTATTTCATTATTCATTTATTTTCTTAGTTATGGCTTTCTGTCAGCAATATAGGACAATTGAGCCAGTTTCTCGTACTAATAGTGAACTACCACTATAAGGCCTATTCAGACTTAAGCGGTATTCGCTGCCGTTTGCGGCAGAGAAAACCCATTGGGTATGCGGTAATATTACTGTTCACACCAAAGCGGGTTTCGCTAACCTTGTGGGTACAATACAGCGTGGTAGGTATATACCGCGCGGTACCAAGTTTCGCTCAGGAAGGTAAGAAGTTTTCGCGAGTTAGTTATTCAGTTCTGTATTGCCAAAGAACATACACGTCAGTACGTTGTGATTTCTGTAGAGCATCTGATTTCAGGGATGGATAGCGATGAAGAGGAAGTTTTACTTTTATTAGCCTTAATTGACTCACCAGTTAGGAAAAGACTTTGGATCCACGACATCAACAGACAACAGCGAATTCATGGGGAATTCCACACTTTATATCCAAGATTAAGATTGGATGAAGATCGGTTTTTTAATGCATTCAGAATGACAACTGAGAACTTTGATGAATTATTAAATTTCATAAAGGAAAAAAAAATCAGCAAATCGTTCACTAAATATCGAGAACCCATATGCCCTGAAGAACGCTTAGCAATAACGTTGAGGTAAGGAAAACAAATTTATAATAAAAAATAATAATTGACAGAAATCTGTTTCGCGAAACGTGCGAACAAAACATACGTACCTACCTATGCGGTAATTCCGCTCTACCCGGGAATTGAATACAATACCTAAACGAAACTAGCGCGGTATGTACCCACCCACAGCGGCAGCGAATACTGCTCACGCTTGCGGAACTTGATACTAAATACCTGAGCGAAATCCACGCGGTAAGTACCTCTACCCTCAGCGGTCGCGAATTCCGCTCAGATCTGAATACCCCCTTATACTGTAATCGTTTGAAATAATTTTCAATGCGTGAAGGCTGCAGAACAAAATGGCGACGATTTTTCTCCAACCCCTGGAACATTTGTTTGTAACGTGCTAATTTCGTGCTTGGCACTGAAATAATTTATTGTTGCTTTACCATTCAGTTATTATTTATGTAAAAAAAAAAAACCGGAATTTTAGCATTATAGGTAACTCAAAATAACGGACGTACTTCGTCGTACCAAAAGGTCAAAAACTTGTATTTAAAAACTCTGTCAGATGCCTATTTATGTAGTCTATTATTTATTATGTATATTATATTATTATTTATATCTTATCTTTATTTATTATAAATCCTTTAGTTTATCAATATTTTTATTTTTCCTCAACCAAATTTCCCATTTCAAAAACACATTACCCATCCCCTACCTCAAGTCTTATCCATTCATTGGTTGCCTGGAAGAGATCGCCCATAGGCGATAAGGCCGCCCATTGTGCCACTTCAGTTTTTAAGTTTTTCTATATCTAATTCGTTGTTATTTGTGTTTTTGGTACAATAAAGTGTTAATCAATCAATCAATCAATTAAAATATTAACCCAACGTACCTAAACAACATATCATTTAAAAAAATGTTACACTACCTTTTGTAAGGCAAAAATCTTTATTGAATGTGCTATTTGCATAGAAATAGTACTTACTAGGTAGGTACTTAGTAACTATAAAGCTTATTCATATTCGTCAAAAAAAAAGGTCCTGCTTGATGTTAGAGAGACCCTAGTCTGTCCATTTTCCCACGTTTTATACGCTCACTATTCTTGTTTGTTTGTTTGTCGGTCCGGGCGGAATCTTGCAACCTCAATTTGAGGCACGTCCCGACTAGCTAGCGGGCTGAAACTTTGTTTCACTTTAGTGTTCGTCGGTTAGTTAGCTAAGGACAGACTGGGTTCAACAGGACCGTTTTGATATCAAAGCAAAACCACCTTAACCTTAGAATACATGATTGAAATAATAATTGATAAGAATTTTTATTATATTATATTAAAAGTTGTCAAGTGCACAATTTTGTATAGAAGCTGTTTGCTGTCGGTTGTCATTGCTAATCTAACTGTTGTTGGCGTTACTGGCGAATGGTGAACGCAGGTCCGCGTGCGTTCTGTGGAAGCGGTCAGCGGACCCTCAAGACTTCGTGGTTATACCAGTCCACACGATTGACTGGTGATCTACGGCCAGACGATGTTCTCGATCCAGGGTACGTAGTATGTAACCCTGGTGTAGAGCCCCGCCCCGCCAGCGAACCCGCAAGGGTGACCTGATGACGTCACACCGAACACCACGTGCGGACACTGTCCCAGCTGCAGGGGACCTCCGCTGTCACCCTGGAACCGATATGAAGATAGAATGATTTAATGAAATAACAAAATCATCCATGTAAGTCCTAATTTCTTTTAATGACAATGAATGGCTTGTGTTTTTTCGTTCGCTTTAATAAGGCAGGTTTAAAAACGTGTTCTCATTACCACGAGCTGCTAATTAAGCAGTATTAAGATCAAAGACTTGTGCCCCTAATTACGCGTGGAGTGGAGAGGTCCGCAAGACCCTTTCCTGCCTAATGGAAATTACTGTAGTGTTTAAGGGCCAGGGATCTGTGCAGGAGCGTGAAAGTTAACGTGGTATAAAGGTCATGTCCCACACCTAGAAGCTCTACGAGCGTATAATTGTCTCTCGAATCCTGCAGGTCTCGGATGGTCAGTATGGTTTCCGCGCCGGTCATGGTACCATGGGCCCTGTTTTTGCCCTAAGGATCGTTATGGAGAAATACAGAACGAAGTAGACGCCTATCCATTTCCTGTTCCTGGACTTGCAGAAGGCCTTCGACTGTGTCCCTCGCGTGATGATCTGGTGGGCCGTGCGGTTAAAGGGGTGCCAGAAACTTCTATTGAAACCATCAGAGACATGTATCGAAACTACGATTCTGTGGTGCGAACTCCCATTGGTGACAACTAAATCTTTCCCCATTACAATCGGAGTTTACCAAGGATCCGTTCGAAGCCCATTTCTGTTTAGTGTAATACTGAACGCTTTGTCCGTAATCAACCGGAACACACACGAGCAGCCCCCGTGGATTCTCATCTATGCTGCAGATGTAGCGGTCGCCCACAGCACCTACTAGATGGCGTTACTAGTATGAAATCCTGGATCGCGATATCAACTTTCTTTCTGAGATAAGCTCATATACAACTACCGACGAGACATCGTCGGGCCGCGGCCTACCGGGCAAAACCACCTGCCCGGTGGAAGATATTCCCTTTGGAGGACACCACCTCTTTCTTACATCCAAACAGATATTGCGCTGGCGGATTAGGTTGGAAGACGTGTGAATGCGTGGAAAGAGTCGCTTTAGAAATGTTGGTTTGCAACTTAATGCAGCGAAGAATTTCGAAGCAGTCGAATATTTGACTAGCAATACCATGGATCCCTCACTTGTCTGCGTAGCCGGTCATATGGACTAGTTTAAGTACTTGAGTCAAGAAGTCCCGCACCAGCAGCGGTAGCTTTTACGTTCGACACTTTGCATATAAATTGCAAGAATGTTGCTCAGGTTTTACGAAAATCAGCTAATTACGTGTGGAACAAATGTCTTGCCTCCACCCGGCTGTGGCAGATTGGGAAGACCCAAAAAAAGCTGGCGTGACGTCGTAAGGGGTATGGACGCGACGGTCGATGGGATGCTAAAGATTGTGCAAAGTGGAGACGAGGTAGGATAGTGGACCACGGGCTCTTTAGAGGGATGCAAAGGGGAACATCGCTCGGATGACGATGAAACGTAATTACCTCGCAAGTGTCCTTGCCCTCGTCAGCGTCCCCGTAACACATCTGCGTGGTGTGGTTGTAGCCAGCAGACAGCAATCGATGAGGAACGTACTGTTTTGAACACTGCTCCGAACTAAAGGCCTTCACTGTCACCTGATGATGAAGTTACATACTAATTTCTTCTATGGTTTTCGCGATTTTGCATAATAAAACACTTTTTTTTTGAGCTAGTTAGAGATAAAAATAATTAAATTTAAATTGAAAACTATTACAATAACTCTATAGTCTGCGTACACTGGAACGTTTTTATTGCAAATAATTATGAGGCGGTAGTTTACTGTAACTTTTTAGAATGTTAAAAATACTGTAAGCCAACTGTAAAGTTGGCGAAAGCTCGGTTCAAATAATGAATAAGAACGCGATAAAACCGGATAAATAAAGTGTTTTATTAAGTTACATACTTATAAAAATTCTGCATTCCACAAGATTAACAGTCCAGCACATCTGTTGCTGCTTTATTTGTCGTTCAATAAAAAAAATAAAAAAAAATTGCTTTGCTCAAGGGGAAGGAAAACTTCGTAACGAAACCATAGGCCTAGTTGACTCCATACGTATTAGCCATATGCCAAATAAAAGAGAAGTCTGCCGTCATAAGGTACAGATACAAAGGCGATCAGAAATGGAAGGGAAAATTCCATTTTTCAAGAAGAAGATTTAAATTTTCATTGTTACACTAACAAAAGATAATGCCCATAAGAAGAAATAAAGGCTGACCTTCTGCAGCACATCAGCAAGTCCTTTTCTATGTCCGAGGGATCCCCATCCTGTGGCGTCTCCGTTATCTAATTTCTCGTCTCCTTGAGTCAAGCAAGCTGGCAACACTGATCCTCCCAGTCGTATCCTGAAAACCACAGTTACGGCCAAATTTCAGATAGCATGGAATACATCGAGTTGTGGAGCGATATAGAATTGAATTGAATTTATTTATTAATATGAATCTTACTAAACATTTATCAAATTACATTAGAAATCGGCTCCACACTAAGCACAAGGTTGTATTGTAAGAACTGAGATACTAATATAATAATGTATAAAACATTTGATAATAATTCAAATTGTAAATTATATACCTTACAGACTAACATACATTTATAATATATAGATCTAAAATTAGGTTTTAGGGTTTTCTATCTTCGGTCGCGCTTCCCTAAAGCGTCGGTAGACTATACCAGCTGGCCAGAAGTCGGCGGCAAAGAAGACTGGGAACCAAAGCACGAAAGATTTAAAGTTTTCCTTTGTGACTTCTGATTCAATTGTTTCTCGCCATCGGTCCGAATATATTATAGATTTGTATAATTATTTCGCGGTTTAATGGAACAGAGACATGGGTTATTGTTTTCTCACTGTTTATCAATCCGTATGAGTGCGATGTCGTGGTACTTGGAAGGCGGTCTGTACTCGGGATGCGGTATGAAGGCGTCCACGCGGTACACCTGCCACAGCGAGGGGGGGTCGCTGCGCTTCAGGATACCCAGCCCTACGAACTTGACCTCACCTCTGAAACCATTAAAGGAATTTAAAGATATCTGGATGAACAGCTGAGTGCAAATTTGTCAGAGAATATCACTTACAGCTGGCTGGAAGACTTGCAGTGTCCAGCTGTAAGTATGTACCATTCGCTAATGACTGTGCCTCCGCAGAGCCATGAAGCTGACTCCTGCTCCTCGCCGTATCCTAACAAAGCCTGCAAAACAAAGAATAGGAGAATTGACTATTGGCGATGTAATTTATCAAAATTTGAGTTATCGAATCATCTGGTTCATTGAATCAACGCGTGACATATTGCCCCACCATGTTAAGTTTATTGTCAAAGATCGTCAGCTATTGGTCATACTGTACATAACATGTCTCAATGTGTGCATCTGCTCCTGTGTGACCGTGGAACATGTTTTTTATCGAGTTTAATAGGGAATTTAGATCTCCATTCTATTTATTCCTCGTAGGGTAATTTGTTATTAACGTTAAAGGCACATTGAAACCGGGAATAGTCGCGGTCTATTTCTATCATTAAGGATCAGAGAGCGAATGAAGCATTTTTGGTGTAAAACGAAAAGATTCTATTCGCCTTCTTCATACATGCTTCTTACGCATACTTAAAAAAAAAAACTGGCAACAATGTAGGCAACTAAGCTGCAAAGGTTAAGTGGGATTAGGCGGGTCATGTTTGCAGAATGTATTCTGAAAAGTGGACAAATACATCCACATTCTGAACTTCGGACGCTCAATGTCGTCACGGGTAGGTAGGTTCCTATTATCGGTTACTTTCTCTGCGAAGAATTGCCATGCTTAAGTAAGATATTGTAGGAACGAAACAGAATTCCGTTTCGTAACCTACCATATGTGGGAACTCGGATCTCTTCGCATCCTCGCCACCGGCAGCTGCCCATCGCTCTGCGATCGAGATGTGACACTTTTTGCTGTCTTGGAATCCTTTACTCAACTTGCCGGGGTGGAGGTCTTTGTAGCAAGGATATTTGTACTGGTTCATGTAATCTAGACATTCTGGAAATCAAATTTATTGGGCATTTTAATTACTGATTCTGGAAGGAATTGGGAAAGGGAAAGTCATTGGCTTTATTAGACACCCTAGTCTTTCGATATGCAGGCAGATAGATGACATTTCTTCTTCTTCTTCTTAAAATGGCTTTTCCTTTCGGACATTTGCCAGTGTCAATTATTATCAATATTCGCAGGTTATTTGCATCGAACGATAGAGGCAAGTCGTCATAGTTAAAGTCTAGTCGAGGGAATCATTGTAAAAAGGGGGGCATTTTTTACAATGTTTGTTCACGGAGCTTTGGAGACAACACTAAGCTAAAGTCCATGTTTTACACCGATTTTCACTTTTATTTTCACTTGTACACCTTCACGAAACTAAATTGATTAATATGCCCCCGAAATTAAACAATTTACACGCATTTGAACTAAGTTCACAAAAATGAAAATTTAGCAACACATCTCCTCAACGCATTCCCGCTAAAACTCCGGGTGACATTTAAAATGAAAAAAAAAAACGAGATTTTTAAATTTTAAATGCGACGGCATCGCGACTCTTTTAAAACTCTGTACTTGCGCCAGAGGCTTAATTGTTCTAATGGTACGTAAAACTTCGAGTGCGAGTCCGACTTTTACTTGTTCTGATTTTTTAACCGACTTCAAAAAAGGAGGAGGTTCTCAATTCGTCGCGTATATTTTTTTTTTTTTTTTTTTTTTATGTTTGTTCACCGATTACTCGAAGGTGGCTTGACCGATTAAGATGGTTGTTTTTTTAATGGAAAGATGGAAACCCCGAGGTGGTCCCATAAAAAATTGGTGAGGATCTGATGAGGATCTTCGAAGTGAGGACCGGGAATGCTTCTCAAAAACCTGGATTCAATTCACTTGTTCACCAATTACTCGAAGGTGGCTTGACCGATTAAGATGGTTCTTTTTGTAATAGAAAGGTGGAAGCCCCGAGGTGGTCCCATAAAAATTTGGTGAGGATCTGATGAGGATCTTCGAAGTGAGGACCGGGAATGCTTCTTAAAAACCAGTATTCAATTTACTTGTTCACCGATTACTCGAAGGTGGCTTGACCGATTAAGATGGTTCTTTTTGTAATAGAAAGGTGGAAGCCCCGAGGTGGTCCCATAAAAATTTGGTCAGGATCTGATATCAGGTATCTTCGGAATGATGGACAGGATAGCTTCCCAGAATGTAATAAATTACTCGTTTTTGGACTTCTACCAAAAAGAATAGACCCCTAAAGAACTAAGTACAGATTGATGGGCCACTTAAAACCACCTTCTCATCAGTAAACTCCTCAATAATTAAAATTACGGTAACAATAGGTTATTGTTAATTTATTTGGCAGTCGAAAGTAGGTAGGTAGGTACTAAAAAGGGTGAAATAAAAAAATAATTTAAAAATTAAAAAACCGACTTAAAAAAAGAACAAAAAATAATTAAAAAATTAAAAAACCACAAAAGAAAAGAATTGATAAAAAAGACCAAAATAACCTCTACATAGGTACAGTGCCACCGACTAATTAATCTGTTTTATCATCTGAAGTCGGGCAGTTTTACTGGCTGTATGGTTCCATATTGTACTTAGTTTGGCTGCCCGACGTCAGAAGATAAAACAGATTAATTAGTCGGTGGCACTGTACCTATGTAGAGGTTATTTTGGTCTTTTTTATCAATTCTTTTCTTTTGTGGTTTTTTAATTTTTTAATTATTTTTTGTTCTTTTTTCCTTACTGATTTATAAACTAATAAGTATTTTTAGATGCATTAAAGTAAAATTTTGTGCTATTTTTTAATTCATAAAACGTAGTCTTCGTAATGGAGGCAATCACGCTACGTTAGGCATGCAAGGATAAAACCATCATGCAAACCATACAGTTAAGTAATATATACGGAGTTTTGTCGGGATTTTTTTGAAACTTAGTTCAAATGCGTGTAAATTGTTTAATTCCGGGGGCATTTTTATCAATTTAGTTTCGTGAAGGTTTACAAGTGTAAATAAAAGTGAAAATCGGTGAAAAACATGGACTTTAGCTTACATTTGTCTCCAAAGCTCCGTGAAAAAACATTGTAAAAAATGGCCCCCTTTTTACAATGATTCCCTCGACTTGATTTTAACTATGACGACTTGACTGTTTCGTTCAATGCAAATACTTGTAAATATTGATAATTTAATACTTACACTGGCAAATGTCCGAATGGAAAAGCCATTTTAAAGAAGAAGTAATATATACGGCTGCAAACCCGAGCGGGTATGGCCTCCATATCACACGTTTAGTAGGTAAGGTATCATGGGGTTAGATGGCGCTGTGTGATGTGCACAGAATTTGTTTATTCGTGTGAAATTGTGTGAATAGTAGGCGTTAGTATTTACAGCGCAAGCAGAAACAGCTTTTTAGATTTATAGGTAGCTTTACTCACTGTCTCTAGCTTTTTGGCCATTTTTTATGAACATGAGACCAAATTTGGGTAAAATGACGATCGAACTAATGTTGGCCACCAGCTCACATCCCGTACAGCATGAGAAAACCTTGCCACCTTCAATGCGGCACACCTGAAAAATAAGTTTTTTTTTTAAATTGGTAGGTATTATAATTACTTGTACACAACAAATATAGTCTAAAAATTCAATGTCAAAAAATAAATATAGAAAAAAAAAACTAAGTCAAACTTAAAACTCATTTAAACCTAGTTAAACACCTCCCGTTGCGCAGTGGGATTTCGATGCCGATTGCGACGGTATTTGCAAGGTAATTTCGCAGTTCAGTAATTGATGGTAGGTAGAAACCTTGAAACGGCTGGCTTAGTAGAGTTCCTCCAAAACTACGTATGGTATTTGTGGTCCACACACACAAATAAACATTTCCTCGAGCTCTTCCGTGCGTCGGCGTGGCACGTTAAGTTGGCCCCCGGTTGTTATCTCTGATAGCAGTCGTTAGGTCAAGTTAGAGGCCTTAGGGCGACTTGCAACTCTAATACTAGGTGAGACACACCACTATACGGTTGTTATCTCTGATAGCAGTCGTTAGGTCAAGTTAGAGGCCTTAGGGCGACCTGACAACTCTAACACTAGGTGAGACACACCACTATACGGTTGTTATCTCTGATAGCAATCGTTAGGTCAAGTTAGAGGCCTTAGGGCGACCGGACTAAGGCCTGACAACTGTAACACTAGGTGAGATACATCACTGTAGGAAAACAAGAAGACGGTCCACACACTACAGAGGATTGAGGATACTTACCGGCGGGTGAACTCCGTTGATAGCGTCAAGTGCGTTCGTAAAACATGTCCAGAAGTCCACGCAAGTACCGTTCTTGCCTTTCCACTCGCACTGCTCACCTACAGACAACACAGTTCACTTAATATAATAATATTTATTATATTTAAATATATATATATATATATAATATTTATTATATTATAACTATTTAATTAAATTATTATTATTATTGGGTGCAATTATTTATGCTTAAAAATAAATATATGTATCTGGTCTGGGTGTCTTTCGATGTTATAAAATGTATAGTATATTTACAAAAAAAAAGTATAATATGTAGTATATATATCCGTTGTCTAGTACCCATAGTACAAGCCTAGTGCTTAGTTTGGGGCTAGATTGCGTTGTGTGTAATGTAGTGAAATATTTATTGATTTATTTATTTATATACCTACTTACTAGCTACGTCATTTTAGTAAAACATCACACTGAGTTTATCAGTGAAATGTTTTCGCAAGAGATACATTTCAAAATTTTCCCATTACTGGATTCAAACCTGTGCCCCTCGCTATCCAGGCGTGTGATCTAACCACTGAGCTACACGGGATCACGTGACATGGTGTAATTAAAATGAACGTTTACCAACTGGTTTCAGCGCCATCTAGCAGAAACGTTTATAACTATTAAAAGTACCCTCTAGCTAGAGTCCTTTGGGCTCCTTCTAACGCTCATTTGATCGCTTTGGATTCTATTTGACGCCCGCTGTATAAGCCAGGGCTTTAGTACCTCGGTGCATAAACCACTATTACACACCTACTGCTCTACAAAGTTACTTTATTCGACCAAAAAGGGCGACGTGAAGCGAGTCTTTATTCCCTAGGTGCATAAAGAGAGTGTTCATTATACATCTAGAGTCCTTCGTACGCTTTGGATTCAAAATTATGACGCCCGCTATAATAAACAGAGCATTACTACCTCGGTGCATAAACGAATGTATGGGTGTTATATTCCGAATTGTTTTCGTGTATTTTATCCGTTTCCCGTATGTCGGTTTTATTCAAGAAAATTGCTTTCGCGGAGGGATAATCCTAATTAAATCCTACCCTGATACAAATATTATTTTTTTTAAACATTAATATTTGCATTTGGGAATCGAACCCGCAGCCTTTTGCATTGCAGTCGAGCGTAAGCCGGACGCGCCACCGAGGCCGTCAATCTAGTCCTAGGTCGATAATCTAGCTGCTTTTTTTTAAATTTATTTTAAGGACGCGACTCATGTGAAATCCCTTCCGATGGAATGGTTTTATTCATAACCGGTATCAAATAGATCTTTAAACAATGTATTATGTTATTGTACATGATACAAGAAGTGTCCCCTTCATTTCAAAAACAATAAAAAATAACTTTAAATACCACTATTATACAGGCAAAGTTACCCCTGTTTTACAAAATAAATCAATTTTTCTTCTAAATCCTTAACCGCTATATTTTCTTATAGGCATCATAATATTAGAAAATACAATACCTAGAACCCCTTCATCGCATTTTTTCAAAATATTATTTTAATCTTCGTTAATTATTGATTTTACGAGAAATTGTAGATTTTTCACGCAATTCCATCTCGCTCATTTATATGCATTAGGACAAGGACCGTTGCTTATCATCTATCGCCGCCTTAATCAGAAAAGAGTACATATTTTAACTTAAACTAGAATCCCGCCAAACTGAAATGCAGTTTGTTGGCAAGTGAACGCTTTTTACATTTATTTTAATTCTGTGCATCTACTTATAATTTGCTTAAAATTAACAACTAACTCCCTAACCTTCATAGTATTTTTAATATTTATATTTCCTAAAAAATAATCTTGCAATTAAAATGAACAAAACAAATAATAACAATTAGCCCAGAATATATCGTTGGCGATTCAACGGAGTAATGCTGCCAGTGTGATGGGCACTTTTGGACTCAATGGTCATTCACCTTAGATTATTTATATTGTTTATTTATATTTACAGTATTTATTTATTGTGTAAGTATTTTTAGATACTTAGATAATTTTCGAAATTGATAATATAATAAAAATAAATAACTCAATACAATAAAATTAAATAACAAACCAATTTGTTTTTTTTTTATTATTATTTTACTTACCAAGGTTCGATTTAGGAGTAAACTCTAACACGCCGAGACTCTGGCTTGAAGCTTTACAAACAATTATTGCAAATATAATCGATACACACGACGTCCCTCTACTCATGGTTGAAGATATCTGAATGTGAGATACTTGTTCTTGTTAAGTACCTACGTACGTATGTATGTGTAACTTAAGAAATAATAATTATTAGTGATGGGCCAACTAGTCGGGAAAGCCGAGTAGTCGGCAGGTTCACCGGCTAGTCGTTAACTAATGATTATGCAATAAAAATATAGCAGGCGTCATATTGAATCCAAAGCGTACGAAGGATTCTAGAGTCTAGAAATTTACTTCCGGGCGCAGCGAGGGTGTTAAAAACTTAACTCCTGAGCTAAGCGAAGAAGTTATGTACCTAGTGTCCTGAGTGAAGCTTGGGATTCAAGCGCCTAAGATAAAGACAGGCTTTATTACCGAGGTGAATACTTTACACATCTACTGCAAGACAATAAAAAGGCTATAGAAATAAGCATTCAACTAACAAGATAACAATAGATGAATGCAACGTGTATTAAATATAGTTACACCTCTATATTATTTAAATTTAACAATCGTTACATCAAAATGACGAAACCAAACATCCACCTTAGCCTATAAAAACTGGGGCTTTATATGTATTAACTAAACCTTTTTACCTAACCGTACCGTCGAAATAAAAATAGAATTAAAAAAAAACCCCAGTTTTTATTTTTTTATGTTACGTATAATATCTTGTTGGCCAGATCTAAATGGCCGTATGCTACCAGAACCTTAGGTATAAATTTAAATTACTTTATGCCCTAGGTTATAACGAGCACTTTATGCACCTAGGGAATAAAGACTCGCTTTACGTTAACCTTTTTGGTCAAATAAAGTAACTTTGTAGAGCCGTAGAAGTGTTAATATTTATATTATTTGATTTATATTTTGAAGAATATGACGAATTACATCTCAGTCAACCTTCAAAAAGCTAGCTGTAAAGTTAGCGGAAGCTCGGTCTTTAGTAATAATGCCTTTAGTAATAAACCCGGTAAATATTGCACCTATTTTATTATGATTTGCATTGCCGAATAGTCGGCAATTTTTAATTCAACTGGTCGGCTATTCGGCATGAACCGTAGTCGGCCCGTCTGTAATAACTATTCCACACATATACCTACCTACTTAAAGATATTACAGATCAATATAACTTGTTTTCCTTATACTTCTGCAGTAAGCCTTTTAAATTCACACGATTTGTGTATTTATTTTTTACTTTCTGCCCCCCGGGTAAGTCTTGTTCCCGCGGGATTATCGGGATAAAAAGTAGCCTGTCTTATTCCAAGTCTCCAGGTCTTACCTATATTCCAAGTTTTATCGCAATCGGTTCAGTAGTTTTTGCGTGATTGAGTAACAAACATCCAAACATACACACTTTCACATTTATAAAATTAGTAGGAAAGTAGTAAAGTAGTTGACCGAACGAGCGAAGCGAGTGAGGTCCAGTGTAGACGGGCCTGGCGCTTGTATCTTTGTATGTTTGTTCGACGATAACTTGAGTATCGTAGCTCTGATCTTCATGAATTTTGGTATGCGTGTACCTAGTAATTTAGGTCAATAGAATTTATGAGTTTGAAGATGAGCCGGATCGGTAGGGTGTTGGGGAGATAGGGGGTGCATAAAGAGAAAAAATCAAGTTCGAAAAATTTGTCAATAGATGGCGCTCAACATCTATCCTAGATCGCGGTATCGTTGCGTTTGCTTGCGATATATACTCCAAGATCTGACATTTTTATAGGGAATGTTACAAATTGTGGTCGATTGTCGTAATTAAGGAATAATTCTTGTTATGTTATCGTTTTTTTTGTCTTTCGTTATATTTATTCGTTTAATAATAATTCTTATTTTGTAAAAAAATAAAGCTGTTGGTGTTAAAATCCTACAAAAAACAAAATCTCTGTAAATGGATTCTCGTGAGGTCTCAGTTCGGGGCGAACTACTAGTAACTAGGAGTTGGCTCTGAACTGAGACCTCACAACCCCCTATCTCCCCAACCCCCCTACCAATCCGGCTCATCTTTGAACTCATAAATTCTATTGACCTAAACTACGCGCATACCAAAATTCATGAAGATCGGAGCTACGATACTCAAGTTATCGTCGAACAAACATACAAGCGCCAGGCCCGTCTACACTACCGAACGAGCGAAGCGAGTGTGGTGAAAATCGGTTAAGCAGTTCAAAAGTTGTAGGTCTAAAAGTGGGGGTGAAAAACTGAATTAACCGAGTGGAGAATTGTGACGATAATTGACCGAACGAGCGAAGCGAGTGAGGTCCAGTGTAGACGGGCCTGGCGCTTGTATCTTTGTAACTTTGTATCTTTGTATGTTTGTTCGATGATAACTTAAGTATTGTAGCTCCGATCTTTATGAATTTTGGTATGCGCGTAGCTTAGGTCAATAGAATTTATGAGTTCGAAGATGAGCCGGATCGGTAGGGGGGTTGGGGAGATAGGGGGTCGTGAGGTCTCAGTTCGGTGCGAACTACTAGTATGCTATGTGTTATGTTTTGCTTTATGTTATATACAAACTTTCGCGTTTGTATTATTGACCGAACGAGCGAAGCGAGTGAGGTCCAGTGTACACGGGCCTGGCGCTTGTATCTTTGTAACTTTATATGTTTGTATGTTTGTTCGACGATAACTTGAGTATCGTAGCTCCGATCTTCATGAATTTTGGTATGCGCGTAGTTTAGGTCAATACAATTTATGAGTTCGAAGATGAGCCGGATCGGTAGGGGGGTTGGGGAGATAGGGGGTCGTGAGGTCTCAGTTCGCGGCGAACTCCTAGTTAGTAAGAAGTAAGAAATAGGTAAACTTTTCGAGTGTGAGTGACCGTTTGCGCGTTGGACAAACATGATGTTATTTTCCTCAATATTTGATGGCTACCTTTATACAAGATGTAACGGTAAGCCCTTTTAAGCCGAAAGGCGGGTGTTCTAGACGTCTAGGCAAACACCTTTTGTTCTACTTTTTTTTTGAAAATTTTGAGATTATGTTTCACTGAAAAAACAGCTGGTTTTGAAAATAAAGGTAATTGAAGTTTTAGTTTGAAGTTTGAAGAAAGGACAACATAAGGTCAATGACCTCGAACTCTCAGAAACAGCTGATTTTCAAGTAAATTTTACACCTAAATTTTTCGAAAAGTACTTACTTCGAATTTTCAAAAGTCGTAGAACAAAAGTTGTTCGCCTAGACGTCTAGAACAACCCCCATTCGGATTAAAAGGGCTTACCCATTACATCTTTGTCTACTTACTAGCTTTAACCTCATGAGTTTCTTGTGTCATCTTCTCATTAGAAGTCGCGTTTCGGAGACACCGTAGTTTACTTGAGGTTTCTAATCTAAATCTATCTTCCAACTTATAATAAAGGAAGGGAGGACAAAAAGTCTGTAGGTAGTTGGGAGTGAATTAATAAAAAGTAGTCTAGGGGACTTAGAAAAAGAACAAATTTATATCATTTTTAAAATTCATGTCTGTTTGTTCCTTATACAATTAAAAACGACTAATCTAAATTGAAATCTGGTTTTAATATTGGATAGTTCTATTGTCGAGGAACGTCGTGGTATACTTTTCATCGAGATCCAATTAGTAGGACCCGAGTAACAGGTAGTTGTTCATTTTTCATTAACAATGTGGGCTCTACGGCCGTGAACACAACACATCTTGATTAAGTACCTATTAATTCATAAGGTTTAATAACCACTAGCTGTTACCCGCGTCGTCGTCTGCGTAGAAATAGTGCATAGCCGACTTTTTGTTTATTAATTGGGTTCTTCTTTTTAATTGTATAAGAAACACACAAACAGACAGACAGACATGAATTAAAAATTATATGATTTTGTTCTACTACTTATCCTAAGTCCCCTAGACAACTTGTTTTTAAATTTACTTCTAAGTACAGACTTTTTGTCCTCTCTTCCTTTATTATAAGTAAAGATTAATAATAATATAATTTTTTTAAACTTGGTTTTAAACATAAAAGTTATATTAACAGAACTAGAATGCTTACGTAGAACTAAAAAGTGTTCCGCCACATTGAGTATGCTGGCCCTTTTTAATAACACTATTAGAAAAAGACAGAACGCAGCATCAATCATGCTGTCCCTTTCTAATTTACTTGATTACTACTCAATTAGTTAAGTAGCCTTCAAAATTAAAGGCTACTTAAATATTTAAATAGCTCCCCTTGTTCCTCAGCCAATCAGTATTAAAAGAAGTTATAGAATAGCAATTATTTTTACTCCTGCAACAACTCCACTTCTGCAATGCTTATGCATCCCGCCTGCTTATCGCATGCTATTTTAACAGAATCGGGCCACTGGGATAAATAAAGGTCTTATTTATTTCGTAATTTGTTTATTATTGCTCAAGGCATATCATATATTTTCAGACGGAGAGATACGAGTTCAAATCTCTTCGCGACTGGATTTTTGAAGATGATTATTGCCTTTACAATATTTCTAAAGGTCTTATTCATTACACTATACAGTGAAATATGCAATTTATAACATGTGGAATGACGCAGTTGGTAAACCACACAACGGTCGCTAAGGTCTGCGTGGTTATACAATTTGCTACGGGTATGCTCTTTTAAGCCTTAAGGTGGTTGTTCTAGACGTCCAGGCAAACACCTTTTGTTCTACGAATTTTGAAAATCGAACTATTTTTTGAAAATTTTAAGGTCATGTTTCACTGAAAAAAAAACAGCTGCGTTTGAAAATCAAAGTAAGTAATTGAACTTTTGATTGTAGTACACCAAACTAAATGAAAGGACAACATAAGGTCAATGACCTCAGAAACAGCTGTTTAACTTTAAACTTAAAATTTTCGAAAAGTACTTCGAATTTCCAAAAGTCGTAAAACAAAAGTTGTTCGCCTAGACGTCTAGAACAACCCCCTTTCGTCTTAAAGGGCATACCCGGTACCCCTTGAAAAGATCTACGGCCAGACGATGTTCTCGATCCAGGGTACGTAGTAAGTGACCCTGGTGTAGAGCCCCGCCCCGCCGGCGAACCCGCAAGGGTGACCTGATGACGTCACACCGAACACCACGTGCGGACATTGTTCCAGCTGCAGGGGACCTCCGCTGTCACCCTGGTACCGATATGAAAAAGAATGATATAGTAGTACCCAATCTGCTGTGAGGGGTCTGCTAAGTATGCCATAACCATATTCTGAAAACCTCCATTCTTAATTGACCGAACGAGCGAAGCGAGTGAGGTCCAGTGTAGACGGGCCTGGCGCTTGTATCTTTTATTTTATTTTTATTTATTCAGTACACAATAGAAATACAATACAAAACAGATGTTAAACAAATTTATATTATTAATGTATGCGCGTAGATTATTAGGTCAATAGAATATAAATGAGTTCAAAGATGAGCCGGATCGGTAGGGGGGTTGGGGAGATAGTGGGGGTCGTGAGGTCTTAGTTCGGGGCGAACTCCAAGTTTATACACCAGTTCACCTAGAAATTTACGCCATGCAGCAGCAGTGCTATTCTCTAATGTAACAGCCTAGAGCTCGACGCTGTTTCAGCGTCGAATCAGAGTGGGCGTCCAATCAGAGCGTCTTATTGCTCAGATTCGACGCTGAAACAGCGTCGAGCTATAGGCTGTTACATTAGAGAATAGCACTGTTGCTCTCGGCGCTCTCCTACACTCATTTATGCAAAGTATAGTCAATGTACACAGGACGTGTCCCTTCGCGACGAAGACCATTGTAACATGGTTGAAATCAAATCGCAGTCTTCAATTAAAAAATGAAGTATACCTCGCAAGTGTCCTTGCCGACGTTCGCGTCCCCATAGCACATCTGCGTGGAGTGGTTGTACCCTCCCTTCAGATGGCGATGTGGCTTGTACATCGTGGAGCACTTCTCTGGAGGGAAGCCGGTCACCTGCACCTGGAGATATTTTAATACCTTTTTTTAGTGGATACTTACACACGAATAACACATATTCCTGATTTCATCTCTAGGACCAGAGGTTTGGGTTTGGGCGTTGATTTATAGTTCAGTCAGTCAATGACTTTGAATCTTATAAGTATAGTTTAGCTAGAAGAGGCCTCAGAAAGCTAAGCTTTTAAATTTAGCTTGGAGTACCTTTATGAAAGCTCACATTTCCAGTTGAAAAGCAATCTGACCTTCTGTAGTACATCAGCTGTGCCCTGCCTATGTCCGAGGGCTCCCCATCCCGTCGCATCTCCTTTACTGGTCTCCTCGTGACCCTGAGCCAGGCAAGCTGGCAAAACCGAACCGCCTAGCAATATTCTGGAAACCAAACCAAATATTCAAGGTTTCAGTAATTGCTTGAAAGCTTCAACCAGAACTTACCTGTATTTTTAAATTAGTTAACTATATAAAAAGGTCTTTAACAGGTGACCTAGTAAAAGTCAAGGGCAGTCAGGGCTGGATGAAGAGTTTATGCTGAAGACCGCTCTGGGGCAACGATGTTGAATATTTCTGGGGATATGTAGAAACCTATGGTCAGGAGCGGCCATCCTGTAACAGGGCACTCACCACTATTACGGTCAGTGTTAGATCATTGTCACACCTGATTGGTAAGTGATGATGGATTTAGGACTTAGGAGGATAATATCCTCCTAAGGCGCTTAAACTGGTTCGGGATATTAACCTTTACCAATTATTCTCCATTTTACATTGCATTCCTTTACTAAATCCTATTTCAACTTCGTGCCAAGTGTCTTAAAAACTTCGTAAGGCTTCTTACGAGTCGACGCAGCGACGTGCACTTGTATATGGTTTGATCAACGACGGACAACTTTGGTGCCTTCTAATCAAAGGAGTTTGTTTACCTGATCCTCTGACTTACAAAAGTTGAGTTATTGGGAAAATGGAGTTAAGTAGGTAAAGTGTGACGGGAGGTGGAGCAAAGATGTCCTAGAACGGAGATCGAGAGTCTGAAGGAGGAGCGTTGGGAAGACCACAAGTCAGATGGTCCGACGACGTAAAAACTCATGCTGGTGCAGCGTGGTCCAGGAAAACTCCTGATTAAAAAATGTAGCATGCGCCCTGCAGTGGGCAAATAGGTACATGCTGCTGAAGAAGGTGAATAAAAAGCAAAGTGTTGATTTCTTACTGTTTATCAGTCCGTATGAGTGCGATGTCGTGGTACTTGGAAGGCGGTCTGTACTCGGGATGCGGTATAAAGGCGTCCACGCGGTACACCTGCCACAGCGAGGGAGGGTCGCTGCGCTTCAGGATACCCAGCGCTACGAACTTGACCTCACCTCTGAAACCATCAAAGGAATTTAAAGACACCTGGAAGGACAGTGGAGAAAAAGCACTTTGTTTGTCGGAGAATATCACTTACAGCTGGGTGGAAGACCTGCAGTGTCCAGCTGTAAGTATGAACCGATCGCTGATGATGGTGCCTCCGCACAGCCATAAGGCTGACTCCTGCTCCTCGCCGTAGCCTAGCAAAGCCTGTTACAGAGAAAAAAAGCTAAAACTATATTTGTATTGTAATTTGACGTGAACATTCTAAGTAATTGCTTTCGTTGTTTTTTTTTGTGATAGTTAAAAAATAAATAAATATAAAAATCTATTTGTGTAAGAATATACTTCTATTAAATTTCTTGTTGTGTAAGTCTTCTTTCTAATTATGCTTTTTTGGACTTGTATGCACAGGTATTAAATAAAACAAAATAAATAAATATTAGGTACACTGCGCAATCCAGCCCCAAACTAAGCACTAGGCTTGTACTATGAGTACTAGACAATGGATATACTACATATTGTACTTTTTTATATATACATACAGACATACATATTAATACATAGATAGACACCCAGACCAGATACAAATATTTTTTTAAGCATAAATATTTGCACCTGACGGGAATTCGAACACGCAGCCTACTGCATTGCAGTTGGACGTTCGCCCGACACGCCACATGACAGAGGCCGCCAGATATTAAACTATACTAATCAAATCGAATATAAACAGAGACTTGCAAATGAGTGAAATAAAAATATTTTCTCTTGTCGCTAAGACAAGTAAAATGTAATGTTTCAATGAATGAATGTATTTATTAATATGAATCTTACCAAACATTTATCAAATTACATTAGAAATCGGCTCTACACTAAGCACAAATTTGTATTGCAGGAACTGAGATACTAATATAATAATGGATAAAACATTTGATAATAATTCAAATTGTAAATATATACCTTACAGACTAACATACATTTAAAATATATAGATCTAAAATTAGGTTTTATAGGGTTTTCTATCTTCGGTCGCGCTTCCCTAAAGCGTCGGTAGACTATGCCAGCTGGCCAGAAGTCGGCGGCAAAGAAGACGTCCCTAAGCGGTGCTGGGAACCGAAGCACGTAAGATTTAAAGTTTGTTTTCCTTTGTGACTCCAGTGCTTCTAGCTCAAAACCACCCGAGAACGATTGTTTCTCGCCATTGGTCTGAATATATTCCTGTAGATCTTTGAAGGGTGTGCTCTTAGAGAACCGAGATAGATATATCGATATCACAGGCTCGGCAGCCTTGCAGTGCCTCGAAGATTTCGGTTCATTGTACGACGTTTTCTTAGGCTAAAGGTACGCGCAGTGATAAATCATCACGGCACAGCACAGTGTGCATTCTGAATGCATTGAAGCGATCCATCTGGGATTTACTTATCCGATTTCAGATACAACACTTACCATGTGTGGGAACTCATCCCTCTTAGCATCGACCCCGCCGGCCGCGGCCCATCTTTTGATCTCTACTTCAAAACATTTCAACTCATCTGAATATCTCTTTTTAACATTCCCTGGATTCATTTTTCTAAAGCACGTATAATTGTAATTGTACTCTTTCAGGTAGTCGATACATTCTAAAAATAAAAAATAGTAATAAATAAATATTGCACGACATTGCACACAGCGCAATCTAGCCCCAAACTAAGCACTAAGCTTGTACTATGGGTAATAGACAACATAATAATATTATATTTTATTTTTTGTTAATACATACATTATTGACCGAACGAGCGAAGCGAGTGAGGTCCAGTGTAGACGAGCCTGACGCTTGTATCTTTGTAACTTTGTATCTTTGTATGTTTGTTCGACGATAACTTGAGTATCGTAGCTCCGATCTTCATAAATTTTGGTATGCGCGTAGTTTAGGTCAGTAGAATTTATGAGTTCGAAGATGAGCCGGATCGGTCGGGGGTTAGGGAGATAGGGGGTCGTGAGGTCTCAGTTCGGGGCGAACTACTAGTTAGTAAAACTTACTATCTCTAGATTTGTTCCCGGTTTTAGTGAGCCACATTCCTGCGCTATTTATAATGACATGAGCTGTAATGTTCCTCGTCACATAACACGACGTGCAGCAGGTGTATACTTCGCCGTTTTTGCCCTCATTTTCACAAACGGGCTACCGAGAAACAAAAAACACATAAATACTTACCTAGTGCAATAAAAAGATACCAAAGAAGTTGTATTAAGTACTTGAACTAGAATGCCAACGTAGAACTAAAAAGTGTTCCTCTAAAACGAGCATGCTGTCCCTTTCTAATAGTGTTATATTCGGCGTCTAAATACAAAATTAGTATCCTTATTTTTGAGGTTTCACCACACTGGTCTAAGACGTAGCGCCTAGCAGAGTAGTATCATATTCCGACATGCTATCAACTTACACGTTTGAATGGTCCGTCCCTTTCCAATAGTGTTATAGATGTAAACACTATTCGAAAGAGACAAACGCTACATTGAAGCATGCTGCCCCTTTCTAATACGACTATTAGAATGGGACAGCATGCTTCAATGTAATGGACGGTACATTATTTAGTTCTACATGAGCATTCAACTGTCTTACCGGTTTGATCCCGTACAAGTCGTCTATAACATTTGTGAGACAGGTCCATTGGTTGACACAGGTGCCGTTTTTACCCTCCCACTCGCATTTGGTACCTAGAAACATATCTCTATTAAGTAATTACCTAGTAAACTATTAATAACACTAGGAATACTCGTCTTCTATATCTATACTTATAATCTACTAGCTGCGCCCTGCTGTTTTACCCGCGTAAGGCCCGTTCCTGCGGGAATATCGGGATAAAAAGTAGCCTATGTGTTATTCCAGGTCTCTAGCTACCTATATTCCAAGTTTCATCGCAATCGATTCAGTAGTTTTTGCGTGAACGAGTCACATACACACATGCATACATACATACTTACATGCATTACAAACTTTCGCGTTTATAATTTTAGTATCAACATCTATACTTATAATAAAGGAAGAGGACAAAAAGTAAATTTAAAAAGAAGTGGTCTAGGGGATTTAGGATAAGTTGTAGAACAAAATTATTTTTTGTATGATAACGCGTTTTTTCACTTACGCTGGTGAAACCGCGAGGCGTAGCTAGTACACAAATGAAATAAAACGAACTTCATAGTCAAAACAGAGAAGCAAAGTTTAGGTCATTATTTTTTGTTCTAAATATGAAAACTTCGACTTTACTAAGCAAAATTACTAATATTATAAACGCGAAAGTTTGTATGTATGCATGTATGTGAGGTTGTTACTCTTTCACGCAAAAACTACTGAACCGATTGCGATGAAACTAGGAATATAGGTAGCTGGGGACCTGGATTAACACATAGGCTACTTTTTATCCTGATATTCCCGCGGGAACGGGACTTACGCGGGGCGCAGCTAGTCGCCTTATAAATACCAAAAATTGTCTTTTAGTTAAAGTTTTTGCTTAGCAAAGACAAAGTACGGACTATAGATTTCAGCTTTAGGACATGACGAAACTATGAGGTTTTTTGTCGACTACGAAACCCTAAAAAGGAACGCTTACCCGTGTTAGGTTTATTTATAAATGAATTATCACTTTTGATTAACCGAATATAAAAATATAAAATTAGTAAAAAAATAGCACACGTCTTTCTTGTATCCATGGTCGAGCACACCTATACAACAATAATATCGACTGCAATAAATTTGAATCAAAGGCGATAAAACCAGATGATCGCTTATAAGAATTCCTCCCTCACGAAAACGGTATTAATAGGTAGGTACGTCTTTTTAATAGCACTCTCGAGCAAGAACGTACAATACCAAAGAGTCTTTGGTATGATGAAATGAAATGATGAAATAATGGTAGTTTATGCACCGAGGTACAAAATCCCTGTCGTATTATAATAGCGGGCGTACGAAGGTCTCTAGAGGGTTAACTCCCGAGCGCAGCGAGGGTGTTAAAAACTTAACCCCTGAGCGAAGCGAAGGAGTTATGTACCTAGAGTCCTGAGTGAAGCGTGGGATTCAAGCGCCCAAGATAAAGACAGGCTTTAGTACCGAGGTGAATACTCTACATTACACATCTATTGCGAGACAATAAAGAGGCTACAAAAATAATCATTTAATTAATTAACAACAAAACAATAAAATTATTTTTTGTTTGTGAATCTAGGTAAGAATATATACTATACACAATTAGAGATTCTCGTGGGCATATAAACATATGGTTCTTAGAAATAGTAGTCAATTAGTAAGTCTAAAACACATTTTTTATAGTGAGGGTAGGCTACTAACAAGTCCCGTTCTCTTTGCAGTACGTCGACAGAATACATAGTGTTTTACGGTATTAGTTCACAATAGATAGATGGGTACCTAACACATCGGTCAATCGCAAAGAGTCTATTGAAATCTATAGTGCGTACTTTGACTTTGCTCAGACTGAGCTTACCAAAAACTAAGCATAAACTTTGAATTGGAATTTATAGTCTAAATTCATTTTATAATGCTACTAATATTATAAAGCTGTAAGTTTGTGAGTATGTGTGTTTGTTACTCAAAAACTACTGAACCGATTGCGATGAAACTTGGAATATAGGTAGCTGGATACCGGGAATAACTTATTTATTTCTTATCGGTTGTGAACCGATTATGGCCTGCGCTGCACCCCGCGGTTTACTGTTGAAGCCAGGCACCTCCGCGCTTGACATCATCAGTACTTCCCTGGTCATTCGTTTATGTGTGGATTTTTGCACTGCAGTAGGTAGGTGAAGTAAGGCAAAATTTGTATGTCAGTAAGTGATGACGATCAATGACGATGAATGACGATCAATGACGATAGATGACGATGGATGGCGATGGTTCAATAACAACGAAATTACGCTATTTTTATTTTTTATCCGGATATCCGGATAAAAAGTAGCCTATATGTTAATCCAAGTCTTAAGCTATCTGCATATCAAATCAGTCCAGCCGTTTCCGAGATTAGCGCGCACAAACGCACAGACAAACGGACAAACAGACAAAAAGTTAAACACGGAAATGGAGTCTGTTACGTTAGTACATACCCCTAAAAATGGTTTTTTCAAAATATCTTTCAAAAACAGACACAGCTTTTTATTATCAGATTTTATTATAAGTATAGATTATGCAAGTTATTTGCATCGAAACAGTCAAGTCGTCATAGTTAAAGTCCAGTCTAGGGAATCATTTGTAAACACGGCGGCCATTTATTTACAAAGATTTTTCACGGAGCTTTGGAGACAACATTAAGTCCATGTTTTGCACTGATTTTCACTTTCATTCCACTTGTCCTTCACGAAACTAAATTGATTAATATGCCCCCGAAATTAAACAATTTGCACGCATTTGAACTAGGTTTCACAAAAATGAAAATTTAGCACCACATCTCCTTAACGAGTTCCCGCGAAAACTCTCGGGAATATCTTGCAAATATTAGTAATACTTGACACTGGCTACTTTCCAAATGGCCATTTGTTGTGAACCTATTGTTCACAACCGATAAGTAATAAATAACAACCTTGAGTTTGTAAAAAAATCGGGGTATGAGCAGTCAATTGGATTCATTGTCTTTGATTTTCATAAACCTGCTCATGGACAACATGTTTTATTAGTATTTTTTGTCCATTTTATGACCTAAAACGGCTGATCTGTACGAGGTCAGTGGCTGGGCCCAGTAAATTGAAATTTCGGTCCCAGAACATGTTCAAGCACCACAGACAGACCAAAGATATGAGAATACTTTAATCCAGTGTACTTAGACATCCTTAAGACGGCGATAGATGATAATTATCGGTCCTTGTCCGATTGCATATAAATGAGCGAGATGAAATTGCATGAAAAAATCTACAATTTCTCGTAAAATCAATCATTAACGAAGATTAAAATAATATTTTTATCAAATGCGATGATAGAGGTTCTAGGTATTGTATTTTCTAATATTATGATGCCTATAAGAAAATATAGCGGTTAAGGATTTAGAAGAAAAATTGATTTATTTTGTAAAACAGGGGTAACTTTGCACGTATAATAGTGGTAGGTAAGTATTTAAAGTTATTTTTTATTGTTTTTGAAATGAAGGGGACACTTCTTGTATCATGTACAATAATATAATACATTGTTTAAAGATCTATTTGATACCGGTTATGAAGAAAAATATTTAATCGGAAGGGATTTCACATCAGTCGCGTCCTTAAGGTGCCATTCTCGCGATATTGGCTGCAGGGATCTCAATATTTCTCAGTAATTACAAAACATTCAGAAATACTATTTTGGCATTTTAAATTTCATTCTTTTATCTTCATTTTTGTAGTTTTCTTTAAACGACTGGTTAACTTTTATAACAGTTTTTTTAATCTAAGACAACTCGTTTAAAACAAAAAAAAATCATATTACAGCTAAACCTGACGTATTTAAACCTCTATTATTTCTGTATTAAAGCATAGTAACATGCACTTGAAATTGGTAGAACAGTTTTTCTGAGTTTTACAGTTTTACTGAGTTTTAAGAAAACTACCAAAATGAAGATAAAAGAATGTAAAATAAAATACCAAAATAGTGTTGTTAGTGTTGGAATCGAGCCCCTGTACCCCTTACATATTATCTATCTGTTGACATCTGACAACAGTGGAAAATGCGCAGGCGGCCGAGCGTTTCTCGAGCGGGTGCACTTTTTAGTTCATTACTCGGGTTCTACTAATTGGATTTTGATCCAAAGTATACCACGACCTTCCTCGAAAAAAGAACTATCCAATAATATTGAACCACCAACCAGATTTCAATCGGATTAGTAGTTTTTAATTGTATAAGGAACAGACAGACAGACATGAATTTTAAATATTATATGATTTTATTCTACTACTTTTCGTAAGTCCTCTAGACAACTTTTTTTTTAATTTACTTCCAAGTACATACTTTTTGTCCTCTCTTCCTTTATTATAAGTATAGAAAATAAATACTTACCACAATTAAATATCCTTATTTTCTAGGACAAACAAGGAAAATTATCTATTTGTTGAGTTAAAACTTCTGTTAGGTATAAATAGCCCTAATTGTGTTAATTATAGTAATAGTATTCCTACTGCAAATACAGCTATTTAAAATTACAACATCAGCAGTGGTATCATCTAATTAGCATCCACCGCTACTAGTTGCTATTTACTGTCAAAAAACATATTTCGTATTCTACATTGTTGCTTTGAATTAATCACCGGTATAAAATAATATATAAAATAAATAAATAAAAATAAATAAGAACCACTTTACGTCAAAGCAGCAATCTTACTAATATTATAAATCCGAAAGTCTGTTTGTTTGTTTGTTTGTTCCCTCTTCACGGTCAAACGGCTCGACCGATTTGGGTGAAAATTTGCACAGGGATAGTTTAAATGATGGAGAGTAACATAGCATACTTTTGATCCCGAAAATCCCGCGGGATCGGGACTTACGCGGGTGATAACCATTTATTACATGAAAATTTGCATATAGATACTTTATATGATTAAGAGTAACATAGGTTACTTTTGATCCCGAAAATCCTGCTGGATACTGACATACAATCTTTACCTTATTTCACCTACTTACTGCAAAAGTCCATTGAAGTACTGCCCATTGAAGTACTGTTGAAGCCAGGCGCTACCGCGCCTGGCATCATCGGTACTTCCCTGGTCGTCCGTTTAAGTGTGGATTTTTGCATTGCGGTAGGTAGGTGTTCGAACAACGGGGAATCGCGACTTGCGCGGGTGAAACCGCGGGGCGCAGCTAGTGTACTATATGTTAGGTTTAAAAAAAAAAAAACTGCAAATGTGCTTAGCAACTACTAGCGGTGGATGCTAATTAGATGATACCATAGCAGCACCCATATCATCTATCCAGTGGATGTCTGACAACAGTAGAAATTGACAGGCACTATTCAGTATCCAGTTTTCACAGGAAAATCTGACCATTCAGCGGCCAAATACAGAAAGTTTTTTTAAAATTTTGAGTTCTACTTAAACAATGAAGAAGCTTTAAAACCCAAAAATTTCAATACCAATTTAAAAAACTTCTAAACTCCCTAATTATTTAAGCACCCCTCAAACTTTAAGGGCCTATACAATTTGTAACGGGTAAGTCCTTTTAATCCGAAAGGGGGTTGTTCTAGACGTCTAGGCGAACAACTTTTGTTCTACGACTTCTGGAAATTTAAACAATTCTTTTGAAAATATTGAGATTATGTTTCACTGAAAAACAGCTGCTTTTGAAAATAAAGATAATAATTGAAGTTTTGATTGTAAACCATCAAACTAAATAAGGTCAATGACCTCGAACTCTCAGAAACAGCTGATTTTCAAGTAAACTTTACAATTACATTTTTCGAAAAGTACTTCGAATTTCCAAAAGTCGTAGAACAAAAGTTGTTGGCCTAGACGTCTAGAACAACCTCCTTTCGGATTAAAAGGGCTTACCCGTTACACCTTGTATAAGCCTAATAGCGTGACAGGGATAAAGGTAGCGAATTTCAGATGTGTAAGTGAAGGACGTAAGATGCGACGATGCAAAGTTTTATTGCGTAAAATCAAACAATTGCTAGTTTCAAGATAACTAAACGTTAATCTTGAAATTCAAAACATTCACTGCCTGTATTGAGCTAAGTTCAGTTCTTATACAAAGTTTTATTAGTTTTCGTACAATATTGACTGAGTAATATCACTTATTTGTACAATTTAGAGGAAATTTTGGATGTTTTTCTATAGAGAATATTTTTTTTAGGAATCGTGTTTTCACGACGTTCACGTGTTAGTAAATATCGTCGACTTTAATAAATATAGTTTTAAAACCTTTTATTTCAAATAACTTTTATAGTGATTCACCCTAGAAACATCAGTTCTATCCTACTACGGCCCCTTAATTGGCATTTCTGTATTGGCCTATGATTTATCATAGTCTAATTGAGAGCTGCAATTGTTTAAGTAGAACTCAAATATTGAGTAGCGGTTCTGTTTTCGGTCGTTAGTCAACAAATTCACTGTCATTTGTTTATTTTTTTTTATGTACCTACGGAGTTACCTGCTTTTAGTATAACAGTTAGTCAAAGAGTAATATAATAAGTATGCAGTTAGTTTAGTAACCATCTGACCACAGAGTACATTATATATAATAGGTAACAATGGACTTAGAAAATAAACAGGACTGATTAGTTGAACATTTTGCCTTACAATAGACAGAGGCTAATCCGAGCCGAATGAGATAGCAATCGACGATGTAGTGTGTCTCGTTCTTTTATCTTGCCAGCCTACAAAAATTATCATATTTAAAAAAAAAACATTAAAAGAGGTTGCAGTTATTGTACGGCCAGATAAAGTACGACCCGATAATGTCAGTTAATTGGACGCCAGGGTCTCGTTTTAACACTTCGTACAAATTGTATGGGATGTAAACAAGACGAATATCCTGGCTTCCATTTAACAGGTCGTATATATTATCGGGTCGTGTAATACGTGGTCGTCAAGTACATTATTGGCTCCCATTTCCTTTTTAATATTTTAATGGTAACCCATGCCAGTGTCATGGCGGCATCATGGCAGTAAAATAAGTATTAATTTTTTTAATTTATAAAATCGCTGCGTTAAATTCTATAAAATGGTGAAAACGTGTTGCGTTTTTACTTGTACAAGTGAATCATATGGTTGTTGCAATATTTTATTTCATAGGTAAGCCAAAATATGTTTATTATTGTATTCTACAAATGTTTTGGTCTATTACAAGAATTTATGGTGACTATGATTTTTGGATTTTTGTATTGAGTTCGGGTAAGTTTTTTTTTACTGTAATTTTATTATTTCAGCTTTCCGAAAAATGAACAAATACGACAAAAATGACTCAGCAGTACGGATGTGAAGTAGAAAATTACAAAAAAATCAGTCGTATGCAGTCGTCACTTCGATCTTTCCTGCTTTTACTCCCGTCGATTATTGAAAACCGATGAATACCAACAATTCCGCTGATGGTACGAATACTGTTAGATATTTTACTACTTACCTGCTGAACATGAGTGATAATAAGTAATTAGTCAAAAAGTTTTATTTTTGAAATTTCCTCTAGCTTTACATTTGATGAATTTTGAGGGAAGTACTATATTAAATTTAACGTCATTGGCCGTCATGTCTGTTAAAATTTGATTTCGTCAGTCAGTATGTAGTATGTGTCTTTGTGTGTATGTATTTTCCTTCTTCTTCTGCTGCTGCTTCACACCAAAGAAAATTAATTTATTTTCTTCTTCTTTCTTCGAACCTGTGCCTCTTGCATGACGGGCGAGAGCGCTAATCTTTGCCTCACGGGAACCCGTCGTGATACGGTGATTTTTGATGATACATTTCTTTTTGTAAAATATTTATACTTACAAAGTGTTCTAAAATTAATAAGCATACTATAACAATTAATAAAACTGTTTTATACCGTGTCCTTTTGTATTATTTCATTAATCCTTAAAGAGCGTCTATTGCTAATGGAAATCTTCAATTTGCCAACAGAGACTGAGACGTAAGTCTCAGTAATATTATAAACGCAAAAGTTTGTATGTATGTCTGTGACTTTGTTACTCAATCACGCAAAAACTACTAAACCAATTGCAATGAAATTTGAATATAGGTAGCTGAAAACCTATAATAACACATAGGCTATCCCGATAATCTCGCGGTAACGGTACTTACGTGGGGAAACCGCAGGGCGCAGCTAGTAAATAATACAATTGCACTTGCATTATTAAATCTAACATCTGTCACATAAAAAAAATCTTATTGTCACCCTATTAGAAAATGACACAAGTCCTTTGCTACAACCATCTTTTCTTTCTTTTTCTTAGTTATGGCTTCTGTCAGCAATATAGGACAATTTAGCCAAATACTCGTACGAATAGCGAACTACCACTATTGTACTGTAATCGTTTGAAATAATTTTCAATGCGTGACGGCTGTAGAAAAAATGGCGACGATTTTTCTCCAACCTTATGAGACAATTGTTTGTAACGTGCTAATTTCGTGTTTGGCACTGGTATTTTTATTTTCACTTAACTCGTAGAACTTCGCGTAACTAAATTGGTAACTTGCCGCCGAAATTAAACAATTTAAACGCAATAAAACCATGATTTTGTAAAAATGAAAATTCAGGACGACATTTCACTAACGCGAAAAAAACAAAAGTCCGCTACAACCATCTTGCTCAGCTCGTTTTTATTCTGACAGTTTTTCCTCCAGTTATTTATCTTACCTCCATGTAGGTAACATCTGACTGTCAGACGAGAAAGACGTGTACCTAGTGTCCGCTTGCAAAAAAATAAACAATAAAAACATCTTAATTGAAATTTAAATTAAAAGAACAATAGATCGTGATCTGAGTTTTAAGTGTGTTTAGTTTAGTTTAAAATGTTGTTTTTAGTTCTATTCTTAGTTTTTGTCAGTGTCCAAGCGGCCTATGAAGGTAATTTCAGTTTTTTCCTCATTCGTTTTATCGCTTTTAAAACAGCATTTTAGTCACGTTCCTGTGGGAATCTTGTGACGATATGTTGTCGATGTATAATTTCACATCTCCATCTATCTCAGTACCAAGTTTTAAAGCAATCTGTCGAGCCATTATAGCAGGATTTAGTTGCAAACAACAAGGTACTAATATTGCTTGCAAAGTTCAATGTTATTTATATTGGACTTGACCTCCTTCACCTATAGTACTTACGTATTTATGAAGATCGGCATTTTTCCTCAGAGCTCAGACCTAGGGGGTAAAGGCACATTAATGAAATTTTAAAGGCATTCCTAAAACAGAAGATATGGATTATTTAACTGATTTACGTGATCTAAAGCCATGGTGTTAAGTATTTTAGTTTATTTTCCGCTAAATTGAAAGATATTGTTTATTAAAGTTTCACAGTTAAGAGGTCCAAACCCAAAAATGGCGGCTCAATCTCTCCTAATTTAGGAGAATAGTGTAGTGCTCCTAACTGTGGAACAATATCTTTTAATTTAGCCAAAATAAAACAAAAATACAAACACAGTGGCTTTAGATCACGTGAATCTATTGAATAACCTATACTTCTTCTTTTAGGAATGAAACAATTTCGTATGAAAAGTTGTTTGAAGTGCCAAAATTGATATCTGTGGAACTTAGCTGGTCCATTTTGAACGGTCTTTTTTCTGACTATAATCTGACGTTAGGGTCCTTGTATTTGTGTTTTTTTCTATAGAAAGAAGTGTCAAAACGTAGTCTTCAATTAAAAAATGAAGTAAAGTTTTCCCTTACTTGTTGCGTCACGCGGTTTTACGCGCGTAAGTCTTAATCCTTTGAGAATACCGGGATCAAAAGTATGTTATTCCTCGAGAATGTAGCTTTCTATTAATGATAGAATTTTTAAAATTGGTCCAGTCGTTTCAGAGCCTTTACGTTGCAAACAAACATATCTTTCCACTTAAAATCCTATCTACTAATCCTTCCTACGCCTTACTAATATTATAAACGCGAAAGTTTGTATGTAAGTATATGTACCTATGTATGTATATGTATCTGAGGTTGTTACTATTTCACACAAAAACTACTGAACCGATTATGATGAAACTTGGAATATAGGTAGCTGGATACTTACCGGTAATAACGCATAGGCTACTCTTTATACCGATATTCCCGCGGAAACGGGATTTACGCGGGTGAAACCACGGGGCTCAGCTAGTACATAATATATCTATAACTTAAGTAAATGTACCTATTTATTGATCTTAAATTGGCTTAGAATTGGAATAACTAAGACTTCAAATACCAAAATTGCAATATTTAGATTTAATAATTCATAATAATTCATAATTCATTTATTGCGAACAAGGGTTATACAATTGGTGTTACATTTATTATACAGATCACCTTACTCAGCCATTTGGCATGCAATGTCTTTGTTGTATTATTACTAAATATTTTGTTACAAATTTCGCCATTCCAATAACCTTTAACTACGTTTGGACTACAGCGTCTAAAACCACAGAACATAATGGGCCCTACCATTATGTCTATAATAAGTCGTTAAGAAGTCGCCGCGTTGTCGTCCAGCTAAAATAAACTCATCTTCTTTTTTAATATGGCTTTTCCATTCGGACATTTGCCAGTGTCAAGTACTACTAATATTTGCAATTATTTGCATCGAAACAGTCAAGTCGTCATAGTTAATGTCAAGTCGAGGGAATCATTGTAAAAAGGGGCCATTTTTTTTTTACAATATTTGTTCACGGAGCTTTGGAGACAACGCTTAAGTCCATGTTTAGCTCCGATTTTCACTTTTATTTACACTTCACACCTTCATGAAACTAAATTGATTAATACGCCCCCGAAATTAAACAATTTACACGCTTTTGAACTTTCTTTTACAAAAATGAACACATCTCCTCAACGCGTTCCCGCTAAAACTCCCAAAAAAAACACATCAAATAATTTAAAAAATTAAAAACAAACTTTTTTAAAAATAATTTGTGGTTTCTTAAAGTAGTCTGGGTATTTTTATTTAAAATTTACCTACTTTAGTTTTTTTGAGCCTCACCTCTTCATCGCATTTTATAAAAATATTATTTTAATCTTCGTTAATGATTGATTTTACGAGAAATTGTAGATTTTTTCATGCAATTCCATCTCGCTCATTTATATGCAATCGGACAAGGACCGATAATTATCATCTATCGCCGTCTTAAGTAAAGTCTTAAGTAACTTAATTTGCGAATTTGTCCAAACAGTACCGAATGTATATGTCACCGTAAAGTAATAGGAAACGTATATTTATAAATTTCCTAGGAAATTTATAAACTTTTGTAGAATTCTAAACGAGAGATAAAAATTGTATTATTTTACGAGCACATTTTCGTAAATTTATAAACTTACATCTTCTTGTAGTAAATTTATAAACTAACGGATACCCATTCGTAAGATTCTAAACGGTTCGACCAATAACAGATGAGATTTTAATTTTACGCTTTTTTAAAATACGGAAAATTACACATTGCTCTCTGATTGGTCAATGTCGACAGGGGTACGTACGAGAATGTCTAAAACCACGCAAAAAACTATACGGAGCACCCCGACTAAGATATATTAGGTTTATGTACTCTAATATGATTACACGCAGCGATTACAAGCGCCTAATTCTGTAAAAAAAGGCGTGATGTATGAGAAAGTAGAGGGAACAAGTGACTTGTTCAACCAATCAGAGCGCACTTGACACTCACTTATTATTTTACGCATGAGGTCGGTAAGTTTATAAATTTGCGGAAACTGGTCCTAAAATAATAAGAACAATTTTTATCTCTCGTTTAGAATTCTACGAAAGTTTATAAATTTCCTGGGAAATTTATAAATTTACGTATCTTATTACTTTACAGTGACATATATTTAAGTATTTAATGACACACATAGGTTTTGTCTTGATATTCCCACGAAATCGCGACGTCATATTCGCATCCAAAGTTCGCAACTAATTGACACGGCTAAGCCGGTTTTCAACCAGTTTTAAAGAGAAAAAATAAATCGAAACAACTTTTATGCTAATATATTCGTAAATACTCGCCGAGTATTTCTGATTTCTTCGCGTTCGCGTAGCTATGTATGTTTTTATTATTTTAGTTCGAAAGATCGACGAACTGATAATTTCGTCTTCGTATTTAATCGAAAAAAAAATAATTTTGATATTTTTTTAAAGTGGATGGCTAAATGGCTGGATGGATTTAAAAGAATGCTTTCCAAAAATTTGCACCCGACAGCACTTGAACCTGCATCTTTTGAGAAGTCCGGCCCCAACGCCTTAGGGATGATTTGTATATTAGACCATTGTCCATTGTCATTTGTCCATTGCTCGGCCGCCACTCGGTTTATTTATTTATTATCGGTTGTGAACCGATTATGGCCATTAGCAAATTAGCCAGTGTCAAGTATTATTCATATATTATGCAAGTTATTTGCATCGAAACAGTCAAGTCGTCATAGTTAAAGTCAAGTCTAGCGAATCATTTGTAAACACGGCGGTCATTTACAAAGATTTTTCACGGAGCTTTGGAGCCAACACTATAAAGTCCATGTTTTTCACGGATTTTCACTTTCATTCCACTTGTACAATTTCACGAAACTAAATTTAATAATATGCCCCCGAAATTAAACAATTTGCGCACATTTAAACTAGGTTTGCTAAATGAAAATTTAGCAACACATCCTTCGATCCTTAATTTCAACTCGACTAGACGAGCAGTCGAGCACCTGTTGCCAAAATGGATAAGGCGTTGGAGCCGGACTACCGAAAGGTGCAGGTTCAAGTTTCGGGTGGATTTTTTTAAAGCATTTCTTTAAATTCGGTTAAAAGTGGCAAGTGACCTATGGTTATAGTAAAAACTGGCAAAGTGGCAAATTAACTTTATTTCAGATGTTTTATACCTATTTTTTTATCTCGAGGTTCCCACAGATTTGGTAAAAACGTTTTCCCACATTTTAATGGATTCCTAGAGTGTTCCGTTTGTGATTAGATAATTGATTTTTAATCGATATACGAGTGTTTGACCACTTACTTACCTTACTTACCTGATGGTAAGTAAGTGGTAACATGATCAATATTAAATATATATAATACTAGCTGCGCTCCGCGGTTTTACCCGCGTAAGTCCCGTTCCCGCGGGAATATCGGGATAAAAAGTAGCCTATGTGTTAATCCAGGTCCCCAGCTACCTATATTCCAAGTTCCATCGCAATCGGCTCAGTAGTTTTTGTGTGAAAGAGTAACAACCTCACATACATACATACAAACTTTCGCGTTTATAATATTAGTAAGAAGTAAGATAAGATTAATATAAATGCTATTAACTCCTCAGCGAGCGTAAAAATTCGATTATTAAAAAAATACGATAGAAAATAATGTGTTATATATTCTTGTAGGTATATAATAAGCGGTCACTATTTCATAAAGATTTTTTTTATTTTATGTAGTTAAATATTAACTACTATGTATTTCTTGAATAGACTCAACATAATTTTTGATCAAAAAAAAAATTAAAATTAAAAAAAATGTTTTCCAAAAATATGCACCCGACAGGACTTGAATCTGCATCTTTGGCTATCAAAGTGTAGGAGACACTTTAAAAAATATCAAATTAATGAAATATTTGTTATTACAAGATATTTAATTTTTTGATCTCAAAGTCGCATTTTACGTCCTTCTTGTACACATCTGAAAATCGCTAGCGCTATCCCTGTCACAATTTCATTTTATTCCACGTTTGTCGTTTGGTACGCCCTTAACCCTGTACTTTATCTGGTTTCAGGTGATTTCTGTGATGTTAATGGCAGACAAGGAACATGCATTAATATGAGGAGATGCCCGTCTGCAATTCGGGATTTACAGAACCGAATACGGCCAAAGGTACGGTATTAATACCTATTCGACGATACCCCACTCGACATAATCAGTCTGCTTTTATTTATCTCTTTTAATTAAAGAATATGGCGCTTGGTGGTCGCCATTTTGTTTTTATTTTTATGTCACCTATCTAAGAACATTGGAGAAATGAGATAAATCTAACGATACCTTAATTTAAAAAATCCATCGCGTGGTTGGAAGATACGAGCTGAGGAAGAATATTACAAACATACATACAACAAGATATGCGCAAAAAACATAACCCTTTCCTTGCAGCCGGGTAAAATCCACGATTTAGTTGCGTAAACCAGTGATTTGGACACCCAAGAATGATCAAGTGTCTATCATTAAGGAATGATTTATATTAGACCATCATTCGGCTGAGCTTCGTTGTCTATTGCTCGGCGACCTCTCGATTGGTCTGTTTCAACCGAGTGGCGGCCGAGCAATGGGCCGAAGCTCGGACCCGGTCGGCCGAGTGACGGCCTAATATAAATCATTCCCTACAAGGCACGGTCCTAAAATCGTTCCTAAATCGTAAACAATAAATAAAATCCCGCATTACTTCCCCAATATCGCCATTTTAGGGCCGTGCATTTTAACGCTGAAATCTAAAGTCCGTCCTATAGTAAATAATTAAGTTAAGTGAACCACCTGAGTCAGTCAATAAGCTGCAAAGCTTCACCCGCAGATGGCGATGAACCAGCCTTAGTTGGTAAAACAACTAGCGAGGAGAGATATGGCCGAAAAATTATAACATGACACGTGATTCCTGTGTAGCAGTGGTTAGAGCAGTCACCTGGACGTAGGTTCGAATCCTGTCATGGGGATTTTTTGGAAATATATTTCCTTGCTAAAAATATTTCTAAGTTTAAAATGCCTTGAGCAATAAAAAACAAAAAGAAAAATTAAGTAGCTCTCAAATTTTAAGTGTGGTACAAATGAGAAATATCGCTACTTAGGTTAATATTTTCTAAGTCTATGCTAGCTAGCTTTCTTTAAAAGTCGCGTTATAAATACCAAAATTGTCCTAAGTCAAAGTTTTTGCTTAGCTCAAGCTTGGGTAAGTCTGAGCTAAGACAAAGTACGGACTATAAATTTCAGCCTAAGAGGAGACTGCTGCTGCCGCCGAAGTGCGATTTCCAGTGTAAACATTATTTCTCGTCCATTTGAATGAACAGGGTATTATCTAAAAAATCTCGACTTTTGGATAAGAAATGAGTATTAATAAGAAAATTGAGATCTTTCTAATGAACAGGGAACAGGGAACAGGTAACGATCGGACCTGAAATGGCGCGGGGGGGGGGGGCAGGGTTAGTATCTCCATGTTTTTCGCATAATTAGAATCTGAGTTAAGCTTCCAAGAAAGTTTGAAATCAGTCTCCTGAAAAAAACAACGTTTTTGACATAATACCCTGTACCCTTAGTGTGATTTTTTTTCGTAAAAAAAAACGCGAACGTGATGGTTAAGTTAACGCATATTTTGTATGGAAACTGATAACTTCGATATCGTCCGTTAGGGGCGCTTTTTGAGTTTCCATACAAAATACGCGTTAACTTAACCATCACGTTCGCGTTTTTTTTTACGAAAAACTCACACTACGGGTTCTGTTCATCTAACTAAGTGAGCGTTATGTGGCTTTTAAAAGATTTTTTTTTTAGATTTGTACCTTCGACGGTCAAGACCCTGTGGTATGCTGCTTGGAGTCTTCAGGCTCTCAACCTGTGCTAACAACTAGCAGGTTAGTCATACATTTTAAACTTACACGAATTCCGTTCATCATTATCAGGCCTTAACAAAGTCTCTTATAAGGGATACTAGCTGCGCTGCGAAGTGAAAAACGCGTTGTCAGTTGTCACGGGCGCGGGCGGCCGAGCGGTTCTCGAGCGGTTGCACTCATTCGTTCATTACTCAGGTTCTACTAATTGGATTTCGATGCAAAGTATACCACGACTTTCCTCGAAAATAGAGCTATCCAATATTAAAAACTAAATTTTAATCGGATTAGTAGGTTTTATTGTAAAAGGAACAGACAGAGAAACAGACATACAGACATGAATTTTAAAATTTATATAATTTTGTTCTACTACTGATTTTAAGTCCCCTAGACCACTTTTTTTTAATTTACTTCCAAATACAGACATTTTGTCCTCTCTTCCTTTATTATAAGTATAGATGTGGGATTTGGGGGTGTAAATAAAATCCTGGTTTCGCTCTTCTATTTATTTTAAACTTAATTTTACCAAATCATAAAACCAGTGCACGCGCCATGTTGTAAAAAAGTCCCAATCCTCCCTACCTATCGCTCTCTCACTCTTGCGCATACATTCTGTCCCTTTCTCTCTTTTACGCAACATACAACCCTCACATCCTACTTAAATATAGATTTATATATATTTAGACCGTCACTCGGCTGTGTCGGATCCGAGCTTCGTCGTCCATTGCTCGGCCGCCACTCGGTTGCAACAGACCGATCGGCTGCTCGCCGAGCGATGGACAACGAAGCTCGGATCCGTGACGGTCTAATATAAATCATACCCAAGTCACCGCTATATCTTTCAGACATGCGCAGGAGGTATTTAATATATATATATTTTTTTTTATTTAGTTTAAGTATGTTCGTGTACCTACCTAATAAAGTCCTACTTGAAAGTAAATTAAACAATTAACTTAAAACCAACTTCAAAAAATAATAATATTTGTTATAGGTCTTAGTATTTGAAACTAGCTGTGCCCCGCAGGATTATCGGGATAAAAAGTAGCCTATGTGTTATTCCCGGTATCCAGCTACCTATATTCCAAGTTTTACCGCAATCGGTTCAGCGGTTTTTACGTGACTGAGTAACAAAGACATATGTACTTACACACACACTCACAAACTTTTAGCTTTATAATTATTAGTAGGATAGGATAAAAAGAAGATAAACCTCTGTGACCTCTGTGGCGCGTCGGGCGAACGCTTGGCTGCAATACAGAAGGTTGCGGGTTCGCCCCGAACTGAGACCTCACGACCCCCTATCTCCCCAACTCCCCTACCGATGCGGCTCATCTTCGAACTCATAAATTCTATTGACCTAAACTACGCGCATACCAAAATTCATGAAGATCGGAGCTACGATACCTACTCAACTTATCGTCGAACAAACATACGAACATACAAAGATACAAGCGCCAGGCCCGTCTACACTGGACCTCACTCGCTTCGCTCGTTCGGTCAATTAGAATAATAAAATAACAATTACTACCTAACTAACTACCTACCAAACTTACATCAAATGTTTGAAAGATTTGAAACAGGTTTTTCCTGTTGAGATGCAAGTGGCAGAAAAACCTCAGTGACTAGTTTTAATCGTTTAATGTTTGCTTCATCATACTTGTTTACAAAGAAAAAACCCAATCCGCCGAGCTGGATTTAAATGTTTTAGACGTTTGTTCGCTTTATTGACAAATTCGCTTTAAGACAGATTATCTTTGGGACAGATTCGCTTTGTGACAGATTAGCTTTATGACCAGCAGGCCTAGACAAGTGGCAAACGATATTCAATTTGTAGCCAAATGTACAATTACCTGGCGAACGCTCATTCTATTTATTCATTCGATAAAATCTACAGTTTTGCCTATGGTTTCTATCGCAAACGTCAAATTCAATTTGACAACTGAAAGCAGGCGCGTAGAGTCCATACAACTCGATTCCCATCGAGTTACCTTTGAAATTGGGCACATAAGTACATAGTTAAAAACCTACTACCAACCTAGACTATATATTTTTCGTAATTAATTTTATTTTAGAAATAACAACGCCTTACAGTATTAAAACAGCAAATCCCTACGACACAAATGATTGCTTTTGCTGATTGAAGAGTAAACAACAACACTAAGTCCATGTTTTGAACTGATTTTCACTTTCATTCCACTTGTACACCTTCACGAAACTAAATTGATTAATATGCCCCCGAAATTAAACAATTTGCACGCATTTCAACTAGGTTTCACAAAAATGAAAATTTAGCACCACATCTCCTCAACGAGTTCCTGCCAAAACTCCTGCAAATAACTTGCAAATCTTAATAATACTTGACACTGGCTAATGTCCGAATGGATAAGCCATATTAAAAGATTTATTTACTGTTTCCAGACCTCCCCCTCGTCCGACGCAGCCCACCACACCGTACGTGCCGCCTGTTTATGACTACGAAGACTTATCGGGCAATAAGTTCGGCGGATGCGAGCCCATCTCACCTTCCTTGACTTCACCTAAAACTGGACGAAAAGCGTGGGACAGTAAGTACCTATTCTACTAAACTTCTATCTGGGTGATTCTACTGAAAATTATTCTTCACATAGAAAAAAATAATCTTTCACAATATCTCGAGAATAGTCTTTATTTTAAGCTAGGTCTTTAAATACATCAAATATATGCTGTGTCAAAACAAAGTTAGGCTAAAAAACATAATATTTTCGAAATTATTGGCAAATACAAAAATGTTGGTGTTGGTGACAATGACGATCTATGATGATAATGACGTTTTTACTGATTATAATGATGGACTGTTGCCGACAGTGACGAATGTATTGTGAAGTTTAATTATTTTGATATTAATAATGAAATAAAACACAAGAGTAATAAACAATATTCATTTCTTTAATTATAACAATATAATTAAATAAAAAATAAAAATAAAAACCTTCGTAATTGGGTTTAACCTGATTTAAATTAGAATCTTAATCACAATTCACATATTTCTTATAAATATTTCTTTGAATTTAATTTTTTTTAAATATAATTTAGGAACTTTTTTAAAAATTTAAATTCAAAGCAAATCAGCAGCAAAATATTATTTTTGTGCTTATTAAAAGACATTGAATGCCGTATTTTCTTGTATTTCTTTTTTATTTTAGATAAATCGTAAAATATTTTTTTAACTCACCTTAAAGTGCGCCATAATATTTTGATAATAACGACAAAATCAACAAACCTAAGCTACCTAAAATCAATAAATCAGTCTCCAAAGTTTCATTAGAATATTATAATTAAATAATCATTTGGATAGACATTTGGTATCGAGAACATAAATCAACAACATCGTATTCTGACTTTACATGATAGATTTCTGAGTATGTCAAATATTAAAAAAATGTAACTTATCAAACTAATTGCTAGAATAGCCCCACAAATATTTTCATTGGATCATTCTTGCTGTCCAGCATACGTTCTTTGTTCATAATATCATTTTTATAAATCAGCCAAAAATGAAAAATCAGAGTAATTAAAATAGAAAAAAAAAAAATGGAACAGGAGATATTTATGAGAAAACATGTTAAAATGTTTTTGAAGTTGAAGGTTTACATAATATTATGTTCCTTGGAATATTTAAGTTTTTGAGTGTTATATCGGTTAAAATTCTAATTTTCTGTTGCTTTCGCGGATTTATTACATAATATGCTAAATGTTTTCCGTGCACGCATATGTCTAAAAATGAACATTCAGTACAACCCATATTTCTTAAAGTTATTCTATTTTTGTTTGATTTATCCCACAAAACTTGATGCACTAAAAGGGTGCCCTTAAAAGGTTTTAAACTTTGGGGAATTGAGTTGGATTTGGCTACTATATCTTTTTCTTCTACTTTCTCTACGATAATATTCAGCTGTTCATTTTCGATTTGGTTTTTAATTAGATCATAGAATTGATTAAATGTTCCTACGTCCCTGCCAAAAAGAATCGTCCTATCTGCTGTTCGTTTTAACGTAGCACCAACACCGTCTGGGGCACCCTTTCCGTGCCCTGCTTCTGAATAATTCCAAGTAATATTACTTAACTGCGGAAAATCTATATATAATTGTGTAATTATAAAAAAAATGGTCTTGTTTCTATACTGAGACGACGGCGAGTCCGAAACAAAGTGAATTGTGTCAATTAATGGATTTAGTTTAATAACTTGTTTTAACAATGGGACTAGATGAGCCCATACGGCTGGCGCATCGTGACGCAAACAATTACTTATTGTACACATGGATGTTGGGGTTACTAGACCAGTATCAAAGTTGTGCATATATAAAACTGCAGTGTGTAAGCTGACTTGTTGTCTACTACCTCCGAAGTGGAAGGATTGCACTTCTTCTGCGTATTTTAGGGAGTAATTTTCCGAGAAATCTACGTGTACCAAAGCTTCTTGAATGGTAATGTTATTCTTCAGATCTTTGATAGTATGATACTGTCCGACCATTTTATATGTGTGCTCTAGAAAGAGTGTTATTTCTTTTTCTATTTTAATAATAGCTTCCTTAGAATTGATGTTAATGTTCTTCTTTACTGTTAATTTTGTATTTTTCTGAAAACCATTTTTTGTTATGTTTTTAGTTATTTTGACCCATTGAAAATACGTAAAAGTGTTGTCGTCATTTTCAAGATTGTATTCTAGACGATTTGATCTGCAGGCACTACAAATTCTTTGTAAACAATCAATGTTTCTAGAATCACAACATAATTTGGAGATGACCTGTTCACTGTTTTTCTCTTTTATTATTGATTGCTTATTCATCGCTGATATTAATAGTTCCATATTAGTATGAATACTGCACTGACATGTTTCCCTGTTGATGTTTTTCGGAAATAGAACCCAAAATGGTCGGTGCTTACAAAAAAATGAATAATGTACTATTGAATTAGTCTTTAAACAAAATTTTTTATGCAAGTCTTTTAAAGTTAAACATAAATATCTTTTCTGCATGCGGACTTTATCGCGGGTAATAAATTCTTTTTTACTAGCGCTTATAACGCTATGTGCATCTTCTGTATAAAAGTTCTGTATGCGTTCGATTAAAGATAATCCCGTTTTCTCTTTAGTTTTATTTCGTATTGCACTCTCTTTAATATTTGGTTCCTGTCGTAAATTTTTTATATCTTTTAGTTTTTTCTTTAGTCTCTCAATTTGTTTACGTTGGCTCCTGTCTCTTTTTTGGTATCCCGCTATGATATACAATAATCTTTTCCTTTTTTTCAACTCAACATAGCGAACTTTTTTAACTTCTGCTTTAGCTTGTGAAATATCACACAATGGGTCAACTTCTTTAGTATTCAGTTTTGGGACTTCAGTGTTTCTATGGTTTTCGTTGTTCTCATTTTCTACAACAGCTTTAATATTAACTTTCTCTAATAAGGGATCAACTCTTTCTTTACTAGACTCTTCCTTTTTCCTCTCACGATATCTTTTAGAATTTTCTTTCCATCTTTTCCTTTGTTCCTTTATTTCACGACAAGTTTTTTCTTTGTTTGCTTCTTTTTGTTTTAAATATCTTTCTCTTCTCTTTTGTTTTTCTATTTCTAATAACTCAGGATCATTTTTAATTTCGTTATACCTTCGTTTCTTGCAAATTTTTTGAGCCAATCTTCTTTTCTCCACATTCTTTTTATTTTTGGGAGGCATTTTTGTAGGGCCATTTACGGGGGTTAGTTTTAGTTTTTACGATCTGCAAAAGGCGTAGTAAATTAATATGTTATTTATCAAACAAATAATTTCAACATGCACACTACAAGCTCTATTGCTACGTCTCCCTTATCCAAAATGACCACTACGTATAGAACCGAACACATAGGTACATGATTTAAAATTTTAAATAATTAAATGAACATCCTCATAGTGAACATAGTGGTTTTCCTATCCTCTCACTTCTCTAGTTATACAAGATGTAACAGGTAAGCCCTTTTAATCCGAAAGGGGGTTGTTCTAGACGTCTAGGCGAACACCTTTTGTTCTACGACTTTTGAAAATTCGAACTTTTTTTTTGAAAATTTTGAGATTATGTTTCACTGGAAAAACAACTGTTTTTGAAAATAAAGGTAATTGAAGGTTTGATTGTAGTAGACCAAACTAAATGAAAGAACAACATAAGGTCAATGACCTCGAACTCTAAGAAACAGCTAATTTTCAAGTAAACTTTACACCTAAATTTTTCAAAAGTACTTCGAATTTTCAAAAGTCGTAGAACAAAAGTTGTTCGCCTAAACGTCTAGAACAACCCCCTTTCGGATTAAAAGGGCTTACCCGTTACATCTTGTATAATGTATATTCTAAGAAATCTACATAAAACTACGTAATTTTTTTAGATACTGCCTAAGTGTTATAACTACTCATGAAAAAAGTTATTATTACATAATTATAACAAATCTCTTTTATTCCATTCATCAACAATTGTCGCTCCACCATCATTTACAAATTGGAACATTTCTAATAAATGCTCTGGTTTACCAGAGTGCACTATCATGTGTACGCATTCGTATCGATCATGGTTAAATTTTCTGTATAGTTTCAAATTCTCTTGATCTTCGCAAAGTGCTTTACAGCGACCATCTTGATGTGTGGCAAATATTACATCAAACTCTTGTAATATATAAGTAAATTGCCTAGGATTTACACTATGTCTATTAGTGTCTATCACTAACACGTAATACGTTAGCTTCATCTTAGTAAGGTTAGTTAATATCAAAATAACCTAAAAAAAAAGACATTGTGCATTGTAAACTGAAAGTTAATCAAAAATATTAAAAGATGAACTAGTTTTATTATTATACTAACTTATCCTACTAATATTACAAATATGTAAGTTGGTTAATCTGTCTGCCTGTTTCACGTAAAAACTACTAAACAGATTGAGATGAAATTTGGTACGTAGTTAGATGGGAACCTGGAATAAGCCATAGGTTATTTATATCGATATTCCTACGGAATCGATACTTAGGTTGGTAAAACTGCTGAGCGCAGCGATAAATTTAATAATATGAATGGAAAATTTAGTCTATTCGTACATAAAATTACTGAACCAACTTATGAACGCAGTTAAGCAGCAGACAAAAGCTAGTTATGTATGTATATAAGTATATGTATAAATAACCATACACAAGAATAATTTAAATAGTAAATCGTACATTAAAATCATTATTGCCAACAATCATCATTGCTCTCAATAAAAAATATCATTATTAGCAACAGACGTCATTGTCGTCTCTTGTAATGTTGGTAATAATGATGGTGCCGACAGTGATGAATTCTGGAAAGATCACCACCACGGCCGAAATACGTTAATGGTAACAAAATACAATCACTACACGTCAAATATTTTGAGAATACTTTACCATCGTTGATAAATAAAAGTTAACCATGCACACATAATTAAGATATAGCTATATAAACGAATGACGTTTGGAATGCCAAATTTTGGAGAATGAGATTCAATAACTTACCTCTCGGAAAATGAACGTCCTTTCTTTGTGATGAATGGCGGTCGACTGAGGCACCAGAGGGGCTCAGCCTTGAGTCAAATATGACGCTTCGGGCGCGTTCCGTTTTTTCAGAATTTTGCAAAACAATCGTGTTGCCGAAAATGACAGATTTTTTTAGAACATTTTTTGACTTAATTTTTAATTAATTTACAACTTTATTTTTTAATATTTTTTGTATGAAATTTTTGGGTATGAATTAAGCAATATATATACCCACGCGGGTCTACTTTACTGAACATTTACTCGATTCATGTTATAAAATATCTAAAACCTAGCAAATGCGACATCTGAAAAATCGCCGTTTTTGAGAGTTTTTTTCTAATAGTTCCTTTTTTTGATATTTAATCACGGAATGGCTTTGATTGCTTCTGCAGCATTTATTTACGCAGTAGATTAAAAACTAAAAGTCCTGAAATTGTTTCATATCAAGGAGTATTATGGAGATACATTAATTTTGGGGGCCTTGAAGATCCACCCATCTATACTTACAATAAAGGAAGAGAGGACAAAAAGTCTGTACTTGGAAGTAAATTAAAAAAAAAAGTTGTCTAGAGGGCTTAGGAAAAGTAGTAGAACAAAATTTTATAATTTTTAAAATTCATGTTTGTCTGTCTGTTTCTCTGTTTATCTGTCGGTTCCTTATACAATTAAAAACTACTTCTCCAATTCAAATATGGTTTTCAATATTGGATAGTTCTATTTTCGAGGAAGGTCGTAGTATACTTTGGATCGAAATCCAATTAGTAGAACCCGAGTAATGAACGAAAAAGTGCAACCGCTCGAGAACCGCTCGGCCACCCGCGCCCGTGATAACACGTTTTCACTTCTGCGGGTGAAACTGCGTGGCTAGTTATTTAATAACGGGGTATTTACCATGTTTAATAATTTATTCGCGGAGAATAGAATAGACTAGGAGTTCTCCCCGAACTGAGACCTCACGACCCCCTATCTCCCCAACCCCCATACCGATTCGGCTCATCTTCGGACTCATAAATTCTATTGACCTAAACTACGCGCATACCAAAATTCATGAAGATCGGAGCTACGATACTCAAGTTATCGTCGAACAAACATACAAATATACAAAGATACAAGCGCCAGGCCCGTCTACACTGGACCTCACTCGCTTCGCTCGTTCAATCAATAACATTTATTGGCAACAAACACACAGAAGAACACCAAAGACTCAAATAAAATAAAAAAATAAAAGCAACAATTCACATTAAAAAAAAAACAAGGGTTAACAACAAAAACATAAACATAGTCCAATTAAAAACGTCCAAGGAGCCGTGTGTCTGCTGGCAACGAGGCCTTGGCATACGTTGTGGTTCCAAAAGAAACCACAACACCGATAGAGCCGGAGCTCGATATTTCGCTGGTAATTTCAACCAGCTTGTTCACGAGACTGTCTCGTCGTCTGTCAGTATTTTATTTTGGAACAGCCGCGCTACAACTTAGACCGGTGCGTAATAAATAAGCCTCGGCTAAAATTTGTTGTGCTTAAAATTATTTTCTTACTTTTAAACAGAATGCATAGAATACCAAGAGAAGTACGTATACCCGTGCGAACGAAGCCAAGCGCTATCCGGAGGTATGAGTCGTAGCAACACGTGTAAACACAACGCCGACGAGCTTGTTGTGGGAGGGGTCGACGCGGGGCAGTATGAGTTCCCGCATATGGTGAGTACAAAGTACCCAGCACAAAGTTTACTCCTAGACAAATCTATTACCTATAGTCCGTACTTTGACTTTGCTAAGCAAAATCTTTGACTTATGTCAATTTTTGGCATTTAAAAAGCGAACTTCGCAACTATCCAAAGATTTTGCTTAGTAAAGTCGAAGTTTTTCAAATTAAGAATGTATACCAATCAACCTAACCTAACCTAAACTTTGCTTCTCTGATGTGACTATGATTCCAATTCAATGTTTATGCTTAGTTTTTGCTAAACTTAGTCTGAGCAAAGTCAAAGTACGCACTATTGATTTCTACCTTAGTGCCTATAGTTTTAAATATCACACAATAATCTGACGTTTTGGTTCCTTTTATTTGGCAATTTTTCGTAAAAAATTCAACAATTTACACGCAATTGAACTAGGTTTCACCAAAATGAAACGTGAAAGCGTCACGCCTCCACCTTTTTTTGTACGCACTGCCAATAAGTGGAATTCTCTGCCAGCTTCGCTGTTTCCCCAAAGCTATAACCTTGGAGTCTTCAAATCTAAAGTGAATAGGTACCTTCTACGTAAGCATGCAAGACAATAGATGGACTAAAAAGGCAACAGAATGGATACCAAGGGAAGGAAAAAGGAATAGAGGTAGGATGAGGTGGAGAGACATATTTTTACAGAGGATAGGTGTAGACTGGATGAGAAAGGCTCGAAATAGAAATACGTGGTACAAGTTAGGGGAGGCCTACGCCAATGAGGCGACTATTACCGACTGATTTATCTATACTGTTTGGAATTCTGATTCATTGGAATGTGCATGTTATTTAATTGAATGATGTATTTTTGTTATGTAATTTAATGATATTTTGGTAATAGAATAAATGGCTATTTTATTTTATTTTATTTTATTTATTTACGTAAGCATGCTTCATCGTCGACCTCATCCCCGCTTCCCACCAGCAGCCCTAGACAACATTTTTATCGATAAACGAAATCGCAATCGACAGATTTTTTTTGTATGAAATTGACTTAAGCTCGCGAAAAGTCACGTGACTTCTATAATAATAATATAACGTTTATTAATACCAAAGTTTGCACAAATCGATAGGAATGTTATCTAGGGCTGCAGCGGCCCTAGCCAAAATTCTCATTGAATAACTAAAACGCCAATCGACAGATTTTTTTGTATGAAATAGACATAAGCTCGCGAAAAATCAAGCGTGACCTTATGTCAACTTCAAAAAAAAAAATCTGTCGACTGGCGATTTCGTTGATCGATAAAGATCCCTTAATCTTTTGTACTTTCTTCACTACGTGTCATTGGCAGAATATGTGATCACATAAAGCCATTAAACTTTAAAAAAAAAAAAAAATGTTGTCTAAGGCTGCATAGTTCCTAGGCTGCAGGTGAGATGAGATGACACATCTCCTCAACGCCTTTCGCCAAAACTCCAGTAATAGGTATACCTTGCGTATTGTTTCAGGCTCTACTGGGCTATGCAGATGAGAATGACGGTTACAACTGGCAGTGTGGGGGGACGCTCATCAGCGAGAAGTTTGTGCTCACTGCGGGACATTGTATCGCTGACAGACTGTAAGTATCTTGTGTTTGTCATCGGAAAATAACAAGAACCGGTAAGTTAATAAATTTCCTTGAAAAATTATAAACTTTCCGGTCTTGTTTCCGGTTTCTTGTTTTCTTGTTACCGGTTCCGGTTTGGATCTTGTTATTTTCCGGTTTGTTTTGGAAATTTATAAACTTTCGTAAGATCCTAAACGAGAGATAAAATCGCTCACTTAGATAAACAGAGAATTATTTCAATAACGCTGTTTTTTCAGGAGACCAATTTCAAACTTTCTTAGAAGCTTATCTCAGATTCTAATTATATTTGGTTTACCTAACTCTTTCACTTCTATAGCCTATTTATTTGATAGTTTATCTGTTATTTTAATACTGTTTTCTGTTTTTGAGAAAAAACTGAAATATTCAAAAAGGTGCGTAATAATCATCCGATCGTTGCAAGTCCCTCAATTTTCTTATTATTACTGTATTTCTTATCCAAAAGTCGAGATTTTTGAGGTAATACCCAATTCAAATGAACGAATTATTTTACGACCACATTTTCGTAAACTCAGGCGTAAAATAATAAGTGAGTGTCAAGTGCGCTCTGATTGGTTGAACAAGTCACGTATTCCTTCTCCTTTCTCCATAACGAGCGAGCGAAGCGACGAGCGAGGGCGGCACGTTCACTTCGCTCGCTCGCCAAAGCGCTACGTGTAATCTATTCTAACATAAACCTAACCTATCTTAGTTGGTGTGCTCCGTATAGTTTTTTTTGTGGTTTTAGATATTCTAATACATACCCCTGTCGACATCGACCAATCAGAGAGCAGTGTGTAATTTTCCGTATTTTAAAGAACTTTGCTTCTCTGTTAGGACTATGAAGTTATTTTTATTTTATTCGTTCATTACATACAACATGAATTTCGACTATAAATTTCAATTCAAAGTTTATGCTTAGTTTTTGCTAAGCTCAGTCTGAGCACAGTCAAAGTCTGCACTATAGATTTCAACCTTCCTTTATTTATTTTTTAATAAAGTATTTTTTTTTAACCGTTTTCCTTTATTTATTTTATTTTTATTTTGTTTGTTTTCATGATTTGTGTAATTTTTTTTTCTACAGTCCTTTAGCATTAATGTTTTGTGTAATTTTTTTTCTACCGTCCTTTAGTATTCATGTTTTGTGTATATTTTTTTCTACGTTCCTTTAGTATTCATGTTGTGTGTATATTTTTTTCAACCGGCCTTTAGTATTCATGTATTGTGTATATTTTTTCAATCGTCCTTTAGCATTACTGTTTTCTGTATATTATTTTCTACCGTCCTTTAGTATTCATGTTTTGTGTGTTTTTTTTCTACCGTCCTTTAGTATTCATGTTTTATGTCCAGGGGTCCAGTAGCCGTCGTCCAAGTCGGAATCCACCGCAAGTCGACTGACAGCAGCAGCTCAAAGACGTTCAATGTTAAGAGAATAATACCACATCCGCAGTACAAAGCTCCGGTCAAATACAACGATATTGCCTTACTGGAGCTTGAGCGACCGTAAGTATATACAGTCTAGGAGTAACCAACTTGCAAAATATTTATCAATCCGCTGTCCTTCATTCAGGACCCATAATTCTCAATACATTCTTTGTTTTCTTTGTATTGAACGTATAGTAATTATAGGTCCAGAACGAACGATAACCACCTAACGTTTGATCGGCTTTGAAGTTTCGGCCGATGTTGTTTCGTATTATTAGGGTCCCTGACTATAATTAAAGTATTACATGGAGTTTTGACGCGTTGATGAGATGTGGTGCTAAATTTTCGTTTTTGTGAAACCTAGTTCAAATGCGTGTAAATTGTTTAATTTCGGAAGCATATTATTCAATTTAGTTTCGTGAAGTTGTACAAGTCTAATGAAAGTGAAAATCGATGCAATACATTGACTTTAGCGTTGTCTCCAAAGCTTGCGTGAACTTTCATTGTAAAGAGTCGCCATTTACAATGACTTTCTTGACTTGGTTTTATTACGACGACTTGACTGATTTGATACAAATTACTTGCAAAAAATACTTGACACTGGCTACTTTCCAAATGGCCATAATCGGTTTACAGCCGATAAAAAATAATAGTGTGACATCATTTACATTTCAGCGTCCCCTTGGACCAGTTCACAGTTCCGGCGTGTCTGCACACGGGTGAAGCTGTGAATGACGAGCGAGCTTCGGCAACTGGTTGGGGACTTACAGAGTACAGGGGCGACAAGGCTGATATTTTGCAGAAGGTAACAAAAGAAGTTTGGCGTTTTTCCTTAAGAGCTCAGACCTAGGGGGTAGAGGTACATTAATTAAATTTTAAAGGCATTCCTAAAACACAAGATATAAATTATTCAACTGATTTACGTGATCTAAAGCCACGGTGTTAGTATTTTTGTTTATTTTCCGCTAAATTAAAAGATATTGTGTATTAAAGTTCCGCGGTTAGGAGCTCCAAACCTATAAAATGGCGGCTCAATCGTTCCTAACTTAGAAGAATAGTGTAGTGCTCCTAACTGTGAAACTATAACATACAATATAATTTAATTTAGCGGAAATAAATCAAAAATACTAACACAGTGGCTTTAGATCGCGTAAATCTATTAAATAATTCATATTTCTTCTTTTAGGAATGAAACAATGTTGTATTAAAAGTTGTATAAAGTGCAAAATTTGATATCTGTGGAGCATAGCTGGTCCATTTTGAACGGTCTTCTTTTATATCTTTTGGAAGTATTCTATAGAAAAAATCCGTGAAATACAACTTATATTTTTGCAACTGCTTTTGTTTCCAGGTGATATTAACAAAGTTCACGACGTCTGAATGCTCAGTGAAGTACCCCGTTAACCGGCTGATGAAGCAGGGCTTCGATGAGCGGACGCAGGTCTGCTACGGTGATAGAACACAGTCGAAGGACACCTGTCAGGTCAGTCCGTCCGCAGTTTACAGCGTGTTCCGACGATGACCATTTAAGCCGAAAGGGGGTTGTTCTAGACGTCTAGGCGAACAACTTTTGTTCTACGACTTTTAAACAACTTAAAAAATTAAATGGAAATTTTTGAGTCAATGTTTCACTGAAAAAACAAAACGCTGTTTTCTATACTTATCTAAGGAAGAGAGGACAAAAGTCTGTACTTGGAAGTAAATTAAAAAAAAAGTTGTCTAGGGGACTTAGTAGTAGAACAAAGTTTTTAAAATCCATGTCTGTGTGTCTGTTTCTCTGTCTGTTCCTTATACAATTAAACGTTAATCATTGTAAAGAGTCACCATTTACAATGACTTCCTTGACTTGACTTCACTGCGACGACTTGATTGTTTTGATGCAACTTGCAAATAACTTGCAAAAAAAAAACTTGACACTGGCTACTTTCCAAATGGCCATAATCGGTGCACAACCGAAAAAAAATTTTGATGAAACATTGTTTGTCCACAGGGTGACAGCGGCGGCCCCCTACAGATAAAAAGCAAGAAGATTTTCTGTATGTACATCATTGTAGGATTGACATCGTTCGGACGAGCTTGCGGCTTCAAGGGTGAACCCGGGATTTATACTAAAGTTGCGCCTTTCACACCCTGGATTGAAAGCATAGTGTGGCCTTGAAGAGAAAGTAGACTTGAAGTCCTGGAGAGCTGTTACGAAACATGACCCTTGTATTTAATAACCCAAGGTTACACCTTGTATTTCTATAGTATTGAAATGACAATTACAAAAATATTACCGTTTTGTTATACCTCGTTAGGTGGCCAGTTCAAGTTAAAGAACTTTAGGCAGTTGAAAATGAATAGCAAATCGAGATCCATATCCTACTAATATTATAAATCCGAAAATCTGTTTGTTTGTTTGTTTGTTTGTTCCCTCTTCACGGTCAAACGGCTCGACCGATTTGGATGAAAATTTGCATAGGGATAGTTTAAATGATGGAGAGTAACATAGGATACTTTTGATCCCGAAAATCCCGCGGGATCTAAAGTTGCGCCTTTCACACCCTGGATTGAAAGCATAGTGTGGCCTTGAAGAGAAAGTAGACTTGAAGTCTTGCTGCCCTATTATGTATCTTTTTGCAACATATTGCAAAGTGTAAGATCATGTGTCAAACTCAAATTTTTGAGTTTGACACACGATCTTTCACTCATTTGCGATTGTGTACGCACCATTTGACAGTTTGTGTTACTGAAAGAACCTTATTGAAAGAGAAACAATATCGATACAACCTAATTGTATGAAAAACGCGATCACGTATGGATTGTTACAATGAAAGTGACAACTTGGATCACTATCAACTCTCAATGTTATTGAAAGAGGTCCGAGGCTGTTTCTCATCATTGAAACATTTAGTTTTCGGCCTTTTCTAGTCTGAAAGCCTGGAAAAAATAGTGTGGAAATTGAATATTTACGTGCTTCTCTGTGTTTTACCCTAAGAAAGAGTTATTTGTTAAATAAAAAACAATTTCAGAAGCAATAATGGCAAGCGCCAGTTCTTTGGAATTTTACCAAGAAGTGACGGTAAAAGAAGGCCATCATGGCCTGTCTGTGTAGAATAAGGGATGCTAGCGACCCTTTGGTACTGCTGCACAACGAGTTTAGTGCGATTCCGCCATACAAAATCCACTTTTGGTAAGCTATGTTAAACACTGTGATCACACTTCTGTCAGCTTCCAAATGAAGTACAAAAATACGAGATGAACTCAAAGAACGCAGTCTATCCAACTCTACATTGTGACTATGTACTTATACATACACTGACAAATCTTATTTATTTATAGTTCAGTTGGTTAGCTAGCCATAGCATGCTGAGTCGGTTTGAACCCCGCTCACATCATTATTTTTCAACACATCTTTACAGACTAAATTTTAAAGAACAAATGAAATTAGTATATCAACAATCTTTTTAGTTTATTTATAACTATTATAGCATCAATATGCTTCAGTGTCTGGAATGTCTGGAAGAATTAAGTGCATTCATAGGACACATTTTTATTGTCATTCATAAAAAAGTTACAGTAAGTGCCAACAGTGCATACAAAAGTTACCTACATCAGCAGACCATCTCTTAAGTTTAACTAAATTATTTTTGGATTTAGTCGGTGATTATTTAGTTGCGAAGTAAAAAAATGTGAGGTCTGCAATTTTAAAAGTTTTTAACATGGTCTGTTATCTTGTCTTAACATACATTTATTTTTATTTTACAGTGACATAATGAAGACACTACTGAGATGTCAGGAACATCCTGTGCAGAGATTCCCTAACAAGCATTATTGAAAATATACAATATACTTTCCTTACATTAGAATATTGTTTCAATATTAAATTTACCACTACCTGCCTAAATGAATAAATTCTTTATTGTACACTCCATATAAAATTACAATATACACAGATAGAAACAAATACAGCTTTAATTTAGGAGGCACAATGGGCGGCCGCTGAAAGCAATCTCTTCCAGGCAACCTTTGAATGGAAAGGAAGCTAAGAAAGGTGAGAGGTAGGGTGTCTACACTTGAAAAAGGTAAGTATAAATAAATATGTAATTACCTATTATCTGTCTGATATTTTGGATTTAAAAAAACAACTAAGTACTACATATTTTAATAATTGAGATTTAATCATTACTGTGAGACAGTTATATAAATGAAGATAGCTACTATTATATAAATTCTAGGGCTACATAAATAAAATAGCAGTTTTTAAACTCAATTTTATTTTATATTTGCTTTCCGTAATAACCATTAAATTTTTCTAGGGCTACATAAATAAAATAGCAAGTTTTTAAACTCAATTTTATTTTATATTTACTTTCCGTAATAACCATTAAATTTTGAGTAGCTTTTCTGTATTCTGCTATACAACAAGCTGCTGCAATCACTCCAGGATTTCAATGTTGGTTGCTCCCAATCCGGTAACATCTCACACCGATCACTCCTTCACATCATGATGCGTTCTACTCCTCCAGGACAAGGTCCAGCACAGCAAGTTTACATCGTGATCTAAAAAATTACAATTAGTTTGTAAAATAGTAAACATAAAATAAAAGGCACTAGCTGCGCCCCACAGTTTCACTCGCGTTTGCCTAACTATTTCAATATGAAATTTTATCAAAATCAGTTTTGCAGTTTTGGTGTGAATATGCTATTGCGTATTGCGACAGACAGAGTTATTTCGCTGGCAGGGAGGTCTTAAAATTATACCATTACGATGACCATGCATGGGGCCATCCAATTACAGGCAAGTAAGTATAAGGGCAATAATAGATTTTTATTATAACCTAACTTATGGATTCTTAAAATTAGTTTGTGCAATGAAGTCATAGATGAGATGTAAAACTAGAGAATAAAGTTGTCTAGTCAAAAATATCCCACTTATCTTGGGTTACAACGAAGTTTTGCTTTACTATATCGACTAAAACTTCAAAATATCAAGTGTGCGGTAAACTTACATTTTAGATTTTCGGAAGCGTTTTCGGGTGTTTTCGAGGTTCTACTTCTATGCGATGAGCTCGTAGCAGACCTAGAGCTCTTGGACTGTGTATTGAGGGAAATATCACTGTCTTTTAACAAAAATGTAGAGCATAAACCAGTCTTCGTTCGTTTATTAGTCGTATAGACAATTTGCTGAAAAACAAGTTAATAATTAGCTTGACGTGAATAATAATCATCTATACGTTAGTAAAACGCTCAAATGTTCACAATTCGCACTTACTTTTACTCTTTTAGCTTCAAAAGTAAAAATAACCATTTATTATTCCATTGTTTTCAAACGAAAGATGATCTTTTTTTAGACCGATATTTGCCCATTTCTAAATTGCCAACGTCAAACGAAAATGACATTTGAAACAGATGTAAAACACTGTTAAATTAAATATGCTCCATAATATATGACGCTGCACCGCAAAATTGACTCTTTAATTAAGTCGGGTTATCTGCGGCTAGTGTTGTGTTTGGGTTGTAGTAAATGTCGATAGCAAGGGCGCTGCAAGGTTATAACATTGCTTACAAAATCGCAAAATTTATGCAAGCAATGTTTCAGATTGAAAGCGCTTTCAGTTTGTAATCTGTTACAGTAAAAGTTACATAATAGGGCCTCTGGAGAGCTGTTACGAAACATGACCCTTGTATTTAATAACCCAAGGTTACACCTTGTATTTCTATAGTATTGAAATGACAATTACAAAAATATTACCGTTTTGTTATACCTCGTTAGGTGGCCAGTTCAAGTTAAAGAACTTTAGGCAGTTGAAAATGAATAGCAAATCGAGATCCATATCCTACTAATATTATAAATCCGAAAATCTGTTTGTTTGTTTGTTCCCTCTTCACGGTCAAACGGCTCGACCGATTTGGATGAAAATTTGCATAGGGATAGTTTAAATGATGGAGAGTAACATAGGATACTTTTGATCCCGAAACTCCCGCGGGATCGGGACTTACGCAGGTGATAACTATTTCTTAGATGAAAATTTGCATAGGGATAGTTTAAGTGATAGAGAGTAACATAGAATACTTTGATCCCGAAAATCCCGCGGGATCGGGACTTACGCGGGTGATAATATTAATGGATGAAAATTTGCATAGGGATAGTTTAAATGATGGAGAGTATCATAGGATACTTTTGATCCCGAAAATCCCGCGGGATCGGTATTTACGCAGGTGATAACTATTTATTAGATGAAAAATTGCATAGTGATAGTTTAAGTGATAGAGAGTAACATAGGATACTTTTGATCCCGAAAATCCCGCGGGATCGGGACTTACGCGGGTGATAATATTTATTGGATGAAAATGTGCATAGGGATAGTTTAAATGATGGAGAGTAACATAGGATACTTTTGATCCCGAAAATCCCGCAGGATCGGGACTTACGCGGGTGATAACCATTCAATGAATGAAAATCGACACAGGGGTAAGATAAGTGATGTAGAATGGCATCATCATCATCATCGTCATCCATCGTCATCGTCATCCTTCGTCATCGTCATCGTCACTTACTGACGAAATACAAACTTTAACTTACTTCACCTACCTATCGCAGTGCAAAAATCCACACTTAAACGGACGACCAGGGAAGTACTGATGAAGCCAGGCGCGGTAGCGCCTGGCTTCAACAGTACTTCAATGGGCGACCGTTTAAGTGTGGATTATTGCATTGCGGTAGGTAGGTGTTCGAACAACGCGGGATCGCGACTTGCGCGGGTGAAACCGTGGGGCGCAGCTAGTATATATATATTTTTAACCTATATTGTCCCACTGCTGGGCAAAGGTCTCCCTAACATCTTTCCAAGCTGTCCGGTCCTGGGCTAGATTTGGCCAATCTCCGTGGAATGCATCGAGATGGTCACGCCACCGTTTTCGGGGTCTGCCACGACTCCAACGTCCGTCTTCCGGCACCCATTGCGTGACGATCTTAGCCCATCGGTCAGGAGGCATTCGACTGACGTGGTGATCGATAAATAAATTTAACAAAATAAAACATAATTTTATCGAAGGTTTTGCATAATAAAACACAATATTTACAGGGTTTTACTCGCGTTTTGTATAATAACAGCGTCAATACAAAGTACCGAGCTTTCGCTAACTAATTACAGGGACTTGTAGACCCGGAACTCTTTAATGTTAGTAACTTTTTAGAATATTAAAATAGATGAATTACATCTGTCAACTTTGAAGAAGCTAACTGTAAAGTTAGCGAAAGCTCGGTGCTTTGTAATAATGCTTTTATAAAACTTTCATAGGATTCTAAACGATAGATAAATTGTATTATTTTACGACCACATTTTTCGCAAATTTATAATTTTACCGACCTCATGCGTAAAATCCTACTAATATTATAAATTTCAAAGTGTGTGGATGTTTGCTACTCAATCACGCAAAAACTACTGAACCGATTGCGATGAAACTTGAAATATAGGCCGTTGGATACCGGGAACAAAACATAGGCTACTTTTTATCCCGATATTCCCGCGGGAACGGAACTTACGCGGGTGTTAAAATTATGTTTTATTTTGTTAAATTTACTTAATTTATTTATCGATTTCAATTTGCTATTCATTTTTAACTGTCTGAAGTTCTTTAACTTGACTCTTGCAACCTAATGAAGTATTATAGAACTGGTAATATTTTTGTAATTCTCATTTTATTACAATAGAAATTACAATGTGTAACGGGTATGCTCTTTTAAGCCGAAAGGGGGTTGTTCTAGACGTCTACGCGAACAACTTTTGTTCTACGACTTTTGGAAATTCGAAGTACTTTTCGAAAATTCTAAGTGTAAAGTTTACTTGAAAATCAGCTGTTTCTTAGAGTTCGAGGTCATTGACCTTATGTTGTTCTATCATTTAGTTTGGTCTACTACAATCAAAACTTCAATTGCCTTTATTATCAAAAGTAGCTGTTTTTTCAGTGAAACATAACCTCTAAATTTTCAAAAAAAAGTACGAATTTTCAAAAGTCGTAGAACAAAAATTGTTTGTCTAGACGTCTAGAACAACCGCCTTTCGACTTAAAAGGGCATATCCATTACACCTTGTATAGATAGATAATTACAATAGATAGGTAATAAGTATAGGTACTATAAGAAATAAATAATAAACAGTCATACGTATTTACGCATTTTTATTACATAAAAACAAAAACTTTAATATTATTTACAATGATTCCATCGATTTTACTTTAACTATGACGACATGACTGTTTCGATGCAAATAACTTGCAAATATTAATAATACTTGACACTGGCTAATTTCCAAACGGCCATAATCGGGTCATAACCGATAAGAAAAAAAACACTAAACAAAGATGGTATGCAACTTTTTATAACTGGAGTTTTGGCGGGAATGCGTTGAGGAGATGTGTTGGTAAAATTTCATTTTTGTGAAACTTAGTTCAAGTGCGTGTAAATTGTTTAATTTCAGGGGCATATTAATCAATTTAGTTTCGTGAAGATGTACAAGTGTAAATAAAAGTGAAAATCGGTGCAAAACATGGACCCAAAGCTCCGTGAACAAACATTGTAAAAAATGGGCCCCTTTTTACAATGATTCCCTCGACTTGACTTTAACTGTGACGACTTGACTGTTTCGTTCGATGCAAATAACCTGCAAATATTGATAATAATACTTGACACTGGCCAATGTACGAAAGGAAAAGCCATTTAAAAGAAGAAGAACTTTTTTAACTATATTCTAGCTTCGGTTCAGGACGTATGCAGGTAAAGGCGCGGCTAGGTTTTCTAAATCCACGGTTCCCATTCAGTCCGAACGATGGATAAAATTCTCGGATCCGTACTGTGGAGTAGCAGGTTCGATATCTGAAACGGAATAAAACTATTTTATTAAAAAACTAGCTGCGCCCCGCGGTTTCACCTGCGGAAGTGAAAAACACGTTGTCAGTTATCCCGGGCGCGGGCGGCCGAGCGGTTCTCGAGCGGGTGCACTTTTTCGTTCATTACTCGGGTTCTACTTATTGGATTTCGATGTAAAGTATACCACGACCTTCCTCGAAAATAGAACTATCCAATATTGAAAACCAGATTTCAATCGGATTAGTAGTTTTTTATTGTATAAGGAACAGACAGAGAAACAGACAGAGAGACATGAATATTAAAAAATATATAATTTAATAAGACAAGGCTTTAGTAATAGGGCCCCTTTTTTCCCCCATTGTCAGTATCCACAACCAACCCTGAAATACAACTACGCACCTGCTCTTCGACAGTATATTGATGTTTACTCTCGAAATCTTCGAATATATCCTCAAGGAGTTGTATGTATTTATCTTTATATTTCTTGTTTGAATTCTTTATGACTTCTTTCGTTATTTCGTGAGAAAGCATCGTCCCTTTCAGAGTTCCTTCAATACACGGTAACTGAAACAAAACACTTAACAATTATATATTTTTTTATTTCTTTTTTGTTGTGAACCGATTATGGGCATTTGGAAAGTAGCCAGTGTCAAGTATTATTAAGTTTTGCAAGTTATTTGCAGGGAGTTTTGGCGGAAACGCGTTGAGGAGATGTGTTGCTTAATTTTCATTTTTGTGAAACCTGGTTCAAATGCGTGCAAACTCTTTAATTTCGGGGGCATATTAATCAATTTTGTTTAGTGAAAGTGAAAATCGGTGCAAAACATGGACTTAGCGTTGTCTCCAAAGCTCCGTGAACAATCTTTGTAAATGGCCGCCGTGTTTACAAATGATTCCCTAGACTTGACTTTAACTATGACGACTTGACTGTTTCGATGCAAATAACTTGCATAATTGGTATATTTATAATATACTAGCTGCGCCCCGCGGTTTCACCCGCGTAAGTGCCATTCCCGTTTCCGCGGGAATATCGGGCTAAAAAGTATCCTATGTCCGTCTCCTGGTTCTAAGCTACCTCCCTACCAATTTTCAGACAAATCGATTTAGCCGTTCTTGAGTTATAAATGGTGTAACTAACGCGACTTTCTTTTATATATATAGAGATAAGATTTATATTTATAATAACAACACTGGCTAATTTCCTAATGGCCATAATCGGTTCACAATCGATAAGAAATAAAAAATAACTTACCTTTTCCATGAAGTCTCGATCATCACTTTGGAAGCAGAATTTTATGACAGCTGTCAAAAATCTATGACATTCCCTTATAGCGGCCATCTTTGTTTGCAAACGACTTTCCAACACTGTGGAACAAATAAATAAAACTTAAGGACGCGACTCATGTGAAATCCCTTCCGATGGAATGGTTTTATTCATAACCGGTATCAAATAGATCTTTAAACAATGTATTATGTTATTGTACATGATACAAGAAGTGTCCCCTTCATTTCAAAAACAATAAAAAATAACTTTAAATACCACTATTATACAGGCAAAGTTACCCCTGTTTTACAAAATAAATCAATTTTTCTTCTAAATCCTTAACCGCCATATTTTCTTATAGGCATCATAATATTAGAAAATACAATACCTAGAACCCCTTCATCGCATTTTTTCAAAATATTATTTTAATCTTCGTTAATTATTGATTTTACGAGAAATTGTAGATTTTTCACGCAATTCCATCTCGCTCATTTATATGCAATAGGACAAGGACCGTTGCTTATCATCTATCGCCGCCTTAAATGTTATACACAGGTGTGTGGCGTAGCCAAGCTGGGCCCAAACTAAACAACTAGGCTTGTGCTATGGGTACGCTGTACTAGGCAACGGATATACCTACCTACAGCACTGCTGTCGTGTTAAAAAGTGTAAATAAATTTTCATAATTTGTTTTTATTACTTAAGGCATTTCTAATAGAAACATTTAAAGTAAAAGAAAAATACATCTTCAAAAATTCACCTCGCCGCAAATGAATTTTTGTAAATGTATTTTTTTCCCTTTACAATATTTCAAAAGTAAATAAATTGTGAAAAATATATTTTACTTACCTGTAGTATCGATCAAACTCAATAAATTTCTAGTGAGCCTCGCGGGCGGTAGTTCGTTGACGCCATATTTGAACAATTCATCCAAATCAATACATTGGATGCCGCCATTTTGTGTGTCGTACATAATGTTTGCAAGATGGCGGTCGCCTAGACCTGACGTACGAAATAAAATGTGACATTCAAACAATCTCAATATTTTAACAATTCTATTTCTTATCGGTTGTGAACCGATCATGGCCATTAGGAAATCAGCCAGTGTCATGTATTTTAATATATTATGCAAGTTATTTGCATCGAAACAGTCAAGTCGTCATAGTTAAAGTCAAGTCTAGGGAATCATTTGTAAACACGGCGGCCATTTACAAACATTCTTTACGGAGCTTTGGAGACAACACTAAGTCAATGTTTTGCACCGATTTTCACTTTCATTCCACTTGTACACCCTCACGAAACTAAATTGATTAATATGCCGCCGAAATTAAACAATTTGTACGCATTTGAACTAGGTTTCACAAAAATGAAAATTTAGCACCACATCTCCTCAACGAGTTCCCGCCAAAAACTCTTATTTTAACAATGACATTGCTATTTCAATAAGTGACATTGGTGACAATGTACTTCTTAAAAACGTATTAAATTTGAATATTTCTCGTTTATTTATTGCACAAGGCATATTTGCACATAAACATCAAAATATTATTTGCAAGCAAATTGCTTTAATAAATTTTTGATAAAAGGAAACTGTCTATAAAATAAATTCTGATACCAAAATAAGTATAATTAAAATAAAAAAAATTTTTTTTCACATTTTAGAAACGATTCCAACATTAAATTCTAAAATTTACATTAAAATTTGTGCCATTTGCGGTCGAGACTGCGGGCAGTTGGGTTACAGAGTCGATCGATTTTGTCAAGTCGATCGGCCGCCGTCTTAGGGATAGGGGTCTTGACTACCGCTCGGGGTCGTACTTGGTGCAAAGGTTAGCCATTGCCATACAGAGAGGCAATGCTGCTAGCATTCTCGGATCCTTTGAGCCGGGTGCGATCAAGGGTGGTTTATTTAATTGACTCTATGTAATTTAGTTATAAATTTATTTTATTATGTTTTGACTTTTTCTATTTTTAATTATTAATTTACATTATTTATTTTAACAATATTATTTAATAAAAATTAGTACATTGAATGCGTAAAAAAAAAAATTTACATTGAAAAATATTAAAACATAGTATTTACCGGGTTTATCTCGAGTTTTATTTAATAACGGCATTATTGCAAAGTACCGAGCTTTAGCTAACTTTACAGATAGCTTTATCAAGGGTGACTGAGATGTGATTCGTCTATTTCAATATTCTAAAACCCGGTAAACATTGTGTTTTATTATGCAAAATCGCGAAAACCTTTGATAGTCAAAATTAAAAGTTTTTCACATTGACATCGCCTGCCTAATAAATAAAAAAACAAAATATAGACATTGAAAAACAAATATATTAATTTTAGATTTAAATTTAGCCTTTAACGTTTTCTATTGTATTGTTTCTTGGCGAATAAAGTTGGATAATATAAAGAAAACTTACTTTATTACTTACCAAACATATAATTGAAGATGGTCATAGTACATAATGTATTTAGGTATATGTTCTTCTTATGTATGAATTCCTGAACACTTATACATGTGTTTTCTACGGCAGACCTGAAAATATCCACAGATATTTTTGCACGACATTACACACAGCGCAATCTAGCCCCAAACTAAGCACTAGGCTTGTACACTGGGTACTAGACAACAAATTATACTGTTTGCTAGTTAGGTTGAAATTTTATGTTTTTGTACGACTATGTGTATGTAACTTTAGAACAAATAAACTTTTTTTCTATTCTTTTTTGCTCCCGCTTAAAGAGGAACAATGCGACATTTTTCGAATACAAGGGATCAAAAACTTTACACACCTACTGCTCTACAAAGTTACTTTATTTGACCAAAAAGGTCAACGTAAAGCGACTCTTTATTCCCTAGGTGCATAAAGTGCTCATTATGCACCTAGGGCATAAAGTAGTTTAAATTTGGAACTAACGTTCTGGTAGCATACGGCCATTTCGAACTGGCCACCTAGACATAACACATAATAAAAATAAAAACTGGGCTATTTTACTTCTATTTTATTTCTACGGAAGGCTAAGGCAAACAGTTTTAGTTAATTTATAGCCGTTAATTTATATCGGCTAAGGTCGATGTTTGGTTTCGTCATTTTGATGCAACATTGTTAAATTTAATTAATTTAGAGCTATTTCGTAAATTTGTTTCCATTGCTCAAGGCAATGATAATATAGAGCTGTAAATATACTCGTATATCATACACATTGCATTAATCTATTGTTTTGTTGTTAGTTAAATGCTTATTTTTGTAGCCTTTTCTTTTTATTGTCACGCAGTAGATGTGTAAAGTATTCACCTCAGTAATAAAGCCTGTCTTTATCTTGGGCGCTTGAATCCCACGCTTCACTCAGGACTCTAGGTACATAACTCCTTCGCTTCGCTCAGGAGTTAAGTTTATAACACCCTCGCTCCGCTCGGGAGTTAACTCTCTAGAGTCCTTCGTACGCTTTGGATTCAATATGACGCCCGCTATATAAGACAGGGCTTTAGTACCTCTGTGCATAAACTACTATTGTATACCTAATGAAGATTCATGATAGCCCCTACATAATACATACCTAAGTACATAAGGTGGTATCTTAGTACATATCTGGTTGTAATTAGCGACTGAAGTTTGTGTCGGCGGCAGAATGAGCTCATCTTCTTTCCTCGACTGCCGCGCAATAGGTACTGAAATTTATACAAGATGTAACGGGCAAGCCCTTTTAATCCGAAAGGGGGTTGTTCTAGACGTCTAGGCGAACAACTTTTGTTCTACGACTTTTGAAAATTCGAACTTTTTTTTTGAAATTTTTGAGATTATGTTTCACTGAAAAAAACAGCTGCTTTTGAAAATTAAGGTAATTGAAGTTTTGATTGTAAACCATCAAACTAAATAAAAGGACAACATAAGGTCAATGACCTCGAACTCTCAGAAACAGCTGATTTTCAAGTAAACTTTACACTTAAAATTCTCGAAAAGTACTTCGAATTTCCAAAAGTCGTAGAACAAAAGTTGTTGAAGTTGTTGAGTTGAATGACCTCGAACTCTGAGAAACAGCTGATTTTCAAGAAAACTTTAAACTTAAAATTTTCGAAAAGTACTTTGAATTTCCAAAGTGGTGACACAAAAGTTGTTCGAATAGACGTCTAGAACAACCCCCTTTCGGATTAAAAGGGCATACGCGTTACACCTTGTATACAGGGTGGGTCATCTAGGCAGTAGTACGGTCAGCAAAGGACTTAGGGTACCAGATGCATATTTTAAAGTTTTAATTTTTTAATAAAGGTTTAGTAATTCTTTGGTTATTCTGTATGAAATTACGAACAATTAGGACGCTTTAGTAATATTAAGCAGAATCATCAACGATTACTGAACCATTATACCTTTATCTGTATACCTTTATTCGCAATAAATTTATTTTATTTCTTATCGGTTGTGAACCGATTATGGCCATTAGGAAATTAGCCAGTGTCATGTATTTCAATATATTAAGCAAGTTATTTGCATCGAAACAGTCAAGTCGTCATAGTTAAAGTCAAGTCTAGGGAATCATTTGTAAACACGGCGGCCATTTACAAACAATCTTCACGGAGCCTTGGAGACAACACTAAGTCAATGTTTTGCACCGATTTTTACTTTCATTCCACTTGTACACCTTCACGAAACTAAATTGATTAATATGCCCCCGAAATTAAACAATTTGCACGCATATGAACTAGGTTTCACAAAAATGAAAATTTAGCACCACATCTCCTCAACGAGTTCCCGCCAAGACCCTTCGCAATAAATGATTTGATTGATTGATTGAAACGAATGAAATTGATAACTTCTCTGTGGCTGTTATGTATGACTTGTGTAATTTCTGCTTGTTGACATTTCCCTTTATTATTTTTGTTTTAGCAGCCTTTAATAATAGCAAATAATTATGTGTATGTTTGAATAACGGATTAATTGACAATGTAAGTAATTTATTTTCAGAAACTTTTACGACTTTATATGCCTAACTGGCCAATATAGAGAAACGTAAATTTTTGTTATCCTACCGCCTGTACTTAACCTATATTATGATGAATAAATGATTTGATTGATTGATTAATTGATTGATTATTGAGAAAAATAAAACTTCAATATATGCACCTGGTACCCAGTCCTTTTCTGACTGTACAGACGGCCTATGTGGCTCGGCGGGCAAAGGCCCGACAAAAAAAAAAAAAGTAGTAAAACAATAAACCTGCAGCTTACCATCTATATCAGTATGTTTAGAAATCAAATCCCTGAGACGGACGTGATTTTCCAAAAACTGTATCAACCCACAATCTTCGCTGAGTGGTATTATCTGAAATAAATAATAAATAAATAAATCCTGTGACGAACACACAGCGCCATCTAGCCCCGTGGTAAGCTGCTAAGCTTGTGTTACGGTTATTATGTATGTATTTACAAAAAAAATATATAAGTAGTATATCCGTTGTCTAGTCACCATAACACAAGCTTAGCAGCTTACCATGGGAATAGATGGCGCTGTGTGTTGGTCACAGGATTTATTTATTTATTCATTCAGTCATTCAATGAGTTTGATTTTTGTATTTTCTTTTCAGAGAAATCCCTTCAAAATGCTTACATTAAATCAATGACGTCGACCATACGTAGATCTTTGGATCTTAAATTGGAACTAAATGAAGGATTTTTAGCTATTTTATTCAACAATTTGAAAGGTTTCCACAGTTTGGATGCAGATGGCGCTGATTGTTTGAAAGAATTGGTAAGTTTAGCATTTACTGTACTGAGAGCCCTTAGTATGAGTTCTGATAGTTTATCGTCTCGATGAAACTGGCAGTTTACTTCATACATTTTCCATCAGCGCACCTAGCGGTAACTATCATGAACTAAAATAATATAATTAAAAAGTTTCATAAAGAAATTTCAAAGTTGACAGACAGAGACAAACGTCACTTGTCATGTGTAAATAATATTCTTTAAGTAAGGGAGTATAATATTAGTTAGCAGTGGAGTATAAATACTTTAGTACATACATATATATAGAGCTAAATTAATCTAACTTATCTCTACTTCATACATTTCCCATCAGCGCCCCTAGCGGTAACTATTATGAACTAAAATAATGTATGAAGTAAACTGCCAATTTCATCGAGACGATAAACTATCAAGACTCATACTAAGGGCTCTGTAAGGGTGGAAACGGGACCCCATTGCTGAGACTCTGCTGTCCGTCCGTCTGTCACCAGTATCTCATAAACCGTGATAGCTAGACAGTTGAAATTTTCACAGATTGATGTATTTCTGTTGCCGCTATAACAACAAATACTAAAAAAAGGGGGGTTGACTCCCCCGTACCCAACATCAAAAGCATTTATTTTTATTTACACATTTTCCCGGGTCTTAATCGCGTGAAATTCAACTTCAGTCCCCTCTATAGAATTACTTGGGAACCTTTTGTTATTAAATATTATAGTAGAATATTGCTCCGGTTCCACTATTGCCATAAAAATATACGACAATGTGAATCATATTATTATGATCGTTGTAATAAAATGTAAAAAATACATGTATTTGGACGATTGTAAAACATGATCACAAAAAAAACCCCATGAGTTTCTTGTGGCTTCTTCTCATCGGAGGGCGCGTTCCGAAGCCACACTAGAGTCATAGTTTGTAAGAACATTCGACGTATTTAAAGTGATCTAATACATCCAATTCAATAAATAAAAATTTGATTTTCGAGACCAAGATCATTGTAACATGATCGAAACGTCGAGGTAAGGAAAACTTGAAAAGTTTATCAATATTTTTTTTTGGCGTTTTTTTTTGCAATAATGGTACAGAAACCGTCCAGCGCGAGTTCCACTCGCACTTGGCTGGTTCTTTCTTTACACATTCGCACTTGCTTTTATGGACTTCTGCGTTGCCTCTAAACCTCGCGTAAACCATCATTGTAAAACGCCACCATTTACAATAACTTCCTTGACTTGACTTTTACTACGACAACTTGACTGTTTTGATGCTAATTGCAGATAACTTGCAAAAATTAATAATACTCGACACTGGCTATTTTCCAAATGTCCATAATCGGTTCACAACCGATGAGAAATAATAATAATTCGCTTTTGAATGGTGTTTTCCTTACAGGTAACATCACTTTTGAAGACTAAACAAACTCAGTTCCTCCATTTGCTTCGGTCTAAGCTCCCCACCTTCCTACCGACTGATGCATCTTGCTACGGTGTCGGTGCAAGGAAGTACTCGCTCTGTCTGCAACTAGTGGCCGACCCCGACTACACTCTGCTCAGATATTGTCACGAACTGAAAGCTGCTGGTAGAAATGCTGGTAAGTCATTATGTCAAATTCCATATCCTCTACCGGGTTTTACTCGCGTTTTATTCAATAACGTCATTATTATCAACGACCGCGCTTTCGCCAACTTTACAGTCCGTTCCGTTATCCGTTCACCATAGTACAAGCCTGGTTGTTTAGTTTAAGGGTCAGTCGAAACGCGAGTGATTTTCTAGCGAGCGAGAGCGATGAAGAAGTTGCATTTCTCTGATGCTACTTCCTCATTGCCTCATTGAAACTCGATGATAAATTTGCTATTGGTCTTAGTGAGATATATGATATGTCTTAGAAGAAAGCCCTTAGATATTTTAAGAATTTGTCATTTCAGGAATATGTAATTTTCGAAATATGATGCATTTATTTTTAATTTGTCAGTACTTACATTTATAAAAGGCGCATTTAGGCCGGCTTGCATAACGGTTCCTAAACATGTTTAAGCTGTTAAACGTGTTTAAAATCTGTCAGAATGTCAAGAACTGTCAATGTGTGGCAACATATTATCAATCGTCCACATAATGAAATAGAGTTCAATGTTCGATTTCCCATAAATTATTTTAAAATTGATTTAGTTCAATATGTTTTTTATTTTTTTTTATGCAATTCGCCCTTATTCTCGCTTCGCGAAAACAGCATTACGCTGTGTTACGTTCTTTTGAATAGACCTAGGCACTTATGATTCTGTTTAAAAACTTATGTACATTTTTTATTATTGTAAAGTTTATCAATAAATTTATTTTCTTTCTTTCTTCTTTCTTCATGTCTTTTTATGTATTTGTCATTTTCTAAATCTGTCATTTTAGGAATCTGTAATATTAGGAATTTGCTTTTTCAGGAATTTTCCATTTTAGATATTTGACGTATTTAGAAGACACGTTAGCGAAAGTTGTTCTTATGGGAAGTTGTCGTAAAAGATGTTTAACTTTATTTTTAGTTTATTTGCTGTAACAAACACATATTTCGTTTTATTTATAATAGGATTAGTAGATACCTTGTCTTTTGTGTTTTCAGATGTAAATCAATACGATAAGTTATTTTTAAGAATGAAACAGAAAATATTCGAGAATCCTTACGTCGGAACTGATTACCAACCGTTACTGAAATATAAAACTCAGCTGTATCAAATTGAAAATTGTAAGTTATTTTTGTTTCTAGCTGCGCCCCGCGGTTTCACCCGCATTTGTCCCGTTTCCGCGGAAATCAAAGTATTATAAATAGTATCCATAATCCTTTTCCTGGACCTAAGCTACCTCCCCAACAATTTTCAGCAAAATCGGTTCAGCCGTGAGTTATAAATGGTGTAACTAACACTACTTACTTTTAAATATATAGATACTAGCTGCGCCCCGCGGTTTCACCCGCCTAAGTCCCGTTCCCGCGGGAATAACGGGATAAAAATTAGCCTATGTGTAAATCCAGGTCCCCAGCTATATTCCAAGTTTCATCGCAATCGGTTCAGTAGTTTTTGCGTGAAAGAGTAACAACCTCACATACATACATACAAACTTTCGCGTTTATAATATTAGTAAGATGTGTAAATACAATCCAAAGTTTGAACTTACGAGATGAAACATCGTAGATGTCCCTTTGTGTTACCTATGTGTTATTCCAGGTCACCAGCTACCTATATTCCAAGTTTTACCTTCATCGGTTCAGCGGTTTTTACGTGATAGATATAAAATACTAGCTGCGCCCCGCGGTTTTACCCGCGTAGGTCCCGTTTCCGTGGGAATATCAGGATAAAAAGTAGCCTATGTGTTATTCCCGGTATCCAGCTACCTATATTCCAAGTTTCATCGCAATCGGTTTAGTAGTTTTTGCGTAATTGAGTAACACATCTAAACATCCAAACACACACTCTTTCACATTTGTAATATTAGTAGGATTATTTACACATGACTAAGTTATGTGACGTTTGCCTCTGTCTGTCAACTTTGATACTTCATGTGACAGTCAAAGACAAACGATGCATAGTTATGCAGCGCATTAATTAGCGTTTATAAGGCTCTTTTCCTTGTTTGAGGGTCAGGAGTACTCCTCTGACACGTTTTACCTAATAAATAAGTTTTTTAGTTGAAATCAAATTAATTTTTTTTGTGCAAATTTTGGTCCTATTAAACGCTTTATTATTATTCACTTATTTATTTTCATTTTTAGATTTAAGGTTTTATAAAAATAAACTAAATACAAAATATATACAAATATAAATTATAAATATGAACAAAATTCTTTACATAAAAAAAATGTATTATTATTTTATTATTAAAAATAAAGGGGCTATTTATTAAGTTCTAGTAATATAACTTCTTTGATAAGTAATTACTAATTTTATCTGAGGTTTTCGCGATTTTGCATAATGAAACATAATATTTACCGGGTTTTACTCGTATTTTATTCAATAACGTCATCAACATTATGTTAAAATAGACGAATTACATCTCAGTCCACCTTGTAAAATCCAACTGTAAAGTTCGCGAAAGCTCAGTCGTTGATATTCATTACGGTATTGAATAAAACGCGAGTAAAACTCGGTAAATATTGTGTTTTAAGTAGGTACTTAACAAATGACATGAAATTGTCAAATTCGATAAAAACGACAAGTAACATTTCGGAGTTTTGGCGCGAACCCGTTAAAAAATTTAGCAACACATCTGTTGCTAAATTTTCATTTTTGTGAAACCTAGTTCAAATGCGTGCAAATCGTTTAATTTCGGGGGCATATTATTCAATTTAGTTTCGTGAAGGTGTACAAGTGGAATGAAAGTGAAAATCGGTGCAAAACATGGACTTAGTGTTGTCTCCAAAGCTCCGTGAACAATCTTTGTAAATGACCGCCGTGTTTACAAATGATTACCTAGACTTGACTTTAACTATGACGACTAGACTGTTTCGATGCAAATAACTTGCATAATATATTAATAATACTTGACACTGGCTAATTTCCTAATAAGCCAGTGTCAAGTGCCAGTGTCAGAACCGGCCATAATCGGTTCACAACCGATAAGAAATGATAATAAGTAACATGTCAATACAGCGGAATACAGAAACGCTACTCAAGATTTGAGTTAAACTTAAATAAATAAGCAGCTCTTAAGCTCAAAAATAACAAACTAATTTTTAATCCACACTACACAGTGTCAACTGAAGACAGTACGATAACTCAATCCATTCTCGAATCTGTGATAAAAGAACTAGAAAACAAAAGACCTATTTCTACACTGCGTCTGTCGCAACTGTGCCCTGCCTTAACCGATTTCGATGTGGACAATGGATTGAAGGAATTGTTGGGTTTGAATGAAGATGTTGTCAAGTTTGAGGAACAGGTAAGTTTTCCAAATTCGTAGAACACCAGCAGTCTAATTATGAAACACTGTCGCTAACAAAACAATAGAAATTACTCTTCGAAAATTCACTCGCGACGAGATTTGAACTCGCTTTTAAGCGTTCAAATCTCGTCTTGTCTATTTTTGAAGATGTATTTTTCCTTTAAAATATTTATGGTAGATATGCCTTGAGCAATATTAGAAACTTGCTGCGCCCCGCGGTAATATCGGGATAAAAAGTAGCCTATGTGTTAATCCAGGTCCTCAGCTACCTATATTCCAAGTTTCATCGCAATCGGTTCAGTAGTTTTTGTGTGAAAGAGTAACAACCTCACATACATACATACATGCTTACATACAAACTCGCGTTTATAATATTAGTAAGATTACGTAATATTTTATATGTGGTTTTTAAAAGTACCTAGTCGGGTATTTTTATTTAAAATCTACTCTATTTTTTGAGGATGACAAAGCAACGAATAAATGAAATTTGAATTTTAGGTAATTTCTTCTATGGTTTTGCATAATAAAACACCATTTACCGGGTCTAATCGTGTTTTATTTATAGCCAGCTGTAAATTTGGCAAAAGCTCGGTCGGTTAAAAATGAATAAAACGCGATTGAACCCGGTAAGTACTGAAAGACAAGAAAAACGATAACATAACAAGAATTATTTCTTAGTTACGACAATCGACCACAATTTGTAACATTCCCTACAAAAATGTCAGATCTTGGAGTATATATCGCAAGCAAACGCAACGATACCGCGATCTAGGAGGTATGTTGAGCGCCATCTATTGACAAATTTTTAGAACTTGATTATTTTCTCTTTTTGCACCCCCTATCTCCCTAACCCCCCTACTGATCCGGCTCATCTTCGAACTCATAAATTCTATGGACCTAAACTACGCGCATACCAAAATTCATGAAGATCAGAGCTACGATACTCAAGTTATCGTCGAACAAACATACAAAGATACAAGCGCCAGGCCCGTCTACACTGGACCTCACTCGCTTCGCTCGTTCGGTCAATAAATGAACGAGCGAAGCGAGTGAGGTCCAGTGTAGACGGGCCTGGCGCTTGTATCTTTGTATCTTTGTATGTTTGTTCGACGATAACTTGAGTATCGTTGCTTCGATCTTCATGAATTTTGGTATGCGCGTAGTTTAGGTCCATAGAATTTATGAGTTCGAAGATGAGCCGGATCGGTAGGGGGGTTGGGGAGATAGGGGGTGCAAAAAGAGAAAATAATCAAGTTCTAAAAATGTGTCAATAGATGGCGCTCAACATACCTCCTAGATCGCGGTATCGTTGCGTTTGCTTGCGACATATACTCCAAGATCTGACATTTTTGTAGGGAATGTTATAACGTCTATTAGTGATCAAAGTAAATAATTCATGTTTATGTTACAAATTGTGGTCGATTGTCGTAAATCTATACTAATACTAATACTAATCTTCTATCTATCTATACTCTATACTATTACTATTACTATTACTATATTATTATTATTTATTTTTTATTTTTATTTTTATTTTTATATTTATATTTATTTATATTATTATTATTATATTATTTTATTATTATTATTATTATTATTATTTATTATTTATTATTTATTATATTATATTATAATATTATAAAGCTGAAGAGTTTGTTTGATTGTTTGTTTGATTGTTTGTTTGTTTGTTTGTTTGAACGCGCTAATCTCAGGAACTGCTGGTCCGATTTGAAAAATTCTTTTTGTGTTTGATAGTCCATTCATCGAGGAAGGTTATAGGCTATATTACATTACGCTACGACTAATAGGAGCGGAGCATCCATGAAAAATGTTGCAAAAACGGGAAAAAAATCACCCTGTTCCGAGATTCTGTCGCGTGCGCTGAGTAAACGGGCAGAGTTACATAAAAACCATATATGAGAGAATTCTTCCTCTAAAAAGGATCTAATAAATAGTCCGCGACAGCATATGTCTAACTCTTAAGGTTGACTAAATATAACATCTTATAGAGTAATGAAATTTATTGTAGAACAATGCATTGTTTCCGAAGGTAATTTTGTAAATATGATATTAATCCTTATCCAAATAAATACGTTATTCATTAAAAGTATTTAATTTTAAACATAATTGTCCTTAACATCACTTGATTTCAATGAATATCTCACGAGATATTACAGTTTTAAAATAACTCCACAATAAATAATTACTAAGTACCAAGCGTGCATATATACACGTAGCGGGCGACGATGATGAGGGTGGCCAGCCAACTCTGTGAGGCATCATGCCGCGCGGCTCAATCGGTCGGCTCCATGCGAGACGGTTGTGTCACCAAACTGCAGTGCTTTTTAAAAATTCTTTTGCAATATCTCATTGTACTTTTGATTCCTAATATTTTGTTTTATGTTGGTATAATTAATATTATAAAGAGGTTACGTTGGTGACATGTATGGATGTATGTATGTATTTTGGGGGTCATCTCAGAAACATCTAGACCTATTTCAAAAATTCTTTTACTAATAGAAAGCTACATTATCCAGATATGACATAGGCTACTTTTGATCCCGATATTCCCTCGGGATCGGGACTTACGCGAGTGAAACTGCGGGACGGCAGCTATGAAAAATAAAGTCGTGTATTTCTAACTCAACAACCCGTGAACCGATACGAGTGAAATTTGTACAGGGTTGGCTTAGAGGTAGAAATAATATACATATAGGGTACTTTGAATGATCGTACGGGTTAAGCAACACTTGGTACAACATACGTGATGGGTGAAAAAGAGCGGGTGACCCGATATTTATAAAACTTGGTACAGGGTTGGTTTAGAGGTAGAAATATTATATAGTACTTTGAACGATCGTTAAGCAATACTTGGTATGACATACGTGAGGGATCATTAACGTTACGGGATAGGAAGTTACGCGGGTGAAACCGCGGGGCGCAGCTAGTAATATTATAAAGTTGAAGAGTTTGTTTGATTGTTTGTTTGTTTGTTTGAACGCGCTAATCTCAGGAACTGCTGGTCCGATTTTAAAAATTCTTTTTGTGTTCGATAGTCCATTTATCGAGGAAGGTTATAGGCTACTTTTGGTCCCGATATTCTTACGGGGTCGGGACTTACGAGGGTAAATCCCGCGGGACGCAGCTATAAAAACGAAAGTCGTGTTAGTTACACTATTTATATCTCAAAAACGGCGGAACCGAAATTTGGTACAGGGTTAGTATAGGGGTTTAAATAAAATATAGGGTACTTTAAATGATCGTACGGGTTAAGCAACGCTTGGCGTGACACATACGTGATGGGTCAACAGGAACGATCGCACCAATTAGAATGAAATTTGGTACGGGGTTATTTTAAGGGTATAGATACGATATAGGGTACTTTAAATGATCGTACGGGTTAAGCAACGCTTAGCGTGACACATACGTGATGGGTCAACAGGAATGATCACACCAATTAGAATGAAATTTGGTACAGGGATTACTTTAAGGGTATAAATACGATACTTTAAATGATCGTACGGGTAAAGCAACGCTTGGTATGACATACGTGATGGGCAAAAATGACGGTTAAACCGATTTGAACGAAATTTGGTACAGGGATAGTTTGGTGGTTAAAATAAGATATAGGGTACCTACTTTGAATAATCCTAAGGGCTGAGCAACGCTTGGTATGACATACGTGATGCGCCACATACGTTACGGGATAGGAATTTATGCGGGTGAAACCGCGGGTCACAGCTAGTAAGGAATAATTCTTTTTGTGTTATCGTTTTTACACGACTGCCAAAGGAAGTGTTATGTTTTTGCCGTAAGTGTATATATGTATGTTTGTATGTGACCTATTTTTGTGCCGTCGTAGGGCCTAAACGGCTAGGCCGATTTAGATAAACGATACGTGGTTAGATTCGTCATGACCGCGTGAGTGACATAGGGTACATTAAAATAATAAATAAATAAAAATAATGATGTAAAACGCTATTAACCAATATTTGTAAAGACCATAATAAAACAGAAAACGCTTAACATTGTTCACTCAAACAATAATTTGAAAAGTATTGCTTGTAAAGTTTTACAATTAAGTTTTAAAATTTATTAATTATAAAATTATCGTGTCCCGCCCGACTGCATCCACCATTCCTAAAGCTACTATAAGCATCTTGTTTTTCACTTTTCTGTTAAAACTGCAGTCGGGTTTTTTATTTTTTTTAATATTTTTTTACTTGTCTTTCGTTATATTATTCGTTTAATAATAATTCTTATTTTGTAAAAAAATAAAGCTGTTGGTGTTAAAATCCTACAAAAAACAAAATCTCTGTAAATGGATTCTCGTGAGGTCTCAGTTCGGGGCGAACTACTAGTCATTTATTGACCGAACGAGCGAAGCGAGTGAGGTCCAGTGTAGACGGGCCTGGCGCTTGTATCTTTGTATGTTTGTTCGACGATAACTTGAGTATCGTAGCTCTGATCTTCATGAATTTTGGTATGCGCGTAGTTTAGGTCCATAGAATTTATGAGTTCGAAGATGAGCCGGATCAGTAGGGGGGTTAGGGAGATAGGGGGTGCAAAAAGAGAAAATAATCAAGTTCTAAAAATTTGTCAATAGATGGCGCTCAACATACCTCCTAGATCGCGGTATCGTTGCGTTTGCTTGCGATATATACTCCAAGATCTGACATTTTTGTAGGGAATGTTACAAATTGTGGTCGATTGTCGTAACTAAGAAATAATTCTTGTTATGTTATCGTTTTTCTTGTCTTTCGTTATATTTATTCGTTTAATAAAATAATAATTCTTATTTTGTAAAAAATAAAGCTGTTGGTGTTAAAATCCTACAAAAAAACAAAATCTCTGTAAATGGATTCTCGTGAGGTCTCAGTTCGGGGCGAACTACTAGTTATAGTAATTATAGGTCCAGAACGAACGATAACCACCTAACGTTTGATCGGCTTTGAAGTTTCGGCCGATGTTGTTTCGTATTATTATGGTCTTCTTCTTTAAAATGGCTTTTCCTTTCGGATATTTGCCAGTGTCAAGTATTATCAGTATTTGCAGGTTATTTGCATCGAACAAAACAGTCAAGTCGTCATAGTTAGAGTCAAGTCGAGGGAATCATTGTAAAAAGGGGGCCATTTTTACAATGTTTGTTCACGGAGCTTTGGAGAGAACACTAAGCTAAAGTCCATGTTTTGCACCGATTTTCACTTTTATTTTTACTTGTACATCTTCACGAAACTAAATTGATTAATGTGCCCCCGAAATTAAACAATTTACACGCATTTGAACTAAGTTTCACAAAAATGAAAATTTAGAAACACATCTCCTCAACGCATTCCCGCCAAAACATTATTATGGTCCCTGACTATAATTAAAGTATTACATGGAGTTTTGACGCGTTGATGAGATGTGGTGCTAAATTTTCATTTTTGTGAAACCTAGTTCAAATGCGTGTAAATTGTTTAATTTCGGAAGCATATTAGTCAATTTAGTTTCGTGAAGTTGTACAAGTCTAATGAAAGTGAAAATCGATGCAATACATTGACTTTAGCGTTGTCTCCAAAGCTTGCGTGAACTTTCATTGTAAAGAGTCGCCATTTACAATGACTTTCTTGACTTGATTTTATTACGACGACTTGACTGATTTGATGCAAATTACTTGCAAAAAATACTTGACACTGGCTACTTTCCAAATAGCCATAATCGGTTTACAGCCGATAAAAAATAATAGTGTGACATCATTTACATTTCAGCATCCCCTTGGACCAGTTCACAGTTCCGGCGTGTCTGCACACGGGTGAAGCTGTGAATGACGAGCGAGCTTCGGCAACTGGTTGGGGACTTACAGAGTACAGGGGCGACAAGGCTGATATTTTGCAGAAGGTAAGAAAAGAAGTTTGGCGTTTTTCCTTAAGAGCTCAGACCTAGGGGGTAGAGGTAAATTAATTAAATTTTAAAGGCATTCCTAAAACACAAGATATGAATTATTCAACTGATTTACGTGGTCTAAAGCCACGGTGTTAGTATTTTTGTTTTTTTTTCCGCTAAATTAAAAGATATTGTGTATTAAAGTTCCGCGGTAAAATGCCTATACCTATAAAATGGTGGCTCAATCTTTCCTAACTTAAAAGAATAGTGTAGTGCTCCTAACTGTGAAACTATAACATACAATATAATTTAATTTAGCGGAAATAAATCAAAAATACTAACACAGTGGCTTTAGATCGCGTAAATCTATCAAATAATTCTTATTTCTTCTTTTAGGAATGAAACAATGTTGTATTAAAAGTTGTATGAAGTGCAAAATTTGATATCTGTGGAGCATAGCTGGTCCATTTTGAACGGTCTTCTTTTATATCTTTTGGAAGTATTCTATAGAAAAAATCCGTGAAATACAACTTATATTTTTGCAACTGCTTTTGTTTCCAGGTGATATTAACAAAGTTCACGACGTCTGAATGCTCAGTGAAGTACCCCGTTAACCGGCTGATGAAGCAGGGCTTCGATGAGCGGACGCAGGTCTGCTACGGTGATAGAACACAGTCGAAGGACACCTGTCAGGTCAGTCCGTCCGCAGTATACAGCGTGTTCCGACGATGACCATTTAAGCCGAAAGGGGGTTGTTCTAGACGTCTAGGCGAACAACTTTTGTTCTACGACTTTTAAACAACTTAAAAAATTAAATGGAAATTTTTGAGTCAATGTTTCACTGAAAAAAAAAACGCTGTTTTCTATACTTATCTATGGAAGAGAGGACAAAAGTCTGTACTTGGAAATGTAAATTAAAAAAAAAGTTGTCCAGGGGACTTAGTAGTAGAACAAAGTTTTTAAAATCCATGTCTGTGTGTCTGTTTCTCTGTCTGTTCCTTATACAATTAAACGTTAATCATTGTAAAGAGTCACCATTTACAATGACTTCCTTGACTTGACTTTACTACGACGACTTGACTTTACTACACCAACTTGACTGTTTTGATGCAAATAGCAAATAACTTTTAAAAAACTTGACACTGGCTACTTTCCAAATGGCCATAATCGGTTCACAACCGAAAAAAAAATTGATGAACCATTGTTTGTCCACAGGGTGACAGCGGCGGCCCCCTACAGATAAAAAGCAAGAAGATTTTCTGTATGTACATCATTGTAGGATTGACATCGTTCGGACGAGCTTGCGGCTTCAAGGGTGAGCCCGGGATTTATACTAAAGTTGCGCCTTTCACACCCTGGATTGAAAGCATAGTGTGGCCTTGAAGAGAAAGTAGACTTGAAGTCCTGGAGAGCTGTTACGAAACATGACCCTTGTATTTAATAACCCAAGGTTACACCTTGTATTTCTATAGTATTGAAATGACAATTACAAAACTATTACCGTTTTGTTATACCTCGTTAGGTGGCCAGTTCAAGTTAAAGAACTTTAGGCAGTTGAAAATGATTAGCAAATCGAGATCCATATATATATATCTTTTTAACCTATATTGTCCCACTGCTGGGCAAAGGTCTCCCTAACATCTTTCCAAGCTGTCCGGTCCTGGGCTAGATTTGGCCAATCTCCGTGGAATGCATCGAGATGGTCACGCCACCGTTTTCGGGGTCTGCCACGACTCCAACGTCCGTCTTCCGGCACCCATTGCGTGACGATCTTAGCCCATCGGTCAGGAGGCATTCGACTGACGTGGTGATCGATAAATAAATTTAACAAAATAATACATAATTTTATCGAAGGTTTTGCATAATAAAACACAATATTTACAGGGTTTTACTCGCGTTTTGTATAATAACAGCGTCAATACAAAGTACCGAGCTTTCGCTAACTAATTACAGGGACTTGTAGACCCGGAACTCTTTAATGTTAGTAACTTTTTAGAATATTAAAATAGATGAATTACATCTCAGTCAACTTTGAAGAAGCTAACTGTAAAGTAAGCGAAAGCTCGGTGCTTTGTAATAATGCTTTTATAAAACTTTCGTAGGATTCTAAACGATAGATAAATTGTATTATTTTACGACCACATTTTTCGCAAATTTATAATTTTACCGACCTCATGCGTAAAATCCTACTAATATTATAAATTTCAAAGTGTGTGGATGTTTGTTACTCAATCACGCAAAAACTACTGAACCGATTGCGATGAAACTTGGAACATAGGTAGCTGGATACCGGGAATAACACATATTTTTATCCCGATATTCCCGCGGGAACGGGACTTACGCGGGTGTTAAAATTATGTTTTATTTTGTTAAATTTATTTATCGATTTCAATTTGCTATTCATTTTCAACTGTCTGAAGTTCTTTAACTTGACTCTTGCAACCTAATGAAGTATTATAGAACTGGTAATATTTTTGTAATTCTCATTTTATTACAATAGAAATTACAGGGTGTAACGGGTATGCTCTTTTAAGCCGAAAGGGGGTTGTTCTAGACGTCTACGCGAACAACTTTTGTTCTACGACTTTTGGAAATTCGAAGTACTTTTCGAAAATTCTAAGTGCAAAGTTTACTTGAAAATCAGCTGTTTCTTAGAGTTCGAGGTCATTGACCTTATGTTGTCCTTTCATTTAGTTTGGTCTACTACAATCAAAACTTCAATTGCCTTTATTATCAAAAGTAGCTGTGTTTTCAGTGAAACATAACCTCTAAATTTTCAAAAAAAAAGTACGAATTTTCAAAAGTCGTAGAACAAAAATTGTTCGTCTAGACGTCTAGAACAACCGCCTTTCGGCTTAAAAGGGCATATCCATTAAACCTTGTATAGATAGATAATTGCAATAGATAATAAGTATATGTACTATAAGAAATAAATAATAAACAGTCATACGTAAATTACGCATTTTTATTACATGAAAACAAAAACTTTAATATTAAGGTAACATTTAAAAGTATATTTCTTGTTTTTTATTGCTCAAGGCATTATTTAAACTTAGTAATATTTAGAAATTATTATATATTTATTTATTATTTATTTATTTATATAACAAACACTTTTAGACTTACAGCATTTAAACACCAAAACGAAAATAAAAAATAGAAAAATATGAAATAGTTTTAACAAGGTACAAGGTTAACTTGTACCTTGTTAATGGTTAATGGTTGTTGTAAATGGCCGCCGTTTTACAATGATTCCTTCGACTTGACTTTAACTATGACGACTTGACTGTGTAGATGCAAATAACTTGTAAAGATTAATAATACTTGACACTGGCTACTTTCCAAATGGCCATAATCGGGTCATAACCGATAAGAAAAAAAACACTAAACAAAGATGGTATGCAACTTTTTATAACTATATTCTAGCTTCGGTTCAGATGTATGCAAGTAAAGGCGCGGCTAGGTTTTCTAAATCCACGGTTCCCATTCAGTCCGAACGATGGATAAAATTCTCGGATCCGTACTGTGGAGTAGCAGGTTCGATATCTGAAACGGAATAAAACTATTTTATTAAAAAACTAGCTGCGACCCGCCGTTTCACCTGCGGAAGTGAAAAACGCGTTATCCCGGGCGCGGGCGGCCGAGCGGTTCTCGAGCGGTTGCACTTTTTCGTTCATTACTCGGGTTCTACTAATTGGAATTCGATGTAAAGTATACCACGACGTTCCTCGAAAATAGAACTATCCAATATTGAAAACCAGATTTCAATCCGATTAGTAGTTTTTAATTGTTTAGGGAACATACAGAGAAACAGACAGAGAGACATGAATATTAAAAAATATAGAATTTAATAAGACAAGGCTTTAGTAATAGGATCCCGTTTTTTCCCCATTGTCAGTATCCAAAACCAACCCTAAAAACAACTACGCACCTGCTCTTCGACAGTATATTGATGTTTACTCTCGAAATCTTCGAAAATATCCTCAAGGAGATGTATGTATTTATCTTTATATTTCTTGTTTGAATTCTTTATGACTTCTTTCGTTATTTCGTGAGAAAGCATCGTCCCTTTCAGAGTTGCTTCAATGTACGGTAACTGAAACAAAACACATAACAATTATATAATTTTTTTATTTCTTTTTTGTTGTGAACCGATTATGGCCATTTGGAAAGTAGCCAGTGTCAAGTATTATTAAGTTTTGCAAGTTATTTGCAGGGAGTTTTGGCGGAAACGCGTTGAGGAGATGTGTTGCTTAATTTTCATTTTTGTGAAACCTGGTTCAAATGCGTGCAAACTCTTCAATTTCGGGGGCATATTAATCAATTTTGTTTAGTGAAAGTGAAAATCGATGCAAAACATGGGCTTAGCGTTGTCTCCAAAGCTCCGTGAACAATCTTTGTAAATGGCCGCCGTGTTTACAAATGATTTCCTAGACTTGACTTTAACTATGACGACTTAACTGTTTCGATACAAATAACTTACATAATTGGTATATTTATATTTATAATAACAACACTGGCTAATTTCCTAATGGCCATGATCGGTTCACAATCGATAAGAAATAAAAAATAACTTACCTTCTCGATGAAGTTTCGATCATCACTTTGGAAGCAGAATTTCATGACAGCTGTCAAAAATCTATGACATTCCCTTATAGCGGCCATCTTTGTTTGCAAACGACTTTCCAACACTGTGGAACAAACAAATAAAACTTAAATGTTATACACAGGTGTGTGGCGTAGTCAAGCTGGGCCCAAACTAAGCAACTAGGCTTGTGCTATGGGGACGATGTACTAGGCAACGGATATACCTACCTACAGCACTGCTGTCGTGTTAAAAAGTGTAAATAAATATTACATAATTTGTTTTTATTACTTAAGGCATTTCTACTAGAAACATTTAAAGTAAAAGAAAAATACATAATAAAACACTTTATTTATCCGGTTTTATCGCGTTTTTATTCATTATTTGACCCGAGCTTTCGCCAACTTTACAGTTGGCTTTTTCCAAGGATGACCACCGGATAAATAAAGTGTTTTATTATGCAAAATCGCGAAAACCATAGAAGAAATTAGAAAAATACATCTTCAAAAATTCACCTCGCCGCAAATGAATTTTCGAAAATGTTTTTTTTTTCCTTTACAATATTTCAAAAGACAATAAATTGTGAAAAATATATTCGACTTACCTGTAGTATCGATCAAACTCAATAAATTTCTAGTGAGCCTCGCGGGCGGTAGTTCGTTGACGCCATATTTGAACAATTCATCCAAATCAATACATTGAATGCCGCCATTTTGTGTGTCGTACATAATGTTTGCAAGATGGCGGTCGCCTAGACCTGACGTACGAAATAAAATGTGACATTATTTCTTTTTTACCCGACTGCGCGACGCAAAGGAGGGTAATGTGTTTATCGGTCTATGTATGTATGTATGTATGTATGTATGTATGTATGTATGTATGTATGGATGTTTCTATGTGGCATTCCAGAGGCCAAACGCGTGGACCGATTTTGATGATTCTCACGTCAATCGATTCGTCTTAATCTGGCGAGTGTGACTAAAGACATGACAGTAATCCAAATCAACTTTTGTCACAACCAGATGCCACATTGTTAAAATTAAAAAATCCAAAATCGACAAAGTATGTCAAGATGGGTATCGTTGAATAGGTATTTAAAAATCAATGTTAGGTTTCTTTTACCATTTTTGATTTTAAATAACAGTTTAGGAAATAGAGCGGTATAAAGTTAATTACCAATGAGGTGTTCATGCTTTTTATTACTAACGAACAAGTTTTTATTTTTGTTACATAGTTACGCTTAGAACTACCAAACTATAAGCCGTGATGGTACAGGTGACAGAAATTTATTAAAATAAACTAAATTTTTTTTACATAAATTGTACCTGTTGTGTGAATAAAAGCCTAATAACATTTAGGTACTTAGGTGCTGAAAACGTTACCTTACTTATCTTACTTAGGTGCTAAAAACGTTAAAAGAATAATAATAAATTTAAACTATAAATACCTAAAACCTAACTGAAATAGAATATATAAATAAATAAAGTAGGAACATAAGTACCTTCCTACTTAATTATAATATTAGTTATCTACTGAATAATCCACATGATATTAACTCCCTTAATGAAATGAATAGATTACGAGACTTACCGTCAATAAATAAAAATAACTAAAAAGCGGCAAATAAAAAAATTAATTAAAAAAACAAAAAACCCGACTGCGTAAAAAAATCGATTTACAAATACGTAAAACACAACAAAAAAAAACTAAAAAGAATAAAAACAAGCCCAGTAATTTGAAATTATGCTAAGTAATACTGAATAATCATTCAAATAGTTTTGTAATCGATACACACAGAGCACATAATAAATGAGTTAAAAATTACTCACAGTCGGGACCCATTGGAAAAAAATTAGATCGGTAAAATGAATGGGTCCCGACTATGAGTCATTTTTTACTCATTTATTATGTGCTCTGTGTGTATCGATTACAAAACTATTTGAATGATTATTCAGTATTACTTAGCATAATTTCAAATTACTGGGCTTGTTTTTATTCTTTTTAGTTTTTTTTTTGTTGTTTTTTACGTATTTGTAAATCGATTTTTTTACGCAGTCGGGTTTTTTGTTTTTTTAATTAATTTTTTTATTTTTCTTTCTTAGTCATGGCTTCTGTCAGCAATATAGGACAATTTAGCCAGTTTCTCGTACTAATAGTGAATTACCACTATTATACTGTAATCGTTTGAAATAATTTTCAATGCGTGAAGGCTGCAGAAAAAATTACGACAATTTTTTACCAACCCCAATGGAACATTTGTTTGTAACGTACAAGCGCCAGGCCTGTCTACACTGGACAATTACAATTACTAGAAGTTCGCCCCGAACTGAGACCTCACGCCCCCCTACCTCCCCAACCCCCCTACCGATACGGGTCATCTTCGAACTCATAAATTCTATTGACCTAAACTACGGGCATGCCGAAATTCATGAAGATCGGAGCTACGATACTCAAGTTATCGTCGAACAAACATACAAACATACAAAGATACAAGCGCCGGGCCCGTCTACACGGGACCTCACTCGCCTCGCTCGGTCGGTCAACAAAATACCAAGCTTTACCTAGCTTTACAGATAGCTTTTTCAAGGGTGACTGAGATGTGATTCGTCTATTTCAATATTCTAAAACCCGGTAAACATTGTGTTTTATTATGCAAAATCGCGAAAACCTTTGAAAAATAGTCAAAATTAAAAGTTTTACACATTGACATCGCCTGCCTAATAAGTAAAAATCAAAATATAGACATTGAAAATCAAATATAACTAGTAGTTCGCCCCGAACTGAGACCTCACGAGAATCAATTTACAGAGATTTTGTTTTTTGTAGGATTTTAACACCAACAGCTTTATTTTTTTACAAAATAAGAATTATTATTAAACGAATAATATAACGAAAGACAAGTAAAAACGATAACACAACAAGAATTATTCCTTGATTACGACAATCGACCACAATTTGTAACATATACATGAATTATTTACATTGAACACTAATAGACGTTTACATTCCCTACAAAAATGTCAGATCTTGGAGTATATATCGCAAGCAAACGCAACGATACCGCGATCTAAGAGTGATGTCGAGCGCCATCTATTGACAAATTTTTAGAACTTGATTTTTTTCTCTTTTTGCACCCCCTATCTCCCCAACCCCCCTACCGATCCGGCTCATCTTCGAACTCATAAATTCTATTGACCTAAACTACGCGCATACCAAAATTAATGAAGATCGGAGCTACGATACTAAAGTTATCGTCGAACAAACATACAAACATCCAAAGTTACAAAGATACAAGCGCCAGGCCCGTCTACACTGGACCTCACTCGCTTTGCTCGTTCGGTCAATAATTTTAGTGTTAAATTTAGCTTTTAACGTTTTCTATTGTATTGTTTCTTGGTGAATAAAGTTTGATAATATAAAATAAAAAAATATATAATTACTTACCAAACATACAATTGAAGACGGTCATAGTACATAATGTATTTAGGTATATGTTCTTCTTATGTATGAATTCCTGAACACTTATACATGTGTTTTCTACGGCAGACCTGAAAATATCCGAAGATATTTTTAATCATAATCTGCTCTACAAAGTTACTTTATTTGACCAAAAAGGTCAACGTAAAGCGAGTCTTTATTCCCTAGGTGCATAAAGTGCTCATTATACATCTAGGGCATAAAGTAGTTTAAATTTGGAACTTAGGTTCTGGTAGCATACGGTCATTTCTAACTGGCCACCTAGACAAAACACATAAAAAAAAACCTGGGCTATTTTTCTTCTAATTTTATTTCTACCCTTCGGTAAGGCAAAAAGTTTTAGTTAATATAAACCCCAACTTTTTTTTTTCATCAGCTGAGGCCGATGTTTAGTTTCGTCATTTTGATGTAACACTGTTAAATTTAATTAATATAGAGCTGTAAATATATTTCATACACGTTGCATTAATCTATTTCTTTGTTGTTAGTTAAATATTTATTGTTGTAGCCTTTTTATTGTCTCGCAGTGGATGTGTAAAGTAGAGTATTCACCTCGGTAATAAAGCCTGTCTTTATCTTGGGCGCTTGAATCCCACGCTTCACTCAGGACTAGGTACATAACTCCTTCGCCTCGCTCGGGAGTTAAGTTTTTAACACCCTCGCTGAGCTCGGGAGTTAACTCTCTAGAGCCCTTCGTACGCTTTGGATTCAATATGACGCCCGCTATACAAGGTGTAACGGGTATGCCCTTTTAAGCCGAAAGGGGGTTGTTTCTGAGAGTTCGAGGTCATTGACCTTATGTTGTGCTTTCATTTAGTTTGCTTTACTACAATCAAAACTTCAATTACCTTTATTTTCAAAAGCAGCTGTTTTTTTAGTGAAACATAACCTCAACATTTTCAAAAGTCGTAGAACAAAAGGTGTTCGCCTAGACGTCTAGAACAACCCCCTTTCGGCTTAAAAGGGCAAACCTGTTACAAATTCAGGGCAGGGCTTTAGTACCTCGGTAGGTCATTAGGTATATAACTACTATTGTAAACCTAATGAAGATTCACGATAGCCCCTACATAATACATACCTCTACATACCTTGACGACCTCTGTAGCGCGTCGGGCAAACGCTTGGCTGCAATACAGAAGGCTGCGGGTTCGATTCCCGCTGGGTGCAAATATTTATGCTTAAAAATAAATATTTGTATCTGATCTGGGTGTATTTCTATGTATAATATGTATGTATTTACAAAAGAAAAATAAATATAAGTAGTAGGGTGGAGCGATTTTATTTTTTTTGAATTTTTGCTTCGGCATACCTGTATAAAGTTGCTATTTTAGGTCATTACTAAATACGAGAAAGCTCAGTTTGTTTACGTTAAGTTTAGAGGTGCCCCCATCATCGTAAAGTTTTGAAAATTTGCGCAAATTCCATAAAATCGCAAACGTTGTATAAACCCGGAAATATCTTCTTAGCGATGCTTTATTAGTGTAAACTAAACAAGATTGAACTTGAAACGTGTTTGTTCTGATCGGTAGGTAACGGGGTGCGGGGAAGGGGTATTTTTTTATTTCACTCCCTCACATCAAAGAAATGGCATTAGTCAACTCGCGCGCGTACACGAGTTCACTTGTTTGTCGTGCACTTAGGTACTTGACACATCGAATCTGACGGCTGGGAACAAATACATATATTGTAAGTAATATTTTTCACATTCAAAACTTGCAGTTTCAGTTATAACCGTAGTACTAATAAAAGTATTCTTTGTCTTAATTACAGAAATATGTCGCAAGTTAAAACACGACAAATGTCAAGCTGTCCTGTCTTTGGTTTGCCAGAAAAGTTACCTGTTTCTCAGTTACCAACTTACAACGACATTATGAAATATTATTTATTTATCAAACATGAATTGAAGCCTGATATAACAACAAAAGAGCCAACAGTTCATGAAATATCTGAAAGGCTGGCTCAAGAAGTTTTAGAAATATGGCAAAAATCGTCGCTGCCAACTGTAAGTTTCAAAAGAATCCTACAATTGATTCGCGTTTATCATGACAAATACAGATGCTTAATGAAACCATATCGAGGCCGTCAAACGAACATTAAATACCAAGAAAAAATTAATAAATTCATATCAGACTCTCATAGTTTGTTTGAAATTTGTAGCTGCAAATGCAAAGTTATATCGAATTGTAACTGTCCTAAAGAATGTCGCATTCCCAAGGAGGAAGTTGATTTTTTATTGGATCAAAGAACGACCAGAAAAATGATGATAGGCGGTGTCGATGTGGCTACAACGGCAAAAAATAAGAAAAAACAAGAAAGAAAAGAAAAAGCTTTATATCGCAGTAGAGAGGTAAACTATTTTGATAAACCTTGTTGTTCTCGTTCATTGACTGATCATTTGGTAACAGAAAGCAGCAGCTCATGCGATAGTTTGCTTGTGCCATCTACTAGTCCTCAGTATAAAAACCCAGAACAGGTAAAACATAAAGCTTCGCCACCTAATAAAAAAAAGCGATTGAATTTAACCTCATTAGCTCTTGCATGCGATCGTACTGGAGTTTCGGATAGAGCCGCTGCTATTATAGCTTCTTCTGTCTTGAAAGATGTTGGCATTATTTCATCAAACGACCCAAGTCATATCATTGATCGTTCAAAGTTGCGCCGTGAAAGAACTAAAGTCAGATCAACTTTGCAAGAAGCTGACTGCAACAAAATTCTTCGTAGTATATATTTTGATGGAAGAAAGGATAAGACTTTGGTTCGTATTGAAAAAGAAGGGAAATTTTACAGAAAACGGGTCATAGAAGATCATTACGTAATATTATCGGAACCTGGAAGTAATTATTTTGGGCATGTTACGTGTGAGTCGGGTACTGCTAAAGGTATAAAAGATACTATCATAAATCACTTGAAATCCAAGTCTGTAGAACTGAGTGAGATAGCTGTTATTGGCTGCGATGGAACAGTGGTGAATACTGGTTTCAAAGGTGGTGTTATCCGCCTGATGGAAGAAGAACTAAATAGACCATTACAGTGGTTTATTTGCCAACTGCATTCAAATGAATTACCATTACGACACTTGCTGTTACATTTAGATGGCAAAACTACAGGGCCTAAATGTTTTTCAGGCACCATCGGAACTCAATTACAAAATTGTCATACAAAGCCGATAGTCAAATTTACCGTTATACCAACAATATTACCTGAAATTTCAAAGACAGATCTGAGTACTGACCAAAAATATCTTTATGATGTGATGACTGCTATTAGTACTGGTATATTTCCTTCTGATTTAGCTAATATGGAACCTGGACCTCTTAACCATTCCAGATGGCTAACAACAGCCAATCGAATTCTAAGATTGTATGCCACTAAAACTGACCCAGAAAAAAAGTTAATAGTATTAGTCACTTACGTTATGAGGGTTTATGGACCCATGTGGTTTACGATAAAATGCAATTCTTCGTGCGTTAACGGAGCCAAGCACCTATGGCAAACCATTAGTCTTAGTCGTTATTTGGATGCCAATTTGAAGAAAATCATTGACAAGGTAATCCAGCGAAACGGGTATTTCGGGCATCCAGAAAATCTTCTTCTTGCTATGCTTGGCGATGACAGAGAGGTTATAAGGGATCTTGCATACCGAAGAATTATCAAAGCAAGATCAGAGAATGTTCAAGGGCTTCGGATGTTTAAGGTTCCTACATTTAATTTTGACGCCAAAGATTATACTGATATTATTACGTGGCGAGATTGCGAGATAACGGAACCACCTCTTACTTTAAATATGTCTGATGAAACCTTGAAAGATGTGGTCAAGAACGGTCTCAGCATGTGTCAGATTATTGATTTTCCATGTCACACTCAAGCAGTAGAGCGCTGCATCAAGTTGGTGACAGAAGCATCAAATGCAGTTTGTGGAGATAATAAAAGAGACGGTTTCATTAGAGCGAGACTGCTTTCGCGTAAACAAATGCCTACTTTTAATACGAAAAAACAGTTTGATATTTAAGTTTGCTTTTTTAATGTTTAAATTTTGCAATAAATAGAAAAACTGGATTTTTTTTTATTTTTCATTTTCATCTCCTCTGGGGCACCTCAAAATATTGCGACTGGTAAGTCAAATTTTGTACACTTGTTTTGAATATTATAAGACAACTTTTCATCCCTATTCCGTTGAGATAAAACGATTTTTTTTTTGCTCCATACATTTTCGCTCCACCCTAATAAGTAGTATATCCGTTGTATAGTCACCGTAACACAAGCTTAGCAGCTTACCACGGGGCTAGATGGCGCTGTGTGTTCGTCGCAGGATTAATTTATTATTTATTTTATTTATTACATACATACCTAAGTACATAAGGTGGTATCTTAGTACATATCTGGTTGTAATTAGCGACTGAAGTTTGTGTCGGCGGCAGAATGAGCTCATCTTCTTTCCTCGACTGCCGCGCAATAGGTACTGAAATTTATATACAAGGTGTAACAGGTATACCCTTTTAATTATTTTTCCCGGGTCTTATTCGCGTATTATTATTTTTAAATTCTCTTACCTCGACGTTTCGATCATTTTACAATTATCTCGGTCGTGAGTGGACTGACTATTATGAGTTTAAATCTTGTTGGTTTAAAATGTTTACGCCCTTTTAAGCCAAAAGAGGGTTGTTCTAGGCGAACTACTTTTGTTCTACGTCTTTTGAAAATTCGAACTTTATTTTCGATATTTTTGAGGTTATGCTTCACTGAAAATACAGCTGTTTTTTTTAAATAAAGGTAATTAAAGTTTTGATTGTAGTAGACGAAACTAAATGAAAGGACAACATAAGGTCAATGACCTCGAACTCTGAGAAACAGCTGATTTTCAAGAAAACTTTAAACTTAAAATTTTCGAAAAGTACTTTGAATTTCCAAAGTGGTGACACAAAAGTTGTTCGAATAGACGTCTAGAACAACCCCCTTTCGGATTAAAAGGGCATACCCGTTACACCTTGTATACAGGGTGGGTCATCTAGGCAGTAGTACGATCAGCAAAGGACTTAGGGTACCAGATGCATATTTTAAAGTTTTAATTTTTTTAATAAAGGTTTAGTAATTCTTTGGTTATTCTGTATGAAATTACGAATAATTAGGACGCTTTAGTAATATTAAGCAGAATCATCAACGATTACTGAACCATTATACCTTTACCTGTATACCTTTATTCGCAATAAATGATTTGATTGATTGATTGAAACGAATGAAATTGATAACTTCTCTGTGGCTGTTATGTATGACTTGTGTATTTTCTGATTGTTGACATTTCCCTTTATTATTTTTGTTTTAGTAGCCTTTAATAATAGCAAATAATTATGTGTATGTTTGAATAACGGATTAATTGACAATGTAAGTAATTTATTTTCAGAAACTCTTACGACTTCATATGCCTAACTGGCCAATATAGAGAAACGTAAATTTTTGTTACCCTACCGCCTGTACTTAACCTATATTATGATGAATAAATGATTTGATTTGATTAATTGATTGATTATTGAGAAAAATAAAACTTCAATATATGCACCTGGTACCCAGTCCTTTTCTGACTGTACAGACGGCCTACGTGGCTCGGCGGGCAAAGGCCCGACAAAAAAAAAAAAGTAGTAAAACAATAAACCTGCAGCTTACCATCTATATCAGTATGTTTAGAAATCAAATCCCTGAGACGGACGTGATTTTCCAAAAACTGTATCAACCCACAATCTTCGCTGAGTGGTATTATCTGAAATAAATAATAAATAAATAAATCCTGTGACGAACACACAGCGCCATCTAGCCCCGTGGTAAGCTGCTAAGCTTGTGTTACGGTGGCTAGACAACGGATATACTACTTATATTTATTTTTCTTTTGTAAATACATACACATTATACATAGAAATACGCCCAGACCAGATGCAAATATTTATTTTTTAAGCTTAAATATTTGCACCCAGCGGGTATCGAACCCGCAACCTTCTGTATTGCAGCCAAGCGTTCGCCCGACGCGCCACAGAGGTCGTCAAAATAACATCAATATTGTAGAAGTTTGCACCTAGCACCCGAAACTGAACAACAGGGCTTGTATGTACTATGGGTACTAGACAACAAATATACCACATATTATAAGTTTTTTTTTTGTAAATAGGTACATACACATGAAAAAATCCAGATTCGAAAAACAAAATTTTTTGAAAAATTTAATACATTTGATTTTTTAAAGCAAAAGTATAAATACTGGTTTCCGCGCCCGGCGGGAATCAAACCTGCAAACTTCTGCTTCCGCCCGACGCGCCACAGAGGCCGTCTTACATTACACACCAAAGATAACTCCTACTTCCTACTTCTCACTAATATTTTAAACGTGAAAGTTTTATGTCTGCGACTCAATCACGCAAAATCTACTACACCGATTGCGATGAAACTAGAAATATAGATACCTGGATACTGAGAATAACACAGACTATCCGATATTCCCGCTGGAACGAAACTTACGCTGGTCAAACCACAGGGCGTAGCTAGTAATATCCGCTAGTATATATATATATTTATGTTTGTTACTCAATCACGTATAAACTGCTGAACTAATTAAAATGAAACTCGGAATGTAGATAGCTGGAGACTTGAAAGACCAGATGGACCACTTCTAAATATATATAACTCAAAGGTGAGTGACTGACTGACATAGTGATTTATCAACGCACAGCCCAAACCACTGGACGGATCGGGCTGAAATATGGCATGCAGGTAGATGTTATGACGTAGGCATCCGCTAAGAAAGGATTTTTAGAAATTCTACCCCCAAGGGGGTAAACGGGACTTACGCGGGTGAAACCGCGGGGCGCAGCTAGTTTTATTTATATAAATAAATAAATAAATCCTGTGACCAACACACATCGCCATCTAGCCCCATGGTAAGCTGCTAAGCTTGTGTTACGGTGACTAGACAACGGATATACTACTTATGTTTATTTTTCTTTTGTAAATACATACATATTATACATAGAAATACACCCAGACCAGATACAAACATTTATTTATAAAATACAAATATTTATATATCCCGATATTTTTACGGGATCGGTCCTTACACGGGTGAAACCGCGGGGTGTAGTTAGGAAACAAATAAAAAAGTCAGTAGAACTCACCCTGTACCCCTCATACGCGACGGGGTATGAACCCGCGACCGTCAGCGCCGCGCTCGCCTGCCACATGTCCGCTTGCTTCACAATGAACTTGACTTTGCAACCATTTTTCAAAATGGCGGTCAAAAGGCAAGGGCGACCAATCGAATCTATGTAAACTTGTATCTAAAATTCAATAAAAACACTTTTTTACCGGGTTCAATCGCGTTTTATTCATTTTTAACCGACCGAGCTTTCGCCAAATTTACAGTTGGCTATGAATAAAACACGATTAGACCCGGTAAATGGTGTTTTATTATGCAAAACCATTGAAGAAATTATCTAAAATTCAAATTTCATTTATTCGTTGCTTTGTCGTCCTCATAAACAGACAGCAATTTTAAATAAAAATGCACGACTACTTTTAAAAACCACAGATAAAATATTTCGCAATCTTACTAATATTATAAACCCGAAAGTTTGTATGTAAGCATGTATGTATGTATGTGAGGTTGTTACTCTTTCACACAAAAACTACAGAACCGATTGCGATGAAACTTGGAATATAGGTAGCTGAGGACCTGGATTAACACATAGGCTACTTTTTATCCAGATATTCCCGCGGGAACGGGACTTACGCGGGTGAAACCGCGGGGCGCAGCTAGTTTCTAATATTGCCCAAGGCATATCTACTATAAATATTTTAAAGGAAAAATACATCTTCAAAAATAGACAAGACGAGATTTGAACGCTTAGGAGCGAGTTCAAATCTCGTCGCGAGTGAATTTTTGAAGATGAAAATTTTCTTTAATTTATTTCCTAGTAATTTGTATTGTTTTGTTAGCGACAGTGTTTCATAATTAGACTGCTGCTGTTCTACGAATTTGGAAAACTTACCTGTTCTTCAAACTTGACAACGTCTTCATTCAAACCCAACAATTCCTTCAATCCATTGTCCACATCGAAATCGGTTAAGGCAGGGCACAGTTGCGACAGACGCAGTGTAGAAATAGGTCTTTTGTTTTCTAGTTCTTTTATCACAGATTCGAGAATGGATTGAGTTATCGTACTGTCTTCAGTTGACACTGTGTAGTGTGGATTAAAAATTAGTTTGTTATTTTTGAGCTTAAGAGCTGCTTATTTATTTAAGTTTAACTCAAATCTTGAGTAGCGTTTCTGTATTCCGCTGTATTGACATGTTACTTATTATCATTTCTTATCGGTTGTGAACCGATTATGGCCATTAGGAAATTAGCCAGTGTCAAGTATTATTAATATATTATGCAAGTTATTTTCAGCGAAACAGTCAAGTCGTCATAGTTAAAGTCAAGTCTAGGGAATCATTTGTAAACACGGCGGCCATTTACAAAGATTGTTCACGGAGCTTTGGAGACAACACTAAGTCCATGTTTTGCACCGATTTTCACTTTCATTCCACTTGTACACCTTCACGAAACTAAATTGTAACTAAACATGTTACTTGTCGTTTTTATCGAATTTGACAATTTCATGTCATTTGTTAAGTACCTACTTAATAAAACACAATATTTACCGGGTTTTACTTGCGTTTTATTCAATACCGTAATGAATATCAACGACCGAGCTTTCGCGAACTTTACAGTTGGCTTTTACAAGGTGGACTGAGATGTAATTCGTCTATTTTAACATAATGTTGAAATAGACGAAAGCTCGGTCGTTGATATTGATGACGTTATCGAATAAAACGCGAGTAAAACCAGGTAAATATTGTGTTTCATTATGCAAAATCGCGAAAACCTTAGATAAAATTAGTAATTACTTATCAAAGAAGTTATATTACTAGACCTTAATAAATAGCCCCCTTATTTTTAATAATAAAATAATAATACATTTATTTTTATGTAAAGAATTCTGTTCATATTTATATTTGTATATATTTTGTATTTAGTTTATTTTTATAAAACCTTAAATCTAAAAATGAAAATAAATAAGTGAATAATAATAAAGCGTTTATTAATAGGACCAAAATTTGCACAAAACAATTTAATTTGATTTCAACTAAAAAACTCATTTATTAGGTAAAACGTGTCAGAGGAGTACTCCTGACCCTCAAACAAGGAAAAGAGCCTTATAAACGCTAATTAATGCGCTGCATAACTATGCATCGTTTGTCTTGCACTGTCACATGAAGTATCAAAGTTGACAGACAGAGACAAACGTCACATAACTTAGTCATGTGTAAATAATCCTACTAATATTACAAATGTGAAAGTGTGTGTGTTTGGATGTTTAGATGTGTTACTCAATTACGCAAAAACTACTAAACCGATTGCGATGAAACTTGGAATATAAATAAATAAATAAAAATTGTTTATTTCTCTCTCCACAAATTGTTACACTAATTTCTGACACTAAATATTTTGGTAAATGCTTATAAACTATTTGTGGAGACTGATATCTGAACTAGGATCCCCTGTGCTACAGGTACCAGGCTCCACCATCGGACTAATGTCATACATACAAGAATAGAAATGAGTAAAGAGAAAATGTACACATATTGAAGCTTGTTACTTGTTTAAAGTTTTATGTATGTGTATGTGTGTGCGTGTGTGAGGGTGTGTGTTAGTATGTGAGTGCGTGTGTGTGTGTAATGATGTTTATGGATGAATATGTTAGATGGATGACTATGTTTTAAGCACAGACACTAGGAGTGCCTCCGTCTCACTGTAATCTGATTCCATCAGCCATTCCATTACCATGCGTTTGCATTTTACTGAAGTTAAGGAGTATATATCAATTTTTCTATTTATTGTATTGTACAGTTGTGGTCCTTGGTAGCACAAGAATTTCGTTAGGAATCTTGTCCTAAATCGTTGCAATGTGCACACAATGTCTGATCTTCTCTTTAATTTAGATAGGTTAGGGTCAAAATGTAGCATTCTATGTTGCAGGACAACTGCCCTTTGTATAAATAGTTGTCGAATTGACAAAACTTTCCATTCCTTAAAGAGATCTATAGTGGGATACATGAAATTTTTGAAGGCTGCAACTTTGAGGATAGCTTTTTGAGCCACCTCGAGAGGTTTTAAATATACTTAAGCTGCGCCTCCCCAACATGTTATGCAATATCCAAATATTGATTGGCATAGGGCGAAGTAAGTCATTTTAATTATTTGGAACGACGCTATATGACGTAGGGTCTTAAAAACAAATATCAACTTACGTGCCCGCGCTGTTAAGGTTTTGATATGCTCACCAAAGTTTAGGTTATGATCAATTATTACACCTAGGTATCGAATTGATTCAGCATTTTTAAGTTTAGGGCATGAGCAGTTATTGTTAAGATGGCAAGAGTGCGCAGTCAGTGAGAGAACATTTGTGTTTGGTAGTGTATTGTCCCCTGATAGCAAATGTTATGCTATCATATAGGTAGCTGGATACCGGGAATAACACATAGGCTACTTTTTATCCTGATATTCCCACGGAAACGGGACCTACGCGGGTAAAACCGCGGGGCGCAGCTAGTATTTTATATCTATCACGTAAAAACCGCTGAACCGATGAAGGTAAAACTTGGAATATAGGTAGCTGGAGACCCTGGAATAACACATAGGTAACACAAAGGGACATCTACGATGTTTCATCTCGTAAGTTAAAACTTTGGATTGTATTTACACATCTTACTAATATTATAAACGCGAAAGTTTGTATGTATGTATGTGAGGTTGTTACTCTTTCACGCATAAACTACTGAACCGATTGCGATGAAACTTGGAATATAGCTGGGGACCTGGATTTACACATAGGCTAATTTTTATCCCGTTATTCCCGCGGGAACGGGACTTAGGCGGGTGAAACCGCGGGGCGCAGCTAGTATCTATATATTTAAAAGAAAGTAGTGTTAGTTACACCATTTATAACTCACGGCTGAACCGATTTTGCTGAAAATTGTTGGGGAGGTAGCTTAGGTCCAGGAAAAGGATTATGGATACTATTTATAATACTTTGATTTCCGCGGAAACGGGACAAATGCGGGTGAAACCGCGGGGCGCAGCTAGAAACAAAAATAACTTACAATTTTCAATTTGATACAGCTGAGTTTTATATTTCAGTAACGGTTGGTAATCAGTTCCGACGTAAGGATTCTCGAATATTTTCTGTTTCATTCTTGAAAATAACTTATCGTATTGATTTACATCTGAAAACACAAAAGACAAGGTATCTACTAATCCTATTATAAATAAAACGAAATATGTGTTTGTTACAGAAAATAAACTAAAAATAAAGTTAAAAATCTTTTACGACAACTTCCCAAAAGGACAACTTTCGCTAACGTGTCTTCTAAATACGTCAAATATCTAAAATGGAAAATTCCTGAAAAAGCAAACTCCTAATATTACAGATTCCTAAAATTACAGATTTAGAAAAAGACAAATTCATAAAATGACATAAAGAAAGAAGAAAGAAAGAAAATAAATTTATTCATAAACTTTACAATAATAAAAAAATGTAAATAATAAAACACTTTATTTATCCGGTTTTATCGCGTTTTTATTCATTATTTGACCCGAGCTTTCGCCAACTTTACAGTTGGCTTTTTCAAGGTTGACTGAGATGTAATTTGTCTATTTATAACATTCTAAAAGGTTACAGTAAACTACCGCCTCATAATTATTTGCAATAAAAACGTTTCAGTGTACGCAGACCTATAGAGTTATTGTAATAGTTTTCAATTTAAATTATAATTATTTGTATCCCTAACTAGCTCAAAAAAAGCCATGGTGGTTTTTTACCATGGCCAAAACGGATAAATAAAGTGTTTTATTATGCAAAATCGCGAAAACCATAAAAGAAATGTAAATAAGTTTTTAAACAGAATCATAAGTGCCTAGGTCTATTGAAAAGAACGTAACACAGCGTAATGCTGTTTTCGCGAAGCGAGAATAAGGGCGAATTGCATTAAAAAATTTAAAAACATATTTAACTAAATCAATTTTAAAATAATTTATGGGAAATCGAACATTGAACTCTATTTCATTAGGTGGACGATTGATAATATGTTGCCACACATTGACAGTTCTTGACATTCTGACAGATTTTAAACACGTTTAACAGCTTAAACATGTTTAGGAACCGTTATGCAAGCCGGCCTAAATGCGCCTTTTATAAATGTAAGTACTGACAAATTAAAAATAAATGCATCATATTTCGAAAATTACATATTCCTGAAATGACAAATTCTTAAAATATCTAAGGGCTTTCTTCTAAGACATATCATATATCTCACTAAGACCAATAGCAAATTTATCATCGAGTTTCAATGAGGCAATGAGGAAGTAGCATCAGAGAAATGAAACTTCTTCATCGCTCTCGCTCGCTCGAAAATCACTCGCGTTTCGACTGACCCTTAAACTAAACAACCAGGCTTGTACTATGGTGAACGGATAACGGAACGGACTGTAAAGTTGGCGAAAGCGCGGTCGTTGATTGACGTTATTGAATAAAACGCGAGTAAAACCCGGTAGAGGATATGGAATTTGACATAATGACTTACCAGCATTTCTCCCAGCAGCTTTCAGTTCGTGACAATATCTGAGCAGAGTGTAGTCGGGGTCGGCCACTAGTTGCAGACAGAGCGAGTACTTCCTTGCACCGACACCGTAGTAGGATGCATCGTTAGGTAGGTAGGAGGGGAGCTTAGACCGAAGCAAATGGAGGAACTGGGTTTGTTTAGTCTTCAAAAGCGATGTTACCTGTAAGGAAAACACCATTCAAAAGCGAATTATTATTATTTCTCATCGGTTGTGAACCGATTATGGACATTTGGAAAATAGCCAGTGTCGAGTATTATTAATTTTTGCAAGTTATCTGCAATTAGCATCAAAACAGTCAAGTCGTCGTAGTAAAAGTCAAGTCAAGGAAGTTATTGTAAATGGTGGCGCTTTACAATGATGCGAGGTTTGGAGGCAACGCAGAAGTCCATAAAAGCAAGTGCGAATGTGTAAAGAAAGAACCAGCCAAGTGCGAGTGGAACTCGCGCTGGACGGTTTCTGTACCATTATTGCAAAAAAAAATCGGCAAAAAAAAATTGTTAAACTTTTCAAATTTTCCTTACCTCGACGTTTCGATCATGTTACAATGATCTTGGTCTCGAAAATCAAATTTTTATTTATTGAATTGGATGTATTAGATCACTTTAAATACGTCGAATGTTCTTACAAACTATGACTCTAGTGTGGCTTCGGAACGCGCCCTCCGATGAGAAGAAGCCACAAGAAACTCATGGGGTTTTTTTTGTGATCATGTTTTACAATCGTCCAAATACATGTATTTTTTACAATGATCATAATAATATGATTCACATTGTCGTATATTTTTATGGCAATAGTGGAACCGGAGCAATATTCTACTATAATATTTAATAACAAAAGGTTCCCAAGTAATTCTATAGAGGGGACTGAAGTTGAATTTCACGCGATTAAGACCCGGGAAAATGTGTAAATAAAAATAAATGCTTTTGATGTTGGGTACGGGGGAGTCAACCCCCCCTTTTTTAGTATTTGTTGTTATAGCGGCAACAGAAATACATCAATCTGTGAAAATTTCAACTGTCTAGCTATCACGGTTTATTAAATACTGGTGACAGACGGACAGACAGCAGAGTATCAGCAATGGGGTCCCGTTTCCACCCTTACAGAGCCCTTAGTATGAGTCTTGATAGTTTATCGTCTTGATGAAACTGGCAGTTTACTTCATACATTATTTTAGTTCATAGTAGTTACCGCTAGGGGCGCTGATGGGAAATGTATGAAGTAGAGATAAGTTAGATTAGTTTAGCTCTATATATATGTATGTACTAAAGTATTTATACTCTACTGCTAACTAATATTATACTCCCTTACTTATAATAAATATTATTTATAAATAACTTAGTATGTGACGTTTGTCTCTGTCTGTCAACTTTGAAATTTCTTTATGAATTTTTTTAATTACATTATTTAAGTTCATAATAGTTACCGCTAGGGGCGCTGATGGAAAATGTATGAAGTAAACTGCCAGTTTCATCGAGACGATAAACTATCAGAACTCATACTAAGGGCTCTCAGTACAGTAAATGCTAAACTTACCAATTCTTTCAAACAATCAGCGCCATCCGCATCCAAACTGTGGAAACCTTTCAAATTGTTGAATAAAATAGCTAAAAATCCTTCATTTAGTTCCAATTTAAGATCCAAAGATCTACGTATGGTCGACGTCATTGATTTAATGTAAGCGTTTTGAAGGGATTTCTCTGAAAAAAAAATACAAAAATCAAACTCATTGTATGACTGAATGAATGAAATAAATAAATAAATCCTGTGACCAACACACAGCGCCATCTATCCCCATGGTAACCTGCTAAGCTTGTGTTACGGTGACTCGACAACGGATATACTACTTAAATATTTTTTTGGTAAATACATACATAATAAAACCCTTTATTTATCCGGTTTAATCGCGTTTTTATTCATGGTTTTACACGAACAGAGCTTTCGCCAACTTTACAGTTGGCTTTTTCAAGGTTGACCGACCCAACCTTGAAAACCTTGAAAAAGCCAACTGTAAAGTTGGCGAAAGCTTGGTCCGTTTAAAACTATGAATAAAAACGCTATTAAACCGGATAAATAAAGGGTTTTATTATGATAAATCGCGAAAACCATAGAAGAAATTAAATACATGCATATCGATACTGGAAATTTCAATTGTCGTAAAGGACATTTTGGCCAAAATGAGTTATTTATATATTTGGAATCAGGATCGCGAGCTCTATCGATTGGTATATTCAAAGTAGTCGTATCTTTAAAAATGAAGATTTTAGAGGCCGTTTACGACCTGAACTTTATAGACATTTTGCCTAATTATTTCACGATTTGGGGTGTATAGAATAAATATTTTTTATAAGCGGGTGTAAAGACAAATTTTTGTCATGTATGATGACGTAAATCTACTTTTCCAACAAATTGTTATTTACGCCATTGTCAATAATATTATTACAATAAATTTAATGGTCGTAAAGACCACTCTTGTCAATAATAAGCTTGTTCAGGCTTTCAGTTGTAGGATTTACGACCTATTGTTTAAGCTTAATTTCAAGCTTAATTTACTTTGGGGTAAGTAATTTAAACTAAAAAAAAGGGTTAATTAATATATTTTTCTATTTTATTTTAGTTTAAATTTCGCCAAGTTTCTTATTATTAAAATCAAACCATTAACAATACATTTCTAAAACATAAAATGATTTTTTTCTTATTTTTATTGTTCAAAGCATTCTTGATTATCCGCTAACTATGCTTTTGCTACAATTATAAATATTATAATAATAAGGCATTATGAGGTTAATATATCGATCCTTAAAACAACAAAGGCTGTAAAAGCCAAATAGCCACTTTTCAGGAGAGCCAAAAAACTAAAATGGGTAACTTTGTTTTCACAATATCTTCTAAAGTATTAAAGCTATAATAACAAATTAAAGTTCTATTTTATTATAATTGCCATGTGTACAATATTACAAGCCTAAAATGGCGGGGTCTACGCTAGTTTCCGAGATAGCATGGCTTTTACTACAAAAATATTTGGTCTCCACTGGCCTTTACGCCCTAAATTTCGTACCAGGTTAAGGTTTGCAGGTTAAGCAGGTAACGCCAACTTGGAGTAAAAGACTTTAAGAATATTTATATTAAGGTTTTTTTGAAATAAAGGACAAAGATAATTAACGAAAGTTAAAATTATTGTAATAAATGTGACACATTTTTTTAAAATTTACCTGTAAATTTAACATTTAGCATGAATTAACTCATCTAAAGTATGGTAAGAACTATAATTTTTAAGAACTTAAAAAACAACTACAAATTACAACTACAAAAACAGCATCAACTAAATCAACATCAAAAAAAATTGAAAGAATTCATCGAAAGTATAAATTTTTGCAAGAAAAGAAGTTAAATTTTAGAAAATTAAGTTTTAATTGACCGAACGAGCGAAGCGAGTGAGGTCCAGTGCAGACGGGCCTGGCGCTTGTATCTTTGTAACTTTGTATCTTTGTTCGACGATAACTTGAGTATCGTAGCTCCGATCCTCATGAATTTTAGTATGCGCGTAGTTTAGGTCAATAGAATTTATGAGTTCGAAGATGAGCCGGATCAGTAGGGAGTTGGGGAGATAGGGGGTCGTGAGGTCGTTAGAAAATTATGCAATAATTGACCGAACGAGCGGAGCGAGTGAGATCCAGTGTAGACGGGACTAGTGCTTGTATCTTTATAACTTTGTATATTTGTTCGACAATAACTTGAGTATCGTACCTCCGATCTTCTTGAATTTTGGTATGCGCTTAATTTAGGTCAATAGAATTTATGAGTTCGTTCGAGTGAGAACTAAGACCTCACAACACCCTATCTCCCTAACCCCCGACCGATCCGGTTAATCTTCGAACTCATAAATTCTATTGATTTAAACTACGCGCATACCAAAATTAATGAAGATCGCAGCTACGATACTCAAGTTATCGTCGAACAAACATACAAAGATACAAGCGCCAGGCTCGTCTACACTGGACCTCACTCGCTTCGCTCGTTCGGTCAATCAATTTTGTTAAGGTGCTTTTTCTTGAAAGTAGCTACCCTAACTAGAAGTTCGCTTCGAACTGAAACCTCACGACCCCCTACCTCCCCAATCCCCCTACCGATCCGGCTCATCTTCGAACTCATAAATTCTATTGATCTAAACTTGGGGTTCACCCTGAACTGAGACCTCACGACCACCTATCTCCCCAACCCCCCAACCCCCCAACCGATCCGGCTCATCTTCGAACTCATGAATTCTATTGACCTGAACTACGCACACACCAAAATTCAAGAAGATCAGAGCAACGATACTCAAGTTATCGTCGAACAAACACACAAAGATACAAGCGCCAGGCCCGTCAACACTGGACTTCACTCGCTTCGCTCGTTCGGTCAACTACGCGCATACCAAAATTCACGAAGATCGGAGCTACGATACTCAAGTTATCGTCGAACAAACATACAAAGATGCAAGCGCCAAGCTCGTCTACACACTACGTCTACCAATCAATTTTGTTAAGGTGCTTTTTATTGAAAGTAGTTACCCTAACTAGAAGTTCGCTTCGAACTAAAACCTCACGACCCCCTACCTTCCCAACCCCCCTACCGATCCGGCTCATCTTCAATCTCATAAATTCTATTGATCTAAACTAGAGGTTCGCCCCGAACTAAGACCTCACGACCCCCTATCTCCCCAACCTCCTACCGATCCGGCTTATCTTGGAACTCATTGACCGAACGAGCGAAGCGAGTGAGGTCCAGTGTAGACGGGCCTGGCGCTTGTAACTTTGTATGTTTGTAACTTTGTATCTTTGTATGTTTGTTCGATGATAACTTGAGTATCGTAGCTCCGATCTTCATGAATTTTGGTATGTGCGTAGTTTACGTCAATAGAAAATTTAAGAGTTCGAAGATAAGCTGGATCGGTAGGGGGGTTGGGGACATAGGGGTCGTGAAGTCTCAGTTCGGGGCGAACTACTAGTAAATTCTATTGACCTGAACTACGCGCACACCAAAATTCAAAAAGATCGGAGCAACGATACTCAAGTTATCGTCGAACAAACATACAAAGATACAAGCGCCAGGCCCGTCTACACTGGACCTCACTCGCTTCGCTCGTTCGGTCAACTACGCGCATACCAAAACTCATGAAGATCGGAGCTACGATACTCAAGTTATTGCCGAACAAACAATACAAGCGCCAGGCTCGTCTACACTGGACCTCACTCGCTTCTCTCGTTCGGTCAATCAATTTTGTTAAGGTGCTTTTTCTTAAAAGTAGCTACCTTAACTAGGAGTACACCCAAAACTGAGACCTCACGACCCCCTATCTCCCCAACCCCCCTACCGATCCGGCTCATCTTCGAACTCACAAATTCTATTGACCTGAACTACGCGTACACCAAAATTCATGAAGATCGGAGCTACAATACTCAAGTTATCGTCGAACAAACATACAAAGTTACAAACATACAATGATACAAATATACAACTCACTCGCTTCGCTCGTTCGGTCAAAAATCTGTGTGCTCTAAAACATTAACATAATACGGTTTAATGAAATATTGTCCTTTACGACATTATAAACGTTTTTGATTTGTAAAACCAATTCTATAAAATTGTAGTAAAAGCCTTTTTTAAAAAGTCTTGGATATTGAGACAAGTTGTCTTAGATATTACTTACTTCGATATAATCGTAAAATGTAGTATTAACCATATTACTAACAATTTGTGTCTTTTACCCCCTTAATTTGCAGGTTTCGATTTCGATATTGGTTTTAACGTCATAAATTATAAAAATATTTTAACAAAAACTAAAAAAATATTGGACGTAAACGCCATTTTTTTGCGAATTTGCCCATTTCAATTATACAGATCGATAGAGCTTCAAAAACTGAACAAAACTGCATTTAAAAGTCATTTTGACCAAAATGGCTTTTACGACATTTGTTGTTTTCAGGATCGATATTATTTTCGGTATATTTGGCCAATGGTGTCTTACTTTTGGACACAATTTATTATTTTAGTAACACAGTTATCAGTAAATGATGCAGCTACTTATTACTTTTATTAATGCTTTATATTGACAATTTAATATTAAACCCAAAACTATTGACTAATATTCTTAAGTCACAGAAATAGTTATTAAAGTCTATTTGGTAGATTAGTTTTTAGCAGTTAAATTGCATTTAGCTCTAATGAAATCATATCTATGTTGAGAAGATATTCAGAATACTAACCAAAGTATGAAGAATATCATATTCTAGAAAACGAGGAATGAGTTTTTGTTTGTTTTTATAATTGAAATTTAGAATTGTCTAGGTAAGACAGTCTTTTCACATTCGACCTCAACGAAATCATCTTGACGAGAAAATATTTTATGACAGCTAACCTCAACGATAACCTAGTTTTGCACTGCTAACTTTACTGGCATCTGACAGAAGGAGACTACAGGAATGCAATATCGACATAAGACAGTCATATCACATTTAGATTCAACGAAATCCTATATGAGTAGAAATATTCTTAATAGGTATACTAAAGATTCAGGTGATTTTTAAGATGCCAGACATGGCACCTTTAGAAATTCATTACCTAGATAGGACAGTTTTATTGCATTTGGACTTAATGAAATCATCTTTACGAGGTAATTTTATTCTAGATACTATGAAATTGGTGTAAAAATAATAAAGCCACAGGCAGTAAATGTCTATACCATAAATTAACTAAAAAAATTAAGACATTTAAACAACCGATTTCTTGTTCCCCCAAAACTTAAACAAGAGTTTTGGGTTTTGATTTGGACAAAGATTTTGTTTGTTTAATTATTACAGTTATGATTATAATACTTATTGTATAGGTTTCATTTATAATTTCTTTTAAAATAGATGATATTTTTGGCTGATAATTCTAAAAATTTAGTTTTTTTTACTGTTGCAATGATTTAATACTATTAAAATGTTATAAATAAACACATATTCGATTCATCCATTTCTTTTAAAATAATAAAAGGGCAAAATTTGTTTGTTTGTAACGAATAGACTTCTGATGAATGATAAAATAATAATAAAAAACACTTTACTTCGGGTCGTTTTACTGCCTAATGCAGGTATTTTAACTAGATACTTTAGTTTTTTAGGCCCTTTACCCCCTTAAATTCAAATTTAATTGCCCTGTACATCCCATTGTTGATCATATTTGGTCCTTTACGACACATATGACGCTATTATAACCAATTCTTTGTGGCTGTAAAGTACTTAAGTTTATTTTTTGTAGGCTGTAAAGGACTCCTATTTTCTTCAATAATTAACTTAAGCTTATTTTATTATTTTTTAAGGATAGAGCAAGAAAAAATAGTTAGGGTTGCCCTTAACGTTATTATTGTAGCAGTGTATATGACAAAAATATAAGACATCAAAATTTTTAATTTTTGTTTTTTAGCTCTCCTGAACAATCGTGTTTTGTCCTTTACGACATTTGAAATTTCTAGTATCGATATTATACATAGAAATACGCGCTGACCAGATACAAATATTTAATTTTAAGCATAAATATTTACATGCAGCGGGAATCGAACCCGCAACCTTCTGCATTGCAGCCAATAATACTTCATTGCACCAGAAACAAAAAATAACAAATATTACAAAATACAAACACTTAATTTACCGGGTTTAATCGCGTTTTATTCATGATTTTTAACCGACCGAGCTTATAACCTGACCCGGTAAATAAAGTGTTTTATTAAGCAAAATCGTGAAAACCATAGAAGAAATTATATATTACAAATTAAAAAAAAAACTTAAAACTAGCGTGGTACAATGGGCGGCCTTATTGCCTAAGTGCGATCTCTTACAGGCAACCAATGAATGGACATATTCAGGTTTCAAAGGAAGAAGCATTTTTTTACATACATAGAATAAATAGATATACAAGGTGTAACGGGTATACCCTTTTAAGCCGAAAGAGGGTTGTTCTAGACATCTAGGCGAACAACTTTTGTTCTACGACTTTTGAAAATTTAAATTTTATTAATGACAAATTTTGAGGTTGTTTCACTGGAAAAACAGCTGCTTTTGATAATAAAGGTAATTGAAGTTTTGATTGTAGTAGAACAAACTAAATGAAATGACATCACAAGGTCAATGACCTCGAACTCTGAGAAACAGCTGATTTTCAAGTAAACTTTACATTTAAAATTTTCGAAAAGTTCTTTGAATTAAGTTGTTCGCCTAGACATCTAGAACAACCCCCTTTCGGCTTAAAAGGGCATACCCGTTACACCTTGTATTCCAGAATAATAAGCGACCTCTACCGGCAAAAATAGAACTAACCTGTGGTATCCCGGAATAAATCGTCGTAGAATAATATTGAAGTGGCAAACAAATCCTGTAAACGCTTCCTTGTCTCATGACTCATAGTGTTCGTGTCAAGTCTGTCATACTGTAGTGCAACTTCACTCGATAGTGTTTCTAATTTTGTTGGTGTAAGCACTGAAACAATTTATGAAGAACTAGCAGCGTTCCGCAGTTTTACCCGCGTAAGGATGATTTATCCGACCTTCACTCGGCCGCCGGGGCCGAGCTTTAGCTTTCATTTTCGTCCATTCAATCAATATAAAAATAATTTCCAAAAATAAGATATTATTTATTAACTAGTAGTTCGCCCCGAACTGAGACCTCACGACCCCCTATCTCCCCAACCCCCCTACCGATCCGGCTCATCTTCGAACTCATAAATTCTATTGACCTAAACTACGCGTATACCAAAATTCATGAAGATCGGAGCTACGATACTCAAGTTATCGTCGAACAAACATACAAAGATACAAGCGCCAAGCCCGTCTACACTGGACCTCACTCGCTTCGCTCGTTCGGTCAATTAGTCAATTTGTTCAATCCTTCATACTCATATAAATACATATAATTTAAAAACATTTACCGTTTTGCTCTGTTACCATGCTCTTTGACGAATGTGATATTGTATCAATTTGCGCTTTTGACGTTATGCTCTCTTATCAATTCGCTTCTTTACTGTTTTGCGACCACTTTACCATTTTGCTCTTTTACCGTTTCGCGCCAAAGGCGTATCATAGGCAACTTTGATCCCGATATCCCGCGGGATCGGGACTTATGCGAGTGAAACCGCGAGACGCAGCTAGTTAATTCTGTATGTTTACTTACATTGTAGTTTATAGCTCAGCTCAGCTACCAAACACTTCATGTGGAGGATCGATTCTTGCGTCGAACTTTCTTGGAATAATGGCGTATATTTATCTACAACGAAAAATATAAAAATAATAATATACAAGGTGTAACGGGTAAGCCCCTTTAAGCCGAAAGGCGGTTTTCTAGTCGTCTAGGCAAACAACTTTAGTTTTACGACTTTTGCAAAATCAAACTTTTTTTTTGACAATTTGAGGTTATGTTTTACTGAAAAAACAGCTGCTTTTGAAAATAACGGCAATTGAAGTTTTGATTGTAGTAGACCAAACTAAATGAAAGAACAAAATAAGGTCAATGACCTCGAACTCTGAGAAACAGCTGATTTTCAAGTAAACTTTACACTTAAAATTTTCGAAAAGTACTTCGAATTTTCAAAAGTCGTAGAACAAAAGTTGTACGCCTAGAAGTCGGGCGGGGGTTATAAGGGCTTACCCTTTACATCTTGTATATAATAACAATAATTTAAATTTAAAACTATTACAATAACTCTATAGTCTGCGTACACTAGAACGTTATGTTACAAATAATTATGAGGCGGTAGTTTACTGTAACTTTTTAGAATGTTAAAATAGACAAATTACATCTCAGTCAACCTTGAAAAAGCCAACTGTAAAGTTGGCGAAAGCTCGGTTCGTTTATAACCATGAATAAAACGCACCAGGTGCACATTTATCGTGAATGAGTCCATATGCAATATTGCGGGCAGAATTGCTTTTTTAGGTCAAAAGGTCATTATTTTTTATTGGTATACATTATAAATTTGATAAACTTCGACTTTACTAAGCAAAAACTTTGGATAGTTGCGAAGATCGCTTAATAAATACCAAACATTGTCTTAAGTCAAAGTTTTTGCTTAGCAAAGTCAAAGTATTTTAGATTATAGATGTAGATTTCAGCCTAACTTATATGGTCACCCATACAATTTAGAGAACTAGCTTTTTTTAATACCTAATATTTTTTTATATCTATACAAGATGTAACAGGTAAGCCCTTTTAATCCGAAAGGGGGTTGTTCTAGACGTTTAGGCGAACGACTTTTGAAAATTCGAAGTACTTTTCGAAAAATTTAGGTGTAAAGTTTACTTGAAAATTAGCTGTTTCTTAGAGTTCGAGGTCATTGACCTTATGTTGTTCTTTCATTTAGTTTGGTCTACTACAATCAAACCTTCAATTACCTTTATTTTCAAAAACAGCTGTTTTTCCAGTGAAACATAATCTCAAAATTTTCAAAAAAAAAGTTCGAATTTTCAAAAGTCGTAGAACAAAAGGTGTTCGCCTAGACGTCTAGAACAACCCCCTTTCGGATTAAAAGGGCTTACCTGTTACATCTTGTATATTATCGTTTTATAACCGAGAAAAACTTTTTTTTTTTTACAATTAAAATAAAAAAAAAAAATCCGTGTTCATAGCTGGTTATGAAAGATCAGTTACAAAAGTGGACCAAACCAAATATACACATACAATAAAAATATTAATAATCAATAAAAGAGGCATTTTGTTTTTAATAAACTTACCAGCAGTATCCAAAGCCTTCCTCAACAGTTGACTATCATTCAATTTGAGCCCCATCACTTTCAGCGCATCGACTTTTTGCTCCAACCACGACAGTGTTTCGTTGTCATATAAGTCACTGGAAATATGCAAAAATCTCATATACCTAGTAAAAAACCAACTTTGTTCAAATTTGACTTTGTACATGTTTGACTTTGTGCATGTTGGGTGTTGTGCGTGTTTGACTTTGTAAATATTTGACTTTGCTGATGTTTGCCTTTGTTTTTGTTTAACTTTGTTCATGTTTGACTTTGTCCATGTTTGACTGTGCTCCCATTGATGATATTTTTGACTTTCAAAAGGCTAGGAAGTCAACGGCGTCTAAATGGGCAATGTTACTTACACAGTATTACGTTTAATGCACTGTAAAGCCAGTCGAGGTAGCGCCATATCTGTCGCACGCTTACACCAGACCAGTTCGTGCGAGCGAGACAGAACATTCGCATCACCTTCCTCGTTGTGCTTCGATAGGTGAGCCGATCTGGGAAAATAATAATTAAGGTAACATGAGTTATTGTTGTAGGTAAGGTCACATAAGTTGTGAGGAAGGTCATATAAGTTTTAGAGAAGATCACATAAGTTGTAGAAGTCACAAAAGTTATAGAAAAGGTCATATAAGTTGTAGAACGGATCACATAAGTTGTAAGATGGTCACAAAAGTTATAGAAAAGGTCATATTAGTTGTAGAACGGATCACATAAGTTGTAAGATGGTCACATAAGTTATAGAAAAGGTCATATAAGTTCTAGAAAAGATCACATAAGTTGTAGAAGTCATATAAGTTGTAAGAAAGGTCACATAAGTTGGAAGAAGGTTACATAAGTTGGAAGAAGGTCACATAAGTTGTAGAAAAGATCACATAAGTTGTAGAAGTCATATAAGTTGTAAGAAAGGTCACATAAGTTGGAAGAAAGTTACATAAGTTGGAAGAAGGTCACATAAGGTATAGAAAAGGTCATATAAATTGAACAAAAGTTGTAAGAAGGACACATAAGTAGTAGGAAAGGTCACATAAGTTGTTGGAAAGGACACTTAAATTGTAGAGAATGTCACATAAATTGTAGAGAATGTCACATAAGTTGTAGAAGTCATATAAGTTGTAAGAAAGCTCACATAAGTTGTAGAAAAGGTCACATGAGTTGTAGGAAAAGTCACATTAACTGAAATATCAACTTCTTCGAGCTCGAATATCTATGGAAGTAGCAATCGTTTGAAAAAATGTTCCACGCAAACGGTGTTTGCGGGGCCTAGAACGATGATTTGATCGCCAGTCTGTCACTAAAGATCGTCCGCCATTGGTCGATTATACGTAATACTGTACGGAACATGTCAGTGTGTACATGTGTTGCTGGGACACCGTGGAACATGGTTTTATCGAATTTAATAGGGAAGTTAGATTCTCCATTCAATTTATTCCTCGTAGACTTCTATATTTCTTTCTTCTATGTCTCAGATTCTCTTACCTAATCATGAGTCTAGCGGCCCACTCCACAATACAATGTTTCTTATTAATCAGACAGTCGTATCGTCTTGTCTGTATGTCGTCGTGCCATTGGATACCTTCTGTTATCTGTGAACAATACATTTCATATAATAGATCCAATCAGGGGGGTTATTCCTGTATTAGAATTGTCCAAAATTTCATTAAAACATCATTGAAATTGCAAACAATGCACATCCTACTAATATAAATGTGAAAGTGTGTGTGTTTGGATGTTTGTTACTCAATCACGCAAAAACTACTGAATCGATTGCGATTAAACTTGAACATAGATAGCTGGATACCGGGAATAACAGTTATGATACGTTTTGTTAAGGGGCCGTAGTAGGCCAGAACTTATAGTTTCTAGGGTGAATTACTACAAAAGTTATTTGAAATAAAAGTTTTTGAAACCATATTCATTAAAGTCGAGGATATTTACTAACACGTGAATGTCGTGAAAACACGATTCCTGATCCAAACTTCCCTCTAAATTGTACAAATAAGTGATATTACTCAGTCAATATTGTACGAAAACTAATAAAACTTTGTATAAGAACTGAACGTAGCTCAATACAGACAGTGAATGTTTTGAATTTCAATAATAACATTTAGTTATCTTGAAACTAGCAATTGTTTGATTTTACGCACAAAAAATTTGCAAGGTCGCATCTTACGTCCTTCACATATACATCTCAAATTCGCTAGCTTTATCCCTGTCACGCTATTAGGGTTGTATAGGCTCTTAAGTTATGATAAGTTATATTTTGTATTAGAAATGTGCAAAAGTGTGTAATAGAAATTATATATTTCTTAATTTCAACATCATTTCAATTACAAACAAGGCACTCACAATCAAACTATAACTTGCAATTAGACTGCAAATGAAACTTTATTGACCTAAAAATTTATAGAAAATGGTTATATTTTATTCGTTTTTTCTCCTATTTAATATACCTAAAGAAAGTTGATATTGTTATTTAATTTACTTACGGCAGATATTTCGAAATAATTCCGCGGCGGCCTTTCCGCCTCGCGTAACCACTTCAAGCTGTCCTGTTTCTTATTTCTATCCAAAGATATCATTTTACCAAACCACGACGAGGTTTCTGCAACAAAATGATAAACTACTAGCTGCGTCCCGCGATTTAACCCGCGTAAGTCCCGAACCCGCGGGAATATCGTTATGCGTTTTTGTCGTTTTGCTATCTTACCATATTGCTCATTATCCATTTTGCGCCTTTCCCATTTTAATAGAATAGATTAGAATAGAAACCATTTATTGGCAAAAACACACGCAGAAGAACACCAAAGACTCAAAATAAAAGACAAAACTTTACATAAAAAAACAAGGATAAAAGAAAACATAAACATAGGCCAATTTAAAACGTCCAAGGAGCCGCGTGTCTGCTGCCAAGAAAGATCCTTCTTGGCAGCAGACACGCCTCAGCATACGTTGTGATTTCAGAAACAACCACAACACCGGGCTTCCGAATTCCCCTTCTTACGACGCATCGAACTGCGAAGCCAAAGGACAATTAAATAATGTGTGTCGTCCTGATAGAAATAGCCCCGAAAACTTAGACGACAATTTGGGACATAAACGATACGAGAATAAACGATGTCCTTTAGACAGCTCGGGCAAGAAATATAAGCCAGCTTACCTGGACTGCGTATCTCCAACCTCGTCGCTGACCAATCCACCTGCTGGAGGCTGCACCATGAACCGAGGGTTTCCGGAACCGTGAATTTTGATTTTGTTAAAATAGCTTCTAGTTCGTGGGTAGGTTTTGATTTGTCGCGAAGCACAGCACCGTGCGAGAAGTGCGTGCGTATACGACCGATGCCAGTGGCGAAAAGCCGAGGTTCACGCTCCTAGTTTTACGAGCAAGCTGACTTGCGCCTGACATTAGGCACTCGCTCGCAACCGTCTAAAGGACGCGCGAATTATAAACGAAACATCCCGCCCACCAAAATGCCGATGGTATTTTCAGGTCACAAAACTTGAAACGATTCTAATGATCATTTTGCAGGCAGGATCCAATATGTTGAAATGATACTAAAACTATGTTTAAAACTACGATGAGATTTGCTGATGCTAACTTAATACTATACGATTAATACTAAGTATATAAACTTATAATAGATAGGATTCAAATTAAGCCTCGATAGGAAGAGGACATAATTTGACCAACGGTCTATTAACGGTATGATGGTCTCCGGTTTTGACTACCGCAATCCGAGGTATCCCATCAGGGCTTGGAATGAGATCCACGACTCTGGCCAGAGGCCATTGTAATGGCGCACGATTGTCGTCTTTAATTATCACCATCGAACCTATCTGAAGGGGGTTAGAATCTTTGGTCCATTTGGCACGTTGCGTTAAAGTGTTGAGATATTCGTGTTTCCATCTGGACCAGAAATTCCGTTGGAACGCTTGTATTAACTGCCACCGACGAAGCCGGTTAAGATTGATATTTGTGTGATCTTCGTCAGGGACAGCAGTCAACGGCTCGAGGGTGAGGAAATGTCCTGGAGTTAGTACCGATAAGTCGTTGGGGTCGGAGCTGATTGGGCAGAGCGGCCTAGAGTTAAGAACGGCTTCGATCTGGGCAAAGAGGGTCGACAGTTCTTCGAACGTCAGAACCTGTTCGCCGATCACGCGATAGAGATGAGCTTTAGCCGCTTTAATTTGAATCTCCCAGACGCCTCCAAAGTGAGGGGCCGAAGGAGGATTGAATTTGAATTCAATCCTCTCCGAGCTGGAAGCCTGCTGTGTAAGAGAGACCAGCTGGTTTCTCGCGCCTACAAAATTAGTACCGCAATCTGCATGGATTTCGTTACATCGACCTCGACGAGCAACGAAGCGCCGGAGCGCAGCGATAAATCCGTCCGTTGAGAGTGTTGACACTGCCTCAAGATGCACCGCCTTAGTCGCGAGGCAGACGAATAGGCAGAGATAAGCCTTGTCAATTTTAGCTCCACGGTGTGGGCCGAGTTTAATTCGAAAGGGACCACCAAAGTCCACGCCCACGATTGAAAAAGGCTTTATTTGATTGACGCGGTAAGATGGTAGGTCGCTCATAAACGGTTGCAAAGGCTTAGGGTTTGTACGGAAGCATTTGATGCATTTTGCGAGTTGACGACGGATTGAGCGTTTAGCGGACACTATCCAGAACTGTTGTAAAAGTAAGAAGTGAGTTGTATTGATACCTGGGTGCAAATAGTTGCGATGAATGGAGTCAATGATTAGATACGTGAAAGGGTGATCGGACGGCAAGAAAGCAGGGTGCTTATGTTTATATTCTAAACCGGATCTAGATAACCTGCCGCCCACCCTGAGAATACCTGATTCGTCGACGAACGGATTAAGTCGACGAAAAGGTTTCGATATGGATTTGTTTGAACTCAGACTCTGGAGCTCCTTGAAAAACGATTGATTTTGCACATGTTTCACGACCAGCATGAGCGCTTTGTGACGCTCTACGTTAGTTAAGTACTTGTTTCGTTTAATTTGACTACGGTTTCGACAGTTCGCGATGAACCGTCCAAGAAGAGCTACAATGTTGACGATTGTTTGTAGAGAAGAAAATCGATTCAATAAATCGTCGAAAACGTTAAGTTCAACTGTATCAGGTTCGGTCGTTATCAATGCGATCGACCTGCGCGCTTCGGTGCAGATAATTACCTCATCTTCCTTAGAGTTGGTCGATGTATCCAATGGCCACGTTTCACGTGGCTGTGAAAGCCAACATGGCCCCGCCCACCACAAAGAATTGTGAAGCAGTTCCTGGGGAAATTGCCCACGTGAACAAACGTCTGCAGGGTTATCGCCTGACGCCACGTGATGCCAGCATTCGGGAGGAGTGAGTTCCTGAATTCGGCTGACCCGATTGGCTACAAAAGTAGCCCAACGTGATGATTGTGAGCGCAACCACGCGAGAACAACCGTGGAGTCTGACCAAAGGTAGACCGCGTCGATTTTGATGCGGGAGAGGTAGGTATCGCGTATAAAATTGTATAACTCCGCGAGTAAAACCGCCGCGCAGAGCTCTAGTCGTGGAAGCGAAGTACGTTTTAGAGGCGCGACGCGGGCTTTTGAGCACACAAAATAAACGCGTACATTATTATACAAATCAGTAACACGCAAGTAGAAAACCGATCCTAGTGCGATTTCAGAGCTGTCGCTGAAACCGTGAAGTTCGCATGATTTGACATTCTGACTGATCAGTTGACGTGGTATTCTGAGTTGAGCCAAAGTCGATAATTCGTTACGATATATGTTCCATGCACGAATGACCTCGTCGGGAGGAGTCTGATCCCAGCCGATACCGAGGATCCAAAGCTTTTGGATCAAGCATTTAGCTTGGATTGTGATCGGGGACAGAAAACCCAGCGGGTCGAAAATACGAGCAACTTCGCTCAGTATTGAACGCTTAGTACATGGCCGATCTGACGGTTTGATTTCGAAGAGGAATGTATCGGAAACGGGGTCCCACTTCAGACCTAGAACCTTTAGGGTAGGAGTTTCCGTATTATCGAGAGAAACAGAACCGGTAAGACAATCTTCTGGAGGTAGGTCCGCCAGAAGCTCAGGTGTGTTACTAGCCCACTTCCGAAGTTTGAAGCATCCGAGATTGAATAACGCTATAAGCTGAGTTTTAGCCTGTTGCGCGAGCTTCAAAGAGGCAAATCCCGTAGTGACGTCATCGATGTAGATGTCAGACAAAATGACTTCCTTCGCAATGGGATAAGCATCTCCCTCATCCTCTGCAAGCTGTCGTAGAATACGGCAAGCGAGATAGGGGGATGACGACAAACCATAGGTAACGGTACGCAAACGATATTCGTGAAGGTTCTCGTGAGGCGAGGTCCTCCAGAATATACGTTGGTAATCACAGTGCTCGGGAGCGAGGAGTATTTGTCGATACATTTGTCGAACGTCGGACATGAACACCACGTTATGCTCACGGAAGCGCAAAAGAATGCTCATTATGCTTGGCTGCAATTTTGGACCGGTATGTTGAGCGTCGTTGAGCGAGCGAGAATTAAAATCCTTTGCAGATGCATCGAAAACGACGCGCAGTCGCGTTGTCGCGGAATCAGGGCGAAGTACGCAATGATGAGGGATGTAGTATTTACCCTTGCAAATTTCGTGCGATGGAACTTGGGTCATATGACCGCTTTCGATATAATCAGACATAAAGTCTGCGTATTGAGCATATAAGTCCGGGTCACGAGATAGTCTACGTTCGATCGCATGGAATCTTCGCATAGCTACATCGCGAGAACCCTCGAAGATTGGTTCTGATTCTTCTTTGAAAGGAATTCGAACAACGTAACGTCCGGTAGGATCGCGGTAATGTTCCGATACAAATTTTTGTTCGCATAACATTTCTTCTGGACTTAGGTTTGATGAACTTGGTACTGAATCGAGCTCCCAGAAGCGTTGAACTAATGAGTTTAACTCATTATCGATCTCCGGTAACGAATTTAATAAAGTACTAGTCGTTAGACATGTTTTGCCTAAGAGAAGCCAACCAAATCGGGAATTGAAAGCAGTAGGTTGGTTGACACCTCCTTTGATGTGTTGATTAAGGACAGAGTCTGCGAATACATCTGCAGCTAACAATATATCGATAGGTCCGGGTATGTCAAACCCAGGGTCGGCTAACGGTAACGATTTAATATGTGACCATCCCGATGTGTTCAATTTTGCGATAGGTTGATCGCCACATATCTTAGGAATGATGAGCATATTCAATTTTAAAAGAACACGATCGTCAGTGCCGACTGTACACGTGACGTCACCAAGGATCGGCGCGGCCGCCTCTCCTAGTCCACTGACGCTCGCCGTAGCCGGTGCGCGCCTTAGTTTTAAACGATTAACTGCAGATTCGGTAATGAAGTTGCTCTGACTTCCCGTGTCGAACAATGCACGAAACGATTGCATTTTGCCTGAAGCGTCCTGAATTTGTACGATGGCGGTTGCCAGCAACACGGTGGTATTCGATTTAGTCCTTGACACCAATGACGACCCGGTGAGATTAGGTTCGCTATGAGTATTGTCGCGATGGAGTAAGGTATGATGCTTACGTTTACATGTGCGGCACGAGAAAATTGATTTGCAATCTTTTAATTGATGCGACGGCTTCAGGCAGTTATAACACCAGTTCTTTTGTTTTACAATATTCATCCGATCATCTAGTGATTTATTCAAAAAGGCTTGACAGTTTGAAATAGAATGCGAGTCGTTACAAAAAGAACACTTTGTAATAAAGTTTCCTATAGTATTACTATCCTTTTGTTTTGAATGTTGCGCGCGCTTATCTAGTTGATCTGTCGCGGCAACAAGCGCATGAGACGCGGAAACGCGCCGGGTAACCGGCTTATTCGATGACGTATGAATTGGTTCGGTAAAGTGTGTATCACGCAGTAAAGCTTCACATTTGGAACGTAAAAAATATTTTAATTGGGAATATGAGGGTAATTCGATGTTCGCGTTCCGTTCTTCAAAGTCGCGGCGAAGATCCTTATCTAATTTCGATAGTATATGGTAAACAAGAACAAAATCCCATGAGTTAATTGGTAAATCCATAGATTTTAAAATACTTAAGTTTTCTTCGAAAGAATCTAACGACTTTTGAAATTCGCGCGCATTTTTAGGGTTAAATCCAATATTCAAAAGATCTCTCCAACACGTAAAGGCCAAGGTGCGCTTACACTTGTAACGAGAAACGAGCGATTGATAAGCGTCATCATAATATTCGTGACTCATAGGGTACGCTTTCACAACTGATAACGCATCCCCGCTAAGAGAGGAAATCAAATAATGAAACTTCTCGGTATCGTTGAGTGACTTAGAGTTATGAATTAATGTGTTAAAAACGTCGACGTACTCTGGCCACTCCTTTATATTCGAACCATTAAAACTTGGTAATATGATTTTAGGTAAACGTATGTTTGACTGAGTTGACCGGGTGTAGTCGTTGTGCGATTTTGATGACTCACTTTTAGTGAGTTTACGATAAATTGAAATTACTTCGAAATACATTCGGTCAAAATCTTCTTGTAACTTGTCATCATCTACATTTTCCTCGCTCCCTAATAATTGCATAATAGTAAAATGAGCGTTCTCAAAGTTAACTACGATTTGTTTTACTTCTTGATAATATGAAAAGAATAACTCGCTTTGTTCCCCATCACTTAAGGTGACGGTTCCAATCTCCAAAGCCTTTGCTAATCGTTTGTAAGCGATAGTACGTTTGCGACGTAAGGACGGTAAATCCTGTACCGTATATTCAGTATCTATTGATTTCGATTTCGATTTCTTTAAACAAGGCATTTGACGACCGGAAAGTTTTCTAATTGACACCGACATAATGAATTTTATAAAATGTTGTCAGTAAAAAAAAAATCACGTAACGATACAATATGAATCGGTAGTTATCCTAAGAATCGATAACGATAACAAAACAAAAAAAAATCTTGAATTTAATTTTCTTTAAATAATCTTTAAAGCCGCAGCTTAATGTAGTGAACAAAGTATATCCGAGCGATAGTATGGAATGCGAGGTGTTATACGTCTACCCTACACTTTTGATATTGATATCTTCTCAGCCACCGTTATATGGCCGAAGGTAAAGATTCGAATATAATTGTGATTTATATTACCCTATTAACAAAAGGAAAGTAGGTAATGATTGATTATTGATTCGGATGAATTTACCTTCTGGAATTAGGTATTGATAAATGTATAAAAAGAACGTAGTATATGTACTTAGTCTTGGAAGATGAATCTATTGCAAGCGAAATAAATAAGTACCGATAGAAAAGTGTTTACTCAAATTATATTTGCACTCACAGTAGACTCCGATAATAGATAACTAAGTACCTAATGGTTTGAAAATTGAAAATATTTAAGCCGATAGTGTAAATAAGCACCGTTAAGAGATTTTTTTGCTTATTACGCGTTCTTAAATAATTTTCGACTTTGGTACTTAGGTAGTACGTACCTACTTGTTGGAAAATGAAATTATTTTATGCCGATTAGAAACATAAGCACCGACGATTTATAAAGAGATTGCTTATGTATGAGTGTTCACAAAATAACTTCCGATGTACCTATTCGAAAATTGAAATTATTACAAACCGATAGAATGATAGACACCGATTAGTATTAAGATTGCCTATGAGTTTTTGTAATAATTTCCGATGTGATTTTTGGCTGGAACATTGAAATTATTATAAACCGATAAAATAATAGACACCGTTTGTTCGTATGATTGTCTATTATGAGAATTTTATAATAATTTCCAAATCTACCCACTTGATAAGTGAAGAAAATGTAAGCCAATAATAAAATTAAACACCGAGAATGTAATGATTGTTTAATTTGTTCCTACAAAATCTTCCGATTTAGCTAATTTAACCTTGTAAATATTCGTTGAAATAAACCCACGCTCGATGGTGGCAACAAAGGATGCACTTGTATTTGGTACTTGGTAAAAGATGCACTTGGTAGGTAGGTACCTACTTGCACTAGATGATGCAATACCTCAAACGCAGTTAGTAAAAAGAGAATTTCAATTACGAATAATTGACCGATGGTTTTACTATTGTATCTAAGATAATTGCCTGCACTGTGACCATTAAATACCATAGGTAAGGTGGATTAATCCCGGGTTTCGGCACCAATAAAATGTGTCGTCCTGATAGAAATAGCCCCGAAAACTTAGACGACAATTTGGGACATAAACGATACGAGAATAAACGATGTCCTTTAGACAGCTCGGGCAAGAAATATAAGCCAGCTTACCTGGACTGCGTATCTCCAACCTCGTCGCTGACCAATCCACCTGCTGGAGGCTGCACCATGAACCGAGGGTTTCCGGAACCGTGAATTTTGATTTTGTTAAAATAGCTTCTAGTTCGTGGGTAGGTTTTGATTTGTCGCGAAGCACAGCACCGTGCGAGAAGTGCGTGCGTATACGACCGATGCCAGTGGCGAAAAGCCGAGGTTCACGCTCCTAGTTTTACGAGCAAGCTGACTTGCGCCTGACATTAGGCACTCGCTCGCAACCGTCTAAAGGACGCGCGAATTATAAACGAAACATAATGTATTATAGAAGTACAAAACAAATAAGTAAATATTGTATAAATAAAAGTTTAAAATAAGAAATAATAAATATGTTTAAGTCCATAAATATCACATAACATATTTATAATAAATACACACTAAAAAGCAAAAACAATAAACTATTTTGAGATCGTTTTCCGTTTTGCTTTTTTGCCGTTCCGCGCCTTACCTGTATATTGAAGGAGCAGCTCATCAAAATGTTCCCTACTGGTCCAAGCTATTGGTATATCACTATTTTCAACTGAACATTTGCCTTGTAGTGTCAAATCGTCCCAGTTTGACAGCTTTTTGAATGTTGACACTAACTCTGAGAAAAACAACTTTTTTCAAACAGACTTTCAAAAGAGGATGTCTTGAATGAGGATATATTTTGCGTGTTTCTCACACAAACACATCCGTTTCCACACATCCACAAACAATCCGCATCCACACATCCACAAACTATCCGCATCTACACATCCAGAAACTATCAGCATCTAGACATTCACAAACAATTTCAATTCGATTGAAACAATCAGCTAGCGGATCAATTCAATTCATTTAATTCATACTAGCTGTTACCCGCGACTTCGTCTGCATAGAAATAGTGCATAGCCGACTTATTCGTTCATTACTCAGCAGTGGTATCATTAAATTAGCATCCACCGCTACTAGTTGCTATTTACTGTCAAAATAATAAATATAAGTAGTATATCCGTTGTCTAGTCACCGTAACACAAGCTTAGCAGCTTACCATGGGGCTAGATGGCGCTGTGTGTTGGTCACAAAATTTATTTATTTAAAATCATGTCGAGCTTTCTATTGTTTTTATTCCAACTGATTTGTACCATGATTATAGTGAATAATTGAATTGAATTGAATTGAAAAACACATTTCGTATTCTACATTGCTGCTTTGAAGTAATCACCGGTAACAACCACGTTACGTCAAAGCACCAATGTACTGCAACTTAGCAACTAGTAACGGTGGATGCTAATTAGATGATACCACAGCAGATTCTACTAATTGGATCTTGATGTAAAGTATACCATGACCTTCCTCGAAAATAGAACTAACCAATATCGAAAACCAGATTTCAATCGGATTAGTGATTTTAACAAGTAAACTCGACGGTGCCGGCTTCAAATGCATGCAAATCAACGCTATGGTTTGAACCGCGCAGGTTTTTTACTGCGCGGTGGGATTTCGATGCCGATTCCGGCGGAAGTTGCGCGGTAGGTTCCCAGGTTCGAGTCTTACCTTCTATAGAAAATTCTTCATTCTCATCTCTCATGGAAACATCGTATTCAATATGATTGATCGATTTTCTGAAAAAAAAAAAATTCTGTGATCAACACACAGCGCCATCTAGCCCCATGGTAAGCTGCTAAGCTTGTGTTACGGTGACTAGACACCGAATATACTTCTTATATTTATTTTTCTTTCGTAAATACATACATATTATACATAGAAATACGCCCAGACCAGATACAAATATTTATGAAAAGAGATTAAAGTTAAAGTTTAAACTGTGTGTTTCCGCAATCAGCCCTACTATTGGGCCTTTGTGCGTGATTTTAAGCCGTAGGTTTCCTCACGATGTTTTCCTTCACCGTAAGAGCGATGTTAAATAGCACACGTAATTTTTTCTTAAAGAAAAAGACATTAATGCGCGGCCGGGATTCGAAACCACGACCTTCAGAATGCAAGTCGGGTTATCTACCACTAGACCAACACCGCTCATCTCGAAAGGAGATATATCTAATTACTAGCTGCGCCCCGCGGTTTTACCCTCTTAAATCCCGATCCCGCGGGATCATCGGGATCCAAAGTATCCTATGTAACTCCAATGACTTCCTTGACTTGACTTTTACTCCAACGACTTGACTGTTTTGATGCAAATTGCAAATAAATTTCAAAAAGAAGATCGGCGTTTTTCTTTCGAACTCAGACCTAGGCGGTGGAGGTACATTAATGAAATTTTAAAGGCATTCCTAAAACACAAGATATGGATTATTCAACTGATTTACGTGATCTAAAGCCACGGTGTTCGTATTTTCGTTTATTTTCCGCTAGATTAAAATATTTTGTATACTAAAGTTTCACAGTTAAAAGCTCCAAACCTGAAAAATGGCGGCTCAATCTCTCCTAACTTAGGAGAATAGTGTAGTGCTCCTAACTGTGAAACTTTAACATACAATATCTTTTAATTATCAAAGTTGTTTGAAGTGCAAAATGTGTTATCTGTGGAACATAGCTGGTCCATTTTGAACGTTCTTAATAATTAATACTTGACACTGGCTACTTTCCAAATGGCCATAATCGGTTCACAACCGATGAGAAATAAAAAAAAACTCTATATACCACATATATACTTACCCAAGTACAAATTGTTTCGGATCACATTGTCTCAATTTTAAATCTTCGTGCAAAATTTTCACCATATATTCGACATCAGTGCCTAAAGTTTTTGATTTTAACTCCTCCATGGTGTCCAAAATACTGTAAAGAAACAATAAATAGAATATTTAAGAAATTATTGTATCTATTACATTAATTCAATCAAACTAGTAGATGGTTATACAAGGGCTGAAGGTCAAGCATTTCACCTGAGACAATTGTTCGAGGGTGAAATGCGTGACATTCACCCGAGTTAAACACTCTACTTTTCATTGCGACTGTGAGAAAATTAAACTACTCGCACATTTGATAAAACAAGTAGGTATATTGAGAATCAATTAAAATATCATGTATATTTAGAACAATTTGTAAAATCCAAATTCGATTGTTTTTATAAATTTTTAAAAAAGTTAAAATACACACACAAACATACTGCCAACATTAGAAAAAAATCGAAGAACTTATCTATTGGCTCCAGTATTAAGTACTAATCGAGTTGGTCACGCCGTGCATCTAAGCAGCCATGCCGACACATAAAAAAAGGAGGAAGCAATCATGATGTGGCATTATAGCGAGTGGCAGAATAGAAGAGTATGTAATTCAATTATCAAAGCCAAACGAAAAAAAAGGCTTGTTTTATTTCAGATTTAATATTTGTATTTATTTATGATTTATGCATTAAATTGATAGCTATAAAATAAATAGTAAACAATCAATTTACCTTTTAAAACCGCATCCAAGTTATTAAATATTAAAATAATAAAAGAAGGTTTCATTTTCGTTTTATTTACTTAGTTATGGCTTTCTGTCAGCAATATAGGACAATTTAGCCAGTTTCTCGTACTAATAGTGAACTACCACTATTATACTAATTTCAGATTATAATTTGACGTTTCTGTTCCTTGGATTTGACAATATTTCTTTGAACGAATGTGTCAAATGTTTGCATTAAACAATAAATATATCACTTTTAACCCTAGGGATGTAATGAGCCAGTTTCAACCTGGCTCAATTAAAAAAACATGTACAAACGAGATCCAGACCCGAAGTTTTAATAAAAACAACACATACCCATCAATTTCACACAAATCCTGAGCAAAAAGTCTGGCAAACTCCAAAAACGTGGTTTCCTTTGTTATTAGTTTGGCCAACATTCCAGCCATCAGAGGGAACGTGTTGAAATCAACCGTTTTTATTGAAACAAACAGTTGTTTCAGTAAATCTATGGAAGACTCTGTTGATACCTGAAATAAATACAAAATAATAATTCAACGCCCATTGTGGCGCGGCGGGCGGACGCCCGACTGCAATGCAGGGCTGCGAGTTCGAATCCCGTCGGATGCAAATATTTATGATTAAAAATAAATATTTGTATCTGGTCTGGGTGTATTTCTATGTATAATATGTATGTATTTACAAAATAAAAGTCAATATAAGTAGTATATCCGTTGTCTAGTCACCGTAACACAAGCTTAGCAGCTTACCACGGGGCTAGATGGCGCTGTGTGTTGGTCACAGGATTATTTAATTATAAAAAAATATACTTGCAAATATTAGTGTTTATAATATATCTAGCTGCGCCCCGCGGTTTCACCCACGCATGTCGCGATCCCGCGTTATTCTCACACCTACCTACCGCAATGCAAAAATCCACACTTAAATGGACGACCAGGGAAGTACTGATGATGGAAAATCCACTGTGCACTGATGGCTTTAACAATGCACAGTGGATTTTTGCGCTGCAGTAGGTAGGTGAAGTAAGGTGAAGTTTGTATGTCAGTAAATAATAATGACGATGGATGACGACCAATGACGATGGATGATGATGATGACGATAAGTGACGATAACCATGACGATGATGCCACTCTACATCACTTACCCTACCCCTGTCTCGATTTTTATTTATAAATAGTTATCACTCTCGTAAGTCCCGATTCCGCGGGATTTTCGGGATCAAAAGTATTCTATGTTACTCTCCATCAATTAAACTATCCCTATGCAAATTTTCATCCAAATCAGTCGAGCCGTTTGACAGTGAAGAGGGAACAAACAAATAATTAAACAAACAGAATTTCGGATTTATAATATTAGTAAGATAAGATTACCCATCCTCCATCAATTAAACTATCAATATGCGAATTTTCATCCAAATCGGTCGAGCCGTTTGACCGTGAAAAGGGAAAATACAAACAAACAGACTTTCGGATTTAGAATATTAGTAAGATAAGATAATATTATTATTATTAAGAATTAGATGATCGATATTGTCAGTGTGCTTTAGATTTTGTGAGAAACAGAATGAAACTTTTATCCTAGTCAATTAATGTAATTGAGTAAATAATTGTGTTATTTCCCTATAAACCCTCCCGGGTTTTTGACGACCTCTGTGGCGCGTCAGGCGAACGCTCGGCTGCAATGCAGAAGGTTGCGGGTTCGATTCCCGCTGGGTGCAAATATTTATGCTTAAAAATAAATATTTGTATCTGGTCTGGGCGTATTTCTATGTATAATATGTATGTATTTACAAAAGAAAAATAAATATAAGTAGTATATCCGTTATCTAGTCACCGTAACACAAGCTTAGCAGCTTACCACGGGGCTAGATGGCGCTGTGTGTTCGTCACAGGATTTATTTATTTTTATTTATTTTATTTATTTATAAATAAATAAATCATTAAGATTTGTATCAAAACAAAATGGAGTATTCACCTGAGTAAACTGTACCAATGTGTCCAGTATTTTTTCAACAAATACATCTGAACCGAAACCAGCTTTTGTATCTGAAAAAAAAAAAAAACTTACATTAACTAGCTGTTACCCGCGACTTCGTCTACTTAGAAATAGTGCATAACTGACTTTATGCGTGTTTGAGTTTTTACATTTTTGACATTTTGCGTTTTTGACTTTATGCGTTTTTTACTTTATGCGTGTGATCCACTTTTTCGTTCATTACTAGGGTTCTACTAATTGGATTTCGATGTATAGAATACCACGACGTTCCTCGAAAATAGAACTATCCAATATTGAAAACCAGATTTCAATCGGTTTAGTAGTTTTTAATTGTATAAGGAACAGACAGAGAAACAGACATGCATTTTAAAAATTATATAATTTTGTTCTACTACTCTTCCTAAGTCCCCTAGACAACTTTTTTTTAATTTACTTCCAAGTACAGACTTTTTGTCCTCTCTTCCTTTATTATAAGTATAGATCAGTAAGGCTACCGCGCATCTTCAGTTGTAATCGACATCGAAATACCACTGCGCAATGGAATAACCTGCGCGGTTGGAACGTCTGGATCCTATACTACCAGCTACCTATATTCCAAGTTTGAGGTTCAGTAGTTTCTGCGTGAAAGAGTAACAAAGTCGCAAACAGACAAACATACATACAAATTTTCGCGTTTATAGTATTACCAGCTGCACCCCGCAGTTTCACCCGCGTAAGTTCCGTTCCCGCGGGAATGACGACCTCTGTGGCGCGTCGGGCGAACGCTTGGCTGCAATACAGAAGGTTGCGGGTTCGATTCCCGCTGGGTGCAAATATTTATACTTAAAAATAAATATTTGTATCTGGTCTGGGCGTATTTCTATGTATAATATGTATGTATTTACAAAAGAAAAATAAATATAAGTAGTATATCCGTTGTCTAGTCACCGTAACACAAGCTTAGCAGCTTACCATGGGGCTAGATGGCGCTGTGTGTTCGTCGCAGGATTTAATAATAATTTTAATTAATTAATTTAATATCGGGATAAAAAGTAGACTATGTGTTAATCCAGGTCCCCAACTACCTATATTCCAAGTTTTATCGCAATCGGTTCAGTAGTTTTTGCGTGAAAGAGTAACAACCTCACATACATACATACTTACATACAAACTTTCGCGTTTATAATATTAGTAAGAAGTAAGTTTAGGACTTACCACTTTTATTTTGTTTTGTGTTTGTTTTAAAAGAATAAGTTCTCAAACTACCGACGTATGCTTTAGTTCTCGTCAATATTTTTGAAAATTGACCTCTCTCCCTGGAATAAAAAAAAAACATATAAAAAAATACGGGTTGAATGGGGTTCTATTCGTGATTTTTAAACGACCGAGCTTTCGCCCTTTTTACAGTTAGCTTTTCAAGGTTGGTTGGTTATTCTGCAGAATCGCGAAAACCATAGAAAAATAGACAATTTAAACTCACACGATTGAACTCAATCATTTTACCCGAGTCTCATTCGCGTATTATTAATTTTTATTTTTAAATTTTTAAATTCTCTTACCTCGACGTTTCGATCATGTAATCATAGAAAATATTGGGTTATTGATTGATGGGCGATCTCTTCCAGGCAACCAATGAATGGAAAAGACTTAAGGAAGTGGATGGGTAATGTGTTATTGTTCGAATTATAGATAATATCTGTATTATGACGATTGTAAAATAACACATGATCACAAAAAAAAACCCCATGAGTCTCTTGTGGCTTCTTCTCATCGGAGGGCGCGTTCCGAAGCCACACTAAAATCTCACACCTAAGACGTAGCCAAATGATCATGTGCATTTAATGTTGTCTGTACGGTCTCCCTTGTTTCCTCTTTTTGTGGGTTGGATGCCAATAATTAATTGGCATCCAACCATCCAGGGAGACCGTACAGACGCTGGGCGGATGAGATCAAGGTGACAGCAGGCAACACATGGTCCAGATCAGCAAGGGACAGAATTCTTTGGAGATGTTTAGGAGAGGCCTTTGCCAAAGAGCAAACGGATGAATCGAGTAACAGTGAAAATAATTTAATTTAATACAAAATAGAATAATTTATTGAATGTGAATTTTATTAGAACTAAGTGGAAAATGTAGAAATCCGAATAAAAGGCTATTATTATTATTATTTAATGTTGTACAAGAATCTAAAGGAAATAAACTATTTTGACTTTGACTTTGACTTTATAAAATACGGGTAAAAAGAGGTTATTTTGTGACAGTATGCCTAACTTTTTGTGTGACCTTTTAAACATTCAACATGACGTATAATTTTGTCTATGGTTTCCGCGTTTTTGCGTAATAAAACCACAATATTTACCGGGTTTTAATCTGTTTTATAAGATAAGATAAGATGAAACTTTATTGTACCAAAAGAAACGTTTACAAAACAAAACAATAAACATAAAAAAAACAACAAAATAAATAAATAAACATGACATTAAGAAACATAATATACTTAAAAAAAAAATATAACTATGGTACAATGGGCAGCCTTATCGCTAAAAGCGATCTCTTCCAGGCAACCTTTGGATGAACAAGAATTGATGGAGGTGATGGGTGGGTACAATTGATGGAGGTGATGGGTGGGTACAATTGATGGAGGTGATGGGTGGGTACAATTGATGGAGGTGATGGGTGGGTACAATTGATGGAGGTGATGGGTGGGTACAATTGATGGAGGTGATGGGTGGGTACAATTGATGGAGGTGATGGGTGGGTACAATTGATGGAGGTGATGGGTGGGTACAATTGATGGAGGTGATGGGTGGGTACAATTGATTTAGGTGATGGGTGGGTTCAATTGATGGAGGTGATGGGTGGGTACAATTGATGGAGGTGATGGGTGGGTACAATTGATGGAGGTGATGGGTGGGTACAATTGATGGAGGTGATGGGTGGGTACAATTGATGGAGGTGATGGGTGGGTACAATTGATGGAGGTGATGGGTGGGTACAATTGATGTAGGTGATGGGTGGGTACAATTGATTGAGGTGATGGGTGGATTCAATTGATGGAGGTGATGGGTGGGTACAATTGATTGAGGTGATGGGTGGGTTCAATTGATGGAGGTGATGGGTGGGTACAATTGATCGAGGTGATGGGTGGGTACAATTGATGGAGGTGATGGGTGGGTACAATTGATGGAGGTGATGGGTGGGTACAATTGATGGAGGTGATGGGTGGGTACAATTGATGGAGGTGATGGGTGGGTACAATTGATGGAGGTGATGGGTGGGTACAATTGATTGAGGTGATGGGTGGGTACAATTGATTGAGGTGATGGGTGGGTTCAATTCCTCTTCCTTCGGATCTCGGTGACGAGTAAGACGTCTAACTCCACGCTCGCTGATTTTTCGAAAATATTTAAATCAAAATTAAATAAATTATCCGGCAAGGAGTACCAGGCTGACAGAACTAGGAGAAGCTTTGACGCATTTGTAAGTACAACTAACAAGGACAGAGCAACACCTGTGCAGGCCCGTTTGTGAGTGCAACTAACAAGGACGGCACTACACCTGTGCAGACGCACCCACAGCTGTTTACACACGCTGGCGTACCGTACAGGCCCGCCCACTCTCAAGTACGCACACTAGCAAACTTCACTGCGGACCCGCCCTATTACCGACGGAACTTAGACTCCTCAAATAGGCCTACACACACTGAAATCATAAATAAAATGGCACAAATTACACCAAATAAGGCGAAATCTCCCATTGTGGAGATACCTGTAAGTGAACTTGAAGGATACTCCTCCGATTCACAAGCACTACCATCCATAGCTCGCCTTGAACAAAGTGTTAAAGGAGACATGTCACTTAGGAGTCTGAAGAGGAAACTAGTAGATGGTACCTCATCCGAGCAACACTGTATAATGGCAAAGATACATGAACTGTTCGAAAGGTTTGAGCTACAGCAGAGCAAGCAGCTGGATTCTATTGTTAGTTCTATCGGCGTTGTGCAGGAGCAGAATGCAGAAATTCGATCTAGCATCGAATTTCTCTCTATGAAATACGATCAGGTGTTGGAACGTATGACGACTCTTGAACGAGAAAACACAGAATATAAAAAACAAATCGACCTGTTAGAATACAAAATAGAAAATCTCGATCGAAATTCGCGTTCGTCTATGGTTGAGTTGCGAAATGTTCCTTTACAAAAACCTGAAACAAAAGACACCCTAAGAGGCATAATAAAGAATCTCGGCAAAACCCTCCAACTTCCAGTAGTCGATACTGACATTCGAGATGTTATCCGTACAAAAACAAAGCTGAACAAACCGGGGTCTGTATTGGTTGAGTTCTCAACCATCTCAACCAGGGACAATTTCATGTACCAAAGTCGTAAATTTAACAAAGAAAGTAATGGTAACAGATTGAATACAACTCATATTCACTTAACCGGCCCTGTTCAACCAATTTACATAGGTGAGTCGCTGACAGCCAGAGCACGAAAATTGCACTATCTATCTAGGCAACTGGTCATAGAAAAAACCGTATATAGCTGCTGGTCTAAGTATGGGAAAATATATGTCAAACTTCAAGAGAACTCAAACCCAATCAAAATAGAAAATACTGATGACATCAACAAACTACGCGCTAAGCCCCTATTGATATGACTAAATTATTGTTTTGTGTTTAAAAATGCTTTTTTTGGATTGTATAAATTAAGTTTTTACCAGTACTTTTGTAGCAGCCATAAGATATTTCTACCCACAGTCATTTTAACACCGCAATACACTTTACAAATTATGTTCCAATCTGCCTACCTAAACGGATCAAAACTGATAAACGCAATATACAATAATATAACTTTATCTACCTATTTAATTATGTACTATTTAACTATGATATATTTACTTACCTATTCTTATATATTTCTGTCCCAAAATGGCTTCAAACACTCCCGATATCGTTTAAAAACTACAAGAGAAACATATACAGTTCGTCTTCTTGTCGCAAACACTTTTACGTTTAGGGCAATCAAAATTCGATAGTTTAATTAGTATAAATAATGACCTCGACCAACTCAATATAGCTACCACGATGCACTCAAGCCTAGAAAACTGTGATAGATTGATGAATAGCACTGATTCTCCGTTTAAAATATTTTGTCAAAACATTCGTAGTATTCGGCGTAATTTTGCCCAGTTACAATTATATTTAGGACGCACGTGCACTCAATGGGACCTTATCATTTTAACTGAATGCTGGATTAGTTCTATGCAAGTTGTACCTGATCTGGAAGGATTTCATTACGCACACACATGCAACAATCTAACACAAAATGAGGGAGTGGTAGTTTACAGTAGAAACTCGATGCACATAAAAATTGAAGAATACATGCTTTTGGATGCAAATTGTTTAATTCTTAAATTAAATCACAACACAATAGTTTTTGCGATTTATCGACCTTATGGTTTCAAAGATACCACACGATTTATACAATCCCTAAACCAATTACTGAGTAAATACTCTTCCTATCCTAACATAATTGTAACTGGTGATATTAATATCGACATTGCACCACTAAATAAAGACACAAGTTCATCAACTTATTTAAATTTGCTGGCGTCACATAGCATCCTACCAGCCTATAACATCGTAACTCACAACAAAACCTGCCTAGATCACGTAATGCTGAAATCTAAATTTAACATGATTGTCAAGTGCTATATAGCCGAAACAACACTAACAGACCATTTCTCTATTTTATTTTCTTTAAAATTAAACCCAAAAACCAGAAAAGATGCACCAAAGCTATTTAAAATTCTGAATGACGAACAAATAGATATTGACATAAATAAACTCGATTTTTCTAATATTTATAGTCTTAATGATGTAAATGCAGAAATGAATTTTCTAATTGCATCTATAAATAGAATAACTGAAGCTAATACCAGAGTAATTAAAACATCATGTAGAAGGCGAATTAGAGTCCCTTGGTTGACACCTGGCTTACTGAAATGTATGAGACTTCGTGATAACTTAAATTTGAAACTTAGACATGACCCTGATAATGAAATTTTGAAAACAACATTTAAAAGATTTAGGAACTTCTGTAAAAATCAAATTAAAAAATTAAAAACACAATATGGAAAAAATGAATTACAAACTGCAGCTAAAACTAGCAATAAAAAACTTTGGGAAGCGGTTAAGACAGTCACATACACCAACAAAGAAAAAAATGCCCCAACACAACTTCTCTCTGGGAGCAACCCCAAACATGTTGACCATATAAACTCGTACTTTGTTAGAGTTGGCCAAGAACTGGCTGAAAAGACTACGGTAAATTCGAGCATACCTTCTATAAATCATTATTCTAAAATTGTTACATCTTCACTGGTGTTCTTGGATTCCGATATACAGGAGATGATCACCGTAATAAATAGCCTTAAAAACGATTGCTCAGTAGGACGTGATCACATACCAGCATCCCTACTAAAACGCAACAAAATGAAACTGGCCCCCCTTTTGACTTATATTTTTAATCACTCTCTTGCTTCCGGTGTGTTCCCTGATCCATTAAAGAAAGCAGAAATACATCCTATACATAAGGGAGGCGACAGGGACTGTGTTAGTAACTATCGGCCAATATCAATCTTGCCTACACTGTCCAAAGTTTTTGAAAAACTCATAAACAAGCGTCTTACAAACTACTTAGAACACAATAATATTATATCAAGTTCACAATAACTAACTATTATTTTAATTTACTTTCACTCTCTATATTATATTACAAATCTTTTGTTAACAATTACAACTAAACATTAAAACCTAAATACATATAAAATGATGAAGATAATTAAAAATAAATAAAATACAAAAAGCCTTAAAACTACAAAATATAATAAATGCCATAAATAAATTTAAAAAAAAAAAAAATCAAAATCAAAAGCCTCACTCAAACAACCCGCCCCTGATCGTCCCCTGCGCAAAGGACCCCATCACACCAGCAGCATTACCCCGCTGGATAGCAATGGCTATCCTCTGCACAAGGAACGAACCGGACCGGCCGTCCAACCCTCTGTCCCTCAAACGGCGACCAATCTCCCCAACCAACCTAATCGCCTCCTCCCCCCAACAACCGAAAGTCTCCACAGCGAAGGGAACAAACAAATAATTTCCCTCCAAAGAGGCATACTTTGCCCTCTTACCAACCGCTGCGACCTCAGCAGCTGAAGCCGGCACCCGCGACGTACGGGCAAGATGGCTCGGAGCGACAGTGCAGACACATGTAGCGTCCCAAATAAGGCACTTCCCTCTCGACCATGGCACCAAAGTTAAGCCATCCGGCCTCTTGCCGTCCGTGCGACTAAGTCCAGGTGGCTCCAACACGCACGGGACGTTGGCCGACACCAAAGCCCTTCGAATCAGGTCATTAAGAGCGTGGTGTCGCGGAAATCTCCCAGCACAACGACGGCAACTCAAAGCATGATGACCGTTGGCCCCCACCATTGAGCCGCAAATGCATAAGTGTGGTTCACAAACACTGCAGTTCAGGCGGAGAGCAACCGCCACCCGCAAGGAATCACCGTCAAGAAGGGTGCCTAAATGAGGCGATGGCAACGCGTGCAACCACGCTCCAGCCTGTGCACCCTCAACACCCCTAAGCCTAGCCAAATCCGCACCAGTTGCGCCCTCCAAAAGCTGGTCCCTTTGGAGTTTCGCGCCCACCTCATCCCACAGACCCTGAACATCGGGATTGCCCGGAATCTCTTCACCAGGATTGATAGCCGACCAGGCGGATAAAGCATCAGCAGCATAAGGGATGCTAACCTGGTCACCGTTAGGCGATAAAATATAAGTGACCAAACGCGCAACCCCATGCGCCGACGCCAAGAAAGCCGGCAAGCCAATATCTCCAACACGACGCACACCCAGACCTCCAAACCGAATAGGCAAAGCTGCCTGAGTCCACTGGGCATCGTTCAGGCCTACATTGAGGATAGTCTCCACAGTTAACCTCAACGCCGCATCGAACGCCGACACCTCACCCGGATACAACCACGTAGGGCACGTCCGCAACAAGTACGTAATCTTTGGGACTGCGAAACACATGCGCAGAAGAACCAACGCCACATGTGGGGTGAGATCCCGCAAACGCGTTCGAGCAGTGACGAGTAGAGTCCTTCGCTGCTGAATTGCCTCAGGCACCGCTGCGGGAAAAACAGGAGAGCCCAGCAAATAGAAAGACCCAACATCCAATTCCCTGAGGCCTGGAAGAATAGAATTGAAAGAAGAGAAACAAGCTCGAGCGTCGGGACTGCAAGGAAAGAATTCACATTTGGCCGCATTCACTCTCAGACCTAGTTCGCTGAGGCGCGGAATCAGGACTTTCAGGTCCCTCTCAACCTGCTCAGGAGAACCACCTATTGTGCCATCATCCAAATACCACACGTTAAGAGGAGACCCAATTTCCACTACCGCCTTTTGGATGCCAAGACTGAAAGCAAGCGGCCCCAACGGATCCCCCTGCTGCGCCCCGACTTGAGAGGGAAAAGTATTATTGTCAAAGTACAGGTTAGAAGGAGAATTATAAAGCTGGTAAAGGAAGGGATACAGAGAAGGGATGCTGGCCCTTGCTTCCCGCAGCAAGACGTCTCTCTCTAATGAGTTAAACGCGTTTTGCAAGTCCAACTTAACTATAACATTCCTCGTGTTCGGCTCCGTCGCAAACGCACGCGTCGCATGAATTGCGGCCTCACAACCCAACCGCGTACCAAAGCCCAGCTGGTGCGGCTGCAAATACTCGGCCATCGCCTCCCTAACCGAACCACATCCAACCTTGGCCGCCAGTCTCCTAAAAACGCTACCGACAGCAATTGGACGCAAGCCCCCATCCTTTTTTTTTAAAGCACACAAGGAAGCCCCATACAAAAAAGGACATACCTCCACATTAACCCGGCCACTTAAAAGAAAGTTGACTAAACGCGTCAAACCAACAAGAAGTCGAGGGCCATTATCCCCCGCCGAACCCGAGACGAGCTCTTTAAGGTGAGACGGCCGAATTCCGTCTAACCCTGCAGCCGATCCCGGATGGAAAGAGCTCAAAGCTCGCAGTACGTCCTCACCTTCAACAACCAAGGAAACGAACGAACCGTCCGGAGCATCTGGAAGCTCCAAAGCTCGTGAAGGAGAGGGATGTTTAGCCCTCAACGACTCCAGAGTGTCCGGTCCAGCAGGGGCAATCGTATCCTCGGACACTAAAAGGCGAACAGCACCCCTTAAATCACCCTCATGAACTTTCGCCTCTATGAATTTCGCCGCAGGACGCCCTACCGCAAAAGTCCTATCCCCCCCTGGGTTTTCGGGAAAACTTGTGTCATCTGACAAAACATTTTGTTTGACCTTCTGCGTCAAATTTCCCACGCTTAATTTTGATGGCATTCTCAATGCTCTGAAAGCAAAAGTCAGAAGAGCGCACCAGTCCTCCGTGCCATTGTTCTCCACGCAACTGTCTAACAAACCACAGAGTCTATCCGCTACGGCACTCCGTGCACCCTTGGGGATGTGTTTTAGGACAGGGATGTTTTTCTTAAGGTACCCAAGATCTTCTAGGCAACAATGTTGGGAATAATCCGACCGAACCGAAGGCAAGGAGCCCGACACACTCGGAACCCCCGCGGACCGAGCGTCTTTGTGCATACGCCCAATATGTACTCTCAAACCATGCTGAGAGAAAAGCCGTTCCGAACCAGGACAATGAGGGCAAGCAGACATATTTTGAGAAGCCATTGTTACATGTACACAAAAAATAACAATAATAATAATTTAAAACTTCTTAATTATCAATTAAAGATCCGAAAAATCACAGAAATTGAGTACCTACATAACATATGTAGGTATATATATAAACACAACTGTATATGTATACACACACACATATCACACTAAGCACGTACACCTACTTAATCACTAAGAGAACCAAACTAATAATTATAATAACAAAAATAATTAATAACTAAAAATGAACTGGAACACAAAACTAAGATGTCAACACATAAAAAAAATCATCAAAAACTACTTACTAAATTAAATAAATAATCCAAATCAACTAAAATATCGAATAACTATTAATATTAATGTCACAAAAAAGAATAACAAAATATTACCCATTCACTATACGTCCTATAAAATTATAATATCAAGAAATAACACTTACATAACGAACAATTAGGTACTGCAAAAATAAATAAAACATAAACCAAACAAACAAAGATTATAACGTCCAAGTAAAGTTAAATGTTTTAGATTGTCCAAGAAAAAATTTGAGTTCCCGCCATATGAAAAACAGCCCAGCGATAACGCAGTGCGTAGGTAAAACGGAGCGCGACATTTAATTTCTGAACGAAATCTCGCCTCGCACGCTCATGTTGTCGTCTTGCTTTGGTTTTGCTACTTGTCCAACTTGTCATTGTCAGTCCGTCGAACAGCTGATCGGGAGCACACCATAATCGCACGTAATAGCAATGTATAACTTATCATTGCGGTAAAATTCGTACTCACTCAAATTTTCTTGGGGTTAAAAACTTAAAATGGTGTTGAGAAGAAGATAACCGTTGTGTATTTCCTTCATTTCGATTTATCCCCCCAATAAGATCCACAAAAGTGTCTCGACAGTTTCCATGAAAAGAACGGGAGGTTAGGTTCCAAAACCTTTAGTCTTCGACTGCTTCCAGGTAAAATAAACCATTATAAACTAATAAAAATTGCAACGAGTTATCACGTAGGTATTACTGTTCGCCGCCGGAAACGGAAAAAACACAATATGGTTCACAATATGGTTTTCGAAAAGGAAAGTCTTGTAATGACGCTGTTGATGAACTTACCAATTTCATAGCAGTCAATCTAGATAAAGGACAAAAAGTAATAGTAATATTCCTAGATTTGGCCAAGGCGTTCGACACAGTCTCTGCACCGTTACTTTTACAAAAATTAGAGAGACTAGGAATCAGAGACATGCAACTCAATCTGTTTAAAAACTATCTCACAAACCGCCAGCAAAGAGTTAAGGTGGGTGACATTTGTAGTTCTGATCTCCGGATCGAATATGGCGTGCCTCAGGGCAGTATCTTGGGCCCTACCCTCTTTCTGACATTCATAAATGATCTTTGTGAACTAAAACTCGATAAAGGTAAAATTATCACATTTGCGGACGATACTGCGCTCCTATTTAATGGGGACTCATGGAATAAAGTGTTTCCTCCGCACAGGCTGGATTTGACGTAGTTTCGGCATGGCTACAAGATAATAAATTAACTCTAAATGTAACCAAAACAAAATTCATACCGTTTTCCATAATGAACAATAAGGCAGCTTTGGATAGCAATAATTATTCTATTAAATTCCACAATTACACTTGTACTCGTAGACGTCTATGCTCATGCTCGCTTTTAGACAAAGTAGATCAAATCAAATATTTAGGCATCTTCATAGATAAAAATCTTAACTTTAAATTTCATATAGACATGCTAAGCGCCAGAATTCGGAAGATGATTTATATTTTTAAGAATCTGCGTGACATCGCAGATACAAAAACCCTCACTATGGTATATTTTGTTTTGGTTCAGAGTATTATAACTTATTGTATCACCTCGTGGGGTGGAGCACCTAAGACGATACTAATGAAGGTGGAGAGAGCGCAACGAGCTGTCCTGAAAGTCAGTAGACGACTACCATTTTTATATCCCACGATAAAACTCTATAGACAAACAAATGTACTGACTGTTCGTCAGCTTTTTGTACTCTTTACGGTTTTACAGAAACACTCACGAATAAACTATGATCCAGGTCTTTTTACTAACATGAGAAGGAAGAACTCTGTTTGTCCTTTAACTCGTCTTCATACAGCCTTCGCTAAAAGATTTTTCTGTTTCCTCGGAAGCTATTTGTATAATAAAGTCAATGAAAACCTTAGCATATATTCCTTAACGCGTCATGAAACCAAAGCCAAAGTAATTAAATGGCTGCTACGACTAAATTATGATGAGACTGAAAGACTATTATTTACCGTCTCCTAGTTTGATTGTCATCCATTACATAATAAAATTGTTTGCTAAATTTATAATCCTATAGTATGTAGTAAGTTGAAGAGACATTGTTTACATCCGTTATATTTTATCTTGGGTACCGTCTTACACTACACAAACAAACTTTCATTACATGTCTTTACACATGTCGTTCTGGCATGGACCACATTCTTTGGAATTTGGTCAATGGTAAGGAAAATGGTTAACATATATTTTATGGCTGATTTTTTAAATAAATATTTTCAATTCTTTCTATTTTTATTATGTGTGTAAAATATTCAGTTATGCTAATAGTAGCATGCTTGCCACCCGGATCTGCAAGGTGGAAGCCTGGAGACCTGTAAAACAGGTTTTTTCTAAAACTTTAGTACAGGCTCCAGTCTCCACAATAGGAATCAAATGACAAAGTGTATAAGTGCTACAGTTTTATAATTTTTGTACAAAATTGATTGTTATTGTGTAGAACAGAAATAAAGATTATTATTATTATTATAATTGATGGAGGTGATGGGTGGGTACAATTGATTGAGGTGATGGGTGGGTTCAATTGATGGAGGTGATGGGTGGGTACAATTGATGGAGGGTTTTATTTCTATTTTGTAATGGTCTGGGTGTATTCTATGTATAACATAATATATGCACGGCAACTGTACTGTACTGCACGTCATCGCCTTCAAATGCATGCAAAACAACGAAATGAACTCGACGCGCGAACCGCCGATAACGTTTTTCCATTGCGCGGTCGAGCCCCAGGCCGCCAGTAAACGGTACCTTAAAATACTTACAATCCAACAAAAGTTTCAGTCAATTTAGCCTGCTTGAACTTGTCGTCCGATTTGAAATGATGAAACAACATCTCGTACAGAGACGACAAACAGACCGACAGATCTGTGACGTTGTTTCTTGGGTATATTATAGGTAAATATACACAAACGTAGAAACATTCCGCTAAACTGAAAATGAAATAAAACAATTTGACAAATAATGATATTACATAATGTTTGATTCGACACCTTTAATACATTAAACATGACATTTTCCTTTTTATGGATTTATTATGCGTCTATCTATATTGCATTATATTGGTTCCTCGGTTACTGCGATACAAGCTTGTGCTTAGTGTAGAATCGATGTCTGATATATGTAATTTGAGAAATGTCTAATAAGTGTCATAGTTAATAAATAAATATTTGATTTGATTTGATTTTGCTTGGACACAAATCTTACTAAGATTTGTATGTATGTGACTTTTGTTACTCTTTTACCGCAAAAACTACTGAACCGATTGCGATGAGACTTGGAATGCAGACAGTTGTAGATCTGGATTAAAACATAGGTTACTTTGTATCCCGATATTCCCGCAAGAACAGGACTTAAACGGGTGAAACCGCAGGAAGCAGCTGCGTAAGTTCCGTTTCCGCGGTAATATCGGGATAAAAAGTAGCTTATGTGTTAATCCAGGTACCCAGCTACCTATATTCCAAGTTTCATCGCAATCGGTTCAGTGGTTTTTGCGTGAAAGAGTAACAAACCTCACATGCATACATACATACAAACTTTCGCGTTTATAATATGTTCTACTTATATTCCAAGTTTCATCGCAATCGGTTAAGTAGTTTTTGCGTGAAAGAGTAACAACCTCGCATACATACATACATACAAATTTTCGCGTTTATAATATTCTACCTATATTCCAAGTTTCATCGCAATCGGTTCAGTAGTTTTGCGTGAAAGAGTAACAACCTCACATACATAGAAACTTTCGCGTTTATAATATTAGTATACAGTACAGATAAACTCACCGAACTCCAAAATCAGTGCTAAGCTTCTCAAGCAACTGCCCCCGGCTTGCCTTGTCCAATTCGTTCAGTATTTTGTTGAAATATCTCTCATTATTGCCAACAGTGTTTAGAATCAAAGATGGCGTCTGTAGGCGCGGCCTCTTTAATATAGGTTCTGTGGTTTGGCGGGTGAAGAATTCTAGAAAAATAAAAGGTTTAATTAAACGTTATTTATAAAATAGTTTAACCACACTTGGAAAATAATGGTTTTTGAAAAAAAAAAAAAAAATGTGACAGAAAGTCATGTTCGCATAACGTCACTTTCTTAGAAAGTCAATTCATCGAACAGTCACTTTCTTGGAAAGCCGCTTTCGTATAATGACCCTTTCTTAGAAGCCACTTTCTCATAAAGATACGTTCGCATAACGTCACGTTCTGAGAAAGTCAATTTCCCATAATGTCACATTCTCAGAAAGTCAACTTCGCATAATGTCACTTTCTCACAAAGTCAACTTCGCATAATGTCATTTTCTGAGAAAGGCAAGTTAGCAAACCGTCAGCAACGTGATTGAAATTGAGAAAAAAAGTTAAAAATAAAAACATTTTTTTTTTTTTATATAAAACTTAAATTAATTAATATTAAATTTAATTAATTTAAGTTTTCATTATTTTGATTAAGTTTTTTAATTAAAAACAATTAGAAATTAAGGCTAAAAACACTCGCTTACCTTGGAACCGCTTCCCAGCACATTTCTCATCGACCAACTCCCTTAACTCTGAAGGTAACTCATTATCCAGGTCTGAATGCGGATTACTCTCCAAGTACGTATGTATTATGTCTACACACTTGTTCTTCTCCGATTGCGGTAGCTTCTGGGTTAAATCCACTATCACTCTACAACAATAGTAGATTGTTAACCAAGGGCAGAAGGACGATGGTTTCATGGAGCTCCGGGGTCGGGTACCGGGATGGGTCGGATGTAGTTGGGTGGGTTGTGTGTTTGTGTTTGTTTCCGTATCTATTCTTTGTTTCTTTTATCTCTTGTAATTTATTTTTCGAGATTTGATCCCACAGACTCAGGAAAGGTAAGTCGCATTTGGTCATATTCGTCTTTGGTCATATTCACATTTAGTCATACTTGACTTAAAAAGCTAAGGTTTCGTTTTTATTGGACTTTTAAATACGACTTTAAAAAAACTTAGTATGACCAAATGAGAATATGACCATATGCGACCTCAGGAATGCGTACCTGAACTGTTGTTCATCACAATATTTGGAATAATATATCAATTTCACATAATCATTCAGGCTTGACTTCCTAAACTTCTCAAAAAGCTTCTTCACGCCAACATCTGTCTTGGCGTTGATATCATTTCGGATAACCAACCCGAGCAGTTCCGCCATCTTGGCCAGTTGATTATCGTGATAATTCGATAACTTTGATATCAATGTTGATAATAATTCCGGTATGTGGATTTTTGATTTTGATAATTTCGTTAAAATCGGTACCGTTGATTTGGCTATGGATGGATCTGAAAATATAATTTTTACATATTGAATAGAATAGAATATAGTAGAGTAGAGTAGAGTAGAGTAGAGTAGAGTAGAGAGAGAATAGAATAGAATAGAATAGAAAAAATATTTATTGACAACAAACACACACATAAGTACATACAAACAATAGGACACCATTTTTACATAGATAATAATCCTACTAATATTATAAAGCTGAAAGTTTGTGAGCATGTGTGTATGTGTGTGTGTTTATTACTCAATCACGCAAAAACTACTAAACCGATTGCGATGAAACTTGAAATATAGGTAGCTGGATACCGGGAATAACACATAGGCTACTTTTTATCCCTATATTCCCGCGGGAACGGGACTTACGCGGGTAAACACGCGGGGCGCAGCTAGTAAATAATGAATAGAAATAAGAATAAATGACTAAGATTAATAAAAAATACTTTAATCCGTTACAATAAACTGAATAAATTAATAAATAATATATACAAGATGTAACGGGTAAGTCCTTTTAATCCGAAAGGGGGTTGTTTTAGACGTCTAGGCGAACAACTTTTGTTCTATGACTTTTGGAAATTCGAAGTACTTTTCGAAAAATTTTAGTGTAAAGTTTACTTGAAGATCAGCTGTTTCTTAGAGTTCGAGGTCATTGACCTTATGTTGTCCTATCATTTAGTATCGTCTACTACAATCAAACCTTCAATTACCTTTATTTTCAAAAACAGCTGTTTTTTCAGTGAAAAATAATCTCAAAATTTTCAAAAAAAAGTTTCGAATTTTCAAAAGTCGTAGAACAAAAGGTGTTCGCCTAGACGTCTAGAACAACCCCCTTTCGGATTAAAAGGACTTACCCGTTACATCTTGTATATAACGATTAAACAAAAATAAAGTTATAATAAACTGCAATACGAATAAATTAATAAATAATATAAATGTACGTATTAAATAAATAAATAATATTGTTCAAGGTATTTTTACTAGAAACATTTTAAAAGAAACATACATCTATTATCATTTTTCGTTTTTTTCGAGCCTAAGTTGAAAACAGGCATAATCATAAATTCGCCTAATTGGAAAGTTGGTGCTCGCGTTAGCCTAGTTGGAAGGGCACCGGAGTACTGATCCGGAGGCGCGAGTTCAAACCTCGCCGCGAGCGGATTTTTGAAGATTTATTTTTTCTTTTAAATATTTAATAAAGTTTTCAAATGTACCTATAATATGTCCTAAAATTATAGAGGAAATATAAATTTCACCTCATAACCTCGGAAAGGTTGTCTTTATCACTAGAAATCTGCATGGAAAAGTAGATTTTCCACGCTGGCGCGGAAAGTGTTTTTTCAAATATTAAAGTCGTAGATCGAACCTTTTAATTCCAAACATTTCTATGACGCAAGTCTGCTTATTTTTTTTAATTCCTTATCGTTAACGATCCGAATATGGCCGTTTGGAAAGCATTTTATTAATATTTCGCTTCGCTTCACTCAGGATTCAATGTTTGAACCGCTCGCTTCGCTCGTGTTCAATCCTAGAATCCTTCGTTTGCTCAATACAACGTGGTTTCAATGCAAGTACTCGCAGCAAAAAATGAACTTTGCGGCCTTTTACATCAAATAACTATTGTTTGTTTGTTTGTATTGAAACTACTGAACCGATTTCAAAAGTTCTTTCACTAATAGAAAGCTACATTATCAAGGAATAACATAGGCTAATTTTGATCCCGATATTCCCACGGGATTGGGAGTTCCCGTGTATCATAGTGTGTAGTGTATTAAACTTCAGTGTGGATGCACCATCGTACTTACCATCGACGTAATTTTGAAAAACACTCCATTTCACAGTAATATATTTTCCAAAAATGTCCAAGAACTTATCTAATATGTCCAAAATAGTTCTGTACACAGCCTTCTTGTCTCTATTAGCAGCACATGTGTGTATGATGTGTTCTACACATGAATTCATGTGTGATAGATTTGGGTTTGGAATATCACCCCAGAGAACTAATGTATTGATCTGTGGGTAGATTGCAAAAAAATACAATTAAAAAAAATACACGACATTACACTAGGCCCAAACCAAGCACTGAGCTTGTACAATGGGTACTAAACAACGGATGCTTCATACTATACTCTTTTATTAAAAAATAGCTGTTACCCGCGACTCGTCTGCGACCTTCGTATACAACCTCTATTTTTTCTGTACTAAAGCATAATAACGTACACTTGAAATTGGTAGAACAGTTTTACTAAATTAGCAATAGTTAGTTATCTTGTTAAGGAATTGTTTGATTTTACTCACTAAAATATTGCATAGTCGCATCTTACGTCCTTCTTTTACACATCTGAAATTTGCTAGCCCTATCCCTGTCACGTCATATTCCCGATATTCCCGCGTACGTCCCGATATTCCCGCGGGATCGGGACGTACGTGGGTGAAACTCCGGGGGGTCTTCTAGTTACTTACAATATCAACATGCAATCCATTGAGCAACAGCTTCCCATCGGATAGGACCGGCGTGTCAGCTACAGTGCTCAGTAAACCGGGTGCTAGTGAGGCACAGAGCGGTTTGAGCTCCTCTCTCGTGTTGCAGATAGCCTACGGGGGAAAGAGAAGGCAATGTCTTACTTGTCTTGAGTTGAGTTGTCTTTAATTGAGTATCGTTTCTGTATTCGGGTGTTACTATCTTACTTCTTACTAATATTATAAACGCGTAAGTTTGTATGTATGTGAGGTTGTTACTCTTTCACCCAAACTCTACTGAACCGATTGCGATGAAACTTGGAATATAGGTAGCTGGGGACTTGGATTAACACATAGGCTACTTTTTATCTCGTTATTCCCACGGGAACGGGACTTACGCGGGTGAAACCGCGGGTCGCAGCTAGTAACACAATATTACAGAATAAGCTACCCTTATAAAATATTATTTACACATGACTAAGTTAAGTGACGTTTGTCTCTGTCTGTCAACTTTGATCCTTCATGTGACAGTAAGAGACAAACGATGCATAGTTATGCAGCGCATTAATTAGCGTTTATAGATAAGGGGGTAAATGTTTACGACGGTATCTGAGTCGTAGAACAAAAGTTGTTCGCCTAGATGTCTAGAATAACCCCTTACGGCTTAAAAGGGCATGCCCGTTACATCTTGTATAGTACTTACGTCTTCATTATTCTCACGATGGCCATAAACCCAATGTAATGGCCACTGTCAGAAACTAAATAGAGAAAATTTCTAACAGAATAGAACGTTAAAAGCCCATTTAAAAGATGTTGTATGACTTTTACGACCTATAACGAAGACGCACTCTAATTTAGACGTATTAACAGCCTATTTACGTATGAAAATTATGCAAAATACCATTTCATATCATTGTAGTCGATCGTTAATTTCAAGTTAGACGTTTATATCCTGTGTATACAAGGTATTACACCTTGTATGGATATCATTTTGTAGATTTTTATCAGATCGTCCCCAAGTTGATATGAGACTAAGTTGCAGTAGTACGGAGATATCTAATACCCCCAAAAAGTTTCATCGAAATCGGTTGAGAAATACGACCAACAACAAACTGACAGCTGAAAGAAAATTTGGCCAGACTTGAAGCGTTTTGCTCGTTACGCTCGCTCGGTCCATATTGGATCACACCAAATTCTAAATCGGTGGAAGTTGTTTAATTTCGGTAGCTTAATAATGAATTTAGTTTCGTAAAGGTGTACAAGTGAAATAAAATATAAGTAAAAATCGATACAAAACATGAACTGACGCGTTGTCTCCATAGCTCGCGGGAACCGACATTGTAAATAATAAATAAATAATTACAAGACTGTTTTTATATACGAATAGCTTGCAAAAAAATATTACATCATATTTGGCACTGGCTACTTTTCAACCCGCCATACTCGGATCATAAACGATAAGAAATAAAAAAATAAGCAGATTCGCGTCACAGAAAATGTTCGATATTTGAAAACTGTTTCCGCGCTAGCGTGGAAAATAGACTTTTGCATGCAGATTTCTAGTGATAAAAAGAATATTTCTGAGGTTGTGAGATGAAAATATATAAACGTTTTTAGCTTATTTAAATACACGTGGTCAAATATACATACTTACCTAGTTTATTTTAGTTACCATTGGGTGTCGTACCTACTAAGGCGAAGCACTGGATGGCCAACTCGTACTATAGTTTTTTTTTATATTTTCGATTTTTAGGTAAGTTACAGTCTAAATTTGAAAAAACTTCGACTTTGCTAAGCGAACACTTTGGATAGTTGCAAAGATCGCTTTATAAATACTAAAAATTGTCTTAAGTCAAAGTTTTTGCTTAGCAAAGTCAAAAATGCAAAGTATACCACGACCTGCCTCGAAAATAGAATTATCCAATATTGAAAACCAGATTTCAATCGGATTAGTAGTTTTTGATTGTATAAGGAACAGACAGAGAAACAGACAAACAGACATGAATTAAAAAAAATATATAATTTTGTTCTACTACTTTTCCTAAGTACCGTAGACAAGTTTTTTTTTAAATTAACTTCCAAGTACAGACTTTTTGTCCTCTCTTCCTTTATTATAAGTATAGATAGAAGATATAAATAGAAGATAAAAGATCTCTCAGAAGCCCAGTATTACCCATATGAAGTGAAGAATCATTGGAAGTTAAAGGAGAGAACGTTAAAATGTCTATACTGCCGACCATTCGACAGGTAAGCCTTGCTAGGGGGAACCTTAGCGCGCAATTTCTACCATCGCCATCGGGCATAGGTACGGGCAAATTGATAAACGACACCGTTTCCTGGTAGAAGTACCAGTCACCCGAACCGAGCGTTTCGCATCATCATTCTTTATTCGTACTGCGAGAGAATTTTAGAGTATAGGTACATAAGCAAATTATATAGCGCGCCTATGGGTATTTGCCTACTGCGCAAAGTGTAAGCAGATGCTCTATACATATAGATATTCAAATATTAAGGTTGAAGAGTGTTACGCGAATCATTTTTAAACCGCGGCACTGAACATTTCACCATAATTATTACTAGAATAAATTCTAACGAGAGAAACAGTCAATTCCCGTAACCCTAGGTGACTGATGACATCGTTTTTGTCATTTTTGACTGTTAATGCCGGTGCTTACAGTTCATACTCGCATACCAGCGCTCTATAGCTTGCTTATGTATACTCTAAGGAGAGAATGGATTCGATATAAATATTCTAAAAATATAGCCAGCTAAGTAAATTTTTTCGCAAACACAATTTATTTTAACAGTCACTCAAATTTAAACCAACTAATCCTACTAATATTATAAATCTGAAAGTGTGTGTGTTTGGATGTTTGTGACTCAATCACGCAAAAACTACTGAACCGATTGCGATGAAACTTAGAATATAGGTAGTTAGTTGGATACCGGGAATAACACATAGGCTACTTTTTATGTGTTCCGAATGTTGTACCGAATGTTCTCGGGGTGTCTGAATAATCCAATATATTCATATTGGTTGTCTGTACACAGGGAGATGAACAAAAAATAAATTTTGACCGCATACATTGTGCATTGTGACGACCTCTGTGGCGCGTCGGGCGAACGCTTGGCTGCAATACAGAAGGTTGCGGGTTCGATTCCCGCTGGGTGCAAATATTTATGCTTAAAATAAATATTTGTTTCTGGTCTGGGCGTATTTCTATGTATAATATGTATGTATTTACAAAAGAAAAATAAATATAAGTAGTATATCCGTTGTCTAGCCACCGTAACACAAGCTTAGCAGCTTACCACGGGGCTAGATGGCGCTGTGTGTTCGTCACAGGATTTATTTATTATTTATTATTATTTATTGCCTGCATGATATGTAGGTAGAATTATATTTATATATTAGTAGGTAAATATTGTAATTTTAATTGTAATGCTTTTACTTATTTTTGTTTTATATTTTACTTTTGTACATTATTATTTTATTTTGTTTTAAGATACCTATGGGCCTTTCTGGCCTGAAATAAAAATATTCATTCATTCATTCATTCACTATCCCGATATTCCCGCGGAAACAGGACTTACTCGGGTGAGACCGCGGGGAGCAGCTAGTACTTTTTAAATTCTAGTTTCTTTTTAACCGACTTCAAAAAAAGGAGGAGGTTATCAATTCGTCTGTATGTATAATTTTTTTTTTTTTGTATGTTTACCGATTACTCGAAGACGGATTGACGGATTAAGATGATTCTTTTTTTAATGGATAGGTAGGAGCTCCAAGATGGTCCCATAAATATTTGATGTGGATCTGATGAGGGTCTTCGGAGTGATGAACGGAAATGCTCCTCAAAACGCATTAATCAATCCAGTTGTTTATCGATTACTCGAAGATGGCTTGACCGATTGAGATGATTCTTTTTTTAATGGAAAGGTGAAAGCTACGTGGTGGTCCCATGAAAGTTTGGTAAGGATCTGATGAGTATCTTCGGAATGATGGACAGGATAGCATCCCAGAATTCAATAAATTACTCATTTTTGGACTTCTACCAAAAAGAATAGACCCCTAAAGAACTAAGTACAGATTGATGGGGCACCTGAAACCACCTTCTCATCAGCAAACTCTTCAATAATGAAATTTACGGTAACAATATTGTTGATTTTTAGGTAGGTAAGTATACTAAAAAGGGTAAAATAAAAAAATAATTTAACAATTAAAAAACCGACTTCAAAAAGAAACAAAAAATAATTTAAATAACAACAAAAAAAAAGAATTGATAAAAATTACCAAAATAACCTCTACATAGGTACAGAGCCACCGACTAATTAATCTGTTTTATCATCTGAAGTCGGGCAGTTTTACTGGTTGGTTCCATATTGTACTTAGTTTGGCTGCCCGACTTCAGATGATAAAACAGATTAATTAGTCGGTGGCTCTGTACCTATGTAGAGGTTATTTTGGTAATTTTTATCAATTCTTTTTTTTTGTTGTTATTTAAATTATTTTTTGTTTCTTTTTGTAATGTAAGTAATGTTATTTTAGAGTCTTGGCGGGAACTCGTTTTTGTGAAACCTAGTTCATATGCGTGCAAATTGTTTAATTTCGGCGGCATATTATTCAATTTAGTTTCGTGAAGGTGTACAAGTGGAATGAAAGTGAAAATCGGTGCAAAACATTGACTTAGTGTTGTCTCCAAGGCTCCGTGAAGATTGTTTGTAAATGGCCGCCGTGTTTAAAAATAATTCCCTAGACTTGACTTTAACTATGACGACTTGACTGTTTCGATGCAAATAACTTGCATAATATATTAAAATACATGACACTGGCTAATTTCCTAATGGCCATAATCGGTTCACAACCGATAAGAAATAATAATAATGTTATTTTAGTAGTATTTGTGGTAGTTTTTTTTTTGTTTTTCTCTATTTATTTAATATTTATGTGTGTATAATTTATTGTTATAATATTTCTAACTTACATCAAAAGGGTAGAAGAGGTTCAATTCTCCGTCAATTCTTTATATTTTATACCTACTTAATTGTTTGCCATAAGTACTAAGTTTAATATGTCTTTTAATCATTTTTAACGCTTTATTCATGCATATCTAGTAAAATATTACGTAATTTGTTTTTATTGCTCAAGGCATTTCTACTAGAAATATTAAAGTTAAACCCCCTTACTTATAAAAGCTAATTAATGCGCTGCAGAACTATGCATCGTTTGTCTTTTACTGTCACATGAAGTTTTAAATTGTGCCATCATATTTTAAGATATTTTCTGTTTTATTTTGTTATGTATGAGTGTGTACAATAAAGAGTTAATCAATCAATCAAATACATCTAAAAAAAACACAGAATGTTAAAGCAAACAAAGTTAATATTTCTTTTTGTGATTTTGCTCATGGCATTTTAAACTTAGAAATATTTTTAGCAAGGCAATATATTTCTAAAAAACCCCATGACAGGATTCGAACTTGCGTCCTTTCGCTAACCAGGCGACTGTTCTAACCACTGAGCTACACAGGGAATAACAGGAATTTTTTTGAAAATATATTTCCTAGCTAAAAATATATACAAGATGTAACGGGTATGCTCTTTTAAGCCGATAGGGGGTTGTTCTATACGTCTAGGCGAACAACTTTTGTTCTACGACTTTTGAATAATCGAAGTACTTTTTGAAAATTTTAAGTGTAAAGTTTACTTGAAGATCAGCTGTTTCTTAGAGTTCGAGGTCATTGACCTTACGGTGTCCTTTTATTTGGTTTGGTCTACTACAATCAAACCTTCAATTACCTTTATTTTTAAAAGCAGCTGTTTTTTCAGTGAAACATAACCTCAACATTTTCAAAAAAGATCGAATTTCCAAAAGTCGTAGAACAAAATTTGTTCGCCTAGACGTCTAGAACAACCGCCTTTCGGCTTAAAAAGGCTTGCCCGTTACATCTTGTATTTCTAAGTAAACAAAGTAGTCTCAACTTCCAGCTGCTAGTGATAGCATCACCTCAAATGGCAGCGTTTGCAGTAGGTGGCGCGGTGGCTTACCCCAGCGTACTGCTGCAACAGCTCAGAACAAATGATACAACTATACACCTGGACCTCGACTCCTCGTCTTGGATTGGTGAGTCAAATACAATCTATTATTATCTGACTTCCAAAATCTCCCAAAATTAACATCGGTCTTATGGTGAAGGGAAACATCGTGAGGAAACCCACGGCTGAAAGGCCCGGTGTAGGGCTGATTGACACTCACAGTTAAAACTTTAACTTTATTCCAAAATCTTTAAGGCGAGAGTGAATCGGTTCTTAGGCTGAAATATATAGTCCGTACTTTAACTTTGCTAAGCAAAAACTTTGACTTAAGACAATTTTTGGTATTGATAAAGCGATCATCGCAACTATCCGTACATAGCCTCATATTTGGGCTATTGTGCATGATTTTAATAAGCAAGTTTTCTCCAGATGTTGTCCTTAACCGTATCAGCGATATGTTAAATAAATAATCACATCTGGCGATATAAAATGCCGCAACCAAGCCTTAGGAGACGCCTAATTTTGTCTCTGTCTGTCAACTTTGAACCACAGTAAAAGACGAACGATACATGGTTATGCAGCTGTTAACCAGCGTTTATGAGTAAGGCGGTTAATAGGTAGAAGACCACGTTTGAGAATTCTAAATTGAACAAATTTAACTTTAAGAAATATTTAAAGGAAAAATTCATCTTCAAAATTCGCGCGCGTCTCTGCGTAAGTACCGCAGCGCCTTAACCAAATAGGCCACACGAGTTAACATCTCGAGAGGCGTATTTTTAGAATATTAATGTTTCCCCTGCCTTCTATTTTTCGACTAAGGCTCGATTGAGACGCCATCTACAGGATCACTTTCCAGTAATTTACCTGTGCTAATGATTAACTTTTACAGTTAAGTTAAGTTGTCTGTTTCTCTGTCTGTTCCTTAAACAATTAAAAACTTCTAATCCGATTGAAATCTCGTTATCAATATTGGATAGTTATATTTTCGAGGAACATCGTGGTATACTTTGCATCGAAATCCAATTAGTAGAACTCGAGTAATGAACGGAAAAGTGCAACCGCTCGAGAACCGCTCGGCCGCCCGCGCCCGTTATAACGCGTTTTTCACTGTCGTGGCTGAAACCGCGGGGTGTCTTTTTCAGGTTCCATAGACGGTCTGGCTGGTATACCAAGCATCTTAATGCCCACAGTAATGCAATGGAGAGGGAGAAAGTTCGCCTTTCTAGCCGCCTGTCTTATCAGCATTGCAGGATGGATCGTGACTTACACCGCGAACTCTGTACACGGCCTTTACATCAGTGAATTCCTTCACGGTTTAGGGACCCACTCTACAGTCTCAGTCAGCCTTCTAAGCATGAGCGAGAGTGTCGCTCCTAAACACCGAAATATGGCCATGGTATCCTTCATCCTAATCCAGTCCTTCGGAATGACTTCAGTTGGAATCTTGGCAAGATTCGTGCATTGGAAAACCATAAGCATAATCATGTGTCTGCCACTCACTACGGCTTTTGTAATCGCTTGTAAATTACCAGAATCTCCATATTGGCTGGCGTATAAAGGGGAGTATGGGAAATCTAAAGAAGCTTTTAATTGGTTGAGAGGTACAGACCCCGATACACAACAAGAGTTAAAAGAATTAATAACTGCTTGTAAAGAGGACAAAAAGACGAAGAAACAGAATAAAATAAACCTTTCTTGCTTTCTAAGCACTGTGACGCAAAGAGACTTCTATTTGCCGTGTATTTTTATGTTCGTTTTATTGAACAGCATGTATTGGAGTGGAGTTTCTGTTATTATAATTTACTTCGTGGAGATAGTTGGAAGATCTACCAACAATGATAGAGTAGCTGCTATGGGCAGTATAATAGCGAATGCCACATTCTTTATCGCCATGTGCTGTGTGACTTTTCTGCTTAGATTTATGAAAGTCAAAACTGCGATTTTGTTTTGCAATTTCAGTGTGGCAATCGTTCTTTTGTGTTCTAGTTTCGTTAGTTATATGCAGAGTGTAGGGTTGGTAGCGAAAGATTCATTGTTATGTGTTTATTTGATGATATGTTTTATTGTATTTATAAGTTTTGGAGCGAGCAATTTTGCGGCAGCCGCCGAGCTGATGCCTGTGAAGTATAGAGGGTTTGGTGGAGCACTTTACGTTATACTTATAGGAATTTTACATACATCCTCTTTGAAATTAGGACCTTATTTATTCGTTTATATAAAATTGTGGGGAACTTTTTTATTATTTGCCGCGAATGCCACGATATGTGGATTGTTCATCTTGAGATTCGTTCCCGAGACGAAAAACAAGACTTTGCAGGAAATCGAAGATTATTATTTAACATTGAGTTTTAAGAAGGTTAGAAATGTAGAGGTCACGTGCAGTGAAGAATTATGTTTGGAAGATAGTTAAAACACCCCGTTCCCCGTGTTACATGAAATAATCCTACTAATATTATAAAGCTGAATTTTGTGAGTATGAGTGTGTGTGTGTTTGTTACTCAATCACGCAAAAACTACTGAACCAATTGCGGTGAAACTTGGAATATAGGTAGCTGGGGACCTGGATTAACACATAGGCTACTATTTATCCCGATATTCCCGCTGAAACAGAACTTACGCGGGTGAAACCGCGTTGCGCAGCTAGTATAAAATATTGCACGACATTACACACAGCGCAATCTAGCCCCTAACTAAGCACTAGGCTTGTACTACGGGTACTAGACAACGGATATACTACATATCATACTTCTTTTTTGTAAATACATACATATAATACTAGAAAGACCTGACACAAATATTTATTTTTAAGCATAATAATTGTACCCGGCGGGAATCGAACTCACAACCCTTCGTATTGCTGTCGAGCGTTCGCCCGATGCGCCACAGAGGTCGTCAAATTGACGAAGACAAGATTTATTTGCTAAATCATTATCTTAATTTGTTAATGAAAAATGTTACTAGATATGCCAAATCGGTTGAAAATTTGTTACAGGAAAGCTTGTACGTATACAAATACACTAGTTTTTGCTGTAGTCAAAAATACCTATTAGTTTTGATTTTACAAGCATTTAAACTTACGATAAATATTGACACCCGCTAATAGTCACGTGACGTCATTTATAACGCTCCCTTAATCAAAACGTAAGAAGACATGTACTGTGACGTCGACACATAGAGCGCGAGCGGACTGGCCGAGTGTGAGATGACGTCACACCCGAGTACGATTCCGCATCGTACGTTCACTTCTATAAATCGGAAACGAATTAACGTATCGAAGTAATTCTTTCACTTTTATTTTTTGTTTTTCAACAGAGGTTTTTCAGTGAAACATCATCTCAAAATTTTCAAAAAAAAAGTTTGAATTTTCAAAAGTCGTAGAACAAAAGGTGTTCGCCTAGACGTCTAGAATAACCCCCTTTCGGATTAAAAGGGCATACTCGTTACAAATTGTATATTTTTAATCCCCGACGGAATAAGAGGGGTGTTATAAGTTTGACATCTCTGTCTGTCTGTGTTTGTCTGACTGTGCATCGTATCTCCTGAACGGATGAACCGATTATGATGTAGTTTTCTTGTCTGAAATGTGACCTAAACGAGCTGGTTCCCGCGTTCCTCGACGCGAAAACGTTAGGTACCACATACTAACTCAAAGACATTAAATTTGCCTTCCGCTTGTAAGTTGTTGTAAAATTATATTCGATTTAAAAGAATTAATTAAGAGTTTTAATTCTTTTTCGTATTTTTTTTTGTTAGTTTGAATTTAGTTTAATCTCTTTTTTAGTTTTTTAAGAATGGACATTGTATTTATTATTAATAATCCTACTTATTTAAGATTGCTGTATTGTCAATATTATCTAAATAAATTTTAGCAAAAAAATGTTAAAGATGTATCAACTAGTTGATAAAATGAGATTTTAATGAATGGGTAAAGGTTGTTATTATAATCTGTAATAAATTGTAACTCATACATAATCACATAATATAGGATTATAATCTGGAACTGTAAGCCTTTAGCTATATTTATTATACTTGTACTGATTTTAATCTGCTTTGTTAATTATTAATTAAATAAAATGAGTACCTGCCCAATTTATTTACGTTTTTAATATTTCGTTTGACATTGATAGATGTGAAACTGTGAAACATTTGACATTGACAGACGTAAAACATTTGACATTGGCAGATGTGAAAAATTTGTCATTGGCAGATGTATAACATTTTAAATTGACCAATTTGAATAAAAAGACATAGACAAATGTGAAACATTTTACATTAGTAGATGTGAAAATGTGAAACATTTGACATTGACAGATGTGTTTTCATAAAGCGTATCGAGATCTCGCCACATCAACAATCGGTTTTACCCCCGCCTATAGATGTTCCACATCAACCTTACAACTTTAAAACGTAATTCCTTCTATGATTTTCGCGATTTTGCATAATAAAACACTTTATGTTCTTTATTTACAAAACTCGATTATATCCGGTAAATAAAGTGTTTTATTGACCGAACGATACGAAGCGAGTGAGGTCCTGTGTAGACGAGCCTGGCGCTTGAATCGTTGTATGTTGACGATAACTTGAGTATCGTAGCTTCGATCTTCATGAATTTTGGTATGCGCGTAGTTTAGGTCAATAGAATGTATCAGTTCGAAGATGAGCCGGATCGGTAGGGGGGTTGGGGAGATAGGGGGTCGAGAGGTCTCAGTTCGGGGCGAACTACTAGTTATACTCATCTGACCTGTGCTAGAAGCCACCGGCAGTTCGTGGAGCCGTCAGTGAGGCCGACGTTGAGGCAGTGAAGCCAGTGAGAGTGGCCTCTCTCAACCGAGTGCAGGTAGAGGGAGGTCAGCGTGCCCGCACACGGGTGTAGGTTCAGTGCCGACCGCGGGAGGGGCAGCTGCTGCACATCCGCCACCTAGTAGAGGCAGAATATAAATTGTATAGGAATTTTAAACTAACATGGTTATTTTCACTACTAAAATTACTTATTAACGGGGTGTTTACCATGTTTAATAACATGTTAATAAGTAATTTTAGTATATTAATTGTAATTGTAAATCCTACTAATATTATAAATGTGAAAGTGTGTATGTTTGGATGTTAGTTACTCAATCACGCAAAAACTACTGAACCGATTGCGATGAAACTTGGAATATAAGTAGTTGGATAAATAAATAATAAGTAAATAAATCCTGTGACGAACACTCAGCGCCATCTAGCCCCATGGTAAGCTGCTAAGCTAGTGTTACGGTGACTAGACAACGGATATACTACCTACTTATATTTATTTTTCTTTTGTATATACATACATATTATGCATAGAAATACACCCAGACCAGATAAAAATATTTATTTTTAAACATAAATATTTGCACCCAGCGGGAATCGAACCCGCAACCTTCTGCATTGCAGCCAAGCGTTCGCCCGACGCGCCACAGAGGTCGTCGAATATAAATCGACGTCGATATAAATTGTAAACGAATTTTAAAAAGTGTGTGTGATTGGGTGTTTGGATATTTAGATGTTTATTACTCAATCACGCAAAAAACTACTGAACCGATTGCGATGAAACTTGGAATATAAGTATTTGGATACCGGGAATAACACATAGACTACATTTTATCCCGATATTAGCGCGGGAACGGGACTTAGGCGGTGAAACCGCCGGGCGCAGTTAGTCTACTATAAATATTTTCAAGGGAAAAATCATCTACAAAAATTCACTCGCGGCGAGGTTTGAACTTGTTTGAAGTTGTTTTTCCTTTAAAATATTCGTAAATCCCTTTCCCGCGGGAATATCGGCATAAAAAAGTAGCCTATGTGTTATTCCCGATACACAGCTATTGTACGCATGATACGCAATAAAGAAACTTGAACCTAAACTATATCCAAGTTTCATCGCAATCGGTTCAGTAGTTATTGCTTTAAAGAGTAACAAACGTTGCCTGGAAGAGATCGTTTTAAAAAAGCGACAAGGCCTCCCATTAGACCACCTAATTTTATGTTGTTCATATTTATTTTTTTATTATTGTAATTATTTAATTGTGGTGTGTTGCAATAAAGTATTAATCAATCAATCAAAGTCACATTAGGCTAGGGATAAAAATAATTATAATTTGAATTCAAAACTATTACAATAACTCTATAGTCTGCGTACACTGGAACGTTTTTATTGCAAATAATTATGAGGCGGTAGTTTACTGTAACTTTTTAGAATGTTAAAATAGACAAATTGCATCACAGTCAACCTTGAAAATGCCCGGTTCGTTTAAAACCATTGTTTAGTTTTAATAAAGAAAATGTAGGTGGGAGAACGTAGGTAGATTTTATTCATAAAATTTCGGGTAGATTATGAACAAATTCACCTCACGTTCAAAAATAGAATGTCGTTGCAGTCTATTCATAGTTGCGACGCGGGTTAGTTCGCTTTTAACCCCGTGGCGTCGTTTTGCTTTCAAACACTTCGGAAAGCTAGAATCTATCGTGGGGAAGCACCAGTTTAGTGTTCGCGTTCGATAATCGCGTTTGCTCGCGGATTTGGACGAGGTCTGTCGGCTGCTGGCCGACAGACCTCGTCCATGGCTGCTGGCGAAGGAGCCGCTCGGAGTCCTGTTGGTTTGTGCAACGATCGTGGGTAAGAACGGACCGACGGTGAGTTGACAATCCCTAGGGAAGTTCGAAGGTCGCGTTTCGTGTGCACCCTGCGAGAGGAGACTCCAAATAGTCTAGGTAAGTGGATTCTTCTGTTAGCACCCCGACAGATAGTACCTTTCGCTCGACCTTTGATAGCGGTACCCATTTGTGCAAAGAACATTCAATTGGCGTGCTTTCCTAATCATAATTAATAATTACAGTCCGCTTTTATATTGTACAACCATGAATAAAACGCGATTAAGCCCGATAAATAAAGTGTTTTACATTTATACATACAAACTTTGGCGTTTATAGTGTTAGTAAGAAATGTGATTTCACTCACCTCTTCTTCTTCGAAGTCGTCGATTAGATCGTACAATAGTGGGTTTTCAGACAGAGTCCGCAGGAAGAGCCGCGTGCGAACGCTAGTCGTCGCCGACGAACGGACCGACGTCGGCGTCGATATCGTAGTAGTGTTCTGGGAAAAATGTATAATGTTTATGTTGAAATATATACTAGTAGTTCGCCCCGAACTGAGACCTCACGACCCCTATCTCCCCAACCCCCTACCTATCCGGCTCATCTTCGAACTCATAAATTCTATTGACCTAAACTACGCGCATACCAAAATTCATGAAGATCGGAGCTACGATACTCAAGTAATCGTCGAACAAACATACAAAGATACAAGCGCCAGGCCCGTCTACACTGGACCTCAAAAGTGACTGACTGACTGACATAGTGCAACGCACATCCCAAACCACTGGACGGATCGGACTGAAGTTTGGTATACAGGTAGATGGTATGACGTAGGCATCCACTAAGAAAGGATTTTGATAAATTCTACCCCCAAGGGAATAAACGGGACTTATACATACTAGTAGTTCGCCCCGAACTGAGACCTCACGAGAATCCATTTACAGAGATTTTGTTTTTTTGTAGGATTTTAACACCAACAGCTTTATTTTTTACAAAATAAGAATTATTATTATACGAATAAATATAACGAAAGACAAGAAAAACGATAACATAGAGTCCGTCTCACGAGAAAAGTCCCCTAGACGCGGCGCTACAGTCACGCGACAAAATGTTGCTAGCATGGACTGGTTTAGACTACCCAAAAACATTTGAGAATAAATTCGATTTTATTGGATTAGTTAACATGATTATTAAACAATTAATTACGACGACACGATTAATCTCTTAGGAAAAAAATATGAGCACATCCAACACTTGCTCTAACGGTGAAGGAACACATCGTGAGGAAACCTGCATGGGTTATTCGCCAATCCAGACTAGACAACCGTAGCGTAACTAACTGCCTAACTACTAGAAGGAGGCCCGTGCGTGCCCAACATTGGTACGTATTTAAGGGATGGGTAATAGTATAGGAAAGGTACCTATAGGTATATAGGTGGGTATATAGTGAATAAAATAATTTTAAATTTTAATCGTATAATTATGCTCATCGATTGGGTTTATTCCAGACATACTACAGTCACTATCCGAATCATCTACACGAATATCGCTATCGTGATCAGACTCTGTTTCGCTGTCACTTACAGTAGATATTATAAAACGGTCCATTTCATCATCTACCAGCCCGTCGTTCTTAAAATACTCATCTTCTATATGCTCCACATGTTTGCATTGTTTAAACCAATCCTCCGGTGTCACGCTTGCAAACGCGTCTTCTGTCAGTTGTACAATTTTTTTAGGGTCTTGGTCAACATTCTTCTCAGCTACGCGTCTCTTCACAAGGCTCCAAATTTTCTCTATAGGGTTGAGATCGCAATGATATGGAGGCAGTTTTAAAACTTCATGGTTGTGACTTTTTAAAAGTTCATCTACAGCATATGTTGGTTGTCCTTTATTTTTCTTTATTAGATCGAACAATACGGGTTTTGTCCAGGTTTCTTCAAAGTAAATCCCTTTTTCTTGCAACCACTTTTGCATTTCGGCTTTTAAATTTGACATGGTTGGTGCCTTATTTATTTGGGTACAGTGGTATGGAGCATTGTCCATAACCACAAGAGATCTTTCGGGCAGATTTGGTATTAATTTCTCAGCCAACCATTTAAGAAAATTTGTCGAATTCATATCGTCGTGATAATCGGAAGACTTCGACTGTGATTTAAAAATGAGTAATGCATTATTTATAAAGCCATTCTCAGTACCAGCATGAGCGATTATCCATCTACTCCCAGCAGATTCTGAAGCGAAAAGTCCGGGCTCTTTTTCACTTTGCCAACAACTTTTGGCGTGATAAGTGTTGTGGATATAGGTTTCATCCAAGAACACTACTGGTCTTTTTTCGATCGTGCGATTTTTTCTCATTATTTCAATATATCTTGCGCGCCAAGCAGTTATATCATAACGCTCCATTAATATTTTTCTTTTAGATTGGCACCGTTTGTACCTAAACCCAATTCTTTGCAATATCCTATGTAGTGTAGCGCGGCTTCCTTCAAAATCAATGTCTTCTTTCAATACTGCACGTAATTTATTTAGAGTAGGCAGTTCTTTTTTCACGGTATAAAATTGGTGAATCTTATGGCGAATAGCGCAGAGATCGAAACCATCCAGATTAATTTTATTTTGACGTGGACGACTCTTCCCCGGTGTAACAATCTTTTTTGAAGTACTTGCAGCTGTGTTTCCTTCCTTCGTTACTCTTGAGACGGTTTTCTCAGACACACCTGAAAAAAAAAACATTTATGCGTTATTAATAAATCAGCCCTCTTTTATGATGTTTTCAAGTACAAATTTTTAATTACAAAATAAAAATAAAAGAATTTACAGGATATTGATTAGATGCATTCTGTGTGTGGATGCATGACATACATTTAGATATAAAGTCCCGAAAGGAAAGGTAAAAATCACAGAGCTAGCAACACCAAATATGTACCTGTCATCGCCGCAACTCTCTTGCGAACGTTGTTTAATGGTATTAAAACGCCATTATTTCGCTGTTCTGCTTCACAAAACTCCTTCACCTTCAGTATCATTTCTCGACCAGCACTTTTCACGACTTTAGGCATTGTAAATAACACTTAAACAAAGATAAACAATAAAAATCTCGATAGCGTCCCAACACGTCACGACAACTAACAACGGCAACATGGCCGACCTGTCAAAATTAGTTCCAATTCTTACCACGGGACTTTTCTCGTGAGACGGACTTTAACAAGAATTTCTTAGTTACGACAATCGACCACAATTTGTAACATTCCCTACAAAAATGTCAGATCTTGGAGTATATATCGCAAGCAAACGCAACGATACCGCGATCTAGGAGGTATGTTGAGTGCCATCTATTGACAAATTTTTAGAACTTGATTATTTTCTCTTTTTGCACCCCCTATCTCCCTAACTCCCCTACTGATCCGGCTCATCTTCGAACTCATAAATTCTATGGACCTAAACTACGCGCATACCAAAATTCATGAAGATCGAAGCAACGATACTCAAGTTATCGTCGAACAAACATACAAAGATACAAGCGCCAGGCCCGTCTACACTGGACCTCACTCGCTTCGCTCGTTCGGTCAATTATGCAAATAACTTGCATAATATTAGTAATACTTGACAATGGCTAATTTCCTAATGGCCATAATCGGTTTACAACCGATGGGAAAATAAAAAAACGAAGTATATGTTTTTTTTATTTCTTTCTTTCGGTTATGAATCGATTATTGCCATTTGGAAAGTAGCCAGGGTCAGGTATTATTAAATTTTTTATTCGCAATTTGCATCAAAACAGTCAAGTCGTCGTAGTAAAAGCCAAGCCAAATCAAGCAAGTAATTGTAAATGGCGGCTCTTTACGATGACGGTTCACGCGAGCTTTGGAGACAACGCTAAAGTCAATGTTTTGCACCGATTTTACTTTCATTCCACTTGTACACCTTCACGAAACTAAATTGACGAATATGCCCTTGAAATTTAACAATTTACACGCATTTGAACTAGGTTTCACGAAAATGAAAATTTAGCAACACATCTCCTCAAAGCGTTCCCGCCAAAACTCCTCTGTTATATTTTTTTTTTATTTTATTTTTTTTAATCTTTATTTAAGTAAGAGGGTTTTATCCACATGGACACTGTCACCCTCGACAAAGTTACACAAAAACTATACAAGATGTAACGGGCAGGCCCTTTTAAGCCGAAAGGCGGTTGTTCTAGACGTCTAGGCGAACAACTTTTGTTCTGCGACTTTTGAAAATTCGAACTTTTTTTTGAAAATTTTGAGGTTATGGTTCACTGAAAAAACAGCTGCTTTTAAAAATAAAGGTAATTGAAGGTTTGATTGTAGTAGACCAAACTAAATGAAAGGACAACATAAGGTCAATGACCTCAAACTCAAAGAAACAGCTGATCTTCAAGTAAACTTTACACCTAAATTTTTCGAAAAGTACTTCGAATTTCCAAAAGTCGTAGAACAAAAGTTCTTCGCCTAGACGTCTAGAACAATCCCCTTTCGGATTAAAAGGGCTTACCTGTTACACATTGTATAAAATTAACAATTAAATCTACGACTTAGAGCTAAAGAGACCATTTTGATTAATTCTAATGCCTCCTCACCCAGGGGGAAGGTCATAATTGAGTTACAAAAACCAATCAACTGTACTAATAAATTCACATTCTATTTAATAAAGAAATTGTTACACTCCATCAAAAGATGGTAGGTGTCTTCCAACTGACCAGTACACTCGCTGCAATTAGGGGACACCTTGCCCATAAGGAAAGCGACCTCTGTTATACTTGAACTCTAAACTTACCCACTGAACTGTGATAGGCAAGTGATATTGTTCGTTGCAATCTGAGATCTTTTCCCAGGCAGTAAGGTCGTATATCGTTCGGTACACTTTCTCGTCGGGGCGGTACACAGTGACGCACGCGCACAGACAGTTGTAGGCTGTCGTTTGAAACGTTCTAGAATAAACAAAAAAATACTTAGGGCGACTTACATTAAACCATTTAAAAATATATTTAACTAAGGGCGACTTGCATAATACAATTTAAAAACATATTTAAAACAACCAAATCAATTTTAAAAATATATTTAACTAATTCAATTTAAAAATAATTTATTGGAAATCGAACATTGGACTCTATTTCATTAAGTGGACGATTGATAATATGTTGCCACACATTGACAGTTCTTGAAATTCTGACAGATTTTAAACACGTTTAACAGCTTAAACATGTTTAGGGGCGACTTGCATAACACAATTTAAAAACATATTTAACTAAATCAATTTTAAAATAATTTATGGGAAATCGAATATTGGACTCTATTTCATTAAGTGGACGATTGATAATATTATGTTGCCACACATGGACAGTTCTTGCAATTCTGACAGATTTTAAACACGTTTAACAGCTTAAACATGTTTAGGAACCGTTATGCAAGCCGGCCTTGATCTTTACTAATATTAAGGAGCTGGGTTGGTCTAGTGGTAGATACCCCGACTTTCATTCCGAAGGTCGTGGTTTCGAATCCCGGCCGCGCAATAATGTCTTTTTCTTTAAGAAATAATTATGTGCGCTATAAACATCGCTCTTACGATGAAGGAAAACATCGTGAGGGAACCCACGGCTTTAAATCACACACAAAGAGCCAATAGTAGGGCTAATTGTGGAAACACAGAGTTAAAACTTTAACCTAACTTAATCATAAAACACTTTATTTACCGGGTTTAATAGCGTTTTATTCATAACTAGCTGCGCCCCGCGGTTTCATATTCATATTCATATTATTTATTGGTAATAAATTCATTACAAGTCAAAAAAAATTTGGCATAAACATCATAAATCATACTTAATAAAAAACAATTTAAAAAATCATAATAAATAAAATAATCAATAAAAGAGAGTAGAAAAAAAAATGTACCCGCGTAAGTCCCGTTCCCGCGGGAATATCGGGATAAAAGGTAGCCTATGTGTTATTCCCGGTATCCAGCTACCTATATTCCAAGTTTCATCGCAATCGGTTCAGTAGTTTTTGCGTGAAAGAGTAATAAACTCACATACATACAAACGACCGAGCTCGGTCGTAAGATTTTTAAACGACCGAGCTTTCGCCAACTTTACTTAATCAAATAATATAAGTGAATTTTCACCTGCATAGTTCAACCAGATCTTGACTAGCGGCGTCCGGCGTCTCCACCTTCCCTCGCAGAGTGACGCAAAGTTTACACAACTCACGGACAATGTGCCACGACTTGTCCGTCTTTGTCTGCGAGTAGAGGGGGGAGGTGGGGGACTCTAGGTGTTGGGGGGACACCTGGGGGGGGGGGGATTCAAAAGTTAATTAAATGAAATATAATTGAAGAAAAATAAAACACCTTATTTACAAGGTTGAACCTTGAAAAAGCCAACTGTAAAGTTGGCGAAAGCTCGGTTCGTTTATACAATTTGTAACGGGTAAGTCCTTTTAATCTGAAAGGGGGTTGTTCTAGACGTGTAGGCGAACAACTTTTGTTCTACGACTTTTAAAAATTCAAACTTTTTTTTTTTAAATTTTGAGATTATGTTTTATTGAAAAAACACCTGCTTTTGAAAATAAGTATACCATTAATAAAGCGCGATAAAAACCGGTAAATAAAGTGTTTTATAATGCAAAATCGCGAAAACCATAGATGAAATTATGATTGACGAAGCCTAAGAAAGATTTTTACACATCTACGGCTCTACAAAGTTACTCACAGTCGGGACCCATTGGAAAAATTAGATTGGTAAAATGATTGGGTCCCGACTGTGAGTAATTTTTTACTCATTTATTATGTGTTCTGTGTGTATCGATTACAAAACTATTATTACTTAGCGTAATTTCAAATTACTGGGCTTGTTTTTTTCTTTTTGGTTTTTTTGTTGTTTCTATGCGTATTTTTTAATCGAGTTTTTTACGCAGTCGGGTTTTTTGTTTTTTTTATAAAAAAAAAAAATTATTTCGTCTATTTTTATTTCGACGGAAGAGTAAGGCAAAAACTGAGTGACGGACTTTGTCTGAAATTAACCTTTTTTTTTAGTTAATTAATATAAAGCCAAAACTTTTTTTTTTCATCGGCTAAGGTCGATGTGTGGTTTCGTTATTTTGATGTAACATTGATATAATAATTTTAATAATACTTGACACTGGCTACTTTCCAAATGGCCATAATCGGGTCACAGCCGATAAGAAATCTATACTTATAATAAAGAAAGAGATGACAAAAAGTCTGTACTTAGAAGTAAATTAAAAAAAAAGTGGTCTAGGGGACTTGTAGTAGAACAAAATTATATATTTTTTAAAATTAATGTCTGTCAGTCTGTTTGTCGTTTCTCTGTCTGTTCCTTTTACAATTGAAAATTGCTAATCCGATTGAAATCTAGTTTTCAATATTGGATAGTTCTATTTTCGAGGAAGGTCGTGGTATACTTTGCATCATAATCCAATTAGTAGAACCCGAGTAATGAACGAAAAAGTGCAACCGCTCGAGAACCGCTCGGCCGCCCGCGCCCGTGTTAACGCGCTATTCACTTTCGCGGGTGAAACCGCGGGGCACAGCTAGTAATGAATAAATGGGATGGAATTTGATTTACCTTTTCAATAACAGCGATAAATATGGCCAACACACGGACACAGTCCGCCACATACTTGTGGTAGTGGTAATGACTCGCCGGCGATACGTGGTGCCGCAACTTGCGGGTCAACTCTTCCAATTTCGTTGAAGCAAACGACGTCACGGCTTTAGAGGTCGAGTATCTGGAATGAAAAGCAAACATTTTAATCATCTCATTCGTCTCAATCATTTCAGTTATTTTATTCATCTTAATCATTTCATTCATCTCAAACATTTAATCATCTCATTCATCTCAAACATTTAATCATCTCATTCATCTCAAACATTTAATCATCTCATTCATCTCATTCATCTCAATCAACTCATTAATCTCATTCATCTCAATCGTTTCATTCATCTCAATCATCTTATTCATTTCAATCATCTCATTCATCTCAATCATCTCATTCATTTCAATCATCTCATTCATTTTAATCATCTCATTGATTGATTGATTAGCTCTTCTTTGTATACACACATTTACATAACAGAATAGCCTAAAGGCGATAAGGCTCATTTTTTCTCATTCATTTCATTAATTTATTTCTTAATTTTGATTGGATTACATTCTAAATTTGAAAAACTTCTACATTACTAAGCATAAACTGGAAAACACCTAAAAATTAACAAAAATTGTCTCAAGCCAAAGTTTTTGGTTTGCAAAGTCAAAGTATGGACTATAGATTTCAGTCTGTGACTCCAGAGGTAAAGATACCTAATAAAGAAATTAAAAAAATCACATGATTGTTAACAGGGGTCAGTCCCTTCGAGACCAAGATTGAACTACTGTAATGGCTATTGCACTGTTGCACTGTTGCACTATTGCACTGTTGCACTGTTGACTTGCACTGTTGCACTATTGCACTGGACTATTGTAATGTTGGGGCAGGAAAGAGCCTTATTTGGCATCCAATGAGGTATTGGACATATTTATTTTGACATGTGTTTTATACAAGATGTAACGGGCATGCCCTTTTAAGCCGAAAGGGGGTTGTTCAAGACATCTAGGCGAACAACTTTTGTTCACGACTTTTGAAAATTCGATCTTTTTTTTTGAAAATTTTGAAGTTATAGTTCACTGAAAAAACAGCTGTTTTTGAAAATAAAGGTAATTGTAGTTTCGATTGTTGTCGACTAAACTAAATGAAAGGACAAGATAAGTTCAATGACCTCGAACTCTGAGAAACAGCTGATTTTCAAGTAAACTTTAAACTTAAAAATTTCGAAAACTACTTTGAATTTCCAAAAGTTGTAAAACAAAAGTTGTTCGCCTAGACGTCTAGAACAACCCCCTTTCGGCTTAAAAGGGCTTACCTGTTACACCTTGTATATTTTAATTTTAATCGAATAGAATGTTCAGTTAAATTTTTATTGTAACATTATGGAATTTTAAGTTCTGAAATAAATGATTTAATAATATTAATAATAATTGTAACATGATCGAAATGTCGAGGTAAGAAAATAAAAAATAATAAAACACTTCATTTACCGGGTTTAATCGCGTTTTTATTCATGATTTTTAAACGAATTGAGCTCTCGCCAACTTTATCATCATTTCAACTTTTTTGGCTTTTTCAAGGTTGACGTCAAAGTTGGCGAAAGCTCGGTTCGTTTAAAAATCATAAATAAAAACGCGATTAAACCAGGTGAATAAAGTGTTTTGACTATGCAAAATCGCGAAAACCGTAGAAGAAATTAAATAAATAATACAAAATTAAAGAATCTCTAGTCCTACCACGTGGGCATACAAACATGGTTCTTAAAAAATAATAGTACGCGATTATGACCCAGTAAAATGTAAACATACCTAATGAAGGGCACGAGTAGCCTGCGACAGACAGAGACAGCGACCCCCTCCCAGCTCCTACCGTACAGCAGCTCGGCAACACGCGTCGCGCCGCTCGAGGCCACAGTCGCCATACACGCTGAAAACCCCGCCTCCCACCACCCAGGGGAAGAGTCACCTGGGGGTTTATTTAAAACTATAAACCCGCAGTTTTAATAACTAGGAGTTCGCCCCGAACTGAGACCTCACGACCCCCTATCTCCCCAACCCCCCTACCGATCCGGCTCATCTTCGAACTCATAAATTCTATTGACCTAAACTACGCGCATACCAAAATTCATGAAGATCGGAGGTACGATACTCAAGTTATCGTCGAACAAACATACAAAGTTACAAAGATACAAGCGCCAGGCCCGTCTACACTCGCTTCGCTCGTTCGGTCAACTAAAGCAGGCACGTTCAACACATTTACACGTTGCGCTTATGTAGTGTATGTGAATAAGCGCGCAGCGTGACGTCATACTGTATGAGCATCATGAAAAGTCTGTCCGTCTCTCTCGCTCGCGCTTTAGCTTATGAGTGTGAAGGGGACAGATATTGTTTTACTTTTGTTTATAAATACAGCGTGATCTTTTAATACAAAGCTAAAACCTTACCGGCTGCTCGTGTAATAATTATATCCAGTATTGTGTTGTCAGTATGTACTGCCATGCCATCCAATAGACTTCTTAGAACAGAATGATTTGTGCCGCTTATTTCTGACAAACGAGTTGGCAATACTGACGCATATTTCCTGTAAACATCGCTAAAACAAAAAAAAAACAATTTATTATCCAACCGGTTTCTGAACATCTGACATAAACTCTCATTACCTATTGATTTAATAAAGATATCCTTGAGATAAACTCCAGTTAAATTTCATTTTCTTAGTTTTCTGTCAGCAATATGGGACAATTTAGCCAGTTTCTCGTACTAATAGTGAACTACCACTACCTATTATACTGTAATCGTTTGAAATAATTTTCAATGCGTGAAGACTGCAGAAAAAATGGCGACGATTTTTCTCCAACCCCATGGGACATTTGTTTGTAACGTTCTAATTTCGTGTTTGGCACTGGTATTTTTGTTTTCACTTCACTCGTTGAACTTCACGTAACTAAATTGATAACATGCCGCCGACATTAAACAATTTACACGCAATAAAACTAGGTTTTGCAAAAATAAAAATTCAGGACGACGCGTCGTTCCACTAACGCGTCAAAAACAAAAGTACACTCCAGTTTTCTGTCTTTGGAGTTTTGGCAGGAACTCGTTGAGGAGATGTGTTGCTAAATTTTCATTTTTGTGAAACCTAGTTCAAATGCGTGCAAATTGTTTAATTTCGGGGGCATATTAATCAATTTAGTTTCGTGAAGGTGTACAAGTGGAATGAAAGTGAAAATCGGTGCAAAACAGAGACTTAGTGTTGTATCCAAAGCTCCGTGAAGAATGTTTGTAAATGGCCGCCGTGTTTACAAATGATTCCCTAGACTTGACTTTAACTATGACGACTTGACTGTTTCGATGCAAATAACTTGCAATATATATTAAAATACATGACACTGGCTAATTTCCTAATGGCCATAATCGGTTCACAACCGATAAGAAAAAGAAAAAAAAAATAGTTATCTGTCTCCGTTTTTCTATACATGTGACAAGCCGTCACTGTCACTCCGCTGTTCAGAAACGCATTGACGCTAGTTATCGAAACAATAGCGATATCGAATAGATAAACCACCGACAAACAGACTTCAGAAACCGGGCATAAGAAATTTCAAACTCTACTAAAGGAGTCTTATCTCGAAGAAATGAAAATTAGTTCTAAAAAATTTCAACAGGTGGCCATAGTAGTATTTATTTTTATTTTTTAGTATTTATAAGGCTTAAAAATCTGGCACCGAAAAATATGAAATATCCCGTTACTAATGAAATTATTGACAATATAATCAATTTTAAACTGAACGTGAATCTTTTGTTATAAGCCACTAGGTGTCGCTAGTTTCCCAACATTCGTATACAACTTAAAAAATAATTCGCACAATAATTCGCATAACGAGAATCCGGGATCAATGTGTCATTGAGGTGAAGTGAAGTAATTGTAAGTTTGTTCGTTTGTTTGTTTGAATGTAGTAAGTGACTCATAAACTTTTTAAATTCGCACGATTTGTTAACATAGTTACATTTTACCGGCTCTCAAGACCCTCGCGACCAAGCTAATTGTAACATGATCAAAACGTCGAGTTAAGAAAATAAATAATAATACGCGAATAAGACGCGGTAAAATGTAACTATGTTAGTGTTTCGATCAAACAAAAAATACAGAACCGATTGCAATGAAACTTGATATGCAGATAGCTGGAGATCTGCTTTCACTCACTTTTGTCCCGATATTCCCGCGGGATGAGGACTAAAGCGGGCGAAACCGCGGGGTACTGCTAGCTACATTAAGGTACATACCTAGAGCGGTGTTGGTCTAGTGGTAGATACCCCAACTTTCATTCCGAAGCTGTCTTTTGCTTTAAGAAAAATGTATGTGCGCTATTAACATCGCTCTTACGATGAAGGATAACATCGTGAGGAAACCCACGGCTTTGAATCACGCACAAAGGCCCAATAGTAGGGCTAATTGCGGAAACACACAGGTTAAAACTTTAACTTTAAGGTACATACCTACACCCCTCCCCACCAGGTAGAACTCCCACCAAAAGTATTTTTTCATTGACATCTGCGTTTCCATCGCTTAACACAGATATTGCCCACTGAATGGGTCTGCTGTTAACGCTAAGTTTTTTACTTAGGAATGAGAGGTCTAATAGAAGTTTCTGTTTTTGCGCGAATCCTGTGCGGACAGCGTATTGTGGCCACAACTGAAAATAAACAAATAAATATTGCACGACATTACACACTGTGCAATCTAGCCCCAAACTGAGCTCTTGGCTTGTACTATGGCACAGATCACATTTTACTAACGTACTATGTAACGTCATATTATGCTTTTTTTGTTGTACACGCAGACCAGATACAAATATTTATTTTGAAGCATAAATATTTGCATCCGGCGAGAATCGAACCCGAAACTTGAAAACTTCCAAGTAAACTTTACACCTAAAATTTTTCGAAAGTACTTCGAATTTCCAAAAGTCGTAGAACAAAAGTTGTTCGCCTAGACGTCTAGAACAACCCCCTTTCGGCTTAAAAGGGCTTATCCGTTACACCTTGTATAGTCGTAAATACGTCTATATCAACTTATCCAATTAGGTGAGCCTTTGACCATTATCTTATCAGATGGTAAGTGACAATGTGGTCTGAGATGTAGCAGCGTCACCCAGAAGATACCTGACCCGTGACTTGTTAGTCACAAGTGTAAGTAGGAAAATGGGAGTTCCCTCTTCATCTAGCTGCAATCCAATTAAGTCAAAGTTTCAAAAAAAAATGTATCAGGGTCACCTAGAAGATACCTGACCCGTGACTTGTTAGTCACAAGTGAAGGTGGAAAGGTGATAGTTCCATCTTTATTGGATTGCAATCAAATTTAGTCAAATTTAGTCAAATCAAAACAAAAACACTTACTTTTTCAACCAATTCAAACAAATCATCATAATACTTCTCACACCTCATTCTGACAACCATTCTGACAACATCGTTCAGAATGACAGCGCATTCTGACATATTCTGGTCCAACAACACGAAGGGTCTCCTCAGAAAATACTTGAAAAACACATCCATGAAGAATTTACAAAACTCCAAACCCAGTTTTTCATTTTTGACCCCTTTCAAGCTATGGCCTTCTAAGACTAGGTTTTTGAAACTGTCAACTGTCAGAAACCTCAAAGATACCGCCAAGATATTTGTCAGAAATGACAGCTCGACTGTCAAACCCTTCAAGACACCAGTCGAAAACATTCTAAGAATCATTCTCGGCCATTTTTGCGCGAATTTGTTGAGAAATGTCAAGTTGATTGACGGATCTTCTACTCTAAAATAGATATAATAACATAAATTAGTATTCAAATTCAATTATTTTTTCAAATTAAGGTCAAATTCCAGGGCACACAGCGCCATCTAATATGATTAAGTTATCTGTTATGAAACTAATTTTAATAAACACACAATATTTAAGTTCTTCTATGGTTTTCGCGATTTTGCATTTGACAAAACACTTTATTTACCGCTTTCGTTTTTACTGTCACTTTTTAAAATGTTAAAATAGATGAACTACATCTCAGTCAACCTTGAAAAAGCCAACTGTAAAGTTAGCGAAATCTCGGTCGTTTAAAAATCATGAATAAAACGCGATTAAACCCGGTAAATAAAGTGGTTTATCACACAATATTTACCGGGTTTTAATCGCGTTTCATTTAGTAGAAAATAGTTTATTTCAGTTATTTTTTTTCTATTTCTATTTCTTAAATTGGAACACCTAAGACAAAGTTACTAAGAATTTAGATTGATTTAAGATTGGCTTTGTTTATGTATGGACATTGTTTGTATTTTATGTCATGAATTAAGGAGTGTGAATTATTGTAACTAATATCAACGAGAAATAAAACTCATCACCACATTTCTTCAGCACGTTCTTGCCAAAACTCATTAATTTCGTAATTTGTTTTTATTGCTCAACGCATATCAGCTAGGAACATTTTAAAGGAAAAAATCATCTTCTAAAATTCACTGGCGACGAGATTCGAACTCGCGTCTCTGCGTCAGTACCGCAGCGCCGTATTCAACTAGGTCACATGAGTTCACATCTCGAGCGGTGAATTTGAGAATATGTATTTTTTTCCTGTCTACTATTTTTCGACTAAGGCTCGATTGAAACGCCAACTACAGGATCACTTAAAGATATTTCTAAAACTCATTTAGTTCAGTTACCTGATCGCTCCTAGAAGAATTCTGACAGCTGTCAAACTTTCAAAATGGCCGCCAAGATGGCCGCCGACCACATTTCTCTCTAGATCGCTACTAACGCCATCTAGCGGTTGTTTCTCTAACCAAATCACTAAGGACTTCGTTTCTATGACATCGGAGTACTGTGAAGTTATCACGGACAGTTTCTTCCTTAGATATTTTACTTGTTTAGCTTTGATATGAGTTATTAAATTGTTAAGGTATTCTTTTATTTGCTGAAAGTTAAAATAAATAATTACTGCAGGACGTTGTACAGTTTATAATTTTACTAGGACTGTATACAGAAACGCTACTCAAAATTTGAGTTCTACTCAATCAATTAAGCACCTCTCAAACTCAAAAAATCCCAAATTATTATAAATTTAGATGCTGCTCTTAAGTTCTCCTTAAATTTTTAGTGGCATTCCTTTTTAAGCCTAATTTATGTTTCCAAATCTATGATATTTATCACAAAGTGGAATCGAACCTGCGCTTCATCGGCTAATAAATATCTAAGTACTGACCTGTCTATGAAACTCCATTAACACAGAACGGAACGTAATCAAAAATCCCAAAACATTATCCAATTGAAATTTATTTGCAATTTCAAAATCGAAATCAAACAGAATTCTCGCCAAGAAACCGTCTTTCATTTCTAAAAACTCGTTCGAGACCAATCCGTCGAACTTTCCCGCCAATTCCGCAGTGACAATCAAGCATCTGTCACTGTCACTGTCACTTTGACAGCTGTCAAATAGAGCTCCCGCAACGGCCCAAACGTCAAGATTTTTCGAATCGCAAACGACTTTAACCAGTTCGACGCCGCTTTTCACCAAATTGGTATAATTTTTGTGCGAAAGGTTAGTACTTTTCGTAGAATTTTTTATTAAATTCCTCAGTAAATCATTTACGGTTGTATCTAACGATTTGCTTTGAAAAAGTTCGATTTTCTCCATGAGAAGCGTTTTAATTTCGTCGATTAGTACAAAAGTGTCTGAATCGTTGGTATTTGTTACTAAAATCAGCAGTTTTAGTAGGACTTTTTGGGTAACTTCGTTGTTTTCTTTTAATGGTTGTAATATTGACTGGAGTAGGTCCAAACCTGTTTGTTTGTATGTCACTGAAAATACAAATAAAAACTAGCTAAATTAAGAAGAAAGCTGGGTGACACTAAGTTTTGGACATTTTTAAAAACAGATAATAAATAAATACATAAATATTACACGACACGGCGCAATCTAGCCCCAAACTAAGCAATAGGCTTGTACTATGGGTACTAGACAACGGATATACTACATATTTTACTTTTTTTGTTGTAAATACATACACATACCCTTGCTTATAAAATATTATTCACACATGACTAAGTTATGTGACGTTTGTCTCTGTCTGTCAACTTTGAAACTTCATGTGACAGTAAAAGACAAACGATGCATAGTTGTGCAGCGCATTAATAAGCGTTAATAAGTAAGGGGGTATACTTAAAACGACATCCAGACCAGATACAAATATTTATTTTTAAGCATAACATGAGCACTTGACGGGAATGGAACCCGCAACCTTCTGCATTGCAGCCGGACTTTCAAAGTACGCGCCACAGAAGCCGTCAGTAATAATAATAAATACTTACAAATGGGGCTTTGGCGGGAACGCGTTAAGGAGATATTGCTAAATTTTCATTTTTGTGAAACTTAGTTCAAATGCGTGTAAATTGTTTAATTTCGGGGGCATATTAATCAATTTAGTTTCGTGAAGGTGTACAAGTGAAAATAAAAGTGAAAATCGGTGCAAAACATGGACTTTAGCTTAGTGTTGTCTCCAAAGCTCCGTGAACAAACATTGTAAAAAATGGCCCCCTTTTTACAATGATTCCCTCGACTTGACTTCAACTATGACGACTTGACTGTTTCGTTTAATGCAAATAACTTTCAAATACTGATAATACTTGACACTGGCAAATGTCTGAAAGGAAAAGCCATTTTAAAGAAAAAGAATACTTACAAATGCTACTGGAAAGTAAAGTGAGTACATTGTCAGCTACTTTAGTAATAAGTTCGCTGTTCCTCGAGTCCTTCAGTAGTATCCCTTCAATTACGTCGCAAAGTAGTTTACGGGTGCCGGGCGTTGAATGGGTTAATAGCTGAACAAGTAAATTAAAAAAAAAAACCTTAGATTAAACAGATAGATAGACAAAAAAAGCTGTATTTGTTTCTATCTATTTATCTTGTAATTTATATGGTGTGTACAATAAGGAATTTATTCGTTCATTATTCATTCATTCATTCATAGATAGATAGATTGGGCCCTACCATGATGTCTTATAAGTCGTTGCGTTGTCCTTTAGCTAAAAAAATAAAATTGAAATCACATGAAATAATTAAAAAAAAAAGAAAAACAAACTTCAATGAAAAAAAGATTTTTTTAAATTTAAATTAAATTTTAATTTAAATTTAAAAGTATTTTTTGTTTTTTTGAACGACAAAAGGACGACATAGCAACGACAAACAATCATGGTAGCGCGGATTAACTCTATATTGCAACACAAATTAATTAAATTAAATAATATGTCGTCTGGTGGTCGCCATTTTGTTTCTATTTATTACTAGCTGCAACCCGCGGTTTTCCTCGCGTAAGTCCCTTTCCCGCGGGAATTTTGGAATAAAAAGTACCCTATGTGTTACCCAACTCCAGGCTTCAGGCTATCTGTATTCCAAGTTTCATCGCAATCGGTTTAGTAGTTTTTGTGTGAAAGAGTAACAAAGTCACATACATGCATACAAACTTTCGCGTTTATAATATTACTAGATGCTCCCCGCGGTTTCACCCGCGTAAGTCCCGTTCCCGCAGGAATTTCGGGATAAAAAGTGCCCTATGTGTTATTCCAGGTCCCCAGCTACCTATATTCCAAGTTTCATCGCAATCGGTTTAATAGTTTTTGCGTGAAAGAGTAACAAAGTCACAGTATATGCATACAAACTTTTGCGTTTATTATATTTTGTAAGAAAGATTTAATGATAGTTAAGTAAGTATACCTGTATAATATATTCCATAGTAAAGTTCCCGCAGTATATTTGAGCGTGGCAGAGCGTGGTGTGGTCGTCACCACGCCCGCAGCCTGCGATTATAGCCCCTAACGCCTTCTGATAGGGTTCAGTTTGGATCGCAGCTGGAATTGGAGATATAACATTATACGTTACTAACTGAGCCCGCGATTTCACCGGCGTAAGTCCCGTTCCCGCAAGAATATCAGGATAAAAAGCCTATATGTTATTCCCGGTATCCAGCTACCTATATTCCAATTTTTATCGCAATTGGTTCAGTAGTTTTTGCGTGAAGGAGTTACAAAGTCACATAAATCTTCGCAACTATCCAAAGATTTTGCTCAGTAAAGTCGAACTTTTTAAATTTAGAATGTAAACCATTCAAAAATAATGACTTAAACTTTGCTTCTATGGTTTTCGCGATTTTGCATAATAAAACACTTTATTTACCGGATTTAATCGCTCTTTATTCATGAGGTTTAAACGAACAGTCAACCTTGAAAAAGCCAACTAGTTGGCGAAAACTCTGGAGCCTTATTTTTGAATCGCTCGCTGCTCGTTATGCGATTTCAATAATTCGATATCTGCTGATTTTCGTTCCATGTCTGACTCCTGCGGCGAGTGTTTAATACCAGTTGTTGCGGTCGTGCGATTCACAAAGAAAAAATAGTGAAAAGGAACGCAAATCAGTAGAAAAAGAGGTTTAAAAATCACTCGAAGTGGCGCAAGTAATTCAAAAATAGAGCCCCTGGTTGATTAAACCCGGTAAATAAAGTGTTTTACTAAACTTTGCTTCTCTGTTATGACTATGAAGTTCTTTTTATTTTATTCGTATATTCACAAAACTCTTGTTACTCTTTCACGCAAAAACTACTGAACCGATTGCGATGATACTAAGAACATAGGTAGCTGGATACCGATAATAACAATAAGGGTACTTTTTATCCCGATATTCCCAGCCAGTTGCTTTTTAAATACCAAAAATGGTCTTAAGTCAAAGTTTTTGCTTAGCAAAGTCAAAGTACGGACTATAGATCTTAGACCTGCTTCTTATAAGACAAACGAGTAAAACTGCGGGCAAAAGCTAGTCGTGTATAAAAGAATTATAAAAAAAAAACAACTTACGATCAGTACAAATAACTCTAAGTAAAATGTTCAACATTTCATAATTCTCCTCTTCCAGAGCCAAAATCACTTGTCTCAATAGATTTACCTAAAAATATTTTTTTTAAAAAATTAGGCAAATGCGTGCCTTGTCGGGCCACGCGCAGTGTCGGGTTCCAAATCAAATCAAAATAGTTTTTTTTTCCTTTAGATTCTTGTACAACATCAAATGCAAATCATTTGGCTACGTCTTAGGTGTATTGATTTTAGTGTGGCTTCGGAACGCGCCCTCCGATGAGAAGAAGCCACAAGAAACTCAAGTAGTAGGTTATTGTCCCTTCTGGACCAATATGTAACTCTGAAAAAACTCTATTCTTTCAAATTTTGGTCAGCCCCCGCGCCCTCGCTGCCCAAAATTTGAAAGAATAGAGTTTTTTCAGAGTTACATATTGGTCCAGAAGGGACAATAACTAAAAATGTGAAACAAAACTACAAGTTTCCAACGAGTGCCAGGACACTCTTCGCATCGGGGGTTCTAACCCAAAGATCAGAGAATATATTTTGGATTATTGGTCTACAACGTACAATACCTAGAATGTGAAACAAAACTTCATTTAATATTTTAGTGCTAACCATTAGGGTTTATTAATTACAGACCTATTGGTCTAGAACGAACTATAACTAAAAATGTGAAACAAAACTACAAGTTTCCAACGAGTGCCAGGGCACTCTTCGCATCGGGGGTTCTAACCCAAAGATCGAAGAATATATTTTTTGGATTATTGGTATACACTACCTAGAATGTAAAACAAAACTTCATTGCTTGTTCCAGGCTAAAACCACGCTTTTGTATGATCATGTATTGTTATCATAGGTTTATTTAAATTTTTAACCTCCTGTTGTTTATAGTCATGTCAACTTCCATTGCGGTAGTATTTCTGTTATTTAATTAAGTATTTCAATTTTATACGTGCAACTTTTTACAGATTTCAATAGTTTTAAAACAAACGAGGACCGATTAACAATATAATTCACGTAATATTCGACCAAATGTATTCCGTCCATATGAATACTTTTCGCCCATGGTAAGATCGTTTTAGCCAATATTATGAATTAAATCGAACAATCAGTCAGAAGATTAAAAAAAAAAATATATTTCATATAATATTCGGTTGGTAAAGACCGCTTTTAAGCACCGCCAATGTGTGTTTGTAAGACCGCTTTAAACCGATATTATGAACCACATTTCGTTTTAAAACAATCAGTCGGAACAATCGAGAACCGATTAAAAATATAATTCATGATATTTCAGTCAAATAAACACCGTCTGTATGTGTTATTTTCGCCCATGGTAAGATCGTTTTAACCGATATTCATGAATTATAACAATCAGCCGAAAGATTCCAGTACCGATTAAAAAATATATTCCATATAATATTCGGTCGGTAAACACCTCCTATGGGTGTAAGACCGCTTTAAACCGATATTAAGAAGTACATTTCGTTTTAAAACAATCAATCGGAACAATCGAGCACCGATTAAAAATAAAATTCATATAATATTCGACCAAATGTATTCCGTCCATATGAATACTTTTCGCCCATGGTAAGATCGTTTTAGCCAATATTATGAATTTATAATAATGAGTACCGATTAAAAAATATATTTCATATAATATTCTGTTGGTAAACACTGCCTATGTGTGTAAACCACATTTCGTTTTAAAACAATCAGTCGGAAGAATTAATTACTTATATCCTTAAATAACACAAATCCACCGCGTACTTTTCTTGTTAACTTGAAATTAATAAAACAGAAATAAATTATATCTGACTATATACAACTGTTGGTTGTACTTTCAGCATTGAACTAATATTTAAATAGAAATTGATAAGTACGATACAAAATCAATATCTATCTAAATGTCGTACTTACATTTTTTTATTTTTTCCTAGAAGAATATAAACACTAAAACTTAAAAAACCACCACTAAAACAGTATTGCACAAAAACATAATGAAAACTGGGTGTTATTTCCCACGAGGAATCAGGCGGTGTTTTATTTTGTACACCTAAGCGAACTGAAAACTTAACAGTTGTAAAGTCATGAGCAAATGTCCAGAAACACTTTTAACCGACTTAGGAGGTTTTCAATTTCCAAAAAATATTTGTTCTGGTAATGAAGTCATGCTATTCCAAGGAAGAGATAGATAGATAGATTAATTTATTTATTGCGACACACCACAATTGAATACATACATAATAACTAAAATGTAGGTAACACAATGGGTGACCTTATCGCTTAAAGTGATATGAAAGTTAGGGTGTTTAGACAAGGAACACTACGGTACTTGACACATGCAAAATTATAAATTAATAATCCTACGATAAAATACGGTGGATAAAATACGGCACTTTTAGCATTAAGTAAGCACTCAATGTCGACTCATCATTTATAAAACAAGTTCATTCTTGTTGTTATGAAAACTTACCTACCTGTATCATATTATCTTGGGAACTTTATTACGAAATCGAATAATATTCTTAACCGATTTAGAAAAAAGAAGTAGGTATTTGCTTTTTAGAAATCCCGAACTCATACCAATATCTAGATAAATAAACAAAATATTGCATGACATTACACACAGCACAATCTAGCCTCAAACTAAGCTCTAGACTTGTACTATGGGTACTAGACCACGGGTATACTACTTATAATATTATGCATAGAAAGAAACTTAGACCAGATAGGTACAAATATTTAGTTTTTGCGCATAAATATTCACAGCCTTCGGCGTTTTTAGACCAAAAAATGTAAACATAGAACTGCTAATCGAAGTACTTGCTGTGTCCCGCAGGACAACTGTGTAAGTCCAGATTCCGCGGAAATATTTTAAACATTTAAGCAAATATTAATATTAGCACGTCATTCTCTGGGCGTTGCTATCATTTTTCTTTTAGGCTTAAACATAAATTTCTTTAATTTCATAAAAATACGAAACGTATCAACTAATTGCCCCAGTTATTTTAACTATCGTAAAATTAATAGTAAGTAAATTGACTACACATCTTAATTTGATGTTCTGTTATAAAGAGAAACAAAAAATTTTATAAACTTAGTTTTTGATTCTCTGAAAATTTTATTAGGCGTTTTATCGAATGTTAAATTCATATTGTTTTTTATTCTATACTAACTGCATCAAGCGGTTTCACTCGCATAAGTCTCGATCCAAAATTAATTTGATACCTTTTCTCTTAGGTTATCCCGTAAAACATTTACATTCTATCGAATAGAAATACATTTTAATCATTGTAAAAAATAAAACAAAAGAATAAAATAAGTAAGTTTAATCTCAATTGGTTATGTAGTTTTAAGTTAAGTTAAGAGTAACAAACAGGCATACTAACTTTATAATATTACCTATAAAATAATTGAACCCACGGCTACGGAATGGAAATTGCTGTTTCACTCGCATAAGTCTCGATCCAAAATTAATTTGATACCTTTTCTCTTAGGTTATCCCGTAAAACATTTACATTCTATCGAATAGAAATACATTTTAATCATTGTAAAAATAAAACAAAAGAATAAAATAAATAAGTTTAATCTCAATTGGTTATGTAGTTTTAAGTTAAGTTAAGAGTAACAAACAGGCATACTAACTTTATAATATTACCTATAAAATAATTGAACCCACGGCTTCGGAATGGAAATTGCTATATCTACCACTATACCATTAAAGCCCTCGACTAAAAAAGATATTCATTTTTTAACTAATAGAGTAGACATTACATCAAACGGATTTGGTAGGAATCCAAACAATCTTTAACCTCTATCTCTACGATATTTATAAATTATATAATTTTCATGACATATCAATTTTGTATTCTTTTGTCTTTTAGAAAATGATTCTTAATGGCTTTAAAATAAAGTAAGTAATAGTATTTTAAATAATTTTCTTTGTTTATACCGACGGAAAACTAATAAATCGATCAACATTCCACGTTTAACGTAATTTATTATTATTGATTTTATTACATGATTTTGTCGGTCGACTAAAAGTTTTTGGTTGTAAAATAATTATTTGCTGACAATTTGTTTTTTTACGATATAAATACGCTTTTATGTCATGAAATAGTCATTAAAATCTGGAAAACTACACCGAGAGCCTGCAGCTTACTTACCGTTATTTACCCTAGTTACGGTCGATAAGAAGTACTTCTTACTCTTCAAGCTGAAGCTGACCTCTAAGCAAGGAACAAAGCAGCTGAATCCAGCCACTTGTCTACTTTGAAGATCACATTTTTTTTCAAAGCTAAAAACAATCATGTAAGTGAGTACATACGATCTTTCTTTATTTTTCACGATTCAAAAAGTTTTATTTGATATGTGATATAATGTAATTTTTGTTTTTTGTTTTTTTTTATTTTAGGTCTGATTACGAAAGCAGTTCTGAGGTCACAGACAGTTGGATCGCTGCAGTACCTGAGAAAAATAAGAAGCAGGCCAGCGTCAAAAAGGCGACTAAGAGGAAAGCCAGCAAAGAAACTTCTGAAGCCGTTTGTTCGAAGTAAGTTCCTGCTTAGTTTCTGTTTTATCATTGAAACTGAACGTATCGTAACGTAATTTCATTGTTGTACAACTTAAAACGTCCAGATGTATCCCCTCAGGTAGTCAGTCGATACCAATCGTTTTATACGGTTCCAGATAGCTTTGCGAAGTCCAATTTCATCTAACTAATTATTTTTATTTTTGTTTACAGAAAATCCAATATATTTTCTATAATTGATGGAGATAAAGCAACCTTCAGTGAAAAAGGAAAAACAAAGGCCGGCGGAGCTAAACCCCTGATCTCTGCTTTTGCGACACGAGTCGCAAATGGTCAAGTGTATCGTACTGCTGACTCCAGCGGTGATTATTATCTAGAGCTCAGGCTTTATAATAAGGCCGACATTATTAACGAAAAACCTGAGATACGGTATAAAAAAGCTTTATCGTCTTTAAAACTGATTTTGGATGAGGGGCACCCGAGTTGGGATCCACTCCAAAAACTTTTAGTCACATCTTTTGATGTTTTTAAAGCATCAGAGGCAAAATTTTTTAAAGATTCTAATTAAATTAGATTCTTTTTAAAGATTTAAAAATAATTATTATAATTTTGTAACACTTGAGGCTTTTTTATAACATCTTTATGACTTATCTTTTAAATTTTAAAGATTTATCATCACCAGCCCGTTAATTTGTCCCACTGCAGGGCAAGGGCGTAGGACATGTCGGTTTCCTCACGATGTTTGCCTTCACCGTAAGAGCGATGTTATATATATAAGATTATAAGTTTAATATTGTAACACTGTAAGCTAGCTAGGCTCTCTATGCAATTTTCCAGATTTTAATCACTTATCTTTTTCATCTTGTAAAATTTATAAGATTTACATAAGATAATAAATAAATAATTATTTTACGTCCTTGATCATTTACTCTATTACCATGCCTTTCTGTAAGACGTGTGACTTAGTAATTAATAATCAATCCTGGGTAGGTCATTTAAGAAGCAGGGTTCACAAACAAAAAATTTCAAGTCTTTTGGTTAGCGAGGGGATTGAAACCATTGAATCTGCATTTAAATGTAGAATTATATCTTATAGAATTTTGGCTCAGGAGACGAATCAATCTAGTATTGAATTATTTTTAAAATCGATTCGTGGTAAATTACAACGTCTTTTAAATGATTGCATAAAGTTACATATTTGCATAAAAGTTAATTTTGAACTTTACGCAGGTTTTATAACGTTTAAGGATGATCACATAGATATTAAATCATTTTGTACGAAAAATACACCTATTTACAGTAATTATAAATTCGATATGTTATTTTCTTCACTGCTTCAAACTTTGAAAAACCAAGTGGAGGAATTTGAAGGTCGTGACAGCGGCTGGTCATTTTTAAATTGTATTCACCTGGAGATTAACGTAAATAAATACGAACCGATCGGTGGTTCAACGTACATTGAATTACCTAATCAAATAAAAAGCAAAAAGGCTTGTATAAACGTTCGTAATACCGATAAGTATTGCTTTTTGTATAGTATTTTAGCATATTTATATCCTACAAAAAAACATGTTGATAGAGTTTCATCCTATCCGAATTTTCGTGATGTGTTGAACTTACAAAACATGTCATTTCCAGCGACTTTTTCTGATATATCTATATTTGAAAATAATAATCCTGGTTTAGGTTTTATAATTTACGGATTGAGTAAAAAGAACACTGTTATTGGTCCTCTATATAAATCTGATAACACTGTTAATCGACGAATTATTCATTTACTTTATTTAGAAAATGATAAAAAGTCCCATTATTGTTTAATTAAAAACTTGTCGCGTTTATTACGAAATCAAATTACTGCAAATCATAAAAAACTGTTTCTATGTGATACTTGTTTAGTGTTTTTTAAAAGTGCCGAACTAGTAGACTTGCACACTTGCAGCGGCTTAGCTACTGTTTTGCCCGAAAAGGGTTCCAAAATAAAGTTTAGACATTATGACAGAAAACAAAACGTTCCGTTTGTTATCTATGCGGACTTTGAGAGCTTGCTTGAAGCGAGTTGTAATGAAGAAATTAGAAGTTTACATACTTCTACAACCCATCGACATGTACCTATTGCATTTGCTTATTACATTGTTTGTTCGGAGAATTCAGAGTACAATAAATTTGTAACATATCGAGGCATGGACTGTGTAGACATATTCGTATCTAACATATTTAACGACGTTCGCGAAATTCATGATATATTGTGTCGAAATGTGCCTATAATTTTTACTGATCTTGATGAGCATAATTTTAAAAACGCATCGAGGTGTCACATATGTAACAATTTTTTATATGGTGATAAAGTTAGAGACCATTGTCATATAACTGGAAAATTTAGGGGAGCTGCCCATAATTATTGCAATCTACAATACAAAATTCCAAATTTTGTACCAATTTTTTTCCATAATTTATCTGGTTACGACTGTCATTTATTTATCACAAAATTAGGTGAAGCTCCAGGGTCTATAAAAATTATCCCAAAAACTAAAGAGAATTATGTATCATTTACTAAGTACATGTCTTTTCCTGACGGAAAATTAATATTGTTGCGTTTCGTTGATTCCTTCAAATTTCTAAATACGAGTATTGATAAATTGGCGAAAACAATGCATAATGAAAAATTTGTGCACTTAAAAAAACATTTTTCGAATGATGCACAGTTTCACCTTCTTACTCGAAAAGGAGTGTATCCTTACGATTATATGAATAATTTACATCGTTACAATGAAACATCACTCCCAAATAAAAAAGATTTTTATAATTCTCTTACGAATGTGCATATATCTAAAAAAGATTATGCTCATGCGCAATTAATTTGGAGACAATTTAGATTAAATAATATGGGTCAATATACAGACTTATATTTAAAAACGGACGTTTTATTGTTAACTGACGTCTTCGAACAGTTCCGTATCACATGTAAAAGCTTTTATCAATTAGACCCAGCGTTTTATATTACCGCTCCGAGTTTATCTTTCGATGCGATGTTATACAAAACACAAGTCGAGTTAGAATTGATAAATGATGAATCTATTTATAATATGATACAATCAGGAATTAGAGGCGGTATTTGTTTAGTTTCACATAGATATGCCAGAGCGAATAATAAATATATGTTGGATTATGATCATTCGATTCCACAATCTTACCTCATATATATAGATTGCAATAACCTGTATGGTCATAGTTTAAGTTTAACTTTGCCGTTATCTGAATTTAAATTTCTATCTAAAGAAGAAATCACTAGTTTAGACGTAAATAGTGTACCGGATAACGCAGAATATGGTTTTATTCTTGAGGTTGACTTAAGCTATCCAAAATCATTGCATTTAACCCATTCAGATTACCCTTTAGCTTCACAGCGATTCATTGCACCAGGTTCAAAAACTGTTAAACTAATCCCAAATCTATATGATAAATTCTATTACGTTATTCATTACGTTCATTTAAAAACATGTTTGAAACATGGTTTAATATTAAAAAAAGTTCATAGAGTCATTACATTCCGTCAAAATGATTATTTAAAACAGTATATTGAATTAAATACGCGTTTGAGACAACAAGCTAAATCGACGTTTGAACAAGATTTTTTTAAATTACTTAATAACAGTATATTTGGTAAAACATTAGAAAACAACGCAAAGAAAGTGGATGTAAAGTTGGTTAATACATGGGACGATAGTCTAAATTTAACTAAAAAGAAAAATTCTGCAAGGAAATTAATATCCAGTCCTTATTACCACAGTAGCATTATTTTTAGCGAAAACCTAGCAGCTATTCAACTGAAGCCAACACAAATAGCATTAGATAAACCAATTTACATTGGGTTTTCGGTACTTGAACTTTCTAAAGCTCACATGTATGATTTTCATTATTCAGTAATGAAACCACATTATGGTGATCGATTGCAAATGTGTTATACCGATACAGATAGTTTTATCTATCATATTAAAACAAATGACTTCTATAAAGATTTAAAAGAACATTTTGTTAATTATTTTGACACTAGTAACTTTCCAATAGACAACGGGTATGGTTTATCTTTGATTAATAAAAAAGTACCAGGGTTATTTAAGATGAAATGGGTGGTAAAATTATTTTGGAATTTATAGGATTACGGTCAAAACTTTATTGTTTAAAAACTGTCGAAACTGAAATAAAAAAAGCTAAAGGTGTCAAATCATGTGTCGTTCGCGATTTAGAAGTGTCTGACTATAGAAAAACTTTATTTTCTCAATCAATTTTAAGGAAAAAAAATAAATTGTTTAAATCAATAAAACATCAAGTTTTCACTCAATGCGTTGACAAAGTCGCTTTATCCAGTAAAGATGATAAACGTCTAATATCATCAGATAAGATATCTACAAAAGCACTGGGTCATGTTGCTTTTCTAGGAGTGTAAAACATTATTTTGTAGGTAGCTTATTATCGAGTTGACATAATTATTATTGTAACTCTAGTTATAATAATGTAGGCAAAACAATGCCATGAGTTATGAGTGGCTCTTAAGTATTCATTCTGAACCCTTTCCAAATCAACGTCATAAATTCAAAATTAAGAATACTATTTTGTAAAAATACCTACTATTTTGTGAAAATAAAAATACAAGGTATACCTATACCACGCATAAACTACCTGCGGTAAACTAAACGCGATGTTAAACCTATAAGTTATTTTTGTAAAAATCAAATGGTAACTACTTTTTTGCTAGAGAGCCAGCTTTTAGAACAATACACGATGTTATAGCTATAAGTAATTATAGTTTAAGTTAAATAAGAATTATATTATTATATTATAAAAGCTGCATTTTATTTATCTCTTTCGAAATGAAATAATTATTTAGGTACCTATCCACTAATATTATAAACAAAGCAGTTTGATGATACCGACCAGCATGTTGCAACACGTTTGTTTGCTTTAAAGGAATGAAACTCGAGAACAGACACCTGCGCTGTTTCTTTGTAAAAATAGCAATATCAAGTATCATTGCATCAATGCATGATTTTGTCGAGTAAACACTAACTTCCATTAAGTGTTTATAATGTTAGTGGATTATTCTTTACTTGTACGTTACAGAGGCAAGACCTTTTGAGCTAATTAAATAAATAAATATTGCACGTTGGTAAGTTTCAAATTTTGACTTTTCTGTTTTCAATTCGAAATACTACCTATTTACGTATCTTAATGTGTTATTTTTATTGTTTCAGATAATGTCGGACATGGTACTAAGAAATGATGTGGAAATACAAGAGGGACTCTTAGGACTCGACACCCAAGATCTATTCTTTCAATGTGCGCAAAAATTTCCAGATTCGGATTATGAGGAAAACTTGCCTGTAAAAAGTTTAAAGAAAACACCACCAAAGCAGCTAAAACGAAAATTAAAGAAGACGACTAAGAATAATTACAGTAGCATCCAACGAAAGTCTTCATTTGTTTTGAACCGCGAGCCCTGTAAAGGGAGGCGGTTAATACAGATTAAAATAATTGACATTAGTGATGAAAACTGTGAAAATGAAAGCGACGTTGTTGTTTCGGCTCAATATGTAGTAAAAGATTTTGTGGACAATATATTAGACCAAACGGAGAGAGTGATCAAAAATATATCAGAAACTATACTCGATAATTAATTAATGTATATTTTAGTTAGTAAGTATTGTTTAAATTAATAAAGATAATCTGTTTTTAGTTAATTTTATTTAAAAATGTATTAGTCATAGATTATTTTGAAATAAATCCTTGCTTATCTGATTTGTTCAAATAATGTATTTTATTTATGAAATAGGTACCTTATTTGCATAGACGAAATAATAATAATACAAAAGTAATGATTGATAGAAATATATTTCAGTAAAAATATTAAGTACAGGATACAGAGTTAAAATATTTACATAAATTAAATTTAGTATGGTTATCAATATACCATTTTTTTATACACATAACATTTTTTAGAGCACACATTTTCTTATGATGAACACAATTTAAATTTACATTAGACTCCTCATATTGACTATATAATTTTAAAAGATTAGGACAGCCTAGCTTTTCTCCAATATCAATTACTTCACAGTTCTCACAAAGATCTTTAATCCATTTGATCTTTTCAGTTCCTTTAATTAAAACATTTTGACAATTCAGATACGGTTTAACATTACGTTTGAATTCACTGTAGTCGATAAAACCTTCACTCCAATAAATTCCACGATTAGCTTCTATCCATCGTACCTGTTTCTTTTCTTCCACCGATAAGTGTTTAAAATGGAAAGGAGGTTTCACAAGAAAAGTTTGCGTACATTCGTTTCTTATAACGGCAAATTCTTTTATAATAAATTTATTATCTTTATCCTTAAATCCTTGTAAGTCCACAATCACAAATTCACTTGTGTTGGAATTCATATTTATGTTATCTTTTTCACTATGTTACTCAACGGTCTGTATTCAATGATGGAATCGTTTAAAATGAGACAATATGCAGCGGTGTGATCAGGTATCTCTGAATCGCATTCAAGCTCAATACGTACACTGACTACTGGACCGGACTTTAGGTTTTCACATTGTCTAGAGCAATCGATGACAAACAGTGGAGTTTTTTCATTAAATTCTTTTGGACTTAGCAGTGGTTCACTTCTACGTCCGTAATAGGATTCTTGGAATTTGATATATTGTTCATATAATAACGCAAATTTCTGATCTTTAAAACTTATATTTAAATTTTCATATGGAAAATAGACAGAATTAAGATACACTTTTACATCTCTCAAATTACAATGATCGAATCGTGATATATCTTTATCTGACGAGTTTTTTCTATTTGTTTGTAAGCCTAATACTACATATCTCGGTTTTTCAATCTGCGACGATGTTTTGATTGCCCAAGTATGCTTAGTTGTTTTTGGTACTAATGGATACTCATATAAATCCCAATTCCTAAAAGCTAAATGGAGGGGACGATCTTTTTCTAATATTTTTAATAAATATACTTTTTCTTTGTCAGACACTTTAATGTGTGGGACGCGCCAAACTAATTTTTGAATTGTAATGTCTTCGAGTGATTCGCCAGTTGGAATTTTCAAAGAATTTAAATCTGTATTGCTGCGTAATAATATTAGTTCATGTTTGCAGTTCATAATAATTTTCTTATAATCTTCAGCAAAGCCTAAAATGTTTTTCAAGGGTATTGAACAAGAAAAGTGTTCACCATGAGTTGTCTTTGTCCCGTTTACATCCCAACCCCAAGCTTTAGCCATTTTAGCCTCATTTTCATTTAAAGATAGCAAATTTTTCATTGTTGTTGTCATTCCTGCATTTTTTATTCTATCGATTTCTACTCCATTGAGTTCATAACGAACATCTTGGAACATAAAAAGAATTGGATTATTCGTGAACTCGATAGTATTAACTTTTTCTTTTCCAACACCTTTTACAATGTTTACCGTTCCTTCGATATAGAGAGTACTTGCTGATGGTAATATGTATAAATCCTGTTGGTTAATAGGGATGCGAATTTCGTCATTTCTGTTGAAACTTGTTATGTAGGGCTTATATGAATGATATTCTATACCATCTATGGTATTATCGTATGCCGGTGAACTCGTTATATCTAAGATGTTCATTTTAGTAGTCCGATTAATTTTAAGAACTGTTTATTTTCTTTTGTAATATTATTATTATTATTTTTCTTAGTTGTTCCTTTACGGATTGATCGATGAGTACTGATGTGTTTTATTTTCTTATTACCGTATTTATTAAAGTCTATCATTTTTTCTGATGTGCATATACAATTGAACTTCTTCACCTCGTAGATTTATCAAATTATTATTTATGTCTAACAATCTGATATTTATAGTACTTATGTTATTTTGATTAATAGGAAAATAAATTATATTTTTTGGTACTTCTATTATTCGATACCCTGGTGGAACGTTTGGAGCAAATTCATGAATTATATGGCTTGATTTTCCATTAATATATGATCCGCTCACTATGTCACATTCGATTCTTACCACTGTTGTAGATAAAATGTTAACTGGAAGCTGCGACTCGTGTATTATATTGGCTTTAAGAGTTTGTTTATCAAACCCTAATAATTTTCCAAGAGAATCATTTTTGTCGAATCGTATGTTTTTAGAACAAAAAAGAAAAGTTTTCAACGTGTTATTGTTACAAAATAAATTTATGTTTGTACCATTTTTTACGTTTGATTTTAAATAGTCCGAAATATCTTGGAGTTCATAAGCACCTTCGGGTATTTCTAAGACTTCATTGTTGTCATAATAAAATTTATTATTTCGTTTATCAATGTTAGGGATCGAATTGAATGTTGACAAATACAGAAGGGCACACTCGAATTCACCGTCAAATTGCAATGGTGGATAAAAAGTAGAAGATAAAATCGAGGTATTACCAGTTATAGACAACGTGAAAGACATTTTACAAATGAACGTAATTAAAACAATTTTATAATTATATAGTCAATATAATGATTAATAATCTATCACTAAAACAAAAAAAAAAAAAAACGAAAAAACACTCGTAAGTTAAAGAACCACACACTTAACATATAAAATTCTTGTTTGTTAGATTTACAATAGCGTACTTATCACCTAACTCTTCTTTCCAAAACGTTTGTAGAAACTTTAAACATAAATGACCGCAATTAGATGTATTAAAGTCTTGATATCTACAATAATTATATGTGATGCGATATTTCAAATATTTAGCCAACTCTAACGGTGGCTTTAAATCACCAAAGCTATCAAAATATGCACAATTTTCGAATAGTTTTACATAGGCTACCCAATGAGTTCCATCATTTTCTGAACTATCTAAATTAACAATCCCACACTCAATATCCTTCGATTTTGACGGAAGTTTATTTCTCATAAAAACACCCCTAAAGTATGGAACATGTTGATTAGCAAAATCTAAAATGTCAAGATCAGTAAGTGCGCGTCTGGGTAACCTTTTAACTAGTTTTTTGATTTATTTATAAAAATACCATTTCCTGTCTTATAGGGTTTTATATAGAGGCCTTTCCCAAGAGCAATTGATTCTATCATTCTATTATGACGTTGAGCTTCTTCCAAGTTCTTTTTAGCTGATTTATGATCGTTTACAGCTTTCGTTATTCCTGCTGCGCCTCCAGCCATTGCGCCCAATGCGGATAGTCCAGCGAATATTGGAATGAGCGGTAAAATACCTCCTATTTTCGGTAACGGTATAACACGAGGCACATGAACTTTTTTCTTATTTTTAATGAGTTTTTTAGCTGCAGAATAAGCTTCCTTTATTGCTGCAGCATCACTTTTCGGTTTTGACCTTTTCAATTTTTTATGTATTTTTGAAACCAACGACTTGAATGATCTCCCGCCTGCACCGTACTTGACCTTAGTTTTCATCGTTTTGTTCACAAGCCACGAAGCCAATTTCTCACCTGTTCCAGCGTTTTTTGATTTCATTCTCTGTTTTGCAATATTTATGAGATCTAAATCTGCTTTGTGTCGATCTTTCAAACTGTTTGAATTATTATAAGCAATATCGTGTCTCATACATGCGTTATCAAGCTCATTAACTCCTTTATCCCCTCTTAGTAATCGTTTCTTTAATCGTGTACCGGGTCCACAATAATTATAACCAGGTAAATGCAATTCAAATGGTAATTTATTTATAATACTATTTACGAGACCTCTACCGCGCATAGCTGAATTATAAATGAAGTAATTTCTATTGTCATTCGCAATTTTATATTTTTATAAATCTAATAAAACAGAATTATAATATAGCTTGTTTATCAATCCAACTGTTTTCACTTTTAGAAAGACCCAACCACTTGACAAAGAGTTTATTATTCTTTTTACTTAAAACTTTTTCAATAAGGTATACGTTCGGACAGTTGGTTTTCAGCAGTTCTTGTTCATAAAAACGTCCTAATATTGGATGGTGGTACAGATCTTCTATAGAATACGTAACTGGTACAGAAAGATAAACATTTTTAACTAAAAACAATTCTGTAGACCAGTTAGGGGTATATCCTTTTTCGAAGCAGCTTTTATATTTACTTATACGAACATGATCTCCGATTTTTAGTTTATTGGATTTTGTATGCTTATTATTAGAGTTCTGGAATTTCATAATATTTTTCATTACAGCATTTTGATTTGAATGGTTAACATCTTTAGGTTTATAATTTATTGTTCGATGTATTGTGTTGTTATATTTTGATATGACACTTGTCAATGACTCTCCAATCCATTTATAGTTACCATTAAAACTAAAAACTTTAAATAACTTATTTTTCAATGTCCGTATTAGTCTTTCAACTATAGAAGCTTTTTTAACAGAATATGTAGAGTAATGATTAATGTTGTACTTTGCTGTTACTTTTTTAAATTCATCGTTGTAAAATTCGGTGCCCATATCAGTTTGTAAATTAATGGGTTTTCGGTGGTTTTTATCTAATACACTTTGAAACGCATTTGCGATTTCAGTTTTTGTTTTAGTTTTAACGGGGATAGCCCAAGAAAACTTAGAAAAACAATCTATTATCACCAAAATATATCTATAGTCACGGTTATATCTTTTTAAACTTTGAAAATCAATTAGATCTGCTTGCCATAAGTCATCGATGCCCTTTAATAATACTGATCGTCGATTAAAATTCTTGCGAACAGCTTTATGAATTTCATTCACAATTTGAAGTTTACTCATTTTTTAGTTCTAAGTAAATCAGCTTTTGTACAATAATCTGCAATAATATTATCGAAATGTTCTTTTACAACTGTTTTTAAATTATTTACTATTGTTGTGATCTCTTCCTTCTTTATATACAATTCATTTTGTGTATCTACGTACTCCTTGTTGACAGCATCAGAATTTTTCAGTGGAATTATAATACCGGTTAATCTTGTATTATGTAAATCAAATTCTCCGCTTTCGGTTTTCATTAAGATTTTATCAAAACTTTCTATAAAATCTGGTAAACGCAATCGTTTATGAATGTGATGTCCAAACTTGTCCATCATGGTGAACTGACAGGTGTCATCGATAAAGTTGAAATGAAATAACTTTTTAAAGTCATGCTATTTATTATGGTATAATCCCGCTTTCACGCAATTCTTCTATAATAGAAATTATTTCATTATCCAACCCAGTGTTACCAGCATCTTTTGAAGCAATCAAAAGCTTTAATCTATCTACTAATTCATTAGGATCGTCCCAGTAAACGTAGTCAGCATTTTTCTTCCAAGTTTTCATAAGTGGTAAACCTTTTCCTTGATGTGTTGTATCAGGTTGACTACTATCAGTGCTTACTGAAACTTTACGTAATTTGAAAAGTGGTTTTATAATAGTCAAGTATTTCCGACCTTTATTACTCTTGATCGGTTGATTTGGACTAAAATTTCTTCGATGAGCATTTGTTTCTTGTAACATTAACTTATAATGAGTCAAATCTTCATTATTTATTACGTCCAAGTTAGGGACTTTTTTAAAAAGTAATTCTTTTATTCCATTCGTAAATTTGTACTTCTTTGTGCCAACTTGAATATAACCATCGGTCAACACCACACGCGAAGATCCCATCATGAGTTTATTTCCGCGATCATTTCTAACACCAAACGGAACACTATCTAAACTATCTGAAGCATCCGGAGTAAGGGACCACGAAGAAATATCTAAATTTGCATCGGTTGAACCCGAAGACACTGTTTTAAAAGATTCGTCTTCTTCTTTATCCATTTTGATTGTATCACCATCGTAATCGTCATTGTCACTATCCTGTGACTCACTATATTCTTTTGGGCTTATAGACGCAATACTATTTAATCCGACGTTAGATTGTCTCTTTAGAGTTTTATCGCTACCTAATGGACTTGAAGTATTGAATTTAACATCATTTTTTAAGGCTTTGGAAAAATTAAATGATTTTCTTTTGACCGGAGACTCTATTAATAAAGAACTGTCTACCATTTTATTAAGCGGTTCTGTGATTGGTTTAAAAACCGATTCCAAAATATTACTTCTTTCCATTTCAATATTTCGCATTTTTCGAACCTTCTTTTTAACAGCTTCCGCAGCTTCAACAATTTGTTTTTTTAGATTTTTTTCCATTGCATCAGAGTCGATTGAACTATTAACAGTATTCATGTGAAATGATAGCGTAGTTTATGTATTTAGCTATTTATAGTCAATTTCTAAATTTAATAACAAAATATTATTTACATAGAAATACAATCGAATAAAAATCACCTAGAGAGCCACAGCATGACCATAAGCAATGAATTATGCATTCACCCTTTCCTTTAACAGCGTTTATAAATCGTTTTTTTAATTTTTGTTTCATCATATTGGACTTTGCTGGTTGTAAGTAACCTCACAAAATGATAGTACGAGTAATATTCTCCGCTATTTATAAGGTATAAAAAAGATAGACTTATTAAAAAAATTACTTTTTTCTTTATTTATAAAAACAATCTAATAATTTTTTCGAATACTTTTCTACAAATCGGACATTTAACTCCGACAGATAGAGAACACTTTGCACACGCCACAGCATGACCACAAGGTATGAAACACGTATTTAATTCTTCTTGCACACAAATTTTACATATAATTGACGATGGTATTGCGTCGACTTTTATTTGCAGAGTTTCAGGTTCAATTTGACTGCATTCTTCTTCGAATTCTTCATATCCTCCATTTTGTACATTTTTTACATAGTCTTCTCCTTTCATTACCAATACATACGGACATTTGTCAAACCAGCGTGCATGCTCTTCCCATGGTATATCGTGGGGGCCCCAATCTTTCATTCTTCCGCCGCAGTAAAAACAGATGACTCTGTCACCTCTTTCGGTATAAAAAAATCCTGCTTCAGCCATTTCTTTTGGTTTCTGTTTCAAACCTATCGGCCAAGTTTCAAAACTGCGTAAACGTTCCTCTTCATCAGCGAACCGACGAAAAAAGGGAATGTAGGACATTATTAAAAACACTGACAAAACATGTATTTTGAACCACGGATCGACGAACAATGATTTAAATAATAGCTATGCTATTCAGTTTCATAAGTCCGCTAATGAAATAAAACAAACGTATCAAATTTCTTTCGATAACAACCTTTGTTTTTTTCACAGTCCTTGTTTATTACAACATAACTATAAGGTTCTTTCCATATCTGAGCACACATTTCTCTGAATTCTTGCCATGTCATATCAGTATTACCGTGCTCATCATAAATGTGTCTCATGTTTATATCATCTTGCTTGAACAATACTATTAAATTTGCATTGTCTCTTATTAACTGTTTTGGTATTTTGCTATATGTCTGGTTTAAATAAAAACAGTCTATGTATTTGTGTCTGCCCATTGCAAAAAAATTACGCATACTGTTTTGATTTTCACAAGAGACATCATCAAAAATAATTACTGAATTACATTTTGCTACTTCTGGAGTGATTACTTTTTGATTTTCATAAAACTTTGAGAAAGTAACACCAGGAACTCTTTGTAATACCTGCTCTAAGTACTTGTACTTCGGTTGATAAAGAGTTTTTGAATATACATAAACGTTACGATATTCTAAACCATTTTCATGCAAAAGTAGACCTATAACCAAATTCGTTTTTCCACAGTTCGATGGACCGCATATTATACCGCGAACTGTATTTGGTAATAGTTTTCCATGACGAAAATTTTGTTGATCAGACGAAAAGTTGATATTTTCAAATTGTAAAGATACTGGTTGCTTAACGAACTTCATTCTAACAGTGCACCTAACGAAATGACTAAAGATCTATAATAACTGTAATTAATAAACCCTAATGGTTAGCACTAAAATATTAAATAAAGTTTTGTTTCACATTCTAGGTATTGTACGTTGTAGACCAATAATCCAAAATATATTCTTTGATCTTTGGGTTAGAACCCCCGATGCGAAGAGTGTCCTGGCACTCGTTGGAAACTTGTAGTTTTGTTTCACATTTTTAGTTATTGTTCTTTTTGGACCAATAGGTAACTCTGAAAAAACTCTATTCTTTCAAATTTTGGGCAGCGAGGGCGCGGGGGCTGACCAAAATTTGAAAGAATAGAGTTTTTTCAGAGTTACCTATTGGTCCAGAAAGAACAATAACTACCTACTAACTCATGGGGTTTTTTTTTGGTGATCATGTTTTTACTAACAATCGTCAAAAAATATATTTTTTTAAATTATATTATAATGATCATAATATTATTATGATTCACATTGTCGCATATTTAGGGCTATAGTGGAACCGGAGCAATATCCCGTTATCCGTGTTTTTTTTACCATGGATTGCAATTTGTAGAAGTCATTGACGGTCTCAATGCAAAAGGCTGCAGATTGGATTCCCGTCAGGTGCAAATATTTATGCTTAAAAATAAACATTTGTATCTGGTCTGGGTGTCTTTCTATGTTTACAATTTGTAACGGGTAAGCCCTTTTAATCCGAAAGCGGGTTGTTCCAGACGTCTAGGTGAACAACTTTTGTTCTACGACTTTTGAAAATTCAAACTTTTTTTTTGAAAATTTTGAGATTATGTTTCACTGAAACACTGAACAGCTGCTTTTGAAAATAAAGGTAATTGAATTTTGATTGTACACCATCAAACTAAATGAAAGGACAACATAAGGTCAATGACCTCGAACTCTGAGAAACAGCTGATTTTCAAGTAAACTTTACACTTAAAATTTTCGAAAAGTACTTCGAATTTCCAAAAGTCGTAGAACAAAAGTTGTTCGCCTAGACATCTAGAACAACCTTCTTCGGCTTAAAAGGGCATATCTGTTACAAGTTGTTTAGTATATCCGTTGTCGAGTACTCATAATACAAGCCCAGTGTTTAGTTTGGGGATAGATTGCGCTGCTTTGTAATGTCGTGCAATATTTATTATAAATATTATTACGACCAACAATCTAACAGGCCCCTTTTGTTATGAATTTATTAAATGTTTAAATTTCAAGTATTCCTTGTTTTTATTGGCCAAGGTATATTTGGTAAACAATTAACAGGGAGAATATGGTGAAAATTACAACATGACACGTGATCCCGTGTAGCTCAGTGGTTAGAGCACTCGCCTGGATAGCGAGGGGCGCAGGTTCGATTACTGTCGTGAGAAATTTTTGCAAATATAACTTGTTCTTAAAAATATTTATATCCATGGATATTTTTTTATAAATTTAAAAAAAATGTTTTTTTTTTAATTTACGTTTACGCGACTATGGCGAAGCCAAAAGAAAATGAAATGAAATGAAATGATTAATTTGTTTAGAAACATGGTATACAAGGTAAGTCTTAATATTACCATTAGTCACACATATTTTACCAAACAATTGGTATGGATTTTTTTAAATAAAAAACAAAATTGTGATTACTAGATAAATTTTCAATGTGTGCATTATTTATTATGTCAATTATTTGTTATTCGTGCACCAGCGTGGCCCTTTGCAGGGCAACTCACCTCGGCTCTCCGAGGTAACACAGAACATTTAGGGTCTTTTGGCTTTCCTCGGGGAGTTGGGTTGGCTCGATTGAGCACAAATCCCACCCGGACGCAAAATAGGCGCTCAGACGTCGACTTGCGAAAATCAGCCAGACAAACAAATACAAATACAATATTTGTTATTCCAATACAGTGTCATCGTTTGTTTAATATAATGTCATTTATTTATGATGTGTCAAGGAAGTTAAAACATTTACCTTGAACGTTTCTCCATACGAACTCGGTACATCCAAAGTTAATTTTTCTCTCAAATCAACTGCAAAACTTGTATCGTACTGACTGTTGTTATTTATATCGTTCTTGGAATATTTCCCTAAAACAAATAAATAAATAAAACATATAACACAACAAACAAAACAACTATACAAGATGTAACGGGTAAGTCCTTTTAATCCGAAAGGGGGTTGTTCTAGACATCTAGGCGAACAACTTTTGTTCTACGACTTTTGAAAATTCAAACTTTTTTTGAAAATTTCGAGATAATGTTTCACTGAAAAAACAGCTAGTTTTGAAAATAAACGTAATTGTAGTTTCGATTGTTGTCGACTAAACTAAATGAAAGGACAACATAAGGTCAATGACCTCGAACTCTCAGAAACAGCTGATCTTCAAGTAAACTTTACACTTAAAATTTTCGAAAAGTACTTCGAATTTCCAAAAGTCATAGAACAAAAGTTGTTTGCCTAGACGTCTAGAACAACCCCCTTTCGGATTAAAAGGACTTACCCGTTACATCTTGTATACATGGTTATGTTTTTCGAACCCAAAACCGTTGAAGGGGTGATTCTCTACATCAAAAGGAATAAACGTTTCGAACGTTTTGTAAATAATTATGAGGCGGTAGTTTACTGTAACTTTTTAGAATGTTAAAGGTCTACCTTAAAAGCCAACTGTAATGTTGGCGAAAGCTCGGTTCGTTTAGAACAATGAATAAAAACGCGATAAAACCGGATAAATAAAGTGTTTTATTAAAACGAATAACTTTTGTTCTACGATTTTTAGAAATTTGAAGTAGTTTTCGAAAATTTTAAGGGTAAAGTTTACTTGAAAATAGAATAGAAAACATTTTATTAACACAAAAACCACATCACAAAATATAACAAACTAGCTACGCCCCGCGGTTTCACCCGCGTAAGTCCCGTTCCCGTTTCAGTTCCCGTGGGATTAAAAGTATCCTATGTCCTTCTCCTGGTTCTAAGCAACCTCCCCACCAATTTTCAGCCAAATCGGCTCGGCCGTTTTTGATGAGTTATAAATGGTTTAACTAACACGACTTTCTTTTAGATAAGATATAAGATGTACAAAAGAAAAAACAAAAAAGAAAAAATATTCATTAAAATCAGCTGTTTCTTAGAGTTAGAGGTCATTGAAATTAAGTTGTCCTTTCTTTTAGTTTGGTCTACTACAATCAAAACTTTTTTTTTTCAAAAGCTGTTGTTTTTTCAGTGAAATATGACCTCAAAAATAAAAATAAAAAAACAATTTCTTAAAATCGTAGAACAAAAGTTATTTGTTTTGAAGTGGAAAATCACCCCCTGAACGGTTTTGGATTCGAACCCCATAACCCTGTATACACATATAAAAGAAAAACACCATCGCACGTCTAATTCTTCGTCTTCTGCATCGCTGTCCTTGGTCCGGCCGGAAGACCAGTGCTGTGGCTGAGTATGTTTACCGGCTACAACTTTTTTGCTGAGGCCGGCCCATTTAGGGTTCGCACATGGCTTCCTAACTTAGTTGATGATATTATGGTTACATTACTTTTTATTTACCTACTTATGTACCTACTATATTTGGTTTTGTTCTGTTTTGTATTTTTTGCTGTGTGCTTGTCCTAATAAATATATTTCTATTCTATTCTATTCTAATTAATTACAATTAACAGTATATCACCTTAGTATTAATTTGTAATTTGACTGTTTTTTTGTGAACGTTTCTTGTGTACTGAATTAATTGAATGAATGAATGAATAAATTCTTTATTGTACACACCATATAAATTACAAGATAAATAGATAGAAACAAATACAGCTTAAATTTAAGAAGCACAATAGGCGGCCTTATCGCTGAAAGCGATCTCTTCCAGGCAACCTTTGGATGGAAAGGAAGCTAAGAAAGGTGAGAGGTAGGGTGTCTACACTTGAAATATATAATTATATAAGAACCATAAATTATACATACATAAACTAAAACCAAATATTAGTATTTTATACATTATTACTTATTAATCTACATACAAATACATACCTATGTAATCATGAAAGGACCAAGACCTAACAATACAAAAATGAAATAAAATAAATAAATAAAAAACAGTATAATATATAGTATATCCGTTGTCTAGTACCCACACAGTACAAGCCTAGTGCTTATTTTGGGACTAGATTGTGCTGTGTGTAATTTCGTGCAATATTTATTTATTACTTACCTAAGAAAAGGGTAATGTTTCTTAGTAAAACCCTCGCATCTTTACCAACTAGATCTTTTCTATTTTTTAGTTTTTCTACCAACATTATTATCTGAAAATAAAGCAATTATTAAAAAACTTGGCTGCTAAATAAAACACAATATTTACCGGATTTTACTCGAGGTTTATTTTATAACGGCATTTTTACTGCAACGGCATAAGTTACCTTTTTCATGTTTGACTGAATATACTAGATGCGCTGGTTTTACCCGTAAAAGTCCCGTTACCGCGGGAATTTGAGAATAAAAAGAAGCCTGTGTTATTCCCGGTATCCAGCTACCTACGTTAGAAGTTTCATCGCAATCGGTTCAGTAGTTTTAGCGTGAAAGAGTAACAAAGTCACATACATACATACAAACTTTCGCGTTTATAATATTAAAGTAAGAATCAAAACCGAGTTGAAAGTTTGGAGGTATGAGGTGGTGTACACCTCCAAAGGGAAGATCTTCCACCAGGCAGGTGGTCTCACCCGGTAGGCCGCGGCCCGACGATGTCTCGTCGGTAGTTGTATATAAGCATATCTCGGAAAGTTGATATCGCGATTCAGGATTTCATACTAGTAACGCCATCTAGTAGGTGCTGTGGGCGACCGCCACAAAAGCATTTTATAAACGCAAAACTCTGTAAGTATGTATCTTTGTTACGCAAAAATTGCTGAACCGATTGCGATGAGACTTAGAATGTAGACAGCTGGAGACTTAAAATACCCATTCAGACTACTTTTTATCCCGATAGTGTAACAGAATCGGGTGAAACTGCTGGACATCGCTAGTCATACACATCTAAAACTAAATAATCTTCGAGGAATAAATAGAATTAAGATCTAACTTTCCTATATACTGCTATTCTAAAGGAATCATATTTATTTCGTAAATCACAAGTACATGTTTACAATTAAATTTGAAAATTATAGGAAGTCGTTTAAGCAGCAAATCCCTCTCAATTACTTCCCTATTAAATTCGATAAAACCATGTTCCACGGTGACACAGCAGCAGATGCACACACTGACATGTTCCGTATAGTATTACGCATTATCAACCTTTAGAACGACCAATGGCGGACGATCTTTAGTGACAGACTGGCGGTCGAATCATCGTTCTAGGCCCCGCAACCACCGTTTGCGAAGGATTCCTACTTCTATACACAGGGTTATGGGTTTCGAATCCAAAACCGTTCAGGGGATGGTTCTTCACATCAAAACGAATAACTTTTGTACTACGACTTTTAGAAATTCGAAGTAGTTTTCGAAAATTTTAAGTGTAAAATTTAATTAAAAATCAGCTGTTTTTTAGAGTTAGAGCTCATTGACCTTAAGTTGTCCTTTCTTTTAGTTTGGTCTACTACAATCAAAACTTTAATTGAATTTACTGTCAAAAAAATTCGTTTTTTTTTCAGTGAAATACTTACAACCTTAAAATTTTCAAAATAAAAAAGAATTTCAAAAAATCGTAGAACAATAGTTATTCGTTTTGATGTGGAAAATCACCTCCTGAACGGTTTTGGATTCGAAACCTATAACCCTGTATATTCGAGTTTATTGTAAATAATTACTTACATAATAAAACACTTTATTTATCGGGTTGAAGCGGGGTTTTTGAGCTAGCCAGGGATAAAAAAAAAAAAAAAATTAAATTAAAAACTATTACAATTACTCTATAGTCTGCGTATACTGGAACGTTTGGTTACAAATAATTATGAGGCGGTAGTTTACTGTAACTTTTTAGAATGTTAAAATAGACTAATTACATCTCAGTTAACTTGAAAAAGCCAACTGTAAAGTTGGCAAAAGCTCGGTTCGTTTCAAATCATGAATAAAACGCGATGAAACCCTATAAATAAAGTGTTTTATTATGCAAAATCGCGAATACCATAGAAGAAATTAATTACTTACATTTTGAATCCGACCATCATCCATATGTTTGGTGGTTAAAATTTCTTCTAATTTCATCAACGCCTGATCCAAAGTAGTGGGTTCGGCATCTTTTCTTGAAAAAATTACCTGAAATTAAAAAGAAAAAAAAAGAAATTTCTTCTTAAATTTCGGTTGAGATGAAACTTGGAATATACAGGGTGCGCCATTTCGATGGGCTTTCATTGGGATATAATAAACTGTAAGAGATAGCGAAAAATGCTGAAAGCAGTCGCTTCCCCGATTTTGACAATAACTAAAATGGTATTAATAGATTTTTGAAATATTTATTACCCTAGACAAGAATTCAACTTTGTCTTTTTGAAAGAAAAAAAAACACCTATATCATTAAACCGATTCATGGTGATACTAATATGGATCAAATCTTGGAAACAAACATAGTGTTTTAAATCATCTGCCTGTTCTACGGCAGGAGAACGTCTGAGTACATCCTACCTCGGATCATAAACAAACTACCCGTAGAACTACGGGATTGTATAAGCTGTAAAAGTATTAAATTTAAACTTAAATCTCATTTTGTGTCATCCCTGCGTAATGTTTAATTATAAATTCCCTACTATCTGGTTTAGTTTGTTTATGTTTTTGATGTGTTCGTCTAACTTCTCTGAATCTAAATTATTGTGTGCAGTTCGATAGTGTGAAGTACCTACATATTTATTTTATAGTTTATTTGTACCTAATAGTACCTATCCATGCTGTATCAAATTGATGACGCGACGTTAGCTTAATTATACTAGTATTATTTATAAACCTTAGTGGTTTCGCTATGCTAAGTTATGTTTGAATGTTTTTTAAGTACCGATTAATTAATAAATAAATTTAAAAAAAAAAATAGAGAGAAATGTCTTTTCAATATTTGATGAGATGGGGTCTCATAATTTGTTTTTTATTGTTCAAGGCATATTTACTAGAAACATTGTAAAGGAAAAAACTTATTCGAGTCTCAGTCGAAAATAGTATACATTCATATTCTTAAATTCGCTGCTCGAGATGGGAACTCGTGTGGCCGAGTGGTTGAGGCACTGGAGTATTGATCCAGGGACGCGAGTTCAAACTCGCCGCGAGTGAATTTTTGAAAATGAATTTTTCCTTTAAAACATATTATCTAAGAAGGGTTTTTCGGACATCCCACAGGAACGGGACTTACGCGGGTGAAACCGCGGGACACAGCTAGTTTCATCTAAACACCATTAAAATCGGTTCTACACTTCACTTACCTCCAAAGCTATCAATATCCTATCAAAGTTGGAATATTCCTTCGGTGCGCGTGCTAAAGCTAAGCTCATTTCACACAATAAGGCTTCATCTTTGCACCTTTCTATTTCAAACATCTGAAAATATAAATAAGAGAATAAATTTTTCGATTTTAAAGTCATATGGTTTTTTTTTTCACTACAAATACAAACATGATAAAACAGTATTCACTAACACCCATATGCGGAGTCGTTTCCTCCACTCGACTCGACCTCGACTCAACTTGAAGGACAGTATCGGTATGCTGAGTTGTTATAAGAATCCTCCATTTGAGGAAATTATTTAGTCGAGTCGAGGAATTAATTGTCAAACTCAAGGTATGTCGCGATCTACCTTAAGGTATCCTCGAATCTATCGATACCGATATCATAGCGATTCTACGAGTATTTTGACGGCCTTTATGGCGCGTCGGGCGAACGCCTGCCTGCAATGCAGAAGGCTGCGGGTTCGATTCCCGTCGGGTGCAAATATTTATGCTTAAAAATAAATATTGGTATCTGGTCCGGGTGTCTTTCTATCTATAATATGTATGTATTTACAAAAAAAAAGGTTTAATATGTAGTATATCTGTTGTCTAGTACCCATAGTACCAGCTTAGAGCTTAATTTGGGGCTAGATTGCGCTGTGTGTAATATCGTGCAATATTTATTAATTATTTATTATTCAAGTTGAGTCGAGGTCGAGTCGAGTGGAGGAAACGACTCTGCATATTATGGGTGTCAGAAATATTACCACAAGTAGATATATTTTCAAAATTTCCCTTTACAGGATTCGAACCTGTGCCCCTCGCTATCCAGGCAAGTGCTCTAACCATTGAGCTACACGGGAATCCGTGGTTACAGCATTCGCCTGTATAGCAAGTAGTCATGGTTTTTTTTTTTTAATCTTCTATATCTACAAGATGTAAAGGGCATGCCCTTTTAGGCCGAGAGGGCCTATTTTGAGGTTGTTTCACTGAAAAAACAGCTGCTTTTAAAAATAAACGTAATAGTAGTTTCGATTGTTGTCGACTAAACTAAATGAAAGGACAAGATAAGGTCAATGACCTCGAACTCTCAGAAACAGCTGATTTTCAAGTAAACTTTAAACTAAAAAAAATCGAATTTACAAAAGTTGTAGAACAAAAGTTGTTCGCCTAGACGTCTAGAACAACCCCCTTTCAGATTAAAGGGCTTACCCGTTACACCTTGTATACTTATAATAAAGGAAGAGAGGACAAAAAGTCTGTACTTAGCAGTAAATTAAAAAAAAAGTGTTCTTGTGGACTTAGGATAAGTAGTAGAACAAAATTATGTAATTTTTAAAATTAATGTCTGTTTATCTGTCCGTTCCTTATACAATTAAAAACTACTGATGCGATTGAAATCTGGTTTTCAATATTGGATAGTTCTATTTTTTGAGGAAGGTCGTGGTATACTTTACATCGAAATCCAGTTAGTAGAACCCGAGTAATGAACGAAAAAGTGCAACCGCTCGAGAACCGCTCGGCCGCCCGCGCCCGTGTTAACGCGTTTTTCACTTCCGCGGGTGAAACCGCGGGGCGCAGCTAGTTATTACTAAAGATCGAGACGTTATTAAACAAAACGCGGTAGAATTGTGTTTTATTATGCAAAATCGCAAAAACTTAAGACAAAAAAAAAATTAAAAAATTAAATACAATTTTACCTCGAACAACTCCACCAAATGACCATCTCCATCCAAATGCACCATTAGACTTCTAATGACAGCCACCAGCGGCGCTATGACTCCACATTCCGCGGCCAATTGCGCCATTTTGCGCGAAACCACCGCGGAACAATCCGCCGTATATTCGTCGGGAGGCGTTAGAGTGAATACGTGCGATGTTAGAGCGAGAAAGGTGCTTAATTTCTCTGGTATATTCTAGAAAGGTATGGAAGATGAAATTAAACTATCGTAGAATGTTAAAATAGACAAATTACATCTCAGTCAACCTTGAGAAAGACAACAATAAGAAATTAAATCCTTAATTTCGACTCGATTGAACATGCATCCGTTGCCAAATTGGAAAAAGGCGTTGGGACGGATCCCCAGAGATGCAGGTTCAAGTCCTGTCGGGTGCGAAATTTTTGGAAAGCATTTCTTTAAGTAACGTACCTTTTCATCCCCTCTAAGAAACATGTCGAGTACGAACACAAAATTCTCGACATATTTGATAAAGAACGTCATTTTTCCCGGCAGCTCTGACTGCACTATATCTCTCCATAGCGGAAGGAAACTTGGTAACGCATCGAGTTCACAACTTTCAGTTATTATATAGTTTAATGTCGCCTGAAATGAATGGTGAAAGGAAATAAAGAAAATATTTATATACAAGAAAATATATTTCCAAAAAATCCCCATGACAGGATTCGAACCTGTATCCTTTCGCTAACCAGGCGACTGCTCTAACTACTGAGCTACACAGGAATCACGTGTCATGTTCTAATTTTTCGGCCATATCTCTCCTTGCTAATTGTTTACCAACTAAGGCTTGATTTCAACGCCATCTACCGGTCAAGCTTTGCAGCTTTATTGACTGGTTCAGTTGGTTTACTTTACAGTAAACAAAAAAAAATTGGAAATTTTAACGACAAAAACAACTATACAGCATGTTCCGACGTAGACCATTTAAACCGAAAGTGTGTTGTTCTAGACGTCTAGGCGAACAACTTTTGTTCTATGACTTTTGGAAATTCGAAGTACTTTTCGAAAATTTTAAGTGTAAAGTTTACTTTGAACTCAGCTGTTTCCCAGAGTTCGAGGTCATTGACCTTATGTTGTCCTTTTATTTAGTTTGGTATACTACAATCAAAACTTAACTAACCTTTATTTTCAAAAGCAGCTGTTTTTACAGTGAAACAACCTCAAAATTTTCAACAAAAAAAGTGCGAATTTTCAAAAGTCGTAGAACAAAAGTTGTTTGTCTAGACATCTAGAACAAGCCCCTTTCGGCTTGTTCTAGATATCTAGAGGGCTTATATATATATATATACAAGATGCAACGGGCAAGTCCTTTTAATCCGAAAGGGGGTTGTTCTAGACGTCTAGGCGAACACCTTTTGTTCTACGACTTTTGCAAATTCTTTGGCTTAAAAGGGCTTACCCGTTACATCTTGTATATGCGACGAATTGAGAACCTCTGCCTTTTTTGAAGTCGGTTAAAAAGTAAACAAAGAGCTGTCACTTTCAAATAATTGTATGTGTTGTTTGTTTACATTTTTGATCTAAGATTCTGAAATTTTGAGTTTTCAGTTTATCAATCCTTCACCATAATGTACGAAATTCGTCAAGTAACACTCACCATCATAAGTTCAGTGTCAGCTTTCAAAATTCCATTCACAACTATATCTTTCCTTTTATTTTTCGGTAAATTGTCGTAAAACAAAATGGCGGACTGTAAAACTTTCTCGCTGTTCGGTAAATTGCAATCAATACAATATGATATCTGAAACAATTATGTAAGCACCTCTCAAATTTTAAGTACCGTTTCTAGACTCGGCTGAAACTAGTAAATACATACGGCTTCACTCGTGTAGAATGATACTTTGTCCCTCATATCAAACTCTAAAGTATACACATCTCATATCAAATGTATACACATCGAAATCGGCCGGTCCAGTCTGTACGTTGTACTGTTTCTGTATGTCATGATGACTTATAAACTAGTAAATAAATAAATAAATTTCATTTATTTCTACGTTAAATACATACGGCTTCGCACGTGTAGTATGACACTTCGTCCCTCATATCGAACTCCAAGGTATACACATCCAATTCGGCCGGTACTGTCTGTACGTTGTACTGTTTCTGTATGTCATGATGACTTATAAATTAGTGAATACATACGGCTTCGCACGTGTAGTATGACACTTCGTCCCTCATATCGAACTCCAAGGTATACACATCCAATTCGGCCGGTACTGTCTGTACGTTGTACTGTTTCTGTATGTCATGATGACTTATAAACTAGTGAATACATACGGCTTCGCACGTGTAGTATGACACTTCGTCCCTCATATCGAACTCCAAGGTATACACATCCAATTCGGCCGGTACTGTCGGTACGTTGTACTGTTTCTGTATGTCATGATGACTTATAAACTAGTGAATACATACGGCTTTGTCCCTCATATCTAACTCTAAGGTATACACATCCAAATCGGACTGTCCCGTCTGTACGTTGTACTGTTTCTGTATGTCGTGACTTATTCGTAGAGCGGTGTACTTTATGGTCGCGTTGGAATTTGTTGTCTGTGGTATCTGTATCTCGTGATTTATAAACTAGTGAATACATACGGCTTCGTCTCTCATATCGAACTGTAAGGTATACACATCCAATTAGGCCGGTCCAGTCTGTACTCTGTACAGTTTCTGTATGTCATGACTTTTAAACTAGTGAATACATACGGCTTCGTCTCTAATATCGAACTCTAAGGTTTACACATCGAAATCGGCCGGTCCAGTCTGTACGTTGTACTGTTTCTGTACGTCATGATGACTTATAAACTAGTGAATACATACGGCTTTGCACGTGTAGTATAACACTTCGTCCCTCATATCGAACTCTAAGGTATACACATCTAAATCGGCCGGTCCAGTCTGTACGTTGTTCTGTTTCTGTACGTCATGATGACTTATAAACTAGTGAATACATACGGCTTTGCACGTGTAGTATAACACTTCGTCCCTCATATCGAACTCTAAGGTATACACATCTAAATCGGCCGGTCCAGTCTGTACGTTGTACTGTTTCTGTACGTCATGATGACTTATAAATTAGTGAATACATACGGCTTCGCACGTGTAGTATGACACTTCGTCCCTCATATCGAACTCCAAGGTATACACATCCAATTCGGCCGGTACTGTCTGTACGTTGTACTGTTTCTGTATGTCATGATGACTTATAAACTAGTGAATACATACGGCTTTGTCCCTCATATCTAACTCTAAGGTACTTATACACATCCAAATCGGACTGTCCCGTCTGTACTTTGTATTGTTTCTGTATGTCGTGACTTATTCGTAGAGCGGTGTACTTTATGGTCGCGTTGGAATTTGTTGTCTGTGGTATCTGTATCTCGTGATTTATAAACTAGTGAATACATACGGCTTCGTCCCTCATATCGAACTGTAAGGTATACACATCCAATTCGGCCGGTCCAATCTTTGTGTTGTACTGTTTCTTTAAGTCGTGGCTTATCAACTAGTAAATACATACGGCTTCGCACGTGTAGTATGACACTTCGTCCCTCATATCGAACTCCAAGGTATACACATCTAATTCGGCCGGTCCAGTCTGTACGTTGTACTGTTTCTGTATGTCGTGACTTATTCGTAGAGCGGTGTACTTTATGGTCGCGTTGGAATTTCTTGTCTGTGGTACAATCTCGTTTGTTAATATGTTCTGAAAACAAGAAAAGGAAATACAGGCGGTTTCGACAATAACCATTTAAGCCGAAAGGGGTTGTTCTAGACGTCTAGGCGAACAACTTTTGTTCAACAGCTTTTAGAAATTCAAAGTATTTTTCGAAAAATTTTAAGTTTAAAGTTTAATTGGAAATCAGCTGTTTCTTAGAGTTCGAGGTCATTGACCTTAAGTTGTCATTTTATTTAATTCGGTCTACTTCAATAAAAACTTTAATTGCTTTTATTTTCAGAATCTAAAATTTTCGATATTAGGGTAGGAAAGGAAAGGAAGGGATATGTGTTTGTAGAAATATTTGAAAGGAAAAATACATGAACTCTAAAGATTAGGTAAAAATCTGGCTAAGTGCGAGTCGAACCCGAGTAACGAACGAAGAATTCGGCTTGCACTATTTCTACGCATACGAAGTCGTGTACCATTAGGGTACGGAACGAAAAACAATAAAAAAAAGTAGGACATACATACCAACATCTCTTCCTTACTCAATTCATTAGCCACAGTGCTATAGATAAATGGCGCGACGCGAACAAAGTCGGGTGTCCAAATATACATGCGCAAAGCAGAGTCGCGGGACAACACTTGTTTAAAAAGTCCCGTGTAGGCTTGTAGTATGGATATGACTACTGTAAGAAATATTACTTTTTTAGGAACAATAGTAAAAAAAAAAAAAAAATACGCGACGAATTGAGAACCTCCTCCTTTTTTGAAGTCGGTTAAAAACACAATATTAACAGGGTTTTAACTCGCGTTTTATTCAATAACGGGATTTTTTCTAAACGCTGAGCTTTCGCTAACTTTACAGTTAGCTTCCTCTGTCAAGCTAACTGTAAAGTTGGCGAAAGCTCGGTCGTTTAAATATCATGAATAAAAAGCGATTAAACCCGGTAAATAAAGTGTTTTATTATAATTTGTTTGCTACCGAATGATTCGTTTGAAATTACCAGCTTCACACTTGGATATCTTTATGTAATCCCTGGACAGTTTTTGATAAAACTTTGTCAACTCGACTACTGGGAGATCCATTCCGAAGTGTTTGAACAAACCGCATATGCCTTGCAGTACGGCGCTGATTACAGTATCCTGGAATAGTAAAAAAACTATATTATTACTAGTAGTTCGCCCCGAACTGAGACCTCACGACCCCCTATCTCCGCAACCCCCCTACCAAACCGGCTCATCTTCGAACTCATAAATTCTATTGACCTAAACTACGCCCATACCAAAATTCATAAAGATCGGAGCTACGATACTCAAGTTATCGTCGAACAAACATACAATGATACAAGCGCCAGGCCCGTCTACACTGGACCTCACTCGCTTCGCTCGTTCGGTCAAAAATCGGTGCAAAACATGGACTTAAGCGTTGTCTGCAAAGCTCTGTAAACAATCTTTGTAAATGGCCGCCGTGTTTACAAATGATTCCCTAGACTTGTCTTCAACTATGACGACTTGACTGTTTCGATGCAAATAACTAGTAGTTCGCCCCGAACTGAGACTTCACGAGAATCCATTTACAGAGATTTTGTTTTTTGTAGGATTTTAACACCAACAGCTTTAGTTTTTTTACAAAATAAGAATTATTACTAAACGAATAATATAACGAAAGACAAGAATAACGATAACACAACAAGAATTATTCCTTAATTACGACAATCGACCACAATTTGTAACATAAACATGAATTATTTACATTGAACACTAATAGACGTTTACATCCCTACAAAAATGTCAGATCTTGGAGTATATATCGCAAGCAAACGCAACGATACCGCGATCTAAGAGTGATGTCGAGCGTCATCTATTGACAAATTTTTAGAACTTGATTTTTTCTCTTTTTGCACCCCCTATCTCCCCAACCCCCCTACCGATCCAGCTCATCTTCGAACTCATAAATTCTATTGACCTAAACTACGCCCATACCAAAATTCATGAAGATCGGAGCTACGATACTCAAGTTATCGTCGAACAAACATACAAAGATACAAGCGCCAGGCCCGTCTACACTGGACCTCACTCGCTTCGCTCGTTCGGTCAACTAGGAGTTCGCCCCGAACTGAGACCTCACGACCCCCTATCTCGCCAAACCCTACCGATCCGGCTCATCTTCGAACTCATCAATTATATTGACCTAAACTACGCGCATACCAAAATTCATGAAGATCGGAGCTACGATACTCAAGTTATCGTCGAACAAACATACAAAGATACAAAGTTACAAAAATACAAGCGCCAGGCCCGTCTACACTGGACCTCACTCGCTTCGCTCGTTCGGTCAATTATAAAGCTAAAGCGTTTGTTAGTTTTATTGTTTGTTTGTTTGAACGCGATAATGTTAAGAACTACTGGTTCGAATATTTTTTAAAGTTTTATAGTCCACTAGCGCCCCCTGCGGTTTTACCCGCAAGTCCCGTTCCCGCGGGTATATCGGGATAAAAGACTATGTGTTATTCCAGGTCTCCAGCTACCTATATCCTAAGTTTCATCACAATCGATTGAGTAGTTTTTGCGTGAAAGAGTAACAAACTCACATACATACATACAAACTTTCGCGTTTATTCCTTTACCGCGCTTTTCCAATAGAAGCGAAGCATCCATGAAAAATGTTGCAAAAACGGGAGAGAAAGCCCCTTTACAGAGCTTCTGTCCCGTGCACTGAAGTACCTACGAATGACGTAAACGGGACTTAGTGATGATATATATTAAACCGTCACGGGTCTGAGCTTCGTTGTCCATTGCTCGGCGAGCAGTCGATCGGTCTGTTGCAACCGAGTGGCGGCCGAGCAATGGACGACGAAGCTCGGACCCGGCACGTTCGAGTGACGGTGTTTGACGACCTCTGTGGCGCGTCGGATAAATGCTTGGATGCAAAACAGAAGGTTGCGGGTTCGATTCCCGCTGGGTGCAAATATTTATGCTTGAAAATAAATATTTGTATCTGGTCTGGGTGTATTACTATGTATATTGTGTATGTATTTACAAAAGAAAAATAAATATAAGTAGTATATCCGTTGTCTAGTCACCGTAACACAAGCTTAGCAGCTTACCACGGGGCTAGATGGCGCTGTGTGTTCGTCTTACGGTTTATTTTTTTTATTTATCATCCCTTACGCGAGTGAAACCGCGGGCACTGCGAATACGGTATATTTAATGCAACTTACATACTTAGCTTACATACATACTACTTAGTTTTAAAGAGACTTCTAGAGGTGTTTTAGCCTGTAAGTTACATTAATAATTATGTTTTTCTATTCTACTGATTGTGTCTGTATTGTATGAGCTAGATTTTTATTATGTTAAATAAAGGAAAAAAAAAGAAAAAAGAAAAAAAAAAAAAAAAAAAATGCAACTTACAGTGTTTTTATTGGAATCCAAAAGGTTCAGGTATATCCGCCATATGTTTGTAGCGTACTCGGATACTACTTCTGGACGGTACTCGCATATTGCTCCTTGAAATAATACAGAAGTATAATAGAATTATATCTAATAAATCACTTTATTCATCGGGCTTAATCGCGTTTTATTCATGATTTTTAAACAAACCGAGCTTTCAACCACCGACCAACCACCCAACTGTTGCTGTCAACCTTGAAAAGGCCAACTGTAAAGTTGGCGAATGCTCGGTTCGTTTAAAAATCATAATTAAAACACGATTAAGCCCGATAAATAGATAGATATTTCGTAAATTTGTTTTTATTGCTCAAGGCATATTTACTAGAAATATTTTTAAAGAAAAATTCATCTTCAAAAATTCAAGTGAATTTTTGAAGATGAATTTTTCCTTTAAAAATATTTCAAATAGATAGATAGATAAATACTTTATTTGCACAACCAACAACAATTAAAATCAGTTTACATTATAATTAATAAGTGAGACAAATTACAAAAAAAATGAAGTGGGTTATTATGCGAAATCGCAAAAACCATAGAAGAAATTAGAATTAGATCTGATTCATTTATAATTGACGGCCCCTGTCGTGCTTTGAGCGAATGCCCGTCAGCGAACAGAAGGTGGCAGGTTCAATTCCCGCCAAATGCAAATATTTATGCTTAAAAATATATATTTGTATCTGGTCTGGGTGTATTTCTATGTATAATATGTATGTATTTACAAAAGCAAAATAAATATAAGTAGTATATCCGTTGTCTAGTCACCGTAACACAAGCTTAGCAGCTTACCATGGGGCTAGATGGCGCTGTGTGTTGATCACAGAATTTATTTATTATTATTTATCTATCTATACTTATAATAAAAGAAGAGGGGACAAAAAGTCTGTACTTGGAAGTAATTTAAAAGCAAAGTTGTCTAGGGGACTTAGAAAAAGTAGTAGAACAAAATTATATAATATTTAAAATTCACGTTTGCAGGTTTGTTTCTCTGTCTGTTCCTTATACAATTAAAAACTACTAATCCGATTGAAATCTAGTTTTCAATATTGGATAGTTCTATTTTCGAGGAACGTCGTGGTATACTTTACATCGAAATCCAATTAGTAGAACCTGAGTAATGAACGAAAAAGTAGGCTATGGACTTTTTCTACGTAGACGATGTCGCTAGCTAGCTGTTACTCGCTAGTCATACTTATATTATAAACGCGAAAGTTTGTATGTGAGTTTGTTACTATTTCACGCAAAAACTACCGCATCGATTGCGACGAAACTTGAAATATAAGTAGCTGGATACCGGGAGTAACTCATAGGCTACTTTTTATTCCGATATTCCCGCGGGAACGGGACTTACGCGGGTGAAACCGCGGGGCGCAGCTAGTTAATGATAAAACTCACCGACTAGGACCGCTATGGGCGCTCGACACGCACTGGTATCCTGCAACGCGGCGACATATCTGGTCGCGTCGAGCGCGCGTCGCTTGACGCACGCGCACAGGCAGCCCAGTGCGTACACGCGGGTCCTAGCGTCCAGGGGAAGTTCACACGTCTGGAGTAAAACGGGGAATAAACACTTGTGACATGTGTATCTGTAATTATATAAGTATACTAGCTATGCCCCACCGTTTCACACGCATACATTTCTAGCCTGTAATGTATGTGACGCATCACGTATGCCAAGCCAAGCTTAGTTAATCATACGGGTTAAGCAAGTTGCTTAACCCGTATGATTATTCAAAGTACCCTATATCTTATTTCTATCCCTAAACTAACCCTGTACCAAATTTCATTCCTATCGGTTCCGTCGTTCTTGATATAAATAGTGTAACTAACACGACTTTCGTTGTTATCGCTGCGTCTCGCGGAATTTACCCTCGTAAATCCCGACCCGTATTTTAAATAATTATTTAAAATATATTTTTAACCTTCAAATCAAACCAGCAGTTCCTGAGATTAGCGCGTTCAAACAAACAACCTAACAAACACACTCTTTAGCTTTATAATATTAGTACAGATAAATAAGTATAGGGTCTTTTGGCTTTCCTTGGAGGGTTGGGTTGGCTCGATTGAGCTTAAATTCCACCCGGACGCAGAATAGGCGCTCAGACGTAACTTGCGGAAATCAGCCCAACAAATCTGTATCTGGTATCTGTACCATACTGACTGGAAGACAGTATCAAACTAATACCTGCACTATATCCTCAAGCCACGGCTGCACTCTCCGAGGCAGCTTCTCGACCAGTTCGGTGAGCAGTTTGAAGGCATCACTGATGGGTTTGGACCAGGCGTCGTCCGATCTATTGGATCTGATGGTACTGAGCAGTTGACCTGGTTCTTGGAGTAACGTGCAGAGGTACCAGTCTGGAAGCGTAGCGGAGATCATGACAAAACTTTGGATATAACTATACTTGAAGGACATAATGTTACTATCCTACTAATATTATAAAGCTGAAAGTTTGTTAGTATGTGTGTTTGTTACTCAATCACGTAAAAATTGCTGAACTGATTGCGGTGAAACTTGGAATATAGGTCGCTGGATACCGGGTATAACACATAAGCCACTTTTTATCTAGATAATCCCGCGGGAACTTACGCGGGTGAAACCACGGGGTACAGCTAGTATATTATAAATGCAAAGATTTACATTTTACCTTAATAATAATAACAGCCTTTTATTCTGATTTCTACATTTTTAACTTACCGGGTCTTAATCACGTACTATTATTTATTCCCCGAGTCCCCTCAACATCAAGATCATTGTAACATGATCGAAACAAAGAGGTAAGAAAATGAATTATAGTACACGACCAGTAAAATGTAAATATGTTAACAAATCGTGTGAATTTAAAAACCAACCAACCAACAACATTGTGGGTCATGTGTGATTGTGGGTCATGTGTGGTTGTGGGTCAACCTTGAAAAAACCAACTGTAAAGTTGGCGAAAGCTCGGTTTGTTTAGAACAATGAATAAAAACGCGATTCAACAGGATAAATAAAGTGTTTTATTTGAATTTAAAAAGTTTATAGATGCGAAAGTTTGCAAGTTCACGCAAACACAACTGAACCGTTGCGCTGAAACTTGGAATAACTGGAGACTTGGAAAGTTTTATTTTTGTTTGCTGTGTAGAAAAGTTTATTTTGAGATTCCTATGATTTGGAACTTACAAAGACGAAACCGTTAGGCACAAGCGTAGGGGCAAATGATAATGTTTAGATTTATTGTTCTGTTATCCAATTTTCTTCTTCAGAAGAACCCTAAACTTTGTAATTAAAAACTTACCTATTTCGAAATCGGCAAGGTCCAATTTCAATACATTTCCCGCTACTTGCAGCAGTTTGCTGAACTCCCTGATGGCTGAAGGATGCTGGTAGGACTCTAATACGGCTTCCCATTGCTCCATGGCTTCTTCACCACTCAAATTTCACCTAAAACTTGTTTTGTTTACAAACAGACCGCAAGAGAAAAGTTGGCACAGTACACTGATATTTGCGGTTTTTAGCTCACCCAATTTTTTTTATTAGCTAGGATTCGTTGTTAGTTTATTTATATAATCATTAACGACCGATAAATACTTCGAAGGTAGGTAGTTTTTGGGTATTTTCCCACAAAAGCCGGTCGACTTGCGGTCGAGACGAAAGAAGAGACAGTAGCGAGTTGCCAGCTCCTACCAATATAAAAGCACCAATTTTTTTTTAATGAATATACTATAATTTATATGTAAATTCATTAAAAAAAAAATTGGTATAGTACATTTGAATAAGTAATATATTTATCATGCAAAAGCGCTATTCTTAAGGCGGCTATAGATTCAAGTTTTAAGTGTACAGACGAACTGTTTTATATCATCATAATGGTATCTCTAAGTAATGAAATGGATAATGCGGTACAGTTAGATTTGCTCACAATATGTGTTAGCACCGGAATATCATTCAGAAGTGGTTTTTGTAGAGATGCGTTCTGTCGAGCCTAAGTCGAATATATAGTACACAGGGAAACATCCTTGCTTATAAATTCGCCGCTTGGGGCGGGAGCTCGTGTAGCCTAGTTGGTATGAGCACCAGCATACTGATCCGAAAACGCGAGTTCCAACCTTGCCGCAAGTGTATTTTTGGAGGTGTATTTTTCCTTTAAAATATTTCTATTAGAGATGAAGATGTTAATAATGTATGTTCCAACTGCAGTACTTTTTTAATTTCATTAGATGGCTGTTTTGAAAGTTACAAAAATTGATTGCCGATAGTTGAACTAGCAGCACTTTGCTAAATCTCATGGTCATTAAAACTACGTTCCAATTTACATAAAAAATGTTACAAATATAAATATCACATTATAAAAGTAAAGAAAAGTAAATAACAACACTAGTGCGCTCAAAGAACCAAAAAGTTCGTAACATAATTTAATTATATCGGTAATTTTAAATGTCTTAAAATTATAAATGTAATGTAATTTGTCTCGACGAGAGTGTAGTGTAGTATCTATCCGCTATTTTCATTTTGTGCTGGACGAGAGTGTGACCGCTATAATATTATTATTAGACAGAAAACGTTCCATGGTAATGATCGGTGCATGGTAATAAATAACGCAAAAGTGACGTTTTCTGTCCAAAAAGTTCGGCACGTGTGGCTCTTGACAGATAATGCAAATGCACTGTCAGTGTCAAGTCCATGTCATTGTCATTGATTGACTTTTTTGTTGATATTGAATTGAAAGCAGCGCTTTGTGTAAATTCTGCCGAATAATTTATTTAAAATATTACAATACCGCTGTAAATTTAAAAATTATTTTATTGAAGAGATAGTTTTATTTATTGTCTACCCTTTGGTGCATTATTTGTGTTATATTTGCGGTGGATTCGGGAGTAAAAGTCGAAGTAGTTACCAGGTGCGTGTTGGTTGCTAAGGTAAGAATGAGGTCATACTGCGGTTTATTAAAAAAATACGAAAAAATAACATAATAAGCCTATATTTTTATATTCATTGTGGTCGATTTACCGCTACCGTCGCAATTTGCTCAGGCCCTTACCACACCTCCGCTGCGTCTTGTCCGTATAAGAAGCGAAACACTAGCGAAACTGCCTCTTCTAACGCTTACAATTGACTCACGCCTCAGAAAATCATTGTCCGTTATTCAGCAATTAGGATAACATAACTATCTAATACTTAATTTCAAAGTTTTAGTGTAGGTGTGTCCAATCTCTTGGCCTGCACAGATCTAATTTATGTAAATACAGTAATGTTATTGTTGATGCAATAAATTATGTCCAGTATCACACAGTTATGGAGCCTGTCCCTCTGGAAGGCGAGAGTGGAGCCGAAACCAACACATTTCACCTTATTTCGTCCATACTAAACCTAATTTTAGATCTATATATTTTATATGTATGTTAGTCTGTAAGGTATATATTTACAATTAGAATTATTATGAAATGTTTTAAATGTTATTATATTAGTATCTCGGTTCCTGCAATACAAGCTTGTGCTTAGTGTAGAGCCAATTTTCTAATGTAATAAACGTTTAGTTAGATTCATATTAATAAATAAATATCATATCATACTCCATACTAATATTATAAAGACTATAAACCTGTGTTTAATTATTCCAGTGTTGTAGATACATAAAGTAAAATGGAACAAGTGTTACAACATGTTGCCCAGACTGTGGAGAAACAACTCGACGCTGAGATGGAGCGGTAGGTTACATGTTATTATGATAACCACTAATATACAACGTTTAGGTTCTTAATGTGCAAAACCCAAAATGCCCAGAGGGTGCAAATTGTCCATATCAGAGAATGTACATATCCCAAAATGTCCAAATCCCAGAATGTCCAAATCAAACATCAGTTCACACTTTGGCCCATACCCATAGAAATAGTTTTCCTTAGCAACTCGAAAGCTTACTTCGTCAAAGAAAACGATCCTGCTTGATGTTAGATAAGGACAGACTGGTTCCAACTGGGTTCAACAGGACCATTTTGATATATCAAAGCAAAACTACCTTCTTAACCTTAGCGAACATGATTGAAATTGATATCTCAAAAGTTGTCAAGTGAACAGTCTTCTAGGAGTGAAGATGACGATGTAACATGTCTCTGGATAGGTATACTTAAGGACGCGACTCATGTGAAATCCCTTCCGATGGAATGGTTTTATTCATAACCGGTATCAAATAGATCTTTAAACAATGTATTATGTTATTGTACATGATACAAGAAGTGTCCCCTTCATTTCAAAAACAATAAAAAATAACTTTAAATACCACTTTTATACAGGCAAAGTTACCCCTGTTTTACAAAATAAATCAATTTTTCTTCTAAATCCTTAACCGCTATATTTTCTTATAGGTATCATAATATTAGAAAATACAATACCTAGAACCCCTTCATCGCATTTTTTCAAAATATTATTTTAATCTTCGTTAATTATTGATTTTACGAGAAATTGTAGATTTTTCACGCAATTCCATCTCGCTCATTTATATGCAATAGGACAAGGACCGTTGCTTATCATCTATCGCCGCCTTAACTGACAATCTTAGGTGATTTTCATTTCAATTCTCCCATTCACAACGTGTATCCTAGGACTATAGCTTTTGATGACCTCTGTGGCGCGTCCGGCGAACGCTTGGCTGCAGAAAGTTGCGGGTCCGATTCCCGCTAGGTGCAAATATTTATGCTTAAAAATAAATATTTGTGTCTGGTCTGGGTGTATTTCTATGTATAATATGTATTTACAAAAAAAAAAAATATAAGTAGTATATCCGTTGTCTAGTCACCGTAACACAAGCAAAATTAGGTACCAATGTAGTATATCCCCTTTAGTTTCTTACTTATGAAGATTATAATATATATAGTATATTATATAAGGTTCTGCAACAAACAATCCATTTTTTTAAAGTTATATTTTCTCCATACAAAAAACAAACATGTATGGCGATAAGTCTTGAAATAAGGCATTTACGAAGTTTCGTCAAAACAAAAAAAAAATTAACATAGTTATATTTTCTCCATACAAAAAAAAACATTTATGGAATCTCGAAAGAAGGCATTTACGAAATTTCGTCAAAACAAAAAAAAATTGTTTATTTCCTTTAGATTCTTGTACAACATTAAATGCACATGATCATTTGGCTACGTCATAAGTGTATTGATTTTAGTGTGTTTAGTGTTCGAGAGGGTTTACCCAGAAATAGGATTTTTGGAGATAGAGGTCCCACAGGACTACCCGCCGCCAGAGCTCGCGGATGTACTCCGCAAGGTTCCGGCGAGCTCTGGCACTTGCGACGTGTAAGGCACCGTCAGGTTTTACTGGGTATACCTCTGGCCGCCCACCATCTCAGGTCAGAGGGGACCCCCACACACCGGGCCGCTCGCCCCCGAGAGTGGCCTGAAGGTCATAGGGCGATTTCCTGACGTTAAAAAAAAGTGTGTTTAGTGTGGTGTATTCAAACATTGCTTGTATTAATGAGCAGAATCAATTCCCATTCAATTGTTTTCAAAATAAGTCGTTCAAAAATTTAAGTTGCTTAAAGTACTAGCATCGATTTTCGATCCACTGTGCGCCACTGCCATTAATTTTAGTCAATTGTTTGCAGACTGGATCAATTGGACAACAGTGATCTGGAAGCCATCAGACAACAGCGCCTGGCGGAGATGAAGCGACGGGCCGAGCTCAAGCAGGAATGGCTTGCTAATGTGAGTACTTTGAGTACTGGGGCGATTCAACACATTCTTAACAGGGCAATCCTCGAGTTCTCGTGTCTTTTCATTGGGATTGGTTTAGTTATTAGTGAACTGAACTGAATTTGGAAGTGGTCAAAGGGTACATTGACTTCGCAACTTAACCCAGCGTGCCATAGCCTAGGACATGTTGGCGTTTAAGGGATGATTTATATTAGACCGTCACAAGCATTTATTTCCAACAACACAGAACACACAGCATTTGATCATGATTTGTACCATACGCTCATCTACCCATTATCGAGACGCCACTCGGTTCAGGCCCATCGACTGCTCGCCGAGCAATGGACAACGAAGCTCGGACCCGTGACGGTCTAATATAAATCATCCCTAAGGCGAATCGTCTCGATGATGGGTGGAAGAGCGTATGGTACAAAATTAAACCATGATCAAATGCTGTGTGGTGTTGGCAATAAATGTTTTCTACTATATGTATAAATCTATCTATACTTATAATAAAGGCAGAGAGGACAAAAGTCTGTACTTGGAAGTAAATTAAATATAAGTTGACTAGAGGGCTTAGAAAAATTAGTAGAACGACGTTATATAATTTTTAAAATTCACGTCTGTCTGTCTGTTTCTTTGTTTATCCGTCGTTTCCTTATACAATTAAAAACTACTTATCCGATTGAAATCTGGTTTTCAATATTGGATAGTTCTATTTTCGAGGAAGGTCGTGGTATACTTTGCATCGAAATCCAATTAGAAGAACCCGAGTAATGAACAAAAAAGTGCAACCGCTGGAGAACCGCTCGGCCGCCCGCGCCCGTGATAACGCGTTTTCACTTCGGCGGGTGAAACCGCGGGGCGCAGCTAGTAAAAAATAAATAAATAGTGCACGATATTACACACAGCGCAATCCTAGTACTATGGGTACTAGACAACGGATATACTACATCATACGGTTTTTTTTGTAAATACATACAAATTTCACATAGAAAGACACTCGGACCAGATACAAATATATTTTTAAGCATAAATATTTGCACCGGGCATGAATTGAACCGACAGCCTTCTGCATAGCAGTCGTTTGCCCGATGCGCCATAGAGAACGTCAAATCATATTGTATTTAAATATAATAGAATAGAAAAAAGTTTATTTGTTCTAAAGTTACACACACATAATAGTCGTACAAAAACATAAAATATCAACCTTAAAATGTAGGTAGGTAACGTCTAAGACTAGATACAACATGTGCGTGTTGCAGCAGGACAATGGGCCATGACTCAGTGTATGATTCACTCGTTAGAGCGAACACTGATTTTATGTCATCACCCAAGGGATTGTAGACCATTGATCACAACAAAATTTAACATGATCCAACCTAGAGATATAAAAGATAGTGTAAGAGAAAAAATAAATAATAATATTAATAATGAGCCCGCAGGGCACCTTGCGGCGAGGTGTCGGGGAGTAGCGACCCCGCGGGTTCCCGAGTGCTCCAGGGGGAAGTCACCGTTCCTCACCTCCGGCTTGCCTTAGTTGGCTGGTCGGAGTGAACACTGACGAGGAAGCGGTCCCCACCCTTTGGCTTGCCTTCACCGGCCGGTCAGAGTGGAGTCGCGAGAGCAGAAATGCTCGGAGGATGGACGCCTCACGTCAGTGATGAGTTGGCCCGCTCCACAGGATCTCGACCTAGGATGGTTTAAAATCCAGTGAGGTCCCTCCATCCTTTAGCCTCTCACGCCCCTGTTGCCCCCTGGCTGTAATTTGCTCGGCTTAATTAGGGTGGCCCAGTTTGTGAGTTGGCGAGTCTCCGTCTGCCATTTTTTTTACGTGTTTGTTGAACATAGTTACGGCAGGCGCCATATTCCCCATAGTTCCCCCCAATACCCGATCCACTACCAACCCATTTCCATAGCCCAAGTAGTTTTCATCCGTAGTTTATACATAGTTCTATCCGACCCGGGGGTTGTCCTTGGCTGCATTTTATAGTGCAGACAGGGATAATTGCCGGTTTGGTGTCCATAACATATTTTGAAATTAAAATGTTACTAAAACGGGCCTCTACGTGTTGGCTTCGGCCCCACGCACGCCTTCCAAAGGTCCGGGTGCTCCATAGCCCCGAGAATCCAAAATGGTAACAACAATTAATAATTATATCAAATAATTATACATATACTTAGGATTTTTTAAGGTTATAAATTAAAACACTATTAGAGATGAATATACATAACATTCTAGTTAGGTAATTAAGGTATATAAAATACAATACAAGACATATATCAAATACATTTCTTTTACAATAATGTAAAAGAAATAGATAATGTCAATATTTAAAAAAAAAAGTTAAAAGAATATATTACCAAAACGATTAAAATAGATTAACTAACCTAAAAAAAAAATACTTGTAATTTAATAAGTTTGAACCATTTGTGTTAATTTTTAAAATTGCTTCTTCACCGAGACCTAGGTCGGCTTGCATAACGGTTCCTTAGCATATTTATGCTGCTAAACGTGTTTAAAATCTGTCAGAATTTCAAGAACTGTCAATGTGTGGCAGCTTGGCGGGAACTCGTTGAGGAGATGTGGTGCTAAATTTTCATTTTTGTGAAACCTAGTTCATATGCGTGCAAATTGTTTAATTTCGGGGGCATATTAATCAATTTAGTTTCGCGAAGGTGTACAAGTGGAATGAAAGTGAAAATCGGTGCAAAACATTGACTTAGTGTTGTCTCCAAGGCTCTGTGAAGATTGTTTGTAAATGGCCGCCGTGTTTACAAATGATTCCCTAGACTTGACTTTAATTATGACGACTTGACTGTTTCGATGCAAATAACTTGCATAATATATTAAAATACATGACACTGGCTAATTTCCTAATGGCCATAATCGGTTCACAACCGATAAGAAATAAAAAAAATAAAAAATGTGTGGCAACATATTATCAATCGTCCATTTAATGTAATTAATTAATTAAATTATTGAATGCAGAGATATATGTAATAGACTCATTGATTGAATGTCGAAATAAATATATAGTTAGGTATCTCCTTGTTCCCACCACCAAACGCCTATAAATACCCGTGAGCGCGCTTGGTACGGACATTTGCTGCTCGGATTTCATAGTGAACGGTAGTGTGTTCGACGCGACTTGTAAGTTATAGACTCTTAAGGTTATTTTAGCGATTTATTGTAAGTGTTATTGGTTAATTATAACAATTGGTGATTTATTTTGTTTTATGATTAATTTCTAAGTAGAGGTATTTTTGTTGTTAAAATTGATTTTACTTGCGGCGAGATTTGAACTCGCGTCCCTGGATCAGTACCCCAGTGCCTTAAACCGCTCGGCCACGCAAGTTCCCATCTCGAGCAGCGAATTTAAGAATATGAATGTTTCCCTGTCTACTATTTTTCGACTACGGCTCGATTGAGACGCCATCTACAGGATCACTTTCCAGTGATTTACCTGCGCCAATGATTAACTTTACAGTTAACGCGTTGACCAAGAGATGTCGCTCTTTTTCCTCTTAAATATTTCGCAAATTTGTTTTTATTGCTCAAGGCATATTTACTAGAAATATTTGAAAGGAAAAATTCATCTTCAAAAATTCACTTGCGGCGAGATTTGAACTCGCGTCCCTGGATCAGTACCCCAGTGCCTTAAACCGCTCGGCCACGCAAGTTCCCATCTCGAGCAGCGAATTTAAGAATATGAATGTTTCCCTGTCTACTATTTTTCGACTACGGCTCGATTGAGACGCCATCTACAGGATCACTTTCCAGTGATTTACCTGCGCCAATGATTAACTTTACAGTTAACGCGTTGACCAAGAGATGTCGCTCTTTTTCCTCTTAAATATTTCGCAAATTTGTTTTTATTGCTCAAGGCATATTTACTAGAAATATTTGAAAGGAAAAATTCATCTTCAAAAATTCACTTGCGGCGAGATTTGAACTCGCGTCCCTGGATCAGTACCCCAGTGCCTTAAACCGCTCGGCCACGCAAGTTCCCATCTCGAGCAGCGAATTTAAGAATATGAATGTTTCCCTGTCTACTATTTTTCGACTACGGCTCGATTGAGACGCCATCTACAGGATCACTTTCCAGTGATTTACCTGCGCCAATGATTAACTTTACAGTTAACGCGTTGACCAAGAGATGTCGCTCTTTTTCCTCTTAAATATTTCGCAAATTTGTTTTTATTGCTCAAGGCATATTTACTAGAAATATTTGAAAGGAAAAATTCATCTTCAAAAATTCACTTGCGGCGAGATTTGAACTCGCGTCCCTGGATCAGTACCCCAGTGCCTTAAACCGCTCGGCCACGCAAGTTCCCATCTCGAGCAGCGAATTTAAGAATATGAATGTTTCCCTGTCTACTATTTTTCGACTACGGCTCGATTGAGACGCCATCTACAGGATCACTTTCCAGTGATTTACCTGCGCCAATGATTAACTTTACAGTTAACGCGTTGACCAAGAGATGTCGCTCTTTTTCCTCTTAAATATTTCGCAAATTTGTTTTTATTGCTCAAGGCATATTTACTAGAAATATTTGAAAGGAAAAATTCATCTTCAAAAATTCACTTGCGGCGAGATTTGAACTCGCGTCCCTGGATCAGTACCCCAGTGCCTTAAACCGCTCGGCCACGCAAGTTCCCATCTCGAGCAGCGAATTTAAGAATATGAATGTTTCCCTGTCTACTATTTTTCGACTACGGCTCGATTGAGACGCCATCTACAGGATCACTTTCCAGTGATTTACCTGCGCCAATGATTAACTTTACAGTTAACGCGTTGACCAAGAGATGTCGCTCTTTTTCCTCTTAAATATTTCGCAAATTTGTTTTTATTGCTCAAGGCATATTTACTAGAAATATTTGAAAGGAAAAATTCATCTTCAAAAATTCACTTGCGGCGAGATTTGAACTCGCGTCCCTGGATCAGTACCCCAGTGCCTTAAACCGCTCGGCCACGCAAGTTCCCATCTCGAGCAGCGAATTTAAGAATATGAATGTTTCCCTGTCTACTATTTTTCGACTACGGCTCGATTGAGACGCCATCTACAGGATCACTTTCCAGTGATTTACCTGCGCCAATGATTAACTTTACAGTTAACGCGTTGACCAAGAGATGTCGCTCTTTTTCCTCTTAAATATTTCGCAAATTTGTTTTTATTGCTCAAGGCATATTTACTAGAAATATTTGAAAGGAAAAATTCATCTTCAAAAATTCACTTGCGGCGAGATTTGAACTCGCGTCCCTGGATCAGTACCCCAGTGCCTTAAACCGCTCGGCCACGCAAGTTCCCATCTCGAGCAGCGAATTTAAGAATATGAATGTTTCCCTGTCTACTATTTTTCGACTACGGCTCGATTGAGACGCCATCTACAGGATCACTTTCCAGTGATTTACCTGCGCCAATGATTAACTTTACAGTTAACGCGTTGACCAAGAGATGTCGCTCTTTTTCCTCTTAAATATTTCGCAAATTTGTTTTTATTGCTCAAGGCATATTTACTAGAAATATTTGAAAGGAAAAATTCATCTTCAAAAATTCACTTGCGGCGAGATTTGAACTCGCGTCCCTGGATCAGTACCCCAGTGCCTTAAACCGCTCGGCCACGCAAGTTCCCATCTCGAGCAGCGAATTTAAGAATATGAATGTTTCCCTGTCTACTATTTTTCCGACTACGGCTCGATTGAGACGCCATCTACAGGATCACTTTCCAGTGATTTACCTGCGCCAATGATTAACTTTACAGTTAACGCGTTGACCAAGAGATGTCGCTCTTTTTCCTCTTAAATATTTCGCAAATTTGTTTTTATTGCTCAAGGCATATTTACTAGAAATATTTGAAAGGAAAAATTCATCTTCAAAAATTCACTTGCGGCGAGATTTGAACTCGCGTCCCTGGATCAGTACCCCAGTGCCTTAAACCGCTCGGCCACGCAAGTTCCCATCTCGAGCAGCGAATTTAAGAATATGAATGTTTCCCTGTCTACTATTTTTCGACTACGGCTCGATTGAGACGCCATCTACAGGATCACTTTCCAGTGATTTACCTGCGCCAATGATTAACTTTACAGTTAACGCGTTGACCAAGAGATGTCGCTCTTTTTCCTCTTAAATATTTCGCAAATTTGTTTTTATTGCTCAAGGCATATTTACTAGAAATATTTGAAAGGAAAAATTCATCTTCAAAAATTCACTTGCGGCGAGATTTGAACTCGCGTCCCTGGATCAGTACCCCAGTGCCTTAAACCGCTCGGCCACGCAAGTTCCCATCTCGAGCAGCGAATTTAAGAATATGAATGTTTCCCTGTCTACTATTTTTCGACTACGGCTCGATTGAGACGCCATCTACAGGATCACTTTCCAGTGATTTACCTGCGCCAATGATTAACTTTACAGTTAACGCGTTGACCAAGAGATGTCGCTCTTTTTCCTCTTAAATATTTCGCAAATTTGTTTTTATTGCTCAAGGCATATTTACTAGAAATATTTGAAAGGAAAAATTCATCTTCAAAAATTCACTTGCGGCGAGATTTGAACTCGCGTCCCTGGATCAGTACCCCAGTGCCTTAAACCGCTCGGCCACGCAAGTTCCCATCTCGAGCAGCGAATTTAAGAATATGAATGTTTCCCTGTCTACTATTTTTCGACTACGGCTCGATTGAGACGCCATCTACAGGATCACTTTCCAGTGATTTACCTGCGCCAATGATTAACTTTACAGTTAACGCGTTGACCAAGAGATGTCGCTCTTTTTCCTCTTAAATATTTCGCAAATTTGTTTTTATTGCTCAAGGCATATTTACTAGAAATATTTGAAAGGAAAAATTCATCTTCAAAAATTCACTTGCGGCGAGATTTGAACTCGCGTCCCTGGATCAGTACCCCAGTGCCTTAAACCGCTCGGCCACGCAAGTTCCCATCTCGAGCAGCGAATTTAAGAATATGAATGTTTCCCTGTCTACTATTTTTCGACTACGGCTCGATTGAGACGCCATCTACAGGATCACTTTCCAGTGATTTACCTGCGCCAATGATTAACTTTACAGTTAACGCGTTGACCAAGAGATGTCGCTCTTTTTCCTCTTAAATATTTCGCAAATTTGTTTTTATTGCTCAAGGCATATTTACTAGAAATATTTGAAAGGAAAAATTCATCTTCAAAAATTCACTTGCGGCGAGATTTGAATTTTGTTGAATTTGATTTTTTTGAAGATGAATTTTTCCTTTCAAATATTTCTAGTAAATATGCCTTGAGCAATAAAAACAAATTTGCGAAATATTTAAGAGGAAAAAGAGCGACATCTCTTGGTCAACGCGTTAACTGTAAAGTTAATCATTGGCGCAGGTAAATCACTGGAAAGTGATCCTGTAGATGGCGTCTCAATCGAGCCGTAGTCGAAAAATAGTAGACAGGGAAACATTCATATTCTTAAATTCGCTGCTCGAGATGGGAACTTGCGTGGCCGAGCGGTTTAAGGCACTGGGGTACTGATCCAGGGACGCGAGTTCAAATCTCGCCGCAAGTGAATTTTTGAAGATGAATTTTTCCTTTCAAATATTTCTAGTAAATATGCCTTGAGCAATAAAAACAAATTTGCGAAATATTTAAGAGGAAAAAGAGCGACATCTCTTGGTCAACGCGTTAACTGTAAAGTTAATCATTGGCGCAGGTAAATCACTGGAAAGTGATCCTGTAGATGGCGTCTCAATCGAGCCGTAGTCGAAAAATAGTAGACAGGGAAACATTCATATTCTTAAATTCGCTGCTCGAGATGGGAACTTGCGTGGCCGAGCGGTTTAAGGCACTGGGGTACTGATCCAGGGACGCGAGTTCAAATCTCGCCGCAAGTGAATTTTTGAAGATGAATTTTTCCTTTCAAATATTTCTAGTAAATATGCCTTGAGCAATAAAAACAAATTTGCGAAATATTTAAGAGGAAAAAGAGCGACATCTCTTGGTCAACGCGTTAACTGTAAAGTTAATCATTGGCGCAGGTAAATCACTGGAAAGTGATCCTGTAGATGGCGTCTCAATCGAGCCGTAGTCGAAAAATAGTAGACAGGGAAACATTCATATTCTTAAATTCGCTGCTCGAGATGGGAACTTGCGTGGCCGAGCGGTTTAAGGCACTGGGGTACTGATCCAGGGACGCGAGTTCAAATCTCGCCGCAAGTGAATTTTTGAAGATGAATTTTTCCTTTCAAATATTTCTAGTAAATATGCCTTGAGCAATAAAAACAAATTTGCGAAATATTTAAGAGGAAAAAGAGCGACATCTCTTGGTCAACGCGTTAACTGTAAAGTTAATCATTGGCGCAGGTAAATCACTGGAAAGTGATCCTGTAGATGGCGTCTCAATCGAGCCGTAGTCGAAAAATAGTAGACAGGGAAACATTCATATTCTTAAATTCGCTGCTCGAGATGGGAACTTGCGTGGCCGAGCGGTTTAAGGCACTGGGGTACTGATCCAGGGACGCGAGTTCAAATCTCGCCGCAAGTGAATTTTTGAAGATGAATTTTTCCTTTCAAATATTTCTAGTAAATATGCCTTGAGCAATAAAAACAAATTTGCGAAATATTTAAGAGGAAAAAGAGCGACATCTCTTGGTCAACGCGTTAACTGTAAAGTTAATCATTGGCGCAGGTAAATCACTGGAAAGTGATCCTGTAGATGGCGTCTCAATCGAGCCGTAGTCGAAAAATAGTAGACAGGGAAACATTCATATTCTTAAATTCGCTGCTCGAGATGGGAACTTGCGTGGCCGAGCGGTTTAAGGCACTGGGGTACTGATCCAGGGACGCGAGTTCAAATCTCGCCGCAAGTGAATTTTTGAAGATGAATTTTTCCTTTCAAATATTTCTAGTAAATATGCCTTGAGCAATAAAAACAAATTTGCGAAATATTTAAGAGGAAAAAGAGCGACATCTCTTGGTCAACGCGTTAACTGTAAAGTTAATCATTGGCGCAGGTAAATCACTGGAAAGTGATCCTGTAGATGGCGTCTCAATCGAGCCGTAGTCGAAAAATAGTAGACAGGGAAACATTCATATTCTTAAATTCGCTGCTCGAGATGGGAACTTGCGTGGCCGAGCGGTTTAAGGCACTGGGGTACTGATCCAGGGACGCGAGTTCAAATCTCGCCGCAAGTGAATTTTTGAAGATGAATTTTTCCTTTCAAATATTTCTAGTAAATATGCCTTGAGCAATAAAAACAAATTTGCGAAATATTTAAGAGGAAAAAGAGCGACATCTCTTGGTCAACGCGTTAACTGTAAAGTTAATCATTGGCGCAGGTAAATCACTGGAAAGTGATCCTGTAGATGGCGTCTCAATCGAGCCGTAGTCGAAAAATAGTAGACAGGGAAACATTCATATTCTTAAATTCGCTGCTCGAGATGGGAACTTGCGTGGCCGAGCGGTTTAAGGCACTGGGGTACTGATCCAGGGACGCGAGTTCAAATCTCGCCGCAAGTGAATTTTTGAAGATGAATTTTTCCTTTCAAATATTTCTAGTAAATATGCCTTGAGCAATAAAAACAAATTTGCGAAATATTTAAGAGGAAAAAGAGCGACATCTCTTGGTCAACGCGTTAACTGTAAAGTTAATCATTGGCGCAGGTAAATCACTGGAAAGTGATCCTGTAGATGGCGTCTCAATCGAGCCGTAGTCGAAAAATAGTAGACAGGGAAACATTCATATTCTTAAATTCGCTGCTCGAGATGGGAACTTGCGTGGCCGAGCGGTTTAAGGCACTGGGGTACTGATCCAGGGACGCGAGTTCAAATCTCGCCGCAAGTGAATTTTTGAAGATGAATTTTTCCTTTCAAATATTTCTAGTAAATATGCCTTGAGCAATAAAAACAAATTTGCGAAATATTTAAGAGGAAAAAGAGCGACATCTCTTGGTCAACGCGTTAACTGTAAAGTTAATCATTGGCGCAGGTAAATCACTGGAAAGTGATCCTGTAGATGGCGTCTCAATCGAGCCGTAGTCGAAAAATAGTAGACAGGGAAACATTCATATTCTTAAATTCGCTGCTCGAGATGGGAACTTGCGTGGCCGAGCGGTTTAAGGCACTGGGGTACTGATCCAGGGACGCGAGTTCAAATCTCGCCGCAAGTGAATTTTTGAAGATGAATTTTTCCTTTCAAATATTTCTAGTAAATATGCCTTGAGCAATAAAAACAAATTTGCGAAATATTTAAGAGGAAAAAGAGCGACATCTCTTGGTCAACGCGTTAACTGTAAAGTTAATCATTGGCGCAGGTAAATCACTGGAAAGTGATCCTGTAGATGGCGTCTCAATCGAGCCGTAGTCGAAAAATAGTAGACAGGGAAACATTCATATTCTTAAATTCGCTGCTCGAGATGGGAACTTGCGTGGCCGAGCGGTTTAAGGCACTGGGGTACTGATCCAGGGACGCGAGTTCAAATCTCGCCGCAAGTGAATTTTTGAAGATGAATTTTTCCTTTCAAATATTTCTAGTAAATATGCCTTGAGCAATAAAAACAAATTTGCGAAATATTTAAGAGGAAAAAGAGCGACATCTCTTGGTCAACGCGTTAACTGTAAAGTTAATCATTGGCGCAGGTAAATCACTGGAAAGTGATCCTGTAGATGGCGTCTCAATCGAGCCGTAGTCGAAAAATAGTAGACAGGGAAACATTCATATTCTTAAATTCGCTGCTCGAGATGGGAACTTGCGTGGCCGAGCGGTTTAAGGCACTGGGGTACTGATCCAGGGACGCGAGTTCAAATCTCGCCGCAAGTGAATTTTTGAAGATGAATTTTTCCTTTCAAATATTTCTAGTAAATATGCCTTGAGCAATAAAAACAAATTTGCGAAATATTTAAGAGGAAAAAGAGCGACATCTCTTGGTCAACGCGTTAACTGTAAAGTTAATCATTGGCGCAGGTAAATCACTGGAAAGTGATCCTGTAGATGGCGTCTCAATCGAGCCGTAGTCGAAAAATAGTAGACAGGGAAACATTCATATTCTTAAATTCGCTGCTCGAGATGGGAACTTGCGTGGCCGAGCGGTTTAAGGCACTGGGGTACTGATCCAGGGACGCGAGTTCAAATCTCGCCGCAAGTGAATTTTTGAAGATGAATTTTTCCTTTCAAATATTTCTAGTAAATATGCCTTGAGCAATAAAAACAAATTTGCGAAAAATTGATTTTTGTTAGAATAAATATAGGTGTTAAAGTGTTTGTCTTTTTTTTAATCGTCTCCACTTCTGGATCCTAAATTCAGAAGTGGGATAAAAAGCCCATTTTCTGCCCATTTTGGCCATTTAATTACTTAAATACAAATACAGTTTTTTTTATTAAAAAACAAGGGTACCTACATAGAAAAATAAAACACCAATCATCGTTTTCTTAACGGTTATTTTTTTCTTTTCTTGTGAATTTAAATTGTTTTTGCGAATATGTCCGATGATAGACATAATTCGGTTGACGAGTCGCGTCGACACGAAACCGACCGTAGGTCTTCGGGGCCAGATAGGTTAGACGAACGTAGATCTCGTTCTCGTTCGGCGATTAGGTCTCGTTCGCGTCGACAGCGGCATGATAGTAGGTCCCGTACTCGCACGCCGTCCATGCTTCGCTCACGTAAAAGGTCTCGTTCCCGTGATAGGTATCGTTCACGTAGTAGACGTTATTCTCGAGATCAGTCGCCGAATAGTGGTAGGCGCGGTAGTCGAGGGGATGCACTGCAGAAAACGTTAAATACGATTCTTTCTCGATTGAATACTCTAGAAAATGAACACCTAAATCGATCTAATGTGACTAGTGCGAGTAGAAATAGGGATCCCATTAGCCCGCGAATGCCACCCGAGTTACAAAATAATCTTGTTGTGTTAAACGCTAACGAGCTTCAAGAAAAATCAACCGATTTAAATGGCTCATTAAGATCTGAGAATCTACCCTCAAATCAACCTACAATTTTCAGCAACAATTCACCTACTAATAACGTCGTACCGTTACTAAGCGAATCGACAGCAAGTGATTCGACGCGTGCGTTAGCTGAGGCAATTAAGACATTAGGTACGGTTAAAAATCAAAATTATTTTGTTTCCAATTTCGATCCTACTATTAATGATTTAGACGTATGGTGTGAAGAAGTTGATAGGGCTAGGATAGCAAATAATTGGGGAGACTCTGAATGCTTATCGCGTGTTTCGGGTTGCCTCAAGGGCGACGCGCGAACATGGTTAAATGAATGGGTGACTCATGATCGTACCTGGACAAATTTTTGCCAAGAATTTAAATCCTTGTGTCCACGTAGGTTAGATTTTGCTAATATTTTATATCAAACAATGCAGATTACTTCAGATAAGTTTAATAGTTATGCCGAGTACGCTAGGAGGACTTTGTTGCGACTTAAGATCGTCAAAGGGCTGAGTGACGAATTGCGAGCGTTGATCGTTATTCGAGGTATCACTGATGCTCAAGTTAGGGCTGCAGCAACCAATGCCGATTTAAGTTGTGATAATTTAGTGTCCTTCCTTTCGATTTATGTCAAGCCCGTTCACGCTAAGCATGATCCACGTAACCAGCAAATTAAGAGGCCGTTCAACAAAAATAATAAGTTAAAATGCTATAAGTGTGGACGGACGGGACATAAAGCTATCGAATGTAGATCTAAATCCATTGTTAGTGGTTCGGCATCCCGACAAGTTGCAGGCGGAACTACCTCAGTCTCAGGTTTAGGTACGAGTGGTGCCGGGATAGTATGTAATTTTTGTAAAAAACCAGGGCACACTGAAAAGAACTGCTTTGCTAAAGAAAGATCCGGTTCTCGAAATACTCGTGATGTAAATTTATGCGAAAAACCCTCATTAACTCGACAACCTCGAGACTCTGATTTGACAACTGCAGTTGTACAAGGAATTCCCATTGATGTTCTTATTGACAGCGGTGCTTTAAACATTTCTCTTATTTCCGCAGACGTCTTAAAATATTTCTCATGCGAAAGAAAGCCCCTTAAATGTACATTGAAAGGAATTAGTGATAAAATACTCGAAGTTAATAGTTTTGTAACGTTAACTGTTGAATTTGATGAGGTCACGATTGAAGCCGACTTTGTTATAGTTCCGGGGAACTGTATGAGTTCTCCCATTGTAATTGGAACCGATATTCTTAATCGGGATGGTATAACTTATGTGAGGACCAAGAATAAACAGTGCTTGACCCGATCCCCAGAACAACGTGTACACTCAATAACACCGCAAAATATGGAGTCAGTCAAAACACCCCTTCTGGGCACTGAACTTAGTATACTCATGGAAGTGATAACTAATTTTTCTGATTATTTGATATCGGGTACCGCGTCAAGTACTGTGACTACCGGAACTATGCACATTGTGTTAACCGATAACACACCTGTTGCTTACCGTCCATACCAATTGTCATATTCAGAGAAACTTAAAGTTAGAGAAATTATTAAGGATTTAAAAGATAAAGGCATTGTTCGCGATTCAAACTCGCAGTACGCTAGCCCAATTATCTTAGTTAAGAAGAAGGACGGAAGTGACAGGATGTGTGTCGATTATCGAGCTCTCAATCGACTCACAGTGAGAGACCGGTATCCCCTTCCACGTATCGATGACCACATCGACAGGCTTGGCAATTTTAAGTATTTTACCAGTTTAGATATGGCCACTGGCTTTCACCAAATACCTGTCGATGAAGAGTCAATTCCTAAAACAGCCTTTGTAACGCCTGAGGGACATTTTGAATATGTCCGCATGCCATTTGGTTTGACAAACTCACCTATAGTTTACCAACGTATTATAAATAAAACCCTCCAAAAGCACATAGAAACCGGTAATGTACTTGTATATGTTGATGATGTATTATTAATGAGCAATTCAGTTAATGACGGCATAATTTTGTTAAAAGAAGTCCTTAGAACTTTGACGGCTGCAGGATTCTCAATTAACCTAGGCAAATGTTCGTTCCTCTTTAAGGAAATTGAGTACTTAGGGCGGGTCATTAGTCAAGGCCAAGTTAAACCAAGCCCTTCCAAGATAAAGGCGTTGGTTGAGTCTCCTATACCGTCAAATACTAGGCAGGTCAGACAATTTCTTGGTTTAGCGGGATATTTCAGAAGATATATACCTAACTATTCGACCAAGGTATCTTGTATATCAAGTTTACTGAAAAAGAATGTAACTTTTCATTGGGGAGCTAACCAAGAGATTGTTCGACAAGAAGTAATTTCTATTCTGACGAATTCTCCGGTCCTATCAATTTTCGACCCTAACTTGTCCACTGAAGTGCATACCGATGCCAGTAGTGTTGGCTACGGTGCTGTGCTGATACAGAGAGGAACCGACGGTTCTAGACATGTTGTCGCCTATTTTAGTAAAACCACACAAGGCGCTGAAGCTAGGTACAATTCCTATCAATTGGAAACCTTAGCGGTTGTAAGAGCATTGGCACATTTTCGCCATTATTTAGTTGGCCTACAATTTAAAATAGTCACAGACTGCAATGCTCTTAAAGCCACTGAGAAAAAGAAGGACCTGCTTCCACGCGTCGCTCGATGGTGGGTTTATTTACAAGACTTCACCTTCACTATCGAGTATAGAAAAGGAAATATGATGGCACATGCCGACTACCTAAGTCGAAATCCTATCCCTGTTCAAGTGCATCAAATCACTAGACCTCGTAATTGGGCGCAAATAGCTCAGTCATCCGACAATGAGACTCAAACTTTAAGCCAGAAGCTACAGGATGGCGAGTTAGACTCTCAAAGATATGTTCATAAAAATGACATACTCTATTACCGTTACACTCCTACGGGCGAAGAACCCCGTCTCCTTTGCTATATTCCTAAAGGCTACAGGTTAAGTTTGTTGAGGATCTTCCACGATGAACACGACCATATTTCACCTGAAAAGACCTTAGACCTAGTCATAAAACATTTTTGGTTCCCGGGGATGCGTCAGTTTATAGCAAAATATGTTAAACATTGCCTAATATGCATTTCAATGAAGCGAGTGCCTAGAGCCCCTCACCAACCAATAACATCTTGGGAGAAACCTGACACTCCTTTTTGCACATTACATCTTGATGTATTAGGTCCACTGCCTGACTCTAATGGCTTCAAATTCATTTTGTTAATGATCGATTCCTTCACCAAGTATTGCTTGTTATACGCAATATATAGGCAAGACGCAGCTGAACTCAGGCGCGCGTTTACCAATGCCATCTCCTTATTTGGTGTGCCAAAGCTTCTCGTGACTGACCGTGGCCGAATGTTTGAGTCCACAGACTTCACAGAGCTATTGTCGGAGTTCGGTTGTGATATCCACTACATCACGCCCGAAATGCATAACGCCAACGGGCAGGTTGAAAGATATGTGAGGACGGTTCTTAACATGGTTCGCATTGAAGTTAACCACAAAAATGTTAGTTGGTCCGAACAGTTATGGAAAATACAGCTGATCCTTAACATAACTCGACAAAAAACAACCAGAGTGTCTCCATTAAAACTTCTAGTAGGAACTGATGCCACGACACCTGTAATACATTCGCTTATACGTGATATCACGGTTGAGATATCACAAAATCGTGAAGGTTGGAGGGAACTCTGTCGATCCAGGGCTAGCGAGCACTTACGCAACAACCAAGTAAACCAAGACTCTAGCGTCAACCAAGAACGACGGCCACCACGTAGTTACAGCGAGAATGACTTGGTATTCGTGATCAAATATTCACAAAGTACTGGGAAGCTAGATTCCGGTATGAGAGGACCGTACCGGGTAATCAAAGCGTTACCTAGTGGACGTTACCAACTGAAACTACTTAGCGGATCATATGGAAAGACCACCCAAGCAGCAGCTGAATACATGGTCCCTTGGCACGGAGAATGGTGCCCCGAGTCTTGTGCTGCCTTTTTTGAAGGTGAGTTCTTATTGTCCAGTTGATTTTGTTAACAGGATATTGCCTACTGTGAGACGCCTCTGTCCTAGTTAATTGTGTCAAAAGGATATTGCCTACTGTGAGACGCCTCTGTCCTAGTTAATTGTGTCAAAAGGATATTGCCTACTGTGAGACGCCTCTGTCCTAGTTAATTGTGTCAAAAGGATATTGCCTACTGTGAGACGCCTCTGTCCTAGTTATTTGTGTCAACAGGATATTGCCTACTGTGAGACGCCTCTGTCCTAGTTGATTGTGTAAACAGGATATTGCCTACTGAGAGACGCCTCTGTCCTAGTTTATTGTGTTAACAGGATATTGCCCACTGTGAGACGCCTCTGTCCTAGTTAATTTTGGGTAACAGGATAGGCCTACTGTGAGACGCCTCTGTCCTGGTTAATCTTTGCTTTCGCAGGATAGGTCTACTGTGCGACGCCTCTGTGCTGGTAATTTGTTGCCCGGAGATCATTTCTACTTTATTCTGGGTATGATTACTGTGCGAAGCTCTTATCCAGTACGTTAGTACCAAATCATAATCACACGGTTGGGACGCCTCCCGTTTATTTAGTTTGTTCACAGATTTTGACGCAATACAGTTGTCCTGCATGAGTACAAACTGAATTCACGAAGATCTACTACTGAAACCATTACGGTGGTAACGTATTGGGGTTTATGAGAGCTCTCAAAGTAAAACACATTTTACTGCTTAATTTAATTTGAATGGTACTTAGTACACAACTGCATGTGTCGCTTAAATAGGGAGCAACCGTAACTAAAATATGTTGTTGTTTCCAGATGACGATTCTGTAACAGACATGGAATCAGCACCAATTACTGAGTGTGTTCCATCTTGCTCTGAAGATGTTGATTTAGCTGCCCCATCTGGCTCAGGCGAGCCCGGTCTGCTCGCTTCTTCCGAATCTGATGATGTTGATCTGGTGGTACCATCCAGGTCTGGTGATGCTGAAGTATAGTAAAGAGATGCGTCGAGGTCGACGATAGTCAGGAGAGGCCGAGTTAGGTATCTCCTTGTTCCCACCACCAAACGCCTATAAATACCCGTGAGCGCGCTTGGTACGGACATTTGCTGCTCGGATTTCATAGTGAACGGTAGTGTGTTCGACGCGACTTGTAAGTTATAGACTCTTAAGGTTATTTTAGCGATTTATTGTAAGTGTTATTGGTTAATTATAACAATTGGTGATTTATTTTGTTTTATGATTAATTTCTAAGTAGAGGTATTTTTGTTGTTAAAATTGATTTTTGTTAGAATAAATATAGGTGTTAAAGTGTTTGTCTTTTTTTTAATCGTCTCCACTTCTGGATCCTAAATATATAATGTCCAAATAAATATATATTTACTAATAAAAATAATCAAATTTCAAAAATAAATCAAAATAAATGTCAATTAAACAGAGATAAATAAATAAATAAATGTCGCACATTATTTTGAACAAATACAGACCCATCCCCTACCCCTACCCCGAGGTAAGCACCTGAATCATAGAACAGTGATTCAGGTACACGTAATAGAGTCCAATGTTCGATTTCCCATAAATTATTTTAGAATTGATTTAGTTAAATATGATTTTAAATGGTGTTATGCAAGTCGCCCCTAGATAACTAAGTATAGCTAGTTTTAGAAGTTTTCTCTATAAGTGAACTGTTTTGTAAGTTCTTTGAGAAATGAATAAAGATTCTTTGAACCTATACAAAATCATCAAATTTCACCTTCTATACAGGGCCACGGGGAGTACTCAGAAATCGGTGACGAGAAAGAGTTCTTTACAGCTTGCAACAAGAGTAACAATGTAGTCTGCCATTTCTACAGAGACGACTCGGAGCGTTGCAAGATACTCGACATGCATCTCAAGTGAGTATTTAATTTCCTCTATGGTTTTCGCGATTTTGCATAATAAAACACTTTGTTGGTTTTGATTCCAGTGTAGACGGGCCTGTATCTTTGTATGTTTGTTCGACGATAACTTGAGTATCGTAGCTCCGATCTTCATGAATTTTGGTATGCGCGTAGTTTAGGTCAATAGAATTTATGAGTTCGAAGATGAGCCGGATCGGTAGGGGGGTTGGGGAGATAGGGGGTCGTGAGGTCTCAGTTCGGGGCGAACTCCTTTATTAAATATCTTATCTATTGCCTCCAGGATCCTGGCGCGGAAGCACGTGGAGTGTCGGTTCGTGAAGTTGAACGTCGAACGAGCGCCGTTCCTTACTAGTGAGTATCCTATACAGGGTGGGAAATAGACAGTGGTTGGAGGAAATGTTTTACCTTAATTGCAGTTGTTTATTTTTGAAAATAAAGGAATGTTTCCTTTCATTAAAGGAGAAACTTAAATCCACGTATAAGCTTAGTCGACGGCATCCATCTTTTTTATTTTTCAATAGCCACACAGCGGCGCAGTGTGCAGTTTACATTCTTAAACTTCGACTTTACTAAGCAAAACCTTTGGATAGTTGCGAAAATCGCTTTATAAATACGAAAAATCGTCTTGAGTTAAAGTTTTTGCTTAGCAAAGTAAAAGTACGGACTATCGATTTCAGCCTAAATGTCCTTGTTTGCATGCCCAGTCTGCGTAGTATGTTATAGTGTCGCTGAGACTATAGATGTGTTAAAATATTTACATTTTACCGAGGCTTAATCGCGTACTATTATTTATTCTCTTACCTCGACGTTCGTGTCCGCTCGAGACCAAGATCATTGTATCATGATCGAAACGTCGAGGTAAGAAAATAAATATAGCACGCGATTAAGCCCCGGTAAAATGTAAATATGTTAACAAACCGTGTGAACTTAGAAATATTTATAGCAAGGAAATAATATATTTCCAAAATAACCCCATGACAGGACTCGAACCTGCGTCCTTTCGCTATATTTTGGAACTATATTACCTTGCTAAAAATATTTCTAAGTTTAAAATGCCTTGAGCAATAAAAACAAAAAGAAATATCGAATCGTGTGAATTTAAGAAGTTTATAGATGTGTTTTCTGTAAGGTCGTCTCAAAATCCGCGTGATTCCGACGCTCGGTCTCATTAAAGACAACAAGACGACTGACTTCATGGTCGGGTTCACTGACCTCGGCAACCGGGACGACTTCCATATTGACGTCTTGGAGTGGAGGATAGCCAGGTAATGACGACCTGCACGTTTGGTGTATACCGGGTGAATAATTTCAATGGGCTTTCAGGCTTTTATCCAAAAAATCAACTCCCACCGGAAGCATTTTATTTAGAAATGGAACTGCTGTTCCGAAATGCAATCCATTAAACGACAAGTCTTTTAACAAAAACATGAACATCCTAGTACTATTTTTAAGGAAAGATATTTCCACAAAAAAACAGCGCACGGTCTACGTTAGGCGGGATTCGAACCGCGCATCTCAGTCCAAACCGGGGAATGCGACTTAGGCCTCCAAATATAATAAACATCCAAATTAAACATTATTATTTATTTTTTTAATATAATAACTATTTTTTTTCAATAATTTTCACCGAAAGAAAAACAGAATACTGAAGTATATCACTGTGTTTGTTTCTAAGATTTAATCTCTATCTATATTAGATAAATCGATACAATAATGTTTTTTTTTTTAAAAGACAAAGTTCGATTGCTGGCTATAGGGTAATGAATTTTCCAAAAATCATTATAATAATATATCATTATAATATATAAAAAATTGTCAAAATCGGGGACGCAACACCTTTCAGCATTTAAGCTTACTCAGATAATTTAGGATGGGGATATTCTGAAAGCCCATTCAAATGGTTCACCCTGTATAGACTAAAACATTGAATTTTTAATAAGTGCGGTTTTACCCGCGTAAGATCTGTTCCCGCGGGAATATCGGGATAAAAAGTAGCATATGTGTTATTCCCTGTATCCAGCTACCTACTTTCCAAGTTTCATCACAATCGGTCCTGTAGTTTTTGCGTGAAAGAGTAACAAACTGACATACGTACACAAACTTTCACGTTTGTCATGTTAGTAAGAATGAATGAAATCTAATTTCTTCTATGGTTTTCGCGATTTTGCATAATAGAACATGAATAAAAAGCGATTAAACCCGATAAATAAAGTGTTTTATTAATGAAATTCGTCGTTGGCAGCAGACACGCGGCTCCTTGGACGTTTTTAATTGGACTATGTTTATGTTTTTGTTGTTATCCCTTGTTTTTTTTTTAAATGTGAATTGTTGTTTTTATTTATTTTATTTTATTTGAGTCTTTTTTGTTCTTCTGTGTGTTTGTTGCCAATAAATGTTTTCTATTCTATTCTATTCTATTCTAAATTTGTGTTTTTTTTTTATTTCTGCCAGAGCGTCAGTGATCGAGTACTCCGGCGACCTTTTAACTCCCCCAACGCAGGGCAAGAAGAAGCAGCTTACTGTTCAGAACAAGACCATCCGAGGGTCTAATAGGACAGACACCGACGACGAACTCGATTCTGATTAGTCTGTCTATCTGTCTCATGTAAGGTGTAACGAGAATGACCATTTAAGCCTAAAGGGGTCGTTCTAGACGTCTAGGCGAACAACTTTTGTTCTACAACTTTTAGAAATTCGAAACAGTTTTCGAAAGTTTAAAGTTTATTTGAAAATCAGCTGTTTCTTAGAGTTAGAGGTCATTGACCTTTAGCTATCCTTTCATTTAGTATGGTCTACTTCAATCAAACTTTGATTGCCTTTATTTTTAAAAACTGCTGTTTTTTCAGTGACACATAACCTCAAAATTTTCAAAATGAGTTTTAATTTTGAAAAGTCGTAGAACAAAATTTGTTCGCCTAGACGTCTAAAACAATCCCATTTCGGCTTAAATGGTCATGGTCGCAACATCCTGTATACATTTACATTCACCCTCGAACTACCCTCATACATTTTTAGAATACTATATATTTTTCGATGTTAAACTCAAAGAATTCATTATACTAGACCTAGAATGTGAACGAATAGCTAAAAAGTTCCGTAGTCCGCGGGAAAGAGACAAAGCTACCTGCATTAGAAAGATCTAGAATGGGACAGAGCTTCCCAGCTTTATCATGCTTTTCCTTTCTACACTATTAGAAAGAACTAGAAAGAGACAGAGCTCCCCATCCTTATCTTGCTGTGTTCCTTTTTACTCAATTAGAAAGGGACAGAATTCCTCATCAAATCGGACCGATTTTTCTGTGCTTTTTAGTTCGTACGCATTCTAGTAATACAACGTTCTTGGTTACTACTAAATAATTTTATCTGTGGGCCACCAATTATTTTTTTCCCATTCGTCCTCACTGGCAACTGAAGTGGGGAACAATCGTAATATTCCTATTGGTCCCCCGTGGGAACGTTTCGGGTGAAGGCGATTGGGAATAAATAAAAAAACCGTTTTTTTTAAATAATATTATTTTTTGGAACGTAAAGTTAGTGAAAATGGTGATGTTTCGGGTACCTATCGAAATTCGAAAATTTATGTCAACTTACAAGCTTAGATATTTATCTGTGATGCTGATGAATGATTAAATACATTTATAAATGAACCTCATAATTATTATATTTATATAAAAATTTCAAGTGAAAATAAAATGCTTTTTATAAATTAACAATGTATTTTATTCACCATTTACCGTTATCCTCTCGCAACTATGACTGTTTAATTATACTAGCTACAGTTGCGCTCCGCGGTTTCACCCGCGTAAGATTTATCAAAATCGGTTTAGCATTTTTTTCTTTCATAAGAACCTTCTGATAATAACGAATACAACAAAAAAAGAATTAGCAAACATCGATCCAGCCGTTTAAGCACAGGTTTAAGCGTGATGCTGTGACCACGCAAAAAAGCAGTTCATTTTTTTTAAACGACTGCTGCCAAAGGAAGTGTTATGTTTTTGCCGTAAATGTATGTAATGTATGTAGGTATTATGACCAATTTTTACATTTTATGAACCACCAAACCCTTTTTTTTTTTTTTTTTTTTCATTTTTTGGTCCTGAACTAAACTTGTAACACCAAACTATTATGTACCTACAGTTTATGCAAATAAAATATTTCATTTCAGAAGATGAGTTAGTAATTCGCAACAACGCAACTACGACAATATTAATATCATAGGTAGGTAGTTATTTTAATTATTGTTGTCGTACCGTTATGAATGTCTCATCGAAGCACATCGAACCAAAGACATTTTAAATACTAGTATTAGTATTAGGGGTTAAAGTATGAAATTGCCGATTTGTACTGTAAATCTTAATTGTTTATTTTTTAAATTTTTAACAAATTTATTTAATCAAAATAGTTGCCATTATTATCTATACATTGCTGCCATCTAATGGGAAGGTTATTAATGCCTTTGCGATAGAACTCCGACGATCTAGACTGCACAAACTGTGTGAAAGCATTTTGTACTGCCTCCTGGGAAGAAAACTTCTTGTCACGTAGATAATTGTCCAAATCACGAAAAAAATGGTAGTCCGTTGGAGCAAGGTCTGGTGAATACGGAGGATGACGAATGGTTTCTAAGTGCAGTTCCTGAAGGGTCAAAATGGTTTCTCGTGCTGTGTGAGGTCTCGCGTTGTCGTGGAGCAATAATGGTGAAGATCGATTCATGAGTCGGGGGGCTGTTTTACTGCTAGTTTTGTCAACATGGTTCGGAGTTCGGCACAATAGACATCTGCCGTAATTGCTTGACCAGATCGAAGAAAACTATAGTGAATAACACCATGCTGAGACCACCAAACAGTTACCATTACCTTTTTATTGGTAAGTTTTGCTTTAGGACACTGTTGTGGCATTTGACCTGGGGTCAGCCATTGCATTTTTCTTTTCCGGTTATCATAAAGAATCCACTTTTCATCACATGTTACAATTCGATCCAATATTCCTTCATTTCTGTACCGGTTCAACAAGGCAACACAAGTTTCAACACGCGTTTCTTTCTGCAGATCAGTCAAATCATGAGGCACCCATTTTTCGTATTTTTTTATTTTATTGATTTGACGCAAGTGAGTCAATAAAGTGGGTAATGTAACGTTAAACCATGCCGCTAATTCCTGGGTAGTTTGACTAGGATCGGCTTCCACTATCTCTCTTAATTCATCGTTATTCACCTGTGTAGGCGGTCTTCCTCGTGGCTCGTTCTTTAAGTCGAAATTTCCATCACGAAAGCGTTTAAACCAAAATCGCACGGTGCGTTCATTAGTAGACCCCTCTCCAAACGCAGCATTGATATTGCGGGCTGTTTCTGCCGGGTTAGTTCCGCGTCGGAACTCGTATTCAAAAATCACTCGAATTTTCGCAGTATCCATCTTTCTTGTCTAAATTGAATAACAAAAACAATTGAAAGTCGATATTCAAATTTTTCACATTTTTTAAAAAAAGAACATCACAGAAACCATTTGAAAAAAGTTTCATTCGAAAACCTCAAACCATGAAGATTCTATGTCAATTCAAAGAACCTATTGCAATAAAACGGCAATTTCATACTTTAACCCCTATTATTTAGAAGATATTTCGTCCAAGCATCGAACTCGATGGAACCTCTAACGAACGGTGAGTATTTTTGAAATTGATGAACCAATCGCTTGGATGCTGCAAATAATGAAATTTGAACGCAGCCGTTACAGACAACCAATCAAAATCGAGCTTACTTTTGGCAGCTCTGTGAAAAAAAAAACAAGTCAAGTGCGAGTCTAGTTTTGGCGGGAACGCGCTGAGGAGATTATGTTGCTAATTTTTCATTTTTGTGAAACCTAGTTCAAATGCGTGCATTGTTTAATTTCGGAGGCATATTAATCAATTTAGTTTCGTGAAAGTGTACAAGTGGAATGAAAGTGAAAATCGGTGGAAAAACATTGACTTAGTGTTGTCTCCAAAGCTCCGTGAACTATCTTTGTAAATGGCCGCCGTGTTTACAAATGATTCCCTAGACTTGACTTTAACTATGACGACTTTACTGTTTCGATGCAAATAACTTGCATAATCTTACTAATATTATAAATGCGAAAGTTTGTATGTATGTGAGGTTGTTACTCTTTCACGCAATAACTACTGAACCGATTGCGATGAGACTTGGAATATAGGTAGCTGGGGACCTGGATTAACACATAGGCTACTTATTATCACGTAATTCCCGCGGGAACGGGACTTACGCGGGTGAAACCGCAGGGCGAAGCTAGTATATTAAAATACTTGACACTGGCTAGTTTTTCTAATGGCCATAATCGGTTTAGAACCAATAAGAAATAATAATGAATGCGAGTCGGACTCGTGCATGAAGGTTCCGTACTATTATCATAAAATTTCAGTTTGTTTTTGTAAAAGCCCTACATAAATATTTATTTTATTGCTTTTAGTGTTTTTGCTGTCCAGCTATCACGTTTCATGAGATACAGCCTGGTGACATCGACAGACAGACAGATGAACGGGCGTACAGCGAAATCTTAGTCATAGGATCCCGTTTTTATACTTTGAGTACAGAACCCTAACAAAATATAATCCGACCAAATTCCGTAGTAAAGCAACTCGGTAAACTTTGAACATCACGCATAACTATTTCAATTAGTCATACACTTACAAGTATTTTGTCAATCAGCTGAGTCGTCAATTTCGTAACAGAATTTCTAATAAAATAAGTGATTAAAAGCAATATTTTTATTGAATAAGTTAAATTGGTCAAGCTGGCATCCAGGGGAATACTTTTCTTAGGCCTCCATTCCTTTTCCCCGACGTTTTACCATCGAACAACCTATAATAGGTTAGGTTCTAAATTTGTGCATTTTCTGTCGTGTTTTGTGTTTTTCTTGTGAACTTACTAATATTTCGCTTTATTTTTACATAGTAGGACTGTTGTGAGGTAAGTAGTTTATACATTTTGTCTTGTAAGCCCCGTAAAAATAGTCCTTTATTTCCTACCTATATTTGCTGTTTTGTGTTAGCTCTATGCTTTCCCGCTGTCCCTAAATAGAGTTGCGATCTCTAAACCCTACCAACGAGGACAAAAAGCCTCTATTGTGAAGCTTTTGACGTAATTCTAACTTAGTTAAAGAACAATACTTATGTTTCTGCACTCACATTCCATAGTGGCTAAATGCGTTAGACTAACGTGTAGAAGTCTATTTTGCAATTAATATTGGTAGATAACAACTTTACTGGCTTCTTCTTTCCGTATAGTGGTGTGGCTCAGCTAGTGATAGAGTTGTCAGGTTGCCCTAAGGCTCTAACTTGACCTAACTATACGAAAAATCACGATATGTAATTACAATGAACTACAAGTCAACATGACCTCCCCGCAGTGTGTGCTGCGCCCGACGGTACTCGATGTCCACCCACTACTCCCCGCGGCACCCGCCCGCCGCGCCCTCCCCGCCGCGACACTCCCCCGGCCCGGGCTCGCCCGCAGAGATTGTCAAACGATACGATGACATCGTCAAGTCGCAGGAGGACAAGAGGGAATACAGGTAACATTCTACTTCCTGAAGGTATGTTGGACCGAACTTGAGTTTACTCTTGAATTACTATATAACAATTTACTTATTTTATCCATTACTAGCTGCGCCCCGCGGTTTCACCCGCGTAAGTCCCGTTCCCGCTGTATTGTCGGGATAAAAAGTAGTCTTTGTGTTAATCCAGATCCACAGCTACCTATATCCAAGTTTAACCGCAATCAGTTCAGCGGTTTTTACGTGATTGAGTAACAAACACACATACTCACAAACTTTCAGCTTTATAATATTAGTAGGATACTCAACTAAGCCCCTGGTTTTATCATGTAACCTGCCCCCAGATTATCCATCCAGTGGATGTCTGACAACTGTGGAAAAAACAGGCACTATGCAGTACATTGCTACTTTGAGGTAATCACCGGTAATAACCAATAACGTCGATGCAGCAATGTACTGCATAATTCTTGTTGTTTCCACTGTTGTCAAACGTCCACTGGAAGGATAATCTGGGGGCTGAGCTGTAGCTATTCTTATATGAATACTAGCTGCGCCCCGCGTTTTCACCCGCGTAAGTCCCGTTTATAGAAGAATTTATTGGGGGTAGGATTTATCAAAATCCTTTCTTGGCGAATCCCTACGTCATAACATTTACCTGCATGCTAAATTTCAGCCCGATCCGTCCAGTGGTTTGGGCTGTGCGTCAATAGATCACTATGTCAGTCAGTCACTCACCTTTGAGTTATATATATTTAGATAGAGGACTGCCCAACTTAATTAACCAGCAAAATATAATGCCGTGTAATTCGTTACATTAGCGCCACCATCAATGCGCTAAACGTTGCATATCTTGTAACTAGGTGTAACTTAAGTTGATGTTAATTTCAGAGGCTTAGTGCTGTCAAACCGCTTGAAGGTTTTACTTGTCAGTGATCCGAACACTGACAAGTCAGCAACCGCGCTTGATGTCAATGTTGGTAAGATATAATAATAATAATATCATATATCATGTATCATATATGCTTCTATAAAATGCTGTGCATAGTTTTATTCGATGTACAAATTAATAATGATATTGTTACTGTGCCAAATAAAAATTAACAAAATAAATAAATGTCATATACCATATATCATATAATTCATAATTCATAATTCGTTTATTTCATAATCATGGGTTTACATAGATCTTACGAAATACTTAATAACAGGTACATCCATGGTTCGCCTTTTTGGGCATATGAAAATTGTATTTTAATTAATTTACAGAAATATAGAAAATTAAGTCACAAACACAGATATATCGAGATGTAAATAAAATAATGAATAAGGTCAATAAAATAATGAAATATAGTCAATTTTATACATTAAAAATTACTCATTACATAAAATTCTATACATGTCAAATATAAATAAACTATTAAAGAGAAGTGAAATTGAAATCTAATGTCAAAAAAGCATAAAATCTAAATATTAATTAACTTATCGTTCAAAAAATGTCTTAAGTCATAATATACTTTTTCAGCAAGAAAGCCATTGAGTACGGTTTTAAATCTTCTGTTATCATTTATATTTCTTATTGCCAAAGGAATTTTATTATAAATAATAGGTCCCATAACGTCGACACTCATTCTGCTTATAAGACCCGTAGTCTTACTAGTCACTTTTATACAACCTGCATGACGACTTGTGTTAGGATATGCCTTGAAATACTGAGGGTTTGTTCTTATAAAATTAGCAATTTCACTTATGTAAATTGACGGAAGCGTAAGGATTTTATGGTCACGAAAGTAGGGTATACATCATTCATCCGATGCTAAACCAAACATGGACCTGATGCACTTCTTTTGGGCTTTTAAGACAATTAATTTGTCTGTTGTATTGCCCCAAAACATAACACCATATCTAAGAATAGATGCTACATATCCGTGATAGGCTGTCAGAAGTGTATTAACATTAGAGACTTTCCTTAACGTATATAGTGCATATGAAAATTTGTTCAGTTTGATTATTAACTCGTTAATGTGTGGTTTCATTGTCAATTTATTATCTATAGTCAGACCTAAAAATTTTGTTATACCTATTTCACTCACTGAATTTCCTAGGAAATTAATGTCAAAATTCAAGGGGCGGTTATTTCGTTGTTTAAAATTCATTATGTAAGTTTTAGTCAAATTAATTGTCAAATTATTTAATGTCAGCCAGCTAATCAAGGATTCTAATGTATTATTCATGTCATGTTCGTTATTATGCAAACTATTATCATATGTAAATAGAATAGTGCTATCATCAGCAAAAATAGTCATAAAATGTTTAGTCACAGCAGGAAGATCATTTATATATATATCACATATCATATAATATATAATATATCATATATCACATATCACATATTACATACCACATATCATATATCATATCATATTATCATGCATACTGAGTTTCATTACAATCGATGTAGAAATTTGAAAAAAAAATAATGTTTTTTTGTCACACACATTATCGGTAACCCATCCAAGTAATAAGGCTAAGCGTTGCTCAGCAACTATAATTTTGTTTCAGGATATCTGAGCGACCCCGATGAGTTACCAGGTCTGGCACACTTCTGTGAGCATATGCTGTTCTTGGGGACTGAGAAATATCCAGAGGTAAGTCATAAGTCAAGACCTCCTGTGGGTCTATTCTTCTAAATAAATATTACACGACTCTGGGTAAGTACATATAGCGGTATTAGGCTTGTACTATGGTTAGTAGACAATAGGCTTGTACTATGGTTAGTAGACAACGGATATACTACTAATAATACTTTTTTTCTTGAATGAACATGCAGAAGGTTGCGGGTTCAATCCCACCGGATGCATAGTTTTATGTTTAAAAATAAATGTTTGTTTCTGGACCGGGTGTTCTTCCTTCTGTATTGCACGCACACGCGCCTTAGAGGACGTAAATAAATACAAACCGATTCGATTAGAGCGACAACTTAGTTGCAACAATATGAGCTTAGTCCGTGAAATTTTTTGTATGTACGATATCTATTAGTTGATGTGAGCGTCTGCCACACATGCTTTGTCTTAATTAAGTCATTTATTTAAAAAAAAAACATCTGATCTACACAACGAACTCGAACGATAATTCGACCGCCAGTCTGTCACTAAAGATCGTCCGCCATTGGTCGATCCAATGGTCGATCATACGTAATACTGTACGGAACATGTCAGTGTGTACATCTGCTGCTGTGTCACCGTGGAACATGGTTTTTTTCGAATTTAATAGGGAAGTTAGATCTCCATTCTATTTATTCCTCATCGAATCTACAGCTATAAAATACGACTTGTATTTAGGAGAACGAGTATAACAAGTTTCTGTCAGAACACGGTGGATCATCCAACGCTTCGACATCGTCCGACCACACGACGTACTACTTCGATGTGTTACCACAGCATCTGAAACAAGCTCTCGACATGTGAGTACAATACAACAAGTTTCTACACGGCGACATTTAAAATGTGATTCAGAGATTAAAATATTTCATACCCAATTTAGAGCCCCTTTAGGGGTGGAATTTCGAAAAACCCTTTTTAGTGAAATCATACACATCATAAAAGTACCGAGCTTTAGCTAACTAAATTCATTTTTTTACTAGCTGCGCCCCGCGGCCCGCGGCCGAGCGGTTCTCGAGCGGTTGCACTTTTTCGTTCATTACTCGGGTTCTACTAATTGGATTTCGATGCAAAGTATACCACGACTTTCCTCGATTTTTTTTTTTTTATAAAACAATATAAGTTAAAGATTTTTAATATATTTTAAAGTGTTTCCTACACTTAGATGACTATACTTAAAGAAATGCTTTCCAAAATTTTCGCACCCGACAGGACTTGAACCTGCATCTCTGGGGATCCGTCCCAACGCCTTTTTCCAATTTGGCCGTGGCCAATTGAATTTAATTCTATGGAAAATAGAATAGTTCAAGCTGGCAGTCTGCAAAAATTGTCGGTAGATGGCGCTGCGTGCCTTCAAAACGTAAACAATAAGAAATGCAATCCTTAATTTCGACTCCATTCAACATGTATACGTGGCCAAATTGAAAAAGGCGTTGGGACGGATCCCCAGAGATGCAGGTTCAAGTCCTGTCGGGTGCGAAATTTTTGGAAAGAATTTCTTTAAGTATAACTTAAAGATCTAAAAAACGGAGAGCGAATATGAAGTTTCCACGAATAGAAATAACATATAATTAAAAGTGTAAAGTGTTTAAAGTTAGCTTTTTAAAGGCTGGTCAGTCGAAAAAGCTAACTGTAAAGTTAGCTAGAGCTCGATGCTTTTGTAATAACGCCGTTATTAAACAAAACGGGAGTAAAACCCGGAAAATATTGTGTTTTATTATGCAAAATCGCGAAAACTTGAGACAAAAAAATCTGTGATTTCAATTATTTTTGTATTTCATTCACAGTTTCGCACAATTCTTCATTTCGCCCCTATTCACGGAGACGGCTACCGGTCGTGAGCTGAGCGCTGTCAACTCTGAACATGAGAAGAACATGTCGTCTGATACTTGGAGGTTGGATCAACTGAACAAAGCTACTGCGTTGCCGTCGCATCCTTATCACAAGTTTGGGACAGGTTAGTCTGGGTTTTAGTCAGCTTTGAGCAGTTTAAGTCAGTATTAGTGGGGTATGAGCAGATTTTACTCAATATTAGTGGGTTTGAGCAGATTTTAGTAGGTTTTGGAAAGTTTTAAGTCAAGTTTGAATAGTTTAATCAGTTTTGAGTTGTTTTAGTCAGTTTTGATCAGCTTTTAGTTAGTTTTAATCGGTATTAGTCAGGTTTGAGTAGCTTTTGGTCAGGGTTGAACAGGTTTTAGGCAATTATGGTCAAGTTTTAGTCAGGTTTATACAGCTTTTAGTCAATTTTGAGTTGTTTTAGTCAAGTTTGGACAGTTCTTAGACGACTTTAGGTTGTTTAAGTCAAGTTTAAACAGATTCCTGTAAGATTAATAAGATTGTTTTAAAGTTTCATCTAATTAATTTCACGCTGTGATTTGTCATAGTCCTCACGATGTGTGACATTTTAATAGTTCTAAATATACAATGTCGAGTACCCATAGTACAAGCCTAGAGCTTAATTTGGGGCTAGATTGCGCTGTGTGTAATGTCGTGCAACATTTATTTTTATTATTTATTTACTTTTGAGTACTTTCAGTAAATTAAAAAAAAACATTTGTATGTTACAGGCAACAGAGATACTTTGGAAACTATCCCTAAATCAAAAGGGATCAACGTGAGGGATGAACTGTTGAAGTTTCACGAAAAATGGTACAGCTCTAATATAATGACGCTGGTCGTCTTTGGTAAAGGTAAGATGCAAGAATTTTAAATATGTTACGTATTTTTTACGAAGATTTAAGCATTTTTTAACAATGTTTTGTCTTACTAGAAATATTTTAAAGGAAAAATTCATCTTCAAAAATTCACTGGAAAGCTATCCTGGGACTCAATCGAGCCTTAGTTGAAAATTAGTAAACAGGGAAACATTTATATTCTTGAATTCGCTGCTCGAGATGGGAATTCGTGTGGCCGAGCGGTATAGGCACTGGGGTACTGATCCAGGGACGCGAGTTCAAATCTCGCCGCAAGTGAATTTTTATAGATGATTTTTTCCTTTAAAAATCTATATATAATAAAGGAAGAGAGGACAAAAAGTCTGTACTTGGAAGTAAATAAAAAAAAAGTTTTCTAGGGGACTTATTATAAGCAGTAGAACAAAATTAAATAATTTTTATTTATTAGTCAACCTTGAAAAAGGCAACTGTAAAGTTGGCGAAAGCTCGGTTCGTTTAAAACCATGAATAAAACGCTATTAAACCCGATAAATGAAGTGTTTTTTTTATTTTTTATAATTTAAAATTCAAGTCTGTCTGTTTGTCTGTTTCTCTGTATGTTCCTTATACAATTCAAAACTACTAATCCTATTGAAATCTGGTTTTCAATATTGGATAGTTCTATTTTCGAGGAACGTCGTGGTATATACTTTGCATCGAAATCCAATTAGTAGAATCCGATGAACGAAAAAGTCTATTTATAGATCTTTTTGTTATGTTTTTCAGAATCTCTAGACGAGTTGGAATCGTTAGTGCTCCCACTATTCTCGCTGGTCCCAGATCGTGGTGTTTCCCCCCCTTATTGGCCCGATTCCCCTTTCCCCCCCGAGCGAAGACGGAAAAGGGCGTTTTGCACTCCGGTGAAGGATCTCAGATCTCTGTCGATTGACTTCCCTATTCCTGATACAAGGAAACATTATAAAAGTGGAGTAAGTACAATCCCTACTAATTGACCGAACGAGGGAAGCGAGTGAGGTCCAGTGTAGACGGGCCTGGCGCTTGTATCTTTGTATGTTTGTTCGACGATAACTTGAGTATCGTAGCTCCGATCTTCATTTTGGTATGCGCGTAGTTTAGATCAATAGAATTGATGAGGTCGAAGATGAGCCGGATCGGTAGGGGGGTTGGGGAGATAGGGGGGCGTGAGGTCTCAGTTCGGGGCGAACTACTAGTATTATGAAGCTGGAAGTTTGTAAGTGTGTGTTTGTTACTCAATCACGTAAAAACCGCTGAACTGATTACCATGAAACTTGGAATATAGGTGGCTGGAAACCAGGAATAACACATAGGCCACTTTTTATCCCGATAATCCCGCGGGAACGGGACTTACGCGGGTGATACCGAGAGGCGCAGCTGTTTTTCAATAACAAAAATTAAGACAGACTTTAAGGTTGAAATCTATAGTCCGTACTTTGACTTTGCTCAGACTGAGCTTAGCAAAAACTAAGCATAAACTTTGAATTGGAATTTATAGTCGACATTCATTTTGTATACGAATAAAATTAAAAAAACTTCATAACTCATCATAACAGAAGCAAATTTTTTGTCATTATTTTTGATCGGTTTACATTCTAAATTTGTAAAATTTCGACTTTGCCAAGCAGAAATTTTGGATAGTTGCGAAGATCGATTTATAAATACCAAAAATTGTCTTAAGTCAAAGTCAAAGTTTCCAAAGTCAAAGGGTTTCCTCACGATGTTTTCCTTCACCGTGAGAGCGATGTTAATAGCTCACATATTTTTTTCTTAAAGTAAACGACATTGGTGCGCGGCCGGGATTCGAAACCACGACCTTCGGAATGAAAGTCGGGGTATCTAACACTAGACCAACACCGATCTGTTTGACTATTAACTATAAATTGACTGTTGACTACAAATTGACTATTGACTATAGATTGACTTTTGACTATAAATTAACATTTTGACTATTAGATTATTGATTATTTGGCTATTACTAAAATTACTTAATATCCGTGTATTTACCATGTTTAATAATTAAAACAACAATGTAAGTTTAAAATCGTATATTTGGCTATTGACTATAAATTGACTATTTGACTATTGACTATAAAATGACTATTTGACTATAAATTGACTATTGACTATAAATTAACTATTGACTTTAATTTCTTCTATGGTTTTCGCGATTTTGCATAATAAAACGCTTTAGTTATCGGTTCGTTTTAAAATCATGAATAAGGCGCTATTAAACTCGATAAATAAAGTGTTTTATTATTGAATATAAATTGACTATTGACTATAAAATGACTATTGACTGTAATGTGTTACAGCCCGGGCATTACCTGTCCCATTTGCTCGGCCACGAGGGCCCCGGGAGTCTACTGTCAGCGCTGAAGGCCCGCGGCTGGTGCAACAGGTGAGCCACTTATCCCTTACTACGATCGGCCACCACTCAATAACGAAATACAAAAATATTTATTGAATAACAGCAAATTTAACTTTTTAAATTCACACGATTTGGTAACATAGTTACATTTTACCGAGTCTCAGGGCTGATTTGTTCAAATCCCTTAATAGAGATTTATCTGACAAATAAAATGTAACACCACCGAATATAAAATGTCGCTATGATATTAAAAGAAACAATATTTGAAGGCTGTTAAATTTGGTTGGGTTCGAACTTATTCGATAGATATGTTTAATCCGTTGAACGAAGAATCGGCTATTAATCGCTTATTATAATTTATTTTCTTACCTCGACGTTTCAACCATGTCACAACGATCTTGGTCGGTAATTTACCCCATTATTTATAAACGCTAATTAATGCGCTGCATTACTATATATCGTTTGTCTTTTACTGTGACATGAAGTTTCAAAGTTGACAGACAGAGACAAACGTCACATAACGTAGTCATGTGTAAATAATTGACCGAACGAGCGAAGCGAGTGAGGTCCAGTGTAGACGGGCCTGGCGCTTGTATCTTTGTAACTTTGTATCTATGATTGATTGATTGATTGATTGATTGATTAATTCTTTATTGCAACACACCAAAAATAAAAATAATACAACAAAAGAAAAAAAAAATAAACATAAAAAACTTAAAACTAGGTGGCACAATGGGCGGCCTTATCGCTTTAAAGCGATCTCTTCCAGGCAACCTTTGGATGGAAAAGAAGTGAAGAATGATGAAAGGTAGGGTGTTCTAACAGGAGAAAAATACTCGATAAGTATTACAATAATAGTGTGACACATAAAATAGTAAAGAAATACATAACAAAAATATGAATAAATACAAACAAATACCAATAAATAACACATACTAATACATATTTAAACATAAACAATATATAAAATACATACAAGTGCATATATACCGACATACAATAAAGATACTTACCTATAATAATACTATGATCAACTTATTACTTAACGATTTTCAGTAATATCGAGATAGTTCTTAAACACGCTTCTTTTGAAAATTGCCAGAGACTTTGACTGTCGAATGGAAGTAGGCAGAGCATTCCACAGCTCCACCGCCCTAGCTGAAAAAGAATCACCATAAAAGGTGGAAGAACGAGAAGGGATTTTAAGGAGAAGGGCCTTTGAAGAGCGGACAGTTTGAGAAGGGGGATGCTGAAATTGAAACCTATGTATGTTTGTTAGACGATAACTTGAGTATCGTAGCTCCGATCTTCATGAATTTTGGTATGCTCGTAGTTTAGGTCAATAGAATTTATGAGTTCGAAGATGAGCCGGATCGGTAGGGGGGTTGGGGAGATAGGGGGTCGTGAGGTCTCAGTTCGGGGCGAACTACTAGTAAATGAGAGTGTAAATAATGATCTGTTTGTAGTTTGGTGGGAGGCACGCGGATAGGGGCGCGAGGATTCGGTTTCTTCGGAGTACAGGTCGACCTTACTGAGGATGGCGTCCAGCATATAGATGATATCATCGCACTCATATTCCAGGTATATACACATATACACTGACACACACTCATACTCACCAACACCCACCCACCAATACTTACATACATACACAAATAACTTTTGTTGTAAATGTTTAAAACGTGTAATTGTGTGTGTTGTAAACTGTGTAATTGTTGTTGTGAGTATGTGCCTTTTTATGCAATAAATCTGTTATCTATCGTTGGTCACAGAATTTAAATCTATCAAATACACCAATTCTCACAAACAAACACACCCTTACACCCTCTTACGTACCTACACCCACCCTTCAATACCCAAACACATCAAATCACACACACACTCACCGCTAGGCAACTAGTACTTTCATGTAGCGAATTGGAATGATTGGTTTATTTCCAGTACATATCAATGTTGAGGGAGCAGGGAGCCCAGCGCTGGGTGTGGGAGGAACAACGTGACCTGATGGCGCTGGAGTTCCGGTTCAAGGATGTGCAGGAACCACGCAGTGTCGTCACATCCCACGTTCATATATTACAGGTGAGATAATAATTTCCTCACAGTCAAAAAGAAAAGTTGAGTGTTTAACTCGGGTGAGTGTCACGCATTTCACCCTCGAGCTATTGGCGCTTTCGCTTGACATTCAGAACTTGTATATCAATAGATAGATAGATTAACACTTTATTTGCACAACTAACAACAATTAAAATGAGTTTACATTATAATGAACAATTGATTAATTATCAATCTAAGTATCAAAGTATGTTTGTGTGTATATTTAAACTTTTTTTTAATCCATCAAAGCAATCGAATTTGGATTTTACGAATTGTTCTAAATATACTTGATATTTTAACTGATTCTGAATATACCTGTTTAATTGAATGTGCTAGTAGTATTATAATTTCCTCACAGTCGAAATGAAAAGTAAAGTAATGTGTTCACTTGGGTGAGTGTCACGCATTTCACCCTCGAACTATTGGCGCTTTCGCTTGACATTCAGCACTGGTATATCAATCTATTGCGCCCCGCGGTTTCACCCACGTAAGTCCCGTTTTGCGGGAATATCGGGATAAAAAGTAGCCTATGTATTTTTACCGGTATCCAGCTACCTATATTCCAAATTTCATCGCAAGCGGTTCAGTAGTTTTTGCGTGAAAGAGTAAAAACCTCACATACATACATACAAACAAACTTTCGCGTTTAAAATACTAGCTGCGCCCCGCGGTTTCACCCGCTAAGTCCCATTTCCGCGGGAATATCGGGATAAAAAGTAGCCTATGTGTTAATCCAGGTCCCCAGCTACCTATATTCCAAGTTTCTTCGCAATCGGTTCAGTAGTTTTTGCGTGAAAGAGTAACAACCTCACATACATACTTACATACAAACTTTCGCGTTTATAATATTAGTAAGATTAGTAAGAAGTAAGATTATTTACACATGACTAAGTTATGTGACGTTTGTCTCTGTCTGTCAACTATGAAACTTCATGTGACAGTAAAAGACAAACGTTGCACAGTTATGCAGCGCATTAATCGCAATCGATTTCGCCGGTTGAAATTGCTAGCGAAATATCGAGCTCCGCGAATAAATTATTAAACATGGTAAACACCTCGTTAATAAGTAATTTAAGTATTCATAAATTATGTCACAATAATGTTGTGTTTTTCTTTACCTCCCCGTTTTTGTCAGAGCAGCCCCTATATTCCCCCTTACTTATAGACGCTAATTAATGCGCCGCATAACTGTGCATCGTTTGTCTTTTACTGTCACATGAAGTTTCAAAGTTGACAGACAGAGACAAACGTCACATAACTTAGTCATGTGTAAATAATCTTACTTCTTACTAATATTATAAACGCGAAAGTTTGTATGTATGTATGTGAGGTTGTTACGCCATGTTAATTTAAAATCGTATAATTTATGAATGGTCCATAAAGTTTGATTTTGTTATAGGAATTCCCAATGGAAGACGTGTTATCTGCTTACTACATAATGTCGGAATGGAAACCGGAATTGATCGACGAACTGCTCGGGTTGCTCACTCCGGAGAATGTACGCGTCGGCATCGTCGCTAAGTAAGTCTCTTTTTTTTTCTTTACGGTTGTGAACCGATTATGGCCATTAGGAAATTAGCCAGTGTCAAGTATGACTAATATATTATGCAAGTTATTTGCATCGAAACAGTCAAGTTGTCATAGTTAAAGTCAAGACGAGGGAATCATTTGTAAACACGGCGGCTATACAAAGATTGTTCACGGAGCTTTGGAGACAACGCTAACTAAAGTCCATGATTTGCACTGATTCCACTTGTACACCTTCACGAAACTAAATTGATTAATATGCCCCCGAAATTAAACAATTTGCACGCATTTGAAGTAGGTTTCTCAAAAATGAAAATTTAGCAACACATCTCCTCAACGCGTTCCCGCCAAAACTCCATAAACTTCTTATTTATGATTTATACTGATTTGACTAATTAAAAAAGACACACGGAAGTATATTCATCCTTTTCACACTTCGTTGTCCTTCACATCTGTGTATGCAAACCTACCAAAACATTAATAGTCACGATAAAAAACTAAAGTATTTACAGTATGTAGTCTATGAATGGCCGACCGGCGGGACCAGGTTTAAAAATATATTTTTCATCACATCTATTCGAAAAGAGCTAATCCAATCCCTGTCAACTAGACTGGAACAAGCCCTTTGCTGGCGCTCACGCTAACTCGCCGGCAAAACGTTTTGCCTCCCTCTTAGCAGGGATTTTACTTATCCGGCTACTGATTGGCCGGGGGGATTTGAATTTAGAATATGTATATTTTTAAAAAGTTTCAACCACCAAAGAGTTCCAATAGAAATAGAAGAGGAATAGAAAAGGAGTAGACTAGGAGACTCGGAATAGACAAGGAATAGTCTTGAAATAGACTAGGAATAGTCTTTGAAACATTGGGTTAACAAGTTAAAGCTACTCATTTTCTCATAGAGGGCGATGAAAAGTAGAATGTCTACCTCAGGAGCAAATACTATTTTTTAGCTCGAGTGAGGTACTTTGAATCCCTCGATTCGCTCAGGATTCTACTCAAGAATCCTTCGCTTCTCTCTGGATTCAAAAAACACTCTCGCCGTAAAAATAGTCTTTTCTCCCTTGGTATACAATCTACTATTTTTTAATTATCTCTAGTTTTTCATAGTAGTCGAGCCCCAGTCAATCTTGAAAAAGCTAACTGCAAAGTTAACGAAAGCTCGGCTCTTTTGTAATAATGCCGTTATAAAATAAGACGCCAGTAAATATTGTGTTTTATTATGTAAGTGAAAACCTAAGAAAAAGTTACAACTATTGTAATAAAATGTTTCGACAGATGCTTCGAAGAGAAATGTACGCAGACAGAACCCTGGTACGGAACAAAATACTTGCAAGAGGACATCGAAGAATCGAAACTCAAAGTAAGTAAAAAATATTAGTATTTTATCTTACTTCTTACTATACTATCTCACTTCTTACTATGTTATCTGATTTCTTACTATATTATCTCAATTCTTACTGCATTATCTCACTTTTTACTATATTATCTCACTTATTATTATATTATCTCACTTCTAACTATATTATCTCACTTCATACTATGTTATCTTACTTCTTACTATATTATCTCACTTCTTAATATTATTATACTATTATTTGTGGCATCGTACGTCAAGACAATGATTTTTAGATGTAGTGTTTTTTTTCCGTTTTCAGATGTGGAAATCAGTGAAGCCTATGAAAGAATTACATCTTCCGCCTCCGAACGAGTTCATACCGTCCAAGTTGCAGTTAGAGACTGAAGAATCGAGTTCAGACTGCGCACCCGCTATTGTTAAGGTACGTGTTAAGCAACGCTTGGCTCGGTCATTACTTGGATGGGTGATCGAAAATTTGCGTGGCAAAAAATTATCTTTACGAGCTCCTTTGTTTGACGACCTATGTGGCGCGTCGAGCGAACGCTTGGCTGCAATACAGAAGGTTGCGGGTTCGATTCCCGCTGGGTGCAAATATTTATGCTTAAAAATAAATATTTGTATCTGGTCTGGGTGTATTTCTTTGTATAGTATGTATGTATTTACAAAAGGAAAATAAATATAAGTAGTATATCCGTTGTCTAGTCACCGTAACACAAGCTTAGCAGCTTACCATGGGGCTAGATGGCGCTGTGTGTTGGTCACATACATTTATTGATTTATTTATTATGCTTCGAAAGGCACTTTAAGCAGTCGGTCCCGGTTATTTATATTAAGCAACGCTTGGCTCGGTCATTACTTGGATGAGGTGACCGAAAATTTGTGTGGCAAAAATCACTTTCTAAAGCTCCTCCGTGCTTCGGAAGTTAATCAGTTAGTCCAGGTCGTTAGGTCAAGTTAGAGGCCTTAGGGCCACCTGACAACTCTAACACTAGGTGAGACACACCACTATGCGAAAAGAAAAATATACTTTTGATGCTAACTCTATTTGCTTGTACTATACAAGGTGTAACGGGTATGCCCTTTTAATCCGAAAGGAGGTTGTTCTAGACGTCTAGGCGAACAACTTTTGTTCTACGACTTTTGGAAATTCGAAATACTTTTTGAAAAATTTAGGTGTAAAGTTTACTTGAAGATCAGCTGTTTCTCAAAGTTCGAGGTCATTGACCTTATGTTGTCCTTTCATTTAGTTTGGTCTACTACAATCAAACCTTCAATTACCTTTATTTTCAAAGGCAGCTGTTTTTTCAGTGAAACATAACCTCAAAATTAAAAAAAAAGTTAGAATATTCATAAGTTGATGAACAAAAGTTGTTCGCCTAGACGTCTAGAACTACCCCCTTTCGGATTAAACGGGCATACCGTTACACCTTGTATACGCACGGAGCCGGGTCGGATCGTTAGTTCACTTGTTGTCGTATATTCCAGGACACGCCACTGATGCGACTATGGTTCAAGAAAGACAACGAATTCTTATTGCCCAAAGCTGTTTTGACCTTTGATTTTGTCAGGTGAGTCGAAGTTTTTGCTTGCTGTGGTATCATCTAATTAGCATCTACGGCTACTAGTGGCTAAGTTGCAGTACATTGCTGCTTTGACGTAACGTGGTTGTTACCGGTGATTACTTCAAAGCAGCAATGTAGAATAGGAAATATGTTTTTTGACAGTAAATAGCAACTAGTAGCGGTGGATGCTAATTAGATGATACCACAGCTGTGCAAAGTCAAAGTACGGACTATAGATTTCAGGCTATGTTTGTTTACTTCCCAGTCCTCTCCCATACTCGGACCCTACCTCCTGCAACCTGACATCAGTATGGGTACTGCTGCTTCGAGATAGTCTGCAGCAGTTCGCGTACGCCGCGGAGCTAGCCGGTCTAAGGTGGAGCATCGGCAACGCCAAGTACGGACTTAGCGTGAGTTTGTAATGTACAAGGCGGGGTTTTTTCGCGGATATTTTTGATTACTTGTTGTTTCTGTAAGTGACAATTTAACCCAACAATTTGTAGGAAAGTTTGCCCAGTCTGTCATAAAGTTTCCTCCGTTTGTCACTAAGTATCCCCAGTTTGTCACAAAGTATCCCAGTTTGTCACAAAGGATACCTAGTTTGTCACAAAGTATCCACCTTTTGTCTCAGAGTATCCCCAGTTTATCACAAAGTATCTCCAGTTTGTTACAATTATTTCCAGTTTGTCAGAAAGTATCCCCAGTTTGTCGCAAAGAATTCCCAGTTTGTCTCAAAAATCCCCAGCTTGTCACAAAGTATACCCAGTTTGTCACAAAGTATCCCCAGTTTAACACAAAGTATTTCTAGTTTGTCCCAAAGTATCCCCAGTTTGTCATAAAGTATTCACACTTTGTCACAGAGTATCCCCAGTTTGGCACATGGTATCCCCAGTTTGTCACAGAGTATCCCCAGTTTGTCACAAAGTATCCCCAGTTTGTCACAAAATATCCACAGCTTATCACAAAGTATCCCCAGTTTCTCACTAAGTATCTCAAGTTTTGGCACAAAGTATCCCCAGTTTTGCACAAAGTATACATATTTTACGGTATGAATCGTTTCCAGGTCACAATAGAAGGGTACGATGACAAACAGCACGTACTTCTAGACAAAGTGATCGACCACATGGTCAACTTTAAGTGTGACCCTCAGAGGTTTGAGATCATGAAGGAGAACCATATAAGGGCTATCAAAAACTTCGAGGCGGAACAACCTTATCAGGTAAGCCACGCCCCTTTTTGATTTACGGAATGTATGGATAGAAGATTAGATTAGCTGTGCCCCGCGGTTTCACCCGCGTAAGTCCCGATCCCGCGGGATTATCGGGTTTTATTCCAGGATTCCAGCTATCTATATTCCAAGTTTCATGGTAATCGGTTCAGCGGTTTTTACGTGATTGAGTAATAAACACACATACACACATACAAACTTTCAGCTTTATAATATTTGTAGGATAGGATATCTCTTTATTGTACCAAAATACGATAAAAGAATACAAAAGTTAAAAAAGACATGAAATAAACACAGAAAAAATATATTCAAAATGGGCGGCCTTAGCGCTAAAAGTGATCTCTTCCATGCAACATTCAGAGGCGAAAATGACTTGAACGCTAATCTAGAAAATACTCATATAAGTATTAAGAAAAATAAAAAAATTCGACAAGGAACAAACTCGCGTACCGAGCGAGTGTCCACTCCATTAGACCACAAGTATCTTACTTTCCCTGTATTTTACCGTTCAAATGAACACTCACTCACACATCTATCATACTTATCGCGATACAACTTTAATGATAAATTCAAGATGGCGGCCGCCACAAAATGGTGGGTGTTAAAAAAAGACATTGAACTAAGAAATATTTGCTGAATCCTGTCATGGGGATTTTTTAAAAATTTATTTCCTTGCGATAAATACTTCTAAGTTTAAAAGCCTTGAGCAATAAAAAACAAACAAATAAAAGACATTGAGTTAATGAATTTCAAGATGGCGGCCGCAACAAAATGGCGGATGTTAAAAAAACATTGAACTTAGAAATATTTCCTGAATGAATCCGGTCATGGGTATTTCTTGAAAATTTATTTCCTTGCGATAAATATTTCTAAGTTTAAATGCCTTGAGCTATAAAAACTAAAAAATAAAAGACAATAGGTTAATGAATTTTAAGATGACGGCCGCTACAAAATGGCGGGTATTAAAACAAGACATTGAACTTAGAAATATTTTCTGAATGAATCCTGTCATGGCGATTTTTTAAAAATTTACAAGTTGTTACATCTTGTAAATTTTTAAAGAAAATTCAAAGAATTTTCGTAGAACAAAAGGTGTTCGCCTAGACGTCTAGAACTTTCGGATCTAAAAGGGCATACCCTTTACAAATTGTATACACTTGCGAAAAATATTTCTAAGTTTAAAAGCTTTGAGCAACAAAATAAAAAGAAATAAAAGACATTGAGTTAATGAATTTCAAGATGGCGGCTGCCACAATATGGCGGGTATTGAAAAGTAATGAATATTGTTTTAGCACGCGGTGTACCAACAAGCTCTGTGTTTGTCAGATTTGGTGTGGACAAGATGTCAACTTATGGAGGCGGCCGAAGGTAAGTCAGTTTGACCTTTTCGTACCTCAGAAGGTAAAATAAGAAACCTTAATAAACTCGCTCGTTATATTAGTCTAGTATTTATTACAGTCAGTAAAAGACTAGAAATATTTTAAAGTACGTTTAAAATCAAATCAAGTATTTATTTATTAATATGAATGTTACCGAACATTTACCAAATTACATTAGAATTCGGTTCTACACTAAGCACAAGCTTGTGCTATGCGAGTGCTCTAACCAATAAGCTACACGGGAATCACGTGACATGGTGTAATTAATGAACGTATTCTCCCTGCTCCTTGCCAGTGGTTAGAGCACTCGCCTTCATTGGAAATTGTTGATAATATTTTCCTTGCTTAAATGTTTTAAGTTTAAATACGCTATAAGCACTTGTACACCTTCCCGAATCTAAATTAATTAATATGCCCCCGAAATTAAACAATTTACACGCATTTGAACTAGGTTACACAAAAAATATAATTTAGCAACACATCTCCTTAACGCATTCCCGCCAAAAGTGATGTGACATCTCTGTACCCATATTTCAAGCGAATAAATGACATTCATTCGTTTGTTCATTCTTTCATTTCTTCATTCATTCATTCTTTCTTTCGTTCAGTCATTCATTCATTATTCATTCATTCAAACATCCATCCATCCATTTGTTCCCTCATTCATTAGTTCTCTCACTCACTCATTCATTAATTATGTTTACAGAGATAACTCCCCAGCAACTGGATGAGTTCGCGTCGCGTGTGATGCGGAAGGTGCACGTTGAAGCGTTGATGTTCGGAAACCTTTCCCGACAGAGGGCGCTGGATATAGCGGACAGTGTCGAAAACAGGTACGTACTTTATACAATTTGTAACGGGTTGTTCGCCTAGACGTCTAGAACAACCCCCTTTCGGATTAAAAGGACTTAACCGTTACACCTTGTATATCATCTTAAGTTTGGATTTTAATTTTTACTAAACGCAACCCGCAGTGTCACCCTTACTTTACTTAGGCCGGCTTGTATAACGGTTCCTAAACATGTTTAAGCTGTTAATCGTATTTAAAATCTGTCAAACTGTCAATGTGTGGCAACATTTATCAATCGTCCACTTAATGAAATAGAGTTCAATGTTCGATTTCCCATAAATTATTTTAAAATTGATTTAGTTAAATATTTTTTTAAATAGTGTTATGCAAGTCGCCCTTAATATACAAATACTTAACACAAAATTACACATATTCAAGGGGGGCTCCCATACAACAAACGTGATTTTTTTAATGTAAAAAATTAAAAAAAACTTCGACTTTTCTAAGTGAGAACTTAAGACATAAAAACCAAAAATTCAAGTCAAAGTTTTTGCTTAGCGAAATCAAAGTACGGACTATAGCCCCCTTACGTATAAACGCTAATCAATGCGCTGCATAACTATGCATCGTTTGTCTTTTACTGTCACATTGAAGTTTCAAAGTTGAGAGACAGAGACAAACGTCACATAACTTAATCATGCACATAACTCATGTGTAAATAATACTTTATAAGTAAGGGAGTAGATTTCAGTCTAATTTTCAATAAACTACAGGTTACCGAAAGACGCGACGCCGCTGCTGGCTCAACAGCTGGTGCTGTTCAGAGAAGTCGAAATGGAAAAAGGTGAGCCGTTTTTATGGAGTAATTTTATTGATGACCTCTGTGGCGTGTCGAGCGAATGCCCAACTGCAAAGCAGAACGCTGCGGGTTCGATCCCCGCCGGGTGCAAATATTTATGCTTAAAAATAAATTTTTGTATCTGGTCGGGTGTCTTTCTATGTATAATATGTATGTATTTACAAAAAAAAAAGCATAATTATGTAGTACATCCGTTGTCTTAGTACCCATAGTACAAGGCTACAAAAATAAGCATTTAATTAATTTAATGTTACATTGTTAAATTTAATTAATATATAGCTGTAAATATATTTTATATACACGTTGCATTAATCTATTGTTTTGTCGGTAGGTAAATGCTTATTTTTGTAGCCCTTTTATTGTCTCGCAGTAGATGTGTAAAGTATTCGCCTCGGTACTAAAGCCTGTCTTTATCTTGGGCGCTTGAATCCCACGCTTCACTCAGGACTCTAGGTACATAACTCCTTCGCTTCGCTCAGGAGTTAAGTTTTTAACACCCTCGCTGCGCTAGGGAGTTAACCCTCTAGAGTCCTTCGTACGCTTTGGATTCAATATGACGCCCGCTATATGTATAAGACAGGGCTTTAGTACCTCGGTGCATAAACTACTATTATTGTTATTGCTCAATTTTCTATCGATAATTGACCGAACGAGCGACGCGAGTGAGGTCCAGTGTAGACGGGTCTTGCGCTTGTATCTTTGTATGTTTGTTCGACGATAACTTGAGTATCGTAGCTCCGATCTTCATGAATTTTGGTATGCGCGTAGTTTAGGTCAATAAAATTTATGAGTTCGAAGATGAGCCGGATCGGTAGGGGGGTTGGCGAGATAGGGGGTCGTGAGATCTCAGTTTTGGGGCAAACTACTAGTTACTTGCATCTTTTACAATGTATTTTAATCGATAGATAGAACTAGTAGTTCGCCCCGATCTGAGACCTCACAACCCCCTATCTCGCCAACCCCCCTACCGATCCGGCTCATCTTCGAACTCATAGTTTCAAGCCAAAATTCATGAAGATCGGAGCTACGATACTCAAGTTATCGTCGAACAAACATACAAAGATACAAGCGCCAGGCCCGTCTAAACTGGACCTCACTCGCTTCTCTCGTTCGGTCAATTATTCTGTCTATTCTGCATAGCTGGGCATTAACTGGTTAAACCGTTAATCGTTAATTAACGAAGTTAACATTTTGATTAACGGATTAACTTTTAAGTTAATTTTTAAAAATGTTAACGGACACGTTAACTTCCGTTAATATGCAGAAGTCCGTTAATCGTTATTCCAATGCCTACTATTTACCGCACGGCAGAATAGTATTCTGTATGTGTGTTTGAGCACGTATGTCTGTTGTCAGGATGTTGGTACGTCCGTTCCCACGCGAACTCTGTCCACAAGTCGTCGTGTTGCATGTTGTACCTCGCGTGCGGCGTGCGCGCGGCGCGCCACAACGCCACGCTCGAGTTGTTGGCCCACACGATGGCGGAACCGTGCTTCAATGTACTCAGGACTAAAGTAAGTTACAGTTAGTTAGAGGATCCTCCGCTCCTCAACCGAAGGACGGATCCGTCCAAAGGCGTTGTCGACCGAAGGACGGATCCGTCCTGTGATTTTTTGATTTTTGTTTATTTGATTTTATTTATATATAGGGGGTATTTTGTTGTGAATATGGTTTCATTGCCGGCAGGTTGAAAAACTATACGAAAATAAATCAACTTCCGAAAAAAAAAAGTTGTCCGTATCATCAATATTGCCCGTCAAAAATTCACGTTTGAAAAGTCATTTTCCCGCCATTTTATTTTTTATTATTTTTTGTTTACTGAAATTGGATCCTATTTTTATGTAAATATGGTTTTTTTTCTGTTGACAAGTACTATTTACAAAATACAAAATAACGTACGGGTGGAGTTGTGATAAATAATGGTCAATAAAATAAAAACCATACCATTTTTATTCTACAAATTACTGTAAATTAGGTTCGTTAGTTATCAATCTTTCCGAAAAATCTTAGTTTCTTGTGTGATGGATAGACAAACGCAGTATTTCAACCGAAACGCGGGGATGGCGCACGTGACCTTGAATGACCTTGAAACTGCTGGTAGACAAGTGATACACTTTTTTGGTTGACACGGTTGACGAAAGGTTAACAGTATATAAATACTAACTAACTAATATTGACATTATTATGAATAATTCTCCTGATTTATATTCTTACCTTATAAGTTGACTGTATACCTATTATGGGGGGCCTAGACGACATCATATTTATTTTTATAACACCTATTGTAATTTACCTAGTGCAAGCAGTTGTGAATAAATGATTTGAATGAATTGAATTGAATTGAATGAAATAGAAATATTTCCGAACTTGCGTGGCCGAGCGGTATAGGCACTGGAATATTGATCCAGGGACGCGAGTTCAAATCTCGCCGCAAGTGAATTTTTGTGCCTTGAGCAATAAAAACGAATTTACGAAATAGTATAGAAATGTTAAGTACAAGTTCAAGTTCAAGTCAATCCTATCCTTACCTATTGATCTACCAATTGATTATTATTTTGTTTATCTTCTTTTTTTTCTTATTACACTTTTAACATAATTTATTTAATTATAATTATGATTGGTTCTTCTGAGTTATACTTGGAAACTCCCGTCTAACGGTTTTCTTTGTTAAAAGGAGATAGTTACTAAGTACCTTTCGATTTCCATATTGTTTTAGTAGACAGAAACTGTATTTCATTCTATATAAAATATATATATTTATATATTATGTATAAATTTATATTTATATATTTAATATATAGATTTATATATTTATATATATAAATATAAATTTATTTATAGATTTATATATATAAATATATAAATCATTCTTATTTCTGAGATACAAGCCTAACCGCTTAGTTCAGACACAGATGTAACCAAATTGTAAACCTATTAACTGAAATTTCAATGATTTATTATTATTAAAAGTCCTTTCATACAACATCTAGAATACTTTACCACCATCAATCACTTTAGCTTAAGGCCCCATCCTCGCAGTGACGTCACTCAACGATAGGACAGGGATAGCGCTAGCAAATTTCTGACGTGTAAAAGGACGTAAGATGCGACTACGCAACATTTTATTGCGTAAAATCAAACAATTGCTAGTTTCAAGATAACTAAACGTTAATCTTGAAATTCAAAACATTCCCTGCCTGTATTGAGCTAAGTTCAGTTCTTATACAAAGTTTTATTAGTTTTCGTACAATATTAAATAAATAAATAATAATATAAATATACCCGAGCCCGAGTGGCGAACCATAGCCCAAAATAGACCCGAATGGAAGAGTTGGAGGGAGGCCTTTGCCCAGCAGTGGGACGATTCAGGCTAATATAATAATAAAATAATAAATAAATAAATCCTGTGACGAACACACAGCGAATATTGACTGAGTAATATCACTTATTTGTAAAATTTAGAGGGAAGTTTGGATTTTTTTTCTGTCGGCCCCATTCTCGCAGTGACGTCACTCAATGACGTGACAGGGATAGAGCTAGCAAATTTCTGACGTGTAAAAGAAGAACGTAAGATGCGACTATGCAATATTTTAGTGAGTAAAATCAAACAATTACTGCTAACAAGATAACTATTGCTAATTTAGTAAAACTGTTCTACCAATTTCAAGTGAATGGTATTATGATTTAATACAGAAAAATTAGAGGCTTAAAATGGAGTTTTAAATACATCACGTTTACGTGACTAATTACGTAAATAATTTATAAGAAATAATAAAAAAATCCTGTCTTGAACGAGTTTGTAAAATAAAAACAAAGAAATATTAAAGGAGTTGTTTTAAATAAAAAAAATCTGTTACAAAAGTAAACCAATCAATTGAAGATGATTTTTTCCTTTAAAAATATTTCTAGTAAATATGCCTTGAGCAATAAAAACAAATTTACGAAATATTAAACCAATCGTGTAAAAAAACTACCTAATATGATGACCACATTTCGTTGTATATTTTTAATAGTGTCAAATATAGTCTACTAGCTGCGCCCCGCGGTGTCACCCGCGTAAGTCCCGTTCCCGCGGGAATATCGGGATAAAAAGTAGCCTATGTGCTAATCCAGGTCCCCAGCTACCTATATTCCAAGTTTCATCGCAATCGGTTCAGTAGTTTTTGCGTGAAAGAGTAACAACCTCACATACATACAAACAAACTTTCGCGTTTATAATATTAGTAAGATTGTTATTGAACAGGCTTCAGCTTCACGCGCATCCAATGAAATGATTTTATTATTGTAAAATTCCAAGTTTCATTGCAATATTCATATGCATACTGTCTGTTATAAGTCCAGTACTGTACTTTGATACTGGACTGGAAGATAATTTGTATTTATTTCCCCCCCGTTTAGGAACAGCTAGGCTACATAGTATTCAGCGGCGTCCGTCGCTCTAACGGCGTGCAAGGGTTGCGGGTGATCGTACAGAGCGAGAGGCATCCCACCTACTTGGATGTCAGGATAGAGTCCTTCCTGAAGGGTACTGAGGTAAAGCTTAAATAAAGTTAAAGTTTTTATTTATTTATTTAAGGAACATTCACAGCTGTAAAACAAAGTAAATATATATAATTTGTCTTAAATGCTCTGTTCCTCTTAAATTTGCTTAACTTATATTCTTTGTGAAATGTATTGTGATTTTGTAGGTGGTTAAGTTGACACTCCTTATTTTATTATCATTCTATTGTTAGTCGTGAGATCCTATAATTGGCTTTCTATTGTTACACTATCACTACTGTTTTATAATAGCTGTTGGATTTCCAAATAGATAAATAAATAAATATATATATGTATATATACAATTTGTAACGGGTAAGCCCTTTTAATCCGAAAGGGGGTTGTTCTAGACGTCTAGGCGAACAACTTCTGTTCTACGACTTTTTAAAATTCGAACTTTTTTTTTGGAAATTTTGAGATTTGTTTTCACTGAAAAAACAGCTGGTTTTGAAAATAAAGGTAATTGAAGTTTTGATTGTAGTAGACCAAACTAAATGAAAGGACAACATAAGGTCAATGACCTCGAATTCTCAGAAACAGCTGATCTTCAAGTAAACTTTACACTTAAAATTTTGGAAAAATACTTCGAATTTCCAAAAGTCGTAGAACAAAAGTTGTTCGCCTAGACGTCTAGAACAACCCCCTTTCGGCTTAAAAGGGCTTACCTGTTACATCTTGTATATATATATTACAGGAATACCTCGAGAACATGACCCAGGAAGAGTTCGAGAAACACAGGGCGGCGCTGGCTGCTTCCAAACTTGAGAAACCTAAACGCATGTCGAGTAGAGCCGCGCAAGTGTGGGCCGAGATCACGGCGCAGGTTCGTTTATCCGAAAGTTTTTTTTCTTCTTAGTTATGGCTTCTGTCAGCAATACAGGACAATTTAGCCAGTTTCTCGTACTAATAGTGAACTACCATTATTATACTGTAATCGTTTGAAATAATTTTCAATGCGTGAAGGCTACAGAAAAAGTGGCGACGATTTTCTCCAACCCCATGGAACATTTGTTTGTAACGTGCTAATTTCGTGTTTGGCACTGGTATTTTTATTTTCACTTTACTTGTTGAACTCTCGCGTAACTATAACATGTCGCCGAAATTAAACAATTTAAACGCAATAAAACAAGGTTTTTCAAAAATAAAAATGTATGACGACGTTCCACTAACGCGTCAAAAACAAAAGTCCTGCTCCGAAAGTTGGTATGTATGTCATTACAAAAGTCAGCGCTTTAGAGCGAACGAAGCGCTTTATCTATACTTCTTACTAATATTATAAATGTATGTATGTGAGGTTGTTACTCTTTCACACAAAAACTACTGAACCGATTGCGATGAAACTTGGAATATAGGTAGGTGGGGACCTGGATTTACACATAGGCTACTTTTTATCCCGATATTCCCGCGGGAACGGGACTTACGCGGGTGAAACCGCGAGGCGTAGCTAGTATATTATAAAGCTGAAGAGTTTGTTTGATTGTTTGTTTGAACGCGCTAATCTCAGGAACTGCTGGTCCGATTTGAAAAATTATTTTTGCGTTTGATAGTCCATTTATCGAGGAAGGTTATAGGCTACTTTTGATCCCGATATTCTTACGGGGACGGGACTTACGAGGGTAAATCTAATATAGCTATAAAAACGAAAGTCGTGTTAGTTACACTATTTATTATATCTCATGTTCAAAATCCAATTCAAAAGATTCAAAGATTTATATGCTTAAAGTATGGGACAATTATATTAGTTGTTGTTCAGTAATTCTACGGTGAAGGGAAACATCGTGAGGAAACCCACGGCTTAGTTAGCTCCAGACGTATTGACCAGTTCTTTCCTCTGGGCATGGCTGACTAGGCTGGGAGGGTGGTATTGGTGCTGGGCAAATCTACTCCACCTAACAACGTCCCGGGCAAACAGCGCCATAAAATAGCATGGATTAAAAGTTGCTTGCGCTGTATAAATCAACTAAAATTAGATGAAAAGGCCAATTATTATTATACACAGCGCAATCTAGCCCCAAACTAAGCACTAGGCTTGTACCGTGGATACTAGACAACGTATATACTACATATTGTACTTCTTTTTTAAATACAATAATGTTCAAAGCCTTTAGAGGCAACACGCCGTATCTCATAGTTCTTCGCCTCTGTTTCAGGTGTATAATTTCGACAGACAACGTCTGGAAGTGGAACAGTTGAATACGATAACTAAACGGGAGCTGATCGACTACTATAAGGTGAGTGACGTGAGTGAGTGACTGAGTGAGTGAGTGAGTGATGTAAGTGAGTGAGTGAGTGAGTGACGTGAATGAGTGAGTGATGTGAAAGAAAGAAAGATAGAAAGAAAGTATTTATTTTCAACGAAAAATAAAACAAACTACGAAACTAACAATATCTATTTGCAAAACTGCAACATTTTTGATGCGAAAAGGTCTTCAACTCAGCATAATGCAAGCCTTTCGACTAGCGCCGGTCTTCCGTTGAAACCTTTTCGGTGACGTCACTTAGACGACACTTACTTTCAATAGAATAATAATAAAATATAACAGAAACATAACATTTTTACTAAATTTTAAAAGGTACAATATATTATGTACCAAAACACGAGCAAGAACAAAGCAATAAAATGAAAACAAAAGCAATCCATCCTACCACAGAAATGTTAACTTATACATATAATAAAAATATATAATCATATACAAGGTGTAACAGGTAAGCCCTTTTAATCCGAAAGGGGGTTGTTTAAGACGTCTAGGCGAATAACTTTTGTTCTACGACTTTTGGAAATTCGAAGTACTTTTCGAGAATTTTAAGTGTAAAGTTTACTTGAAAATCAGCTGTTTCTGAGAGTTCGAGGTCATTGACCTTATGTTGACCTTTTATTTAGTTTGATGGTTTACAATCAAAACTTCAATTACCTTTATTTTCAAAAGCAGCTGTTTTTTCAGTGAAACATAATCTCAAAAATTAAAAAAAAAGTTCGAATTTTCAAAAGTCGTAGAACAAAAGTTGTTCGCCTAGACGTCTAGAACAACCCCCTTTCGGATTAAAAGGGCTTGCCCGTTACATCTTGTATAAACAAACCTATATAAGATGATGTGCGTGAGTGAATAACTGGGTGAGTGAGTGAGTAAGGTGGAAATAAATAAATAAATGTCTGTGACCAACACACAGCGCCATCTGGCCCCATGGTAAGCTGCTAAGCTTGTGTTACGGTGACAAGACAACGGATATACTACTTATATTTATTTTTCTTTTGTAAATACATACATAATAAAAGACTTTATTTATCCGGTTTTATCGCGCTTTTATTCATGGTTTTAAAACGAATCGTGCTTTCGCCAACTTTACGGTTGGCTTTTTCAAGGTTGACAAAAAACCGGATATATAAAGTGTTTTATTATGCAATATCGCGAAAATCATAGAAGAAATTAATACATACATAATTATTATAAATGATAAAATATATAAAGACACCCAGACCAGATACAATTTTTTTTAAAAAGGGGTTTGTTCTAAAAGTCTAAGCATTAAACTTATTCTACGACTCTTGAAAATTCGAAGTAGTTTTTGAAATTTTTAAGTTCTAAGTTTATTTCAAAATCAGCTGTTTCTTAGAGTTAAAGTTAGTCTTCTTCTTCTTCTTCTTAAAATGGCTTTTCCTTTCGGACATTTGCCAGTGTCAAGTATTATCAATATTCGCAAGTTATTTGCATCGAACGATACAGTCAAGTCGTCATAGTTAAAGTCGAGTCGAGGGAATCATTGTAAAAAGGGGGCCATTTTTTACAATGTTTGTTCACGGAGCTTTGGAGAGAACACTAAGCTAAAGTCCATGTTTTACACCGATTTTCACTTTTATTTTCACTTGTACACCTTCACGAAACTAAATTGATTAATATGCCCCCGAAATTAAACAATTTACACGCATTTGAACTAAGTTCACAAAAATGAAAATTTAGCAACACATCTCCTCAACGCATTCCCGCCAAAACTCTTAAAGTTAGTCGCAAATTGTAAATAAATTTCAAAAATTAATAATACTTGACACTGGCTACTTTCCAAATGGCCATAATCGGTTCATAAACGATAAGTTTTTTTTTTTCAAATAATAGAATGTATTACTTAGGTACCTATACAAATAATTATTTTCATTTAATTATAGAAACACATAAGCTCAGAGTCGGGCGATCGTCGGAAACTATCGGTCTACATTGTGTCGACGGCGGAGGGAGGGGCGGGGAAACTGGACCCAGAGGACGTTGAAGTGGAGGAAAAGGGGAAACAGGTAATTTTGTTAATTTTATGTAGAACTCCCCAACTACAAAAACCACAGAAAACACACCTAAAGTGATGCAATAAAAAAATATTAAATGATTGGGTATGATTTTGATGACCAGAAATTAAAGACCTTTCTGTTGTATAAGTGCTGATACAAACCTGAGGCCTACTTACCCTTACCCTTAAGTTTCGCATGTTTTGTATTATAGCGAGACCCTTTAATTTACAATTTTTCTTATTTTTCGCTTGGGAAAAGTCTGAAAAACTAAAAACAATTAAACACAATATTTACCGGGTTGAACAACAGCAATTTTCAACGTTGAAAAAGTTAGTTAAAGTTGGCGAATGCACGCTATTTTGTAATAATGCGGTTACTAAATAAAACGCTATTAAAATCTGGTAAATATTGTTTTATATTATGAAAATTCGCGAAAACCTAAGATTAAATTAAAATTTAAAAAGTTGACAATTAAGTTACATTTTGGGATTTGTATAATATTTTATAATTTACATAATATTTTTTCTTTTGTTTCAGCCCGTGGAAATAATCGACCTAGTCGACTTCAAAACTAGACGCCATCTGTACCCGCATCCACCCTCGTTTATAAATATACCGAGAAAGGGGGCGCATTGCAAACTCTAAGGGGCCGCATTGCAAGCTCTAAGGGGCCGCATTGCGATCTCTAAGGGACCGCATTGCAAGCTCTTAAGGGGCCACATTGCAAGCTCTTAGGGGGCGCATTGCAAACTCTAAGGGGCCGCATTGCAAGCTCTAAGGGGGCGCATTGCGAGCTCTAAGGGGGCGCATTGCAAGCTCTAAGGGGGCCGCATTGCAAGCTCTTAGGGGGCGCATTGCGAGCTCTAAGGGGGCGCATTGCAAGCTCTAAGGGGGCCGCATTGCAAGCTCTAAGGGGCCGCATTGCAAACTCTAAGGGAGCGCATTACAAGCTCTTAGGGGGCCGCATTGCAAGCTCTAAGGGGCCGCATTGCAAGCTCTTAGGGGGCGCATTGCGAGCTCTGAGGGGGCGCATTGCAAGCTCTAAGGAGGCCGCATTGCAAGCTCTAAGGGGCCGCATTGCAAGCTCTTAAGGGGCCACATTGCAAGCTCTTAGGGGGCGCATTGCAAACTCTAAGGGAGCGCATTGCAAGCTCTAAGGGGCCGCATTGCAATCTGTAAGGGGCCGCATTGCAAGCTCTAAGGGGCCGCATTGCAAGCTCTCAGGGGGCGCTTTGCGCACTCTAAGGGGCCGCATTGCAAGGTCTAAGGGGCCGCATGCGACTGTGTGCCCAACAATTTAACACCAATATTAATATTGCAATAAAAAGAGCCTTAAATTAAAGTAGTACAACTAGTATGGTAATAAAAGGATATTTACGACTTCATTGTTTTAGTCCGCCATTTTTAAACACTTACAATGCCTCACAGTTTTACCCGCGTAAGCATCAAACATACCTATTTACTAATATACAAACTTTCATCTCTATAATAATGTAAGTTGGTATACTAGCTGCGCCCCGCGGTTTCACCCGCGTAAGTCCCGTTCCCACGGGATTAACGGGATAAAAAGCATATGTGTTATTCCCGGTATCCAGCTACCTATATTACAAGTTTCATAGCAATCGGTTTAGTAGTTTTTTGCGTGATCGAGTAACAAACACCCATACTCACAAACTTTCAGCTTTTTAATATTAGTAGTATTCGTTTTTCATCTCTCTTTAAATCTTGATTCTTAAATTTAGCCTAAATTTAAAAATAAAATGTAATTTATAATATGGCTTATTATGATGTGATAGCGTTTTTGGATAATAATAAAAAATATGTAGTATATCCGTTGTCTAGTACCCGTAGTACAAGCCTAGTGCTTAGTTTGGGGCTAGATTGCGATGTGTGTAATGTCGTACAATATATTTATTTTGGGTTATTCCTATAATGCCCACCGATAATCCCCACCAATGGGGATTTTTGAACTTTTTGTCCAAAAATCCCTATTATTAGCCGATTTGTGTAAAGTGGGGATTTGGGTCCACGAATTCCTATTTTAAATAAGTTTTTTTAGCAATGGCCATTTGTGAACTTTTTGTCCACAAATCCCCACTTTACACAAGTCGGCTAATAATGGGGATTATTGGACAAAAAGTTCAAAAATCCCCATTAGTGGGGATTTTCAGTGGGCATTATAGGAATAACCCTTTATTTTGATGCTGATCGTTTTTGATACAGTAGTGACATTTAAAGTGAACTTTTTAATTCGTTTTTAATCCCAAAGTCCTTTTGGAATCGTACGCATCGCATTAAGAATGATTTATACTAGACCGTCACGTGTCCGAGCTTCGTTGTCCATTGCTCGGCGAGCAGTCGATCGGTCTGTTGCAACCGAGTGGCGGCCGAGCAATGGACGACGAAGCTCGGACACGGCACGGTTGGAAAACGGTCTAATATAAATCTTGCTTTAATTAAACGGATTGTAATATTCTTTGTAAAGAAATCCAAAATGTACGATGCGGATTTGTTGACTGTTTCGCTTTGCATTCACACAGTACATAGAGGGAGGGGAGGGAGGGAGGGAGGGGGGGGGTATGACATTGTGAACGGCAAAAATTTCTACATATTCATATTCATTTATTGATTGCTTTCATGAGTATTACAGATCATATTTATAAATAATATAGCACGTACATGATACATTGTTCTTCCGTGACCAAAAAGTCACGAGTGAACAGGTATCTTTTAGGTCAGCGTGCTACATCTTAGACCGCCTCGTCGTCTAAACTTATTGTAATAAAACGTAATTATAGTTGCGAAGATGTTTAAAATCTTATTTAAATTTGCACAATTAATATGGATAATTGTTTTTTATTTTTGTTTTCTTTTTATTTACGTGTTTACTTTACGTTTTGTTCAAGTTGTATATATGTTTTTTTACTGTCTAAGGATACATTAAAGCAATATTAAAATAACCTGACATTTTATTTCAACAAATCCCACTTAATCTATAGATCCGAAATTTTAGATGTTGGTTTGTGTTTCAATCACGCAAAAACTACTGAACCGATTGCGATGAAACTTGGTATGCAGATAGCTGGATATCTGGATTAAAACATAGGCAAACAAACAAACTCCTCAGCTTTATAATATTAGTCTAGATGCGCTCATTTTTCGGCAGGATAGGATTTATTTATGTACTAGCTTGGCCCCACGGTTTTACCTGCTTAAGTCCTGATCCCGCGGGAATATAGGGTCAAAAAGTAGCCTATATATTCTAGGTATCCAGCTACATCTATATTCCAAGTTTCATCGCAATCGGTTCAGTAGTTTTTGCGTGATTGAGTAACAAACATCCAAACACATACACTTTCACATTTATAATATTACTAGCTGCGCCCCGCGGATTCACCCGCGTAAGTCCTGTTCCCGCGGGAATATTAGGATAAAAAGTAGCCTATGTGTAAATCCAGATCCCCAGCTACCGATATACCAAGTTTCATCGCAATCGGTTCAGTAGTTTTTGCGTGATTGAGTAACAAACATCCAAACACATACACTTTCACATTTATAATATTAGTAGAATTAGTAAGATATCAAGACTCAGGCAGAATCTCAAAAAAAAAACAAAATACTTATAACAATAACTATTTATTGAATAAAAGAAAACTACAATCTATTCTAAGTAAAAGGTAGGTATTCTATGTATAATTTATGTATGTATTTACAAAAGAAAAATAAATATAAGTAGTATATCCGTTTTCTAGCCACCGTAACACAAGCTTAGCAGCTTACCATGAGACTAGATGGCGCTGTGTGTTGGTCACAGGATTTATAAATTTATTTATTTTATTTATTTACTTAATCAGAAGAGATGATCTAAAGCACAGTACATAGAGGGAGCAGTATGGGAACTGCACATTTGTCGTGACGCGGTCGTAAGCATACTTACTGATCGTCTCCACGAGCGTTAGAATCGCGGCGATATTTCTACAGCCACTTATTTCTATACAATCTCTATGAACGCGTCTCCACACGGCGATGTTAACGCGGCGGTGCGTTGTATAGAAAAAAGATAAAGATATTTATTCGCATAAAGTATACTACAAATTGGTCTTAAATTACGTGAAGTTTTATATACTTTGCTGTCCCATGGCATGCTAATTTTTTTCTTATAAAAACTAATATTAAATAAAGTGATGCACATTGGGTTTTTGGTGCACATTGGTCATTTCTGTTAAAAAAGTAACTTAGAATAATGTCAATTACAAATTTACTTCCTTACTTATAAAAATTTACCTACACATGATTAAGTAATGTGACGTTTGTCTCTGTCTGTCAACTTTGAAACTTCATGTGACAGTAAAAGACAAAAAATTATTTTAAAATTGATTTAGTTAAATATGTTTTTAATTTTTTTTATGCAAGTCACCCTAAGTGTGAGATTTTCTAAAAAAAAACGCGAAAGCGTATTTTGTATGGAAACTGGTAACTTCGATATCGTCGGCTAGGGGCGCTTTTCGAGTTTCCATACAAAATACGCGTTAACTTAAGGACGCGACTGATGTGCATCGAGCTGAAATCCCTTCCGATTGAATATTTTTCTTTATAACCAGTATCAAATACATATATAAACAATAAAATATGTTATTGTACATGATACAAGAAGTGCCCCCTTCATATCAAAAACAATTAAAAATAAATTTAAATACCACTATCATACCTGCAAAGTTACCCCTGTTTTACAAAATAAAACAATTTTTCTTCTGAATTCTTAACCGATATATTTTATAATAGGCATCATAATGTTAGAAAATACAATACCTAGAACCTGCTCATCGCATTTAAAAAACACATTACTTTAGTTATCGTAAATGATTGATTTTCCGACAAATTATTTATTTTTTCATGCAATTCTATCTCGCTCATTTCTTGCAGTTGGACCAGGACCGATAATTATCATCTATTGCCGTCTTAATTTTTTTTTACAAAAGAATCCACACTAATTTTAATTCACCCTTTTTGTCCTCTCTTCCTTTATTATAAGTAGTATAGATATAGAACATATCAAACGTTGTTGTTATGTTGTTAATCAATGTTCGCTCCGATCCCGTTCTTCCATTTCATCAAAGACAAAGGTATCTCCAGACGCACGCCCTCAACTTTATCGAACGGCCAGTTGGTGTATTCCTGCCAGAAGGATGGCCGGACCGTCCTGCGGACAAATAAACATTGTTTCTCGCTTAATTCGAGCCATTTTTGGCTTGTAGCAAATAGTTTTAATTCACTTTTAAAGAGTAGGTACTACGAAGAAAAAGACACGATTATTCATTAAGTAATAAATTGTAGGTTCAATTTTTTAATTACTGGTAGACAAGTGCCTACTTTAGTGGGCAACTGATTGTATCCAAAATATAATATGTATGTGAACTGTAATTCACTTAGAGCTCATTTTTCATTCCACGGATAAAATATATAATAAATAAATCCTGTGACGAACACACAGCGTCATCTAGCCCCATGGTAAGCTGCTAAGCTTGTGTTACGGTGACTAGACAACGGATATACTACTTATATTTATTTTTCTTTTGTAAATACATACATATTATATGTACATAGAAGAAATACACCCAGAATAGAACCAGAAACAAGCATTTATGGTCAGCAGAAATATTTATCCCCAGCGGAAATCGAACCCGCGCTTTGTTTGCCGCGCGTCGTTAAGTGGAGTAATTGTGAAGACCTGTCGATACCTGTAGCCAACATCGAACTTCTCCAGCTCCTGAAAGTCGTCCAGCTCGATGTGGAAGTCGAAGATGGAAGCGTTCTCCACGACTCGCGCCGGCGTCACGGTCTTAGGGATCACAACCACACCGCGCTGGTACTGCGGGAGGGTGGGGGGAGGGGGTTATACTTTTTTTGTAAACTCACATAATATCTTCTTTAATCTGTGGTGTAACGGGTAAGTCCTTTTAATCCGAAAGGGGGTTGTTCTAGACGTCTAGGCGAACTACTTTTGTTCTACGACTTTTGGAAATTCGAAGTACTTTTCGAAAAATTTAGGTGTAAAGTTTACTTGAAAACCAGCTGTTTCTGAGAGTTCGAGGTCATTGACCTTATGTTGTCCTTTTATTTAGTTTGATGGTTTACAATCAAAACTTCAATTAATTTTATTTTCTAAAGCAGCTGTTTTTCCAGTGAAACATAATCTCAATTTTTAAAAAAAACAAGTTTGAATTTTCAAAAGTCGTAGAACAAAAGTTGTTCGCCTAGACGTCTAGAACAACCCCCTTTCGGATTAAAAGGACTTACCCGTTACAAATCTATATAATATAGAAAAAAGTCGTGTTAGTTACACCATTTATAACTCAAGAACGGCTGAACCGATTTGGCTGAAAATTGGTGGGGAGGTAGCCTAGTACCAGGAGAACGACATAGGATACTTTTAATCCCCGCGGGAACGGGAACGGGCTTACGCGGGTTAAACCGTGGGGCGCAGCTAGTTGTATATAAAAATGAATCCCTATTTCCCTTGGTCACGGCATCACGCATAAACGGCTGGACCGATTTCGATAATTCTTTTTGTGTTGTGTTTGTTATGATCAAGAGAAGGTTCAGAAAGAAAAAATGCTGAACCGATTTTGATAAATCTTAGGCGGATGAAACCGCGGGGCGCAGCTAGTTATAAATAGAAAGATACCATGACCAGATACCATGACCAGATACAAATAATACTTAAACATAAATACTATGCACCCGACGGAAATCGAATCCGCAGCCTTCTGCATTGCACACACACACAGAGGCCGTCAACTCCCAAGAATATACTCCCAATGTCTGTGGATTTTTTTTCGTTGTGCCCCGGGCACTTTAATTGAGCGATATTCAAAGCGAGACTGAATCTGCGAAGTTACCGCGCAACTTTCTTCGTGATCGGCATCGAAATCCCATTGCGCAAAGGAATAAACTGCGCGCGCGCGGTGAAAACGAAAGCGTTGATTTGCATACATTTGTGACGGTGGTGACGGTGACGCAAGGTGACGCGCCGTCGAGTTGAACTGTCAATGAATGCGAGGTCTCTTGAGCTGCCGGTTTCAATGACAGTTGAACTCGACGGCTTATTTTTTTAGCCTTTTTCATTTACTCGCAGTATCAATGTGAAGTAGAGTATTCCCTCGCTTCGCTCAGGAGTTCGCATTTACAATATTATCCCACTAATAGTACATCCTACTAATACTAGTAGTTCGCCCCGAACTGAGACCTCACGACCCCCTAACTCCCCAACCCTTTTAACTCATAAATTCTATTGATATAAACTACGCGCATACCAAAATTCATGAAGATCGGAGCTACGATACTCAAGTTATCGTCGAACAAACATACAAAGATAAAAAGTTACAAAGATACAAGCGCCAGGCCCGTCCACACATGTTCGTGAACTTAGCAGAGCATTGTCCAGCAGATCAAAAAATAATTGGAGTTCTATTCGCATGCAGCCGAGTTCTATAGTTCCTGATACTTTTTAAAAATAGTTCCGGCGTTTAAGCCTTAGAAAAGTCAATTGAAAAAATGCTCTGCTAACTTCGCGGTTTATTTCAGCAGAGCATAATATTATTTGATTTCTATATAAATACGGCATAGTTCCACAGTTCCTGATACTTTTTAGAAATAATTCTGGTCTTTTAAATAAATTAAACTCACATTCAAGTCTCAGCAGAGCATAACATGATGTCATCCAAGTAAACGAAAAATTCTAAAGTCGTCATTTCGAATTCAAAGTATGGGAGAGGCTAGAACTCATTCTTTTTTAGTAGATCTAGCTCAGTTCTACCCCTTACAATTCGATTTGAGTCCAGAACTCACATAAAAGTGTCAGCAGAGCATACCTGAAAATCCAAGTAACGAAAAATTCGTATGTTGTCAATTTCAATACAAAGTATGGGAGAACCTAGAACTCATTGATTTTGTGTAGATCTAGATTAGCACTACCCAATACAACTTGATTTGAGTCCAGAACTCTCATAAAAGTGTCAGCAGAGCATACCTGAAAATCCAACTACCGAAAAATTCTAATGTTGTCAATTTCAATACAAAGTATGGGAGAACCTAGAACTCATTGATTTTGTGTAGATCTAGATTAGCACTACCCATTACAACTTGATTTGAGTCCAGAACTCTCATAAAAGTGTCAGCAGAGCATACCTGAAAATCCAAGTAACGAAAAATTCTAGTGTTTTAATTTCAAATTCAAAGTACGGGAGAGGCCAGAACTCATTCAATCTTAGTAGTTCTAGATCAGAACTACCCGTTACAACTTGATTTAAGTCTAGAACTCCCATAAAAGTGTCAGCAGAGCATACCTGAAAATCCAACTACCGAAAAATTCTAATGTTGTCAATTTCAATACAAAGTATGGGAAAACCTAGAACTCATTAATTTTGTGTAGATCTAGATCAGCACTACCCAATACAACTTGATTTGAGTCCAGAACTCTCATAAAAGTGTCAGCAGAGCATACCTGAAAATCCAAGTCTCCGCAGAGCATAACATGATGTCATCCAAGTAAACGAAAAATTCTAATGTTGCCATTTTAAGTTCGAAGTATGGAAGAGGCTAGAACTCATGCAATCTTAGTAGTTCTACATCAGTACTACCCGTTAAAACTTGATTTAAGTCCAGAACTCCCATAAAAGTGTCAGCAGAGCAAACCTGAAAATCCAACTACCGAAAAATTATAATGTTGTCAATTTCAATACAAAGTATGGGAAAACCTAGAACTCATTAATTTTGTGTAGATCTAGATCAGCACTACCCAATACAACTTGATTTGAGTCCAGAACTCTCATAAAAGTGTCAGCAGAGCATACCTGAAAATCCAACTACCGAAAAATTCTAATGTTGTCAATTTCAATACAAAGTATGGGAGAACCTAGAACTCATTGATTTTGTGTAGATCTAGATCAGCACTACCCAATACAACTTGATTTGAGTCCAGAACTCTCATAAAAGTGTCAGCAGAGCATACCTGAAAATCCAAGTAACGAAAAATTCGTATGTTGTCAATTTCAATACAAAGTATGGGAGAACCTAGAACTCATTGATTTTGTGTAGATCTAGATTAGCACTACCCAATACAACTTGATTTGAGTCCAGAACTCTCATAAAAGTGTCAGCAGAGCATACCTGAAAATCCAACTACCGAAAAATTCTAATGTTGTCAATTTCAATACAAAGTATGGCAGAACCTAGAACTCATTGATTTTGTGTAGATCTAGATTAGCACTACCCATTACAACTTGATTTGAGTCCAGAACTCTCATAAAAGTGTCAGCAGAGCATACCTGAAAATCCAAGTAACGAAAAATTCTAGTGTTTTAATTTCAAATTCAAAGTACGGGAGAGGCCAGAACTCATTCAATCTTAGTAGTTCTAGATCAGAACTACCCGTTACAACTTGATTTAAGTCTAGAACTCCCATAAAAGTGTCAGCAGAGCATACCTGAAAATCCAACTACCGAAAAATTCTAATGTTGTCAATTTCAATACAAAGTATGGGAAAACCTAGAACTCATTAATTTTGTGTAGATCTAGATCAGCACTACCCAATACAACTTGATTTGAGTCCAGAACTCTCATAAAAGTGTCAGCAGAGCATACCTGAAAATCCAAGTCTCCGCAGAGCATAACATGATGTCATCCAAGTAAACGAAAAATTCTAATGTTGCCATTTTAAGTTCGAAGTATGGAAGAGGCTAGAACTCATGCAATCTTAGTAGTTCTACATCAGTACTACCCGTTAAAACTTGATTTAAGTCCAGAACTCCCATAAAAGTGTCAGCAGAGCAAACCTCAAATCCAACTACCGAAAAATTATAATGTTGTCAATTTCAATACAAAGTATGGGAAAACCTAGAACTCATTAATTTTGTGTAGATGTAGATCAGCACTACCCAATACAACTTGATTTGAGTCCAGAACTCTCATAAAAGTGTCAGCAGAGCATACCTGAAAATCCAACTACCGAAAAATTCTAATGTTGTCAATTTCAATACAAAGTATGGGAGAACCTAGAACTCATTGATTTTGTGTAGATCTAGATCAGCACTACCCAATACAACTTGATTTGAGTCCAGAACTCTCATAAAAGTGTCAGCAGAGCATACCTGAAAATCCAAGTCTCCGCAGAGCATAACATGATGTCATCCAAGTAAACGAAAAATTCTAATGTTGCCATTTTAAGTTCGAAGTATGGAAGAGGCTAGAACTCATGCAATCTTAGTAGTTCTACATCAGTACTACCCGTTAAAACTTGATTTAAGTCCAGAACTCCCATAAAAGTGTCAGCAGAGCATACCTGAAAATCCAAATACCGAAAAAATCTAATGTTGTCATTGTAAGTTCAAAGTATGGGAGAGGCTAGAACTCATTGTTTTTGTGAAAACCTAGATCAGCACTACCCATTACATTTTGATTTGAGTCCAGAACTCTCATAAAAGTGTCAGCAGAGCATACCTGAAAATCCAAGTCTCCGCAGAGTATAACATGATGTCATCCAAGTAAACGAAAAATTCTAATGTTGCCATTTTAAGTTCAAAGTATCGGAGAGGCTATAACTCATGCAATCTTAGTAGTTCTAGATCAGTACTACCCGTTAAAACTTGATTTACGTCCAGAACTCCCATAAAAGTGTCAGCAGAGCATACCTAAAAATCCAACTACCGAAAAATTCTAATGTTGTCAATTTCAATACAAAGTATGGGAAAACCTAGAACTCATTGATCTTGTGTAGATCTAGATCAGCACTACCCAATACAACTTGATTTGAGTCCAGAACTCTCATAAAAGTGTCAGCAGAGCATACCTGAAAATCCAACTACCGAAAAATTCTAATGTTGTCAATTTCAATACAAAGTATGGGAGAACCTAGAACTCATTGATTTTGTGTAGATCTAGATCAGCACTACCCAATACAACTTGATTTGAGTCCAGAACTCTCATAAAAGTGTCAGCAGAGCATACCTGAAAATCCAAGTCTCCGCAGAGCATAACATGATGTCATCCAAGTAAACGAAAAATTCTAATGTTGCCATTTTAAGTTCGAAGTATGGAAGAGGCTAGAACTCATGCAATCTTAGTAGTTCTACATCAGTACTACCCGTTAAAACTTGATTTAAGTCCAGAACTCCCATAAAAGTGTCAGCAGAGCATACCTGAAAATCCAAATACCGAAAAAATCTAATGTTGTCATTGTAAGTTCAAAGTATGGGAGAGGCTAGAACTCATTGTTTTTGTGAAAACCTAGATCAGCACTACCCATTACATTTTGATTTGAGTCCAGAACTCTCATAAAAGTGTCAGCAGAGCATACCTGAAAATCCAAGTCTCCGCAGAGTATAACATGATGTCATCCAAGTAAACGAAAAATTCTAATGTTGCCATTTTAAGTTCAAAGTATCGGAGAGGCTATAACTCATGCAATCTTAGTAGTTCTAGATCAGTACTACCCGTTAAAACTTGATTTACGTCCAGAACTCCCATAAAAGTGTCAGCAGAGCATACCTGAAAATCCAAATACCGAAAAAATCTAATGTTGTCATTGTAAGTTCAAAGTATGGGAGAGGCTAGAACTCATTGTTTTTGTGAAAACCTAGATCAGCACTACCCATTACATTTTGATTTGAGTCCAGAACTCTCATAAAAGTGTCAGCAGAGCATACCTGAAAATCCAAGTCTCCGCAGAGTATAACATGATGTCATCCAAGTAAACGAAAAATTCTAATGTTGCCATTTTAAGTTCAAAGTATCGGAGAGGCTAGAACTCATGCAATCTTAGTAGTTCTAGATCAGTACTACCCGTTAAAACTTGATTTAAGTCCAGAACTCCCATAAAAGTGTCAGCAGAGCATACCTAAAAATCCAACTACCGAAAAATTCTAATGTTGTCAATTTCAATACAAAGTATGGGAAAACCTAGAACTCATTGATCTTGTGTAGATCTAGATCAGCACTACCCAATACAACTTGATTTGAGTCCAGAACTCTCATAAAAGTGTCAGCAGAGCATACCTGAAAATCCAAGTAACGAAAAATTCTAGTGTTTTAATTTCAAATTCAAAGTACGGGAGAGGCCAGAACTCATTCAATCTTAGTAGTTCTAGATCAGAACTACCCGTTACAACTTGATTTAAGTCTAGAACTCCCATAAAAGTGTCAGCAGAGCATACCTGAAAATCCAACTACCGAAAAATTCTAATGTTGTCAATTTCAATACAAAGTATGGGAGAACCTAGAACTCATTGATTTTGTGTAGATCTAGATCAGCAGTACCCAATACAACTTGATTTGAGTCCAGAACTCTCATAAAAGTGTCAGCAGAGCATACCTGAAAATCCAAGTCTCCGCAGAGCATAACATGATGTCATCCAAGTAAACGAAAAATTCTAATGTTGCCATTTTAAGTTCGAAGTATGGAAGAGGCTAGAACTCATGCAATCTTAGTAGTTCTACATCAGTACTACCCGTTAAAACTTGATTTAAGTCCAGAACTCCCATAAAAGTGTCAGCAGAGCATACCTGAAAATCCAACTACCGAAAAATTCGTGTGTTATAATTTCAAATTCAAAGTACGGGAGAGGCCAGAACTCATTCAATCTTAGTAGTTCTAGATCAGTACTACCCGTTACAACTTGATTTAAGTCCAGAACTCCCATAAAAGTGTCAGCAGAGCATACCTGAAAATCCAAATACCGAAAAAATCTAATGTTGTCAATTTCAATACAAAGTATGGGAAAACCTAGAACTCATTGATTTTGTGTAGATCTAGATCAGCACTACCCAATACAACTTGATTTGAGTCCAGAACTCTCATAAAAGTGTCAGCAGAGCATACCTGAAAATCCAACTACCGAAAAATTCTAATGTTGTCAATTTCAATACAAAGTATGGGAGAACCTAGAACTCATTGATTTTGTGTAGATCTAGATCAGCACTACCCAATACAACTTGATTTGAGTCCAGAACTCTCATAAAAGTGTCAGCAGAGCATACCTGAAAATCCAAGTCTCCGCAGAGCATAACATGATGTCATCCAAGTAAACGAAAAATTCTAATGTTGCCATTTTAAGTTCGAAGTATGGAAGAGGCTAGAACTCATGCAATCTTAGTAGTTCTACATCAGTACTACCCGTTAAAACTTGATTTAAGTCCAGAACTCCCATAAAAGTGTCAGCAGAGCATACCTGAAAATCCAAATACCGAAAAAATCTAATGTTGTCATTGTAAGTTCAAAGTATGGGAGAGGCTAGAACTCATTGTTTTTGTGAAAACCTAGATCAGCACTACCCATTACATTTTGATTTGAGTCCAGAACTCTCATAAAAGTGTCAGCAGAGCATACCTGAAAATCCAAGTCTCCGCAGAGTATAACATGATGTCATCCAAGTAAACGAAAAATTCTAATGTTGCCATTTTAAGTTCAAAGTATCGGAGAGGCTATAACTCATGCAATCTTAGTAGTTCTAGATCAGTACTACCCGTTAAAACTTGATTTACGTCCAGAACTCCCATAAAAGTGTCAGCAGAGCATACCTAAAAATCCAACTACCGAAAAATTCTAATGTTGTCAATTTCAATACAAAGTATGGGAAAACCTAGAACTCATTGATCTTGTGTAGATCTAGATCAGCACTACCCAATACAACTTGATTTGAGTCCAGAACTCTCATAAAAGTGTCAGCAGAGCATACCTGAAAATCCAAGTGACGAAAAATTCTAGTGTTTTAATTTCAAATTCAAAGTACGGGAGAGGCCAGAACTTATTCAATCTTAGTAGTTCTAGATCAGAACTACCCGTTACAACTTGATTTAAGTCTAGAACTCCCATAAAAGTGTCAGCAGAGCATACCTGAAAATCCAACTACCGAAAAATTCTAATGTTGTCAATTTCAATACAAAGTATGGGAAAACCTAGAACTCATTGATTTTGTGTAGATCTAGATCAGCACTACCCAATACAACTTGATTTGAGTCCAGAACTCTCATAAAAGTGTCAGCAGAGCATACCTGAAAATCCAACTACCGAAAAATTCTAATGTTGTCATTGTAAGTTCAAAGTATGGGAGAGGCTAGAACTCATTGTTTTTGTGAAAACCTAGATCAGCACTACCCATTACATTTTGATTTGAGTCCAGAACTCTCATAAAAGTGTCAGCAGAGCATACCTGAAAATCCAAGTCTCCGCAGAGTATAACATGATGTCATCCAAGTAAACGAAAAATTCTAATGTTGCCATTTTAAGTTCAAAGTATCGGAGAGGCTATAACTCATGCAATCTTAGTAGTTCTAGATCAGTACTACCCGTTAAAACTTGATTTACGTCCAGAACTCCCATAAAAGTGTCAGCAGAGCATACCTAAAAATCCAACTACCGAAAAATTCTAATGTTGTCAATTTCAATACAAAGTATGGGAAAACCTAGAACTCATTGATCTTGTGTAGATCTAGATCAGCACTACCCAATACAACTTGATTTGAGTCCAGAACTCTCATAAAAGTGTCAGCAGAGCATACCTGAAAATCCAACTACCGAAAAATTCTAATGTTGTCAATTTCAATACAAAGTATGGGAGAACCTAGAACTCATTGATTTTGTGTAGATCTAGATCAGCACTACCCAATACAACTTGATTTGAGTCCAGAACTCTCATAAAAGTGTCAGCAGAGCATACCTGAAAATCCAACTACCGAAAAATTCTAATGTTGTCAATTTCAATACAAAGTATGGGAGAACCTAGAACTCATTGATTTTGTGTAGATCTAGATCAGCACTACCCAATACAACTTGATTTGAGTCCAGAACTCTCATAAAAGTGTCAGCAGAGCATACCTGAAAATCCAAGTAACGAAAAATTCGTATGTTGTCAATTTCAATACAAAGTATGGGAGAACCTAGAACTCATTGATTTTGTGTAGATCTAGATTAGCACTACCCAATACAACTTGATTTGAGTCCAGAACTCTCATAAAAGTGTCAGCAGAGCATACCTGAAAATCCAACTACCGAAAAATTCTAATGTTGTCAATTTCAATACAAAGTATGGCAGAACCTAGAACTCATTGATTTTGTGTAGATCTAGATTAGCACTACCCATTACAACTTGATTTGAGTCCAGAACTCTCATAAAAGTGTCAGCAGAGCATACCTGAAAATCCAAGTAACGAAAAATTCTAGTGTTTTAATTTCAAATTCAAAGTACGGGAGAGGCCAGAACTCATTCAATCTTAGTAGTTCTAGATCAGAACTACCCGTTACAACTTGATTTAAGTCTAGAACTCCCATAAAAGTGTCAGCAGAGCATACCTGAAAATCCAACTACCGAAAAATTCTAATGTTGTCAATTTCAATACAAAGTATGGGAAAACCTAGAACTCATTAATTTTGTGTAGATCTAGATCAGCACTACCCAATACAACTTGATTTGAGTCCAGAACTCTCATAAAAGTGTCAGCAGAGCATACCTGAAAATCCAAGTCTCCGCAGAGCATAACATGATGTCATCCAAGTAAACGAAAAATTCTAATGTTGCCATTTTAAGTTCGAAGTATGGAAGAGGCTAGAACTCATGCAATCTTAGTAGTTCTACATCAGTACTACCCGTTAAAACTTGATTTAAGTCCAGAACTCCCATAAAAGTGTCAGCAGAGCAAACCTGAAAATCCAACTACCGAAAAATTATAATGTTGTCAATTTCAATACAAAGTATGGGAAAACCTAGAACTCATTAATTTTGTGTAGATGTAGATCAGCACTACCCAATACAACTTGATTTGAGTCCAGAACTCTCATAAAAGTGTCAGCAGAGCATACCTGAAAATCCAACTACCGAAAAATTCTAATGTTGTCAATTTCAATACAAAGTATGGGAGAACCTAGAACTCATTGATTTTGTGTAGATCTAGATCAGCACTACCCAATACAACTTGATTTGAGTCCAGAACTCTCATAAAAGTGTCAGCAGAGCATACCTGAAAATCCAAGTCTCCGCAGAGCATAACATGATGTCATCCAAGTAAACGAAAAATTCTAATGTTGCCATTTTAAGTTCAAAGTATGGGAGAGGGTAGAACTCCTGCAATCTTAGTAGTTCTAGATCAGTACTACCCGTTAAAACTTGATTTAAGTCCAGAACTCCAATAAAAGTGTCAGCAGAGCATACCTGAAAATCCAACTACCGAAAAATTCTAATGTTGTCAATTTCAATACAAAGTATGGGAGAACCTAGAACTCATTGATTTTGTGTAGATCTAGATCAGCACTACCCAATACAACTTGATTTGAGTCCAGAACTCTCATAAAAGTGTCAGCAGAGCATACCTGAAAATCCAAGTAACGAAAAATTCGTATGTTGTCAATTTCAATACAAAGTATGGGAGAACCTAGAACTCATTGATTTTGTGTAGATCTAGATTAGCACTACCCAATACAACTTGATTTGAGTCCAGAACTCTCATAAAAGTGTCAGCAGAGCATACCTGAAAATCCAACTACCGAAAAATTCTAATGTTGTCAATTTCAATACAAAGTATGGGAGAACCTAGAACTCATTGATTTTGTGTAGATCTAGATTAGCACTACCTATTACAACTTGATTTGAGTCCAGAACTCTCATAAAAGTGTCAGCAGAGCATACCTGAAAATCCAAGTAACGAAAAATTCTAGTGTTTTAATTTCAAATTCAAAGTACGGGAGAGGCCAGAACTCATTTAATCTTAGTAGTTCTAGATCAGAACTACCCGTTACAACTTGATTTAAGTCTAGAACTCCCATAAAAGTGTCAGCAGAGCATACCTGAAAATCTAACTACCGAAAAATTCTAATGTTGTCAATTTCAATACAAAGTATGGGAAAACCTAGAACTCATTGATTTTGTGTAGATCTAGATCAGCACTACCCAATACAACTTGATTTGAGTCCAGAACTCTCATAAAAGTGTCAGCAGAGCATACCTGAAAATCCAAGTAACGAAAAATTCGTATGTTGTCAATTTCAATACAAAGTATGGGAGAACCTAGAACTCATTGATTTTGTGTAGATCTAGATTAGCACTACCCAATACAACTTGATTTGAGTCCAGAACTCTCATAAAAGTGTCAGCAGAGCATACCTGAAAATCCAACTACCGAAAAATTCTAATGTTGTCAATTTCAATACAAAGTATGGGAGAACCTAGAACTCATTGATTTTGTGTAGATCTAGATTAGCACTACCCATTACAACTTGATTTGAGTCCAGAACTCTCATAAAAGTGTCAGCAGAGCATACCTGAAAATCCAAGTAACGAAAAATTCTAGTGTTTTAATTTCAAATTCAAAGTACGGGAGAGGCCAGAACTCATTCAATCTTAGTAGTTCTAGATCAGAACTACCCGTTACAACTTGATTTAAGTCTAGAACTCCCATAAAAGTGTCAGCAGAGCATACCTGAAAATCCAACTACCGAAAAATTCTAATGTTGTCAATTTCAATACAAAGTATGGGAGAACCTAGAACTCATTGATTTTGTGTAGATCTAGATCAGCAGTACCCAATACAACTTGATTTGAGTCCAGAACTCTCATAAAAGTGTCAGCAGAGCATACCTGAAAATCCAAGTCTCCGCAGAGCATAACATGATGTCATCCAAGTAAACGAAAAATTCTAATGTTGCCATTTTAAGTTCGAAGTATGGAAGAGGCTAGAACTCATGCAATCTTAGTAGTTCTACATCAGTACTACCCGTTAAAACTTGATTTAAGTCCAGAACTCCCATAAAAGTGTCAGCAGAGCATACCTGAAAATCCAACTACCGAAAAATTCGTGTGTTATAATTTCAAATTCAAAGTACGGGAGAGGCCAGAACTCATTCAATCTTAGTAGTTCTAGATCAGTACTACCCGTTACAACTTGATTTAAGTCCAGAACTCCCATAAAAGTGTCAGCAGAGCATACCTGAAAATCCAAATACCGAAAAAATCTAATGTTGTCATTGTAAATTCAAAGTATGGGAGAGGCTAGAACTCATTGTTTTTGTGAAAACCTAGATCAGCACTACCCGTTACATTTTGATTTGAGTCCAGAACTCTCATAAAAGTGTCAGCAGAGCATACCTGAAAATCCAAGTCTCCGCAGAGCATAACATGATGTCATCCAAGTAAACGAAATATTCTAATGTTGCCATTGTAAGTTCGAAGTATGGAAGAGGCTAGAACTCATGCAATCTTAGTAGTTCTACATCAGTACTACCCGTTAAAACTTGATTTAAGTCCAGAACTCCTATAAAAGTGTCAGCAGAGCATACCTGAAAATCCAACTACCGAAAAATTCTGACACTTTTATGGGAGTTCTGGACTTAAATCAAGTTTCAACGGGTAGTACTGATCTAGAACTACTAAGATTGCATGAGTTCTAGCCTCTTCCATACTTCGAACTTAAAATGGCAACATTAGAATTTTTCGTTTACTTGGATGACATCTTGTTATGCTCTGCGGAGACTTGGATTTTCAGGTATGCTTTGCTGACACTTTTGTGAGAGTTCTGGACTCAAATCAAAAGTAATGGGTAGTGCTGATCTAGATCTACACAAAATCAATGAGTTCTAGGTTCTCCCATACTTTGTATTGAAATTGACAACACATGAGAATTTTTCGGTAGTTGGATTTTCAGGTATGCTCTGCTGACACTTTTATGGGAGTTCTGGACTTAAATCAAGTTTTAACGGGTAGTACTGATGTAGAACTACTAAGATTGCATGAGTTCTAGCCTCTTCCATACTTCGAACTTAAAATGGCAACATTAGAATTTTTCGTTTACTTGGATGACATCTTGTTATGCTCTGCGGAGACTTGGATTTTCAGGTATGCTCTGCTGACACTTTTGTGAGAGTTCTGGACTCAAATCAAAAGTAATGGGTAGTGCTGATTTAGATCTACACAAAATCAATGAGTTCTAGGTTCTCCCATACTTTGTATTGAAATTGACAACACATGAGAATTTTTCGGTAGTTGGATTTTCAGGTATGCTCTGCTGACACTTTTATGGGAGTTCTGGACTTAAATCAAGTTTTAACGGGTAGTACTGATGTAGAACTACTAAGATTGCATGAGTTCTAGCCTCATCCATACTTCGAACTTAAAATGGCAACATTAGAATTTTTCGTTTACTTGGATGACATCATGTTATACTCTGCGGAGACTTGGATTTTCAAGTATGCTCTGCTGACACTTTTATGAGAGTTCTGGACTCAAATCAAAATGTAATGGGTAGTGCTGATCTAGGTTTTCACAAAAACAATGAGTTCTAGCCTCTCCCATACTTTGAATTTACAATGACAACATTAGAATTTTTCGGTATTTGGATTTTCAGGTATGCTCTGCTGACACTTTTATGGGAGTTCTGGACTTAAATCAAGTTGTAACGGGTAGTACTGATCTAGAACTACTAAGATTGAATGAGTTCTGGCCTCTCCCGTACTTTGAATTTGAAATTATAACACACGAATTTTTCGGTAGTTGGATTTTCAGGTATGCTCTGCTGACACTTTTATGGGAGTTCTGGACTTAAATCAAGTTTTAACGGGTAGTACTGATCTAGAACTACTAAGATTGCATGAGTTCTAGCCTCTCCGATACTTTGAACTTAAAATGGCAACATTAGAATTTTTCGTTTACTTGGATGACATCATGTTATACTCTGCGGAGACTTGGATTTTCAGGTATGCTCTGCTGACACTTTTATGAGAGTTCTGGACTCAAATCAAAATGTAATGGGTAGTGCTGATCTAGGTTTTCACAAAAACAATGAGTTCTAGCCTCTCCCATACTTTGAATTTACAATGACAACATTAGAATTTTTCGGTATTTGGATTTTCAGGTATGCTCTGCTGACACTTTTATGGGAGTTCTGGACTTAAATCAAGTTGTAACGGGTAGTACTGATCTAGAACTACTAAGATTGAATGAGTTCTGGCCTCTCCCGTACTTTGAATTTGAAATTATAACACACGAATTTTTCGGTAGTTGGATTTTCAGGTATGCTCTGCTGACACTTTTATGGGAGTTCTGGACTTAAATCAAGTTTTAACGGGTAGTACTGATCTAGAACTACTAAGATTGCATGAGTTCTACCCTCTCCCATACTTTGAACTTAAAATGGCAACATTAGAATTTTTCGTTTACTTGGATGACATCATGTTATACTCTGCGGAGACTTGGATTTTCAGGTATGCTCTGCTGACACTTTTATGGGAGTTCTGGACTTAAATCAAGTTGTAACGGGTAGTACTGATCTAGAACTATTAAGATTGAATGAGTTCTGGCCTCTCCCGTACTTTGAATTTGAAATTAAAACACTAGAATTTTTCGTTACTTGGATTTTCAGGTATGCTCTGCTGACACTTTTATGGGAGTTCTGGACTTAAATCAAGTTGTAACGGGTAGTTCTGATCTAGAACTACTAAGATTGAATGAGTTCTGGCCTCTCCCGTACTTTGAATTTGAAATTATAACACACGAATTTTTCGGTAGTTGGATTTTCAGGTATGCTCTGCTGACACTTTTATGGGAGTTCTGGACTTAAATCAAGTTTTAACGGGTAGTACTGATCTAGAACTACTAAGATTGCATGTGTTCTACCCTCTCCCATACTTTGAACTTAAAATGGCAACATTAGAATTTTTCGTTTACTTGGATGACATCATGTTATACTCTGCGGAGACTTGGATTTTCAGGTATGCTCTGCTGACACTTTTATGGGAGTTCTGGACTTAAATCAAGTTGTAACGGGTAGTTCTGATCTAGAACTACTAAGATTGAATGAGTTCTGGCCTCTCCCGTACTTTGAATTTGAAATTATAACACACGAATTTTTCGGTAGTTGGATTTTCAGGTATGCTCTGCTGACACTTTTATGGGAGTTCTGGACTTAAATCAAGTTTTATCGGGTAGTACTGATCTAGAACTACTAAGATTGCATGAGTTCTAGCCTCTCCGATACTTTGAACTTAAAATGGCAACATTAGAATTTTTCGTTTACTTGGATGACATCATGTTATACTCTGCGGAGACTTGGATTTTCAGGTATGCTCTGCTGACACTTTTATGAGAGTTCTGGACTCAAATCAAAATGTAATGGGTAGTGCTGATCTAGGTTTTCACAAAAACAATGAGTTCTAGCCTCTCCCATACTTTGAATTTACAATGACAACATTAGAATTTTTCGGTATTTGGATTTTCAGGTATGCTCTGCTGACACTTTTATGGGAGTTCTGGACTTAAATCAAGTTGTAACGGGTAGTACTGATCTAGAACTACTAAGATTGAATGAGTTCTGGCCTCTCCCGTACTTTGAATTTGAAATTATAACACACGAATTTTTCGGTAGTTGGATTTTCAGGTATGCTCTGCTGACACTTTTATGGGAGTTCTGGACTTAAATCAAGTTGTAACGGGTAGTTCTGATCTAGAACTACTAAGATTGAATGAGTTCTGGCCTCTCCCGTACTTTGAATTTGAAATTAAAACACTAGAATTTTTCGTTACTTGGATTTTCAGGTATGCTCTGCTGACACTTTTATGAGAGTTCTGGACTCAAATCAAGTTGTATTTCGTAGTGCTGATCTAGATCTACACAAAATTAATGAGTTCTAGGTTTTCCCATACTTTGTATTGAAATTGACAACATTAGAATTTTTCGGTAGTTGGATTTTTAGGTATGCTCTGCTGACACTTTTATGGGAGTTCTAGATTTAAATCAAGTTGTAACGGGTAGTTCTGATCTAGAACTACTAAGATTGAATGAGTTCTGGCCTCTCCCGTACTTTGAATTTGAAATTAAAACACTAGAATTTTTCGTTACTTGGATTTTCAGGTATGCTCTGCTGACACTTTTATGAGAGTTCTGGACTCAAATCAAGTTGTAATGGGTAGTGCTAATCTAGATCTACACAAAATCAATGAGTTCTAGGTTCTCCCATACTTTGTATTGAAATTGACAACATTAGAATTTTTCGGTAGTTGGATTTTCAGGTATGCTCTGCTGACACTTTTATGAGAGTTCTGGACTCAAATCAAGTTGTATTGGGTAGTGCTGATCTAGATCTACACAAAATCAATGAGTTCTAGGTCCTCCCATACTTTGTATTGAAATTGACAACATTAGAATTTTTCGTTACTTGGATTTTCAGGTATGCTCTGCTGACACTTTTATGAGAGTTCTGGACTCAAATCAAGTTGTATTGGGTAGTGCTGATCTAGATCTACACAAAATCAATGAGTTCTAGGTTCTCCCATACTTTGTATTGAAATTGACAACATACGAATTTTTCGTTACTTGGATTTTCAGGTATGCTCTGCTGACACTTTTATGTGAGTTCTGGACTCAAATCGAATTGTAAGGGGTAGAACTGAGCTAGATCTACTAAAAAAGAATGAGTTCTAGCCTCTCCCATACTTTGAATTCGAAATGACGACTTTAGATTTTTTCGTTTACTTGGATGACATCATGTTATGCTCTGCTGAGACTTGAATGTGAGTTTAATTCATTTAAAAGACCAGAACTATTTCTAAAAAGTATCAGGAACTGTGGAACTATGCCGTATTTATATAGAAATCAAATAATATTATGCTCTGCTGAAATAAACCGCGAAGTTAGCAGAGCATTTTTTCAATTGACTTTTCTAAGGCTTAAACGCCGGAACTATTTTTAAAAAGTATCAGGAACTATAGAACTCGGCTGCATGCGAATAGAACTCTTATTATTTTTTGATCTGCTGGACAATGCTCTGCTAAGTTCACGAACATCGTCCACACTGGACCTCACTTGCTTCGCTCGTTCGGTCAATTATAAAGTTGAAAGTATGTGTGTATGTGTGTTTGGTACTCAATCACGTAAAAACCGCTGAATCGATTACCATGAAACTTGGAATATAGGTAGCTGAAAACCTGGAATAACACATAGGCTATTTTTTATCCCGATAATCTCGCGGGATCGGGACTTATTCACAATATTACACAGAATAATATTGTAAATGTACTATTAAGTGGACCCTCACCAGATATCTAAGCGCGAGTTGCGACACCGTCTTTCCATACTTCCTGGCCATGATCCCCATGACGGGGTGATCCATTTTCGGCTCGGGACTGTTCGGCTGCAGTCGGCTCGGGATCATGGTCCCGAACGGGGAGTAGCCAACTACGATTATGGAGTTAGATTGGCAGAAGGAGACCAGCTCCGGCTGGCAGAGGTTCAAGTTTATCTGTGGAGTTGGGAAGTGAAATTATTTGATGTCTGAGAATGTTACTCCCTGACTTATATTATTTACACATGACTAAGTTATGTGACGTTTGTCTCTGTCTGTCAACTTTGAAACTTCATGTGACAGTAAAAGACAAAAGATGCATAGTCATGCAGCGCATTAATTAGCGTTTATAGGTCAGGGGGTTAGTGTTTATCTTAGGAGTTCATTATCGGATTACACCAGAGATATGTAAAAACTTCTAGATCGTAATAGGGCAAATTTCTTGGCAACACAAATCTAAGCTAACTAGCCAAAGAAGCCTTAGTTCCATCCCAGCTCACGTCACGATCGCTTTAGTAATAAAATTATGACATCTCTTTCTTACGTAATGCAAGTAGCATTGAGTCTTATGTTTTAGAAAGAGATAACAATAGTTTCGTTGTATAGCATAGTTTGTGCTGCTTTTCAATGATGATTTGTTCTGCAATGGCGTCTCTATAACTTTAATAGACTCATTGGATTACACGGATGAATTATAAATATATCACCTCAATCTGGTTGCAAGCAGGTTTCACCCTGCAGTTTTCCAGCAATCTCTTCATCTGCTCCAAGTTAAAGTTGGACACTCCGATGCCTCTCGCGAGTCCCTTAGCGAGCACCGCCTCGAACCCGCGCCACGTCTCCAGGTAGTCTATCTTCTCATCTACGCCATCTTCCTGGGAACGAACATTACCAAAAGATTCATGTGGGATTGTGAAAGGATACGGAACGTAAGTTTATGAATGGAATGGAACGTAAGGCGGAATGTTTCGGTTTGATGAATGTAATTTGATATGAGAAGCATGAAAGGTTATGCTTAAGTTGTATGATTGATGAGTCTGAATCGTGCGATGCCGTATGAAAGACCGAGGCGTGAGCGAGATGACGATAGATGGGCAAGAGAGAAAAAGGATACTAACGCGTGAGCGAGAGGAAAGAGGTGAAAAGGTGCAATGCGGGAGGGAGAAAGATGATGAATGGAGGGAAAAGAACAATTAAGGAGATCAATAGCGAATGAAGACGTACAATAACTGATAAGAAGAATTTGTAAAGAAAAAGACGAAAATAAACGAACACCGACGACGGTGGTGGAAAATATTGTTTTAATAATTACTTTTCCCCACATTCATACCTCTAGAACAAGCGGCTTACGTTGTATTTATTTATAACTAGCTGCGCCCCGCAGTTTCACCCGCGGAAGTGTAAATCGCGTTATTACGGGCGCGGGCGGCCGATCGTCTCTCTAGCGGTTGCACTTTTTCGTTCATTACTCGGGTTCTACTAATTGGATTTCGATGCAAAGTATGTACCACGACGTTCCTCGAAAATAGAACTATCCAATATTGAAAACCTGATTTCAATCGGATTAGTTGTTTTTAATTGTATAAGGAACAGACAGAGAAACAGACATGAATTTGAAAAATTATGTAATTTTGTTCTACTACTTATCCTAAATATGAAAAATGGATGGCTTCTCGCATCCGCAAGCCGAAAATAGATCTAGGTGGCGTGCAATTGGAGAGGCCTATGTCCAGCAGTGGACTGCAACAGGCTGATGATGATGATAATGATTTATCCGTATAAGTCCCCTAGACCACTTTTTTTTAAATTACTTCCAAGTACAGACTTTTTGTCCTCTCTTCCATTATTACTAGTAGTTCGCCCCGAACTGAGACCTCACGACCCCCTATCTCCCCAACCCCCCTACCGATCCGGCTCATCTTCGAACTCATAAATTCTATTGACCTAAACTATGCGCATACCTAAATTCATGAAGATCGGAGCTACGATACTCAAGTTATCGTCGAACAAACATACAAAGATACAAGCGCCAGGCCCGTCTACACTGGAACTCACTCGCTTCGCTCGTTCGGTCAATAAGTATAGATTGAACAAGAACTCCCTACACCTCTAGCATCAAAATTCGCGGACGTCTCGCACAAATTACCACCAACCAGCGGCCCAACGGCGCATCTTCCCTCCTAATTGGTATCGGCAATCCCACTGCGCAAAGGAATAACCTGCGCGGTTCAAAACATAGCGTTAATTTGCATGCATTTGAAGGCCACGCGCCGTCGAGTTCAACTGTCATTGAAACCGGCAGCTCAAGAGGCCTCGTATGAACTTTTGTTTTGACGCGTTAGTGGAACGTCGTATTTAATTTTTATTTTTACAAAACCTAGTTTTATTGCGTGTAAGTTGTTTAATTTCGGCGGCATGTTATCAATTTAGTTACGCGAAGTTCAACGAGTGAAGTGAAAATAAAAATACCAGTGCCAAACACGAAATTAGCACGTTACAAACAAAATGTTCCATGGGGTTGGAGAAAAATCGTCGCTATTTTTTCTGCAGCTTTCACGCATTGAAAATGATTTCAAACGATTACAGTATAATAGTGGTAGTTCACTATTAGTACGAGTAACTGGCTAAATTGTCCTATATTGCTGACAGAAGCCAGAACTAAGAAAAAGAAAGAAAAGAGGCCTCGTTTTCAATGACAGTTTAACTCGACAGTGCTGGCTTCAAATGTATGTAAATTAACGCGCAGGTTATTCCTTTGCGCGGTGGGACTTCGATGCTGGTTACGACGGAAGTTGCGCGGTAAGGTCCCAGTTTGAGGGGTTTAAGGTAAAAGATTTCAAATTTTTGAATTATTTGGTAGCTTACATATGAGATTTCAGCTTTCTCGGACTTCAGGAAGTACACTAATAATTTCGAAACTTGGAATATAGGTCTATAGTTACCTATATTCCAAGTTTCATCGCAATCGGTTCAGTAGTTTTTGCGTGAAAGAGTAACAACCTACACATACATACATACAAACTTTCGCGTTTATAATATTATTAGATGTAGTATATCCGTTGTCTAGTACCCATAGTACAAGCCTTGTGCTTAGTTTGGAGCTAGATCGCGCTGTGTGTAATGTTGTGCAATATTTATTTATTATAACTCATGAATTACGTTAATCTAGTTTTTTTTTTCTGTGATTCTCTGCAATCAGTCCTTGGACTATAAGCAGGTGCGTTCTGTGCGTTGATGTCGTGCGAGCGAGATCTCCATTGAGGCTCTCCGCTCAGTGTGGGAGTGTGTTGTCTGTCAACTCCAGTATATTTTAGCGTTTTAGACACGGGTTGTATAGTGTATTCATCAACTGCCGAGCTAAACTGTTAATCTAGTATAATTGAAAAGTTAAAAGGTCTTGTTTATTAGAAATCTTCATCTATTTCTTTTTTTTTAATTCAGGCTTTTTATTATTAAGTTGTTTCTATTTGTGAATGTTCGTAATTGGCTTTGTGTTATCTATATATATATATATTTACTTTGTATTATAGCTGTGAATGTTCCTTAAATAAATAAAATAAAATTATTCCAAAGTTACCAAACCCAAGTTATGAGGGTTTAAGGAACCGGGAAAACGCTTCGCTTCGCTTAGTCATCTCGTCAGATACTTACAGATATTGACAACGGCCAATGCATGAGCACCATATCAACGTAGTCCAAGTTCAATCGTCGAAGAGAGCCACGCAGTGAGACCTCCACATCGCCCTCTCGGTGGAAATGGTGCCAAACCTTTAGGAAATATCAAGGTGTTATACTGATTGATTTTAGGTTAAGTTTTGCAGGAAGACCACATCTAAACATCCAAACACACACACTTTCACATTTAAAATAATTATTAGAAGGACAGTAGGGGGTGGGGTACTTAATTATTATTGGGCCCTACCATGTATTATGATGTATTTTATGTCGTCACGAAGTCGTCAGGTCGTCACGAAGTCGTCAGGTCGTCACGTTGTCGTTCAATAAAATTAAAACACATCAAATAATTTAAAAAAAAAACTTCAAAAATTAAGATTTTTTTAAATTGTTTGTGGTTTTTAAAAGTAGTCGGCGTATTTTTTATTTAAAATTTACTTTATTTTTTTGAACGACAAAAGGCCGACATAGCAACGACAAACGAGCATGGTAGCGCGAATTATTTATCTACCTGTCTAAATCTTTTTCTTTTCCGTCCAAAATACTTGGTTTTTTAGCTTTTATTTGTTAATTTATTATGTTGTGCATATTTTAGTTTTTTTTTAATCGTTAACGAAACTCCTTTCTCTTTTTTACATATACATCATACCTTAGTGGTGATGAAGAGCTCTTCCCTTTTCACGACCCCCTCCTCGATCTTCTTATTCACGACCTCTCCCACTTCCGGTTCCAAGCGATACAAGTGCGCCGTGTCGATATGCCGGTAGCCGACGTCTATGGCATACGCCATCGCTTGTTTCAGCTGAGGAGCTGAACTTATGTCGAACTCCAGCTGGAAATGTTATTAATTAATGGCCTTTTCATCTAATTTTTGATGATTTAAACAGCGCAAGCAACCTTTAATCCATGCTATTAATGGCGTTGCAGTGCCCAGAACCCTTAGTGTGAATTTTTTCGTAAAAAAAACGCGAACGTGATGGAAGTTAACGCGTATTCTGTATGGGAACTCAAAAAGCGCCCCTAGTGGACGATATTGAAGTTACTTAACAGTTTCCAAACAAACTTTCGCGTTGTTTTACGAAAAAAAACTCACATTAAGGGTACGGGACGTTGTTAGGTGGAGTAGGCTTGCCCAGCACTATACTATCCTCCCAGCCTAGTAGGCCATGCCTAGAGTCAGCCAGCCACGCGTCTCGCGGAGGTGGCTACGCCTCGGGTGACGTCACAGAGCGTTCTTGTTGCACAAATATTTTTAAACATTATTTGAATTTATTTTGTTTATTTTGCAAAACCTATAAATATTTTTGGATAAAATACAGATAAATGATAATATGTTTTTTCATGTTATTACCTAATAGGGTGACCACATTTCGTGGTATATTTTTAATAGTGTCAAATAGCCTTTTAAAGGGGAAAATTGTTATTGAGACGAGCTTCTACGTGTTGCTTCAGCTTGTGCTTAGTGTAGAGCCGATTTCTAATGTCATTTGATAAATGTTTGGTAAGACTCATATTAATAAATAAATTCATTCATTCGTTCATTCACGCATGCACGACAAAGGCCTGGGGCTCCATAGCCCCGTGATATTAGAACTTACTTTATCATTAAGTCCCAGCCAAGTTCCGTAGCCCACAGCTGGGATCTCTTGCCCGTTGTTCAGCTTGAACGTTGGGATTTTGACCTGTAACTGAATGATTATAAATAAAGTAAATAAACAAATTCTGTGACGGACACACAGCGCCATCTACCCCCGTGGTAAGCTGCTAAGCTTGTGTTACGGTGACTAGACAACGGATATACTACTTATATTTATTTTTCTTTTGTAAATATATACCTACTTATACATAGAAATACACCCAGACCAGATACAAATATTTATTTTTAAGCATAAATGTTTGCACCCGGCGGAAATCGAACCCGCAACCTTCCGCATTGCAGTCAAGCATTCGCCCGACGCGCCATAGAGGTCGTCAGTATTTTTATCAGGTTTATTTTAACAGACAGAATTACTTTCGCATTCGTTATGTTAGTACGGATTATGGAATAGACTTGCTGCATCCGGTGGTTTCAACCGCGTAAGTCCCGTTCCCGCGGAAACATCGGGATCAAAAGTAGCAAATGTTACTCCTTGAAAATGTATTTTTAAAAATATTTCTGCAACAAGATCGCTCTGTGACGTCACACGAGGCGTAGCCACCTCGCGTTACGTCACACGCAATTAAACATTGTTTATTGTTATACACTTTGAGACACTTGTTTACTTGGTAGTGACGTCGCGCAGACCATATGTCGGGGTTAGGAGGAAACTCGGACACAAAAAATCTCATCCGCGGCCGAATTTCCTACTCTAATATTTTGATGTAGGCTTCTCGGGCGAATGGTGTCCTAGATACAACAAGAGAAACAAAGGTAGACAGCATCGTAGATGGGAAAATGATATTAAAAAAGTAGTACGAACAAACTGGATTAGAAAGGCAAGGGATATAGTCACATGGCGAACACGGCTTAGGGGGAAACTCGGAGGCCACAGTCATCCATCTCCATCACGAATCATGTATTTCTGTAGCCGCTATAACAACAAAATAGTAAAATCACAATAAAATATTTATATTTACAGGTTTGTTTTATATTTATCCTCTTCCATCTTATTCCTTCTTTTCCTTTTCCCTTCCCCCTCCTGATGGATTGTTGTTTGCGTACGTATTTTTGTTTTTTATTTTATTCTTTGTAGCTTCTCGATAGTGACAAATCATAAATATTAATTATTTTTTTAAAAAGTATGAATCTATTATTGGCAGTCTGTTTTACTTATGATGTGTTATGTTAAACTATTTCTAAGTGTGCTGTTGATTCTGTGAAAATAAATAAATATTTAAGTGGGGCTCCCATACAACAAACGTTGTTTTTTGTGACATTATTCAATATGGCGTCGTCGTCGGGGTATTTTTTATTTAAAATTTTTTTTTTTTTTGAAGGACAAAAGGACGACATAGCAACGACAAACGAGCATGGTAGCGCGGATTGTCTTGTATATTTTACCTAATTAAGGTTTGATTACGATAAGCTATGTGATATATAAGTTGATTATCTAATTTTGTGTTTACAAGATATTTTACGCATGTCTGAGTCTCGTTATCCTATCCTACTCCTACTTATATTATAAAGATAGATAAAGATGAATGTTTGAATCTAAGTGTCTTTGTTATTCAATCACGTAAAATCCGCTGAACCGTTTGCGATGAAACTTAGGATATACTTTTTACCCCGATATTCCCGCGGGGCGCACGCAGCTGGTGTATCTTACTTCTTACTTAATACTTAAACTTACTTAAAATTATAAACGCGAAAGATTGTTTCTATGTATGTAAGTTTGGTACTCTTTCACACAAAAACTACTGAACCGATTGCAATGAAACTTAGAATATAGGTAGCTGGATACCGGGAATAACACATAAACTACTTTTTATCCCAATATTCCAGCGGGAACGGGACTTACGCGGGTAAAACCGCGGAGCGCAGCTAGTACTATTATAAGAGGAAATATTTATTTGTTTCTTTGTAATGAGTAGATTTGGAGACTACTGGACCGATTTCAAAAATTCTTTAACCGATATAACACTACATTATCGAGGAGTAACTTAGGCTACTTTCTATGTACCTAAGGAATAGGGACTTGGGCGGGTGCAACCGAGGGACGCAGATAGTCATCAAAATTCAACTAATTATGTCTAAGGTTTTTTGCCTAATAAAACACAACATTTACCAGGTTTTAACTCGCGTTTTATTCACGTCGAAAGCTCAGTCGTTAAAAATAATGACGTTATTGAATAAAACTCGATTAAAACACGGTAAATATTGTGTTTTATTGACCGAACGAGCGAAGCGAGTGAGGTCCAGTGTAGACGGGCCTGGCGCTTGTATCTTTGTATGTTTGTTCGACGATAACTTGAGTATCGTAGCTCCGATCTTCATGAATTTTGGTATGCGCATAGTTTAGGTCAATAGAATTTTTGAGTTCGAAGATGAGCCGGATCGGTAGGGGGGTTGGGGAGATAGGGGGGTCGTGAGGTCTCAGTTCGGGGCGAACTAACCTAACCTAACCAACCCCTCTACCGATCCAGCTCATCTTCGAACTCATAAATTCTTTTGACCTAAACTACGCGCATACCAAAATTCATGGAGATCGGAGCTACGATACTCAAGTTATCGTCGAACAAAGATACAAGCGCCAGGCCCGTCTACACTGGACCTCACTCGCTTCGCTCGTTCGGTCAATAAGGAGACTAGTAGTTCGCCCCGAACTGAGACCTCACGAGAATCCATTTATAGAGATTTTGTTTTTAGTAGGATTTAAACATCAACAGCTTCATTTTTTTACAATATAAGAATTATTATTAAACGAAAAATATAACGAAATACAAGAATAAAGATAACACAACAAGAATTATTCCTTAATAACGACAATCGACCACAATTAGTAACATAAACGTGAATTATTTATATTGAACATTAATGGACCACAAAAACAAAAATGTCAGATCTTGGAGTAAATATCGCAAGCAAACGCAACGATACCGCGATTTAAGAGGGATGTCGAGCGCCATGTATTGACAAATTTTTAGAACTTCATTTTTTCTCTTTATGCACCCCCTATCTCCCCAACCCCCCTACCGATCCGGCTCATCTTCGAACTCATAAATTCTATTGACCTAAACTACGCGCATACCAAAATTCATGAAGATCGGAGCTACGATACTCAAGTTATCGTCGAACAAACATACAAAGATACAAAGTTACAAAGATACAAGCGCCAGGCCCGTCTACACTGGACCTCACTCGCTTCGCTCGTTCGGTCAATTAATAGGTAACACTTTCTTACAAGAATCCCACTGAAATTCTACTAAAAACTCAATTTTCAGACTGTCCATAACAGTGGTGAATCCCTCTTTAAGAACTAATACTAAAACCATAATCATTGCTTGCAGCCGGGAAAATAAAAAGGTAACGTTGATTACATGAGTGTATGTATGTATATTGGGGATAATCTCCACAACTATTAGACCAATTTAAAAAAAAACCTTTAACCAATAAAAGCTATATTATCAAGGAATATCATAGGCTACATTTGATCCCGATGTTCCCACGGAATCAGCACTTATGCGGGACACAGCTGGTGTTCAATAAATAAATAATATAAGTAAAAACCAGACAATACCTTAGACATGTTAGTTCGCCGAGCGTCGGTCGCAGACTGAAGTATCGAAAACGCGCGGACTGCGCGTGCGACTGCGACGACTGCCCACTGACCACAGCCCACGCATAATCGTCTACCATTTTATAATACTAGTAGTTCGCCCCGAACTGAGACCTCACGAGAATCCATTTACAGAGATTTTGTTTTTTGTAGGATTTTAACACCAACAGCTTTATTTTTTTACAAAATAAGAATTATTATTAAACGAATAAATATAACGAAAGACAAGAAAAACGATAACATAACAAGAATTATTCCTTAATTACGACAATCGACCACAATTTGTAACATTCCCTACAAAAATGTCAGATCTTGGAGTATAGTATATCGCAAGCAAACGCAACGATACCGCGATCTTGGAGGTATGTTGAGCGCCATCTATTGACAAATTTTTAGAACTTGATTTTTTTCTCTTTTTGCACCCCCTATCTCCCCAACCCCCCCACCGATCCCGCTCATCTTCGAACTGATAAATTCTATGGAACTAAACTACGCGCATACCAAAATTCATGAAGATCGAAGCAACGATACTCAAGTTATCGTCGAACAAACATAACATGAAAAATATTTCATTTCATTTCAAAGATACAAGCGCCAGGCCCGTCTACACTGGACCTCACTCGCTTCGCTCGTTCGGTCAATTAAAAAACAAATAAACATAGCTAAGAACTAAGAACACGCTCGATTAAGATCATAATGACGTTTTATTCGGTGGTGTTACATTTTATTTGTCAGATTTCTATCTAGGGATTTGAATAGCGGCCCTTATGCCTGCAGGGTTATTCAGAGAGCTTCGGAACGCCGCCGAATTCGGAAAAAGTTAAAAAAAACACGAACCACAGAGTATAGTACCACTTTCACCGATTCAATCCACCGATATTCGGTACGGTAGGTAACGAATATACTATTTTGACAGCTATCTGTTCGGAGTGCTACCGATAGGTTTTAGCTATCGTAAACCCTACCGACATTCGGGATTATGATTGTTTCAGTTGACAAAGTAGAATTTTAAGGTGTGTTTTCTGTATTTTCCTCCGTTTTTATAAGCTGTTTCATTTTTATACATCATTCTGGATTAGTGGTCTTGAAATTACGTGCTACGGAGTAAATCAAAGGCCTCAATATTAAACGTAGTCGCTTTGTTCATAATCACGGAGACTTTGGTTTTGGATTGGTGTGAGAATTTTGAGCTACGAAACGAAATAGACGCGGCAGAGCCCTGCAAAGTACTCCGACAATAATGCTTCATCGGTCAATATACGAGAAGTAACCAATCCATTTACCTACTGGTCCCAACTTTATAAAAAAAAGGGCTCTAAGCCTTGTAGTGCAATAATAATTGAGGCCCAATTGTTTGGTGACTGCTCTGACAGAGTTGGTTTAGTTACCTTCCTACCAACTACTGAAAACCATTAGGTAGATCTGTCCCTATATATACGAGATCATTGTAACTATATTCTAACCACCTATAAGTAAAATCTTACAAGTAAATTGGTAAATCAATTTAGGTAAGTAATAAAAACCTATGTTATTCGTTTTCAGGTGTTAGCTGCGTTGTTTCCTTGGTAATTGCTCGTACTATTACCAAATGCCATGAGGACCAAATGCCAATTTAATTATGAGCCAGGCGTCAGCATATCAGAGGTGATTAATACATTCAACCACCCTGATATTTTATAAGTGGGTGGTGTTCGCAGCAAACACACAACTCACTATCGATAAGTACCTAAGTAGATACTTATATAACTCTATATCTCTATAATCTCTGAACAGGTTGGGTAGCAAAGTAAAGGTTACCGTGGCCTGGGTTCCAGGACACAAAGGCATAACTGGTAACGAAAGAGCAGATGAACTTGCAAGAAAAGGAGCGGATGAAACCTTTGTGGGACCCGAACCCAGACTTCCGATAGCCTATGGGATTACGAAAGGTGTCACTAAACATAGAATGAAAATAGAATTCAAACGTAGATGGGTAGAAACAAATGGTCTAAGGCAATCCAAGATATTTATAAAAGCGTTTGAAAGACAAAAATAAATCCAAACACCTACTTAAACTAAGTAGGAACAATATTAGAATCATAATGATCCTCACAGGACACTGCCAGCTGAACAGACACCTAGTAAAGATAGGACAAAGGGATGACCCCGTTTGTCCTAGCTGTCTGGAAGATGAAACTAGCTATCACCTGGTAGCAGAGTGCCCTGCATACGCTAAAGCCAGGAGAGAAATAATGAACTCAGATACCCTATCTGAAGGGGACCTGAGTGACACTACAATAGGGCAGTTGTTAAAATTCTGCAAAGTAACAGGTAGATTTAGTGGGTCAACATCACTGTGAGTTACCAGTTAACTCAAAACTATAGGGGTCTTGGGGAACTGGGTGAAATAGTCCCAACATGAGAGGACAGATCACCCGTCTGGTGCTTGCGCTGGCGTCCCCTACTAGAAATAATAATAATAAAAATAACTATCCATGTATTTTCCTTTAAAATATTTGTAGTAGACATGCATGCTTAGAGCAATAAAAACTAATTAAGAAATATTCATTTATTTACCTAACTAAATTATTTATTATAAGATTTACATAACTATTTTACAACACAAATAAAACCAGGAAAAAAATCCAGATAAATTTCAATTAACATATTTCTTTGTAACTAGCAGCACCCGCAGTTCCGATCCCGCATGAATATTAGGATAAAAAGAAGGCAATGTGTTAAAAGTAAAAAATTACATACAATTATTAACGTCTGCATTTATATATAATAGAACTTAAGAAGTAACATTTAAAAGAAAAAGCAAATCTTACTAATATTATAAACGCGAAAGTTTGTATGTATGTATGTGAGGTTGTTACTCTTTTACGCAAAAACTACTGAACCGATTGCGATGAAACTTGGGATATAGGTAGCTGGATACCGGGAATAACACATAGGCTACTTTTTATCCTGATATTCCTGCGGGAACGAGACTTATGCAGGTGAAACCTCGGGGCGCAGCTAGTCAATTAATAAACAACAGCATTATTTAAATTTATTCATGTTTTTTATTTTTTTTTACAGTTGATAGGTAAACGCTTGACCACTATCTCACCTCATGGAAAGCGACGATGTAGTCAAAGATTTAGCACGCTTACCTAGAAGAAACCTGTTCACTCGCGACTTAAAGACCCCAAGTTGTAAATTACCGGGAAGACATAGTCAGGCAACCGATCCCATTCCCTCGCAATTAGACCTAAGGATCTACTAACATACTTAACAAATATTTAATTTTAAAACTCAGGTGTGCGACCACGATGCCTTTATTTGTAGATGCAGCCCGCTCGGAGACTAACCAAGTAGCCTGATGGCTACTTGGTTAGTATTCTGTCTGTATTTTTCTTTTGTGATGTGGTTTTTTCTATAATTTATTTTCCTGGTTTTCTTGTTTTCTAACTGTAACAAAAATGAATATAATTATTTCTAAATCTTATTGACCGAGCGAGCTTTAGCGAGAAAAGCGTCTATATGCTTCAGGAGGTTGACTGATAATATATAAGAAGATAATATTATTATATCTTTATTACAGAAGAAGATGTTGCTTCTCCTTTATAGGTTGTATTTCTCAAACTCAATTTTGATGAAACTTGTAATAAAAGTAGTATTGTTTTTTCAGGAGATTCAAGATATCAATAACTCCCACCCATGGCTAGTTACACCGAAGAGGAGTGGAAGTGAAAGGCTAGTTACTAAATCTGTTTTTTTTGCTTCTTTGGTGCCTTCCTGCCCTCTAAGAGGAGACCTTCGCTCTGCAGTAGTGCAATTAATTTGATAAATGTTTAGTAAGATTTATATTAATAAATAAATATCATATCAATTTGAGTGGACTAACATTATTTTTTATTTTAAGTTAATTTTATATGTTCTTTATTAAAATAAACTACCTAAAGACTTAACTTACATGTTCATTTCAAGATTCAAAAAATATATTTCATAAACATACTGTGATATATTGTTAAATCTTAATGAAAAGAGTCCATGGTCTTTATTATTGATTGCTTTTGTTCAAATTTATAGATATCTGTATTAAGGCGATTGTAATTTAACACATGATCAGAAAAAATATTGTATTGGTTTCATTTTATTTATCATTGTTTTATTGATACCTACTATTAAACAATTGAAAAAAAGTCTTATTTTTTAATTTACCTTGCAATGCAACCCGCATTGCATCGGCAAGGCAATTCATAGCCTCTACAATGGCCAGCAGGGCAGGTCCTATTACCTCCTGAGACATTGCACTCACTCTGGCACTGCTGGTAGGTGTCTCTCTCCTGAGGGTGGGCTTTGTTCCACCTCCACTTCCATCACAACATCTAGCTAGATGGACAGGTTCATCGTCCACAGAGGCAGCTACGAGCTTTGTTCTGTAACATGTATTTATTAAATAAGTTCCAGATTATGTTGCAATTTAAACAAACTTTAAACATACTTCTTCAAGTTAAATATTAATAAATAAATACATACACAGCTCAATCCCCAAACTAAGCTCTAGGCTTCAAGCTACAAATTGCGGCTGATTTAGCTCTAGTATCGGACTTGCAGGCCAACCATGACTACAAATAATAAGAAATGAATTCGCAAATTTTAATTCAAATTTGCGAATGCGTACGAAAGATCATACATAAGTAACATATTTACTTACTTTGTACTGAAAGCCTCCCTTTTCCTTTTCCAGTTACCAGCAATGAATTCGAAAAGCGCCTGGCGCTGTTGTAACGTCGCTTTTTGTTGATAAAGTATTAATAAACCTCCTTTTTTATTTCCACAAAATACTTTATAGGTTATTTCCAAGTACCTAACTTTGAATAAGGCGGTTAAGTCAAATAACGCTTGTATGACACTGACAAATGACATTTACGTTTACAGTTTACGGAGATAGTTCAGTGCATTTGCATTCTATCAAAGAAAAATGTTTGTAATTAACCGTTCGCGTGAGATTTTTGGATTTAAATTTATGGAATATAAGTAAAATAGTCATTGCATTTTCTGAGTATGAAAAATAGATTGAAAAAACACTTAAATATTTTCTACCATTTTCTACCAAAAAATAGCTGTCTCCGTAAATGCTCTTCTGAATATAGATGAAAATTGTTTATGATTTTTTATCGGAAAAAGGTTACTTCCGTCGTTAAATTTTCCGAATAAGCGGAAACGTTAGCATGAATCACAAAATCCAGATTTTTCGGCACGGAAAGAAGTTTCGTAAAAACAGCGATAACGAAAGTCGGGTTCGTTTCGGTGGGAGTGAATAAGGCCGCTGGTTTCTGAAGTCTGTTTGTCGGTGGTTTATCTATTCGATATCGCTATTGGTTCGATAACTAGCGTCAATGCGTTTCCGAACAGCGGAGTGACAGTGACGGCTTGTCACAGATAACTGGAGTTTATCTCCGATATCTTTATTGAATCAATATTTGACATTCATAATAAAAATGACATATGACATTTTTATTATTGTTATTTTTTATTTGACATTTAAAATTATTTAATTTATTTTTTATTTTTTGTAGTTGTTTAAATATTAATCTGATGACTGTTTTTGAATACCTAATCTACTAACGTTCACATGCCACTAGGCGAAGCATAGTTGTACCATATTTTAATTATTAAGACCATTGTTTTACCTATGTTTATGGACGAATAAATGAATCTGAATCTGAATCTGAATAGGTAGTGTATCAGATTTATATCAGAAACCGGGCATAAGTCACCTTTCAAACAAAAAAACAGGTACAGCAGGGTATTGTACATACAATGGGCGGCCTTTTCGCTAAAAGCGATGTCTTCCAGGCAACCTTTTGATCGATCATCAGGGTTTCGTACCTCAAAAGGTTAAAACCCTTTTTAGATCACTTAAGTACTACCTAGTTGTCGGTGGGTCTTTTATATACACGTTCTAAATGATATAAACTATTTACAGCAACCAAATAGATTTATAAGTACATTTTAAAGCTATTTACTACGGTCTACATTACATGATTATACACACGCATTAGAAATATTTCTAACTATCTTACTTAATATTATAAAGTTTGTAAGTATGTATGTGAGTTTGTTACTCTTTCACGCAAAAACTACTGAATTGATTGCAAAGTAACTTGGAATGTAGGTAGCTGGATACCGGGAATAACACATAGGCTACTTTTTAACCCGATATTCCCGTAGGAACGGGACTTACGCGAGTGAAACCGCCGGGCGCAGCTAGTAAAACAATAAATGGATGGCTGTATGTATGTGACTTTGTAACATAATCACGCAAAAACTACTAAACCGATTGCGATGAAACTTGGAATACAGGTAGCTGGAAACCTGGAATACCATATAGGGTTCTTCTTATCTCGACAATCCCGCGGAAACGGGACTTAGGCGGGTGAAACCACTGGGCGCAGCTAGTTTAAAGATAAATCCAAAAAGATAAATGTCGATAAAGTGATAATATAGAATTAGGTAATCAAAGCGTAAAGATAGTGGATAATCGATTAAATAAACATATATTTCACGTCGTTACAGACGACGCAATCTAGCCCTAAATTAAGCACTAGGCTTGTACTCTGGATACTACTAGGCAACGGATAGATACCGAAATTTAAATTTATAAAAAGTGCATAAACGCGATTGAGACCCGAGTTTTTATAAAAAATAGTAATGAGCAGAAATCGTGTGAGTTTAAAAAGTGTGGATAGATACCTATTCTATTATTTACTTTTTTTTTTATCCATTCATAATGATACAAAGAAAACACCAGCGGACCAAAAACATATTATATTTTATTACTAAGTAAATACTTGCACTAGGCAGAAATCGAACCCGCAACCTTCTGCATTCAGACACGCCACTGAGGTCGTTTTTATTAATATCCTTCTTCTTCTTTTTTAAAATGGCTTTTCCATTCGGACATTTGCCAGTGTCAAGTATTATTAATATTTGCAAGTTATTTGCATTGAACGAAACAGTCAAGTCGAGGAAATCATTGTAAAAAGGGGGGCATTTTTTACAATGTTTGTTCACAGAGCTTTGGAGACAACACTAAGCTAAAGTCCATGTTTTGCACCGATTTTCACTTTTATTTACACTTGTACACCTGCACGAAACTAAATTGATTAATATGCCCCCGAAATTAAACAATTTACACGCAATTGAACTAAGTTTCACAAAAATGAAAATTTAGCAACACATCTCCTCAACGCATTCCCGCCAAAACTCCTCTATTAATTTTCTTAAATAGGTATCGATTTCCACTCTTTGACTTACCCCTCTGTGGGTTCCTTTGATTTAAGACCAATTAAATTGTAGGAACTTCAACTTGACATGTTTTGGTTTTTAACCGACTCCAAAAAATTCTCTATTCGTCGTGATTTTTTTAATATTTGTTCACCGATTACTAGAAGATGGCTTGTACCCTGCCCTGTACATTCAATCACCAATCACTCTCCTAACAGTCCCACGTGTGTTGCTTAACCAATTACAATGAATTAGTAGAGCGGGCTGCATCTTGACTCATCTTCTTCATCTCATCTTGATACATCTTGACTTTTGAGTCTCAATTCAAAAGTGATCCTCAATTCTGAAACACTAGAAACCAACGCCATCTATTTGTAATATTTGAAACGAAATTTTAAACTAATTAAAATTGAAAATAACGCCATCTGTACTACATGCTTTTAAATAATAAAAATGAAAATAGCGCCATCTATCGACTTTACTTTAAATCGTTATAATCTGACATCTAGCGGACTATGCTGATACTAATTCACGAATTTAGAACCCCGAGCGAGAGGTTCAAACTTTAAACTTACTAGTTTGATTATATTCGGCAAGATGTCACTACTGGTCATTAGTTAGTATATAATATGTCTTCGTATGATCACAGATGGCGTTGTTTTCAAGAAGTTGACCTTGTAAATAATCTCCTCACGTTTCGTTCTATTGTTTTGGAGTCATCATCATCATCATCAAGACTGTTATTATGAATGTTATAGAACCTATCATAAAATATCAGTTACTTGTACGATAATCTAAAATATCTGCTCATTAAGATATTTTGATTCTGAACATACATTTTCATTGAGTTCCTCATCATCATCATCATTACATAGTATAAAACAAAACCAAGCAGCTTCTCTGTGTAAGTAGGTATTTACATACAAACATCTTAGATCTTTAAAACTACGCAACCGATTTTGATGCGGTTTTTTTATTAGATAGAGTGGTTCAATAGGAAGGTTTTTACGTATAATACATCCTGATATTCCCGAGGGATACGGACTTATGCGGTTGCAAGGGGGGGCACAGCTAGTAGAAAATAAGTAGGGCTGTCTTGTCTAAAAATCTTCTTTCATAGCTAGTTACAAAAAAAACAGTTACGAAAATGTACCAAAGCCAAAGGGTCTAGAACAGGGATGGGCAAACTTTTTCCTTCGCGTGCTAATATTTACGCCAAAAATCAATGGCGAGCCAAGTTTTCGAATCCCATTATCTTTCTAATACCTAATTACCTTTCTAATACCTATTATAAACGCGAAAGTTTACAAGCTTGTGTCTGTATAGTCATTTTGGTACTCTTTCACGCAAAAACTATTACTTTAGCCATAGATAAATTATTAGGGTTGTCTTTGCTTTAGCGATAAAATTTAGAATATACCTAGATAGCTGGAGACGGAAAATCATAGGCTACTATTTATCTCCATATTCCCACTTCTGCCTATGTGATTGTTTATTACGGGCCGCGGTTCAAGAGAGATTTTTATTCAACAAAGTCAGCACTTGATTTTTTGATAGTCGCGGGCTACGGGCCTAAGATGGCCCACGCGGGTCGAAGATGGCCCACGCGGGTCGAAGATGGCCCACGCGGGTCGAAGATGGCCCACGCGGGTCGAAGACGGCCCACGCGGGTCGATGATGGCCCACGCTGGTCGAAGTTGGCCCACGCGGGTCGAAGATGGCCCACGCGGGTCGAAGATGGCCCACGCGGGTCGAAGTTTGCCCGTCACTGGTCTAGATTATGTTGTTGTAACCTTTTTTTGAAAATCTTAGATATCAACTCATTACATATTCGGTTCTAGACGTCTAGGCGAACAACTTTTGTTCTACGACTTTTGGAAATTCTAAGTACTTTTCGAAATATTTAGGTGTAAAGTTTACTTGAAAATCAGCTGTTTCTGAGAGTTCGAAGTCATTCACCTTATGTTGTCCTTTTATTTAGTTTGATGGTTTACAATCAAAACTTCAATTATCTTTATTTTCAAAAGCAGCTGTTTTTTTAGTGAAACATAAACTCAAAAATTTCAAAAATAAGTTTGAATTTTCAAAAGTCGTAGAACAAAAGGTGTGCGCCTAAACGTTTAGACTAGAACAACCCCCTTTCGGATTAAAAGGGCATACCCGTTACAAATTGTATACTCATCAAGACGATTTTAATTACCTCAAACACATCAATTTTGAAATCTCAAGCTGAAATCTTTAGTCCGTACTTTGACTTTGCTAAGCAAAAACTTTGACTTAAGACAATTTTTGGTATATTTTTAAAGCGATCTTCGCAACTATCCATAGTTTTTGCTTAGTAAAGTCGAAGTTTTTCAAATTTAGAATGTAAACCGATCAAAAATAATGACCTAAACTTTGCTTCTCTGTTATGACTATGAAGTTCTTTTTAATTCATTCGTGTATTTCAAATGAATTTCGACTATAAATTCCGATTCCAAGTTTATGCTTAGTTTTTGCTAAGCTCAGTCTGAGGAAAGTCAAAGTACGGACTATGGATTTCAGCCTTAGTCTGAGCTATAGTAATACACTACAGAGCGTAATTTTGATGTAGGTATCCAATAAAAAGTTTTTCGAAATCGGGACAAACCTACGAAACCGCAGAACCCAGCCAGTACTACATTACGGGACCGCTCGTTCTGCACTCTAATAGCCCATGTTTTACCGCCATTTCTCACTGGTAACGACTGCTGCATGTGACAGTGACACACAGCTGTCACTGTCAAATATTCCGCGAAAAAACGCGCGCCATTTCACATCCTATCTTATCCTACTAATATTACAAGCTTAAAGTTTGTAACTATGTGTGTTTGTTACTCTATTATTCAAAAACTTCTGAACATATTGTGATGAAACTTGGAATATAGGTAGATGCAAACTTAGAATAGCACATAGGCTACTTTTTATCTCGATTAGGATCGGGACCTACGCAGGTGAAACCACGGGGCGCACCTAGTAGGATCATAAAGAGAAACTATTTATTTGTTTGATTGCAACGAATAGGCTTCGAATCTACTGAAAAAATTCTTTCAACAATAGACAGCTACAATAACGGGCAGCTTAACATGTGTTACTTTTGATTTGAATATTCCCACGGGAACGGGACTTATGCGGGTGAAACCACAGGACGTACCTAGTAGTTCAGAGTTAATAATTAATGAAGTGAATGACTGCCTCTGTGGCGCGTCGGGCGAACACCCGACTGCAATGCTGCGGCTGCGGGTTCGATTCCTGTCGGGTGCAAATATTAATGCTTAAGTTAAATATTTGTCTGGGTCTGGGTGTATTTCTATGTATCATAATAAGTATATGTAATTACAAAAAAATGTGATAATATGTAGTATATGCGTTGTCTAGTACGCACCTACTAGTACTGCTTAGTTTGGGGCTAGATTGCGCTGTGTGTAATGTCGTGTAATATTTATTTATTTATGGCTATTTTTCAAGAAGCACCAGTGCAATGGGCTAATTGGTTAGGACATTGAATCGGAATGTTAGAGATGGAGGTTCAAGTCCTGTCGGTTGCAATTTTTTTTACAAGCATTTCTTTATGGCGGAGATTTGACGAGAGCACTCGTTCAAGAGTGTACCTCTTGAATGAGTGAACGTTCGAGAGTGTACCTCTTGAACGAGTGAACGTTTAAGAGTTTACCTCTTGAACGAGTGAACGTTCAAGAGTGTACCTGTTGAACGAGTGAACGTTCAAGAGTGTACCTGTTGAACGAGTGAACGTTTAAGAGTGTACTTATTGAACGAGTGAACCATTAAGAGTGTACCTTTTGAACGAGTGAATGTTCGCGTCAAATCTCGCCGATAGGTTTCGCCTGAGAGGCCGAGAGGCGAGTGCTTACCATGAACACTCGCGCACGCGGGATATCTCGACGAAAGTGTACAGCCAAAATAGAGACAAAAAAAAGAAAAAGTAAGTAATAAAACATTATTTTTACTAAGTTTTACTCACGTTTTATTTAATAACAGCATTATTATTACAAAAGTATCGAACTTCGTTAACTTCACAATTAGCTTTTTCAAGGTTGACTGAAAAGTGACATGGCATTATTATGCAAAATCGCGAAAACTTAAGACAAAATTTAAAGGAAGTAAGATAAAAGTACAAACATATTTTATTTTCCAAAATATAACTTTGCTTTACCTACATCCACTTTACATCGAACAATCGGCTTAGCGACGTTTCGGCCGAAAATGGTTCGTCCAATTTTTACTAAGTACATGTATACCTCACTCCATAGTAAAATATTAGACAAGGGTTGAATTTGACGGCCTCTGTGGCGCGGCTGGCAAAGACTCAATTGCAATGCAGAAGGTTGTGTGTTCGATTGCCGACGTGTGCAAATATTTATGCTTAGAATAAATGTTGGTTTCTGGTCTGGGAGTTTTCTATGTATCATTTGTATTTATTAAAAAAAATAACATATAATATGAAGTATATTCGTTTTCTATTATACCCAAAGTACGCTCCTAGTGCTAGATTGCACTGTGTGTAATGTCGTGCAATATTTATTTATTTTATTTCATCTATTTCACCTGAAATATTTCTGGCAATCAAACAAGTGAGAACGCCAATAGTAAGGGTGAAATGGGTGACATTCAGCCCTTGTCTAATATTCTATTTATTTATTTTATTTTATTTGTGCTTTTAAGCGCCATACGGTTTCAATCGACGTCGAACCGAATCGAAAAAGCCGTCAAAATCAGCGACCACATCCTCCACGTTGACTTTTTCGCCGATCTCTTTACCGAAGTCACTGAAGTGGGCTTTTCCGAAGTCTTTACCGAAGTCACTGAAGTCTTTACCAAAGTCACTGAAGTGGTCATTTCCGAAGTCTTTACCGAAGTTAGCGATGCGGTCCCTAATGCTATCCTTAACGCGTTCCACGTCGAAGTCTGCTATACGATCTTTGCCGAAATCCTCGCCAAAGTTCGCGATGCGGTCTGCGCCAGAGTTACCGATGCGGCGTTCGCCGGAGTTATCGATGCGGCCGGTATTCAAGACGCCGATGCGGTTCGGGATGCGGGCGCGGTCCTCGAGGTTCCCCCCGGCACCCCCCACACCCCCAGCACCCCCCGGCCACACGACCTCTTCGATCCAAGGCACGTAGAACAACACGCGAGTGTAGATACCTAAAAATAGTATATCCGGTATAAATATGTATTTCATTTCATTTCATTTTCTTACTTATGGCTTTCTGTCAGCAATATAGGACAATTTAGCCAGTTTCTCGTACTAATTTATTTATTATTTATTTAAGACAAATAGTAGCTTACAGTATTCACCAACACGCCCACTATTTTAAATTACAACTAAGGTATAATCTAAGATAATAGTGAACTACCACTATTATACTGTAATCGTTTAAAATAATTTTCAATGCGTGAAGGCTGCAGAAAAAATGGCGACGATTTTTCTCCGTACCCATGGAACATTTTTTTTGTAACGTGCTAATTTCGTGTTTGGCACTGGTATTTTTATTTGAGGAATTGCTGGGTTGGATGAAAGATAAACTTGTCAAGTGCAAGTCGGACTTGCGATGCCAAGTTCACTGGCGTCTACATCGAATCTATACTGGGTTTTGTTTTTTACGCGTTAGTGAAATGTCGTCCTGAATTTTCATTTTTACAAAACAATGTTTTATTGCGTTTAAATTGTTCAATTTCGGCGGCAAGTTACCAATTTAGTTACGCGAAGTTGAACGAGTTAAGTGAAAATAAAAATACCAGTGCCAAACACGAAATTAGCACGTTACAAACGAATGTTCCATCGGGTTGGAGAAAAATCGTCGCCATTTTTTCTACAGCCTTCACGCATTGAACATTATTTCAAACGATAATAGTGGTAGTTCACTATTTGTACGAGTATTTGGCTAAATTGTCCTATATTGCTGACAGAAGCCATAACTAAGAAAAAGAAAAAGAAAGAAAATATAATCTATACTTCTCATTAAAAAAAATCGAAACAGTACTACAATAACTATTGGATGGGATGAGTTATATAGTTATTTTATTTCCTCTTGTATAGCATGAGAGCAGTCATTAGAGCCCGGGGAGGCAATACGAGATATTGAATAAACATTTTTGTGACTTTTTTTTACGTCTTTACTTCTAACATTTCTCAAATTTTTCTTTAAGGGTAAAATCGTACCTGTTAGACTAATCACGATAGCTAAAGAAATAAATTTTAATTGAAACATTAATCTTTGTTTAACGTTACCTTATAATATCCGCAACAGACTGGCATTATCATAGTTTTATTTGTTTAATATAAGATTGAGTTAAACCCTTTTAAACTTATACTTCTGAGGTGTTTTGATTTTTTTGATGGGAAGTGTATGTAGCTTGTAGCTCTCTGCAGAATAGCCAAAAGCTAGAAAGATGCCGAAGCGTACTGTTAAAGTACCGAAATCGTTCCGTCCTAAATTATAGCGGAAACCGAAATACATCTTTATACTTTTATACTTTGACGACCTCTGTGGCGCGTCGGGCGAACGCTTGGCTGCAATGCAGAAGGTTGCGGGTTGGACTCCCGCCGGATGCAAAATACATGCTTAAAAATAAATATTTGTATCTGGTCTGGGCGTATTTCTATGTATAATATGTATGTATTTACAAAAGAAAAATAAATATCAGTAGTATATCCGTTTTCTAGTCGCCGTAACACAAGCTTAGCAGCTTACCATGGGGCTAGATGGTGCTGTGTGTTCGTCACAGGATTAATTTAATTTATTTATTTATTTTTTACTGACGGCCAATTGAGTCTTAAGTCGTAGTGGAGTCTGGAGTCGTAAGACGGAGCTCTGAGAATATTGTACATACCCGCGTCGCCTGCGAACCCGCAAGGACGTCCGTATGACGTCACGCCGAGGACGTCGAACGTACACCCGTTGCCGAGGTGTAGCGGCCCGCCGCTGTCGCCCTGACGAGGTGCGAGCGAGAAAGTAGACCATTAAAACAAAATAATTTTATATTATTTTACTAGCTGCGCCCCGCGGTTTCACCCGCGCAAGTCGCGATCCCGCGTTGTACGAACAACACCTTCTTACCGCAATGCAAAAATCCACACTTAAACGGACGACCAGGGAAGTACTGATGATGCAAGGCGCGGCAGCGCCTGACTTCAACAGTACACGAAGTACTGTTTTGCACTGCGGTAGGTAAGGAAGTAAGGTAAAGTTTGTATTTAATCAGTAAGTAACGATGACGATGACGATCAATGACGATGGATGACGACGACGATGATGATGATGCCACTCTACATCACTTACCCAACCCCTGTGTCGATTTTTATTCATTGAATAGTTATCACCCGAGTGAGTCCCGATCCCGCGGGATTTTCGGGATCAAAAGTATCCTATGTTACTCTCTATCATTTTAACTATCCCTATGCAAATTTTCATCCTAATCGGTCGAGCCGTTTGACCGTGAAGAGAAAACAAACAAATAAACAAACAAGCAAACAGACTTTCGGATTTATAATGTTAATAAGTAGGAAGTAGGATTATACAAGATGTAACGGTTATGCCCTTTTAAGCCGAAAGGGGGTTGTTTTGGACTTCTAGGCCAACAACTTTTGTTCTACGACTTTTGAAAATTCGGAGTACTTTTCGAAAATTTTAAGTGTAAACTTTACTTGAAAATCAGCTGTTTCTTAGAGTTCGAGGTCATTGACCTTATGTTGTCATTTCGTTTAGTTTGGTCTACTACAATCAAAACTTCAATTACCTTTATTTTCAAAAGCAGCTGTTTTTTCAGTGAAATATAACCTCAAAATTTTCAACAAAAAAAGAGTGATTTTTCAAAAGTCGTAGAACAAAAGTTGTTCCCCTAGATGTCTAGAACTACCCCTTTTCGGCTTAGAAGGGCATACCCGTTACACTTTGTATATTATCCTTAGCTCAAGCTTAGGTAAGTCTGAGCTAAGTCAAAGTACGGACTATAGATTTCAGCCTAGAGTTAAGCTAATTGACCGAACGAGCGAAGCGAGTGAGGTCCAGTGTAGACGGGCCTGGCGCTTGTATCTTTGTATGTTTGTTCGACGATAACTTGAGTATCGTAGCTCCGATCTTCATGAATTTTGGTATGCGCGTAGTTTAGGTCAATAGAATTTATGAGTTCGAAGATGAGCCGGATCGGTAGGGGGTTGGGGAGATAGGGGGTCGTGAGGTCTCAGTTCGGGGCGAACTACTAGTCTAACCTTTCTCAACACTAAAAACATTTTACACTAACGTGTTTCTACTTGCTCTATTGTCTAGACCAAAGTGGTCGAAACGTCTGTAAAAAAAACATAGAAATCCACGACGTTTCGGCCGATTTACTCACCGGACATGTGTCCTTGACCTGCAACTTGTCTCCGTAGCACAGCTGCGTGCTAGAGTTGAACCCCTGCTTCAGATGTCTGTGGGGACGGTAGAGGGCGCTGCAATCTTCGTCCTTGTACTTCTGGATCGTCACCTGAAAATACAATATCATCCTGTGTAGGCGAGTGGAGTCGGAGGAAATGAAATTGATTGATTGATTAATACTTTATTGCAACACAGGATTAAATAATTACAATAATTAAAAAGGAAATAAACAACATAAAATTAGGTGGTACAATGGGGCGGCCTTATCACTTAAAGCGATCTCAACCAGGCAATCTTTGGATGGACAAGAAGCAAAGAAAGGGGAAAATGCAGCGAGGTTCAAGTCTATAGATATACGAGTAGGTATATTTCAAGAGTTTTCAGGTTACAGTTTCTGGGCTTTCAGTTCAGGAGAAGAGCGTTAACGCGGACAGGTCCCACACTGTGTTCCAAGTAAAGAAATGCACAAGCGGATGCTCTGTTACAGAGATTCAGCGCGCAGTGTAGTGCGAGGGGTGGGGGAACTTCAGGCTGTAAATTAAATACCGAGGACGTCGAGGTGCTCCGTTCCAAGTAGGATGCAGAGACCCAACGCGTATCTAAGTACTTCAGGCCTTCGGCCTTCACCCTTTCAACCTTCAGGTTAACTGAAAATTGAGGATGCTGGGACAAAGTTCACGTCCGAGGTCTATACATCGAGGAGACGCAACGATAACGCGATCTAGCTTGAGGTTCGGTTCTTAAAAAGCGATTTCCAAATGGCCATAATCGGTTCACAACAGATATGAAATAATAAACATTAATTTTGCTGTAACGTAAGGTACTGGAGTGGCTGCTGAGTGGCTGCTTACAGCTGTCTTCCTTCTAACTAAAGTCTTGTCTATTACTAGGAGTTCGCCCCGAACTGAGACCTCACGACCCCCTATCTCTCCAACCTCCCTACCGATCAGGCTCATCATCGAACTCATAAATTCTATTGACCTAAACTACGCGCATACCAAAATTCATGAAGATCCGAGCTACGGTGTTCAAGTTAGCGTCGAACAAACATACAAAGATACAAGCGCCATGCCCGTCTACACTGGACCTCACTCGCTTCGCTCGTTCGGTCAATTAAGATTGAGATCAATAGTATCCCCACCTTCTGCAAAGTATCAGCCAACTGCTTTCGGTGCCCTAGGGCTCCCCAGCCCACAGCGACGCCCCACGTGAAGTGCAGTGGGGACTCCTTGGAGGGTAAACACGCTGGGAGGGCCAGGTCGAAGAACTGGATCCTAGGATAAAGCACATGTAAAATGTAACTTTATTTATTAATGAAAACGCGTTAAGCGGTTACCGAGCAGTTACACTTTTTCGTTCATTACTCGGGTTCTACTAATTGGATTTCGGTGCAAAGTATACCACGAAGTTCCTCGAAAATAAAACTATCCAATATTGAAAACCAGATTTTAATCGGATTAGTAGTTTTAAATTGTATAAGGAACTGACTGAAAAACAGACAGACAGGCATGAATTTTAAAATTTATATAATTTTGTTCTACTACTTATCCTAAGTCCCCTAGGCCACTTTTTTTAATTTACTTCCAAGTACTAGTACCTCTACCTCTAGCGAGGGGAGACAACCCCGAGATAAAAAATCCAACCCTGGCATAGTCATGCCACTAGGGATCTCACCCTAATATAAAAGACAAAGCTGTGGATCAGCTAACTTCATGAATGGCGGAATTTAATATGGAACTACCCCAGGAGGGTACCGCGCACCGCGGAGAATCCCTCCCTGACAACTGTTCTGAACAGAAGTCAGGCTGCCCCACGTATTCTGGGGGGGGCAAATTTCGCACCACAGGAAGTAAATCAGTAGAAGATTTAACAAAAGCCAAAACAATGACGCAACAAGTTTTTCACAAAGGATTATTTACCAACCCATCCGATGCAACCAACTCTCCAGGCAATCAAGTTGAGCTACAACAAGTTGGAGCATTGGACACCTTAAATCGCAAACGACAAAGAAGCAGCCCAGGATCAGTAATTCCCACCCCAAAATAAACTAAACTGAATTACTGGCTAGCAGCACCAACACCCATTCAAACATCAAACCGATTTGAGATTCTAAATACAGACAGCACAAATGAAAATGAAAATCAAGACCAATCCACACAAGATAAAACTAACGAAAACAAACAAAAACCAGTAGCAAAACCTCCACCACTATTCGTAGATAAAGTGAGCAACATAAAACCACTGACAAAAATGCTAGAGGACATTGCAAAGGAAGACTTTGAACTAAAAGTACTACAAGGCGAGAGAGTCAAAATACAAGCGAAATCTGTAGAATCATATTCAAATATATACAAAGAGCTTAAAAATAGAAACACAGAATTTTTCACATACCAACCAAAACAAGACCGCAGTTTTAGAGTGGTTCTGAAACATATCCACTATAGCACAGACAAAGAAGATATAATATCTGCATTAAACGAGCACAATCACATAGTCACAAATATTTGGAACATACAGGACAGAAAAACTAAAAGACCACTAGACATGTTTTACATAGACCTTGAGCCTAAACAAAACAACAAGGATATTTATAAAATAAGCACACTACTCCACTACAGAGTAGTTATCGAAGCACCGAGACCAAAACGAGATATTCCCCAATGCTCTAACTGCCAAGAATATGGCCACACGCAAAAATTTTGTCATAAAAATCCAAGATGCGTGAAATGCGCAAGTAATCACCGCACCTCAGATTGTCCACGGAAAGAACGGTCGGACCAAGTAAAATGCATCCTTTGCGAAGGTAATCACCCAGCCAATTATAAAGGTTGCTCAGTTTACCAAGAACTGCAGAAAATCAAATATCCAACGACACACATGAGAACCAGGCGCACTTTTATCTCAAAATCAAATACCGAAGAAGTCCCGACGATTACTTATGCCGCTTCAACCAAAGCGATACCTAAAATACCAGAACCGCAACAACAAACAACTTCAGAAAGCAGCGATATACAATGCATATCAAACACCCTCAAGTCACTTAGTCAAACAATGCAAACCCTAATGACCCAAATGTTAACAATTACTAAAATGTTAGCTGAAATCACGTCAAAGTTATCGGCACATTCTTTGCGTTAAAATTATGCATTTGGAATGCCGACGGCTTGTCCAACCACTCGGAGGAGTTAAAACTTTTTATGAAAACACACAAAATTGATATCATGTTAGTATCTGAAACGCACTTTACTTCCAAATCTTATTTTAAAATTTCTGGATATACTATTTACCATACCAACCATCCTGATGACAAAGCACATGGTGGTTCAGCTATCATCATCAAACCCAATATTAAACATCACCTTGCTGCAAACTATGCAAAAAAACACATTCAAGCAACTAGTGTAGTGGTGAGCGAATCGAATAATGACATTACCATATCAGCAATATACTGTCCTCCGAGTCAAAAACTTAAGGAGGCTGACTTTAGTGAATTCTTTGACACTCTTGGCAGACGCTTTGTTGTCGGAGGTGATTACAATGCCAAGAACACACATTGGGGCTCTAGACATATAACAACTAGAGGTAGGGAGCTCCTTAAGTGCATAAAAGAAAAAGACTTGAACGTCATATCGTCTGGTCAACCTACCCATTGGCCCCACGACAGTAAGAGAATTCCGGACATTATCGACTTCTGTATCTTTAAGGGCATATCAAAATCTAATATGTGGTGTCGAAACAGCTTCGAATTGTCATCAGACCATTCCCCGATTCTCCTGGATATACGGACAAAAATCCAAATGAAAACAGCGAAATGTAAACTTCATGATAAACGTACAGACTGGACTTTATTCAAAGAACTAATAAATGAAGCATTAAACAAACCTATTCGCTTGAAAACTACTAGCGACATTATAGACTGCGTTGAGTACCTTAATACCACAATACAACAGGCCGCGTGGACTGCAACCCCGCCACCAAACAACCAAGGATCTGACCAACGTGTAAAAAATAGCATCCTGGACCTAATTGCTGAAAAAAGAAGCATTCGGAAACAATGGCAAAAAAACAGATGTCCTCACTTAAAGCGACGCCTAAACCACGCCGTCAAGGTACTAAAGAAGACGCTGGATGATGATCGCAATGAGGGAGTTCAGCATTACCTTAAATCTCTTGATGCAACATCGGCCTCTGATTATTCTCTATGGAAAGCCACGAGAAAACTCAAGCGCCCGGAAACAACCTCTAGACCGTTGAAGAAAACTGACGGCTCATGGGCACGAACAAACCTAGAAAAAGCAGAAAGATTTGCAGAACATCTAATAGGGGTCTTTCAACCACACTCCTATGACGGTCCTCCGGGACACGAACAAATGGTTAACGAAACTGTCAATGCCCCAATAAGTGAAGAATCGAATCCTGATCCTATTCACAAGATAACTAAGAAAGAGATCTATGACACTATTAAAAAATTAAATCCAAAAAAAGCTCCGGGTTACGACCTTATAACAAACCAGGTACTCAAGGAACTTCCGAATTCCGGAATAACTGTCCTTACGTCACTCTTCAAAGCCATTATAGAACTACAGTTTGTGCCACCACAGTGGAAAGTCGCAAAAATAATTATGTTGTTGAAGCCTGGCAAATCACCCGAGGTACCGCAATCCTATAGACCCATCAGTCTACTGCCCATGATCTCAAAACTGTTCGAGACAACTCTGCTAAATCGATTGATGCCAATAACTAGAGCTAAAGAGCTCATCCCAGATCACCAATTTGGATTCCGCAGCAAGCATGCAACAATCGATCAAATCCATAGACTATGTAAGAAAATTATGCAATCGCTTGAGGAAAAAATGTATTGCAACAGCGCTTTTCTTGACATATCCCAGGCATTTGATCGCGTCTGGCACGACGGGCTTTTGTACAAATTAAAATCAAATTTGCCCAACTACATCTATGGCCTCTTGAGATCTTTCCTGAAAGATAGACACTTCATTGTTCAATGCGAAGACGATTTCTCCAAACTGAGCCATATTGAAGCTGGCGTGCCGCAAGGAAGCGTGCTGGGACCTATACTCTATATCCTGTTTACCTCAGACCTTCCAACAACTCCAACAGTTACCACAGGCACGTTTGCTGATGATACCGCAATTATGGTAGCCCACAGTGATCCAGTACAAGCGTCGATACTCCTCCAAAAGAGCCTGGATGAAATCTCAGAGTGGCTCAAAAAGTGGCGAATCAAAGCTAACGAGACAAAATCAATAAATGTCACCTTCACTCTCAGACATGGTTCATGCCCTTCTGTGACACTAAATAACGTTAATGTCCCGCAAGAAGACCACGTCAGATACCTCGGTCTACATCTTGACAAGAGACTTACTTGGCAAAAACACATTACCAAAAAGAGGTTACAACTGGGCCAACAGTTCAGAAAATTATACTGGCTCATTGGTCAACAGTCCCAGCTGACACTAGAAAATAAAATCCTCATTTACAAGGCAATCCTAAAACCCATCTGGACTTACGGGATCCAGCTCTGGGGTACAGCATCAAACTCAAACATTGAAATACTACAAAGATTTCAAAATAAAGTCCTTCGCACCATCACAAACGCTCCATGGTACGTGCCAAATGAGCTTCTGCATCACGACCTGAAACTACCCACAATAAAGGAGGAAATTTCAAGATTCGCCAAATCATACAAAGAGCGACTACAGAATCATCCAAATGCCCTAGCTCAAACATTGATGAATGATGAACTGAGAAGACGGCGATTAAAACGCCGAATACCACAGGATTTCCTGACAAAATAATATCATTACCTCTAACAGGGAGCGACATAGGTTGCTCACCTGGCATGCCATGATAATAAAATATGCCACACCTACAGCTTAATGTCCCTAACAAGGAGACAGATCGCTGTACTAATGGACAAAAAAAAAAAAAAAAAAACTTCCAAGTACAGACTTTTTGTCCTCTCTTCCTTTATTATAAGTGGTATTATAAGTATAGATAAGGATTCTTTTTTACTTAAGAAAAAGATAATCCAGTGTGACCTTACTTCTGCTCCAGCTTTAACAGGGCAATGTCGTGGTACTTGGATGGAGGTCGGTATTCCGGGTGGAGAATGATGTCCTGGACTCGGTGCCGCTTCCACAGGTGTTCCGGGTCTGATCGCTTCAGGATGCCCACGGCGACGTAGCTCACTGCTCCGCTGGCCAAATTATAATAGGCATTAGTACCTATTGAGGAGCTCATTGGTCTAGCTGTACCTGCCGATCTACGATACAGGTTAAGCAACGCTTGGCGCGGTCATTACTTGGATGGGTGGCCGAAAATCTGTGTGGCAAAAAATCATCTTCTCGAGCTCCTTCGTGCATCGGAAGGCACGTTAAGCAGTTGGTCCCGGTTGTTATCTGAGAAAGCAGTCGTTAGGTCAAGTTAGAGGCCTTAGGGCGACCTGACAACTCTAACACCAGGTGAGCCACACCACTATACTATAAAGAAGAAGAGGAAGTACCTATCCAAAAGATTATCCAAAAATGACACAATCGAAGGTCATCTACATCATCAGCCTCCATTAGGAGCTATTACTCTGAAGCATGAGTTTAAGACTTACAGTTCCCCGCTAGCGGAGCAGTGTCCCGCTGTGAGTATGAACTCCTCAGTTATGATGGACCCACCGCAAAGCCACTTGACGTTGTTCAGGTCATCACCGTATCCTAGAAGAGCCTATAAGACAAAAACTGTTATAAACACACTTGAGGTCACTTGAGAGCTTTGGCTTCCACCTGCTCTGTGGTTTCCACAATCGGTCTGCGTGTGGCTTGAAGCGTTTGCACTAGGATAAATATAGGGAAATAAAGGGAAAATACATCTAGAAAACACGACACATGGCGGACGCAGGATTCGAGCCACGCATGTTCACTCAATCCGAGAGTAACATCTTATCCAGTTTTAGACCTTTCTGCAGGTGGAATTCCTGTCGTCGAAAGTGACAAATGAAAGATTCTGTCTTTAAAAGGTCCGAAGTTAATGAATAATCCTGTCAACGAACAGTCTAACAACGAATCGGTTGTAGGTGAACGGTTGCCGAATCAGACCACTGGCGTCGATGGCTGTATTGGATTGTTTTGCAATATGTCGGGTTCGGTTACTGCCCACTGGCACTGCCCACCACAACGTACCAAAGCTGCCCAAACCAAACTGTGGAAGGATAAATTTTCCCCTTGCTTATATTTTCTGGACCCTGCAGACCCTGAGACTCTTTCCACTGGACAAGATTTGCTCAGGCCAGTGTGGAAGTCACTTGATGGTGATGATGTAGTAGAAGTTTTGATTGTAGTACATCAAACTAAATGAAAGGACAACATAAGGTCAATGACCTCGAACTCTCAAAAACAGCTGATTTTCAAGTAAACTTTACACTTAAAATTTTCGAAAAGTACTTTGAATTTCCAAAAGTCGTAGAACAAAAGTTGTTCGCCTAGATGTCTAGAACAACCCCCTTTCGGCTTAAAAGAGCATAACCTGTTACACCTTGTATAACTGACGAATAAAACAATGACCCCATACCATGAAAGGGAACTCCCCTCTCTGGGCGTCCTCCCCCCCAGCTGCCCCCACTGCCGTGAACCTCACGTTGTGACATTTGTTCTTCTCATCCCAATCTTTGACGTAATCGTAGAAGAAATGCTGTTTGCACGGGTAGGGGAGCCGCTTCAGACTGTCCAAGCAATCTGTAATATTATAATAAATAAATATTGCATTGCATGACATTACACAGAGCTAAATCTATACCCAAACTGGGCACTAGGCCTGTACTATGAGTACTAGACAACGGATATACTATACATGTTAACTCCCCTTTTCGGTATTTTGTGATAAAACATAACACGGAGCATCTCGACTAGGATAGGTTAGGTTATTGTTAGAATATGAATACACGTAGAATATGGCGACCGCTGCCGTGGCACGCTCGCTGCGCTCGCTCGCCACAGCGTCTGATACTATAAAAAAACGATGTTATTATTTAGCATAAAGATGATTTGATCTCATATTAAGATTGAGTTCTATGCATGACGCTTTTTCATTAATATTTAGGCGCTTTAGCGTGCAAGCGAAACTGCGTGTAATCATGTTCTAATACTAACCCAACCTCAGATCACTCGAAAACTTAACCTATCCTATTCGGGGCCGACCGTACTTGTGTTAAACTGTAGTCGAGTCGACCGTAGTTAAGTTGAAAGTAGTTTAGATGAAAATATATTATGTATATTAAATAAATGGTGACTCCCGCTCCGGCTTGTTTCTGGGGCAAAGGTTAGCATCGCCATTCGCCATAAAGCGCGGCAATGCTGCAAGTGTAATGGGAACCTTTGCACAGGAACAATAAGGGGCGGGTTATTTGATTAGTTTGTTTTTTTTTTTAATTCAAAATGAAATTAACTTTTCTTCCTAGCTGGTAATTTACTTTTGTCCTTATAAATTAAATGAATAAATAAATATCTGTGACAAACACACAGCGCCATCTAGCCCCATGGTAAGCTGCTAAGCTTGTGTTACGGTGACTAGACAACGAATATAATACTTACCTATATTTATTATTATGATACGTAACCAGTTGAAACTATTCCAACCGAGGTCAAAGTTCATCGCATGACCTTAATCTTTTAATAAATATTTTTTAAACTAAATATCTGTATTCGGTGGTCCAGGGAAAAGGGACAGAGCTACCTGCATTAGAAAGAATTAGAAAAGGACAGAACTCCTGCATTAATCATGCTGTTCCTTTCTAATTACACTATTAGGATGGGACGGAACTCCTTATGGGATTGGACCACTTTTTCTGTGCTTTTTCCACGTGTGTATTCCAGTAATACAACTTTCTTGGTTTATCGCTAAAAACTCAAAGTTTTATCTAAAAATTAAATATAAGTATTAGTGGGACTTTTGGCGGGAACGCGTTGAGGAGATGTGTTCCTAAATTTTCATTTTTGTAAAACCTAGTCCAAAAGCGTGTAAATTGTTTAATTTCGGGGGCATATTAATCAATTTAGTTTCGTGAAGTTTTCACTTTCATTTACACTTGTACACCAAGTGTAAATGAAACTGAAAATCGGTGCAAAACATGGACTTTAGCGTTGTCTCCAAAGTTCCGTGAACAAATATTGTAAAAAAAATGGCCCCCTTTTTACAATGATTCCCTCGACTTGACTTTAACCTATGACGACTTGACTGTTTCGATGCAAATATTAATAATACTTGACACTGGCAAATATCCAAATGGAAAAGTCATATTAAAGAAGAAGAAGTATTAGTGGTACGAAATTAGCACGTTACAAACAAATGTTCCATGGGATTGGAGAAAAATCGTCGCCATTTTTTCTGCAGCCTTCACGCATTGAGAATTATTTCAAACGATTACAGTATAATAGTGGTAGTTCACTATTAGTACGAGATTTTGGCTAAATTGTTCTATATTTCTGACAGAAGCTATACAAGATGTAACGGGCATGCCCTTTTAAGCCGAAAGGGGGTTGTTCTAGACATCTAGGCGAACAACTTTTGTTCTACGACTTTTGAAAATTCGAACTTTTTATTGAAAATTTTGAGGTTATGGGTCACTGAAAAAACAGCTGGTTTTGAAAATAAACGTAATTGCAGTTTCGATTGTTGTCGACTAAACTAAGTGAAAGGACAAGATAAGGTTAATGACCTCGAACTCTGAGAAACAGCTGATTTTCAAGTAAACTTTAAACTAAAAAAAACGAAAACTACTTCGAATTTCCAAAAGTTGTAGAACAAAAGTTGTTCGCCTAGACGCCTAGAACAACCCCCTTTCGGCTTAAAAGGGCTTACCCGTTACACCTTGTATAACTAAGAAAAATAAAAAGTATAATTCATAATTCATTTATTGCGAATAAGGGTACATTATTAATAGACAAATAGTGGTAAATTCTAGTTTTGACTATGGCATTTAGTAAATCCTAGTTTTAACTAGGGAAAACGAGTTCTATCTCAAAACTGGTTTTAACTGGTAACACATAATAATAACAAACATAGACTATATTTTTAAATAACTAAGAAGTTAATAACGATCATATTTTCCTGTTACAAACTGGTATATAAGTAATGATTTCCTGCCATCATCAACAGCAAATAATCATTATAATTGATTAAGTAAATAGAGGAGAGTCCCGCGGTTTCACCCGCATAAATCTGAATATCTAAAATTAAGGTAAAAATCTAATTACCTTATATTATTTTCTAATTTGTTTTAATTGTTCAAGGCATTTCTAATAGAAATATTTTAAAGGAAAAATTCATCTTCAAAATTCACTCGCGACTAGTGCTTACCTAATTTTAGATAATTTATGTTTAGTTATTGTAAAATTAAGTTTTATGAACTTCGATAAAACAATCATTAGACATTTTAATAGTTTTACTATTTTGAAATTAGATGTATTGTTATTTTAAGGGTTTTGACCATCGGGATTTTAACTATACAAGATGTAACAGGTAAGCCCTTTTAATCCGAAAGGGGGTTGTTCTAGACGTTTAGGCGAACAACTTTTGTTCAACGACTTTTGAAAATTCGAAGTACTTTTCGAAAAATTTAGGTGTAAAGTTTACTTGAAAATCAGCTGTTTCTTAGAGTTCGAGGTCATTGACCTTATGTTGTTCTTTCATTTAGTTTGGTCTACTACAATCAAACCTTCAATTACCTTTATTTTCAAAAACAGCTGTTTTCCAGTGAAACATAATCTCAAAATTTTCAAAAAAAAAGTTCGAATTTTCAAAAGTCGTAGAACAAAAGGTGTTCGCCTAGACGTCTAGAACAACCCCCTTTCGGATTAAAAGGGCTTACCTGTTACATCTTGTATATATTTTAATTTTAGATATTCAAATATAACAAAACAGGTAACTACATTATAATTTTAATTCAGAAACTTTTTGTGCTAACCATACTTTATTAAAATCTTGCGGAGGTATTGGGAAGAAAAAGTAATATTTTATTTCGCTAACCAGGCGACTGCTCTAACCACTGAGCTACACAGGAATCCTGTGTAGCTCAGTGGTTAGAGCAGTCGCCTGGTTAGCGAAAGGACGCAGGTTCGAATCCTGTCATGGGGATTTTTTTGGAAATATATTTCCTTGCTAAAAATATTTCTATGTTTAAAATGCCATGAGCAATAATAAAAAAAAAAAAAAAAAAAAAAAGATATATTTTTTTTTATTTAATTGGTTTGTAGGTCGGGAGAACTAATGTATGAAAGATTATTGTTTGAGAACAATAGGCTATGGAGGTATGGGAAGGACCCCACTCAACTATCTATACACAAATTTTCATACAAATCGGTCAAAGTTTGACCGTGAAGAGGAACAAACAAACAAATTTTCGGATTTATAAAATTAGTTTGGATTTTGATTATGAATAGCTGTCATATCATATCATTCAAATATTTAATTATAATTTTGATCTTTTTATTTTGTAGCAAAAAATCAATCCAATACTTAGGTAGGTACTTATAGAATTTTAATTAGTTTTTTGTTTGTATTCGATCATGATTTGTTTAAATATTACTTATCTATGCTTCTATTCTATACTAATCTTACTAATAATAAACGCGAAAGTTTGTATGTGACTTTGTTACTCTTTTACGCAAAAACTACTCAACCGATTGCGATGAAACTTGGAATATAGGTAGCTGGAGACCTGGAATAACGCATAGGCTACTACTCTTTATTTCGATATTGCCGCGGAATCGGGACTTACGGGGGTGAAACCGCGGGTCCTAATTTTATAAAGTGAAAAATCTTATTCGATTGTTTGTAATGAATTGGCTCTACTGGACCGATTTCAAAAATTCTTTCTCCGATAGAAAGTTAAAGAAAATAAATAAATATTGCACGACATTACACACAGCGCAATCAAGCTCCAAACTAAGCACTAAGCTTGTACTATGGGTACTAGACAACGGATATACTATATTATACTTTTTTTTTGTAAATACATACATATTATACATAGAAAGATAGTTATTTATAGTTACATTATCAAGGAGTGATATAGACTACTTTGGTCACAATATTGACGAACTCTGTGGCGCGTCGGGCGAACGCTTGGCTGCAATGCAGACGGTTGCGGGTTGGATTCCCGCTGGGTGCAAACATTTATGCTTAAAAATAAATATTTGTATCTGGTCTGGGTGTATTTCTACGTATAATATGTATGTATTTACAAAATAAAAATAAATGTAGTATATTCGTTATCTAGTCACCGTAACACAAGCTTAGCAGCTTACTATGGGGCTAGATGGCGCTGTCTGTTGGTTACAGGGTTTATTTATTTATTATTATTTATATTCCTACTCTATCGAGACCTTAGGTACGAGTGAAACCGCGGGACGCAGCAATTGATACTCACAGTTTCGAGATTTCCTGTCATCTTTGTACAGCGCACCTTTCGTAGGGTCGATGGTGATCTCGCTGGAAACAAGAGGAAAATTCATTGATCCCGTGGGAATATCGGGATCAAATGTATCTATGTTACTTCTCGATAATGTAGCTTTCTATTTGTGAATGAATTTTTGAAATCGGTTCAGTAGTTGTTGAGTGAGAGAGTAACAAAGTCACATAAATACATACCAACTTTCGCGTTAATAATATAAGTGAGATTTTGCTAAATTCAGCTAAAATCAGTTTTGATAAAATGTCTATAAATAGTCTATGTTACCCGGGTCATTTTTACTAATCTTTTGACACCTCTTTCATTAAAATCGGTTAATGTTTTCGTGTACTGAACCCTGAGTATGAGTTTTGATAGTTTATCGTCTCGATGAAACTGGCAGTTTACTTCCATACATTATTTTAGTTCGTAATAGTTACCGCTAGGGGCGCTGATGGAAAATGTATGAAGTAAATAAGTTAGATTAGGTTAGCTCTATATATGTACGTACTAAAGTATTTATACTCTACTTCCAACTAATATTATACTCCCTTACTTATAAAATATTATTTACACATAACTTAGTATGTGACGTTTGTCTCTGTCTGTCAACTTTGAAACTTCATGTGACGGTAAAGGACAAACGGGACTTTTGTTTTTGACGCGTTAGTGGAACGTTGTCCTTCATTTTTATTTTTGCAAAACCAAGTTTAACTGCGTGTAAATTGTTCATTTCGGCGGCATGTTATCAATTTAGTTACGCGAAGTTCAACGAGTGAAGTGAAAATAAAAATACCAGTGCCAAACACGAGATTAGCACGTTCCAAACAAATGTTCCATGGGGCTGGAGAAAAATCGTCGCCATTTTATCTGCAGCCTTCACGCATTGAAAATTATTTCAAACGATTACAGTATAATAGTGGTAGTTCACTATTAGTACGAGAAACTGGCTAAATTGTCCTATATTGCTGACAGAAAGCCATAACTAAGAAAATGAAAAGACAAACAATGCATAGTTATGCAGAGCATTAGTTAGCGTTTATAAGTAAGGGGGATAATCGCGAAAGTTTGTATGGAAGTATGAATGTATATATGTGACTTTGTTACTCTTTTACGCAAATACTACTGAAACTAATCTAGGAATATAGGTAGCTGGATACCGGGAATAACACATAGGCTACTTTTTATCCCGATATTCCCGCGGGAACGGGAACGGGGCGTAGCTAGTAAGAAATATTTCTTTACTTAATGTCATCGACGAGCTTGCAGTCGGTACAGCAGACCAGCGGTGTCTCGCTGTTGGACGAACACATCTAGAACAAAACAGTAATTGACCGAACGAGCGAAGCGAGTAAGGTCCAGTGTAGACGGGCCTGGCACTGTATCTTTGTTCGACGATAACTTGAGTATCGTAGCTCCGATCTTCATGAATTTTGGTATGCGCGTAGTTTAGGTCAATAGAATTTACGAGTTCTAAGATGAGCCGGATCGGTAGGGGGGTTGGGGAGATAGGGGGGTCGTGAGGTCTCAGTTCGGGGCGAACTCCTAGTTAAGTAGCCCTTAATTTTAAAGGCTACCTAACTAATTGACCGAACGAGCGAAGCGAGTGAGGTCCAGTGTAGACGGGCCTGGCGCTTGTATGTTTGTTAACACCTAGTGTTAGAATATTCAGGTCGCCCTAAGGCCTCTAACTTGACCTAACGACTGCTATCAGAGATACCACCTGAACCAACTGCTTAACGTGCTTTCCGAAGCACGGAGGAGCTCGAGAAAATGCTTTTTTGTCTACAACTTGAGGGTCTTCAAGTCACGAGTGAACAGGTATCTCCTAGGTAAGCGTGTATCATCTTAGACTACGTCGTCGCTTTCCATCAGGTGAGATAGTGGTCCAACGCTTACCAATCCTATTCCTACTTCCAATTTCCTACTAATATTTTAAGCTGAAAGTTTGTAAGTATGTGTGTAAGTGTATATGTGTGTTTGTTACTCAATCAAAAACTACTGAACCGATTGCGACGAAACTTGGAATATAGGTAGCTGGGGACCTGGATTAACACATAGGCTACTTTTTATCATGATATTTCCGCGGGAACGGTACTTACGCGGGTGAAAACGCGGGGCGCAGCTAGTAAATAAATATTGCGCGACATTACACACAGCGCACTGGCAAGCTAAGCACTGCATGGCTTGTACTATGGGTACTAGATAACGGATATACTACATCTTATATATTTTTTTGTAAATACATACATAATATTATACATAGGAAGACACCCAGACCAGATCCAAATATTTATTTTTAAGCCTAAGTATTTGCATACGACGAGAATTGAACATGCAGCCTTCTGCATTGCAGTCAGGCGTTTGCGCAAAGACCATGGCACCCACCTGAGGAGTCTTCTTCTCCTTCAAGGTCTGTATGACAGAGAAGCAAGTCTTCATATCCACACATCGCCCCGGAAACCCATCTAACGTGCAGGGGCTGCCTGGAAAACATTTAATAGTAGTTTATTCACCTCGGTACTAAAGCCCTGTCTTATATAGCGGGCGTCATATTGAATCCAAAGCGTACGAAGGACTCTAGAGAGTTAACTCCCGAGCGCAGCGAGGGGGTCAAAAAGTCCTGAGTGAAGCGTGGGATTCAAGCGCCCAAGATAAAGACAGGCTTTAGTACCGAGGTGAATACGCTACTTTACACATCTACTGCGAGACAATAAAAGGGCTACAAAAATAAGCATTTAACTAACAACAAAACAATAGATTAATGCAACGTGTATGAAATATATTGACATCTCTATAATAATAAAATTTAACAATGTTACATCAAAATGTCGAAACCACACATCGGCCTTAGCTGATGAAAAAAAAAGTGAAAAAGTAAAAGTGAGTGAGTAAGTGTTATAAAATATAGTGTAAATACATACATATAACGCAAAGGTGACTGACTGACAGTCGATTATAGAAACGTCATTTAACATTTGTGAGGTAGGTATATAAATTACTAGCTGCGCCCTGCAGTTTACCCGCGGAATGAAAAACGCGTTGTCAGTTGTAACGGGCGCGGGCGGCCGAGCGGTTCTCGAGCGGTTGCACTTTTTCGTTCATTACTCGGGTTCTACTAATTGGATTTCGATGTAAAGTATACCACGACCTTCCTCAAAAATAGAACTATCCAATATTATAAACCAAATTACAATCGGATTAGTAGTTTTTAATTGTATAAGGAACAGACAGATAAACAGAGAAACAGACAGACAGACATTAAAAATTATATAATTTTGTTTTACTACTTATCCATTTCCAGACCGATTTTTTCTAATTTACTTTCAAGTACAGACTTTTTGTCCTCTTTTCCTTTATTATAAGTACCTATAGATAGATGGATAGATTGGGCAGCTTCTAAATTCAAAATTAGTATGACAATTTTTGAGTTTGAGAGCTGCTTCTTTGTTTAAGTAGTTCTTACATGTTGAGCATTCGGTCGTGACTGACATAGTGATCAACGCACAGCCCTAATCACTGGACGGATCAGGCTGAAATTTGGCTTACAGGTAGATGTTATGACGTAAGCATCCGCTAAGAAAGGATTTTAATAAATTCTACCCCCAAGGGGATAAACGGGAATGACGCGGGTGAAACCGCGTAGCTAGTTAAACTTTATGAATGTGGTTTTGTTACACGCAAAAACTACTCAACCGATTGCTATGAAACTTGGAATATAGGTAGCTGGATACTTGGAATAAAGCTTATATTATAAACGCGGAAGTTTGTTTGAAAGTAAACGAGTATGTTTGTTGCTCCTTCACACAAAAACTACTGAACCGATTGCGGTTTTGCTAAGCAAAAACTTTGACTTTAGACAATTCTTGGTATTCATAAAGCGATCTACGCAACTATTCAAAGTTTTTGCTTAGTAAAGTCGAAGTTTATCAAATTTAGAATGTAAACCAATCAAAAATAATGACCTACACTTTGCTTCTCTGTTATGACTTTGAAGTTCTTTTTAATTTATTCGTATATTACAAAATGTATACTATATAAATACCAATTCAGAGTTTATGCTTAGTCTTTGCTAAGCTCAGTCTGAGCAAAGTCAAAGTAGGTACGCACTATAGATTTCAGACTTAGCTTTTTTTTCAAAGATGCAGATTTAAGTCCTATCAGGACAGGACTTAAATCTGCATCTTTGAAAAAAAAGCTAAGTCTGAGCAAAATCTAAGGCTGAAATCTATAGTGCGTACCTACTAAGCATAAACTTTGAATTGGAATTTATATAGTCGAAATCAGAGATATGTAAAAACTTCTAGATACGTAATAGGGCAAATTTCTTGGCAACACAAATGCAAGCTAGCTAGCCAGAGAAGTCTTAGTTCCATCCCAGCTCACGTCACGATCACCCGCTTGTTATCACACAGTACATTTAGTTTACTTTCACAACATTATTCACAGACAACAATGCCTTCGTGCGTATTTAGGCGATGCACGAATTATACTCCAAAAACTGGCAAAAATATGTCATTTTATACGTAATTAAAGCTGTATTTATTTATTTTAGTTTATTTATTCAAAAAGTTTTTTTTCCAAAAACTCAACGAAGTTTTTGACTTTGACGTTTTATCATTCTCTTCTAACCACTATGAGATGTCATAATAATATTATGAGATGTCATAATAATGTTATGACATCTCTTTCTTACGTCATGCAAGTAGCATTGAGTCTTATGTTTTTAGAAAGAGATAACAATAGTTTCGTCTATTTCTTCTTTAAATTATGTGAATTAATATAAATAATGAGGTTGTATAGCATACTTTGGGCCGCCTTTCAATAATGATTTGTTCTGCAATGGCGTCTCTATAACTTTAATAGACTCATTGGTCGAAATACATTTTGTAATATACGAATAAATTAAAAAGAACTTCAAAGTCATAACAGGGTGGAAATTTTTGGAAAGCATGTCTAAAATTATGACTTAGCTTAGCACTTGGCATTTGAAGTCGAAATTGTCTAAGAATAGGTATGCTAAGATCAATATTATCAAAGTACAAATATTTGTTTGTTTTTTACGCAGCACGTTCTCTTTTTTTACTTCGTAAACATTTAAGAATTTTTCAATATAAACGATTTTACATGCCAAATTATTTCTTTGTTATTTTAAAAACTTTGAATTTGCTGAACAAAAGCTTTGGATAGTTGCGAAAATCGCTTTATAAATACCAAAATTGTGTTAAATCAGTAATCTTAATTAAGTCTGAGCAAAGTCTAAGCACGTTCTATATATTAGGGGTTAAAGTATGAAATTGCCGATTTGTACTGAAAATCTTAATTGTTTATTTTTTAAATTTTTAACAAATTTATTTAATCAAAATAGTTGCCATTATTATCTATACATTGCTGCCATCTAATGGGAAGGTTATTAATGCCTTTGCGATAGAACTCCGACGATCTAGACTGCACAAACTGTGTGAAAGCATTTTGTACTGCCTCCTGGGAAGAAAACTTCTTGTCACGTAGATAATTGTCCAAATCACGAAAAAAATGGTAGTCCGTTGGAGCAAGGTCTGGTGAATACGGAGGATGACGAATGGTTTCTAAGTGCAGTTCCTGAAGGGTCAAAATGGTTTCTCGTGCTGTGTGAGGTCTCGCGTTGTCGTGGAGCAATAATGGTGAAGATCGATTCATGAGTCGGGGCTGTTTTACTGCTTGTTTTGTCAACATGGTTCGGAGTTCGGCACAATAGACATCTGCCGTAATTGCTTGACCAGATCGAAGAAAACTATAGTGAATAACACCATGCTGAGACCACCAAACAGTTACCATTACCTTTTTATTGGTAAGTTTTGCTTTAGGACACTGTTGTGGCATTTGACCTGGGGTCAGCCATTGCATTTTTCTTTTCCGGTTATCATAAAGAATCCACTTTTCATCACATGTTACAATTCGATCCAATATTCCTTCATTTCTGTACCGGTTCAACAAGGCAACACATGTTTCAACACGCGTTTCTTTCTGCAGATCAGTCAAACCATGAGGCACCCATTTTTCGTATTTTTTTATTTTATTGATTTGACGCAAGTGAGTCAATAAAGTGGGTAGGGTAACGTTAAACCATGCCGCTAATTCCTGGGTAGTTTGACTAGGATCGGCTTCCACTATCTTTCTTAATTCATCGTTATTCACCTGTGTGGGCGGTCTTCCTCGTGGCTCGTTCTTTAAGTCGAAATTTCCATCACGAAAGCGTTTAAACCAAAATCGCACGGTGCGTTCATTAGTAGACCCCTCTCCAAACGCAGCATTGATATTGCGGGCTGTTTCTGCCGCGTTAGTTCCGCGTCGGAACTCGTATTCAAAAATCACTCGAATTTTCGCAGTATCCATCTTTCTTGTCTAAATTGAATAACAAAAACAATTGAAAGTCGATATTCAAATGTTTCACATTTTTTAAAAAAAGAACATCACAGAAACCATTTGAAAAAAGTTTCATTCGAAAACCTCAAACCATGAAGATTCTATGTCAATTCAAAGAACCTATTGCAATAAAACGGCAATTTCATACTTTAACCCCTATTATTTCAACCATGACTAAAAAATAGATTTAAAATATAAAAATTTCGAAATTCATTTAGTTTAAAATTTTGACTTTGTTTGTAATAATGTTATGTTAAATGGATTATATGTATTTATAGGGTATGTTTAGTTTTATAATTAGTTTTTGTTTAAGCTTTCTGTTATTTATTTAATAAATTATGTTTTAAATATTTCGTATTTATTTTGATTTTTTGATACTCTCCAGGCATATATTATACAAAAAAGATTCGGAAAAATCCTTATTTTTTTCTAAAAGAATAAAATTAGATAATAAAAAGACAAACCTTCATCCTGCGCTAACACAAAAACTAAACACAAAACAAAATTAAATAGTACAATCAAACTTAACATTTTGATAATGTTTTTTATTACATTTGTATTTGCACTTTCTTTCATAAACATATATTTTTCATTTATGACACGATATAATAAAAAAGATAAATTAAAATGTGAAACACGATCACTCAGCTTGAGAACCAGTTAAGTACTGAGTATATTTTGATAAAACTTCGCAAGATGACGCCGTAAGTTAACAGTCCACCATAGTCAATTTGATTTGATAAAAAAAAATTAATCGCTATTCATTGTACAGACAGAATACTAATTAAGGTACCAGGTGCGCATTTAGAAGTTTTTACCCGACTGCGCGACGCAAAGGAGGGTAATGTGTTTATCAGTCTATGTATGTATGTATGGATGTTTCTATGTGGCGTTCTAGAGGCCAAACGCGTGGACCGATTTTGATGATTCTTACGTCAATCGATTCGTCTTAATCTGGCGAGTGTGACTAAAGACATGACAGTAATCCAAAGTAACTTATGTCCCCACCAGACGCCATATTGTCAAAATTAAAAAATCCAAAATCGTCAAAGTATGTCAAGATGGGTATCGTTGAGTAGGTTTTTAAAAATAAAATAAATTAGTTTTCTTTCACCATTTTTCATTTTAAAGAACCGTTTAGGAAATATAACGGTTTAAAGTTAATTTACAATTATGTACTCCTGCTTTTTATTACTAACGAACAAGTTTTTATTTTTGTTACGTAGTTACGCTTGGAACTATCAAAGTATAAGCCGTGATGGTACAGGTGACAGGAATTTATTGATATAGTCTAAAAAAATATTTACATAAATTGTACCTAGGTACCTACTGAATAAAAGCCTAATAACACTTAGGTACCCAAAAACGTACCTTAAAAATAATAAAGAAAAATAATAAATTTAAACAATAAATAACTAAACCCTAACTGAAATAGAATCTTACTAATATTATAAACGCGAAAGTTTGTATGTAAGTATGTATGTATGTGAGGTTGTTACTCTTTCACGCAAAAACTACTGAACCGATTGCGATGAAACTTGGAATATAGGTAGCTGGGGGACATTATAACCCCCTAATGAAATGAATAGATTACGAGACTTACCTACCATCAATAACTAAAAAGCGTAAAATAAAAAAAATAATTTATAAAAAAACAAAAAACCAAACTGCGTAAAAAATTGGAAAATTGGAAAAATTAGATTGGTAAAATGAATGGGTCCCGACTGTGAGTAATTTTTTATTCATTTATTATGTGTTCTATGTGTATCGATTACAAAACTATTATTACTTAGCGTAATTTCAAATTACTGGGCTTGTTTTTTTCTTTTTGTTTTTTTTGTTGTTTCTATGCGTATTTTTTAATCGAGTCTGGTTTTTGTTTTTTTTATTCAATAACGGTTCCAGTAATTGTTGATTATTCTGCTTGATATGATATCACTAAATCACTTCCAAAGTGTAAGTTATTAACTCCCTTACTTATAAAATACTAGTAGTTCGCACCGAGCTGAGACCTCACGACCCCCTATCTCCCCAACCCCCCTACCGATCCGGCTCATCTTCGAACCGGATCGGAGATCGGAGCTACGATACTCAAGTTATCGTCAAACAAACATACAAAGATACAAGCGCCAGGCCCGTCTACACTGGACCTCACTCGCTTCGCTCATTCGGTCAATTATTTACCCCATGACTAAGTTATGTGACGTTTGTCTCTGTCTGTCAACTTTGAAACTTCATGTGACAGTAGAAGACAAACGATACATAGTTATGCAGCGCATTAATTAGCGTTTATAAATAAGGGCGTTCATGCAGAATAACCAAAATTTAATGAAGCGTTAGTGAAAAAAAAAACTTTTAAATATGCACCTGGTACTATTGTACCTAAAAAATAATTAAAATCTAAAAAATATTATATATAGTTTCATCTATTAAATATGAAAAAATATTTATTAGATAAAATAAATTAATGATTGAAAAACAAATACCTATAGGTAATAGAAAACTGGTGTTTTGGCAGAAAGTTTTGATTGTAATAAACCAAACTAAATGAAACACACTTTGAAAAGGACTAAGAAACAGCTAATTTCCAAGAAAACTTTTAACTTAAAATTTTCGAAAACTGCTTCGAATTTCCTAAAAGTTGTAGAACAAAAATTGTTGGCTTATACGTCTAAAACAACCCCCTATCGGTTTAAATGGGCATCCTCGTTACACCTTGTATAATTAAATTAATTAGGTTATCATAATTAATTGTACTTACATATAAAACTACTAGCTGCGCCCCGCGGTTTCACCCGCGCAAGTTGCGAACCCGCGTTGTTCGAACACCTACCTACCGCAATGCAAAAATCCACACCTAAACGGTCGCCCATTGAAGTACTGTTGAAGCCAGGCGCTGCCGCGCCTGGCATCATCAGTACTTCCCTGGTCGTCCGTTTAAGTGTGGATTTTTGCACTGCGGTTGGTAGGTGAAGTAAAGTATAGTTTGTATTTCATTAGTAAGTGACGATGACGATGACGAAGGATGACGATGACAATGATCATGATGCCACTCTACATAACTTACCCTACCCCTGTGTCGATTTTCATTTATTGAATAGTTATCACCCGCGTAAGTCCCGATCATGCGGGATTTTCGGGATCAAAAGTATCCTATGTCACTCTCTATCATTTAAACTATCGATGTGCAAATTTTCATCCAATAAATAGTTATCACCCGCGTAAGTCCCGATCCCGCGGGATTTTCGGGATCAAAAGTATTCTATGTTACTCTCCATCATTTAAACTATCCCTATGCAAATTTTCATCTATTAGATAGTTATCACCCGCCGTAAGTCCCGATCCCGCGGGATTTTCGGGATCAAAAGTATTCTATGTTACTCTCCATCATTTAAACTATCCCTATGCAAATTTTCATCCAAATCGGTTGAGCCGTTTGACCGTGAAGAGGGAACAAACAAACAAATAAACAAACAAACAAACAGACTTTCGGATTTATAATATTAGTAGGATTTCTTGAATAAAATATGCTCTACCTAAGTTACATTTCTCTTGATTTAGCACAATGTTTTCTTTCAGTATTTGATCTATCAGCTACCTATACTGTATCGGTCATCACAATAAGAAAACCGTTCAAAATGGACCAGCTATGTTCCACAGATAACACATTTTGCACTTCAAACAACTTTAAATACTTTTTTTTTTTCATTCCTAAACGAAGAAATATGGATTATTAAATAGGTTTACGTGATTTGAAGCCACTGTGTTAGTAATTTCGTTTTATTTCCGCTAAATTAAAAGATATTTTATGTTAAAGTTTCACAGTTAGGAGCACTACACTATTCTCCTAAGTAAGGAGAGATTGAGCCGCCATTTTATAGGTTTAGAGCTCTTAACTGTCAATTAATATACAAAATATTTTAATCTAGCGGAAAATAAACGAAAATACTATCACCGAGGCTTTAGATCACGTAAATCAGTTGAATAATCCATATCTTGTGTTTTAGGAATGCCTTTAAAATGTACCGCTACCCCCTAGGTCTGAGCTTTAAGGAAAGGGTGTTTATTTTTTTTTCAAAATGACAAGGTTCGATCCCTGGCTAGGGTAATCAATTTTTCGAGAATCTAATTAATGCCATTTTAGTTTTTGTCAAAATCGGGGACACACTCCTTTCAGCATTTTTCCGATTTCTTAGTAAAATATTCTACTTTTAAGCTTTGGTTTCGGAAACCTAAAACCAAAGGAGGTTTTCAACTCGTCGACATCGTCGTCTTCGACTTCAAAATAGGAAGAAGTTATTTTTCATTTCGTCTCAAAATTACCACGGGATAGGGACTTACGCGAGTGAAACCGCGGGCCACAATTGACTATAAATTACTATCTCCATCTCTATCAATTTTGTAAGCTCTCTTTCTAATAAATACAAAGTTGAACCAAGTTATTTTTTCAATTACTAACAGCGCCACTGTCTTCGTTAAACTAAAAATCTTAATAATTATTTTTAGTTCCATTCTTATCCGCACGAACAAATAAGTTGGTAAATCTGTATGTGTGAAGGCGCCCTTTGATGTAATACGAGACACTGTGAAAGCATTTGTGTATGTGTGCGTGTACAGGTAATGGAATTAGGGTGATCAGTTCGGGAATTTTCCCTAATTTTGGGGTAATTTATTAAGCAATTGTGTTTTAAAAATCTTTTTAATTCAATTCAATTCATTTATTCATAACTCCTTGCACTAGGTAAATTACAATAGGTGTTATAAAAATAAATATGATGTCCTCTAGGCCCACCACAATAGGTATACAGTCAACTTATAAGGTAAGAATATAAATAAGGAGAATTATTTATAACTAGCTGCGCCCCGCGGTTTCACCCGCGCAAGTTGCGAACCCGCGTTGTTCGAACACCTACCTACCGCAATGCAATAATCCACACTTAAACGGTCGCCCATTGAAGTACTGTTGAAGCCAGGCGCCGCTGCCGCGCCTGGCATCATCAGTACTTCCCTGGTCGTCCGTTTAAGTGTGGAGTTTTGCACTGCGGTAGGGAGGTGAAGTAAGGTAAAGTTTGTTTTTCATCAGTAAGTGACGATAACGATGACGAAGGATGACGATGCCGATGGATGACGATGGATGGCGATGACGATAATGATGATGCCACTCTACATCACTTACCCTACCCCTGTGTCGATTTTCATTCATTGAATAGTTATCACCCGCCCGATCCTCCGTGAGTTTCGGGATCAAAAGTATCCTATGTTACTCTCCATCATTTAAACTATCCCTATGCAGATTTTCATCCAATAAATAGTTATCACCCGCGTAAGTCTTGATCCCGCGGGATTTTCGGGATCAAAAGTATCCTATATTACTCTCCATCATATAAACTATCCCTATGCAAATTTTCATTTAATAAATAGTTATCACCCGCGTAAGTCCCGATCCCGCAGGATTTTCGAATTCAAATCCCACGGGATTTACGGGATCATAAGTATCCTATGTTACTCTCCATCATTTAAACTATCCCTATGCAAATTTTCATCCAAATCGGTCGAGCCGTTTGACCGTGAAGAGGGAACAAACAAACAAACAAACAAACAGATTTTCGGATTTATAATATTAGTAGGATAATGTCAATATTAGTTAGTTTGTTAGGTATTTGTAATGTCATTCATTTACTACATAACATGTCAAATAAATTAAAAATATATAACATTTTTAAATTCACACGATTTGTTAACATAGTTACATTTTATTGGGTCTTAATCGCGAAATATTATTTATTCTTCTTACCTTAACGTTTCGATCATGTTACAATGATCTTGGTCGCGAGGGGACTGGAGCTGCGGCAGGTGTCGTCCTCTATATATAACGGTTACTGAGTACCAAACTACCCACATTATCCGTTACACTAGTTCGTAAATAGTTTTTTAAACACCACGCGAAAACTAAGGGGCGCGACACACTACACTCACGATATCCGAAACCACTACCACTAGTAATAGTAATTATTACTATTACTTGCTATTACTAACCAGGAGCTCGATTCGGTAAGGACATAGCATGCGGAATGCCGGCGTAATGCAGGCAACGTGCAGGAGATGTCGGTACGTTATTCGTAATATGTAAGTGTTTTTTTTACTTAATTACTACCTAATTAGTTAAGTAGCCTTCAAAATTAAGGGCTTTACTTAATTATTTCAATAGCTCCCTTTGTTCCTCATCCAATCAGTATTAAAAGAAGTTATAGAATAGCTATTATTTTTACTCCTGCAACAAATCGACTTCTGCAATCCTCATGCATCCCGCCTGTTTGTTGCATGCTATGTTTTTAGAGAATCAGGGCCCAGGGGCTCGATTCGGTAAGGACATAGCATGCGGAATGCTACTTAACTCATTAAGTAGTAATTAAGTAAAATTACATTTACAGAATACGAATTAACGTACATCTCCTGCACGTCGCCTGCATTCCGCCGGCATTCCGTACACTATGTCTTTAAGGAATCGAGCCCCAGGCCCGTCTACACTGGACCTTACTCGTTTCGGTCGTTCGGTCAATTTATTTCCCTATAATTATTGATTACTTACCCTATAATTTGACACTCAAAAATTACCCTAAAGTTTTAGGGTAATTTTCCCCGGGTAATATTTCCCCTACCCTTGCAACCCAGGGGACAACGACTCTGCACCCAAACCGAATAAACCAGTCAGTCCGGGTTTACCCTTCGTTCCTAAAACACGCGTGTGCTGTGACGTGCTCTCTCTATATTCTGTGGTTTATCAAATTGAGTGTTATTTTTTGAAAAAGGAACAGCGATTTTGTGACTTTTCTCCTTAGAGGTAAGTTGTGTTATAGTTTTTTGGGGAGACTGGGTTGTTTTACCCGATTTTTCGGGGTATTTTTGTTTGTTTGGCAGGCTTGATTGGATGTCCAGTTTGGTGTAATGGAATTTGGATCTATGTACGTTTGTTTGTTTGTATTTCTTTATGTAGGCATATCTAATATAATGTGACACATGTAATAAAATAAATAAATAAATATTGCACGACATTACACACAGCTCTAGCCCCAAACTAAGCACTAAACTTGTACTATGGGTACTAGACAACGGATATACTACATTATACTTTTTTTTCATACTTAGGTACATAAAATATGATACATAGAATACACCCAGATCCAGAAACAAAAGAAATATTTTGGTAATAAGGTTGCGGAAATCGAACCCGCTACCTTCTGCGCCGCGCCTCAGAAGCCGTCATTTACATAATATAAACCATTCTTCAAAGACTGTTGAGAGGTCTCAAAGTACTAGCTGCGCCCCGCGGTTTCACCCGCGCAAGTCGCGACCCCGCGTTGTTCGAACACCTACCTACCGCAATGCAAAAATCCACACTTAAACTGTCGCCCATTGAAGCACTGATGATGCCAAGTTTGAATTTTTGGACTGCAGTAGGTAGGTGAGTGATGATGACGATGGATGACGATGGATGACGATGGATGACGATCGATGACGATCGATGACGATGGATGACGATCGATGACGATGATGATGATGCCACTCTACATCACTTACCCTACCCCTGTGTCGATTTTCATTCATAAATAGTTATCACCTGCGTAAGTCCCAAATCCGCGGAATTATCGGGATCAAAGTATCCTATGTTACTCTCCATCTTTTAAACTATCCCTATACAAATATTCACCCAAATCGGCCGAGCTGTTTGACCGTGAAGAGGGAATAAACAAACAAATATATAAACTTTCGGATTTATAAATGTAAGTAAGAAGATAAGTTTACTCTTTTAAGAGACTAGATTTGCTAGAAGGTAATGGTCGCTTGACAGTGAAGTATTTCAAACTCGGCTCAGACGGACGAGCTTCATCAGTTCCTATCATAGGTGACACACCTTTGAAAATTCGGAACAAAATTCGAACGTTTCTGTTTGAATACCTACCTATTCGGTTTCACCCGCGTAAGTTTTGATCCCGCGGGAACATCGGGATCAAAAGGATATGTAATGGTAGATCCTGCAGTAAGGATATCATGGTAAGGCCCAATATCTCAATGATAAAAATACTTAAGGCGGCGATAGATGATAAGCAACGGTCCTTGTCCTATTGCATATAAATGAGCGAGATGGAATTGCGTGAAAAATCTACAATTTCTCGTAAAATCAATAATTAACGAAGATTAAAATAATATTTTGAAAAAATGCGATGAAGAGGTTCTAGGTATTGTATTTTCTAATATTATGATGCCTATAAGAAAATATAGCGGTTAAGGATTTAGAAGAAAAATTGATTTATTTTGTAAAACAGGGGTAACTTTGCCTGTATAATAGTGGTATTTAAAGTTATTTTTTATTGTTTTTGAAATGAAGGGGACACTTCTTGTATCATGTACAATAACATTAAACATTGTTTAAAGATCTATTTGATACCGGTTATGAATAAAACTATTTAATCGGAAGGGATTTCACATGAGTCGCGTCCTTAATAGAAATATGATCCGTCCTTGGGGTTTCCACTTAGGTGTTCTGTTACAAACTCGAAAAAACCAACCCTTAAAGGAAAGGGTTGAAATTTCCATCCAGTTGGAAAGGACATCTTGCTTCTTACTAATCCTACTAATATTATAAAGCTGAAAGTTTGTATGTGTGTTTGTTACTCATTTACGTAAAAACCGCCAAACCGATTACCATGAAACTCGGTATTTAGATAGCTGGAGACCTGGAATAACACATAGGCTACTTTTATCCCGATATTCCCGCGGGAACGGAACTTACGCGGGTGAAACCGCGGGGCACAGCTAGTCCTACTAATATTGTAAAGCTGAAAGTTTGTGAGTATGTGTGTTTGTTACTCCTTCACGCAAAAACTTCTGAACCGATTGCGATGAAACTTGGAATATAGGTAGCTGGATACCGGGAATAACACATAGGCTACTATTTATCCCGATATTCCATCGGGATTTGGACTTACGCGGGTAAAGTCGTCTAATGTGGTTACATCTTATCATCCGAACTGATAACTGCTATCAAAATAAGTTTTATTTCTTTTTAAACTAATATTTATTTTCTCACGCTTTTTAGGGTTCCGTTGGCTATAAATTCGTAATTTATTTCATCATCAAACATCATCAATACTGATAATAAAATCGTAACTTAGCGGAGTCTGTTTTTGAAAGATATTTTGAAAAAAACTATTTTTAGGGTTTTTTTACTAACGTAACAGACCCCATTTCCGTGTTTAACTTTTTGTCTGTTTGTCTGTGCGTTTGTGCGCGCTAATTTCGGAAACGGCTGTACCGATTTAAATAAAATTTGGTATGCAAATAGCTTGGCTTCGATTAACATATAGGCTACTTTTTATATATCAAGTCCGGATATCCGGATAAAGAATAAAAATTGCGTAATTTCGTTGTTTTTAACCATCGTCATCCATCGTCATCTATCGTCATCCATTGTCATCAACACTTACTGACATACAAATTTTGCCTTAATTCACCTACCTACCGCCATGCAAAAATCCGCACTTACACAGACGACCAGGGAAGTACTGCTGCTACTTCAATGGTCGACCGTTTAAGTGTGGATTTTTGCATTGCGGTAGGTAGGTGTAAGAACAACGCGGGATCGCGACTGGCGCGGGTGAAACCGCGGGGCGCAGCTAGCATTATAATAAAAGAAATACGATTAAAATTGAAAGAAAAAATTCATTTTTTTTTCTTTGATATTTGAACAGAGCTCTTAAAAACAAGGTGTGTCGACGAATTTTAATCTTCTTAAATACTTAAGAAGCTTATATTATATTAAAAACAGACAGACAGTATCGCATTCCCGAGTTATATCGGTCAGCGGTTCTTTGTTACAACCTACTCTCTATTTTTTATGTCTGTTTTTGTGTAAAAAAAAAAGCTTTCGAAAAAGTAGAGTTAGGTTTGGTTATAAGAATACTAGCTGCGCCCGTTTATCGAGAAAAAAATAGCCAATGTGTTATTCCAGGTTTTCAGCTACCTTTATTCCATGTTTCATCGCAATCGGTTTAGAAGTTTTTGTATACATATAATATACCTACAAACTTTCGCGTTTATAATACTTGCGCGCCCCGCGGTTTCACTATAATTCACTTCGATAACGGGATAAAATGTTGCCCATGTGTTATTCTCGGTATCCAGCTACCTATACTCCAAGTTTCATCACAATCGGTTTAGTAGTTTTTGAGTGAAAAGTAACAAAGTCACATAGAGACTTACATGCAAACTTTTCCGCTTATAATATTAGTAAGATTTTGAAGTGAAATTTTGTCTAATAATAATAATACAAGGGCAACAGGGTGTCTGTTTGAACTAGCTGCCGCCCGCAGCTCCACTCGTTACTCGATGCAATTAGCTCGCTCAATATACAAACAAAGATGATTACGCTGTGTCTAAGTCTAGGGATGGGGCACGCTCGATTGGAAGCAAAATATCGATATCGATATTCTATTCAATACTATAAATGCAAATGTTTGCATATATTTATGAAGGTTACTCTTTCACACAAAAATTACTGAAGCGATTGCGATGAAACTTGGAATTTGTAGGCTTAGAATAACACATCGGCTACTTTTTATCACGGTTTTTGATATTACACACAGCGAAATCTAGACTTAAACTAAGCAACTAGGATTGTGCTATGGGTACTAGACACTGGATATATTAAATGTTACATAAGTAAATACATATAAAATCACCCAGAACCAAAGACCAACATATAAATTTTCAAGCATAAATACTTGTTTCTATCGGGTATTAAACCCATAATCTTCTGCATTGCAGTCGGGTATTCGCCCAACGCGCCACAGAGGTCAGATTGTTCAATAGCTTCTTATAATGATATTAAAAACCTATTAATGTTAAATACATTGGTAATCGGTTGTTATTTATAGAGAAACAAGCGCAGCAGGGTGCAAATCAATAGTCATTAGTCGAAATTTGTGTGTAAAATGTGTTTTATTTTAATTTATGGTATTATTTGTATGTTTTGAAATGTTTAGTTGTATGTTTCTCTCACCTCTTGCTGTGATTTTATCATTTTGTAGTTCATTTAGATTTAATTTGTATGCTGTTGTAATTTTATTTATTTTATATTTAATTTTCTAGTTAAGACGGCGATAGATGATAATTATCGGTCCTTGTCCGATTGCATAGAAATGAGCGAGATAGAATTGTACGAAAAAGCTATAATTTCTCGTAAAATCAATCATTAACGATGATTATAAAAATATTTTTTAATGCGATGAGGAGGTTATGGGTATTGTATTATCTAATATTATGATGCCTATAAGAAAATATACTTAGCAGTTAAGGATTTAGAAGAAATATTGTTTTATTATAAAGAGTAAATATTTATTTGCTTGTTTGTAATGAATAAGCTCCGAAACTACTGGACCGATTTCAATAATTCTTTCACCAATAGAAGGCTACATTATCAAGGAGTAACATAAACTTTTGGTCTCGTTATTCCTACGGAATCGCGGCTTACATTTACAAAACCGCGTAGCTAATAATAAAATAATACGGTGTCCATCTCAAATTTTGAAATTAAATGTTACTAAAACGGGCCTCTACGTGTTGGCTTCGGCCCCACGCACGCCTTTCAAAGGTCCGGGTGCTCCATAGCCCCGAGTATCAGAAATGGTAACAACAAATAATAATAAATATTGCCTAAAATTACACACAGCGCAATCTAGCCCCAAACTAAGCACTAGGCTTGTACTATGGGTACTAGACAACGGATATACTACATATTATACTTTTATTTTGTTGTAAATACGAGTAAATACATAATATTATACATAGAGATATCGATATACTCCCCTCTCGAGGTTACCCCATCACTATTAGAGTCCACAAACGGCTGTTCGCTGCAGATAACTCGTCCAAATAGTGCTGCGATGCGCCCAATCTGCATAGTAATCGAGTTTACGTACAGATGTACGTACGAACGTGTTTCTTAGTAAATAAATATAGCAGGACGTTACAAACAGCGCCATCTAGCCTTAAACTAAGCACTACAAGCCTACCCCCTTTTTAATAAACGCTGATTAACAGCTGCAGAACTATGTATCGTTTGTCTTTTCAATTCATTTCTTAAGACGGCGATAGATGATAATTATCGGTCCTTGTCCGATTGCATATAAATGAGCGAGATGGAATTGCGTGAAAAAATCTACAATTTCTCGTTAAGTCAATCATTAACGAAGATTAAAATAATATTTTTATACAATGCGATAAAGAGGTTCTAGGTATTGTATTTTCTTATATTATGATGCCTATAAGAAAATATAGCGGTTAAGGATTTAGAAGAAAAATTGATTTATTTTGTAAAACAGGGGTAACTTCGCCTGTATAATAGTGGTATTTAAAGTTATTTTTTATTATTTTTTCTTCTTGTATCATGTACAATAACATAATACATTGTGTAAAGATCTATTTGATACCGGTTATGAAGAAAACTATTCAATCGGAAGGGATTTCACATGAGTCGCGTCCTTAATTATGGACGTTCTGCTAGCAATTAAGAGCAATTTAGTCCAGTTTCACGTGTTTAATAGTGTACTACCAAATCGTTTCAAACAATTTTAGATGCGTAAGGATAAGATAAGATGGCGGCGTTTTATTGCTTCCCCATCCCATGGGAACATTTGCTGGCAACGCGCTAATTGACCGAACGAGCGAAGCGAGTGAGGTCCAGTGTAGACGGGCCTGGCGCTTGTATCTTTGTATGTTTGTTCGACGATAACTTGAGTATCGTAGCTCCGATCTTCATGAATTTTGGTATGCGCGTAGTTTAGATCAATAGAATTTATGAGTTCGAAGATGAGCCGGATCGGTAGGGGGGTTGGGGAGATAGGGGGTCGTGAGGTCTCAGTTCGGGGCGAACTACTAGTTTATTTTCACTACACTCGATTAATTTCGCGGAATTAAATTGTTAATATGCCACCAAAATTAAACAATTTACACGCATTAAAACGACGGTTTAAGCAAATTAAAAAATTCACGTATAATTTAGAAAAATTCTCGCCTTTGGGTGGCGCGAGCTCATACCTTGCCGCGGGAGAATTTTTGAAGTTGAATTTTTCCTTTACAATATTTATATACAATATACGTACCAATTAGGAAAGTATCAATTTACCTTTTTATGTCTTCTCTAATATACAACGTTTAAAGAAACAAACAGATCGACATACGAATGGCTTTTTTATGTTAATGTTATTGCTTTAGTTTTACATAATACTCATAGACTAGCTGTTACCCGCGGCTTCCTCTGCGTAGAACTAGTGCATAACCGACTATTTCGTTCATTACTCGGATTCTACTAATTGGATTTTGATGTGGAGCATACCAACCACGACATTCCTCGAAAATAGAACTATCCAATATTGAAAACCAGATTTCAATCGGATTAGTAGTTTTTAATTGTTTATGGAACATACAGAGAAACAGACAGACATGAACTTTAAAAATTATACTACTTATCCCTAGACCACTTTTTTTTAATTTACTTCCAAGTACAGACTTTTTGTCCTCTCTTCCTTTATTATAAGTATAGATAGATGTGTTACCAAAGACAAGCCTTGTTTTAACAAATTTGACATTAAATAATAGGTCGTGACAAACAGATAGACGAACATTAAAGTGATTTTAAAGTGGTTCTGTTTTTTACCCTTTGATGTATGGAACCTTAAAAACAACAGCTATCTCTTTCACTCTCACTTAAAATGCCATAGATATACATCTCGCTCTTGCTTCAAACTCTGGTTAGTTTTACCTTGGCTTTATGACGCCACTGAAAATCGAAGAAGTTACTTCTAAAACGACTTGTTTTTTATGACATTCACTGTTTTGGTTGTTGTAGGTTAATTTTGTGTTAGGTTTTCGCGATTTTACCTAATAAGACACAAAATTTACCGGGTTTTACCGGTAAATATTGTGTTTACCGGTAAAACCGGTTTTACCGTTATTAAATAAAACGGGAGTTTATTTAATAACGGCATTATTACAAAGTACCGAGCTTCTGCTAACTTTACAGTTAGCTTTTTCAATTCACCGATTTGTTGTTTTAAGGTTTAAAACTGCGTTCCGCGGTTCCGCTACATTGTGCATGCTGTCCCTTTCTAATAGTGTTATTAGAACGAAATGGGACATGCTGTCCCTTTATAATAGGTAGTGTTAACAGAACAGTTAATAGAACGCTGCATTGAGAATGCTGTTCCTTTCTAATAACACTATTAGAAAGGGACAGAACTCTGCATTGAAGCGTCTAACTTTTTAGCTCTACATGAGCATTATATCTAGTAATATAACTTCTTTGGCTTCTTCACGGCTTCTTAGTTATTATATATATATAATATATATTATTATAGATATTATAGGTATATATCTTAATAATTATTATTATTTTTATTAACTTTTTAGTTTGCTGTTATTTATAATACTTTGTTTTTGTTGAGTTCCTAAATTGTTTGTTTGTTTTTTTTAAATTATTTGTTTGGCATTAAGTATTTTAATTTTATACAAGATGTAACAGGTTAGCCCTTTTAAGCCGAAAGGGGGTTGTTCTAGACGTCTAGGCGAACAACTTTTGTTCTATGACTTTTGAAAATTCGAAGTACTTTTCGAAAATTTTAAGTGTAAAGTTTACTTAAAGATCAGCTGTTTCTTAGAGTTCGAGGTCATTGACCTTATGTTGCCCTTTCATTTAGTTTGGTCTACTACAATCAAACCTTCAATTACCTTTATTTTCAAAAACAGCTGTTTTTTCAGTGAAACATAATCTCAAAATTTTCAAAAAAAAAGTTCGAATTTTCAAAAGTCGTAGAACAAAAGTTGTTCGCCTAGACGTCTAGAACAACCCCCTTTCGGCTTAAAAGAACTAACCTGTTACATCTTGTATATTATTATAAATTATTATGTTGTGTTTATTGCACCTACTGTGTAAGTTGTGTGCCTGTCTGAATAAACGTATTTTCTTTCGTTCTTTGGCAAAGAATAGCAAAAGGTATGAAAAAAAAACAATTCAAAATGGCCGTCTCCATTTTGAGAGAGAAAATAAAAAGATGTCAAATGCGTTAATGTTTGTGTCACGTCCGAGCTTATTGACTCTACTTTAGTGATGGGACAGTTAGACGTCAATTATAATTGTCGATATCGATAATATTCCCAAAAACCCAAACCCAAAAAAAATCAGAGTAGATTACCTTTTCTTTTTTTACAACTTTCTATTTGGAAGGCGGTTAAAATACAGAAAGCTCATAAAAACATAAATTTCCCATGTCTTATTCGCGTATTGTTATTTTTAAATTATCTTACTTTGACGTTTCGATTATGTAACAATAGTCTTGCTCGCGAGGGATCTTTGTCACTTAATATGAGCACAAAATGTGTGAGAATAGTATTGAAAACTATAATCATAATCATATCATTTATTTTGCAAACATGGGTTACAATAGGTCTTAAGATTAAATAAAGTATGACCAAGCCATGTCTCACTTTGGCTAGCTTTATGCTGAGTCCCCACCATTTCGCAACTAAGTACCTACTCACACTGAGTTCAAAAAGTTATTATATAAACTATCGACAATCGACATCACGGTGTCCCATCACTATTCAACTATTGACATATCGATCCCAGAAAGGGTCAACACTCAACAGCTCACAATTTGTTATGCATGTGAGAAAGAACCCTAATTTGGCGGTTCAAGTATAGGGGGCAGGATTCTGTTATTTTTTTTATATTTCTTATAGTTTATTCAATTCAATTCAATTGAATAAATATTGTATTATACGACATTGCACACAGCTCAATTTAGCCCCAAACTAAGCACTAGGCTAGGCTTTTACTATGGGTACCAGACAACGGAAATACTACATAAATACATAAAATATTATGCTTTTTTATTAATTAAATAATTTATTATTTATTTTTATGTCATCCTTTTGTCGTTCAAAAAAATTAAGTAAATTTCAAACAAAAAATAACCCGACTACTTTTAAAAACCGAAGACAATTTTTTTTAAAGCATTTTTTTCATTTTCTTTTTTTTAATTGTCTGATGTTTTGAATTTTTTTTTTTGCTGAACGACTTCGCGACGGCTTATAAGACAACATGGTAGGGCCCAATATTTATTCATAACAGTTCGGCGCCGGCAACGCATACCTCGCGTACTTCAGAGTTGTTCACAGGAACCGGCAACGCACCATAAGCGGGCCGACTGGCACTCGAATCAAACTTATTTTTTCGGATACGGTCAATTTTGATTGATTAAACAGAAATATTTGCACCCGGGGGCGGTTTTGATCAATGTCTTTATTCCAGACAAGTAAATCAATTGAAAAACAGTGAAAATAAAAAACTTAAAACTAAGCTAAAAGTTAAAGTTTAACTGTGTGTTTCCGCAATTAGCCCTACTATTGGGCCTTTGTGCGTGATTTTAAGCCGTGGTTTTCCTCACGATGTTTTCCTTCACCGTAAGAGCGATGTTAATAGCGCTCATAAATTTTTCTTAAGGACGCGACTCATGCGAAATCCCATCCGATTGAATAGTTTTCTTCATAACCGGTATCAAATAGATTTTTAAACAATGTATTATGTTATTGTACATGATACAAGAAGTTTCCCCTTCATTTTAAAAACAATAAAAAATATCTATAAATGCCACTATTATACAGGCAAAGTTACCCCTGTTTTACAAAATAAATCAATTTTTCTTCTAAATCCTTAACCGCTATATTTTCTTATAGACATCATAATATTAGAAAATACAATACCTAGAACCTCTTCATCGCATTTTATAAAAATATTACTTTAATCTTCGTTAATGATTGATTTTACGAGAAATTGTAGATTATTTCATGCAATTCCATCTCGCTCATTTATATGCAATCGGACAAGGACCGATAATTATCATCTATCGCCGCCTTAAAGAAAAACACATTGGTGCGCGGCCGGGATTCGAAACCAACTTAAGGAAACTATACTTGATACTTTGTTCTTGTTTCTTGTGGCTTCTTCTCATCGGAGGGCGCGTTCCGAAGCCACACTAAAATCACTACATTTAAGACGTAGCCAAATGATCATGTGCATTTATTAATGTACAAGATCTAACTAAAGAAAATAAACTTTGACTTTGACTTTGTGTTCAGTTATGAACCGATTATGGCCGTTTGGAAATTAGCCAGTAATTTATAACGTTTGCAAGGTACTTATTTGCATTGTATGACTGCCTCTGAGGCGTGGCAGGCCAAGCCCGGACTGTGACGCAGATAGTTGCTGGTTCGATTCCCGCTGTGGACAAATATTTCTGCTGACCATAAATGTTTGTTTTTGATTCTGGGTATTTCTATGTATCATTTGTATGTATTTACAAAAAAAAATGTATAATATTATTTAGTATATCCGTACCTATAGTACAAGCTTAGTGCTTAGTTTGGGTCTAAATAGTGCTTTGTATAATGTCGTATAATATTTATTTATTATTATTATTATTAGAATTAAGGATTTTGGTAAATTCAACACTATTGGAAATTCAATATTCTAGAAAACACCACAATTTGAAATTAAACATTCTAGAAAATTCAACAACTTGAAATTCGATATTTTCAAAATTTACCATCGTAGTAAATTCACCACTCATCAACTCACTCAAGGGTTGTTATTGCGCCCATTTCTTTAGAGAACCATCTATAATACGCCACCTTATTTGGGGTGTCTTTTAGAAATCTATCGTTGTTTTCTTTTACCCAAGAGAATTGATTCTTATTTTTTCGTTTTCTTTGTAAAACATTGGATACCATGGTGCGTGAACGCATTTATGAGTTCCGTAAGAATGATTATTAAACCCTCACACACACACTCACTCAAATTCATCAGGCGCCCAGAATCGCGCCCCTGAAGAGCCTTCATTAGCGACCGGCTTCGTGTATTTGAAAGCAGCTAATTTTGATAATGAGGTCTCTTAGACCTCACAGCCAACGACAAACTGGAGTAGGTACAGTCAGAAAAGGACTGAAGGTACCAGGTGCATATTTTAAAGTTTCATGTTTTTCAATAATGGTTCAGTAATTGTTGATAATTGTGTTTGATATCACTAAAGCGTCCTAACTGTTAGTAATTTCGTGCAGAATAACCAAAAAATATTAAACAGCTAGTGATAAAATTTAAACTTTAAAATATGCACTTGGTACCTTGTCCTTTGCTGACCGTACCTACTTAAGAAGAATCCGCTGTCTAGTCACCATAACACAAGCCTATAGCACTGTCTACTTGTCTATCTATACTTATATAAAGGAAAAGAGGACAAAAAGTCTGTACTTAGAAGTAATTTAAAAAAGAAGTTAGGAAAAGTAGTAGAACAAAATTATATAATTTTTAAAATTCATCTGTTTATCTGTTTGTTCCTTATACAATTAAAAACTACTAATCCGATTGAAATTTCGTTTTCAATATTGGATAGTTCTATTTTCGAGGATAGTCGTGGTATACTTTGCATCGAAATCCAATTAGTAGAACCCGAGTAATGAACGAAAAAGTGCAACCGCTCGGGAACCGCTCGGCCGCCCGCGCCCGTGATAACGCGTTTTTCACTTCTGTGGGTGAAACCGCGGGGCGCAGCTAGTCTAAAATACAGCTTGATAAGAATGACAGGTATCATTAAACCGAACGAATTAACTTTGTGTTAGCGTCTACCCATAGAAATAGTACAGTAATTACTAAAAAGCTTACTTCGTCAAATAAATGGTCCCGCTTGATGTTAGAGAGACCTCAGTATATCCTTGTTTCACTTTAGTGTTCGTCGTTTAGTTAGATAAGGACAGACTGGGACCAACTGGGTTCAACAGGACCGTTTTGATATGTCAAAGCAAAAACTACCTTAACGTTAGAGAACATGATTGAAATTCATATATCAAAAGTTGTCAAGTTCCCAGTTCTAGGAGCGAAGACGACGATGTAACATGTCTGGTGGACACCGCTCCGCTCGTGATAGGAACTCGGCTCTCAGTGGTATCGTTATACCCAAAGAAATCGAATATAAGAAACAATCGTTTGAAAAAATGTTCCACGCGAACGGTGGTTGCGGGGCCTAGAACGATGATTCGACCGCCAGTCTGTCACTAAAGATCGTCCGCCATTGGTCGATCATACGTAATACTGTACGGAACAGTCAGTGTGTGCATCTGCTGCTGTGTCACCGTGGAACATGGAAGTTAGAACTCTATTCTATTTATTCCACGTAGGTTATACCGAATCGAAATATTGATTACTTCAATTGTTAGCATAAGAAGGTTGTTTTTTTAACCATGTCAGTCTGGACATCGCCTGTCAATAATGACAGCCATGGCATAGTATATAGTCATATTAGTGACGGGAGATCATCACGACACGTACCTATTATCGATATATCGATACTTATAGCCGACATCGGTTAAAAGTATCGATTTATCGATAATAGGTACGTGACGGGAGATCATCACGACACGTACCTATTATCGATATATCGATACTTATAGCCGACATCGGTTAAAAGTATCGATTTATCGATAATAGGTACGTGACGGGAGATCATCACGACACGTATCTATTATCGATATATCGATACTTTAACCGACATCGGTTAAAAGTATCGATTTATCGTCGACATTTTTGTATGTTTACGAGTACTAGCTGCAACCCGCAATTTCACCAGCGTAAGACTCGTTCCCGCGGGATTATCAGGATAAAGTCAAAGTTAAAGTTTTAACTGTGTGTTTCCGCAATTAGCCCTACTATTGGGCCTATGTGCGTGATTTTAAGCCGTGGGTTTCCTCACGATGTTTTCCTTTACCGTAAGAGCGATGTTAACAGCGCACATAATTTTTTCTTAAAGAAAAAGACATTGGTGCGCGGCCGGGATTCGAAACCACGACCTTCGGAAAGAGTGTCGGGGTATCTACCACTAGACCAACAGGGCTCTATCATATATTATGAGGATAAAAAGTAGCCTATGTGTTATTCCCGGTATCCAGCTACCTATATTCCAAGTTTCATCGCAATCGGTTCAGTAGTTTTTACGTGATTGAGTAACAAACACACATACATACATACTCACAAACTTTCAGCTTTATAATATTAATAGGATACAGGATGTTCCGACGATGACCATTTAAGCAGACAGGGGGTTGTTCTAGACGTCTAGACGAACAACTATTGTTCTATAACTTTTGGAAATTCGAAGTTGTTTTCGAAACATTTCAGTTTAATGTTCACTTGAAAATCAGCTGTTTCTTAGGGACCGTCTCTACAAGCGTTAGAATAAATAAATAATAAATAAATAAATCCTGTGACGAACACACAACGCCATCTAGCCCCGTGGTAAGCTGCTAAGCTTGTGTTACGGTGACTAGACAACGGATATACTACTTATATTTATTTTTCTTTTTGTAAATACATACATATTATACATAGAAATACGCCCAGACCAGATACAAATATTTATTTATAAGCATAAATATTTGCACCCAGCGGGAATCGAACCCGCAACCTTCTGCATTGCAGCCAAGCGTTCGCCCGACGCGCCACAGAGGTCGTCAAGAGACACAGAGAATCGCGGCGATATTATCGTGGAGCCACTTATTTTAATACAATCTATATTAACTTTTTTTTATTTAATTTAAAGCGCTGCATAACTATGCATCGTTTGTCTTTTACTGTCATATGAAGTTTCATAGTTGACAGACAGAGACGAACGTCACACAACTTAGTCATGTTTAAATAGTATTTCAAAAAGATGTCAAGTGGGATATAATTGGATAGGTATTTTAAAATCATTTAAAACTAAGTTTCAATTAGTATTGAGTTAGAACGCCATATTTTCCACGTCCCCGCCAAAAATCCCGGTAAGAAAGCAAGAGAAAAACACAGGAAACCGTCAGAAGTAATAAATCGGTCATCACCTGCGTGAGCGCTCTGTTGGAGATTGATATTTATCTGGGGAAGTATTTATAGATGATGAGACGTGATAAACATAAGTTAATACTTTCTAAATTTTATTCTCGTGTAGTCAACGAATTTGAATATACAACAAGTATAATAGAAGTTGTAATCCTTTGAAAAAATGTTCCACGCAAACGGTGGTTCTTGTTCTTGTATCCTACTAAGCTGAAAAGCTAAAAGTTTGTGTGTATGTATGTGTTTATAAGTGTAGCAATGTGGCTCACCTAATGTAAGGCTACGTCCGCACAGACCGGAGCCTGGCTAAGCGCCCAGACTCTGTCTAATCCTACTAATATTATACAGCTGAAAGTTTGTATGTGTTTATGTGTGTTTGTTACTCAATCACGCAAAAACTACTGAACCGATTGCGATGAAACTTGGAATACAGGTAGCTGGATACAGGGAATAACAGATAGGTTACCTTTTAACCCGATATTCCCACGGAAACGGGACTTACGCGAGTGGAACCGCGGGGCGTAGCTAGTATTATAAATGTGAAAGAGGGTGTGTTTTTGGATGTTTGTTACTCAATCACGCAAAAACTAGTGAACCGCTTGCGATGAATTTTGGATTATAAGTAGTTGGATACCGGCAAAAAACACACATAGGGTAAATTTAATCCCGATATTCCCGCGGGAACGGGACTTATGCGGGTGAAACAGCGGGGCGCAGCTATTAATGTATATTTAACTTACAATATAGGTAGTTTAGTTTCTAAAATTCATCACGAGATGGCACCACTCGTACCAGCTAGATCACGCTATTTTTGTGTTTTGATGTTTTATATGGTTCAAATTCAATTCCAAATATTTTATTCATTTAAATATTTCAATATAAGTACATAATATATTTTTAGAAACGTCAACTTCGGTTATCAAGACGTTTAATAAATCTGTACGAGCCGGATCATGATGTATGCTTCACAAAAAAGGTATTCTACTTATAAACTTATAGGTACTTATAAAGCCTAGCGAAACCTATCGCGTAATTTATAGGTAGGGCGTATTTTTATGTATAATAATGTATGTATTTACAAAAGAAAAATCAATATAAGTAGTATATCCGTTGTCTAGCCAGCGTAACACAAGCTTAGCAGCTTACCACGGGGCTAGATGGCGCTGTGTGTTCGTCACAGGATTTATTTATTTATTAATTAAAACGAACAGTACAATATTCGCTTTTCGCTGAGATTGTGCCTATTCGGGCAGCGCACGACTTCTTTCTAATTGTATTTGTCTGTTTTTTATTTTGATCGTATTGTTTGTATTTCCATTATTTATTTATTTTCCCATCTTCTCTGATCTTGTGTATCTTTTTGTTTAGTTGTGTGCTTGTCTGAATAAACTTGTTTTCTTTCTTTCTTTCTTTCTAATATTCGCGACCGCGGCCGCACTGAGCGCTTAGCGCCTAGCTAGCGATGATAATTGGGAATTAAACCTCTGTGGCGCGTCTGGCAAACCCCCGACTGCCATGCAGAAGACTGCGGGTTCGATTCCCGGTGCGGGCGGGTACAAATATTTATGCTTGAAAATAAATATTTGTATCTGGTCTGGGTGTATTTCTATGTATAATATGTTTGTATTTACAAAAGGAAAATAAATATAAGTAGTATATCCGTTGTCTAGTCACCGTAACACAAGCTTAGCAGCTTACCACGGGGCTAGATGGCGTTGTGTGTTAGTCACAGGATTTATTTATTTACAAAAAATGTCTAGTATCCATAGTACAGGCCTAGTGCTTAGTTTGGGGCAACTTGCGCTGCGTGTAATGTCGTGCAATATTTATTTATTTTTAAAACGACGGAACGCAGCTAGAGTGAAAGAAAATGATCTATTTTATGAGTGAGTGAAAGTGTTTACTTGATATTTTTAAATGACCCACCTCATTACTAGCAATTACTGACAAAAGATTTTAAATCCCAATGTTTTGGAACGTTATTTACGTTGTGATGGCTGACTAAATATCGCAGTCATTTATAAAACATTACGTCCCGCGATTTCACCCGCGTAAGTCTTGATCCCGTGGCAATGTCGTATCATTTGTTTTTAATTTTTTGGTAATGTTTCTTAGCGTTCCAAATCAGTTTGTTTCTAACCTTGTCTAAATTTAAATTCATAAAATTAAAATGCTTATTGTCACCCGTATTGTGTAGTCATTTTTTGATTTTTAGAGTTAAAAACTGTTTTGGCTAGCGTAATATTTATATTATAACTTTATCTATGAGTAAAATAAGCTGTATGTTTTCTATGAAATAGAAAAATAAATAAATGTCGGGATAAAAGTAACCTATGTTACTAATCGATAATGTAGCTTTTTACTGGTGAAAGAATTTTGGAAATCGGTTCAGTAGTTTCGGATCTTTTTCCTTACAAACAAACAAATAAATCTTTCCTCTTTATAATTTTGGAATAGAAATTTTCAAATCATTTTCAAGTCATAAACTTGCGATCTTCGCAACTGTCCAAAGTTTTTGCTTAGTAAAGTCGAAGTTTTAGAATGTAAACCAATCAAAAAGAGAGTTTTAGCGGGGACGCGTTGAGGAGACGTGTTGCTAAATTTTCATTTTTGTGTAACCTAGTTCAAATGCATGCAAATCGCGAAGGTGTAATTGCAATGAAAGTGAAAATCGGTGCAAAACATAGACTTTAGCGTAGTCTCCAAAGCTCTGTGAACAATCTTTGTAAATGGCCGCCGTGCTTACAAATATTTCCCTAGATTTAGACGTTTTATAATATCAGTAAGAAGTAAGATTACAAAATGAATTTGGACTATGAATTACAATTCAAAGTTTATGCTTAGTTTTTGCTAAGCTCAGTCTGAGCAAAGTCAAAGTACGCACTTTAGATTTCAGCCTCAGTTTGAGCTAGCGTTACTTTAGTGGCTTGTTACACGACTGCCAAAGGAAGTGTTATGTTTTTTTAACTTTCGTCCTTCTGATGTTATATTTACTGATCAATGTCTTTCCTAAAATTTGTATTTTTTCTCGTCTACTAATATTATAAACGCGAAAGTTTGTATGTATGTGAGGTTGTTACTCTTTCACGCAAAAACAACTAAACCGATTGCGATAAAACTTGAAATATAGGTAGCTGGGGAACTAGATTAACACATAGGCTAGGTACTTTTTATCCCGATATTCCTGCGGGAACGGGACTCACGCGGGTGAAACCACGGGGCGCAACTAGTATGCCAAACGTAATGAAAAATGTAAGAATTTGTTTGAAGGTGGGAGTACTTAAGTAAACAAGAAGATACGTTTTAAATACCCCTTATTCACGCAAAAACTGTTGACCCGATTGCGATGAAACTTGGTATGCAGATATCTGGAGATCTGTATTAAAATTCTGGCTAGTTTTTATCTCGATATTCGCTCAGGATCGGGACTTATGCGTGTGAAACCGTGGGCGCTGCGAGTCTACTATGTAAATTCATCCATTTAAAAACCAATTCGAGCTTTTATCGCGGACATAAACTTAAAAAAAACTAGTTTTATTTGATTTTTATGTTAGATATCGATTATTTTTCACACATAAATTTACCTATCATCATTTAAAAGCGGTGTTGGTGTAGTGGTACAATACCCGACTTTCATTTTGGCGGTCTCTATGGCGCGTCGGGCGAACGCTTGCAAATCAGAAGGCTGCGGGTTCGATTCCCGCCGGGTGCAAATATTTGTGCTTAAAATTATTTTTTGTATCTACTGTGGTATCATCTAATTAGCATCCACCGCTGCCAGTTGCTATTTGCTGTCAAAAAGCATATTTTGTATTGTACATTGCTGTTTGAAGTAATCACCAGTAACAACCACGTTACCTCAAAGCAGCAATGTACTGCAACTTAGCCAATAGTAACGGTGGATGCTAATTACATGATACCACAGCTGGTCTGGGTGTCTTTCTATGTATAATAATATGTATGTATTTACAAAAAATATATATAGGTATAAGTATATTTATGTATATAGGTATTGTATTTTAGGTTTTGTGGTAATGTATATAATTTGTATTTAGTTTATTTAAAAAAAACTTTCAGATTCAGATTCGATTCGTTTATTGCTTTCATGAGTATTACAGATGACATAAATATGATTAGATCAAGTACATAAATGATACCCGTAGGGCTTAGCAAACAATACTGTTGTCGTAATTAGTATTTTCGATTTTAGATAATGAGCGTGAAGCGGACTTTTAGTCAGTTTTTTTTTTTTTTTTCTTTAAGAATGAAAATAAATGAGTGAATAATGTAGTATATCCGTTATCTAGTACCCATTGTACAAGCCTAGTGCATAATTTTGGGGCTAGGTTGCACTGTGTGTAATGTCGTACAATATTTATTTATTTATTCTACTTACACTCGTATCGCCGAATCACACTACAAACAAGAGTCGTCCGAAGCCACTACCTGAAAAAAAATTCAAAATCTTAATCGGAGATAGATATTACCTTAACCGTCTTTTACCATCAAATAAATCATCCAACTCAAAAAAAAGCACTAAATACAGGGGGTATTTAGTGCTTTTTTTTTAGCATAATTTACTGTGGTATGCCACAGGGCAGCATCCTGAGACCCTTGCCTTTCTAACTATATATTAACGATCTACGCCCCGCAGTTTTTGTAATATCATTAATTTAGCTATGCTGTATTTTTTCCTGCCTAAAATACAGGTGAGATAAAATACGCTGAGATGCACGTGAGTGACTGCAAATAACTTGCAAAAAATAATAATACTTGACACTGGCTACTTTACAATTTGCCATAATTAGTTCACAACCGAAAAGAAATAGATAAAATAACAGAGTTAAGTAGCAGTTTTGGCGGGAACGCGTTAAGGAGATGTGTTGCTAAATTATCATTTTTGTGAAACCTAGTTCAAATGCGTGCAAATTGTTTAATTTCGGGGGCATATTAATCAATTTAGTTTCATGAAGGTGTACAAGTGAAAATAAAAGTGAAAATCGGTGCAAAACATGGACTTTAGCTTAGTGTTCTCTCCAAAGCTCCGTGAACAAACATTGTAAAAATGGCCCCCTTTTTACAATGATTTCCTCGACTTGACTTTAACTATGACGACTTGACTGTTTCGTTCGATGCAAATAACCTGCAAATACTAATAATACTTGACACTGGCAAATGTCCGAAAGGAAAAGCCATTTTAAAGAAGAAGAAGTTAAGTAGCAGTTTTGGCGGGAACGCGTTAAGGAGATGTGTTGCTAAATTATCATTTTTGTGAAACCTAGTTCAAATGCGTGCAAATTGTTTAATTTCGGGGGCATATTAATCAAGTTATGTGTTTAGTTATGTGAAGGTGTACAAGTGGAATGAAAGTGAAAATTGGTGCTCCGTGAACAATCTTTGTAAATGGCCACCGTATTTACAAATGATTCCCTAGCTAGACTTAACTTTTAACTATGACGACTTGACTGTTTCGATGCAAATAAATAAAATATTAATAATACTTGACACTGCCTAATTTCATAATGGCCATAATCGGTTCACAACCGATAAGAAATAGTAATAATAAGTAGCTAGCAGACTTCATTCTAGTAGACAAAAGGACGTACTTATTTGAATCTGGCTCGTTTTGATACCACCTAAGAAGTAGTTGTTAAACTCTTTTTTTGTTTGTTTGTTGAGCGATATTAAGCTGTAAATGTTTCGAACGAGATTGCAGATGTGTTAAGGGGTGGATATATGAGACTAATAATGTAAAAATTTCTCACACAGTGTTTTATTAGGTCGCTTATTTGTGGAAGGTGAACCCCCGGCTGTAACGCTAAAGGTTGCGGGTTCAATACCTGCCAGAGACAAGTATTGAGGCTGATGTTTATTTTTCTGTACAATATGATTTTGGACTATATAGATGCGTTCCGCAGTTTCATCCACGTAAGTCCCATTCCCGCATCGTTATCATCGCAATCGGTTAAGTTCTTGCATGAAAGCGTAACAGAGTCACGTATGTACGGTCAGAAAAGGACTGTGCATATTAAAATTTTAATTATTTCAATAACTGTTTAGTAATTATTTATTATTCTGCTAGATATCAGTAAAGCATCCAAAGTTTTAGTAATTTCATGCAGAATAACCAACAAATCCAACAATTACTAAACCGTTATTGAAAAAAATAAAACTAAAAAAACTTGGTACACTAAGTCCTTTGCTGACTGTACAAGCTTTCGCGTTTGTAATTACTAAGATGGTAAGAAGTAAGATGGCAGAACCTCCCCTTAACAAGTAATCAACTCCCACGCACAGCTCGTAAACATTTCGCTGCGCGCACGCATATAACAATGCTGCGTTGATTTTATTACGATCAGACAAACAAGACTCTGCGGGATCTTACTATCAATATAATACTAACTGCGCCCGCGGTTTCACCCGCGTAAGTCTCGATCCCGCGGGAATATCGGGATAAAAAGGAGTCTATGTGTTATTCCTAGTATCCATCTACCTATATTAGAAGTTTCATCGCAATCGGTTCAGTAGTTTTTGCGTGAAAGAGTAACAACCTCACATACATACATACAAATTTTCTCGTTTATAATATTAGTAAGAAATAAAATACATTATACAAGATGTAACGAGTAAGCCCTTTTAAGCCAAAAGGCGGTTGTTCTAGACGTCTAGGCGAACAACTTTTGTTCTACAAAGTTGTTGGTCCCGATTTTCCCACGGGATCGTGACTCACGCGGGTGAAACCGCGGGGTTTAGCTAGTTTATAGATTCCTACTTCTCATAATAATGGAGTCCAAAATAAATAACTGTCAAAACCGCGTCAATAGACTGGCGACAGGAAATATAGTGTTTGTCTACAAACAAAATGAGTATATATACATATACTGTTATATTGTTGACTAGCTGCGCCCCGCGGTTTCACCCGCGGAAGTGCAAAACGCGTTATCACGGGCGCGGGCGGCCGAGCGGTTCCCGAGCGGTTGCACTTTTTCGTTCATTACTCGGGTTCTACTAATTGGATTTCGATGCAAAGTATACCACGACCTTTCTTGAAAATAGAACTATCCAATATTGCCAGTAAAACTAGATTTAAATCTGATTAGTAGTTTTTAATTGTATAAGGAACAGACAGATAAATAGAGAAACAGATAGACAGAGATGAATTTTAAAAATTATATAATATTGTTCTACTACTTATTCTAAGTCCCCTAGATAATTTTTTTTCCCAAGTACAGACTTTTTGTCCTCTCTTCCTTTATTATAAGTATAGATAGATATAGAAGAGAAACTTGGGTGTTTTGTATAAGTATCATTATTATGTATACAAGGTGTAACAGGCAAGCCCTTTTAATCCGAAAGGGGGTTGTTTAAGACGTCTAGGCGAACAACTTTTGTTCTAAGACTTTTGGGAATTCGAAGTACTTTTCGAGAATTTTAAGTGTAAAGTTTACTTGAAAATCAGCTGTTTCTGATAGTTAGAGGTCATTGACCTTATGTTGTCCTTTTATTTAGTTTGATGGCTTACAATCAAAACTTCAATCACCTTTATTTTCAAAAGCAGCTGTTTTTTCAGTGAAACATAATCACAAAAATTAAAAAAAAAAGTTCGAATTTTCAAAAGTCGTAGAACTAAAGTTGTTCGCCTAGACGTCTAGAACAACCCCCTTTCGGATTAAAAGGGCTTGCCCGTTACATCTTGTATATATATACAAGGTGTAACGGGTAAGTCCTTTTAAGCCGAAAGCGGTTTGTTCTAGACGTCTAGGCGAACAACTTTTGTTCTACAACTTTTTGAAATTCAAAGTAATTTTCGAAAATTTTAGGTTTAAAGTTTACTTGAAAATCAGCTGTTTCTCAGAGTTTGAGGTCATTGACGTTATCTTGTCCTTTCATTTAGTTTAGTCGAAAACAATCGAAACTACAATTACGTTCATTTTCGAAAGCAGCTGTTTTTTCAGTAAACCATAACCTCAAAAAGTTCAAAAAAAAGTTCCAATTTTCAAAAGTAGTAGAACAAAAGTTGTTCGCCTAGATGTCTAGAACAACCCCCTTTCGTCTTAAAAGGGCATGCCCGTTACATCTTGTAAAATATATTTAGACACAATTTGACAATATTAATTAGCACGAATATTTCAAAACTTTGAATTTGAAAATGGAACGCAAACGGAACCATCTAAGTGGCGCCATCTAGGGCAGTTAAGACATAACTACTAACAACGATCTCAGCTTGATAAATTGGCGGACGGACAGACAGCAAGGCTGATTTATGTGCTAGGGGCCCTTGCATAGACGAAGCTTGGATAAATAGGCCTGTGCAGCCACCGGAGCCGATGATAATCTGAGTCCAATCACATTGGCCCTTACCATAACATCTATTTATTATTTACTAGCTGCGCCCCGCAGTTTCACCCGCGTAAGTCCCGTTCCCGTTCCCGCGGGGATTAAAAGTATCCTATGTCCTTCTCCTGGTTCTAAGCTACCTCCCTACCAATTTTCAGCCAAATCGGTTCAGCCGTTCTTGAGTTATAAATGGTGTAACTAACACGACTTTCTTTTATATATATAGATTTATTTATTTAATTAGGTACACCAACAGTAATACACATTGATAGATAACTCAACAAAAAAACAATGCCAGAACACTATAGTTAAATGTGTTTACCCGTTATAAGTATACACAACTTTGTCTTAAGGCGGCGATAGATGATAATTATAGGTCCTTGTCCGATTGCATATAAATGAGCGAGATGGAATTGCGTGAAAAAATCTACAATTTCTCGTAAAATGAATCATTAACGAAGATTAAAATAATATTTTTATAAAATGCGATGAAGAGGTTCTAGGTATTGTATTTTCTAATATTATGATGCCTATAAGAAAACATAGCGTTTAAGGATTTAGAAGAAAAATCGATTTATTTTGTAAAACAGGGGTAACTTTGCCTGTATAATAGTGGTATTTAAAGTTAAGTATCTATTTTTTTTTGTTTTTGAAATGAAGGGGACACTTCTTGTATCATGTACAATAACATAATACATTGGTTAAAGATCTATTTGATACCGGTTATGAAGAAAACTATTCAATCGAAAGGGATTTCACATGAGTCGCGTCCTTAAAGATACTATTATTAAAATAAAACACCTAAGCTAAAATTAAATATGACATACATTATAAATAGGCCTTACAAAGGTGTTTCAGCACTTTACTTATAAACCTGCCCATCGAGTCACTGAAAACGTCAACCTCACACAACGTCGTCAACATCTCAGTCAACCTAGAAAAAGCTAACCGTAAAGTTAGCGAAAGCTCGGTATAATAATAATAATTGGCCTTTTCATCTAATTTTTGATGATTTATACAACGCAAGCTTCTTATAATCCATGCTATTTAATGGCGCTGTTTGCCCGGGACGTTGTCAGGTGAAGTAGGCTTGTCCAGCACCTATACCACCCTCCCAGCGTAGTCAGCCATGCACAGAAGAAAGAACTGATCAATACGTCTGGAGCTAACTAAGCCGTGGGTTTTCTCACGATGTTTTCTTTCACCGTATGAGCTATGTTATTAACGCACATTACTTTTCCGCAAGGAAAAATACATTGGTGCGCGGCCGGAATTCGAAATCACGACCTTCGGAATGAAAGTCGGGGTATCTACCACTAGACCGACACCACTCTTGAGCTCGGTACTTTTGTTATAAATAAAATAAATAAATAATTGTCTGTGACCAATACACAGCGCCATCTAGCCCCGTGGTAAGCTGCTAAGCTTATATTACGGTGACTAGACAACGAATATACTACATATTATAATCTTTTTTCCCGCAAATACATACATTTTATAAGTAGGATAGACACTCAGACCAGATACAAATATTTATTTTTAAGCATAAATATTTGCACCCAGCGGAAATCGAACCCGCAACCTTCTGCATTGCAGCCAAGCGTTCGCCCGACGCGCCATAGAGGTCGTCAAATAATGCCGTTAATAAATAAAATGCGAGTTAAACCCGGTAAATAATTTGTTTCATTAAAATGCATACTATGCACACCTTAGAATAGACTTGCACTTGTTGTGTTGTTTTTTATTTTTAAGTTCTTTTTTTAGCCGTGAAACCTTATAATTTTCTTTCCGTTTTTACACTGTTTTTATGTTTTTGTTTTTTTAGCTGTTACTTTTCCAAATAAATAAATAAAATTGCGTTTAGCTGTATTCAGCCGTCAAACTTTCCTCTACACGCGTCCCCTCGCGGTAGAATTATGTCACTCTTATTCATACAACCACACACAACGTTGCAATTTCTACAGGCGGCTTTACATTTTATTTATACTGCTGCGCAATTCGGTAAAGATAAATCACTGCCGACTAGCTGTGTCTGAGGAGCTCATTGGCCTAGCTGTACCAGCCGATCTTGAAAGGTTGTGCGGGTTAAGCAACGCTTGGCGCGGTCATTACTTGGATGGGTGACCGAAAATTTGTGTGGCAATAAATCATTTTCTCGACCTCCTCCGTGCTTCGGCGCGGCACGTTTAGCAGTTGGTCCCGGTTGTTATCTCTGATAGCAGTCGTTAGGCCTTAGGGCGATCTGAAAACTCTAACACCAGGTGAGCCACACCACTAATACGAAAAGAAGAATAGCTGTGTCTGGCGGTTTAAATCAAAAACTACTAATCCGATTTAAATCTGGTTTTCAATATTGGATAGTTCTATGTTCGAGGGACGTGTATAGTGGTATACTTTGCATCGAAATCCAATAAGTAGAACCCAAGTAAGAAATCGAAAGAAATCTAAGAAATCTTCAAGTAAGAAAAGAAGAAATTCTTGATTGATTAAAAAAAAACTTTACCTCCCTTGTTATCTTATCTTAAATAGCAACAAACATATCTAAATAGACAGGCATAAGCTACTTTTGCCAGATTTTTCAAGCCGAGACGCTTCGCTCTCTCGGTCAAACGTAAGTATTGCGTAACACAGTTCACACGGGAACTCAAGAGTCGTCAGTTTAACCAGATTAGCAAACATTGAATATTAACGCCTTTCTGTCTACTTACTTAGCTAGTTAGCCGTATGATATCTCACTTAAACGAGTATTTCTTTACATCTTGAAGCTCCACAGTGTGTCTCACCTAATAAGTAAGTGTTACGCTGAAATCTTTAGTCCGTACTTTGACTTTGCTAAGCAAAAACTTTGACTTAAAACGGCGATAAATTATAATTATCGGTCCTTGTCCGATTGCATAGAAATGAGCGAGATGGAATTGCATGAAAGAATCTATAATTTCTCGTAAAATCAATCATTAATGATGATTAAAATAATATATTTTTTTTATGTAATGAGGAGGTTCTAGGTATTGTATTTTATAATATTATGATGCCTATAGATAAGAAAATATAGCGGTTAAGGATTTAGAAGAAAAATTGTTTTATTTTTAACTGGTAACTTTGCCTGTATAATAGTGGTATGGTAAGTTAATTTTTTAGTTTTTGAAATGAAGGGGACATTCAAGCTCGATTCACATTTTAGTATTTGTAAAACGATCTTCGCAACTATCCAAATTTTTTGCTTAGTGAAGTCGAAGTTTTTCAAATTTAGAATGTAAACCATTCAAAAATAATGACCTAAACTTTGCTTCTCTGTTATGACTATGAAGTTCTTTTTATTCTATTAGTATACTAGCTGCGCCCCGCGGTTTCACCCGCGTAACTTCCTATCCCTTAACGTTAATGATCCCTCACGTATGTCATACCAAGTGTTGCTTAACGATCATTCAAAGTACTATATAATATTTCTACCTCTAAACCAACCCTGTACCAAGTTTTATGAATATCGGGTCACCCGCTCTTTTTCACCCATCACGTATGTTGTACCAAGTGTTGCTTATCCCGTACGATCATTCAAAGTACCCTATATATTATTTCTACCTCTAAACCAACCCTGTACCAAATTTCATTCATATCGGTTTATGGGTTGTTGAGTTAGAAATAGAAATACACGACTTTATTTTTCGGAACTGCCGTCCCGCAGTTTCACTCGCGTAAGTCCCGATCCCGAGGGAATATCGGGATCAAAAGTAGCCTATGTCATATCTGGATAATGTAGCTTTCTATTAGTAAAAGAATTTTTGAAATCGGTCTAGAAGTTTCTGAGATTACCCCCAAAATACATACATACATACATACTTGTTACCAACGTAACCTCTTTATAATATTAATTACCAACATAAAACAAAATATTAAGAATCAAAATTACAATATTTAAAAAGCACTGGAGTTTGGTGACACAACCTTCTCGCATGAAGTCGAGCGATTGAGCCGCGCGGCATGATGCCTCACAGAGTTGGCTGGCCACCCTCATCATCGTCGCCCGCTACGTGTATATATAATATAGCTGTGCCCCGCGGTTTCACCCGCATAAATTCCTATCCCGTAACGTATGTGACGCACACGTATGTCACACCAAGCGTTGCTCAACCCGTATGATTATTCAAAGAACCGTACTAGGTATATCTTATTTCGACCACTAAACTATCCTTGTACCAAATTTCGTCCAAATCGGTTTAACCGTCATTTTTACCCATCACGTATGTCATACCAAGCATTGCTTAACCCGTACGATCATTTAAAGTATCGTATTTATACCCTTAAACTAATCCCGGTACCAAATTTCATTCTAATTGGTGCGATCGTTCCTGTTGACCCAACACGTACGTGTCACGCCAAGCGTTGCTTAACCCGTACGATCATTTAAAGTACCCTATATTTTATTTAAACCCCTATACTAATCCTGTACCAAATTTCATTCCTATCAGTTCCGCCGTTCTTGAGATATAAATAGTGTAACTAATACGACTTTCGTTTTTATAGCTGCGTCCCGCAAGATTTACCCTCGTAAGTCCCGACCCCGTAAGAATATCGGGATCAAAAGTAGCCTATAACCTTCCTCGATAAATGGACTATCAAACACAAAAAGAATTTTTCAAATCGGACCAGCAGTTCTTGAGATTAGCGCGTTCAAACAAACAAACAATCAAACAAACTCTTTAGCTTTATAATATTAGTATAGATTACAAAATGAATTCGACTATAAATTCCAATACAAAGTTTATGCTTAGTTTTTGCTAAGCTCAGTCTTAGCTTAGCAAAAACTTCATTCCGGAGTTCCTGGCCGCGCGCTAATGTCTTGTTTTAAATTTATGTGCGCTATTTTCATCGCTTTTACGGTGAAGGAAAACATCGTGAGGAAACCCAGCCACGGCTTAAGGACCTATATAACCCTAATAGCGTGACAGGGATAAAGCTAGCGAATTTCAGATGTGTAAGTGAAAGACGTAAGATGCGACTATGCAAAATTTTATTGCGCAAAATCAAACAAATCAAATTGCTAGTTTCAAGATAACTAAACGATAATCTTGAAATTAAAAACATTCACTGTCTGTATTGAGCTAAGTTCAGTTCTTATACAAAGTTTTATTAGTTTTCGTACAATATTGACTGAGTAATATCACTTATTTGTATAATTTAGAGGGAAGTTTGGATTTTTTTTATCGATAATTTTTTTTAGGAATCGTGTTTTCACGACATTCACGTGTTAGTAAATATCCTCGACTTTAATTGACCGAACGAGCGAAGCGAGTGAGGTCCAGTGTAGACGGGCCTGGCGCTTGTATCTCTGTATGTTTGTTCGACGATAACTTGAGTATCGTAGCTCCGATCTTCATGAATTTTGGTATGCGCGTAGTTCAGGTCAATAGAATTTATGAGTTCGAAGATGAGCTGGATCGATCGGTTGTGGAGATAGGGGGTGTCTCAGTTCGGGGCGAACTTCTAGTAAATATGGTTTCAAAAACTTTTATTTCAAATAACTTTTGTAGTAATTCACCCTAGAAACATCAGTTCTGGGCTACTACGGCCCCTTAAAGTCACGCAAAAAGGCCCAATAGTAGGGCTAATTTACACACAGTTAAAACTTTAACTTCTTAATCATTTCTCTTTACCTACCTGTATTCAGAATGTTGTCCGCTCCGTCTACTAGTGGGTGCGGTCGCATGTGGTAGACCCTAGACCGCCGACTGTTTGGCGCCAGACAAAAACTGAGGTCAAAATGTTACCGACTTGTTTTTGTGCCGTTTTTTTTGAGAAAACAAAACGAAATATGATATTTTATGAGAAGATTTTATTATATTGAAGATAGATTCTTATAAACCGCTTTTATAAGTTTTCGTATAGAAAAAAAAGCAGAGAAACAGCATAGTCTCATTAATAGTGTTCCGTTTTAACCCTTTGGTGACGGAACTATAAGAATATTTTCAAAAAAAAAACACAAAAATCTCCTTTTTTTAACTAGCTGACCCGGCGCACTTCGTAAGTAACTTTCAAGGTTTCGTAGGCACCTACTATTTCGTAGAGACAAAAAATCACATATTAATTTGGCCTTTTTTCATCTATTTATTTGTATAATTTCTTCTATGGTTTTCGTGATTTTGCATAATAAAACACTTTATTCATCCGGTTGAATCGCGTTTCTATTCATGGTTTTAAACGAACCGAGCTTTCGCCAACTTTACAACCTTGAAAACCTTGAAAAAGCCAACTGTAAAGTTGGCGAAAGCTCTGTTCGTTTAAAACCATGAATAAAAACGCGATTGAACCGGATAAATAAAGTGTTTTATTATTTACTAGTTGCGCCCCGCGGTTTCACCCGCGTAAGTCCCGTTCCCGTTTCAGTTCCCGCGGGGATTAAAAGTATCCTATGTCCTTCTCCTGGTTCTAAGCTACCTCCCCACCAATTTTCAGACAAATATATTTAGCCGTTCTTGAGTTATAAATGGTGTAACTAACACGACTTTCTTTTTTATAAATAGAAGATTTGTATTTATACAGTGCCACTAACTTTCCTGTTAAATTTAAAGTCGGGCAGTTCAATAGTAGTTCGGCAACCCGTTTTCAACTTACCTAAAAGACAGATAAGTCGGTGGCACTGTATAGTTGTATAGCTAATGTTATTTTATAGCTTTGAAGTAGGTTTTTGTATCTAGCCCGTGGAAATTATATGCCGATTGGCGATGCCAAGTGCACCGGATCGACTAGTACAGACACTTAAACTGTGCCACAATGTGAGTACCGCCAGGTGCAACAGCTTAGTCTTGCAACAAGTGCACTCGGCCGCGGGAAGCACTTTGCATTAACTATTGACCCCCGAATTTACACCCTTCTGCTTAAAGTAGGGTGACCACGCTTTTGTATTATTCAATACAATTTTTATACGTTCACTCAAAAATACATGACAATATTTTAGGTGAAATCTATTCTATACTCCATACTTATTATAATAAAGGAAGAGAGGACAAACAGTCTGTACTTGGAAGTAAATTAAAAAAAAAAAGTTGTCTAGAGGGCTTAGGAAAAGTAGTAGCACAAAATTATATAATTTTTAAAAATTCATGTCTGTTTGTCTGTTTCTCTGTTTATCTGTCGGTTCCTTATACAATTATAAACTACGAATCCGATTGAAATCTGGTTTTCAATATTGGATAGTTCTATTTTCGAGGCCTTCCTCGAAAATAGAACTATCCAATATTGAATATCGTCGTATACTTTGGATCCAAATCCAATTAGCAGAACCCGAGTACTGAACGAAAAAGTGCAACCGCTCGGCCGCCCGCGCCCGTGATAACGCGTTTTTAACTTCCGCGGGTGAAACCGCGGGGCGCAGCTACTAATAAAAAAAATGACATTGATTCCAAACTTTTGATGTAGATTTTCAACAAAGATGTCGAAAGTTGTTGGCCTTAGCACAATTCAGGCCAAAAAGTCACTTTTGACTAAAACTGATTTTTTGATGAATCCGACAGGAATTTTCAGTTTAGCTCGTTTTTTTTTTTTATATATATATTTTTATTTAAATAAGAAAAATACATTAAATTGTTACATAAATTACATCCATAAAACCACTTTTGGTTTGTCTTGGACGTAAGAGGATTCCTCTTTCCTTACAGTACTTAGATCCTTATCAATTTCATATCAGAAAGTATTCACTATAGATACCTACTGTTGCTACCTTCATAAAATAGCATCAAAATAATTAAACAATAAACAACATAATTATGTGCAGGAAGGCAGGTAGGTTTACTAGGATTACTTGCCGTCGCGAAGTTATTCACAACTACCCACCTACTTCTTAATTCTGTCAGTTTTCTTAGAAGCTATACCTTGTACAGGGATATTAGTACATACTAGTGTTCATAAAATATTTTAATTAAATAAGTTATATATGACGTCAGAGGGGGTTTTTCATCAGTTTCTTTGCTATAGACATCCATGATCTGCTCTAAGGATCTGCTAGTGGGCGTACTGGGGTATGTCGGTTCAATAACAATTTCTAGGTAGACAAACAGGGTAGTATAATGAACGTTCAATTACAAGGCTGGTAACCACAATATCACAGAATACGGAACGCGGGACAGTTTCTACAACCTTTACGACCAACACCATAAGAAAAAGACCATCATGAAGATATTGTTCGTTGCTTGGTAAACCAACAAGTCATCACGTCGCTTCTGTAGACTCTGTTAAGTGTCATAAATAACACTGGCGATCCGATTCTTTGAATAAGGAGTTTGAATATCAGACTCAACTCCGACATATATTATATAAGTATATAATATAAGTTGAGACAAGTTGGTCTATCTGCTACAACATGAGGAATACGTTTTTATTATATTTTTATTATATCCGGTAAGTTTGTGTAGGTATTATGTAACACAACATTTATTTGACTAGGTATATGTTTTTGATCAAGCGTTTTATATTGTTCGAAGTTGTTTTATGTCTATATACCTACCCCTTAATTGACTACGCGTTTTACAAACTACTAATATTATAAATATTATTAAGTAAGTATGTGTAAGTACTAAGTAGGTATATTTGTGTGAAATTAAGTAAACGGTTAGGTATATATTGCAATATTGTTATTCCTTCATTACGGTGAAAGAAAACATCGTGAGGAAACCCACGGCTTAGTTAGCTCCGGACGTATTGACCAGTTCTTTCCTCTGGGCATGGCTGACTACACTGGGAGGGTGGTATAGGTGCTGGGCAAGCCTACTCCACCTGACAACGTCCCGGGCAAACAGCGCCATAAAATAGCATGGATTAAAAAAGTTGCTTGCGCTGTATAAATCATCTAAATTTAGATGAAAAGGCCAATTATCATTATTATTTCTTCATGCAAAAAAAAAAGTAAACCGATTACGATGAAATAAAATAAATAAAAATACCCTCCGGCTTTATAGCCTATCATTATAAAACGGTCACTTAAAATGCTTATCAAAATCACAGCAAACATAAAATATTATCCCACAAAAGTCCTAAGCGCGTGGTCACCTCCACCATATGCAATTTTCCCGCCCCGTCCCTTGGGGCGAAAGGAGACACCCTATCGGAATGTCGTCCCATCAACACACGTGAGCTATCCAATCGGTCGAACATTATCGAAAACTGTCTAGCATTGTAATCTACCAAATGAATTTCGCATTTATTGACAGCCTCTGTGGCGCTTCGGGCGGACGCTCGACTGCAATGCAGAAGGCTGCGGGTTCGATTCCCGTCGGGTGCAAATATTTATGCTTAAAAATAAATGTTTGTATCTGGTCTGGGTGTCTTTCTATATACAATTTGTAACGGGTAAGTCCTTTTAATCCGAAAGGGGGTTGTTCTAGACGTCTAGGCGAACACCTTTTGTTCTACGACTTTTGAAAATTCAAACTTTTTTTTAAAAATTTGAGGTTATGGTTCACTGAAAAAACAGCTGCTGTGGAAAATAAAGGTAATTGAAGTTTTGATTGTAAACCATCAAACTAAATAAAAGGACAACATAAGGTCAATGACCTCGAACTCTGAGAAACAGCAGATTTTTCAAGTAAACTTTAAGTACACCTAAATTTTTCGAAAAGTACTTATTTCGAATTTTCAAAAGTCGTAGAACAAAAGTTGTTCGCCTAGATGTCTAGAACAACCCCTTTTCGGATTAAAAGGGCTTACCCGTTACACCATGTATGATTTAGAAGTGAATATAATATACATACGTTATACTTACAACAAAATAGAATAATGTAATTATATCGCTGTGTCCACGCAATTTAAATAATCAATATACGCGCATAAAAAATGAAATTTACTAAAAATTTCACGCCACTAGTTTAGTAATTCGTAATACAAAGCCCTCTAAGGTTTGAGGTTGATATCAACTGTGTGCAGTGAGTGTAAGTGACCTGCAGGGTGTTGACCGTGTTAGTAGGTACTATTATTTATTCTGTGACCGTAACTACACTACATAGGGGACCGCACAATACTGTCCCAGGAGACATGGTATGATTGTCATCTAATTACTGACAATATACGGGGTGACACATTTCGATGGGCTTTCAAGGGGATATTCTCTCTGTGGCGCGTCGGACGAACGCTTGGCTGCAATGCAGAAGGTTGCGGGTTCGATTCCCGCTGTGTGCAAATATTTATGCTTAAAAATAAATATTTGTATCTGGTCTGGGTGTATTTCTTTCTATGTATAATTATGTATGTATTTACAAAAGAAAAATAAATATAAGTAGTATATCCGTTGTCTATATAGTCACCGTAACACAAGCTTAGCAGCTTACCATGGGGCTAGATGGCTCTGTGTGTTGGTCACAGGATTTATTTATTTATTAATTATTATTTATTTATTTATTCTAAACTATAAGAAAAAGCGAAAAATTATAAAAGGAGTTGCGTCCCCGATTTTGGCAATCATTAATGTGGCATTATTAGAAATATTGTAGCTTTGATAAAAAGGTATAGCCTATCATTATTAGTACAATAATTTTGTCAAGTTGTGTACGCATAGTTTGGGATATAGTCCAGTTCTAAAATGTATATTTACTTTTATTGATAATTGTGTAATTGACTGTGTTCTGTTTTGTGTGCCAATAAAATAAAATAAAATAAAGGTTATTTTTCCAGCAAAATATTAGAAACTAGCTGCGCCCCGCGGTTTCACCCACGGAAGTGAAAAACGTTATCACGGGTGCAGGCTGCCGAGCGGTTTTCGAGCGGTTGCACTTTTTCGTTCATTACTCGGGTCCTACTAATTGGATCTCGATGCAAAGTATACCACGACCTTCCTCGAAAATGCAACTTTTCAATATTGAAAACCAGATTTCAATCGGATTGGTAGTTTTTAATTGTATAAGGAACAGACAGACAAACAGACATGAATTTTAAAAATAATATCAATTTTGTTTTACTACTTTTTCAAAGCCCTCTAGACAACTTTTTTTTAATTTACTTCCAAGTACAGACTTTTTGTCCTCTCTTCCTTTATTATAAGTATAGATGAGTTCCAATCGTGTAAATGGTCTAGTTTAAAAAGTTTATTACGAGCATCCTATCCTACTTCATACTAATATCCTACTTCCTACTAATCCTACTAATATTATAAATCCGAAAATCTGTTTGTTTGTTTGTTTGTTTGTTTGTTTGTTCCCTCTTCACGGTCAAACGGCTCGACCGATTTGGATGAAAATTTGCATAGGGATAGTTTAAATGATGGAAAGTAACATAGGATACTTTTGATCCCGAAAATCCCGCGGGATCGGGACTTACGCAGGTGATCATATTTATTGGATGAAAATTTGCATAGGGATAGTTTAAATGATGGAGAGTAACATAGGATACTTTTGATCCCGAAAATCCCGCAGGATCGGGACTTACGCGGGTGATAACCATTCAATGAATGAAAATCGACACAGGGGTAGGATAAGTTTAGTGATGTAGAGTGGCATCATCATCATCGTCATCCATCGTCATCGTCACTTACTGACGAAATACAAACTTTAACTTACTTCATCTACCTACCGCAGTGCAAAAATCCACACTTAAACGGACGACCAGGGAAGTACTGATGATGCCAGGCGCGGCAGCGCCTGGCTTCAACAGTACTTCAATGGGCGACCGTTTAAGTGTGGATTATTGCATTGCGGTAGGTAGGTGTTCGAACAACGCGGGATCGCGACTTGCGCGGGTGAAACCGCGGGGCGCAGCTAGTAATTTATAAACAGCACCATCTAACATAGAAGAACGTAATATTTGACCGAACGAGCGAAGCGAGTGAGGTCCAGTGTAGACGGGCCTGGCGCTTGTATCTTTGTATGTTTGTTCAACGATAACTTGAGTATCGTAGCTCCGATCTTCATGAATTTTGTGCGCGTAGTTTAGGTCAATAGAATTTATGAGTTCGAAGATGAGCCGGATCGGTATGAGGTTTGGGAAGATAGGGGGTCGTGAGGTCTCAATTCGGGGCGAACTACTAGCATTTAATAAATCTACTTTATTTTCCTCCCTTACAAAAGACCAATTTCATATGTAAGGACCTAATGTGAACAGCACCACCTAACATAGAAGAACGTATTAATAACTAACATAACCAAAAGATGTCGCTGAGGGAATCGAACCCGCGTCGCAGCCGGGTACGCACTACACACCCACTGCGCCACAGAGGTCGCGAGGATTACAAACATCGTATAAACAAAGATAAACTCCTTGATGACTTGATCTCCAGATAATGTTCTACGATGATGGATTAGTTGTTAATATTTGGGACGCGTGCCGTTGCATAATTATTATTTCTTATCGGTTGTGAACCGATTATGGCCATTAGGAAATCACACGATTCAAAACTAACATGGTTATTTTCACTACTTAAATTACTTATTAACGGGGTGTTTACCATGTTTTTTTAATTTATTCGCGGAGCTCGATATTTCGCTGGTAATTTCAACCAGCTTGTTCACGAGACTGGAGAATGCGGGTAGGTGATGTGATGACAGTTAGAGGCGTCCATATCGGACTACCTGCTTCCTGACTCGAGTTGAACGTCTGGTTTTATGTTTTATTTCTTATCGGTTGTGAACCGATTATGGCCATTAGGAAATTAGCCAGTGTCAAGTATTTTTAATATATTATGCAAGTTATGTGCATCGAAACAGTCAAGTCGTCATAGTTAAAGTCAAGTCGAAGGAATCATTGTAAACACGGCGGCCATTTACAAAGATTGTTCACGGAGCTTTGGAGACAACACTAAGTCCCTCTCTAAGAATTTTCACTTTTATTTCACTTGTACACTTTAACGAAACTAAATTGATTAATATGCCCCCGAAATTAAACAATTTGCGCGTATTTTAACAGAGTTTCACAAAAATGAAAATTTAGCAACACATATCCTGAACGCGTTCCCGCCAAAACTCCCGTTGCATAATTATTGTTAAGGTGACATAACTGCAGTGCTATATCTAACAGTCTAGAGCTCGACGCTGTTTCAGCGTCGAATCTGAGCAATGCGACGCTCAGGGCCTCGATTCAGTAAGGACATAGCATGCGAAATGTTGGCGGACTGCAGGCGACGTGCAGGAGATGTACCTACGTTATTTCGTATTATGTAATACTTAATTACTACTTAATTCGTTATGTAGTCTTCAAAATTAAGGTATTTAAATAGATTCCCTTGTTTCTCAGTCAATCAGTATTAAATAAGTTATAGAATAGCTATTATTTTTACTCCGGCAACAATTCGACTTCTGCGATGCTCATGCATCCCGCCTGCTTGCCGCATGCAATTTTTTTACAGAATCGGCCCATTGATTGGACGCTCACTCAGATTCGACGCTGAAACAGCGTCGAGCTCTAGGCTGTTATATGAGAGAATACCGCTGCTGAAGATATTGACGGCTAGGATCTCAATATTTCTCAGTAATTACGAAACATTCGAAAATATTGATAATAATTTTGGTATTTTATTTTCCATTCTCTTATCTTCATTTTAGTAGATTTCTTTACACGATTGGTTAATTTTTATAACAGATTTTTTTAAATCTAAAACAACTTGTTTAAAACTGATATTTTCAATTTACAGCTAAACTTAACGTATTTAAACCTCTATTTTTTCTGTATTAAAGCATAATAACATACACTTGAAATTGGTTGAACAGTTTTACTAAATTAGCAATTGTTATCTTGTTATTAGGAATTGTTTGATTTATTAATTAAAATATTGCATAGTCGCATCTTACGTCCTTCTTTTACACATCTAAAATTTGCTAGCCCTATCCCTGTCACTTCATTAAGTGAGTATAGGGCCTTAACTAGCAGCGCCCCGCGCAAGTCTCGATCTAAATATTATCAAAATCGGTTCAGCATTTTTTCTATCATAAGAACCTTTTCCTGACAATAACAATTACAACAATCGGTCCAGCAGTTCACGCGTGATGCCGTGACCAAGGAAAATAGAGATTCATTTTTTAATAAAAAAATCTCGTGTCGCAATGTTAGTTCTTATACTTCTCCGAAACGGCATGACCGTTTTTTTATGAAATTTTATATGCATATTAAGTAGGTCTGAGAATAGTCTACTATCTATTTTTCTTACCCCGAAATGATAAGGATTGTCCAATGTCTACCCCTAACATTTTTTTAGTTTTTTTGGACAGATTTAGATGAAAATTTGCTTAGTGATAGTTAAAGTGGTGGAGAGTAACATAGGATACTTTTGATCCCGATAATTCTGCGGGATCGGAACTTACGCGGGTGAAATTGCGTGACACAGCTAGATGATAATGAAAGTTATAAAAAAATCCAACAACTCTTAAACACTCTTTCAAAAAACAAGTGGTTTTGAAAACCATTTAAATGAATAGACCGATTTCTATTGAATTGTGTTCATTTAAGCGGAAAACGTGGGAATACTTGAGTAGAAGGGTTAGGGAGCAACTCGTCCAAAACGAAACTGGGACCAGGGACTAAATGCTCCCTTCTCATTTATACTACAAAAATAGCCTGTGTTACTCCTCGATAAGTAGCTTTCTATTAGTAAAAGGATTTTTAAAATCGGTCCAGTATTTCCGGAGCCTTTACGTTACAAACAACTATAATAATTATCTTTTTTCCTCTTTATAATTTACTAGTTGCGCCCTGAGATTTCACCCGCGTAAGTCCCGTTCCCGCAGGAATATCGAGATGAAATTAGCCTATGTTTAATTCGCGATATCCAGCTACCTATATTCCAAGTTTAATTGCAATCGATTGAGTAGTTTTTGCGTGAAAGAGTCACAAAGTCACATACATACATACAAACTTTCGCGTTAATAATTTTGAATTCGTTTGAAGTAAGATTAGAAGTAAGAAGTATATAGATTACTTGATAGATTACACATTGGCCTCATCCCAAATGGCCATACTTAATAGGTATAAGACCGAGAAAAAAAAAAGTATCTATACCCCTGGGATTTGTGACGTCCCGCCTTCGGCTGTATAAAACAAACCTATAATCCTATTTCAGAATCTATCTATATAAAAGAAAGTCGTGTTAGTTACACCATTTATAACTCAAGAACGACTGAACCGATTTGGCTGAAAATTGGTAGGGAGGTAGCTTAGAACCAGGAGAAGGACATAGGATACTTTGAATCCCCGCGGGAACGGAAACGGGAACGGCACTTACGCGGGTGAAACCGCGGGGCGCAACTAGTCTTTATATATATATAAAAGAAAGTCGTGTTAGTTACACCATTTATAACTCAAGAACGGCTAAATCGATTTGTCTGAAAATTGGTGGGGAGGTAGCTTAGAACCAGGAGAAGGACATAGGATACTTTTAATCCCGCGGTAACTGAAACGGGAACGGGACTTACGCGGGTGAAACCGCGGGGCGCAGCTAGTCTTAGATAAAAAGTAAACAGTGTATTGTCCATGGAACACTATTACTCCTAGCGTATTGTCTATGACTTGACGGCGTCTGTAGACTGCGCTCTATGTAATATCGTGCAATATTTATTTATGTTTATAATTATTAAAGAAACAACTTAACAAAGAGTTGTTAGTTCCAAATATTTGTATTAGTTATTTGTTTACTTACTTACGTTTTTGATGTAAGCTTCTGAAACGGAGTGTGGGTACCGTTTCCTTAGTTGGAACCTAGATGTCGCTATAAACAATACACAACATCATTAGAACGTGAACAATCTAAACAAACAGCTGAAGAATTACAAAAAGTATAATATAAAAGCTAAAATGTCGTCGCGTTCCGAGATGTACGGTCAGATTGTAAGCTTGGGTTACAGCCAGGGGTATAAAACATACACTCACATTAACTATTAACTTTTTTTTTTAAGCTCTTGAACCGATTATGGCCATTTGATATTTAGCCAGTGTCAAGTATATAATTAAGCATGAATACTCAACTATTATTATTTAATTAAATACTAGCTGCGCCCTGCAGTTTTACCTGCGTTTTATCCCGCGGGAATATCAGGATGTGTTATAGGTAGGTACATATTGCTTCCTTTTTATTGAATCGCTCTATCTACTAAAAAAAACTGCAAATACCGTTGCGTATTTTTAAAGAATAAAAACATACATACAAACATCCAGATAGAGGGAAACGATTTCTTTTAGGTATACTCGTACTATGTAAAGAAGAAGATTACTTAACAATATACACAAATTGTTAACTTTTATGTTTTGACCATTCGACATTTAGCCAGTGTCAAGTATTTATTCTTACTCACACACTTGCATACATGTAGGATGGGAGGGTAGGTATGTAGCGTAAATGAGCGAAAGGGACAGAAGGTATGCGCACGAGGGAGAGAGCGATAGGTAAGCAGGATGGATGGGGACTTTTTTTACAACATGGCGCGTGCACTGGTTTTATGATTTTTGTAAATTTAAATTAAAAATAAATAGAAGAGAGAAACCAGGATTTTATTCACACCCCCAAATCCCACATACATCGATACAAACTTTCGCGTTTATAATATTAGTATGTATGTAGCATACCAATCTAAAGAACTGTTTGCAATCCCTGAGCTTAAAGCATGATGGAATGTATGAGTTACATCGCCTTAACGAGGTGGGGCTCGATCAAAGATGATAGAACTTTAACTAATGCCCAAATTGTATGTTTATAATGAAATAGACGTTCCGCGGTTTCACCCGCGTGCACGTAGGTCCCAATGCCGTGGAAATATCGAGATTTAAAAAAAACCTATGTACCTCCTCGAAAATTAAACTTTTCTATTGGTTAATCGTGTACGTAGGTACCAATCCCGTGGGACCATCGTTATGAAAAATAAAAAAATAACCCTAAGTTACTCCTTAAAAATTTTACTTTTCTTGTGGTTATTTTTTTTTACTGGTCGAGTAGTTTTAAAGCCTGTTCAGACAGACAAACAAACAAATAAATTCTCCTTCTTTTTATTATTAGTTCAGATTTTTTACTTCTTATCCCGATATTCCCGCGGGAACGGGACTTACACGGGTAAAACCGCGGGCCGCAGCTAGTATAAATATAAATTTTAATAAAGATTGTACGACCCGACACACAGCGGAATCTGAACCCCAAACTAAGCTTGTAATATGGGTACTAGACAACGGATTTACTACATGTCATACTTTTTTTTCTTGTAAATACATACATATTATAAGTACACTAGCTATTACCCGCGACTTCGTCCGCGTAGAAATAGTGCATAGCGGACTTTTACGTTCATTACTCGAGTTTTACTAATTGGATTTTGATGTAAAGTATACCACGACCTTCCTCGAAAATAGAACTATCTAATATTGAAAACCAGATTCCAATCGGATTAGTAGTTTTTGATTGTATAAGGAACAGACCGATATATAGTTTTGTTCTACTACTTATCCTAAGAATTCTAGACAACTTTTTTTTAAATTTACTTCCAAGTACAGACTTTTTATCCTCTCTTCCTTTCTTATAGGTAGAGAGTACAGATAGATATATAGATATAGAAGATTATAATAGATAGAAGGTAAGTATAGAAAACATCTATATTTTCAGTGAAATTTTAACTCAAAATTTTGGAAAAAAAAGTTAGACTTTTTAAAAGTTGTTCGACTAGGCATCTGGAACAAACCCTTTTCGGCCTAAATGTTCATCGTCGGAACACGCCTTAGTTAGATAAGAAATAGAATAGACAGAAATACAGCCAATAAAGTTCTTCCAAACCAGAATTAATTGAGATATACTAGTTGCAAGTACCGCTACGGGACGGTCAGACAGACAGTACCTACCTAACTTACGTAATAATATAATTCGTGGTTAGGGTGCCTTAAGTGAAAGGGACGGGTGACACGCGTCCTAGTACAGTCTGGGCCGAAAGCACTAGCTAATAAATAAATAATTAAGTGTGTGCTCTTAAAATATTGATGACTTAGGCTGAAATATACAATTTGTAACGGGTAAGTCCTTTTAATCTGAAAGGGGGTTGTTCTAGACGTCTAGGCGAACAACTTTTGTTCTACGACTTTTGAAAATTCAAACTTTTTTTTGTAAATTTTGAGATTATGTTTCACTAAAAAAACAGCTGCTTTTGAAAATAAAGACAATTGAAGTTTTGATTGTAAACCATCAAACTAAATAAAAGGACAACATAAGGTCATTGACCTCGAACTCTCAGAAACAGCTGATTTTCAAGTAAACTTTACACCTAAATTTTTCGAAAAGTCGTAGAACAAAAGTTGTTCGCCTAGACGTCTAGAACAACCTGTTTCGGATCAAAAGGACTTTGACTTTGCTCAGACTGAGCTTAGCAAGAACTAAGCATAAACTTTTTATTAGAATTTGTAGTTGAAATTCATCTATCTATATTTATACTTCTTATAATAAAGGAAGAGAGGACTGTACTTGGAAGTAAATTTAAAAAAAGTGATCTAGGGGACTAAAGGCCAAATACAGAAACGCTACTCAACATTTGAGAACTACTTAAACAAAGAAGCAGCTCTCAAACTCTAAAATTGTCATACTAATTTTAAATTTAGAAACTGTTCAAAAATTTAAGTACCTCTCAAATTTTAAATGACGTTTCTGTATTTGGCTGTAAGAAAAAGTAGCAGAACCAAACTTATATCATTTTTAAAATTCATGTCTCTTCATCTGTTTCTCTATTTGTTTCTTACATAAACAAAACGACTAATCCGATAGAAATCTGGTTTATATAATATTGGATAGTTATACGAGTATTTTCGAGAAATGTCGTGGTATACTTTGCATCGAAATCTAATCAGTAGAACACCTGTAATGAACGAAAAACTCGGCTATGCAATTTTTCTACGCAGACGAAGTCGCGGGCAACCGGTAAAATAAAAAAAACAGAGAACAATGTCATTTACAAACGCTACAAGGAGTTTTGGCGGGAACACTTTGAGGAGATGTGGTGCTAAATTTTCATTTTTGTGAAACCTAGTTCAAATACGTGCAAATTGTTTAATTTCGGGGGCATATTAATCAATTTCGTTTCGTGAAGGTGTACAAGTGTAATGAAAGTGAAAATCGGTAAATGTAAATGACCGCCGTGTTTACACATGATTTCCTAGACTTCACTATAACTATGACGACTTGAATGTTTCGATGCAAAGAACTTGCATATTGATATATTATATTAATAATACTTGACACTGGCTAATTTCCTAATGGCCATAATCGGTTCACAACCGATAAGAAATAAAAAAAACGTTACAAAGGAACATAATCTACAACATTGGGTCAGAAAATAATCAACAATTTTCGATGAATCCGACTGGGATTTTCAGTTTAGCTCGTTTAGGGGCCTTAATATATTTCTATGAACGCCCAGCGCAGGCCTAAGCTGCTTTTCCATTAGAGATGTGCTATGCAGCTATGCTGCGAAGCTGTGAAATCTACGGTACGAAAATACGCTTAGCTATGTGCACCAATTAATATGATCGGTGGATATCAAACGCATTCATAGCATCGTAGCATAATGTGATGGAAAAGCAGCCCTAAGCACTTAAAATAAAAAATAGAATAAATGAAGCTTTCACCTTTGAATAGTTAGTATTGAAATGCCGCAGAATACGAGATATCTTTGTGTTTATAATTAAAACGTCAGGTTTCTAATCCTGGGAGAATGTGAGGAGACGAGAGCCACAGCGCAGTCACAGTTGGTAGCTGAGAAGGGCTACTGTTTTGGCTAGGGTTGCCACTTCTAGGGAACTACGTGGGTAATGATCAAGGGACGCGAGTCCAAATCTCGCCGCAAGTGAATTTTCGAAAATGATTTATTCCTCTATAATATTTATAGTCTTATTTACATTTACCGGTTCTTAATCGCGTACCATTTTTTATTATCTTATCTGGACGTTTCGATCATGTTACAATGATCTTCGTCTCGAGGGGACTGGAGCTGCGGCGGGTGTCGTCCTCTATTTAAAACCGTCCTTGTTTACTGTCCGGTGGTGGGTAGGTAAAGAAATGTTTAAAGTACGTGAGTAACCGCACTACCCACATTTTCTATTACACTAGTTCGTAAACAGTAATAACAGTAAACAAATCGTGTGAATTAAAAAAATATTTCTAGTCTTATCTTACGAATAATGTAAACGTTAAAGTAAATAAATGAGTGTACCTATTTGTTACTCCTCAATACAAAAACTACAAAATCAGGACTGATGGTAAAGCTAGTTCCTTTTGTATTTTTTTTTTAATTTGTTTATTTTTTTATTTAACTATACTAATATTGCTTAATTTTAATCTACCTATAGTCGATAATTTAATTGTACCAGATATGTATTATGATTATTTATTTTAAGGTTTTTTTTTTCAAATCCTTAATTAGCCACTCCCCACGCAAGTGCCAACCCTACCACTTAAACAAACACAAAAGCACACAAGGTGTGAATACATTTTGACAGGCCAACAATGACAGACAATGACATTTGACAGTTCAATAGTTTTTTACTTTTCTAAACTCGTTGAGTTACCAAGGAGTTTTAATTTGTATAGAATTTCACGCTCGGCCGCGTCTTTTGTTTTTTTTTTGTTTCGAACGTGAGTTTTTGAGCGTTCTTTATTTAATTTTTTTTAAATGTAATTTTAAATGTTACGTCAGTACGTAGGTTATTTGTATTTAATTATGTATAAAGTAAAATGGGGTCAATTACGGCCTCCGTCGTAATGCAATGCGCTCGTGTAAGTCCCGTTCCCGCGGGAATATCGGGATAAAGAGTAACCTATGTGCTATTCCAGGTCTCCAGCTAAGTAGGCTCCTATATTCATCGCAATCGGTTCAGTAGTTTTTGCGTTAAAGAGTAACAAAGTCACATACATACAAACTTTATAATAGTAAGATTGGGCAGGAGGAAGTGTTAGGTTTTGTTCTTTATACGACTTTAAATTTCGAATTACAACAAGAATTTCCCGCCATAAATTGGAACTAAAAGACTCTTTGGCCATTCGCACGCCATTCGAAAATGAAAAAAAAGAAAAGGTGGCGATGACAGATTTGTTGTCTTTGAGCGACGTAAAAGTTTGAAAAAGTTTTGATCAAACTATTTAATTGTGATTTATGTAATAAAATTTAAAGCTTATAAAGTAAAAGGCGAGAAAACAGGAGTAGAGAATATTGCGAACTATTTATTAAACATTCTAAAAATAGTAGAATATAGAAAAAGGATGTATCCGGTGTCAGGTGGTGACCGGATTCGGATTTGGAATGGCGCGGAGCAGTCTGAAAAATGGTTTAGGAAGTGTTTTGTGAGTAGTATGTGCTTTGAATTACCTGGGTAAGCAAGTTAAAAAATGTTTATTGGCCACACTAAAGTAAGTACTTACAATAGATATAGTTTCCTAAACTAACGTATAAAATTTCTAGTTTAAGTAGGTAATTAATTATAAGTAAAAAGAAGAATCACCATCAGACCCCGAACTAGGATCGAGTCCTGTATCTCGGGAGTCTATACAATAAAATTTGTTATATAGACATTTAACAAAATTTTGACTCAGTGGAGATGCCAACAAAGAATAATTAGGTTTAGTGTATTTAGTTACGTAAATTTTTGTTTTAAGTAACAATTTAATATAGGTACCTAAATTAAGCGTAGAGTGACGGTATGTGTAAGTATGCGTGTGAGGGTGTGTTGGTGTTTGTGGGTGTGTGTGTGTGTATAGGTGAGTGAGGGTGCGTCTGGGGTGTGTGTGTATGTGTGTGACTATGGCTTCTTGACATTAGCAACGAATTGAAGTACGTTCCATTCTAAGTCCCCAACTAAGGTCTCTATCTCAAGATAGGATAGATTTGACAGGAGACCCAACACCATTGTCTTGGCCCGTTAAATCTACAGAAGATAAACTAGGTACGTACATACATAATATATAGGTACCCATAATACAACTGGTCCCTTCATCTAATATTAGATGATTTATACAGCGCAAGCAAGTTTTAATCCATGCTATTTTATGGCGCTGTTTGCCCGGGACGCTGTTAGGTGGAGTAGGCTTGCCCAGCACCTTTACCACCCTCCTAGCCTAGTCAGCCATGCCCAGAGGAAAGAACTGGTCAATACGTCTGGAGCTAACTAAGCCGTGGGTTTCCTCACGATGTTTCCCTTCACCGTATGAGCGATGTTTAACGCACATAACTTTTCCGCAAGGAAAAATACATTGGTGCGCGGCCGGGATTCGAAACCACGACCTTCGGAATGAAAGTCGGGGTATCTACCACTAGACCAACACCGCTTATGAGGTACCTTTAATAGTTCTGAATTAATAATTATTTTGTGTGTGTACACTCAACGACATTCCCATAAAATATTATATTACAAATCGCTTTGATTAAAAACATCCACCACTTAAAGCTTGAAGCTACTTCTTTGGTACACTGGACTATAAAAGTGGTTCAACATTATTTTATTTTTAAAAGCTTTAAGCTTTTAGGACTACCGGCTAAATATAGAAACACTACCCGACATTTGAGTTCTACTTAAACAATTGAGCAGCTCTTAAACACGCATATTATCACGGGTTCGGGACTAACGCGGGAGAAACCGGGGGACGCAGCTAGTGTAGGATTTGACCTCTGTGGTGCGTCGGGCGAGCGCCCGACTGCAATGCAGAAGGTTGCGGGTTTAATTCCCGCCGGGTGCAAATAATTAGGTTAATAATGTTGTTGGATGTTTAAAAATTGAAATAAATATTTGTGTTTGGTCTGGGTACTTTCTATGTGTCATATGTATGTATTTATAAAAAAAGTATAATATGTAGTGTACCCATAGTACAAGTCTGGTACTTAGTTCGGGGCTAGATTGCGCTGTGTGTTATGTCGGGCAACATTTATTTATTTATATTTAAAACCACATTGAAATTAGAACTGCTGTGCGCAACTGTACGGTAGCACTTTGCTTATCTCAGTAGTAATGCAAGTTCGATTTAGAATCGTCTTGTAGCAGATGGTGGGCAGTATTAGCCCGTATTGTACAAACCTACCGCTTCACTACAGAACATACGTACAAATCGGATATTTATTAGTATTGATTTCATAGCATCTACAAGTTGGGCAATAGTTGAAACTTGTGGCTCAGTGTAAATATACGGAGAGTGTGCGTTGGTCCATCAGTTCCATCGCAATCGGTTCAGTAGTTTTTGCGTGAAAGAGTAACAAAGTCACATACATACATACATACAAACTTTTATAATATTACTAGCTGCGCCCCGCCGTTTCACCCGCGTATGTCCCGTTCCCGCGGGAATATTGGGATAAAAAGTAGCCTATCTTTATTCCCTGTATCCAGCTACCTATATTCCTAGTTTCATCGCAATCGGTTCAGTAGTTTTTGCGTGATTGAGTAACAAACACACATACTCACAAACTTTCAGCTTAAAAATATTAGGTACTAGCTGCTCCCCGCGGTTTCAACCGCGTAAGTCCCGTTCCCGCGGGAACATCGGGATAGAAAGCCTATGTTTTATTCCCAGCTACCTATATTCCAAGTTTCATTGCAATCGGTTCAGTCGTTTTTGCGTGATTGAGTAACAAACATCCAAACACACACACTTTCACATTTATAATATTAGTAGGATTAGTAGGATAGAGTAGGATAGGATAGGATTGACTGAAAAATCAACCCTTAAAAAGCCAAAGAGACAAAGACTCAAACCTGACAATGTGAACAAATGAAAACTTGACGACCTCTGTGGCGCGTCGGGCAACCGCTTGGCTGCAATACAGATGGTTGCGGGTTCGATTCCCGCTGGGTGCAAATATTTATGATTAAAAATAAATATTTGTATCTGGTCTGGGCGTATTTCTATGTATAATATGTATGTATTTACAAAAGAAAAATAAATATAAGTAGTATATCCGTTGTCTAGTCACCGTAACACAAGTTTAGCAGCTTACCACGGGGCTAGATGGCGCTGTGTGTTCGTCACAGGATTTATTATTATTATTATTATTAATAGCAAATGAGTCAGTCAGTTTGTCCACGATACGGTCAGCATCAAAATTTGTTTATGTATAAAATTCTTGAGTCACATTGTTAGTTACCACACTTCCCACTTATCCGATTTTTATAAAAGAAGACCGTTCAAAATGGACCAGCTATGTTCCACAGATATCAAATTTGCCACTTCAAACAACTTTTAATACAATTTTATTTTTCATTCCTAAAAGAAGATATATGGATAACTACCTATATTACAAGTTTCATCGCAATCGGTTCAGTAGTTTTTGTGTGAAAGAGTAACAACCTCACATACATACATACATACTTACATACAAACTTTCGCGTTTATAATATTAGTAAGATTCAATAAGTTTACGTGACCTAAAGCCACTGTGTTAGTATTTACGTTTTATTTCCGCTAAATTAAAAGAAATTGTATGTTAAAGTTTCACAGTTCGGAGCTACACTATTCTCCTAAATTAGGAGAGATTGAGCCGCCATTTTTAGGTTTGGAGCTCTTAAGGACGCGACTCATGTGAAATCCCTTCCGATTGAATAGTTTTATTCATAACCTTCTTCATAACCGGTATCAAATAGATCTTTAAAACATGTTTTATGTTATTGTACATGATACAAGAAGTGTCCCCTAATTTCAAAAACAATAAAAAATAACTTTAAATACCACTATTATACAGGCAAAGTTACCCCTGTTTTACAAAATAAATCAATTTTTCTTCTAAATCCTTAACCGCCATATTTTCATAAAGGCATCATAATATTAGAAAATACAATACCTAGAACCCTTTCATCGCATTTTATAAAAATATTATTTTAATCTTCGTTAATGATTGATTTTATGAGAAATTGTACATTTTTTCACGCAATTCCATCTCGCTCATTTATATGCAATCGGACAAGGACCGATGATTATCATCTATCGCCGCCTTAACTGTTACACTTTAATATACAATTACTTTAAATTTAGCGAAAATAAATCGAAAATACTAATACTGTGGCTTTAGATCACGTAAAGACTAGCTAAACAGTACATTATTATTTTACCCGGGTCTTATTCGCGTAGGTATTTATTATTTTTAAATTTTCTTACCTCGACGTTTCGATCATGTTACAATGATCCAATGTTTCCCCTCGCGACCAAGATCATTGTTACATGATCGAAACGTCGAGGTAAGAGAATTTAAAAATAATTAATACGCGAATAAGACCCGGGAAAAATAATTATAAGTAAAAATCGTGTGAGATTAAAATGTTTATAAGTTTAACAGTAATTTCGTACTTTTATCGAATATTTTGAGGTTGTGTCAATGAAGTATAAATATAAATATTGTTCAACATTGCACACAGCGCAATCTATCCCCAAACTAAGCACTAGACTTGTACTATGGGTAGGTACCTACTCAACGGATATACTACTGTGTCTTTCTATGTATAATATGTATGTATTTACAAAAAAAAAGTATAATATGTAGTATATCCGTTGTCTAGTACCCATAGTACAAGACTAGTGTTTAGTTTGGGGCTAGATTGCGTTGTGTGTAATGTAGTGCAATATTTATTATTATTATATTATACTTTTTTTTGTAAATACATACATATCTATATATACAAGGTGTAACAGGTAAGCCCTTTTAATCCGAAAGGGGGTTGTTCTAGACGTCTAGGCGATCAACTTTTGTTCTACGACTTTTGGAAATTCGAAGTACTTTTCGAAAAATTTAGGTGTAAAGTTTACTTGAAAATCAGCTGTTTCTGAGAGTTCGAGGTCATTGACCTTATGTTGCCCTTTTATTTAGTTTGATGGTTTACAATCAAAACTTCAATTACCTTTATTTTTAAAAACAGCTGTTTTCTCAGTGAAAAATAACCTCAAAATTTTCAAAAAAAAAGTTCGAATTTTCAAAAGTTGTAGAACAAAAGTTGTTCGCCTAGACGCCTAGAACAACCACCTTTCTGCTTAAAAGGGCTTACCCGTTACATCTTCTATATATATAAAAGAAAGTCGTGTTAGTTACACCATTTATAACTCAAGAACGGCTAAATAGATTTGTCTGAAAATTGGTAAGGAGGTAGCTTAGAACCAGGAGAAGGACATAGAATACTTTTAATCCCGCGGGAACTGAAACGGGAACGGGACTTATGCGGGTGAAACCGCGGGGCGCAACTAGTTATACATAGGAATACACCCGTGGCCATAGACTTGTGATGCTGACCTTACCCAGCTGAGCTGCTGAGTCGATTCATATAAAATCAATTGGTGCTACAATTCCGTGGCCGGGACAATTGAGCGCCGAATTGAGTTATGAGTCCGTTGAGCTAAGAGGTCAGATTATTTAGTAACTTGCTTACTACATTAGATAGGTTAGGTTAGGTAGGTACCATAGAGCAGATATAGAGTAGAGATGTTTTTTTTCTCTTATCGGTTGAGAACCGATTATGGCCATTTGTGAAGTAGCCAGTGTCAAGTATTATTATTAAGCAAGTTATTTGCATCGAAACAGTCAGGTCGTCATAGTTAAAGTCTAGTCTAGGGAATCATTTGTAAACACGGCGGCCATTTATACATAGATTGGTCACGGACCGATTTTTGCACCGATTTTCACTTTCATTGCACTTGTACACCTTCACGAAACTAAATTGATTAATATGCCCCGAAATTTAACAATTTACACGCATTTGAACTAGGTTTCACAAAAATGAAAATTTATCAACACATCTCCTCAACGCGTTCGCGCCAAAACTCCAGATAAGATAAGATAAGATAAAACTTTATTGTACCAAAAGAAACATTTACAATAAAAAAATTAACATAAAAAAAACAAAATAAATAAATAAACATGACATATTATTTTTATAACTATGGTACAATGGGCGGCCTTATCGCTAAAAGCGATCTCTTCCAGGCAACCTTTGGATGGACAAGAATTGATGGAGGTGATGGGTGGGTTTTTCAATATATTAAATAGAAAGTAAAGGAAATATTAATAAATATCAATAAAATAAAATAAAACACAACTATGAATACCAAGTAAATTTAAACATAAGACAAATAGTATCTACGTACCTAAGACACGAATAAACTTAGGTACTTATAAATATATATAGTAGAGAATATAGTCCAGTAGAGATGTTGTATTCCAGATTTTCAATGATAATTACAGTAAATTTAAAAAATGTATTAATGATATAATTTTCAACTTGCCAATATAATTGTTTTTATTTTTATATGTATAAATTATTATTCTTTAATTACTAATGTTATTATAATAGCTATACTACTTGAATAAGTAATCAGCTACGTCAAATAACCTCCACGACACCAATGTTTTAATAAAACTTTTGGTAATATGAGGATAATGCTGTGGGTTATACTCTTGTTTAATAAATTATAGAATTAGCTCGTTAGTAAACCTTAATGTATAACTGTTTGTTATCCCTATGTGAATAAATAAATAAATAAATAAATAGACATGTTACATCGTCGTCTTCGCTACTAGAAGATTGCGCACTTGACAACTTTTAAAATTTCAATTTCAATCATGTTCTCTAATGTTAAGATAGTTTTTGCTTTGATATATCAAAACGGTTCTGTTGAACCCAGTTGGATCCAGTCCAGTCTGTCCTTATCTAACTAACCGAGGAATACTAAAGTGAGAAAAGGACTGACATGTGTCTCTTTAACATCAAGCGGGACCTTTCTGTGCTAGGTATTTAGTGTAATGGAGTTAGGATTCATTGACTTCTCTTGAGACGTCCCTTTTATTAAATACAGGGTCAGTTTGTTCCAATTGCAATCAAAAACCGTGCAAGGCTTATATTAAACCAAATAACGCCGCCCATTGTATAATTAATTTAATTATACTGTTAAACATGTTTGCGACCAATCGTTTATGTTCCGTGAAATCCTTTATTGTTTTCAATTGTGCTCGTGGAAAGTTGAAAGTAGCTTTAGGTTGCATTGTCATCTGGTTCTGAACTATTCTAATAGTAAAATAAAAAAGCTTGCAGGCCTTGAGGCGATCGAGGTGTCGGGGAGTAGCGACCCCGCGGGTTCCTGAGTGCTCCAGGGGGAAGTCACCGTTCCTCACCTCCAGCTTGTCTTAGTTGGCTGGTCGGAGTGAACACTGACGAGGAAGCGGTCCCCCGCCTCTGGCTTGCCTTCACCGGCCGGTTAGAGTGGAGTTGCGAGAGCAGAAATGCTCGGAGGATGGACACCTCACTTCAGTGATGACTTGGCCCGCTCCACAGGATGGACGGTTTAAAATCCAGTGAGGTCTCTCCATCCTCTCACGCACCTGTTGCCCCCTGGCTGTATCTTGCTTGGCTTAATTACGGTGGCTCAGATTGTCAGTTGGCAAGTCTCCTTCTGCTTATTTTAAGTGTTTATTGAACATTGTTGCGGCATCATAGTTCCCCCAGTATCCCATTTCCATATCCTAAGTATAGTTTTCACCCGTAGTTTATACATAGTTCTATCCGACCCGAGGGTTGTCCTTGGCTGCATTTTATAGTGCAGATGAAGGTGCCCATTGCAATTTTAGTGCTCTACGTGTTGGCAAAGGTCCGGGTGCTCCATAGCCCCGACTTTCTAAAATCGTAATGAAAAATAAATAAAGATAATAATTAGCCCTTTTATTTGACCCACTGGGCAATAAAGTTTTTATATCAGTGTCTTCAAAAAATAAATAATACATAGCACCATAGTTTTAATTAGCATCATCTCGTTGTTCCAGCCAGGATGACCTAACCACCAGAATGTGGGTCCACACGCTGCTGCTCTGCGCAGCCCTGGGGGTGACCGTGGCCTGCCCCTGGGCCTGTTCCTGCCGGGCCTCGGCTGCTGACTGCGCGCATAGAGGCCTCTTGCACGCGCCCAAGCGAGTTCCGCCCGATACACACCGCCTGTAAGTGTTGTTTTATAAGTCCCTTGTCCGAGGGAATCTTCTATCTATATCTATCTATCTTCTATCTATATCTATACTTAAAATGAATGGAGAGAGAACAAGAAGTCTGTACTTGGAAGTAAATTAAAAAAAAGTGTTTAGGTGACTTAGGATGAGTAGTAGAACAATATTATATAATTTTTAAAATTCGTGTCTGTCTGTTTGTTCCTTATACAATTAAAAACTACTAATCCGATTGAAATCTGGTTTATAATATTGGATAGTTCTATTTTCAAGGAAGGTCGTGGTATACTTTGCATCGAAATTCAATTAGTAGAACCCGAGTAATGAACGAAAAAGTGCAACCGCTCGAGAACCGCTCGGCCGCCCGCGCCCGTGGCAACTGACAACGCGGTTTTTCACTTCCGCGGGTGAAACCGCGGGCACAGCTAGTTTTAAAATAAAATTAAATGCAGAAGTTATTAAGAATAGTCGAAATTTCCCGAAGTTGAAATTGCCCCGCTGGAACTTACACCCCCATATAGATTATAGATACCTAACACGCAATTAGCCCTTCAACCGGGTACAGAGGCCCTTGTAGGGCTAATTGGGAAACACACAGTTAAAACTTCAACTTTTTACTCCACATGTCTATAAAAAACAGGTACTGGCGTTTGTCTATGGACTTTGCAATAGACACTTTTATTAACACTAGAAAAATCTAGAAAAATGGCTTTCTAAAAGCAATGTTGACAAATGGTTCCGCAGTGCAGTTTTTGGACATCGGCCAATGGCAGTTCGATCGAGTTTGTACTCTAGTCCTTTGTTATAAGGTCTAAAAACTGTGGCTGTGTGAATAAAGAATTATTTAGGTGACAAAGGCATTTCATTTGTCAGCATTGGGCTCGCAGCAGAGACATGTTATATCGTCGTCTTCGCTCCTAGAAGACTGTGCACTTAACAACTTTTGAAATATCAATTTCAATCTTGTTCTCTAAGGTTAAGGTAGTTTTTGCTTTGATATCAAACGGTCCTGTTAAACCCAGTTGGATCCAGTCTGTCCTTATCTAAGTAACTGACGAACACTATGGCCGACTTGCATAACGGTTCCTAAACATGTTTAAGCTGTTAAACGTGTTTAAAATCTGTCAGAATTTCAACTGTCAATGTGTGGCAATATATTATCAATCGTCCCCTTAATGAAATAGAATCCAATGTTCGATTTCCCATAAATTATTTTTAAATTGATTTAGTTAAATAGTTTTATGAAAGTCGCCCTAAAGTGAAAAAATAAACCTAGTTCAAATGAGTGTAAATTGTTTAGTTTTGGGGGCATATTATTAATTAATTTAGTTTGTTAAGGTTTAGGTACAAGTGTAATGAAAGTGAAAACCGGTGCAAAACATGAACTGTATCGTTGTCTCCAAAGCTCGCGTGAACCGTCATTGTAAAGAGCTACCATTTACAATGACTTTCTTGACTTTTACTACGAAGACTTGACTGTTTTAATGCAAATTGCAAAAAAAAAACAACAAATTATAATACTTGACACTAGCTACTTTCCAAATAGCCATAGTCGGTTCACAACCGATAAGAAATAACATTAAAAAATGTGCGCGAAATCATTTACCCTCGTTTAAAAATGTCCCAAGAAAATTCAAACATTATCCACCATCTATCATGATAAGAATATGAAGGTCCAAATAATATTATATTCTTCCAAACCACCGTAACAATTTCCATTATGAAGGAAGCTGCATGATAAATAACTACTTTAGCCCGGCCCCCTCGATTTAAAAAAGAAACACCGTCCCCTAATAGACCAACAAAATGCCTTTACAGCTACATTTGTGCCGAAACGGAAAATTCCTAAAGAAATGAACCTTTACGAGCCCCTGTAGGGGTGTGAATGTCAATTTTCTATACACATTCCCCCGGTATATTAGAAATTATTAGGTGCTTCCAATGCATGACGCTAAATCGAAAAATTTAATATTATTAAAGGTTCGATTACGGCTTCGGGCAAGTATAATATGTATACAAAAAAAAAGTATAATATATGTAGTAGATATATCCGTTGTCCAGTACCCATAGTACAAGCCTAGTGCTTAGTTTGGGGCTCGATTGCGCTAGCTGTGTACAATGTAGTGCAATATTTATTTACCTATATATTTAATCTAACATCGCGTAAACAGAAGAAAAATCTTTTGAAAATCATCCCAACATCTGTTAAGTACGCACAAAACCTGAAATTGTGAAATGATTTGTGAAAGGGCCTGCCATTGTACCCTCTTTAATGTTATGATTGTTTCACCCCTTGACGAGGGTTGTTTGCATTAATGAGGGGGTAATTATATTCAATTGGCTCCGTGGGGATATTTTCGTGTTTTTAGCAAAACGCTGAAGTGAGGTTTTTTTCTGAAATCAGCAGATTTTGAATCTGCGACCTCTTTATTTACGATAGAATTGAGTCGGTGTTTTTAGCCAACAAGAAACACTTCGGGATCGTCTCCAACGTTAGAATCGCGACGATATTTCTACAGACATTTATTTCTACAACATGTAACGGGTAAGCCCTTTTAAGCCGAAAGGGGGTTGTTTTGGACTTCTAGGCGAACAACTTTTGTTCTACGACTTTTGAAAATTCGAAGTACTTTTCTAAAAATTTAAGTGTAAAGTTTACTTGAAAATCAGCTGTTTCTCAGAGTTCTAGGTCATTGACCTTATTTGTCCTTTTATTTAGTTTGGTCTACTACATTCAAAACTTAAATTACTTTTATTTTCAAAAGCAGGTCCTGTGTTTTTTCAGTGAAACTAACCTCAAAATTTTCCAAAAAAAAGTTCCAATTTTCTAAAGTCGTAGAAGAAAAGTTGTTTGCCTAGACGTCTAGAACAACCGCCTTTCGGCTTAGAAGGGCTTACCTGTTACAATAAATAAATTCTGTGACCAACACACATCGCCATCTAGCCCCATGGTAAGCTGCTAAGCTTGTGTTACGGTGACTAGACAACGGATATACTACTTATATTTATTTTTCAAATATATCGTCGAACAAAGATACAAAGTTACAAAGATACAAGCGCCAGGCCCGTCTACACTGGACCTCATTCGCTTCGCTCGTTCGGTCAATTATCCCCAAAGATAATCAAAACGACACTTTTCGAAAAGAAAGGATGGAATGTATCTTTTCTAACCGCTACGGCAAGGCAGCGTAAAGTAAATATTTAGAAATCGTTGCATAACAAAGAAGGAGTCGCCTTAAAAATGTTATCAAACATACAGATTGAAAGACGACGTGATTTCATTGATTGGTGCAACAATGATGAAGGTGTTTTGATGACATAATTGGTGGTGACGCTAAAATATTAAAAAAAAAATATATGGATGTGTTGATCACTTTAAATACGTCGAATGTTCTTACAACTTGTAAGAACATTCGACGTATTTAAAGTATTGACTAGAGTCATAGTTACTATGACTCTATGACTAGAGTCATAGTTACTATGACTCTAGTGTTGCTTCGGAATGCGCCCTCCTATGAGAAGCTCATGTAGTCGTAGAACAAAAGTTGTTCGCCTAGACGTCTAGAACGACCCCCTTTTGGCTCAAAAGGGCAAACCCGTTACATCTTGTATATTGCACATTTTTCAACGCCCGACGACCTGACGTTTCGAGTTCAAACCAAAACTCTTGCTCACGGGTACGGGTAAGGCTGTAACGATGAAAAGTAATTTTCCTTCTCCAAATAGAAGAAACCATATAATGTAATAGGGTATCCATATCACAAAGAAAACTGCATTTTATTAAAATAGGGTGCCTCGGGCATCGTGTGAAAGAACGATAAATTGTTACTGTGCCCATGATTTATGGAAAAGTCAGGATAAGTCCGCATCTACTTTATATATAAAAATGAATCCCTATTTTGCGTGGTCACGGCATCACGCCTGAACGGCTGGATCGATTTCGATAATTCTTTTTTAACCGACTTCAAAAAAAAGGAGGAGGTTATCAATTCGTCTGTATGTATATTTTTTTTTTTTTTTGTATGTTTACCGATTACTCGAAGACGGATTGACGGATTAAGATGATTCTTTTTTTAATGGATAGGTAGGAGCTCCAAGATGGTCCCATAAAAATTTGATGTGGATCTGATGAGGGTCTTCGGAGTGATGAACGGAAATGCTCCTCAAAACGCATTAATCAATCCAGTTGTTTATCGATTACTCGAAGATGGCTTGACCGATTGAGATGATTATTTTTTTAATGGAAAGGTGGAAGCTCCGAGATGGTCCCATAAACATTTGATGAGGATCTGATGAGGATCTTCGAAGTGAGGACCGGGAATGCTCCTCAAAACGCTGTATTCAATTCAATTGTTCATCGATTATACGAAGATGGCTTAACCGATTGATATAGTTCTTTTTTTAATGGAAAGGTGAAAGTTACGAGGTGGTCCCATGAAAGTTTGGTAAGGATCTGATGAGTATCTTCGGAATGATGGACAGGATAGCATCCCAGAATTCAATAAATTACTCATTTTTGGACATCTACCAAAAAGAATAGACTCCTAAAGAACTAAGTACAGATTGATGGGGCACCTGAAACCACCTTCTCATCAGCAAACTCCTCAATAATGAAAATTACAGTAACAATATTGTTGATTTTTAGGTAGGTAGGTGTATACTAAAAAGGGTAAAATAAAAAAATTATTTAACAATTAAAAAACCGACTTCAAAAAGAAACAAAAAATAATTTAAAATACAACCAAAAAAAAAAGAATTGATAAAAATTACCAAAATAACCTCTACATAGGTACAGAGCCACCGACTAATTAATCTGTTTTATCATCTGAAGTCGGGCAGTTTTACTGGTTGGTTCCATATTGTACTTAGGTTGGCTGCCCGACTTCAGATGATAAAACAGATTAATTAGTCGGTGGCTCTGTACCTATGTAGAGGTTATTTTGGTAATTTTTATCAATTCTTTTTTTTTGGTTGTATTTTAAATTATTTTTTATTTCTTTTTTTTGTTGTCTTCGTTATGACCAGGAGATGGTTCTTATGAAAAAAAAATCGGGACTTACGCGGGTGAAACCGCGGGGCGCAGCTAGTTCGTTATAAAAACTAAGAATAAATGGTAGGATTTTTCACTATTGGGATACTAGTAATTCTGCGAACAGGATTAAATTGAATTTGACTGCAATGCAGTAGACTGCAGATTCGATTCTCGCCGGGAACAAATATTTCTGCTGACCATAAATAATTGTTTCTGGTTCTTCTACACAGAGCCCCGCGGTTCGCATAAGTCCCGATCCCGCGGTAATCGGGACTTAATCGAAATTTAGTTAGTTCGAATCTAGGGCTAATTTTTCAAATCCCCAGATAGAGATATTCTGGCAAGGAGAGATATAGCCGAAAAATTATAACATGACACGTGAATCCTATGTAGCTCAGTGGTTAAAGCAGTCGCCTGGTTAGCGAAAGGATGCAGGTTCGAACCCTGTCATGGGATTTTTTTTGGAAATATATTACCTTGCTTAAAATATTTATAAGTTTAGAGATATTCTAACAAATAAAATGTAACACTACTTACCAAATGAAAAACGTCACATTGATATTTAATAAGAACATAAATCTAAATTTAGAAGGTCAAAATTTGAAGGCTTTTAAATTTTGTTCGGCTCATTATTCAACTTATTCGACAGATATCTTGTATCCGTGGAATAAAAAATCAGCCCTAAATCGAGAAAAATACAAGTTTAACCGTGCCTTGTGCTCACAGACGTTTAATAGTTAAATAAATATAATTATTGCACAACATTACACACAACGCAATCTAGCCCCAAACTAAGCACTAGGCTTGTACTATGGGTACTAGACAACGGATATACTACATATTATACCTTTTTTTGTTGTAAATACATACATATTATACATAGAAAACACCCAGACCAGATACAAATATTTATTTTTAAGCATAAATATTTGCACCCGGCGGGAATCGAACCCGCAGCCTTCTGCATTGCAGTCAGGCGTTCGCCCGACGAGCCACAGAGGCCGTCATACATAGATAGTTGATTAAACTGTCACGAATTGAGGATTTTACCAACATGGAAAATCTTTACGTGATAGTTTAGTTCACCAATCAAATGTCTCTGAGTACGACAATATGATTAACTAATCTTAAGTAAAAATGTGCATTTAAATGGTCACCCTACCCCGGAAGTACCGTCCGCCATTACCGTCGTCTACTTCCGGTGATATTCAGCATCCTTTGTGTAGTACGGTGCGCGATAAATGTACAATTTTGCGGGTAGATACACAAAATTAAATACTTATAGGAAAACTTTCTCTTAAACGCTTGAGATTAAAGGAAAGGAGTTTTGGCGGGAACTCGTTGAGGAGATGTGGTGCTAAATTTTCATTTATGTGAAACCTAGTTCAAATGCGTGCAAATTGTTTAATTTCGGGGGCATATTAATCAATTTAGTTCCGTGAAGGTGTACAAGTGGAATGAACGTGAAAATCAGTGTTAAACATGGACTTAGTGTTGTCTCCAAAGCTCCGTTAAAAATCTTCGTAAATGGCCGCCGTATTTACAAATGATTCTCTAGACTTGACTTTAACTATGACGACTTGACTGTTTCGATGCAAATAACTTGCATAATATATTAATAATACTTGACACTGGCTAATTTCCTAATGGCCATAATCGGATCACGACCGATAAGAAATAATAATAAAAAAAATAATAAAATGGGTAAGTGCGTGCCTTGTTGGGCGTTGTTGTAATTTCCAATATCAGGGATTTCAATCTGGAAAAGTCTTTACAATTAACACCTATGTAGTCTGTAATATTCAACGGAATTTGTTCGAAATTTTACTTCTAATTCATTTTAACTAGCTGCGCCCTGCAGTTTCACCTGCGGAAGTGAAAAACGCGTTATCACGGGCGCGGGAGGCCGAGCTTTTCTCGAGCGGTTGCACTTTTTCTTTCATTACTCAGGTTCTACTAATTGCAATTCGATGCAAAGTATACCACGACCTTCCTCGAAAATTGAACTATCCAATATTGAAAACCAGATTTCAATCGGATTAGTATTTTTTAATTGTATAAGGAACAGACAGAGAAACAGAGAAAAAGGCAGACAATTTTGTCCTCTCTTCCTTTATTATAAGTATAGATATAGAAGAAGGTATAGATAAGATAGAATACTCGTAAATTTAAAAAGAAAGCTCAGCTGTGATAATTTTCCTTTAAATTTCAGTAAATTTACCGCCAACACACTATTACGTAAGTACATACCTACAAACTTTACAAACTATACATACAAACTTTCGCGCTTATAATATACTAGTTGCACCCCGCGGTTACACCCGCGTAAGTCCCTTTCCCGCGGGAATATCGGAATAAAAAATAGCCTATGTTCCCGGTATCCAGCTACCTATATTTTAAGTTTCATCGCAATCGGTTCAGTAGTTTTGGTGTGAAAGAGTAACAAACTCACAAACATACATACAAACTTTCGCGTTTATAATATTAGTAAGAAGTAAGATGTGTATGTACTTACTGGTTCTATGCGCAGTGATAAGTCTCGGCGTAGAGTCACGAAATTCATTTGTGGATAGTTACAAATGGATTTCGTGACGCTACGATGACGCCAGTCGAGTTTAAGCGGCTATAGTAGACCAGAACTGACGTTTCTAGGATGAATTGCTACAAGAGTTATTTGAAACAAAAGTCTTTGAAACCATATTTGTCGAGGGTATATACTAAGTCATGATTGACGTGAAAACACGATTCCTGAAAATGTTCTCGATAGAAAATAAATCCAAACTTCCCTCTAAATTGTACAAATAAGTGATTATTTCTCAGTCAATAATGTCCGTAAACTAATAAAACTTTGTATAAGAACTGAACTTAGCTCAATACAGGTCCTGAATGATTTGAAATTATCTTGAAACTAGCAAGTTTGATTTTACGCAATAAAATTTTGCATAGTCGCATCTTACGTCCTTCACTTACACATCTGAAATTCGCTAGCTTTATCCCTGTCACGCTATTAGGGTTATATTGCACTAAATTGCACACAGCGCAATCTAGCCCCAAACTAAGCACTAGGCTTGTACAGTCAAGGGTACTAGACAACGGATATACTACATTTTATACTTTTTTTTTGTCAATACATACATATTATACATAGACAGACACCCAGACCAGATACAAATATTTATTTTTAAGCATAAATATTTGCACCCGACGGGAATCGAACCCGCAACCTTCCGCATTGCAGTCGAGCGTTTGCCCGACGCGCCACAGAGGTCGTCCTTAACGTCAATATTCAATAGAGGCCCTTAACGTCAATATTCAATGAAACTCAAACCGCTATGTAGTAGCAAAGTTTGAGAAAGTCCGTCAGTTTAATGAGTTCCCAAACTTGAAGCGAGTTTAATGAGAAAATTGTTACAGAGGGGGGGGGGATTGTTTTACTGGCTTACACTAGCTGTGGCGCAAGGTTTCACACGGGTTTAGTACCGATTCAGATGGAATATCGGGATATAAGGTAGTCTGTTTGTCGTTCTAGTTCTTAAGCTATCTATACACCGAGTTTAGTCGAAATCAATTCAGTAGTTTTTGCGTGAGGGTTTAGTACCAATCCTGATGAAATATCGGGATAAAAAGTAGTCTGTTTGTTGTTCTAGTTCTTAAGCTATCTATATACCGAGTTTCATCGAAATCAATGTAGTAGTTCTTGCGTGAAGGAGTAGTAAACACGCCCACTCAGAAACATCTTCGTTTATTATGTTAGTATTATTCTAGCTCTTCAGCTACCAAGTTTTTATTGAAATCGGTTCAGTAGCTTTTGCGTGAACGAGTAACAAAGTCACATACAGACATACAAACTTTCACGTTTATAATATTGGTAATATAACATAAGAGCGGTGTTGGTCTAGTGGTAGATACCCCGACTTTCATTCCGAAGGTCGTGGTTTCGAATCCCGGCCGCGCACAGCTATCTTTTTCTTTAAGAAATAATTATGTACGCTATTAACATCGCTCTTACGGTGAAGGAAAACATCGTGAGGAAACCCACGGCTAAAAATCACGCACAAACGCCCAATAGTAGGGCTAATTGCGGAAACACACAGTTAAAACTTTAACTTTAACATTAGAGACACTAACCCCCTTACTTATAAACGCTAATTAATGCGCTGCATAACTATTCATCGTTCGTCTTTTACTGTCATATGAAGTTTCAAAGTTGACAGACAGAGACAAACGTCACATAACTTAGTCATGTGTAAATAATCTTACTATATTACTAATATTATAAACGCGAAAGTTTGTATGTATGTATGTGAGGTTGTTACTCTTCCACGCAAAAACTACTGAACCGATTCCGATGAAACTTGGAATATAGGTAGCTGGGGACCTGGATTAACACATAGGCTACTTTTTATCCCGATATTCCCGCGGGAACTGGACTTAGCGGGTGAAACCGCGGGGCGCAGCTAGTATTTTATAAGTAAGGGGGCCAGACCAGAAATGTATTACATTAAAATGAAGCAATCGTAGAATATCGCAATCAAAACAGTTCCTCCCATCAAAATAATCATTAATAGTAATGCTCTAGTAATTACCACAGCTCTATATCGATATAATTAGTCAATTATCGATACTTTCCCATCTTTACAACAGCGCGGGCGGCCATGTTGTTTCTAATTTAACAATTAACAGTCGTCTGGGCTGCGTTCGTAAACGTCGTCGGACGACGCTCGGCGACATAGAACGCGTTCGAAAACCACCGGGGTGATCACCCGACGATCAGTAATGGCCGTTCGTAAACGTCGCTCGACGACGCACCGGTCGCCCCACGAAATTGGTGGACGAAAATCGCCCTGACGTTTATTTGACAGTTGACACGTCTTGTTTGTTTACATTTTGTAATTAGTTACATTTCGCGCTTCATCATAAAAAATCTGTTATACTAAAATTTAATAAAATAACATGGAGGAAATTATGACTGTTGTCACAGATGAAAATGGGCAGCTGATAATTGATAATCAAGGTCGAGTGTGCCTCAGAAATCAAGCTGGTAAGTTGTGATTCTAACCTAGGTATACTTAAGTCTGTTGTACACGGGTAGAGTTAATTAAACCTGTTGTAAGACCTAATTTTAACTATACGAAAGAAGTGCAGTTTGTTGCGCCTTAGAGCCGATAATCTTGCGACATAACATAAAGAAGAAGTTGTTGATGAAGCTT